>OX415235.1:32223535-33473535 GCA_948330725.1 Sherardia arvensis
TAACATAGGAATATAAATAATTTTAGCAGTATTATAAAATTCACAAAACCATCTTATGTTACTTACAAACTCTGTACCCTCTTACATCATTAAGTTAGCATGAGTTACATGGTGATGAAAAATCAAACTTCACAGGCTTGGCATGTGATGGGATTTGCACACGAGAACACATTATGGAAACAGTAAAAAACAACCCAATAAGCGGAGTCATAAAGAGTACAATGTAGGAACTCATAAGAACTAACCTGAGAACCCGTGTTTGGAGAGTAGCTTTCATGAAGATCCTTTAACATCTCTTCAAGTTTTTCAACACGTTCTCCAAGGTTTTGGAAATCAAGTGCAATTTCAGTATGAGGTTCTTCGCTCTTCAATCCCAGAATTAGCACACTCAACGAATGGATCCTTTTCTTCAGAGTAGAGTATTTCCTAGACCAGACTTCATCAGCCCGCTCTGGCCTGTGGAGCATTGTGATTTCTTCTTCAACTTCTTCTGTATCTGTTTTAGCCTTTCTCTTTAGCAACTCCATGCAAGCCTTTTTATTCAACGCATCTTCTTCTATGACATCTAAACAGATACAAGTACTTGTAAACAGAAAATTCATTTCAGTCTATTCAGGGTACAGATATAAATCCTACCCAAGTGAGTATGCTTACCAAACAAACCATAGCCATAATAGAAATCAGACTGTAACCAGTTTTTAGCAATGTTTCCTCCAAACTCAAAACTCTCATCTGTCATAAAAAAACATATGATCAATATTTGTAATACATTAAGGTGCCATCAACTAGTCAACTTGAATAATGAGATATAGTTACAGGACAAAGGTGGGGGAACCTTCACAGATTGGTGGATCCCAGAGAGACAAATCCATACTCTCAAATAGTGTGAGCCTGCAGAATTAAAATTGGCAGCATGAATATTTAACCTCTTAGCTTAACAATATAAATTGTTTTCTGGCAGACACAATGATTGATGGCTCGATTTAGTCATCAATAGTCTGGAATCATCATCTATAATAACAACATTATCTAAGTCACAGCATAAGCCTGATGTATATCATAAGGTCTGTGAAAGGTAGACGAAAAGGTGTGGATTAGCATCTTTCATTCTTTAACTTCAGAAGGCTGGAAAATACTCCATCCATTACATTAAAAGAGTCACTTTTGAAAACCACTTGTCCAACAACAAAAAGCCCGCTTTGCATTGTATCACCTTATTTTTCCAATCTAATAATGGATATATAGTACATTTTATTTGACATACAGAATTTTAGCAGAATTTACAAATCAATTTGAAAAAGCACAAGTGACAATTTTGTTGCTGTCATCCTAGAAAGTTATCCTCCAGGGGACAGAGGGAGTATACGATAGCACAAGAAGAAATTCATATTCAATTTTTGGTGAGTAATTTGTTAGAGAAGTATACAAACCAAACACAAATTGTGCTTCTTTTGCCTGTGGATCACATGCCACATCTTATTTAAGAATTATATGCATCTCTATGAAGATTACAAGCCTTAAAGCCTTAAATAGCTACACATGTATTTGGAAATTCCTTCTGGCTGAAATTGGAAAAAAAACCCAAATTGATCGATATATAATCAATCACATAGAGGTCCAACACATAGAAACATTTTCAAGTGAACCAAATGCTGTAAGTTTTCGAAAACACCCATAATGTCATTAAATGAATGAGCAAGAAAGTCTCACAATAAATTCAAAGATCCCAAATTTAACAGCAGAAGAAATAAAGACCCAAATTAGATTCGATTATCCTTATAAATTAAACACCAAAGGGCATTTAGAACTTGAACAAAACTTAGCATTCTCACCAAACCAATTCACCAATTCATCAAGTAAATCGAGCAGAAATTCGTCAGTGCCTGCTTTAACCCTATACATATTTGCACAGTAAGAAATTGAGAAAACCCTCGGCCATCTACCAGCGCAGAGAAGCACAATTGAAGGCACCAAATTGTGGAAATGCAATTAAATCAAGCAAAATGAAATTGAAATACTTGTTCAATTAAGAGTAATGGAAACCGAGGGAGCAATGGGGAAAGAAGGTCGGATACCTAAAATTGAGCGGTGCATACGATGATGAGCAAGCCGGGAAGTGGCCGGAATGACGGCGGGCTCCGGCGAGGGGTAGAAACAGTCCGAGAGTGGGAATTGGGGCGGCAATTAGGGCATCGGGGAGGGGAATGTGGGGGCTGAATTTTAGAGGGTGGCTCAGTCTGCTCTGCTCTGCATGCAGAGAGTTGAGTTGGAAATGACAGTGGCAATTTAGTAGTTGTGTGAGAGAAGGAAGCGTGTTTTGGGAACTTTCACTTTTTCCGTACCTTCTGTGCAATAATGACTGCTGCTTTCCCATACGTATAACAGTTACAGTACCATCTTAATTGAATGGAAAGTACCTTATCTTCACTCCATTTCCAGTTTTAACCTCTTTTCTTTTTGAAATTTGACAATATTCACCCCAACAATGTTTACTCAAAATAGCATCTTTGGCCATTTAACTTTTACGAATTTGTAACTTCAATCCATTATTATCATTTCTTTTTCAATTCAATCCTTCTAATCTATTTATTTGCATAAAAGAATAAAAGATCTCCTATATTTAAAATGTTGACAGTAGTTCTATAAAAGACTTTTTTAGTTTTTATAAAGTAATTATTAAGGTAGATGCGACCATTTAAAGTTTTTATAAAAGACTTTTTTATGTCTTTTTAGTTCTACAATTACTTTCTTCACCGATCAAATGGTCGCATCTACCTTAATAATTGCAATTTTGAAAGAATTTGCTGAAAACTTCACACGTTTGTTAGACAATATCTAAAATTTCGAAATCATTTTACATGTAGTATAAACATAATGCAAGATATTAGATTTGACAAATATTCAAGTAATTTACCGGCCACAAAACCATGTCGAGTACATAGAATTTATTCCATAGTTTTTACACTGCGCTTTGAGGGGAGTAATCCTCTCACATGATACGCTTGTCGATTGACAATTTCTACTACTAATTTAAACACATTTCATGCGAACGAAGGAAATTTAGAATTGAGACCAAAATCGTGTAAAAAAAAAGAAGTTGATACATGCATAGTGTATATTTCGTAGGTTATCCTCTCGTAATAATAAAAACTAATATTTTGACTAATGTGTAGTCTAAAATAGTAAATAAATTTAAATGTCGCAGATCGTTATTACCTCCAAATACGTGAGTCAACTTCAAATTTCAATTCCATGTAAAAGTACTAATATGGCTAAAATAATGGCCGGGGTACCAATCAAATAAATAAAGTGTTGTTACGGTACAGTGACAATGGCCTTTTATATCATTTTGGCTATTTGATCATCTCGTCCTCCCTCTGAGCAGAAAAAACTGCAAATTCTTATATAATTATCTCATCTTAAATTGTACATTTTTCGTATTTAGTAAACTCCACTTATTTGTTTCCATCAATTTTACCCACTTATTTCTCAAACTTAATCTCATCCACGCATTTTACAATTCTTAAGTTTTTTCAAATTTTACCCTTTGTGCAATATAATCCGGAACGGATGGAGCATCCTGTAGAGTCGGGGCGAACACTTGTTATGACCCATGTCATACCAAAAAGATAATGGGTCTAAATTGATATTTTCCTCCACATTACTCCCTTCGCCCAAATTAAAGAATCATTTTTCATTTTGGTCAATCTCAATTAATGAGTATAACTTTCATATTTTCCCCTCTTTTTTTTTTAATTAAACCACACCATGGTGGAGTGAAATATATGAGCTCACCACACCCAGAAAAGATCATACAGTACAAATATTTTCCGAAAATGGAGGCAGTTTGATGGATTAGAATGAGAATCTAAATGTCTATCTATTAACCTTCCCCTCCATACCATATATGAATGATAATAGAGAACTTTCTGAATGAAAAAAATACTAGACACTCTTTGCATTAATGACGAAAAAAGCATAATTAGTTGGCCGGTAATAGCTTATCAATCCTATAACTAGAGGAAAAGGGGTCTAACAAGGTCACGGTTGTAACCAGCAACACTTTAAGAAAATCACATTTTGACTAACCGACTGCATGCTAGCTACCTTACTGGCACGACATCCCCAACAAAATGGTCACTCGCTAGAAAGTCTCATTTCTCGCTATATGTTGTTGCCTATCTGTGCTGGTACGAGACTGTCTTATGCATCGTTGTTCCCCAATTTCGGTAATAGCTACTAGTAGGACATCGGCTCATTTCTCGTGGTGTGGCTATATATTTACATAAAAGATTTTCTAGTTTGTTCGCACATTATCAGGACGCCAAAGACCTGCCCATCCGCATCAAGCAGAGATGTTAAAAGACACATCTACCTGTACAGACTACAAATATTATTTAGATAGAGTCGTTATAGGGAGAGTCAAAATTTCCCTTGACTCAGATTTCTCCGGTCTATCTATTTAATCAGATCAGAGGCCATCATATTTTTGCAAACAAATAACCGGTCAGAAAAATACACTAGCAGATAACAGACCAAATCATTACTCTTTCAAAAAACTCAGTTCAGGCTCCTTTCCCATTATTCAATTGGAAAACCAAAATAAAACAGTAAAAAGAGAGAGGAAAAAAAGAAAGGAAATTAATTCTTGCAGAGAGCTCCAGGATCACTGGATCTGACAACATGTAGTGCACGGAATTACGTGTGGACGGCGGTCAGCGCGTGCACGCGTGTATAATACACACGCAATAACGGTCGGCGCGTGGGAAGGGCCTTCCCTTTCCGACTTCGTACAAGCACTTGTGTCAACTCTCTGTCCATCTTGTGATGCCAACCTGATTGTAGCCTTCTGGATCTGAATTGAGGCGCGAAACTGCTAAGCTTATACATCTTAAAGTCACCTTTTCCCCTCATACATCTTAAAAGTCACATGTATCTTTAATCAATTTTTACAACCATAATTTATATCAATATGTTAAAACATGTAATAATTTGAGATCTTATTAACCTTTAAGACTAAGGGCATGTTCTTTTGAGTTTATTTATTGTTGAACTGTATTAAATAAACTAAAATGAAGTGAAAATTAATGTATTGAAAAATAGAATGAAATTAATATTTGTCTGAATTGAATAAAATTGAAATGAACTGAACTCATCTACTGATAAGTTCGAGAGAACATGACTCAAATTAAATCCAAATATATAATTATATTCTAAGTTAACCTAATTAGATTCCATTTTTACCATTCATATCCATTGCAAAAAATAAAAGGGTAGATGGCGATTTTAGAAGAGTTAGAAGAGTGAGAATATGATTAGAATTTCAACTAGTACTAAATTTCATACACTCAAGATGATCACATGCAAGGATATTTTCTACAATTAATTTGCTGGCAATGTATACTAAAGCATCGCAGCTGATGTTGTAGAGAGAAACTACACCTTTCTTTGACTTGGCTTTCTTCCCTTTATTGCACTAAAGCCCCCATAGTTGTTGGAATTTGCATTTACGCCCCATGATTCTAACATTCCTCTCCTCCTTAAGTAGAAGCTTCTCCTCACGCTTTGAACATATCAGAAATGGAATGGCACATAGTACTTTGCAGCAACGACAACATTTTCCCACCAACACTTTCATTGTGTTTCTAATGGTGACCCTTCATTCCCCGGATTTGTTAAAGCTTCAATTTTTAGTACAAACATCAGCTCTACCAAAACGCGAATTTGTAAAAACATCTTCAGAGTAGCTTTGTTCAAAAGCAATGCCAGCCTGCACCCCATTTGAGCATCACTAAAATGAACAAACTCAGCAAAGTATGTCACCAATTTTTTCAATGTTTCTTCAGCATCTGCAGCAAAGTAATTCGTAGCATCTGCAGCAAGTAGAGATGATATAACGTGCATTTTTTTCGTCTTTGTAGCATTTTGAGATGAAGAAGGCAGCAACAAACATAGTCAGTTCACGTACTAAACACCTCAACATCAATTCAGCAATTTTTAGAATTTCCGTGTCCCAGTCAAGCTCTAGCACTAATCAGAGTAGCAAAGAGGATGAAAACTGGAACCTAGAAGAACTCGCTAATGAGGTTAACAGTCGTCGTTCTGCCGTCGTTGTTGGTAAGTGGCAAGCAGGTGCTTGAGCCCCAGGTCCGACAAAAGTATTGAATTAGTGAATGCCCTGCTTCAGCGGCCAAAGCCATTCAGCATCAAGGAGATCAATATTGATGCGGTGCCTCTACGGGCCGTCCATCCACAAAGGAGAGGATCTACTCGAGTTGCATGCAGCTCAGCGTGTGAAGTCCCACCAACTGAAGGAGAAGTAGACCCAGAAAGTAGAAGGACCAAGCCGGGTGTCAGCTGTCGTGCAAGCGAGCCGAAAGAAGGCTCAAGCATTTGTCGCGAGATGTAGGGTGTCATATCCCCTCGAATGTGACCTGAAGTACGAGGAGAGCAGGGCGGATACTCGGGCCCTTGTCACCCAGAGTAGGGGAGTGCCCTTTGGGAGATTCTTACGGCAAGGGATCGCTTTCCCCTCCTCCCTCTCTTCTCAGAGTTCCTGGAGCATTATCAGCTCTATCCTGACTAGGGGTGCTAACTGAGATTGTCAATTCGCGAGTATTCGAAACTCGACTCGCTTCAAACGCGAGATGATCAAAGGATGTACTCGACTCGATAGACTCGCGAGTAACTCGATAACACAAATATGATTGTTAAAATTGATATTTAATTCATTAACATGTTTATAATACAATCATTTTGTGTGTTTTTACATAATTTATACCAGTAAATTTATATTTCATGCAAAAACTTTTAAAATTTTATCATATTATCAATTATTTATGACTTTGCTTGAAAAAAACTTAATCAAAATAACTCGTAACTCGACTCGAACTCGATAAAAATTAGTGATAGCGAGTTGAATTCGAGCGATACTCGAACCGACTCGCTCGATAAGCACCCCTAATTCTGACAAATACCCTCAAATGTGGTAGTGGCTATTTTGGCCCTTATCTCGTGGTGTACCGAGAACAATGTGGATCCAAGTTTGGATCTCTTTTGCAGCCTCTACATGCTGTATTTCACAAAGTCGTCGATCACGATGACTCCTCGGGGGCTAAAACCTTTTGAATTCCCCAACAACAACGGGTCATGGGAGGGTATCCGCCTGACTTTTGATTGGACCAAATACAAGGTCTCTAATTGGAATTCCAATGTGGAGAAGGAGAAGAAGAATAACTTTGTAACCCCCGACCAACTGACTGGTGTCGTCAAGAAGTTTATCGGGACGGGGATCAAGTTCTAAGCCTAGAATTGGGTAGCGGGGGCTCATTCCTCAGGATATAGGTGGCCAGCTCGGACCTATGGGTATTTGGAAGGAGTTCCCAATAATTCCTCTAAGAACTACAGCTACTTGAAGCCCGAGCATTTCGACGGGTCAAAGAGGGGCAGCGTTGGGGTTGAGGCTACTATAGCCGCAGCTGTCGAGAACAAGGGGGCTTAAAGAAGTCAAAGAAAACTGTACACTGGGGGAGCCGGTTGTAACTCAAGCCCTATAGGTCGCCCTTGATTAAGGTAATCCCGGCCCCCTCGTCTATTCTTGCACTTATATCATACCTTTTGATTTTCAAGGATGCTGATTCCTCCTCTGGTTTTCCTTCTGTTCTTATAGGACCTTCCATTAAGAAGAAATGGATTAGGAAGCTTGTAGTCCCCGAGACTGAGTAGGGGCCGGCTACAAGTGGAAGTTTTTCTCGCCCTAAGAAGCAGAGAGAGGGAGTTGACCCTTTGAAGAGGCTCAAATAGTACTTGATACACCCTAAGGAGGCGTCCATGTCGTCCAAAGGTCTCGAGGCCTACGATCATCTGACTGATGTCCGAGGTAGTCTTTTTTCATAACCTGCTATTATATATAGCTAGTATGGCTAAAGGGTGTGTTTGTGCAGCTACTGGCCGATCTGGCAGTGGTTAATAATTGGACCTCATCCAGGTTGATGCTCCTTTAGGACTCCACCTCCGAGTTACATACTCGATGCCAGGCTCTCAAAGGTATGTTGGAGGAAAGGTATGCTCTTCGAATTGAAGTTGAGTCCCTTAGGGCTAAAGCAGCTGAGCCACCCATCCCCTCCGAGTCTTCTGTGGCGGCTAGCCATTTAGAGGCCAAGGTTTCAAAGCTGAAAGAGAATCTCGAGGTAGTTGCGCGGGCTAAGGATACAGCTGAGTGGGATCTTCAGTCCGCAAGAGTTGTTGTCCAAAGCCAAGCCCTAAGGGTTGAAGATTTATTGCGTTAATAGGGCTTGTATGGTTGTCCCTTGAAGCAACGCCAACTACTTGAGCCGTGGAGGGACTTTTTCGTCTGCTTCCCCGAGATGAGTGACCTCTAGGAGAAGTATGGCCAAATAGTCCATCGCTCCGAGCTACACAAGCTGTGGGAGACGGTCTCTGAACTGCGTAAGGATGAGGAGGAAAGGGCTACTTTGGCTCAAGACTTCTGTCATCCCTTAGAAGCGGAGGAGTTGGCTGATTTTCGGGCTAAGTCTCGACGGTGTAGGGCACTTAAGATCGAGATCTTGGCTCGGGTGGGATTTGCCGAGAAGATGATGACCTCAGAGTTATTAGGCATGATTACATCCATGTATTCTGACTTGGATTTTCTTGCTGACTCCTTCGAGACGCAAGCTTTGGTTCAAGATAGCTCAGTTTTGGTCCAAAATAAGGAATCTGATGAAAGAGCATTGGAGCTAACGAGCAAGGAAAACATCGAAGGAGGAGAGCAAAGTCATCGAGATGGGAGTGCCTAAGACATAGACCTCAGACTGGTATGAGGGGTGCTTTTGGAAAGCCTTAGGGCACTTGTGCTCGTGTTTCCATTGTTCGATGCAAGAACCCCAACAGCTCCAATGCTCAGGAAGCTCTGCATTGTTCCAAGTTCAAGTCATGTATCCCATATAAGGACTTTATTGGAAAGGATGAATTCCATCTTTGGATAAGGTACACCCCTTTCATGTGATCAATTTTTGCGGGCCTAGGCCGAGTATTTCTAGGAACAGGTTACTCCGATATAGGTAGAATATCATATTGATGTAGTAACATATTTTGATGTAATATCTAATCTGTTGTAGAATTTGTTTAGTTTCCCTCGAGATGATTGACATTCTGATGCATTGTGCGTGGAAAAAATAATGAACTATTGATCAAATACTTGTTGATATCATCAAAACAACAGAAGAACTGATAGATATGGAGGAAAACTACTCAATTTCATTCAACATCAAAGCCGTCTTACAAAATAACCAGAAAATTATTTAAATACTAAACCCTAGCTGCTACTAAATATAATAATAACAAAAAAAGGTCCTCCCTAACTCAAAATATTATTTTAAGTATCCAAAAATAATAAAACACACTTTTGACCCTTAATCCAAAGGATTTCGCCCAAAAATTAGCATGACTTTCCCAATCAAAAATCATTACTCGTGTGTCGAATTCTGAGACCACAGCAAAAAACATCAAAATCCGCGAAAATAGTTTGGATGCTCCAACTTCTGCAGGTAAAGTTCATACCACATTCCCTCCAGGACAGAAAAGATTCGTCCTCAAATCCAAAGTTGTGTTGTCACAAAGAAAAGAATCTCCAACACAAGGAACAAGACATTCAACACAACACAAATATGAATGTGGCTCACCAACCACATATGCCATACTTCAGGATATATTTTCTCCATATGTTTAGAAGAATTAATCTTTTTGGCAACAAGCTCAGTATAAGTATGAGAAGAAAAATAATCCATGATGAGAATAGCCCAAACAAAATAACCAACCTTGAACTCCACAACACGAAGATTTGAATCATCATGGGTTTTATTGTACTGAGTGCAAGCAATAAGATGCAACTGATCTTGATGTAGAATCCACAAATTCCCTATCTATAGAAGACTAAACATATGCCCTGAAAGTAGCTGGAAAGTATCACCATGCTCAGCATGACTGATGGATGTCTGGAACCCGCACTTGATCATGAACCCGGCTCACGAACTGATCTGCAAGGTAAAGCCCCGAGTGTCCCGAGGGTAGACACTCTGACTCTCAAGTTAGTATGTGCGTATGGCGTATTGTATGTAAGATAATAGATAGAGAGGTTTACCAAACCTTCAGTATTTATATGACTACAATCTGTAGGTAACCAAGATATGTAATTATGGTATGAATACAACTCTTATGGAGATAACAGTTGTATTACCATGTATAGAAGAAGTGTATTCCTTGTAGAACATTCATAATATACGCATTCCTTATAAGGATTAGGATTGATGGACCCGTGGATCCATTTTCCGCGTATCTCGAGCCCACGACCATTCTCGGACCCTGGTCCGAGACTGAATGAGGTCCAGAATACGAACCATGGACTTATCAAAAGCCCCAAGGTAGATCTTCAGAATTTCGAGGGCTCCATCTCGAAGGCTGGTTGAAAGGCTTGCTTCTCGAGGAAAGGTCAACAACTCGAAGGAGAGTAACTCAGGGTATTAAGCTCGGGGGTATCCATTTAGGAATGGTGTCTCGGGCTGACCCTTCTGAATATCTAGTTTCAAGTTGTTTCGTATTCCATCAAGATACGTGGACGGCTTGGTTTGAACCCATCCTCTTAATCCTGCGGTAGCTAACACGTGGCGTCTACTCATTGTATATTCTGGCAGTGAGAACGACCAACATTCCAATTGCCTGCATCGTTTCGCGAGTCGAGGTAATAACTCGCTTAAATGCGTGTTAATTACTGGTTATATAACCAAGTAATTTTCCTTGTGCTTATCATCTTCACCCAAGTAATTTCGTGTTTTCAATCTCAGAAAAGCTCTTCTCTGCAAAAGTTCTTCTTCTTCTTTTCATACTTTCTTCCCCCCCCCATTCTCTATATTGCCATATCGACATCAAACTCCAGCGTTCCCCCTGGCAATACAGAGAATGTTGTACCAGTGATAAATATTGAAGAAGGAGCCCCAACCACCTGTGACTTAAGCACTTTGTTCCTGGAGGTGGATTCTGGGGAATTGATGGAGGTAACTATCGCTACGTCGCTGCAGGCTATAACTGCGGTGGTTGATGAAGGTGCGTCTGGGTGGGGTTTGGACCCGAACATGGAGCACAAGTTGATAAACGGGCTCCAATTGATGATTGCGAATGACGTCACCAAGGTGGTCGACAAAAAGACCTGCAATTTCTTAAGTCATGCAGGTTGTCGTACCCCGTCGAGGCTGATCTGAGGCTCGAGGATAAGACCACTCTAGTCAAGAATCTGGTCATCAAGCAACTTCTCTCTCTAAAATTTATGCTCTGCCTTCTCCTAACCCACAAACTTTTTCGACAACTAAACAACCAATCCAACGACTATTTCTTCTATCCGTTCTGACAAACCACCGCTAACGGTTAGATCTAAACGGCTCTTCACGGCCGCGCCATGGCGGCGCCACCGCCTCCACGCGGTGGATCAGTCCAGAACCGGTCTTTTCTCCAAGCCCTTGCTAATAGATCACCACCACTAACCACTTCGCTACCGGAAAACCCAGAAATAAGTCTGATTACTCAGCACAAAGGCGAAATTGCTTTTCTTGTAACCCGGGCTCAGGCTGAAACTCTCGGATCCCACTACAGCAACGACTTGATTGGCAAATTCTCGAGGGGCAAACCGCAAATTGAAAAGCTCAATGACGCTTTTAAATCCATCGGGTTCAGCGGCAAGTATCAGATTGGGGCAATGAATTTCAGACACATCTTAATCCGATTCGAAGACCCAGAGGATTACCAGCGGTGCTGGATGAAGGGGTACTGGATTATGGCCGGAGCTCAGATGAAGATACTAAAATGGACAATTGATTTCTCAGCTGAGGCAGAATCATCAATAGTGCTAGTCTGGGTCAATATCTTTAAGGTACCCTTCTACTATTATAATTTAACTACGATCCAGGGTATAGGCAACCAAATAGGGACATATATAAAGATGGATGCTGGAACAACTGCCCTCACTAGGCCAAATGCTGTTAAGCTTTGCGTAGAAGTTGATTTAAGGAAGAAACTGAGGAAAACAATCAAGCTAGGCATAGAAGGGGAAAGTATTAACAGATATGAGGTTGAATACGAGGACTTGCCTAGATACTGTACCAACTGCAGCATGTTGTGGCATAATTTTTGGATTATGGACTAAATCCAATGTAATTTCTAATTACATATTTGTTGCTAAGTGTTTAGGAACCTGAAGGGTCACACACAATAGAACAAGTTATTGGGTATAATGGATTAATAATGTTATTAATTCATGAAGGTCAATAAGCAATTGAATAGGGTCTTGTAACGTTTGACGTTACGAATTCATGGTGATGAATTCAGCATTAAGTCCCTCCTTCTCAATTCTTATAAATAGCCACAGTCATGTTCATCTAAATATAAGTTGAAATACAACAATATTAGAAATCAGTTCTATACAGTTGCTTTTAGATGAATGGAGCTGGCACGTTAAACTGACTTTCCCAATAGTCGAGTTCGTGTGGATACCGTCAGAGGTCGGACCATTTGTGCGACTAAAGATCGACTTCAATCGGTATAGCACTTCTTCACGAATATAGAGGATTCGACAATCCGGTATGTCATTTACGCATTACACATATCATGATCCGGGCTATTTAGTATCATAGAATACTTACAGTGGTATCAAGAGCTTGTGTGATATTCATGCGTTTTGCTGATATACATGGATTACATGTGATGTTGTAAATCATGTTTTGATTTTGTGAATCATTCCGTAATATTTTGTTTTTGATGATATGCATGCTATAATTTTCATATTATTAATAAGATTAATTACATGGTAAATTCGTGCATATGTTAAGAAAAACAAAAAAAGTTAATTCTTTTCAAAGAAATTGAATTTATATAGTTTCAAGAACAATCAAAGTGGTTTTTCTTGAGAAGAAGATGTTTTTCTAAATTTGAAAGGTTTGGTTTCTAAAGATTGTCTGCTTATAATTTCATAAGATGAAATTTAGTTTTTTTTAATCTACCTAACCTTTAATCAAAGAGTTGATGGTTTGAAGTCTAATTTGATTTGTGAAAATGGTGGAACTGGATTTCGGAATTTCAGTTAATACAAGAGAAACAAGATCATGAACAAGAGTTGTTTATGAGATTTTGTTTGAAATGTTTGGGGATTTGCAATTGAA
This sequence comes from Sherardia arvensis, assembly GCA_948330725.1. Lineage (NCBI taxonomy): Eukaryota > Viridiplantae > Streptophyta > Magnoliopsida > Gentianales > Rubiaceae > Sherardia > Sherardia arvensis. The sequence continues at coordinate 32,236,741 of OX415235.1, forward strand.
TAAAATATGATTTGATTCAATTTTTCTCACTTCTTTGTTTACTGAGGGTTTCACTGTCGTTCCGGAAAAGTATTGTAAACATTTGAGCATATGGTAGTATTGTCCAAGATATTGGATGCGACAGGTAGAATAGTTCTGCCAGCGCAACGCCAAGTTGATGACAGGTAGAATAGTTCTGCCAGCGCAACGCCAAGTTGATCGTCAGAGAATGATAGATGACCGTGACTTCTTTAGAAGTTGGTCTGAAATGAAATTGTTTCATGATTCCATTAAAACCCCTATATCTCTCAGATATTCCGAAATGACCCCAGAAACTTTACATTTTTCAGAAAATGTGAGAACCAAAGAATTGATAATGCAATTAATGACTGATTAATTGTTAGCATATTTTATTCCCCACCTTAAGTTTCCTTGAATGTTTAATATGATTAACGTTTTTTTGTTTTAGAAATGGTTTCTGAAATTAAGGCATCAACTAATTGATTATAAATTACTTTTAAATGCATTAATGAGCAATTAAGTGCATAGAAAACTTTGTTTTGTGAAACAATGTGAAATATATTTGAACTAATCTCAATAAGTTTAAAGAGTTTAAATTAAATTAGTTAAATATGTTTGTAATATATAATCAGTTTGAATAAATAAAGAGAGATAAATTGTTTATTTGCTTATTTATTCAAATCACTTTGTATTGTTAGCAATTAATATGATTAATTGAGTTTTAATTTGATTAATTTAGCAATGCAAGTGAGACGTTACATATGTTATATAATCAATGAGATCAATTTTATTTTAATTTGATTAAACATATGTAATCCAATTAATGTGATTAGTTGGATAGTATAACTAATGAATTGATGAAGATTGATTTAGTTTCAATATGATTGAAATCTAATTAATGAGATTAATTGGACGATTTCAATTTGTATGACGTTACATATGTTATATCAATTAATAGGATTAATTGGGACTCCTGAATATAGTAATCAATAAAATTAATATGATTAATTGAATTGTACCAATTGTTGACACAACATGAATAATGTGATTATTTGAGTGTTAATAAAATTAATGTGATTAATTGGATAGTATCAATTGGTTGTGCATATGTTTTACAAATAATGTGATTATTTGATACCACAATGAAATCAATATGATTAATTTAATTGAACCACTTGCTGATACTACATGAATAATGTGATTATTTGAGTGTTAGTAAAATTAATGTGATTAATTGAATAGTATCAATTGGTTGTGCATATGTTTGACAAATAATGTGATTATTTGAAATCAATAAAATTAATGTGATTAATTGAATAGTATCAATTGGTTGTGCATATGTTTGACAAATAATGTGATTATTTGAAATCAATAAAATTAATTGAGTGGATTGAACCAAATGGTTATACAACTATTACATGCATAAATAATGAGATTATTTGATTAAAGTAAAGTTGATGCATGTAATTAATTGATACCAATTGGTTGCACACATGTTTCACAAATAATTTAATTATTTGACTAAATTGAAATTAATGTGATTAATTGAAAAGTGTCACTGGTTGGTTCTATTATATTATTTGAATATAATATGGTTAATTGGTTTTACCAGTTGGTTATGACATGTGTTATCTACTAATGTGATTATAAAGAATATAAATGATTTTTTATTGAATAAATAGAAGGGAGTAAAATGTTTATATATTTTATTTGTTCAATAATAGTATCATTTTTATTATGTGATAATATGATTATTTCAAGGTCACTCACTTAATATTAAATCATGAATTGTTGCCTTCCATTATTGGTGGTATCAAATAAATTTGTTGTTGGTTTGACTTGTTGGGCATACCCAAGGTTACTCCACCAATATCATAATTTGTGCCATTTAAATTTGATTTGTGAATAATGGGTTCGATTTAACAAAACATTTGATTTGTTGGGCATACCCAAGGTCGAATGGTTTTGAGGCAAGTATCTAGGAGTTATAAGGATTTTGTCATAATGGATGAAATGTTCATACTGGATAAGGATTTAAGAGTAACTTTTTAGTAATATCCAATACAAATTCTGTCTAAGGAGGCTGGCGATTTTAAGCGGGAACATTTATGACCCCTCCAAAAGCCTATCCTGGGAATTTTGAGGAAATTCTAAAGTACTTAAATATGTTATATCGTGATTATGACAAAATAAGATATGTTGATATCTAAAATGTTATAATTGGTAAAGTGTTACCAACCTAGTTGAGGTTATTGTGGTTTGTTGGGCATACCCAAGGTCATAATAGCTGAGATTTGGATCCTAGCCTGCTATGAATTTATATTTAAATTCTCGAAGTCAAAATTGAGGGATTTTGACTTGGATAAAATAGTGGGAACAAAATAAAATGGAGAGATGTCATATATTTTTAGTTTTGTCTATGTGCTGGATAATTTATTTTCTTACATTTGTTATTGTAGAAATGTCTTCCAATTTGAAACTGCATAACGTACTTCTTGAGAATAAGCTCACTGGTTCAAATTTAATTGAATGGATTCAAGCGCTTAAAATAGTTTTAAGGCTTGAGAATATCGCTTACGTCCTTGATAACCCTATCCCTGATGCTCCTTCTGATGAGGCTGATCAAGCAGTCAAAGATGCATTTTGGAAGCATTTTGATGATTCTGAAAATGCTTGTTGTCTTATGTTAGCCTCAATGAGCTTTGAGCTACAAAAGCAATATGAGGACACGACTGCTTATGGAATGCTTATGCATCTTAGATCTTTGTATCTTAAAAGGCTAGAAATGAGAGATATGACATTTCTCAGGAGCCTTTTCGATCAAAGATGGCTGAGGGGTCAGCTGTATCGTCTCATGTGTTGAAGATGATAAGCCTCATTGAGAGTTTGGAATCATTGGGATTTGTATTGCCACATCAGTTAAGTGTTGACTTGATTTTGCAATCACTTCCTGATAGTTTCTCTAACTTTGTGGTGAACTTTAACATGGATGATGTTGATGTTACCACTCTGTCTCAATTGCTGAATATGTTGATTACAGCAGAGGAGTATATTAAGCATGATAAGGGAAATATGTTATTGGTTGAACCTCTTTCCAATAAAAAGAGTAAGCTTAAGAAAGCTATGGACAGAAAGGCTAAGGGCAATTGTTTCCACTGTGGTCAAGATGGACATTGGAAAAGAAATTGCAAGGAATATCTTAATATCGTGAAGGAGAAGAAACTTAGAGAAGTTTCTACTTCAGGTATATGTGGATTGAATAAATCTTATACTTTTAAAATTTGGGTATTTGATGCCCGTTCTCATATTTTTGAAATATGTAGGACCAATGAAAGAGTAAAAGATTGGGCGATGAAGAAATGGACCTACTATGGAGCAATTGTTGCTACTTAGATTGTAGGAACATTAAGTATTTCTTCGCTATATGGATTTTAAGAATTCATTATTTATTGTTTTTATAACATTTCTTTCGAAGAATGTTCTATCTTCCATTTCATGCTGAATTTGGATAATTTCACAATTAAGAATAATCGTTGTTCTTTTATTGTGTTATTTAACAATAAAATTTGAATTTAGGAATAATCCTATTTCAATTAGTGCACACAAGATATTCAAAGATAATGGATTAGAAAATCTATCCTATAACAAAGTAGAATTATAAACTAGAATGTATGCAATTGCATAAAATGCATGTTTTTTAAGTTATTGATTGGGAATCATTAACGTTGCATATATTGTTTATTAACCTATACAACCTTCAAGTAGGAGGGTAAAGTAGTCTACTAAGTACTAAAGTCTAATGCATGTTGATGGATGCAGACTTATGTAAAAATAGGACGATTTTCTTTTTTTCCTTTACTTCAAAATGGTCATAAGTATTTATTGAAATACTTTTCTGAATTCTTTTGAATTTAGAAATATAAAATTTGAAGTACGAGATTATCTGATTGAACTATATTGTTCATTTAACCTTAGTCGTGTGATTTTTCTAACCATTTTATATATGTATTAATGTTATGTCACTCATATTTTCAATCATGTGATTTTGAGGTTTTTCAGAGAACAAGATCTAGTTTGTTATGAAATATTTTCGAATAAATTGTTTATTTTAAAATATTTAGTGGGAGAAAGATAACTTACAGAAGTTATTAAACCACAAACTAGTAGTCAAAAATATGTTTGAATGGAACTTATATGATAAGTACATAGAACTTAAAGAAGTTCTAAAACCACTAACATAGAATCAAAATTTGATTTGTGGAACTTATATGATAAGCAATTTAAGTATACAAGATTTACTTATATGATAAGTTATGAGTATACATGAGTCAAGTGGGAGTAACATGGTATTTTCTATTTAATTAATGCATATGAGAAATGTTTTTACCTACCCTTATGTACGTTAAGGATGTAAATAGTAATTTCTCGATGAAATGGTAAACCCGGAGTGTTTCTAGTGTTTAAGGTTCATATCAATGTAATGATGTGCATAACGGTATTTGATGCTTCCGCTGATTAGTCATGCACATTTTAAAATGAAACATATCGAGTGTTTTGTGTTATAAATAACACTAATACATTTTCGATGATTCTCAAGTGTTGAGAATTGTGAGACACTAATTCATTTGATGATTCTCAAATGTTGAGAAAGAAGTGTGAAACACAAATTCATTCTATGGTTCTCAAGTGTTGAGACATGTGAATCACTAATTCATTCGATGATTCTCAAGTGTTGAGAAGTATGAAACACTATTTCATTATGATGAAATTTTAAGTACTTGAGAAGTACAAGAGGGTGAATTAAAATACTAGTGACACGTATTGTTTGAGAGGTACGAGAAATGTGTTTTTGATTCATGAGATTACTTGAATCATTGAATATGACATTTATAAATTATCCTATATGAACATATCATATGACAATTTTATCGTTTTTGATTATATGTACTTGGCTACTATTAAAATGATAAAGTCCTTAGAATAATATGATTGTTATTCTTAAAATTCCCTAGTCATAGTATTAACAATAATAAGGGCATTGTTATTACGGACAGACTAGCATGTATGATGATACATGAGTGAGCTATTGGAGAATATCTCATTGGAATGACCATTTAAAGATTTCCATAAAGTTAAAAACTTTTTTGTGCTAATGGAAATTCTTTGTATGACAGTAGTGTAAAGTAATCCTTTGACTTGAAATCATAAAGAGTATAATTTGTGTAGATAGTTGTGCTTTGGTCCTTCTCATCTTTTGTCGTAACTGACTCTGCGTATGGTTGGACTGGGTATAACAAGAAGCATAGATTGATATTTTATGATTGATATAGGATTCACCACTCCAGTGGGAGAGTATATCCTAGAGATGGCCACTTGTTGGAATATCAACTCAAAATGTTTGCAAACGGTCTAATAATGTTAGAAAAGTTCTAATTTTATTTAGAGGGAGTTGAATTCTGGAGCAAGAAAATATCAATACTTTAAAGAGTTGGCACAATACCTTACTCTTGTACTGATAAAGGATATAGTATGGTGAAAGGATATTATTATATGGAATCTGATTCATGGATAGGTGAAGTCGATCATTTGACTTATTTCTAAATACTTGGGTGGTCATGATGCCTGGCTAGAGGCCAATCTTGATCTATAAATATGATGATAAATTAAGTTGTTAATTTGATCAGTATTAGAAATACCACGACTAAATGTTGTCTTTAGTCCAAGTGGGAGTTTGTTGGATTATGGACTAAATCCAATGTAATTTCTAATTACATATTTGTTGCTAAGTGTTTAGGAACCTGAAGGGTCACACACAATAGAACAAGTTATTGGGTATAATGGATTAATAATGTTATTAATTCATGAAGGTTAATAAGCAATTGAATAGGGTCTTGTAACGTTTGACGTTACGAATTCATGGTGATGAATTCAGCATTAAGTCCCTCCTTCTCAATTCTTATAAATAGGCACAGTCAGGTTCATCTAAATATAAGTTGAAATACAACAATATTAGAAATCAGTTCTATACAGTTGTTTTTAGATGAATGGAGCTGGCACGTTAAACTGACTTTCCAAATAGTCGAGTTCGTGTGGATACCGTCAGAGGTCGGAACCTTAGCTAAAAAGAAAGCCAGAACCACTGCTCTTGCCCGGCCAACTCCTCAATCAATCACCACATCTACCCCCCATACCCCAGACCATCCTATCACTACAACAGCAAATGATCATTTAGAACAGGCACTTATGCAGAACATACAATCTTTCACAAGACTGAACCTTCCATTTGCCAGGGATGACATTGCTATTGGTAAAGGTAACCCCTCCACCTATGGTCAATATAGTTTATCTCCTAACAAAAAGGTTTCTGCTGCACAGGACTTTAATCTTAACAGGTTCTCCATTTTAAAATATAATGTGGTCGATCAAGAGGAAGGAGATGGCACTGGAAACAAAGAGAATATTGATACAAAGTCTTCAGAGGATGATAACTTGACTGACTCTGGACAGGTATCACCCACACTCTCATCTACTGTTGATATGAATGCAAATGTTAGAAATTTGGAAAATCCACAAGTGCTGGAAAAATCTAAAATATCTAACTTTTTCAATCAGATCAATAGGAAATTCACCCCCAAAAACCAACAAAAATTCCCTTCCCAAACATAGTTCTCACTAGATCAAGAAGCTCAAAAAATGATAAATAATGTTAGACACAACTTTAAAGATCAGATCACTTGTATGGAACTTAAGAGGCATGAAAACATCTCTAGATAGATTGCATGATTTAATCAGGGAGCACAGGCTGGAACTTTTATGCTTAATTGAACCTTTGCATAAAAACCATAAATTTGAAAAATTTAGAAAAATACTTAATTTTCCCCATTCATTATGTGCGGTAAGTGGTAAGATATGGTTATTCTGGACTGACCAACTCCAGATTACTCCTATAACTGACCATCTCTAGTTTCTAGCTGTTAATATTTTCAGCTTAAAGATGAATATCTCAATGGAAGGGATTTTCATCTATGCATTGAGAACTATTCCAGGTAGGGACTTTTTATGGGATGCAATCATTAATAGGAACCTGGATACAAGTTTTCTGATAGGAGATTTTAACACAATAAAATCTCCTGATGAATATAAAGGTCCAGCATATCCAAGCATTAGAAGCATGACTGCATTTAATCATTTTATAGATAGTAATGCACTCACAGAGACAAATACAGTTGAAAACCATCTTACATGGTCTAACAACTGGCTTATCCCTACCACACAAAGGCTAGATAGAGGCCTTGCAACCTTAAACTGGCTCACAACATTTCCATCATCATCCATACAAATACTAAATAGACTCACATCAGATCATGCACCCATGCTCTTTACCATAGGCAATACCATACCTTCTGCACCTAGATCATTTAGATTTATAAATGCATGGTTCAATAGAGAGGAGCTCCTTCAAGTAATTAATGCTGACTGGAACCTCCCAATGAACAAAACAGGCATGTTAGGCTTCTTTTTGAAATTAAATAGACTGAAGCTTACACTCAAGTCCTGGATCAAAAATGTGTTTGGCAACATTGACAAAAATGTCAGTGAAGCAGCAGAAGCACTTAGACAGCAAGAAATAGTTTTTGATAATGATAACTCAACAAATGAGCTTATCAAACTCAAAATATTTAGAGCACAACATATCAGAGCCCTAAAAGAGCAACAGAAATTCTGGAAACATAAGTCCAGAATTAAATGGCTCAAAGAGGGGGATGATAATACAAAGTTCTTTCACAATTTAGTGAAAGAAAAAAGATCATTACTTGGTATCACCAAGATAAAGGACACACAAGGGAACTGGCTGGATAACATTCAGGAAATAAAATCAAAAGTTGTTCATTACTACTCTGACCTATTGACTGAACCTCCAAATATTGAAAATGGTGATTACTATGACCATTTTTTAAGCAAGATCCCAAAATTGATGACTGATGCTGAAAATGAAATGCTAATCAGACCAGTTAACATGGAAGAACTAAGGCACATTGTTTTTAATTTAAATAAAAACAGTAGCCCAGGCCCTGATGGCTATTCTTCAAAAAATTTCACAAAGTCCTGGGATATTATAAAAGAGGATCTGCTAAATGCCACACAAGATTTTCTGAGTTCTTATGAAATTCCCGTTGGTATCACAGCAACATGGATTGCTCTTATTCCCAAAAAAGATACTGTCACCTCTTTTGATGATTATAGGCCTATCAGCCTCTCTAATTTCACAAATAAATTTTTTTCAAAGATTCTAATGGAGAGGCTGAAATCTATTATGCCTAGAATCATATCCCCTAATCAATCAGCCTTTTTACAGAATAGGGATATTTCAGATAACATTATCTACCTTAAAGAGATGATGAGATTCCTGGATAAAAAATGTCGGAACCCTAACTGTGTTATTAAACTTGATCTCAAAAAGGCTTTTGACATGCTCAACAGGGGATTTTTAAACTCAATACTGTTGCATTTTGGGTTCCATGGAAAATTTGTTTATGCTATCATGAAAAACCTTCAAAATGCACATTTTTCAGTTATTATCAATGGTAAACCTAATGGTTTTTTAGATCTACTAGAGGCATTAAATAGGGTGATCCTTCATCACCATTCTTGTTTAATATTTTTACTGAGGCTTTCACTAGAGGTTTATCTTATATGTTCTCTACAGGACTGCTGAAATACTATGACATACCGACAGGACCCTCTCCAATCTCACACCTCAGCTATGCGGAAGATACAATCATCTTCATGAGATCCTCAAAGAAAGACCTGAAAACACTTAAGCTGTTCCTCAAAGCATATGAGTAGACTACAGGACAAAAGGTTAACTTTGAAAAAAGTGACTTCTACATTAGCAAACATGCAACCCCAAGTAAAATCTCTCAGGTAAAAGAAAGTTTACAGATGAAACCTGGAACTTTTCCTTTCAAATATCTGGGGGTTCCAATTTTCAAGGGTTGAGTTCTCAATGAGTATTTTACGCCTTTGATCCAAAGGTTGGATAATAAAGTATCCAACTGGAAGAACAAATGGCTATCATTAGGGGGGAAGCTTACTTTGATTAAATCATGCTTGTATTCAATACCCCAACACATTTGGTCTGTCATGAAACCCCCAAAGAATGTTATTAAAAAGATTGAGAAAATACTATCCAAATTCTTTTGGGGGGAGTCAGATTTGAAACCTAAAAAGGTTTGGAGGAGATGAGTGAGCTATGCTATCCAATAGATCAAAATGGCATTGGAATTAGATCAATCCAAGCTATAGTTGATGCTAGCTCACTGAAACTATGGTGGAAGTTCCAACTAGGGGAAACTCTCTAGTCCAAATTCTTGTGGAAATTACCCCCATCATATAGAAATTCCTTTAACTGGAAAAGAATAAAAGACATGTCTCCAGTAGCTGAGTCTTTAACCAGGGTATTACATGGTAGGGGTCTGGTCAGTTTCTGGCACTCTAATTGGACAGAATTTGGGGCAATCTCAGACCTCTGTAATCCAAGTGATACTAACATACCACTGGACTGCTCAGTCTCTGATTTTTGTAACGAAAAAGATATTTTTTTTGCCCCAATTAAGTACTGTTATTCCTCTAGAACTATTTACTGTTTTGCAGGGAGCTGCTTGTATGCTAGAAAGAGATGACAAGCTCATTTGGACTCCAGATGAACAAGGAAGATTCACATTTAAATCTACATATATAACAGTGGCCCCTGTAAAAGGTACCTCTGATTCTCTTGCAAAGCTTTGGAATTTTAGATTGCAGAAAAAGATTAGTCTTTTCATGTGAAAAGTATTGAATGGTTTCCTACCCTTCTCTGAAGTCCTAATGAAAATGGGTTTTAATCTTCCATCAAAATGCGTTGCTTGCAATAATTTAGACACCATTGAACATACTTTCAATAATTGCCCTCTTGCACTAGCTTTATGGTCGGTTTTTCACTATATGGTGGGTACTCAGGACTGTGAGTTTGGAAATATTTGGGATAGAATATCATATTACCTATCTTTTCAAGGCTCAACAAAATTGCACAATAGCCTCTTTAGAACAGTCCCTAGCACAATATGTTTGCTGATATGGAAATCTAGATGTTCATATACTTTTGAGAATATCAAGCCCAATATAGACTGTCTGAAAAGAAATTTAAGAGATCAGATCTTCTATGCTTATAGTGCAAAGCCTATTCTCTCTAACTCACCTTTTGATGTGGAACTAACCTCACTTGGATTTCTCCCAACACACACAAGACCCCCCCCCCCCCCCCAACCTTCCATCTCAGCTCTAAAATGGTCACCACCTGCTATAGGCCTTAGTTTCAGTGTTGATGCCTCTTGGCACAATAACAATAAAGCAGGAATTGGTATTATGGTGAGGAATCAACAGGGCAAAATGATAGATTCTTTCTACTTATATGTTGACTCTAACACCCCTCTTGAAGCTGAATTGATTGCTATCCAAATGACCCTGGAGAAAGCTAGAACAGTCACCATAAACTGTCTTATACAATATGATTGCCTAAGGGCAATTAAGGCTGTACAAGATCCCAACACAGCTCCATGGAGACTGTATCACCTGGCAGCCTCTTGCCTCCTGGCTCCACACATACACTTATCACATATTTTTAGGCAATGCAATCAGGCAGCTGATAGCTTAGCAAACATGCTTTTGCAATTAGGGATACTGGATCATTTCACTATGGTTAGCACCCTGACAAAGTTCGGGGTCTTGTTGACCTCCATAGAAATGGCACACCCAGCCTAAGAATTAATGTATGAGTAGGTGCTGCTTAACCTTTTTGTTTCAGTGTTTCAGATACAGGAAATCAAAGCACCAAGACATCAAAACTGAAGGAAATCCTCAAAGAATTCACAGTTCAATCACACCCTGGACTGAGGCTCGAAACACTCAAGACCTGGAGCAGTACCATGTTTCTGTAGTATTTTCCTATTTCATTTGTAACTTTCAACCTCCTTTTGGTACCGCCTTGGGTTTTGCATCGCAATTCCCTAACAGGTTTCAAGGGCTAGGTTGTTTAGTTTATAATAGGAGCTATAGGTTGCTTAGTTTAGATTTACGACCTTTTTGATAGCATTCTCATGCTATAGGTCCTGATGGCCCGTGTGATCTTTCACAGATGTAAAACTCTAGCCATTTTATGGCTTTTTTGATGGATTGGGATGCCAATAAAAACTCCCCCACCTAAGGGTGGTTTTAATTTTTTTTAAAAAAATAGTCAAGAATCTGGTGAGCTCCACTCGAGGGGTGGTGTATGGGAGATTTCTGCAGCAGGGGTTAAGTTTTTCCTTTCCCCCTTTGTTCTCGGAGTTTTTGCAGCACCAACAGCTGCATCCATGTCAAATCCACTCTAACATAGTGGTGACGATTATGGCCTTGATATCCTGGTGCTCTCGCAAGGGATATGAGACGAGCCTGGACTTATTTAGGAGCTTGTTCAAGCTGTTCTCTTTCGAAACTCGCGAGCACATCACCCTCACGCCTCGAGACGGCAAGGTCTTTACCTTTCCTGATAACAGCAGCAAGTGGAAGGATATTCGGCTGACCTTTGATCGGACCAAGTATGAGGTCCCTGACTGGAATCAAAGCCAAAAGATGATGTGCCTCTTGACAGGGTCTTCAATACTCCTGCTCATTTAAAGGGCATCGCCGAGGAGCTCTTGAAGGAGAAGATCGTCTTTTAGGATGGAGAGTTTGTACGGGGAGCTCATGGCTCGGTGTGGCAATGGCTTTCCATCACCTATTCTTACTTGCTGGATGTTACTCGGTCGAAGTCTACGTCTAGTTTCCCGAAACCAGATCTGGATTGGACACTCCCTGGTAAAATCAAGGGAGATAAGAAGGAGACCAGTAAGCGAGGCCCGAGAAAATCCCCGAGGAGTCAGGGTGAATCTTCATCTAGTCCGTCTTCTTCAAGTATTTTCTTTAATGTGGTATGATAAAGTGCTGAGTAGGCTGACTGTCTTTGCTGTATGAGTAGGCTCTCCTCCAAGAAAGAAAAACAAGAAAGAGAAGGCCATCCTCAAGACGATAGAGGAGAAAGTTGAGGAGTCCGAGGATGTGCAGTCTTAGGAGGTAGAGTCCGGGGAGATGGAACCCGAGGTTGGGGAGTCCTTGGATGACGACTTCGAGTTTGAGCAGGTGACCCCTAATGATGCTCCTTTGAAGGAGTTAGGGTGTTATTTGGGTCTACCTGGAGAAGAGGCTACGCAGGCTTCTCGGAAGTCCTTCAAGAAGTATCCCTTTGCTTCCAAGGTAATAATCTTCATTTCTTATGGCGCAAATTCTTGATGTGTGAGTTGGCAAGTCCTTACATAAGTTCTATTTTACAGCTGATGACAGGTCTGTCCGAGCTAGGGGACCGGGCCAACGCCAAGATCAAGCGCCTTTACAACTTCGTTAGGGAGCTGCATGCTAGGTGTCAGACTCTTGAGGCCAGGACGGAGGAGATGGAGGGTCAAATTAGGGCCTTGACGGCTGAATCGGACATGCCTCCCCCATCCGTTCCAGCTCCGGTAGATGCGACTCAGTTGGAGGAGAAGGTGAAGCAGCTTGAGGCCGAGAATAAGGTCCTATTGCGAGGGAGGAAGGTCCATGTAGACAAGCTGAAGTTTTACCAGGACTCTATGGAGGAGCTGACTCAGAAGCAGTTTTCGGAGAGGGATCCTCAGGAGTTGAAGCGGCTATTTAAGTTTTGGGGCGCCTTCATTGCTTGTGGCCCCGAGTTGGAGTGGGAGTTGCATAAGAATTTGGAAAATGTCTTGTTCTTATGTTGGTCTGATGAGGAAAGGGATTTGATGATTTCCTCCTTTTCTCATCCGGACGCCTCTGATAAGCTCGAAGCCTTGACTTGCCGCCGATGGATTCCTGGGGCCGAGTTTTTGGATGCATCGAGTCCCTCCGAGGAGATAACGACATCAGGAGATTTATTGAGGCTCATTGAAGCCAAATATCCCGAGTTGTCCTTCCTTGGTGAGATGCTCTCCAATCCTTCCACCAACAGGACAAATTAGCTTCGGCAGATTTGCTACCTTACTTGCTGGCATCTCCTCATCAACTTTGGGGTTTGAATTCCTTTGTACATGAACCTCGGTCTCATGGTTTACTGGAAAGGAGCTCCTGCCTTATTGACGAAGCTGAGATACTCCGGTATGAAGTCTTCACAGTTGTCCATGATGAAGACTCTGCGAATATACAACTTGATATTGTTGGGTTTCTTCCTCGGCCTCGGTTTGCTGCAGCAGTGAAGTCCTTTTTTTGACAAGGCCTTTAAATTTGATAATAGCCCATCTCTCAAGGGTCACATTTGGTGAAGTCCCTGATAACCCTATTGGGTAAATTTAGAAGAATCATATTCTGATGTGATAACACCTTTGATATGAACTGTTTAGGTTCGAGGTTTTTCCTCTATGTATCCACTTTGGGATTTTTAGAAGTATCATATTCTGATGTAATAACACCTTTGATATTAACTGTTTAGGTTCGAGGTTTTTCCTCTGTGTATCCACTTTGGGATTTTCAAAAGTATCATATTCTGATGTAACAACACCTTTGATAATAACTGTTTAGGTTCGAGGTTTTTCCTCTATGTATCCGAGATGATTGATATTCAAGCACGTATGCCTGTTTATATTATCCCGTAGACTTCAATCAAATACTTTTTTCCAAGTACTTATCTTGGGTCCATCCCCTTTATTTTGTCCAAAATGATTGGTGCTTGAATTCTTCATTCAAACATCTTATTTTAGATAAGCTTGCCAACCATATGCTTAATTGAAGCATATTTGTTTTGAATGGGAATCGAGGCTATACTCAGGATAACATTTCCTTTATTAGAAAAGGGATTCGCGATTGCTCAAATAAAGATAGATGCATTTTCAAATAAAATAAGTTCAATTTAAGCCCGTGGCTTTAAGAAAAAAGAATAAAGGAAATAGTGGTTAGAGTTTTTAGTACCTTTTTATGCTAGAGTTCGGCTGTCTCGAACCTTCGTGAGGTTCTTGGACATTCGCAATGCTCTCGGACCTTTGTGAGGTCCTTTCTCGAGCTTTATCTTCCGTGATAATTTCGTAAGTTAATCACTTTCCATCTTCGTGGTATGGGTTTGCCCTTCATGGTTTCCAAGAGGTAGTTTCCCCCTGGATGGGATTCTAGCACTCGATATGGATCTTGCCAGTTCGGGGCTAGCTTCCCTTCCATTTCTTTCTTACTCTTTTCGTTTAACCTTATGACAAGGTCCCCTTTAACGAAGGTAGCCAAGCAAACTCTTCTGTCGTGATAACGTTTGACTCTTTACTTCACCTCGGCCTCGTGGATAGTAGCGTTGGCTCTTTTTTCTTCTAGGTGGTCAAGGTCGAGACGAAGGTTTTCTTCATTGGAAGTGCCATCTTCGTCTTCTGGTTGAGAGGTACGGGCAGATGAGACTCCAATTTCCATGGGGATGACCGCCTCTGACCCATAGACTAAGATGTAAGGAGTTTCTCCGGTTGCCGTGGTTGGCGTAGTTCTATGGGTCCAGATTACCCTCGGAAGTTCTCGGATCCAATTTCCTTTAGGTCCTTCTTGGCGCTTTTTGATGCCGCTTACCAAGATTCGATTTGTAACTTCTACTTGGCCTTTAGCTTCTGGATGATACACTGAGGTGAGCTTTTGATGTATGCCATAATCCTCACACCATTTCTTGAAGGGGTTGTTAGCGAATTGTGCTCCATTATCGGTCACTATGTATCTTGGGATGCCATAGCAACACATAATGTTTTTCCAGCAGAAATTGATAACTGTTTTGCCTGTTATGTTCGTCAAGGTTTCAGCTTCCACCCACTTCGAGAAATAGTCAATGGCCACAATAAGGTACTTGAAGTTTCCAAGGGCCGTGGGAAAAGGTCCAACGAGGTCAATACCCCATCGAACAAATGGCCAAGATTCTTCGATGGTGATCATGTTTTCTTGAGGTACATGTACCATCTTGGCAAACCTTTGACACCGGTGACAGGAATCAATGTACTTCTTGGAGTATTCTAGCATGGTAGGCCAGAAATAACCCATTTGTAGGAGTTTGCAGGTGACAATGAGTGGACCTTGATGGCTACCACAAACGCCTTCATGTGCTTCCTGTACCAAGTGTCCTGCATCGGAGGGCCCGATACATTTAAGTAAGGGCTGAAGGTATATATCCTTTCTTGTATAAGCTGCCTTCGTGGATGACATACTTAGGGGCTTTAACTCGGACCTTGCGTGCCAATGGTTTATCTTCTGGGAGAGTTCCCGTTTGTAGATATTCGATGTAAGGGCTCATCCATGTGTTCGAGATATCCACAGCCATGATTCTTTTTTCTTCATAACTCTTTTTGGCTAGAGTTTCCATTAGGAGTTCCTGAGAGGAACGTATATTGAGGTCCGAGGAGGCAAGTTTACTTAGTGCATCAGCTTTGTGGTTGCCTTCTCGGGGAATGTGATTTAATTCATAGTGTCGAAATTGCTTTAGGAGAGGCTTAACTATCTTGAGATACTTCTAAAAGATGTATTCTCGAGTCTCGTATTCACCTTTGACCTGTTGCACCATGATCTGTGAATCACTGAAGATTTCGAGGTCTGTAACTTCAAGGTCTTTAGCTAGTTTTAGCCCTGTAATGAGTGGTTCATATTCAGCTTCATTGTTGGTGGCTCGAAAGTCGAAGTGAAGGACATAGGGATGGTCTTTTCCCTCGGGCCTGGTGAGTAAGACCCCGGCACCACTTCCCCCTGAGTTAGAGGATCCATCAATATATAGACGCCACTTTCCAGTGTCATGAACTGGATTTTGTTGGTTGATCTCCACTGGTTCGACTGACTCCATTATGAAATCAGAAAAAGCTTAGCCCTTGATAGCTGTTCGAGACTTCTACTGTATATCATGCTCTCCTAACTCAATGGCCCACTTCATCATCCGTCCTGAGGCGTCCGGTTTCTGAAGGATCTGTCTGATCGGATAGTTGGTGAGAAGCACTATTGTATGTGATTGAAAGTATGGTTGCATCCGTCGAGAAGCGTGTACGAGAGCTAATATCATGCGTTCGAGAGGAGTATAATTGGTCTCGGGTCCTTGTAAGGCTCTGCTAACATAGTATATGGGATGCCGCGACCCTTCCTTCTCCTTAACCAACACGACACTGATAGCCAGCTGAGAGGCTGATATGTATAAGTATAGGGTAACTCCCCTGTCTGGTTTAGAAAGCGTCGGCAGGTGTTGGAGGTGATCTTTGAGTGCCTGGAAGGCTTCTCCATATTCATGTGCCCACTCAAACTGGTTGGCTTTCTTAAGGATGTTAAAGAAAAGCAAATGCTTTTCAGCTTCTTTGGAGATAAATCGTCTAAGGGCCGCAAGGGATCCTGTTAGCTTCTGTTCGTCTTTGACGGTCTTCGGAGGCTGCATATTATGTAGGGCTTCTATCTTCTCGGGGTTGACCTCGATTCCCCTGTTGGACACCATGTATCCTAAGAATTTTCCTGCCCCAACACCAATGGTGCATTTAGCGGGGTTCGGCTTTAGGTTGGATGCTCGCAATGTGTCAAAGGTTTCCTTCAAGTCTTCGAAGAAGGCGTCGCAGTTGCGGCTCTTCACCACCATGTCATCAACGTAGATCTCTAGGTTACGTCCTATTTGACACTTGAACAACTTGTCCACCGGTCGCTGGTAAGTGGCGCCATCGTTCTTTAATCCAAAGGGCATCATCTTGTAGCAGAAAGTTCCCCTGTCAATTATAAATGAGGTTTTCTCCTTATCTTGCTCTGCCATGGGAATTTGGTGATATCCCTTGAAGGTGTCGAAGAAGGGTAGCACCTGATATCCAGCGATTGCTTCGACTAAGAGATCGATCGAGGGCAAAGGGTAACTATCATTGGGGCAGCAATCATTCAGGTTGGTGAAGTCGATGCACATCTTCCACTTCCCGTCTGGTTTCTTGACCATTACTTGGTTAGCTATCCATTTAGGGTATTGCACTTCTTCAATTATACGGGCCTTGAGTACTTTATCTACTTCTTCTCTGATGGCCTCAACTCGGTCCAGTGCAAAGATGCGTCGCTTTTGCTTGATGGGCTTTTGCGCTGGGTTGATGTTTAGATAATGTTCCGCCAGATGGGCGGATACTCCTACTAAGGAATTGGTATCCCATGAGAAGACATATATATACTGGTTGAAGAGATCTCGAAATCTGGTCTTTATCTCGGGGGGTAAGAGAGTTCCAACCTCGACGGTTCCTGATTCTCCGAGTTGCATCGGTTCGGACTCGGAGTACTTGGCTGGTTCAAGATCCTCATTTTCTGGTTCTCTAATAGCTTGAATAGTGCAGACTCGGGCTCATTGCTGGTCGCCTCGCAACGTGGCTATTCCTTGATTTGTGGGGAACCTCATAGCTAGGTGGTATGGGGACCAGATGGCTTTTGCCTGGCACATCCATGGTCGTCCAAGGATGATGTTATATGGCGCCTTTGAGTCAATTATTGCAAAGTTACAACGGAGAGTGATACTCCGAGGACCGTCTTCAACTCGCACTGGCAAGGTAATCTCTCCCAAAGGGGCAACGAGATCGCCGACAAATCCAGAGATGGGATTTGAAGGCCCGAGATTACTTCTGTCCGATCCCTACTGCTCATAACAGCTGAGAAACATAATCTATACCTCACTTCCCCCATCCACCAGAACTCCTTTAATCACGCTGTGATTTACGGTGACCGTGATTACTAGGGGATCTGAGTGGGGGAATGGATTAGGAACTGCATCTTTTGGCGAAAAACTAACAGTTCCGTCCAAGCGAGATCTTTTGCTCTCCCATTCCCAGGGAGAGGTTTCTTCGGGTGAACGGTGCACGCCGTTGATGCTCCTTCCTATTCCTTGCTGGCAATGTAGCTTATCTCGTCGTGGTTGTGGTTGGCGTTGGCACTGCTTACTCCTGTCTGGGCTAGAAAACGGATTCGCGCGCTCCCACGAAGGTTTTCAGCTGGATCAGCCATGAGTTTGAAAGTCGTATAGATCAAGATTGGCAAGTGGGTCCCATTGGGCGTGCCAAATTAATGGATGTCTGAAACCCGCACTTGATCACGAACCCGGCTCACGAACTGATCTGCAAGACAAAGCACAGGGTGTCCCGAGAGTAGACACTCCGACGCTCAAGTTAGTATGTGCGTAGGGTGTATTGTATGTAAGATAATAGATAGAGAGATTTACCAAACCTTCAATATTTATATGGCTACAATCCGTAGGTCACCAAGATATGTAATTATGGTTTGTATACAACTCTCATGGAGATAAAAGTTGTATTACTATGTATAGAAGAATTGTATTCCTTGTAGAACATTCATAATATAAGTATTCTTTATAAGGATTAGGATTGATGGACCCATGGATCCATTCTCCGCGTATCTCGAGCCAACGACCATTCTCGGACCCTGGTTTGAGACTGAATGAGGTCCAAAATACGAATCATAGAATTATCAAAGACCCTTATAATGCAATTCATGAAGCAACTTCAAGTAGTGGCAACAGTCAAGACTGAATAAGTGGACACCACACTTCTCAGTAAGAAATCCACGGCAAAAACTCAAAGTGCCACCCACATAAGGTTTATCCAACAACAAAATAATCCACTTTCCTTCAAACAAGAAAGAATACATATTGGGATGACCATCCAGAACCTCATGATCATATTGCCGTGGACAACCAAGTGACAGTATACTGAATTAAGTCAATTCAAAGCTCCCCAAGACACCGTTAAAAACAATAATATCACCAGTACCATTACGAAGCCAAGCAAGCTGAAAAAGTTAGGCCGAGCATCAACAAACAACGTTGAAGGCTAGTTGTGAGGCAAATATGTATGAGTAGAGTACTTCCTCCTTATCAGGCTTCAATAGCATAGGTAGGCGCTTGAGGTGCCCTTTTAAATCTTGAAAAGCCCCTTCACATTCATGGGACCACTCAAATTTGTTGCCCTTTTCAATATATTGAAGTAAGGTAAATGTTTCTCCGCTCCTTTTGAAAGGAATCGACTTAGGGCCGCGAGGGACCCTGTTAGTTTTTGTAGATCTTTCACAGTTCTCGGGGATTGCATATTTTGCAGGGCTTTTATTTTCTTAGGGTTTACTTCGATCTCCCAATCAGATACCATGTATCCCAGGAATTTTCTAGCCCCGACACCAATAGTCCATTTGGCAGGATTCAACTTCAAATTGGTTGTCCTACGTGTATCAAAAGTTTCTTTCAAATCTTGTTCCATAACGGTATTGTTAAAAGCCCATGGCTCACTTTGTAGGGCTGATGTGATCATTTGCTTGTTAAACCCTTGCTAACAAGGAATATTGTAAATGTCACCCCATGTGTCAGTACTTTTATGCTCCACTCCCTTCAGAACATCATGTATCTTCTTGATGTTAAATCTCCCTCTTCTATCCGTACAAGCTCCCATTTTATCCTTCCAATCTAACAAAATTTTCCAGTACTTAGTGATCACGGTTGGTCCAACTTAGAAATGTGCTCATTAAGTATTTTCCCTTTCAGGTAGTAGACGGTTGGCTTTCTCTTTTTGACACATTCAGAATATAAGTATAAGATTTGCAAGCAAGGAATCGAATTGTAAGAAGTCGCAAGCGCGCTGTCTTCTTGTTCTGGTTTGCTGGATGATGAGCCCTAAATATACTCTTGTTTTATGACATTTGAGATCTAATTTGGGTAGCATTTGGTGCAGAGTAAGGAGCTTTAAAGCTAAACTTGTCGAAGTTACATTTTGAAGAACAAGTGATGCACTAATGTTTTGAAGCTTGATTTTGGAAATGTTCTCAAAGGAATTAGAGCACATGGATCATATCATTGGATTCCTCTCGTCAAGAGATTCGAAATGAACTACTAGAAGATGCAAATCGGATGAACGGTTAAAGTGCATGGCCCTTCACAAAAGTGCGCCAACTGGTGCATGGCCCCTGCACTGCTGGATGGCCCTTCACAAAAGTGCGCCAACTGCTGCATGGCCCCTGCACTACATTCTATAAATACCCCTTATCTCCTCCAAGATGAAAAACGGCCAACATGATGTAGATCTCCATTTTTCTTCATCTTTCTTTCCCTTTTCTTCCATTCCTTTCCCTTAGATTAGTAGTTTGATTCCATGTATTGTAGTATAGCTCAGTTTGATCCTTGGGAGTATTTGAATTCATTCCCTTGAAACTTTGAGGGCCTTGTATGCTTAAACTTGAGATTTGGATTATCATTTGATGAACTTGAATTCTTGTGCATGAATGTTGTTCAATCTTGCTTAATTTTTTATGGGCTTTGTGTTTTATATCAATTGCATGCTCCATAGTCATTAATTAGGTTAGCTTGGTTAGAGTAATTTAGTGTGATGATGATGGTGACTTAGCATAATGGTAGTGTAATCTCTAGTTGTTAGATTAATGACTATGGAAAGGGTTGAGTGATGACAAGTTCTTCCCCTTGTTGTGTGATTGTAGTTAAGGAATGCCATGATAAATATGAGTTGTTAGAAGTGGAAATCTTATGAACTTGCATGATTAATCAATTATGTGTTTAGGTAAGGATTGAATGTTATCATTGGTCCCCCTAATATGTGATTGTATACTTGAGTTGAAGATTCCATTTTAACGTATGATTGTTATCAACGAACAGCTAGATTTGTGGGTAGAACGTTATCGTTCACTCCAATATCATTAAGTAGCAAAGTAGGAGTCGAGAAATATATGCTATCATCGTCTTGGTTCTTGCTAGTTATCAAATGTCTTATTTGTATACTCTCGCTATTGCGGGTGTGTGAGTAAGTTTGTCTCTCTCTAATTCTAATACCATTGTTGAGTTATCTATGATGTTATCATCTAGGTGAATCAACAATGAGAGCTTTTGAGTGGTGTTATCATCCTCTCTAGCTATATTCGAGAGAATATGATGCTTTCATCCTTGACAAATGGTCTAAACTTCCTTGTAATTGCATTTTCTCGGTGATAAGTCGATAGTTGGAAATTGAAGTCATTTGCATCCCAATGCCTCATAATCTTAGAATATCTCCCTTAGCTTAGCTATTGATAGTTTAGTTTCCTTTCGTAGTGTAATAAAAACCAATCTCAAAACCCCCCCATATTTACATTGCTTCTATATAATATATAAGTATGTTTATTTTCTACTTTAAAACACTCTTACAAGTCCCTTCTCCTTGTGGTTCGACCCCTACTTCCCACTATCTACTCTCTAGTAGTTAGAAGTTGTAGGTGATTTATAAATAGTATTTTGATCTCGCGGAGTCTCATTTAACAACGTGGGAAATCGCTTGTCACTGGATTACTCCAAATAAGAGATAACTCTTAAAAAATATGTATTATTGATATTGAAAACTATCAAATAATGAATACAAAAATCCTTATAAATACTAAGGCTAGTCCGTATAGAAATCCTAACGTAAAACTAAACGGAATATTAAAAGATTTTTTCTAAAACTGAAAGGGAAAATAATAAAACTAAACGGGCTAGTCTTGACGATCCAGTTGTTTGAGTAAAAGGGATTTGGCATTAGACGAACAATGGAAACGATCACAAATTCGTCCTGCATCAGTCACCTCCAATTCAAAAGAATTCATCCCGAGTTCACCACCTCCACCATTAGTCTTAAAATTCCTATGCATGTTCTCTGAATTAAAACTCATACGGTGCAATCCATAATCAACCAACTTGATATTACCAACACAAGAACGTCCTTTCCAGCAAACGAGATACTTCCACCGCAACTTCGATTCTTGGTGAAGAACTAGTTTAGAAAGTTTCTGAGCATATACAATAAAGGAATTATCTCTAGCTAGTTCTTATATAATATCTTCTTTCATCACTTGATCCTGCTTTCCGTTTGCAATTAGGATTAGGGTATATAAAATTACGAAATTACCCTAATTGGAATGGCTTTTCTATTATAGGCAACCATTTGATCCAAAGAAAAATTGCGTTCCTCCATAATCCTTTGACACACACAAACTTTAGTTACAAGTATAACATTTATAAGTTCCATCTTACCCAAGATATCAACATTCAAATGGAAAATGGGATGGCATTACGACAGAAAATTGATTAATTTATTTTTTAATGGAAATAAATTGCATTAATAACCAACAATGACAAGTACAATATAGGCCTTCACTCCCAGCCATATCAAGTCCATGTTAACTATAGGGGAAAAAAAGAAAAACACCTAATATCTTGTGTGACAACACTACAGAGAAAGCGGTGCTTCTAGGCGGGCAGCTCTGTCATAGGCATTCTTCATGTCCAGTTCTTCACCAGTTAAACTTTTGTGCTGAAAGATGCGCCGTTTCTAGCCACAAATGGTAAAGTGCACTCCAATTGAATGCAAAATTCCTCTGTTAGATTTGCCTGCAAGACATCTGAGCAGTTTCTTAAGGTTTATGATGTTGCCCCCCATTTCAGGATCTAAACCGTTTGAACCTCCATTGAATTATGACAATATAGGAACAAATGAGCAGCAGTTTCATTGTTCATCCCACATAAATAGCCTATTCTTCTTTGATTTTGTAACATCCCTTTGGATTGGAGCCTATCCACAGTAGAGAGCCTCTTCTTCAACAGCATCCGAAGGGAAAAAAAATGAATGCTTTGGCTGCAGCCCTACCTTCTAGATCACCCTAGAGAAAGCATATGTCTGCTGCACTCCTTTGATAGTGTCATATGCAGCTCTAGTGTTGAAGGTACCCTTCTTCCTAACACATCTACTTATCTCTGATTTGATTCTATCCTTACGCCTCACTAAACCCTTCCAGCTCCAGCTTAGGTGTGGTGAATCATCACAGTACTCCAAGAAGTTTTGCAGCTTCAGATAGTATGACTGGATCCACTTCACCCACAATACATCTTTTTTGCTGGCCAAATCCCAAACCAGTCTACAAAGTGAAGCTGCATTCCAGATTGAGGGATTTCTCAATCCAACCCCTCCCCTATTCTTTGCTACACATAGGATACCCCAAGCCACAGGTATCAACTTCCTTTTCCCCTCTTCATTGCCCCATATGTAATATATGCAGCATTTGACAATGTCCTAGTGATACTTTCAGGGATTTGAAAAGCATTAGCCCAATGACCTACTATGCTAAGCATCACAGAATTGATGAACTATACCCTTCCAGGGTAGGCTAGTTTCCTGCTGCCCCAAGAGTGAATCTTCCTAGTGATCTTGTCCACTAGCACAACACAGCTGTTTTTTGACGATCTCCCTGTGGTGATTGGGATCCCCAGATACTTGACTGGAAACTCCCTTTAAACAACATTTAATGTGGTTGTTAAGAGAGTCATTTTCGTTGCAAGCATTTTGGAGAAGAAAGCTTCTAATTTCGCTTCATTAAGCCAGTCCAGTGGTTTTTATAAAGTCAGTTAAGGCCCGTTTGACTCCATTCAATGAATTCTAATTTGCCCTGCATAAAATGAGCAAGTCATCTGCAAACATTAAACTGTGGATCCCTACCCTGTGGCACCTCTGATGAACCCACCTTCTTCATCTTCATAGCAAGTTGGAGCTGTCAGGTCAAATCCTTCATGCTTATCACAAACAACAATGGTGACATAGGATCTCCCTGCTTGAATCCCCTTCTCCCTTCAAAACAGCTTGTATAAGTCCCATTGAGTGAGATGCAGAAATTAGTATTTATCACACACTTCCTGATCCACTCAATGAAAACTGGAGGTAGCTTCAGCTCATTCAACCAACTAAATAGGAAACTCTAGTTTAGTGTGTCAAAAGCCTTCTGAATATCAATCTTGACCATGCAGCTTGTTACTAGATCTCTATCCACTTTATACTTGCTTAACAGCTCCTGAGTGAGAAGAATGTTGTGAATTATGCTTCTCCCTTTCACAAAAGCCCCTTGATCCTGTTAATCAGATGAGGAAGTATCCCCCAGTCTGTTGCTTAAAATCTTTGTGAACACCTTGTATATGACAGAGCAGCAGAAGCTATGCCTGTAATCCTTAGCTCCTTATGGTTGGCTGATCTTAGTTATGAGAGTAAGCACTGCCCAATTGATTTCAGAGGGAGGAGTTGCTCCAGTGAAGAAGCTCTTTAAACCAGTGTTAAAATCATTACCTATGACTGCCTATGCAGCCATAGGTAATTGATTCCAGTGAAGAAGCTCCTTAAACCAGTGTTAAAATCATTACCTATGACTGCCTATGCAGTTTTAAAAAATTGGTTGTAGTAGCCATCAAATCCAGGACTCTTGGATGAGCCTATACTGTTAAGTGCAGTACAAATCTCTTTATCTGTGACCCTTCAAATTAACTGCACTTGCAAATCAACTGTCATACTCAGCATTTTCAAGACAGGTCCTTGCTTCACAATTAGAGCATCAATGTCACTTTCTGGAGGAGCATACTCTCAATTGTTCCCGGAAGTAATGTAGCAAGTGCCTCTCAATTTGTTCTTGACTTGTAATCACTGAGTTACCCTCCATCAAAGTGACAATATGGTTCGAATATTGTCTCTTCTTCATGAATGAATAAAACAACTCAGTAGGCTTCTCTCTCTCTCTCTCTCCCTCTCTCTCCCTCTCTCTCTCTCAGCCACCTCTCCTTAGATCTTTGTTGTAAGAACAAAAACTCAGCTTCTGCTAGTGACTCAACATTTCTCATTTCTTCCTGTTCAGAATACTGGATAGTAAGGTTTTTTGGATCTTGAAGCCACTCCTCATAGCATCTCTCCCATGTTGCAGTTGCCTCAGCTGACCTCTTTCCAATTTCAGAAAACTCCACCTTATTTAGTTTATTAAGACTCAATTGTAGGAGCCCTAAGAATCAATATAGGTCTGAGATAGACTGAATAGTATGTTGCTGCCAATTCAACCTAACCAAATTCAGAAATTGTGGTGAGGCTACCCACATATTAAAGAATTTGAAAGGTTTCTTGTGTTTTTTTTCCGGTTTCCTCCATCGCTGGGGTAAATGATCAGACATTACATGTGCCTTGATTTCATAATACAGGTCAGGCATTTCTGTCAACCACGAATCATTCACAAAAGCTCCATCTAGCTTACTGTGAACAATTTCTCCCACCTCCCTCCTAATACTCCAAGTGTATAGAGAACCACTGGATTTTATAGGATATAGGTGAAATTTGTCAATTGCTCTCCTAAATTTATAGACCTCTTCCAGTCTCACATCATTTTCTCCAATTCTATCTTCTAGCTCTAAAGGACTGTAAAAATCTCCAATGACCAACCAAGGGTGATCGTGATGGTTTGAAGCTTTTAGCTGCCTCAAGAGTTTTCTTCTCAATCTGTCATCATTATGTGCATAAATTACAGTCACATAACAATTCTTCCCATCTTGCTTCAGTTTGCACAAAGAGTCTATCCACTGATCTCCAACTCCCAAGTGATATCAAAAAAGTTTGTCCTTCACAGAAACCATATCCTTCCTACCCCTGCCTACTTGCAATTATTAAGTAGCTGCCACCCTAGCCCTAATCCATCCCAGACATATCTTTTTGTCTTTTTTCACTGACCTTAGTCTCAAGGAATCCAGCAAATCCCACATTATTCTGTAAACAGTACTGTCTACAGCCAATCTGTTTTTGCCTCTTATTCAATCATCTCGCATTCCAATGAAAGTTACTTCCTATCAAAAGGGTCTGAGGGTTTAGTAAAAAAATTTCCACTTTCCATGGCAAGTTTGACCCTAGCCATGACTCTAGTAACATGTTTTTCCTTCTGAGGGATAGGTCTATCCACTAAGGGCTCCTTCCCCTCTCTATGTTTGATAAAGACACTTGTAGAAGCTGGTAGTGGAGGTTTTTGCCGTTGGCTGGGAGCAGGAGGTTGAGACATTGGAATTGGCACATAGTGCCTAGTGGAAGGCTTCTTCTCCTTTCCTTTCTTAGCTGGTCTTGGCTGCCATGTGCACTCCTCCCCTGAGTGCCCCATTGTATGGCAGTTAGAGCAACTAATAGGTTTCCACTCCAAAATTAATTTTTGGTGCTGCACCACCTCATTCTCATCAATGAATGTCAAACTATGAGGGATAGCTGAGCCCACCTTCATCTCAATTAGAACTCTTGCATAGTTTATCTTATCTAGCTCCAAGGTGGCCAGATCCGGCCTTAGTGAGATGCCTAGGGTGCTAACCAATCTGCACAATATACTAGGTTCCCAGTATACCATATCCAACCCAGGGAGTTGTATCCACACAAGGACAAAATCTGGTTCATCAAAATCAAAATTCTGTTTCCAGCGCTTCACTATCACAACTTTACTATCTAAAAAAAGCATGCCCCTCTCCATCGCACTATCTCTCTATGACCTATTCTGGAATTTTACCATGAAAATACCAGGTTTAGCATGCCATATTTAAATTACTTGAGTTGAATTAAATTTATTGTACTGAAAATAGTAAGAGACACTAGCTAAATTACTTTCTCTAACAATAATCTCATTTTTTAAACTAATTACCAAAATAACACTCTCTTGAAACTAATTCCAGAACTAGCACTCTCAATGACATGGTGGAACTATACATATGACATGGATCCTACATGTACAACACCTATGACATTGATCGAAGTTTTGTTTTAAACTTGTAAATTTTTGTAAGTTTCGTGTCTAATCTGAAAATTATCGTAATTTATGCATGTAAATTTATTAGGGTGTATTTGGTTGAGCAAATTTTTACAAAATTTGGACTATCCAAGTCCAGTTTTGTAAAATCTTGTTTGGTTCACCAAGTTTCCCAAAATCCAGACTTGCAAAATCCTAAAAACCAATCAAAGATTTTGTTTCACACTCACAAAATCCACCCCAACCAAACAAGGATTTTGTAAAACCAGACTCTCAAAATCCCAAACAAAAACCCAAACTCTCAAAATCTCAAAACAAAATCCAGACTCTCAAAAATCTTGCGAACCAAACACACCCTTAGAGTTTGTTCTTCACAACTTATTTCCAAATTAAACAAATCTTAACTGAAAATTGAACTAAAATGAAAATTATGTATTCAAAACAATTAAAATATGGCTAAATTAAACTAAAATTTGTTATCGTTTAATCCTTATTGATTAAACGGCCCGTAAAAGTTTGAAAAATATAGTTTGTGGCCCCTAAAAATAAAGTGTACAGTTTATGGCCCTTAAAATATAATTCGTAAAGTTTGTGGTCTCTGACCAATATTAGTCATAACGGTTTCGTTAATCACCATCTTAAAGGGGTAAGTTAGTTATTTTACCCCCACTTCTTCTTCTCCAAAAACTCTTACCAAAATCTGGCCCATCTGAATGCTGCCGCAGCCCGACGTCTACAACAACCCTTGCCACCGCAGCAGCAACAACTGCCATTATCGTCGCATTATCAGCACTATCCGTGACCAGCTGATGATTTGTCACCGGTGGAACATATGGTGTGGTTCCTGACGGCATTCACGCTCTCGGCGGTCTCGTCCTTGACCTTGATGACGGTGGATCAGTTGTGCGGGGCCCAGCCGTGGTCCTCTTCTCGAGATCGTACGCCACGAGCTTGTTGAAGATGATGAGGTCGCTGAGGAGGATCAGATCGCCGCGTTTGATATCGGCATGCCGCCACTCTGTAAGCCGAAGCACTAGTTGTTGCCACCGTTGAGGTGGAGGAGGTAGTCGTGCGGTAGACGGTTAGCGCGGCAGATTTTTTGAAGTGGAAGGTTATCTCCGGGAAGGAATCATCGACTTTCCCGTCGAAATCAAAGCACTTGAGATCCCAACGTAGGTTTTCAGTTTCGGGTGCTTGGCGGTTATCTTAGGCATGATTAGGTCGTATATGTCGTTGGGGAGGTGCGCGAGATGCGCGAGGGTGGCGCCGCTGTCGTTCACGGCTTTCTTGCCATAGTCGAAGAAGCTTTCCGTCGGGATTTCGAAGACCTCACCGTTGACCTCTGATATCATCACTGTGACGTAATAGTGATGCGTGTTTTCAACGTGGGGATGGGGATGGGCCCGATCAATTGAATGGGATTCCGGTGAAGAGGTGGTGCTATTACCCTTTAAGATGGTGATTAATGAAGCCCTTATGACGGATCTTGGTCAGAAACCACACACTTTACAAAATATATTTCAAGAGCCATAAACTATACAATTTGTCTTTAGGGGCCACAAACTATATATGTCAAAATTTTAGGGGCATATTTTGCACTTTAATCCTTATGCGTCCGAGATTATTTTGGAAAAAAACACGTTTTCTAAGATTGACAATTTACTATGTATCAGAATTTTTGTTGCAAGTTTTGCCCCAAATTTGAAGTAGTATATGAGTAACAATATCATTG
The DNA here is from genome assembly GCA_948330725.1 of Sherardia arvensis. NCBI lineage: Eukaryota > Viridiplantae > Streptophyta > Magnoliopsida > Gentianales > Rubiaceae > Sherardia > Sherardia arvensis. Next base: position 32,265,110 of record OX415235.1, read on the forward strand.
TATGATATCCTTTTAATTCTTCATAGCATGTATTTTCTAAATATCAAATTTTAGACTCAAATTAAATTTGTTTATAGTCAAACTTACCTTCAAATAAATTTGTTATCAGAATCACTTTGTACCTCACTCAAATTGCCACAGAAACCCCACAAATATTTTATGTGTATTATTGAATTTACCAAAACCCGATCATATATTTTTACCGCTTTTATGAAGGGTTGAGAAGTCGTGAATAATCCTCCCATTCATTTAGATGGTTTTGACCTAAAAAAATGTTTTGTTCAAACGATACCAATTATAGAAAACCAAAGGGAGTAACTGAATTTCATTAAATAATACAATGGAAATTAACTAATTAGTTATAAATTGAACAAAAAAAATTTTAGATAAGTTTCAAAATTTTAACTCCTGCAAAAGAAATTATCTTAGTAATTTTAACTCCACGTTTCTAAGGCCCTGTTCTCATAAACTAATCAGTAGATTAATTTAATTCAATTCAATTCAGTTTATTTCAATTTAATATAATTTGATGAATTTCAGATAAATTTAGTCATCTAATATTAGTTTCAATACTTAGGTTTATTTTAAGTTCAGTTTAGTTAAGTCTAATTCAACAAGAAATAAATTCAGAAAAATAGGCACTAAGGTTGTGTTTAGTTGAAGTTAGTTTTGAGAGTCATGACTTTGATTTAGAATTTTGAAATTTTGAAATTTTGTTTATGATTTTGTAAGCGTGAACTTCCAAAAACCTTGTTTGCTTTGTTTGGAATTTTGCTTTTTTTTTAAAGTCAAAACCATCCAAGTGGACGGGAGGATTATTCACGGCTCCTCAAACCCTTCATAAAAGCAATAAAAATACATGATCGAGTTTGGATAAACCCAATGATACACATAAAACTCTTTTGGAGTTTTTGTGGCAATTTGAATGAGGTGCAGAGTGTATTCCAGCATAGCCGTACTACTACTCTGCCTCGGTGTGACTACATGAACTACTAAAAAACAGGGATATATCGTAAGAAAACCTAGGTATAATACCCAAAGGTATCTAACTACCTGAAAGGTATAATATCCTTAACTCGCAGTATAAATACTCAAAGTCTACAGAGTCTACGAATAGACCGAATCTCAAAGGGTCTTCCCTCCCGCCAAATACACGGGTTAGGAGGGACACGACAAACAAATAGGCAAGGATACTCCATAAATTAGCCAGGACAATTCGCAAAAAGACCAACTAGAAATCATATCCCTCTAAAAACAGATATATGTAAGTTAATGTCGGTATTAGAGCAATCCCAACCAATCCTGGTCTGACTGGCTAGTGGCCAAATATAGGACAAAAACAAATGCAATCTAACACGATATAAGCCAAGGCTTATCCGGTCTACAAATCTAGTAACAGTATCGCCAACAGTAAGTATTCAAATTACTGTGACTGTGATTTCTCCTAACTGTACATATTAGATCGGAAGCTAATCAAAGTTTAACTGAACAAAAGGACCCGTCAGAAAACTAAGATTAGCAGATTACATGCAGTCCCATATTTTAGTACCAACATTAAAACACATATATCTTAAAAAAGACTGAAAATAAATTTTTAAAAAAGAAAAGAGAAGTAAAACCACCTTCTATGTCTAACGGTGCCAGCTCCAGTAAGAACCTGTCCAAACAAGCCTGACCCAACCGGCCCGACCCAACCCGACCCGGCCCGACCCGACCCGGCCGAAGACTCCAAATTGCCGGATCCACCACCTGTGTGCATATCAGAGATGACTGGGCTTCCAAACCTGCAACTGTCCACCTTAGTGCGGTTCGAGCTCTGCAGATCCGTGACCTCTTGGCCCGCGGCCAGTTTCTTCTCCGGACGTTGTGGGCTCTCGTAGGCGAAGCTCCAGGCGTCCGATCTCCGGGCGAAGCTCCAGGCGTTCGTCTTGGATGTGGTAGTGACGGTAGCGACCCGCCATTCCATCACCGATATGGAGAGGTTTCATGTGGGCTGTTGATTTTCGACAAAAAAAGGGGTTTCTGGGTGTGGGTTTAGAAGGGGTGTGTAGATCTATACTAGGTTGAGGGGTGGGAGGGGTGATCGGCCGGCGGAGTGCCATCGATCACCCCGGCAGAGAAAGGGGATCTGAGGTTTTTCTGTCGGCAGGGGAGGGGAGAGAAAAAAGGGGGAGTTGGGGAGAATTTTGTAAGTTTTAAGACAAAAGCAGCACTGTACTAGCACTGTTCAGCATTGAGTTAGAGCAAGTCCAACAAATTTGCTATAATGGAGATTTTTCTTAAATATGGGGAATTCGAACTTTTTTTGAACTCCAACAGTTTCTCCATTTCATCATCCATAATAAGAAATTTGAAAAGAAAGAAGATTTGCTTCCCCAAATTTGGAGAAGGAGAAAAAGAATTTGGAGAACCAACATTTAATGCTACTTGGAAAGTTTTTGATTATTTCATTCATCAATTCTTTCTCTTCAATAATTTTAAATGATTGTATCTTAAAATAATTAAAATGAATTTTTATCAAAAATACATATTCTAAAAATATGCAAAAAACAATTGTAATAAGATCTGATATTACTATTTTACATGTACATATCTATTGATATTTAATAATCAGATACAATCTATTTTCCAATATAAATTTACTAAATTTTAAGGTCATAAATATATTTATTTTGACGTTTGTTTATAAGTCAAAACGTCTAAACTAAATCTTTTTTAGCAAACAGTTTATTTCTAATGGTTAAAAAGAATAACTTGTAACAAATAATTGAAATGAGACGTGTCTAATTATTCATATTACATTAATAATATTGTAATTCTTAATGTGTTATTTTTATAAAATGTATTTTTAATATTTTATATTACGGAGTAAGTAATTTTAAATATGAAATGTTATTGTAACATGTATTATAAGTTCATTATTATTTGGACTTATTGAACATATGGTTTAAAAAATAAAAGATAATTGGATAAATATGTAGTATTAAATGTCAATAAATTTTTAGAAATGAAAAATGGAGAAACTGCTGGATTTGAGGCAAAAAAAAAAGAGAAAATATGGGATTTGTTTCCCTATTGAGGAGAATATGAATGGATAAACGGTTGTACAAGCTCTTATAGAATTGTTTCGCATTGTTTCGCTATTTGAATTTACAAATATAAAACCAACCAAGTTTTTTTTTCCTAATTTTAACTAGCAAAATCACATTTCTATAAAACTACCACAAACCACACACACCCTAATTAATTTTCCTTCACTACACTCCCAAATTTGCAACACCTGCGTAACGTGGTAAAGTCAACGTGTAAAACGCATAAAATATGTAGAAATTGCCAAATTTGTCACAAATGAAAACTTAGGATTCAAATAAATGTGACCTTATGGGAGAGGCCAATTTTGGGACCTTGAATTAGGCCAAAATTCCAGGACAAAAGGCATCATACATATGTAATGTAGCCCACCTTTGACTGCCAAAGTTGCAATAAGACACCTACCTACAAAATCTGGAGCTCATTTCAACCCCGGTGAGGGACCTTTATTCACGCACCTCACCGAACCTAGGCAGCACAAAGAACCTGATATGCAAACACGCATTTAATCCTCCTCCAAGAAGAAGAAGCATAATTTCTCAATCCCCATCAGAATAAGAAGGAGAAGAAAGGGATTTGCAGATCAGTGTTTTGTTGTTGCATATGTTAAAATGTCATCCGGGCCATTCTCTTCTTCATCCTCCTCATCTGGGGCGGTGTTCATAACCTCACTCATTGGCCTCTGGTATTGCAGCAACATCGGAGTCATCCTCCTCAACAAATACCTGCTCTCAAACTATGGCTTCGCCTTCCCAATCTTCCTCACAATGTGCCACATGTCCGCCTGCGCCATCCTCAGCTATGTCTCCATTGTTTTCCTAAAGATCGTGCCTTTGCAGCGGATCAAATCCATGTCCCAGTTCTTCAAGATCGCCACTCTCAGCGTCGTCTTCTGTGGCTCCGTCGTCGGCGGCAATATCTCTCTCAAGTACCTCCCCGTCTCCTTCAATCAGGCTGTTGGTGCCACCACGCCCTTTTTCACCGCGCTGTTTGCCTACCTCATTTCCTTCAAGAGGGAGGCCTGGTTGACTTATATATGCCTTGTGCCTGTGGTCGGTGGCGTTGTCATTGCCAGTGGGGTATGTTTGTTTTCGTTTTACCGAGCTTTGTTTGATTGATCATAATTTTGTTGCGGGATGTGTTTAAGTTTCTGTTTTTAATCTGCTACAATTTGATCTGGGGCTGCATTCTCGCAATTCAGCTATCCTAGATTTTTAGGAACTGGTGATCAGATCTAAATTTGGTTATTTTTTCTAATTAGAGAGGCATTTCTTCTTGCATAATTTGGTGGTGGTGCAGATCATGGAAACGAGGCAGTCTTTTATAGTGTTGGGATGTTCTATATTCTAGTTCTTCTCTAGTCCTGTGTTGTGCTTTGCTTTCTGCATCAGATCAGACCCCTTGTCCAAAAGTCAATGTAGAATTTTATTATGTCACATGGGATGCCTGCAAATTATATTGAGTTGCCTTGTAATTGATGAACATGTCAAATGAACAATCAGAATACCTTAAAAATGTTTGGTTTGGGCACCCAGCAATGTCAAAGTAATGAGTGAAGTAGAGCATATAGATATTCAGCTCTGTAACTACTTGCTCTATATATTAAGAAAGAATCACACAGCACTTATATTTCTGGGATTAGCAACTTTCACTTTCACTTTCCATTTATAGTATGGTCCCTGGGGATTAAGGATTTTCCTGGTGAGAATATGTAGAAGTGTTTACTATAGAACTTCTTTTCATGACATTTTAGCTACTGGACAGTTAATAATCTTGATGCATCCTAGTCTAATATAAAATAAGGCTTCAATATACTTGGGAGGTAAGAATATACTTTATCAACATTTATGCTTGAAAGTGATGCCTTGGTTGTCGGTAGAAGTTCTACTGTAGAACTTTGTTCAGATAGATGGCATGGATGCAGCAGTGTTAAATTCATAAGTTTCACAAGATGCAGGATTTAAACAAATTAATAATTTGAGCTGCACATTATCCTCACCTAACTTGACATGTGAAGTGTTTATTATTCTTTGTGGGTATTTGTTAGCTTTATCTGTGTTATTCTCCTATATGTAATTATTATAAGCTACCATGAACCACTGTAGTTACTTAAGCGGTCTTTAGATGTATCAGAGTGTGTATTCGTTAGTGATATTTACTCGTTATATTACGTGATTAGGTCAGGTCTAATGAAATTTTATTTTTCTAAAACTGGCTTTGGTTTTTCAATTTTACTGTACTGAGATAGTGAATGTAATTATGGTAACAGGGTGAGCCAAGCTTCCATTTATTTGGATTTATCATGTGCATAGGGGCGACTGCTGCTAGAGCTTTTAAGTCTGTTCTTCAAGGTGTTCTTCTTTCTTCGGAAGGGTAAGTACTTCCTCAGCCTTCATGAGTTTCTGTTAGAAATTCCCTTGAACTCTATTTGTGTGCACATGTTAATGGTTGCATTCTCATACACAAGCTGGGCAAACTTTATCCACCCTCAGCTTCTTGATATTTTAGTAAATTTTTGTTATTTTCACAACAAGTAGGACGATGTGTAATCTTCTGTCAATCAGCCTTTTTTTTTGAACTTCATGTTATTATAACCATCTTTTATTTATTGTTACAGGGAGAAGTTGAACTCCATGAATCTGCTGCTTTATATGTCCCCGATTGCTGTTGTTGTTTTATTGCCTGCAGCTCTAGTAATGGAGCCAAACGTATTGGATGTTACTGTATCACTCGGAGCAGAACATAAACATATGGTTTTACTTCTTTGCCTTAATTCAGCGTCTGCCTATGGAGCCAATTTGTGCAATTTTTTGGTTACTAAGCATACAAGTGCATTGACACTCCAGGTTAGTTATTTTTGCTTGCGTCTGTAATATACTTCGCTCAGTTTATAAAGCTTAACCCTGTGAATGGATGCACGGTATTAATCTTTCTATGATTAAGTCGGAAATCATTTGATTTCTTTTTGTTAATTTTTGTTTAAAGTTCTGATATATCCTCTCGTGATTGGGAATCAACTTTCTAAACATTGATGTAAATATGAATGTATTGAACTCCTTTGTGTTTCGTTTTTGGTAAATGATGCTTGTTGCACTGCATCCTCTAGATTTGGCTTCACAATTATTGTTTCTTAGATTAATGTTTGTTGTTGCTTCTGTCATCTAAGCTAAGTTTTCGAAGATGAAACTAGATATAATTCAACACCCTTGCAACTGTGTAGGAGTTGACACAGAAACCTAGACTAGGACAAATAAGTTGCGAAATAACATACAAATGCGCATCAGTAGAAGCATGCTTATAAGACTGACTTTAGAATGTCAAGACGAATTTATTGAAGAAAATAAATGGGGACAATGCCGTGTAATATTTGGTGTGATTATTCTACTAGACTAGGAATAATTGTTAAAATATGAAGTAATATGTCCTTTGCACCTTACCTGTAGCCCTAAGTAATGATTCTACTTTTGAAATTTTCCAGGTACTAGGCAATGCAAAGGGTGCTGTTGCAGTGGTCATCTCAATTCTAATTTTCCAGAACCCTGTTACCTTCCAAGGAATTGCTGGCTATACTATGACTGTTATGGGAGTCGTTGCCTATGGAGAAGCTAAGCGTAGATACAAGTGAGATTGCAGTTTTCGATATGCAGCACCGTACTTTTGTTCGCTGTAGAGGAGTTCTATATCATCATAGGCACCATAGAGATGGAGCAGGCAAGGATATAACGCATTGTAGTCCTAGTTCTGTGTTCATGCAGGAAGTGAATAGATTTAGCATTGATGTTCAACCAGCTGTGCCGATGATAATAGAGTTTGACTTTTTGCGATCTTGAGACTGCAATCTTGAGACAAGATCGCTAGTTCTTGTATGATACTCTTGTCGGTTGAGCCTTTTGTAGATACTATTATTGTCTTTTGTGGAGCCTGATTAGAATGATTTTTGCATGGATTCCAAATCGTTTTGGTTATTATATGTTGTAGATCTATAGGGAAAGTATTAGTGTGCGTGTGGATGTGTTTTGCAATGTGCATTGATTGGATCCTTGTGCAGATGAAGGACCATTCATACTCTGCACCGTAATATAGGCTTCCATGCTCAAGAATCAGTTGCTCTTAACTTGGGGCAAAGCTCACTTGTTTTCCAAGCCATGAATTCTTGGTTCCTTTTTGGTAAGTTTTTTTTTTTGTGATTGTGAAATTCATAATGATTTCATTGATACTGAAATGTACAATATAAGTATAATACAAGAGAGATAATCCAGACTACTCTAAAATGGAGAGATATATACTAAAATATACATGAATATCTTTATTATCAATCAAGATATTCTATTATCCCCTCAAGCGAAGCGTCGGATTTGTGGAGACGCAAACCTAGGAACGAAACAAGGTCGAATAACGGACGAGACAACCCTTTTGTGAAGACGTCGGCCACTTGAAGAGCAGATGGGACATGACTAACACGCATCTTTTTAGAAGAAACAAGCTCACGAACAAAGTGATAGTCAATGTCAATATGTTTGGCCCACTTATGAGCTACCGAATTGTGCCAGAAAGATCGCGCTAATGTTATCACAAAGTAGAAGCGGAGTTGAAGACTGAGGAACGCGAAGTTCACGAAGCTGTTGACACAACCTAACGAGTTCAGCAGCATTGTTGGCCATGGCACAATAATCAGATTCACAACTGGGATGAGACACAGTAGGCTGCTTCTTAGCACTCCAAGAAACACGATTGCCACAAAGGAAAATAGCATAGTCATAAGTGGAGCGGCGAGTTTCAAGACATCTAGCCCAATCAGCATTGGAGTAGCCAAGAATGGAAATATCAACAGGCGAAGGACAAAACAACAGTCCATAATGAAGCACCCCACGAACATAACACAAACTGCGAGAAACAGCCTGAAAGTGATCATCTTTGGAAGACTACAGAAACTGACTGACAGAGTTAACATCATAAGACAAACCAGGTCGAGTAATCGTCAAGTACTACATTGCACCAACAAGCGAACGATAGAGCTTGGGATTCGAAAAATCAGGACTGGAAGGGCTGACAAGCTGCGAACCCGGAATAAATAGCGTAGAGACAGGTGTAGCATCTGTCATACCAGCTCGCTGGAGAACCTCCATGGCATACTTTGCTTGCCCAAAAACAGCACATCTAGAGAGCGAGCACCCTCAATTCCCAAAAAATAATGAAGGGAGCCAAGATCTTTAACAGCAAACTCATGATCAACTCGAGCAACAAACCGGCATATGAGGTCTGAGTTATTCCCGGTAAGGATAATGTCATCAACATACACCAACAAGTACAATACAGTCGATCCTCGAGAAATCACAAATAACGAAGTGTCTATCAAACATCACTTGAACCCTAATTGTACAAGAAATGAGCTAAAGTGCTAGAACCAAGTCCGATGAGCCTACTTAAGCCCATAAATGGCTTTCCGAAGGCGACAGACAAAATCCGAGTGAACAGGATCAAAGTAACCTGTTGGCTGTTCCATCTAGATAAGCTCATCAAAAATGCCATTAAGAAACACATTTTTAACATCCAGTTGATGAAGAGGCCATGAATACGTAACAGCCAGGCAAAGATGATGCGAACAATAGAGACTTTAATGACAGGATTGAAGGTATGAGTGAAATCAAACCCAGACAGCTGAGTAAACCCTTGAGCAACAAGACGAGCCTTCTTAACAGAACCATCGGTACGGTGCTTGATCTGATAAATCCATTTGGAACCAACAACACTCGGATCAGCAGGTCGCGGAAAAATATCCCAAGTGCGTTATTGGCGAAGAGCATGCATTTCCTCATCCATGGCTGAAGTCCAGCGAGGATCCTTCATAGTAGAGCGAAATCCTCGTAGCTCAGTTTCGGCTAGTAAGGCAGCAAGAAGTCCGGTCATCTCACATGCACTAAACTAACGATTTGATGTAAGACTACCAGTTTGCAATCGAGTTGTCATGTGAGGAGCCAATCGCGGTGGTGAAGGCGACGGAGTTGGAGAAACCGTGGGAATGGGACGAGCATGAGATGTTGGTTGAGATGATACCGTTGATGAACCATTCGATGATGTGACGGGGTCAAAACAGCTGACTGTGCTGGAGTCGAGACAACTAACTGTATTGGGATAGAGACAGCTGACTGTGCCGGAGACGTGTCGACCATCGGTGCTGGAGTCAGAACTGTTGTTGAGATAGAATCATCCAAATCCATAAAAACCGAAACATCCAAAGTGATTGGAGCAGCAGAAAGTGAACATGTAGCTGCTGGAAAAGAGGGCTCGTCAAATCGAGCATGGCGAGTGAGGTATACCTTCTTGGATGAGGGGCCAAGACAACTAAAACTCTTGTATTGGGCACTGTAGCCAATAAAGATGCATGGAACACTTCGCGGAACGGGTTTGTGTGGTGCAAAAGGCCGAATATTAAGATAAACGCTACACCCAAAAGGATGGAAGTTAGAGTAATCAGGATGACGACCATAGATCAGAAAGTATGGGGAGACATTTTGAAGAACCGGTGTCAGGAGACGATTGATAGTATAGACAGCAGTGGCAAAAGCAATGTCCTAGTAAGATGGTGTGGTCGCTGAGAGTGTATTAAAATCGAAAGTCTCATTTCCGTAATGTACCTGTGTTTGCGTTCGGCTCTACCATTTTGTTCGGTTGTAGCTAGAATCTGATGAATATCTCTTTGGCCGAAAAGTGAGGCCGTAGACACGAATTTGTAAACTCAGTGCCTCCATTGCTTTAAAATATTTTAATGGAGCAGGATAACTGATTTTCAACCAAATTCTAAAACTGCACAAATGTCTCAAAGAAGTCCGATTTCTGCTTCAACGGATGAAACCAAGTAAAGCGAGAAAAATCATCAACAAAGATAGCATCGTAGGAAAAACCACTTTCTGATAAAACAGGAGCAGGACCTCCACAATTCACAGCAGGACCTCCACAAATCACAGTGTACTAAAGCAAGTAAAGAACCAGCTCGTTTGGGATTGTCCATAAATGAAAGCCTTTTTCCTTTTGCTCCTTCACACGAAGAACATATAGAGGGTTCATGCGAAAAAGAAACAACCTTTACCAGGTTAATAAGGATATAACTAATAGAGAAATATGGCCTAGTCTAGCATGTCATATGTCAAAAGACGCCCTATATTTATTTGTTTTAATGTAAGCAACAAAAGCAGCACCACCTTGTTCCAACACATATAGACCATTCTCACATCGTCCCCGACCCACGAATCTTTTTTGGACTTTGTCTGAATAACAAACATAATTTCAGTAAAAGAGATCACGGATTGCAAGTCCCTAGTCAGTTTACTAGTGGAAAGAAGATTTTTCGTAATATCCGAAACCACTAGCACATCAGATAAATTTAAAAATTACGAGAAAACCTATGCTGACCAATATGAGTAATATGAATTGGTCTACCATTAGCAATAGAGACAGAACGATTGCTGTTATGGGGAGCGATATTGTCAAGACTAGATGTGGATGCCTTATAGTTGGTTGCACCATATTCTATATACCAGTCAGAGGAATTGTCGAGAGACGCAGTAGACTGAAAAAAATCAGCAAGATTCGACTCCGGATTAGAGTTGGTGCAGGGTTTTGTGGTGTGACCAAATCATCGCAGAGTTGGCATTCGGTATTCCACTTTTTGCGACCACGACGATTGCGACCACTAGAAGATTGTCCAGCACCACCAATTTTGCCAGCAGGAGAACCAGAACAACCAGAGCGGCCGCGCGTGGCAGTCGAAGCGCCAGCCAGCGGCGCGTGGTGACCATACGCTTGTGCATGGTTGACGAAACTATGCTGGGAAAACGCATCAAACGCGCCCGGAGCAGGATTAGATCCAGACGCTGCACCATAGCCACCAATAGACATAAGAATCTCATGATTTCGAGCCCGAGCAATGATTTCAGCGTACAACGGGATCGGATATTGCAAAAACTACACTCTGACGAACGTTTCATAGCTGGAGCCGAGACCACGGAGAAACATCATCACATTGTCCCTGTTTGCGACTGGAGCGCCGAGAGCAGCGAGGCCATCGATGATGAGCTTGAAGCGACGGTGATATCCCATCACCCTGGAGGAGCCGCGGCAAACAGTGCGAAACTCATCATGAATCTGCATCTCACGTCATTGGAGGCGTTGTCGTAGGCGGCGATCAGAGCATGTCACATGGCCTGAGCCGTCTGGCACCCGATTGTCTCCATGATGGAGTCTTCGGTGAGAGATGAGCGAAGCACGACTTGAAGGATCTTGTCATGGACCGTCCAAGATTCCAGCGTGATAGAGGATTCCGGCGACACGAAGGATGAAGCCGGTGTAGCAGCCGACGTCGGTGAAGAAGTAGAGTCCAACGACGCGGCAGTGGTCAGCACGCATTGTCCAACGAGGCATCGGCCGACGAGTTGAGCGTGGCCAGAGCGGGCCCATTCAAGCCCACCAATGCTTCCGCTCTGGCCACGCTCAACTCTTCGGCCGATGCCTCGTTGGCCTCTGGGTGGTGACCACTGCTGCGTCGATGGAACCATCGAGGTAACCGAATAGACCCGTTCATTCGAGCAGAATTTGCACCTACGAGCACCAGGCCATGAAGTTGTCGGATTCCAGCTTGATCGGCAACATATGGATCATGGTGGCATAGGTCAATGTTTTACCGGCGTCCATTGCGAAGGGCAGTAAATCGGCGGCAGGATTTCGAAGAGGAAAATCTTGAGCACCTAGACCAGCTGGGGTTCGGGAGGAGTTGCACTTAGAACGACGGCGGTGGCTAGGGTTTAGAGTAGAGACACTTAGGGCTGCGGCGGCTAGGGTTTAGAGGAAACCTAGCAGTAGGCTTGGGTTTTGGAAAAAGCTTTAATATCAAGAATCAAAACTGATACCATGTGATTGTGAAATTCAGAATGATTTCATTGATACTGAATTGTACGATATACATATATATATATATATATATATATATATATAACACAAGAGAATTAATCCAGACTACTTTAAAATAGAGTGAGATATATACAAAAATGTACAAGAATATTTTTATTATCAATCAAGATATTCTATTAGTTCTTTTGTGGTTGTGTTGATATTAGAGAGATTAGATTAATCATGTTCAAAATTAGATATGGCTCGTGTAACATCCCAACTAAAATCACATATTCATTCGGTGAATTTAGTTAGGATGTTTGCCTGGTTCGCACCAGGGCTCAAGAAATAGTATACAAGCACAACTATAATACTGCTATTACATTTTAGACTTTATATTCAACTTTAAACTAACAGATTCTTCAACTCAGACTACAAATGGAAGCAACTTCATAAGATTGTCTCTCAGTGCATCTATGATCTGGTAGTACCTCAAAATTCACCTAGCTCTGCCATGCCACACGTAATACACATAATGAGCTTGCGCCCAGTGGTGTTCCCCGTAAAACATAATAAACATATTCGTTTAACAGATAATACATCATTTCAATAATGAAACAAGATTATGAATACCTAATAACTTTCATCTTCACGAACTAATCTTAAGTGAGTTAAAACTAATTTACTTATATTTATCGATATTTAGATATAAACACTCTAGGCATAAAATTCCAGTAAATTTAAAGTTAAAATATCAGATAGCTCATGTGAATCACAACTAGCTTTCAGATTTATAGGTTTACCATCTCAACACAGAAACTTCTTTCTAGCAACTTACTTTCAAACAAAAAAAAATTCAAATTCTTTTGTTCCAAATACTGAATTCAAAACCATACTAAACAGCATATAAAATAGACCCAAGTAGGATTGTGCAAGGATAAGACGGGTTTGAACATACTAGCAAAACAAAATTGTTATGAAAACTCATACAAGCGTTTGGATGCCTAAATTTTATTTTCTCAAATAAATAATACAGAGTTCAATATAGATGGTCATACTAATCATACAATGTTGCACATAAAAACACAACAGTAATCCCATAAGCCAAATCAAGTCATATTTTAACCTCAACACAGGATAACCCTGAGACTGAGACAGGAATAGATCAAGAAAGACAAATATTTAATTATCACATCTCATCAAGAAACATTTCACACCATTCAAACAAGATGGTACAATCATGTCAAGTCAAATAAAATTATTCAAGCACGTCAGGTCAAGACTCTAGCGGTGGCTCCCGTGAGATGACTCCCACGTAGCACTTAGCTCCTGACCATATACGACATGTCAATCACAGCAAACACATCAAGCTGGCTTCCCGTACGTACGTAGCCATTCATCTTTTTCAATAACAATCCTCACACGGAGTGTTGGCCACAACTGACCATCTCCGTGCAAGTCCAGGTCACAATATACTCTCGACTACACCAACTTCCTGCCGTGTGTACGAGTAGTATATTGCTTGGTCCATCTCGCACGACTATTGGCCGCAACTGACCTAGCCGTGCGAGGCATGGTCACAAAATACTCTCACTTGCACAAAACTCCATACTCCGAGTGCAAGTAAGTAGTATTTTGCTCATGGCATCATATAAATATTATAGATACAAATAAGGCACACATGTCTATTTAATATTATTCAAGTCAATAATTTAAACAATAGTATATGCAACACACAGGGTAACCACAACTAGAAGAATAAATTGACAAAAGACAGTGTAGACACCCAAAATCCTTCAAAAATATGTATGAAGACTAGTTTTACCATAGTATGCATATATGCAAAGAACACAAGTAGCACATAGGCATGACAACCCCAAAACTTTATAGATATATTCTATAAAATTTTGAAGAGTGAGAACACTCACCTTTTTCGTGATCCAACTTCAAGAATCAATTTTATTTTAGTGCTCTATCAAATCTGTTGATAATCAAATATGGATAATCGTCAAGATGTGGTTCCAATGAATTTAGAGTCTCCTCAAATATAATTAATCCATTTATTTCTTGAAATCCTCCTCTTTTAACTCTTTTCTATTTACTCACTAATATTTTAACTATAAGATATCTAGTCCAATTTCACAATTACAGTTCAATATGATACTACAATTCTAAATTTACAATTATTTTAGATTTGGAGTAGTCAATATATATGAAACAAAGTATATCAGGCTACAAACAAGTTTTCCTTTTACTTTGCTTTTAAACTTATCCATATTTGATTGAAGTCTATATTTCACTTTCAAAGACCAAAACATATTAACATCGTATGGATAAAATCAAAATATGTTTAAATCAAGATATTTAAAATTCTGAATCCCAAGGTTCTATAAAATATCAATTCCAGTAGCTTTACGGTCATGACATCAGTAGTTTTGACACTAGGTAAAATTGTTTATTGAGTTTATGATGTAGTCTATTGTCTGAAAATCATAATTAAACAGGAATCAACCAAAATAGAGTTACAGTTAGCGAGATATGATTATTCTAAGTTAAGTATGCCAAAACTTCTTAGTCTGTTGTAGTTTAAACGCAGTAGTCAAGAACATGGATTATCTAATTCATTTTTTATCCGATTCTGACGATTTCAAGTTCTGTAATTTAGCTTATCTCCTAAGTATCACTGAGAAACAACACTCGACAGAATCAGAGTAAAGGTTTAGCAGATATTGGCTTATAAAATTCAGGCTTTCAACTATTCGCTGTAACAGGCTTTCAACACAGTACGAAAACAGACAAAACTTTAAGCCCCTTTCGCTTAATCATTTCTTAACTAAATAAATCAGGTCTTGAACTCAATGTGTAGATCTATATCCCAGGTTTTAAAATATATCACTAACAACCTTAGTAGCTTTATAGATCAAAGATGCATGCTTTTAAAATTATTCTCCTATCTATTAACTTAATGTTCATGTTCCAATATTTTCTATCAAACACAATTTCCATCTCAAAGTTTCTCCCATTGATCTTCTTGCTGGTTCCCATTTAATAATCCAGGTGCAAATTCCTAGCTGGTTACCAGCAACTATAAAGAATATACCATACTTAAGATAATTTCTATGTTGCCTAGAACTCTGTTGAATTAATTCTTTATGTGTTCCCAATGCTAAATATGCTATCTTTTGACAATAAACTAGAGGTGTGTGGTCTCCAGTATGAATGATTCATATGTATTCGGTGGTGAGAAAAGAATTAACAAGGAAATATGAAAATATAATGACACAATCATTACCATGTTTCCAAAACTATTAAATTCCAGATTTTCAACAATTATCCAAACGATGATGTCAACTCTCTAATCTATAACCAACTTACAGTTTTATAATAGCCACTGTTATGATAAATTGAATAAAAGTTCTCTTAGGCATTTCTTCGAATACCTTCAGGGCCTAATCTTTTAAGCATTTAACTATGGGGATCTTATAACATATCCCATAAAATTTCTTATAACCCATGAATTTAACAGAGAAGCTACAATCCCTAAACCCAAATTTCCAATGAATTCAATCTTCTACCTAACCTAAAAAAACGTACCTCTTACTCCCAGGAATAATTACAATGTTTTCCTCTGATTTCTTCCTTACAAGTTATTTCCTTGATTCTTCGATCCCCATCGTATTTCACTGCTAAACTATCTTCTCCCCCTACTTATTCTCACAGATGAACTAACCCTCTTTTTTTTTTCTTTTTTCATACATATGTTTATCTTCATTTTATATTGTTTTATTCTTTACTGTATACGTGTCTTACTCATCATTCTAAAACTCTCACTAAATCCCACGTTTCTATTCTTCTACAATCTTCATGCTAATTAAGAATATATTTACCATGTACTCATTCTAATTACTACATAATTAACATTTTATTTTCTCCTATATTTATTATTAATAATTGTATGCTCAATATATTACACACTCTGTGTTGACCCTTTTCTATACAACTGACGACCAAAATCCTTACTTACTAATTAATTTATAAATTAAAATAAAACTATTAAAACCTCTCCTTATTTTGTATGTCATCTTACATCTCCCCGATGACACATGCTAAGGAAAAGAATGGCCAGTATATTTTTTCTTGTTTTATAATAATATTATTTTATTTTTCTTCAGTCTTGATCAATTATAAACATTATTATTTTTTTCCAATAATTTATATGATTTACTTTAACTTTACAATACTCTAAATTATTTATTCCCGATAATGCTTGGAATACTTTCTCTAACGCTTCTCTATTTTGAATCATTCTATAAGAAAAACATTGTCATGTCATTCAACAAATACAGGTCTTCACAGCTCGAGATTGGATTAATCATGTTCAAAATCATGTTCTAAGATTTTGAGGTCGAAGAAATCATCTTGTTGGAGATATGGCTCATCTCTTAATTTCAATGTTGGACAAAAAAAATCATATTTTATGGGGTATAACTTGATATCGGCGGTAGAAGTTCTCCAGCAGTTGTAGGATGGAAGAAAGGCGTTGAATAGTCGAGTGCATTGTTCTGAGAAATCAACACAACATATGGTTCATAAATGGCATGAAGTAAATTTTGAGTTTGCTGAGGACTATAGCCCAAATATCATGGGTTGAACTAAGTGGGATTATAATGGTCAAGCATACTAAAATACGGAATGCAATACAATATTATACCGACTGTATCTAGCATGCAGTTACTTTTTGATAAGGTTTTTTTAAAACCAGTTTTGTAAGGGTTTGGTTTTGGAGTGGGGCGGGATGTATAGTGGACTAGTGATAATTAAATGAAACTAGTATAATCCCCGTGCATCGATGTCTATTTTTAAATAATTAAAAATGTTATTTGTTTAATAAAAATTAAATTTTAAATCCTACAAATTACGAATATGAATAACATTAATTTTAAAAATTCATATATGAATAATAACATATGAACCATTATTATGAAAGTACGGTTGTAAAATATAAAATTCATGGGGTATTCTTATGTATATATTTGTTTTTTTGTGTATATATTTTTACTCACTGGTGTGTCCAATATATTGTATATATTACCCACCATCATTCAATTTCATTAAATTGCACCTAATAGATCTCATTATTCAAAATGTCAAAAATATGAGATTATTAAAAATACAATAAAATAAAGGAATTGAAAAGAGAACGGAGAAGTAACCAGAGTTGTTTTAAAACTGAGAAACGAAAGTTCAAGAAAATACTCCAAGGAAACTATTATGAATAATAATCTAAAAGTATGACTTTTTTTTGTTAAGTCAAAACCATCCAAGTGGACGGAAGGATTCTTCACGGCTCCTCAACCCTTCATAAAAGCAATTAAAAATACATGATCGGGTTTGGATAAACTCAATAATACACATAAAACCCTTTTGAGGTTTCTGTGGCAATTTGAATGAGGTGCAGAGTAATTCCAGCATAGCCGTACTACTACCCCGCCTCGGTGAGACTACATGTACTACTAAAAACAGTGATACATCGTAAGAAAACCTAGGTCTAATACCCAAAGGTATCTAAACTACCTGACAGGTATAATATCCTCAACTCGCAGTATAAATACTCAAAGTCTACAAAGTCTATGCATAAATGCATAGACCGAAGCCCAAAGGGTCTTCCCTGCCGCCAAATACACGGGTTAGGAGGGACATGACAAACAAATAGGCAAGGATACTCCATAAATTAGTCAGGATAGTTTGCAAAAAGACCCACTCCAAATCATATCCCTCTAAAAACAGATATATGTAAATTAATGTTAGTTCTAGAGCAATCCCAACCAATCCTGGTCTGATTGACTAGTGGCCAAATATTGGATAAAAAACAAATGCAATATAACACGATATAAGCCAAAGCTTAACTGGTCTACAAATCTAGTTACAGTATTGCCAATAGTAAGTATTCATACTACTTTGACTCGGATTTCTCCTAACTGTATATACCAGATCGGAAGTTAATCAAAGTTTAACTGAGCAAAAGGACCCGTCAGAAAAACTAAGATTAGCAGATCACATTTAATCCAATATTTTAGTATAATCATCAAGACACATATATCCTAAAAAACACTGAAAATAAATTTTTTAAAAAATAAAGAGAAGTAAAACCACATTCTCAGTCTAGTTGTGCCAGCTCCAATAGAACCTGAACCGGCCCGGCCCGACCCGACCGAGCCGATAACCAACTGGGCCTGGGAATCACGAACCGCAGCTTCCAAATTGGACCTTCGGGCTTGATCCAGTCACTGCCGGCCGCCGATCCGGATCCTAGGGATCAGCTACTCAGAAGCCCAGTCTCTCATCGGCTCTGACTGTTTGCCGGACCTCCATCTCCAGCCGATATGGGCCCTCCTGGCGTCGTTGCCCCGTCGCATCCTGGTAGCGTCGGCGGGAACCGCGGTCGTCGAAATCCAGCTCGAGGCGCTGTTGACGGGGATATAGTGGCAGCGGGGATCGAGCGGTAGCGACCCACTCGTACCGGCCACCGCTATAGTATCGGAAGTGGGTCTTTTAGATCTGTAAATTTTTGACTAAATTAGGTGGTTTCGGGTATTGGGGTAGGAATGGGTGGTATAGAATGTTAGGCTAGGTGGAGGGGGTGGGAGGGGTGACCTGTTCGGCGACGATGGCGCAGGCGGCCACCCCGCCTAGTTTAGATCTGAAAAATGGTGTACTGTAGCGGGAGAGAAAAGGGAGGAGAAAGGATAAAAAATGGCGCAGGCGGCCACCCCGCCTAGTTTAGATCTGAAAAATGGTGTACTGTAGCGGGAGAGAAAAGGGAGGAGAAAGGATCAAAAGTGAAAAAAAAGTATGACATATTGAAAAGGGTAGACAAAAATGACGTAAATGCATCTTTTTAAGTTTACGGTGACATAAAAAGATTTGATTGTAGATGAAAATGACATTTAAAAGACTATTTGTAAGTTTATAAGTTAAAATTGGATGAAGTAATGTTGAAAGCGTATGTTTGATTTATACTATCATCTAAGAATAATTTATTATAATAAATGATGGCTATTCGACTTGTTTCAACGTGTTTATGATTAATTAGAATTTCGATAATGAAAGAAAATAAATATAAATGAATATTTATATGATTTATTAATTGCCTATTTAAAAATATAAAAGTGTGCATGAAAATAAAATCTTGTAACTTTGTTTTTAATTAAAATCACTTGAAAGTGGGGTGATTTTTATTTGGCTCACCACACCATAAAAAAGCCATAAAAGGCAAAAGTATCACAAATATGATGAGTAGCAATGGTATAACATAAAAATCTATTGCTAATTGAATCTAATTTACACCCATGTCTAACCCTCACAAGCACATTAAGAATCGCTAAGTGAAACCCAGCTATACCGACAAGTACGGAGTTTCACTAGAAACAACAATGTACAAGTCAGGTTCCACTCCAAGCTATTGATGGATGTCTGGAACCGGCGCCTGATCACGAACCCAGCTTACGAACTGATCTGCAAGACAAAGTTCTGGGGTGGCCCAGGGGTAGACACTCTGATACTTAAGTCAGTAATGACTTTGAGAAGCTTATAAGCGTAAGGTGTAGTGTGTATAAGATAATGAATCGAGAGGTCTACCGAACCTTTGTATTTATAGAGTTGCAATCCGTAGATCGGCAGGATTTGTAATTAAAGTATGAATACAACTCTTATGGTGATAACAGTTGTATTTCCATAATAAGAGGAGCGTATTCCTTGTAGGACATTAAAAATATACGCATTCCTTATAAGGATTTGGGCCGATGGACCTGTGAGTCCATCTCCCGCGTATCTCGAACCCCTGACCCTTCTCGGGCCCTGGTCCGAGTCTGAACGAAGCCCTAGAGTGCAAACCATAGACTTATCAGCAGCCTCAACATAGATCTTTAGAATCTCGAGGTCTCCTCTTGAAGGCATTGCACGAGACTTGTTACTCGAGGGTAAGGCCAATAATTCGAGGGAGATATCTCGGAGTATTAGCCCGGTGTATCCTCTCGAAGGCTGACTGCTCGGGCTGACTATTCTGAATATCTATCTTCAAATTGTTTCGCATTCCATCTGGACACGTGGACGCTGAGTTCAAATCTCCTTTTAATCTAAAGTAGATGACACGTGCCGCTTGTTCTATTGATGATCCGGCCGGTGCAGAACCACCCTTCCAATTGCCTGCATCGTTTCGTGAGTCAATGTAATTACCCTCTTAAATGCGTTTTAATTTACGGGTTATATATCCCACATAATCTCCTTTTTTGCTTATCATCGTTTTTCACTCCAATTTGCGATTGCGTTGTTATCTTTCTTATTCAAATTCCTTATTCTATCATCATATTTTCCCCTCATTCTCCCTACAGCCATGTCTCAACCAAGTTCCGGTGCTCCCCATGGAAGCAGGGATAATGTTTCGCCGGTGCATGAGCCAGAGATCGAGATAGTTGGGGATCAAGCCCCTATCGCCGATGGTGTTCCGACAAGAAGTCGACGAGTCTCCGATGAGCTGAAAACCTTGTTTTTGGAATCCGACACCGGGGTTTTTACTGAGGTGACTGTTGTTGCGCCTCTACAGGTTGAAGGCTCGTCACTGTCGAGTGCGGACCTAAATTCGGAGCCCCAAGGTGATAAACGATTTTCCAATGCTGGTGGCTCGAGCGGGGCCACCAAAGTGGTGGACGAAAGAACCGAGGAGTTATTGAGGTCATGCAGGTTGTCATATCATGTTGAAGCTGATCTGAGGGTCGAGGATAACTCGATCCCAACCAAAGATCTAGTGACCCCAAGTAGAGGGATGATATATGGGAGATTTCTGCAGCAGGGGATTAGCTTCCCTTTTCCTCCATCATTCTCCACATTTCTGAAGCTGCACAAACTTCATCCGTACCAGATAAATTCTAATGTGGTGATGTCCATCATGGATGTCATCTCTTGGTGCGCCAGGAACAAGGAGGAGCCCAGTTTGAATTTATTCCAAAGTTTGTACAAGTTGTATTTTTCAAAAAGAAGGTTCACCTAACTCTGTCCCCTCGAGGTCAGAAACCATTCGAGTTCCCCTCCAACAGTTGCGCCTGGTACGTGACCCATCTGACTTTTGATCAGACTAAGTATGAGGTGCCTGGTTGGAATCTTGCGCCCAAGACATGATGCCAGGGATATGACTCTAAAGTGGTGGTGTCCATCATGGCTGTCATCTCTTAGTAAGTGTTATTGTAACCATTGGAATGAAAAATAAAGTATCGTAATTATTTGTTAACTGGTATTGACAATTATTTCGATGTTGTTATTATTATTAAAAGGATTGAAATATCTCAATAATATTGCTGATATTCGCAGATGATGTCGTTCAAGAGTAATAGTGAGATAATTTTTGCATCCCAATTCCCAATTATTACAAAGAACTTTCCAAAAACTATGATTATAATAAGACTCACCCAAGTACTAAGGATTACGCAACCGTTTTTCTCTTTTTATTTTCTGAATTGCGCGGTTCAGTATTTTACTCAGTGTAGTCTAAAATAACAGTGAAATAACAAAAGTACCCCTAAATATTTTTAAGTTTTCCAAGAAACATAATAAATAAGAATATTTGTATCATATTTTGATTAAGGGCGGTATAAGTTTCATAATTTAAAGTGGGGTATACATTTTACATAATTCTAAAAAATGGTTTTATTAGCCTATATTCATATAATTTAATTCTTTAATTAAAGACATTTATACCTCTGTTTTGTAATCTAAATTTAATTATAAATTTAGTTCAGTTTTTGTGGACTCTAAAATTGATTTATAATTAATTCAATCATGGCTAATACTTTTAATATTTGTTGAATTTCAATTTAGTTCACATTGAAAAAATTAATTCAGTTCAATTTTGCTAAATTCCATGAAGTTCATCCTAAAGGGAACTAGGACAGTTATTGCTCCGGTAAATATAAATTAATAAAATAGCATTAAACTACGTAGTTTTGATTAAACACCAGCAGATGACCGCCACGACATCACCATAATTTTATAACTTTCCTTTCTGTTTTATTTTCTGGCGCCCACAATGTCCATATATATGTGTGTGTGTGTGTGTGTGTGTATATATATTCCTTTTTTGTTTGTTATAGTAGAACACCATAACATACCATATAAACTTCCTTTAAAATCATATAAACACTCCTTTAATTACTCCTTTAATTACGATAACATGCGTCAGTTTCATGACATATATTACCATTATCATGAGGATAACATGCGTCTGTTTAATGGCATATATTACCATGTGCGTATACTTTTGCCTTTTCTATTGTACACACATCCGTATATTCACATGTGACGGAATTTTTAAAGGTGAACATCACATGTGTTGTATTGTTTTGGCTGTCATACATGTAAAATTTTGTTGATGCTCCGAATTTCAATCTGATCATTGTCTTGTGTTTTTGCAGTTTTATTATGATATACCATGTAAGATTGTGGACGTGAATCCTATCAGCAAAAAGGAAATCAAATGGTATGATTACAAGAAAGTGCCCATACTTGTGGTTGATGGTGAATATATGGATGACTCATCGGGTATTTATAAACTTGAACTGTTCATAACTTCTTTTTTTCGTTTTGCTCTTTAAATTCGAGCATTTCGTGTGCAGCCATCATTGACAACATGTGTGTAAAGACTCGTCCAGAGTCGGCTCTCAAAAAACTAAGTTCAGTCGGATGATGAAGAAAAGAAGTGGCGCGAGCAATGCAGCTTTTTTTTAATATATAAATGTATAACATATGCCATTTGCATTTGCATGTCTCTCTTCTTGCTTTAAAATACTAGGTTTTCTGAATATGCTAAAAATTTGACATTGCAGCTAGCGCGTGGTAAATTTGGCGCATCTCGTAGCGAGAAAGTGGCCTGAGATGGCGGTGGAAGGAAGTGGGCGACCCATTGAAGGACTTTTGCAAGGAGAACCCTGCCGACGAGAAGCGCAAAGTTTAGAATCTTAAGTTTCATTCATGTCATTACATATCAGCCAAGAGAATTATTTAGGATGATTTTCTATTTGTAAAGAGATGAATGATTATATATATGTACATGATACCAGCTAATACATTACTCTGTAGCTGAGATTTTTCAAGTAATAATAATACTGTTTGCTTGACATCATTTCTGATCCAATGTAATTAAACGAACTGATCGACATGAAACAAGGAAAATTCTAGGGATATTCAATGTTGGTCACAAGAGCACGAAAATAAAAGATGTCAAATCCTTTAGTTTGATATTCCCGCAAGTCTGGATATGTCCATCGTGATTAATGTGTTGGGGCGCAGCAGAAGAGATAAAAACTCAAAACACCACAACAAAGACACGGAAAAACAACCAACCAATATTCTAAACGCAATCACAAAAGCTACCAGCGATGAAGATGAATAAAACAAGCCAACGGAAAAATAAAGGGACAAAGAACACAATGATTTATACGTGGAAAACCTCTTCGGTGTGAAGAGTAAAAACCACGGGACTGGAGACGTCCACCTATTCTTTCTTATTATGATAAAATGAGGAAACAAACCCCAATCAGTCTACAAAGGGTTACAACCCACCACAAGCATCATCAATAAGAACAAGAGGATAAAAGGTGCAAGATATCACCAAATAATAAAATTGTACTTCGAGCTGCTATAACTTCCAAACCAGAGCATAAAGTGACGATCCAACCATTCAGAATGAAGCCTCAAGAGTCACGAACACGCTGACACAATTTCAGCAAAATCGGACTAGGTTTGCCCCTCGATCAGATCTCCAAAACAGAATTGCTCATCAAAAACGGGATTTTTCCAACTCCTCTAAAACCCTTATTTTTCCTCTCTCTAGGTTCTTGTATTCGTCTCACCTATCCACAAGAAAACCCTAAACCTCTTTATATACTTTTCTTTATTAATTTCCAAGTAATAAAAGAGATCATTCATCTTCCATAAAGTATACCAAAAACAAAGTATACGGATGTGGGCTGGACTAACATTCTCCCAACATAATGCCAACAACATTGTTTTATAGCTTAATTCACATTAGTTTTATTTGGATCACTTTGGCTTCACCTGATGAATCTCAGTTTTAACGTTATTATTAACCTGAATTATTTGTTTTCTATGGAATGAAAGTTATTTTTTTTTGAATACTAAGAGTTATAATCAATCTAAATTATTTGTTGTCTCTCTTTCTCTTTCTCTAAAAGACTAACCATTCTCCTCGATTAAAGTAAATTTACTAAGTGAATATTTTTTTAAAATGGATGGAAAATTACCTTTCATTCAATCTCATTTAATTTGTGAAATCAATCTTCTTCTTTTTCAATGTGAAATTAATTGATGATGGTTGAACTATATAACAATCAGCTGTAAATATATTTATACGTATATTGTATAATATATTTCCTAATTAAAGTATTCTTCTTAATTGATGTGATATATATCACCCAAAATCAATTATTACATGATTCTATAAACAAAATAATTTTCATTCTTCTTTAGCAAGATACTAAGTCCAATTGGTGTCCCCAAGAGGGTGGATAAGTGCACACTGAACCATACAAGGCTGGGATTTGCAAGAGTGCAGGTTGAGGTAGAGATAGCAGATACAGTGCCAATCTCTGTTCCTTACATAGATGAGGAGGACATCATACAACACCAGCCTTTGGTGTTTGAATGGCAACCAGTCAAGTGCAGTGACTGTGGAAGGTTAGGCCACCTCAAAGAAAAATGCAGGAAAAATGCTCCAGCTGCAGCTCCTCAGAAAAGGAAATGGATCCCCATCTCCAAGCCTGTGACTGCTTGGAGATTAGCTCCCGAAAATACTCAACCATTGAGGCCAGCTGCAAAGGAAGACAAAAAGGAACAATCACCACAAAAAGCCAATCTGGATGAAGAAGGTTTTGAAGCTGTGACTAACATTGCTCACAGGCTGGGGAAACAACCAGTGGAGGAAATGAGGGGTGAAAGCTGAGGAGGGAGGTACCTAGCTCTGGCAGATCCTCC
Organism: Sherardia arvensis; assembly: GCA_948330725.1. Lineage (NCBI taxonomy): Eukaryota > Viridiplantae > Streptophyta > Magnoliopsida > Gentianales > Rubiaceae > Sherardia > Sherardia arvensis. The sequence goes on from OX415235.1 coordinate 32,290,124, forward strand.
TGATGAGTAACAACATTCTGGCATGGAACATCAGGGGTGTAAATAGGATGGAAAAGCAACAAAAAATCATAACAGTTTGTACAGCTTCTAGATTTGGTTTAGTTGGCTTTATGGAGACTAAGGTTAAGAAAGCAAGAGAACAGCTGGTGTGGGATGATTATAGCAGCATGGGATGGAAATGGACAACCACAAATTATGTCATTGATAAGGGCAGACTCTGGGTGGGGTGGAGGCCTGATGTTTATGAGGTCATTGCAACTGTACAGAATGAACAATGGCTGGATGTACACTGTTACATAAAGGCACTGAAGCAAGAGTGTTTTGTCACCTTTATGTATGGTTACCACACCATAGAGGATAGGGGACCACTGTGGACCCAACTGAGAAAGTTGGACCATGACCCTCACCCATGGTTAATACAGGGGACTTTAATGCCCCTTTACATCTGGAAGATAGGCAAGGGGGACCCCAGTTCAAACAAAGGAGGTAACTGATTTCCAGGATTGTGTGCAAGATTTACAGCTGCTGGAAATTAAAACTGTTGGCCCTAGCTACACTTGGGAGAACAAAAGGGCAGTGGGAGAGAGGATTTTCAGTAGGATTGATAGATCCCTTGTCAATCATGCCTGGATCTCCACCTTTCCAGAAACCTTGTGTTTGGTTAACACCACTGAGATTTCTGACCACTTTCCACAAATGATTCAGCTTAGGAAGAAAGAAAGGCAAGCCCCAAAACCTTTTAAATTCTTTAATATGTGGAGCTCATCCCCACTTTTTCAGGATATTATTAAGGTTGTTTGGGAAGACCATGCTGTGCAGACAATGGCAGATCTTTTCCAACAGTTAAGAGACATGCAGTCACCCCTTCTGTGCTTGAATAGAATGCAGTTCTCAGAGATTAAAAAAGAACAGCTTTGGCAAGGGAGGATTGGGAGCAGGCAGTCACAGAACTCAGCAAAGACCTCACCTCACAGAAACAACAACAACTGGAAAGGTACAAAAGGGGGGCTACTTGAGTTTTATGCTGAGGCAGAATTCAAGTATCTGCAACAGAGAGCAAAGGTAAATTGGATCAAGGAAGGAGACAGACCTACTAAAATGTTCTACTCACTATTGAAAAATAGGCAGTACCACAATCAACTACTGTGTCTCTCTGATGGTGCTAATCTGATAGAAGGAAGGGAAGCTATTGAACAGCACCTACTGGATTTTTTCAAGCAGCAGCTTGGAGAAACCAGTAAAACCACCATGAAACTAAACAAGGAGTATGTGAAGATGGGGGTACACTTTCAGTAAGCCAGCAAGCCTCACTCATCCAGGAAGTCATTTCAGAGGAGATATATGATGCACTGAAAAGTATTGGTTCATCAAAGAGTTCTGGTCAAGATGGTTTCACCAACCAATTTTTTAAGAAGACATGGGGAGTAACTGGCCCTGAAATCATAAGGGCAGTAAAAGGTTTCTTTGCTGGGGACAAAATGCCAACTGACTTTAGCCAAGCAGTACTTGCTCTAATCCCTAAGTGCCCCTGCCACAAACAGCCCCAGTGACCTTAGGCCTATTGCATGCTGCTCAGTACTATACAAGATGGTGGCTAAAATCATGTGCACAAGACTGGGGGTGGTGTTGCCTTCAGTGGTTAGCCTAAACCAAGGAGCCTTTGTAAAAGGGAGGCAAATTGCACACAATGTACTTCTCACACAGGAACTCATCCAAAAGTACCACAACAGCACAATAAGACCAAGCTGCTTGCTTCAAATTGACACAGAAAAGCATTTGATAATCTTAGCTGGAATTTTTTATTTGCTTGGCTTGCAGCTCTGAAGTTCCCAACCTTGTTCATGACATGGCTCCAGAAGTGTGTGCTTACATCCTCTTTCTGCATTTCAATCAATGGAGGATACACTGCTTCATTCAAGGGAAAAAAGGGAGTCAAGCAAGGTGACCCCCTATCACCACTACTGTTTGTTATTGGAATGGAGTATTTGACCAGAATGCTGGAATCCAACTACTTAGCCAACAACATCCAATATCATCAGAGATGTGGAAGGGTAGGAATCCATAGCCTAATCTTTGCTGATGACTTGCTAATATTCTGTGGTGCAACTGCTCAGTCTATGAGGGGCATCAAGACCTGCTTGGAGGAATTCAGAAACACAACTGGATTTGGATTAAATGAAAAAAAACAGTAGCCTTCTTCTCAGTGATGGATGAAGGAAAAAAAGATCTATTGGCCTCAATTATTAATGTATCAAGGGGTGAACTTCCTCTAAAATATTTGGGACTGCCTCTCTCAACATGCAAATGGGATAAGGTGACTTGTGCTAATCTGCTGGATAAGATCAGAGCAAAAATTGCTGGCTGGAGAAATAGACATATGTCTCATGCAGGAAATGTACATGTGATGAACACTTTGCTACTTAGCTTAACAAGCTACTGGTCCAGTGTTCTGAAACTTCCTGAAGAGATCCATGATAAAGTGGAAAAGATGTGCAGAGCCTTCTTATGGGGGAAAGATCCAAACAGCAGGTATTTCACACCAGCAGCATGAAACTCTCTTTGCACTGGGAAAAAATTTGGTGGCATGGGTATAAAAGATCCTTCACTGTGGAATCTGGCATCCTTATGCAAACATGTATGGGATATTCAGCAGAAAAAGGACATCTTTTGGATAAGATGGCTCCAAGCATTCTATCTAAAAGGAAAACTTTTTAATACATATAGAGCTTCAGAGGGGCATAGCTGGATATGGAAGTTACTTATGAGGCTGAAAAATACAATGATTGGCAAGTTGCAGCTCTGTACAAGAAAGGATGGAGGCTTCTCCATTACTGCTGCATACAACATCATGAAGGGGGCAGAAAGGGATGATATCTGGGCTAAGCTGGTTTGGCACACCAAACTACTCCCAAAGCACAGATTCTTCCTATGGCTGATGTTAAAGGGGAAATTAGCCACAGTGGATAGGTTTCAGAAATTCAAAATATTACTGCAGCAACCAAAACGCTGCCTATGTGGCTTGGAGGAGGAGACAGTCCAACGCCTATTTGCCAAATGCACTTTCGGCAGAGAAGTTTTGTTATCTCTGGGGTTGAAGACAGTTAATTCACTGAGAGCTCTGAGGAGAAGATTGTTGATATGGTGCAGAACAGGTCAGGTCCATAAACTGTTTTATCTAGTTGCCAGTTGCCACACTCTACCATGTTTGGGAGGAGAGAAATAGCAGGATCTTTAACCACAGATCAGTGCTAGCTGAAAAAGTGGGGAAGAGAATTGAAGATGAATTCAACTGGTCCAAAAGTGTTTTCTCAAGTGATTAGAAGCTTGGTCTTTTGAACCTAGAAATAGGTTAGGAATTTTGTAATAGACTGGGAGTGAAGGTCTAAACTTGTACTGATTTTTGCTTATTAATTAATGAAATGAGTTCATAAAAAAAAAGAAATAAATAATAATTTTTTGTTTAAGGTGATTTGTTCGGATTTAAGATTATACATAATATTCACTCTTGATTATCTCATGGACCATGATGGTAGAATCTATTATTTTCAATCAATAATTCCTTACCTTTAGTATGTATATAATTTAGTTAACTCGATATTCCAAATTACTTTTTATGATATCCAATCCAAATTTGTGTTTGATTTCACATTTTATATCTATTACATATATTTATATTCCTTTATTTATTTATTTATTTAATTGCAAACCCTTACCATGATTAAAAATCAACATTTATATCTAATTTAAAATTACAAAAGTGCTTTAAAGATATCGTTCAACGCGCAATGAAGTTTAGCTAATTTAATTAAAAGTTGGTTAATTTAAATCAAATTTAGTGTTTAATTTTAATCCCAATTTTAATAATTCAATTCAGTATTATTAAGTTTGTAAAATTCCGATTTACATTCACTTAAATAACATTTGAATTTTCCAAATTAAATTTGAAAAAACTTAATGAAACTAAACTAAACTAAAATTATAAAAAATAAATTTAATTTATTTCAACTTCAAAAAAAGTTTGAAATTGAACCAAACTAAAATATTTAGATGTTGCTGAAAATAATCTTATTTGAATTGGAGTAAATTAGTGAGTTGAAACTAAACTGAACTGAATTGAATTCAATAAATGTGAACTGAATTATAACTACAAAAGAGAATTATACATGTCTTAATTAAAGAATTAAATTATATGAATATAAACTATAAATTACCGTCCTTTTTAAAAATTATGTAAAAGTTACATCCTACTTTTAAATTATTAAATTATAAAACTTATACCGCCATCAATCAAAAAAATTTCAAAAATAAAATATTAGACTGTTACCGTGTCTTTCAAGTTGTTTCGATCTAAACTTGCGGGAAATGAAAAATAAGATACAACTTCAGACGAGTGATCTCTAAAACCAACTTGCCAACCTGCAGCTTGAGCCGTTCTCACCAAATCACCAGCATTTCCAGTGCCAGATCTGCTAGAGCTAAAAAATTTTACAGAAAGAAGATGAAGAAAACAGAGCTGGTTTTCCTTCCAGTACCAGGGCGAGGCCACATTGCATCCGCAATCGAGCTCGCCAAGCGCCTCAGCGACGCCGACGCTCACCTATTACTAACCGTTCTCGTCGTGCATCAGCCGGATTTAACCGCCCTCAACACCTATGTCGCAGACCTCGCCGCCTTCAACCCCAGCATCCGCTTTATCACCCTTCCCCACGTCGACCCGCCGCCGCCGGAGCTCATGGTCAACTCCATCGAGAAGTTCGCCTCGGTTTACATGGAGGCCCACAAGCCCGCCGTCAAGGCCACCATCGTCAACAATATCCTATCCGATCGCAACACCAGGCTCGGCGGGTTAGTCCTGGATCTGTTCTGCAGCTGTATGATTGATGTCGCTGCTGAGCTGGACGTTCCTTCTTATGTTTACTTCACCTCTAGCGCTGCTTTTCTCGGCCTCATGCTTCATCTCCCTGTTCGACACGCCCTTCTGAGTGTCGAATTCACCCGCTCCAACCAGGATTTCGTCGTACCCGTTTTTCGTAATCCGGTTCCGGCGAAATCTCTGCCGGCTTTCTTGTTCAACACGGACGGTGGGTATTTGTGTATGGTGGAGCACGGCGCGCGGTTCCGGCAGGCGACGGGGATGATCGTGAACACCTTCGGGGAATTCGAAGCGCACGCTGTTCAGTCGCTGAAGCTGTACAAATCAATGCCGAGCATTTATACCGTCGGGCCAGTTCTCAACTTTCAGACTGAGAAGCATTCTGATGAGTCTGTGAAGATAATGAAGTGGCTTGATGATCAGCCTTATTGTTCGGTAGCGTTTCTCTGCTTCGGAAGCATGGAGGTTTTGAGCCGGTTCAGCTAGCTGAGATCGCTGCTGCGCTCGAGCAAACTGGTGATCGTTTCTTGTGGTGCGTTCGAGCTCCACCGCCAAAGGACTCGAGTGTGAAGCCGACTGAATTCAGCGATCTGAGTGGAGCTCTTCCAGAGGGGTTCTTGGAGAGGACGAAGGATCAGGGATTGGTGTGTTCATGGGCGCCTCAGTTGGATGTTCTTGGTCATAAGGCAGTTGGGGGGTTTGTGTCTCACTGTGGATGGAATTCTGTGCTTGAGAGTGTATGGAATGCTGTGCCCATCGCAACCTGGCCTATATATGCTGAGCAGCAGGCGAATGCGTTTGAGCTGGTCAAGGAGCTGGAGATTGCTGTTGAATTGAGTTCGGACTACAGTTTTTTGCATCCTGAGAAAGTTGTCAAGGCTAGTGAGATTGAGAAGGGTTTAAGGTCGCTGATGGACCCTGAGAATCCGGTGAGACAAAGGGTTAAGGAGATGGGAGAGAAGAGCCGGAAAGCGGTGGCCAATGGCGGCTCTTCCTCGGCTTCCCTCGCCCATTTCCTTCAAGATCTCACTCTGCTCAAATCATGATCGTGTATAAGGGCTGGGGGTTGCCGAGGTGGTAGCGGCAACCCCCAAATTTTAGAGTTGAAGGGTTAATTTATTGTATCTCAAGCGATAGTATGGTGGAGTCGTAATGGAGAGCAACCTTTGTGCCACCAATGTATCGAAATATAACTATTCAGCAACTCCATGATTCCCGTCTGGTTCCGCCATTGATTGTGTAACCCATTTCCTCTGCTTATATCATGATCATGTATGTGTATTTTTTTTACCACGTATTTAGCATTACAAGAGTAAAATACTCTGAACTGCGTAGCAACGCCCAATAGAAATCCTACTTCTATTTTATTTTTGTATACTCCTACAATTACATTGAAGTGTTTATTTCATGAATGGTTATATTGAAGTGTTTATTTCATGAATGGTTTTCAACCGATCCATGCACATACTTTTCAAAAAAGTAGATACATGAGAAGTTGTCATTTTTTAGTGTCATCAACACCAAGAATGGCTCTGCTCTAGAGTCTACATTTTGTAAAAAGAAAAACAAAGTGAAAAATACTGACATTATTAGAAGCTAGTTGTAAACCAGTTCTCTACTTACAAAAAAGGACCGATTTACAGGACCAAAATAGGTTTCAGAAAGAAACTAAAACACAGTACATTCACTTCCTCCTCGAACCTGCATAAGTTCTGTTCACGCTGAAACCCAAATGCAAATCACACCCAACACACTTTTCAACCATCCATAGCACATGATAGCCAAACCGGAAGCAGAATAGAAACAACTGAACACTTATCCCACTGCGAGGGTCTTGCCATATGATTTATTTATCTAGAGCTGCTGACATTTAGGGAACAGCATAACAGGCAACCATAGAAAGAAGGTTGCTTCAAATAATTGAGATCTTAGAGAATATTGGGTCCTGTGCCAGCTCAGCCTCAACCACGAAAATATTGTTGAAATTTGGAGGAAAAAGAGCAGCAAAAAAACAGAAAAACCTGCAGAAGAGGGGGCTTTTCAAACATGATCAGGACCACTCGGGAGCAGGTCATAACCATCATGGTGTTTAGTGCCCTCTTCAATGGGAATACACTTGAGAAGTACACCAAGAGGTAAGCCGACTACGGAGATGAGGATGGTCAGGGACCATAGCTGCCAGTTTAATGGGACAGTGCTTGCAAATGTGCCAAGGAATTCAACTATGATAACTTGGAACACCACAGTCGCTGCAATAATGCCAAGGAAAATCCAGTTCTTAAACATGCCTTTGAAAACATTGATCTTCTCCATGTCACGACTGTTAATTTCATTGAACACCTGAAGTAAAGGCCGAAAAGGTAAAACTGTCAGTGTTTGATTGAAAGAAGAGTTGATGAATTTTCGCCAGAGTTCTGTTTTGTGTACCTGGCAAAACACAAAGGTGTTGAAGATGAAAGTATTAAGAACTGTTGTGGCATTTGAACCCTCGAGACCTAAGATCTGCTTCCCTGCAAAGTTGAATGTAAGTAGGACTGCCAGCTGATAGATACTCTGGCCAATGACGTTTCTCCACATTGTCTTAGTAATGAAATTTACATCCCTCCCTATCGGAGGCCTCTCCATCAGTCCTTCGTGGGGTGGTTCCGTAGCCAGTGCCAGTGCACCTAGAGTATCCATGATCAGGTTAACCCAAAGCAGTTGGACTGCTGTAAGAGGAGCAGATCCTGAAGTACACAACGAATCGATTAATATGGTAATCATGGCTATCTCGACCATGTACAAACTAGATGGAGCAAATCATTTGTTCGTGTTTGTGTTGAGAGAGAGAGAGAGAGAGAGAAAGAGAGATTAACTTGCCTGAGGCGCAAGCAGATATGAAATTTATGAAGAGAGCAACAACATTGACAGTTAACTGAAACTGCACAAACTTTTGAATGTTGATATATACAGAACGTCCCCATTTAGCAACATTAACGATAGTTGCAAAATTGTCGTCCAACACAATCACATCAGCACTTTCTTTAGCTACCTGATGAAGCCATAAACAAGATGAAATTGCATAATAAATCTAGAGCGGTCACAACTTTATTTATAAGCATCTAAAACCATAATTCATGAAATCCTAGTTATAAAGCCACTAACTACCAAAGAGTGTACTGACATACCTCTGTTCCTGCTATACCCATTGCAAGACCAATATCTGCCTCATGCAAAGCAGGAGCATCGTTAGTCCCATCACCAGTAACAGCAATGACATCCTTGAACATGCCTCTCAAGTTCTGAACTAGCACATATTTGTCTGTTGGAGATGATCGAGCCATAACCTGTTTATTTTACATGTTGGTTTAGAAAACCCTCATAATGTACAAATTCTAAGTATAACCTCTGACAAACATAGTAACACACCTGAATTTTTGGAATTATCTGCCTCATTTCATCAGGAGTCTTACTGCGAAAATCGGGACCTTCAATAGCATTACAGTCATCAGTGAGTATACCACATTCTCTTGCAATGGCTTTAGCAGTGTTAATATTATCACCAGTAACCATCCGAACAATAATTCCTGCTTTCAAACATGTTCTAACAGCTTCTTTCACCCCTGGACGAACAGGATCCTTTATTCCTACTATTGCAATTAATGTGTAGCCACTGTTAGGAATGCTGCTTTCATTGTAATCATTGCTGATGTCCTTATAGGCCAAGCAGAGAGTCCGCAACGCATCACAGGCAAATAAATCAATTACATTCATGGCAGATTCTGCCTGTTCTTCAGTTAGATCAACTGCTTCACCACTACTATCTAGAATCTTGTTGCACATTTTCAGTATTATTTCAGACGCGCCTTTAATGAAAGCACGCTGTTGACCGTCTGGAAGGGCCATGAGCACTGACATCCTTTTCTTTTCAGAGTTAAAGGGTTCTACTTTCTCGAATTTGGAACCACGGCGCTGGCCCTCAAAATCACCACCCAATAATAATCCATATTCTAACAAGGCGGATTCTGTGGGAGAACCCAAGGTGCTAGTCTTTCCTGATTTGTCTTTAACCACCTCGGCTGCTGTGTTAAAAAATATTGACTGCAAGAGAATACTGAATGAATTTTCAGATATCTCTGACTTCATAGCATTCCTGTGCCCTTCAGATCCTACCTCCTTAGCTTGATCAAGGGTCCAGATTTTAGTGACTACCATATGATTAGTTGTCAGTGTGCCAGTTTTATCGGTGCATATGCCAGTTGCAGAACCCATGGTCTCACATGCAGCAAGATGCCTCACAAGTGCCTTTTCATCCATCAGTTTTTTCATTGCAAAAGCAAGACTCAGTGTAACTGCAAGGGGCAATCCTTCTGGAACTGCAACAACAATAATAGTCACAGCTGTTGCAAAGAAATTTAGAAGCGTCAAAGCATCAATGGATGACCATTCAGTGAATTCGCCATTAACTGCTTTCTGCACTAGAAACCGGGATACCAGAACCACAAAGGTCACTACAGCAAACACAAGTCCAATTTTACCTATAATTGTCGCCACGCCATTCAACTTCACCTGTAGTGGAGTTTCATCTTCTCCCCCTTCACTAAGAGTTTCCATCAGCTTACCCCATTCAGTTCTCATGCCAACAGTAGTCACAAGCATCTTACCTGATCCATCCTGCACTTTGCTTCCCGATAATAAAAATGGCTTTTTCGTATCAATGCTCAAAGGATCACTCTCACCAGTCAAGCTAGACTGATCAATCAACAAACTGTATCCCGATATGTATATGCCATCGGCTGGTACTTGGTCTCCAATGGACAAACAAACTACATCCCCAACAACCAAGTCATAAATGGACACCTTTTGCCTCGATCCATCTCTATTAACCTGAATAAATATCTTTTTCTTTTCTCTATCCAAGTCTTTGAATTGCAGCGATTGCTTGTAATCACTCACAGCTGTCACAAGGACGACCAAAAATATACTCAGTATAATCCCCAAACCATCGTACATGCCTCTCGGCCATCCCTCGGTGGCAAGTCCAACACCTATTGAGACTACTGCACAAATTATAAGTATTACAAGTGTTAGGTCGTGTAAGGCCTCCCATACAAACATCAAAAAGCTTTTAGAAGGTTTCTCGGTGAAAGTATTAGATCCATAAATCTTTTGCCTAGTTGGCACATCACTAGATTTCACTCCTTCATCCAATGAGACATTTAATCTACTTGCGATCCCCTCAACTCCTATTTTCTTCAATGTCGTAATCTCAAATGAACCAACAACAGATGCAAGTTTGTCGGGGTGAATCTTAAATCCTGCAGATCTAGCTTCTTCTGAAAGATCCTTTTGTAATTCTTCTTCAAAATCTCCAGAGATATCCTCTATTCTCGGTTGTTGCATGTGCTCCTTTGGCAGCCGTGACTTGGCAAGCTCAGCAGCTAAATAGTCAAAAAAATGATTTAGCTCAAAATGAACAGAAGTGTAACAGATTCAGGACTTCTAAAGATAAAATCACTCAAACTAATAATATAATTGCAACATATACCATCAATGAACTTGAGAGCTGCCACGTAAGCCACAAAACCAATTCGTACCTTTTCCTGGTGATATAGTAAATGTAGGTGTTAGTCAAGTTCAGTGAATTCAACTAGTAGCATATGCCAGCAGACGTAGTCATTAACAACAGCTGAGGGAAAAGTCTTAGAAGGTATCACTACTTTCTTAGAATAAAATTGGCAAGCCAAAGAAGTGGAAAATGAAGTGATGTAAAATGCCACTCAGAAAAGTAAGTGCAATGATGCAGCAACTTTACAGAAAATGAGATTATAATTACTTATACAATATTGTAAGGCAAAGTGAAGTATTTTATTATAATACACTGATTTTTAAACCGGCATCATTGAGAATACATAAAAAGGTACAAGCCTTGTTACATGTATTGAATAGTTTTTCTAGGTCCTAACTGTATATATACAGAAGCAAGCAACTAGTATTTTATTTTCTTCATAAGATAACTAAAAACATGTGGTGCACAGCCAGTGATCTTCCAAACACCCCCTGAAAGCCATAATAATTTTTATTTTATTTTATTTTGATTGCAACATACATTTTACGGATTTAATACCAAAGTGATATTGACTAATATCCATTTCTACCAGTGCCATTAGGTAAGATGTGATCATAAAACAGTGCTGATAGGGATTCTTACAATCAAGTGTTGAGTAATTACATTTACAGCAGCAATCCAATTGGAAGTTGATATGTTAAGTAGATATGACTATTGACTCGGTAAATAGGAGAGCTTTCTTCTGCTTTTATATTCTCAACTGGTAAATAAATTTGTATTGGGTCAAAAAAGCTAAGAAAAGAAAGAAGAGACACAGAAAATAGACATAACTTTGATTGGATAGGAATAGGGAATGAATACACAGTTCTCCAGCCATTGCAATCAAAAGGAGTTAGATTTATAATAGCCGTACATAATTTCGTCCTCCCCACCCACTACGTCATCATCAGGACTTTTGCCCCTTAAACCAAGTCAATATCAGAAGAAATTTCAGAGAAATTTCCAAGGGCCATCATTTGAAAAAAAAGAAAAAAAAAACTCTCAAAGTTCTAAATTTGAACAGGTATGGTGTTGAATATTATATCACTACCATACATATTGTGCCAAAAAATGCTAACAAACAAGTACCTCATGTGTACCTTATACCAAGAGATAGACCCATAACATTTTGTTTGAATGCAGCCATTAATACCCCTTCACCACTACCCAAAAGAAAGAAAGAAAGAAAGAAACACTCAAACAACTTTAGTTCCTAAGAAGTTCAGTTTCCTCAAATTATGTTCCCACTCAAATGTTCATATAGAATTATTATTTTTTTCAACCAGAGTATTTGAACGGCTCTAAAAACTCAATCTTATTAGTAAAAGTTAAGTAAATTTTATATAAATAAAAGCAGTTTATTTCAAGTACTAAAGTTTTTAGAAAAAGTCCCTTTTACTATATCTTGTGGAATATTCCACGGAGGTGGATTTAGGGTCCAGGAGTGGCCATCCACAATGTGAAGTCAATAGGAGAAATCAAGGTCAAATTGCAGCCAATGAATGGACGCCCTTTGAGGCCTGCAAAGCTTTTCTTCTTTAACTTTTAACCTCAAAACAAACAAACCTTAAGGTATTTATAAAAATGATAAAATCTCCAATCCTTAAAAAAATAACATTAAAATCTCCAATAGCCTCAGTGGACTGACTTAATATGAATGATAATTTTTTCACAAAATATACCATAGAAAAAAGAAATTGCAAATTAATATTAAATAAAGAAAAGAGATCGAGTTAAAAGCTAACAGTTGTTCTGATAAATTATATTTAGTAATCCTACTGCTATTACAATTTAACATTTGATTTTGATTTTGATTTTAACACCATCTGAATTCTACTGCAACCCTATAATTTAGGTACAGTAAATTAATGCAAAAGACTTACATATATTTTAATTATTTAATGGAAATTCCAATAATCACAATCGCGGCCTGAAATCAAGCTAAAAATTAAATAATCAAGATCCTAAATTCTGATAATGTGTCAGAGAAAACAATTCCTATATCAGTTACAATCTGAACATCCAAACCGACACCCCATGTGAATTTGACTTATTAAGCCTTCGAATTTCAATAATTTTTTTACAGTAAAGATGTAATAAAGAGGAGAGGTGGAATTGGATGCGATCTTATCTTTGTAGATCACAGATTCCTACTTTTCCAGCGACGCTTTACGTTACTGTGTTTCTCTCTGACTTGTTCAAGAAATAGAAAAACTCTCTCTGACTTTCAATTTTTCAAAAATTAAAACTACTGGCGAATAATTTCGATCCGAACATTATCAAAATTTAATAAAAAAATAATAAATAAAATTGAGAAGAAAGACATACTCTGAGCTTCTCCATTTTGGCCTTGCCTTCAGAACGCTTCTCAAAGTTGGGGCCATAACGGAAACGGCGCCGTTTGTTCTTGACGAGCGTTACGAGGTTTCTCCAGTTCTTCTGCGCCTCCTCCGACGGGTGTTTGGCCGGAACATCGAATTCATTCATATCGGTGTCTCTGAACAGATTTTTCATTGACATTATTGTAAACCAAAAACGATCAACTATATATATGGTGTGTTTAGAGAGGGGGAGTCTGAACGATTCGGAGATTTTGGGAGAGAGAAAACTTGAAGGACGGCCTTATTCATACAGTATTTATGGAGAGGCTGCCTTTTTTTTGGTATATGAATTTTTATACCGTCAAATAAGTCATAGTATCTGTTTTGGTAACTTTATGTATTTCTTTCAAGTTCGAAAAAATGCACCTTAATTTACATCATAATTATAATTCGTATGGGAAAGAAAGACTGATTCATCCGTTTTCATTGAATAATTTATTTCATTATAATTTGGTGTAAATTTCTTTGAAATAAAAGTTTTACAGCTGGCAAGTAACACAAATTTTAACTTTTTATAAAGTAAGCAGATATTTTTAAAATATATTCCTTGTCACATACAACAAACAAATTGGAGACAGTAGTTATATAGAATATTCTATCGCCTCATAACGATGGATAAAGTCTTATAAAAAGCTGTCTACATTTAACAGAAAATGTTAGTAGAATTTATTTTTTGTGACAATAGAAGTTTGTAATATGTTTTTATTAGGTATATATTAAAAAGCAGAAAGTGGTGGCATAAATAAAAATAAGAAAAAGAAACACCGCCGCCGGAATCTTGAAATAAAACTAAAAACGACACCGAAACTTGCGTTTAAAATATTTCACAACGCCGAAATGTTAAGCCTCCAAATTAATTTCATATATTTGTGCCAAGTTTTAAGTTTATATGGTTAAAAAATATATATTCTTCTCCCAAGTTTTTTAATTGGCAAATAATCCGGTAAAGTTTCGCCGCCGTATTTCTTTACCGTCCGTATATTCATTCCTTACTATAATAACTAGTTAAATGTCATCGTGCGTTGCACGATATATTTAATCTTTTTAATGTAAATATTATGAACAAACTTATGAAGATGAGGATGAAGTGTGTTTAAAGAAAAACTGTTTAAAAGATAATTAACAAAATTATAGTGGCAAATTTCAAAAGATTATGAAATTATCGATATATCGTAATTGCCAGGTTATCTATCAAAGGTAATTATTATAAATAATATTTTAGATCAAAATGTAAGAATTATTTAATATTAAGTTAATAAATAAATATTTTTATAAGTACAAGTTTTAAGGGAAAAATGCCTAATTCTGTTCACAATTCTAAAAGCTTTAAGGTTAGCTTTTTGTATGCCAAAACCTATAAATTGCAACAAACAATTGTAAGAGGGAAAGATGGAAGCTTACCAGACCGTGTGATTATATTCAAGCTATGCAGCGGGACTGGTATGAACAAAGAGACATGAAGATTTACTTCGAATTACCCGACAAAAAACTTGTTAGGACAAAAATTCGTTGTTTATTTCTTCACATTATTTTGCTTTTCCGTTTGTCATCCTCGAATATCAAGTAAACCCCCATGATTATATAAGACATCGCATGACAGCTGCAAAAGCACAAGTATTTAGATCGATTGGAATATGTATTACTCAGTATTTGTTTTGAGAGTAATGTGCCAAAATACGTTACGTACTCTCTCTATTAGAATCAAAGGTGTCATAGTTCATAATAATTACAAACTTTCTCCAAATCACCGTTTCGAAGAGTCTCAGGACTTTCAAAAGGCATGTAAAATAAAAACACAATCAACGGATCGATCCTATTAGTATAACGTGAAACCCCAAACCTCCAACTAAGGTACTGAAACGAAACCTGCAAATCAAACGAAACTGAAGGTTGGGAAGGCATGGATAATTCAGGCGAGTGAGCAGTTCTCTGCAAAGTCGATCTAGTTCACTCGTCACACAAAAAAAAACTAATAATTAACCTAGCATTAAACCTCCGCACTATTTTTTTCACGCTAATATTACAAAAAAATATAATATATCTTTTCATTTATAATATTTTTATAATTATTAAAAATATTTTTATAATATTTTTCACGCTAGTTTTTATGATTATTGTTTAATATATTAATAACGTTGGTTTTCATTTATATATTGATGACAATGTTTGTTTTCGACTTTTTATATGTATTAATATATTATATAGTTCATATGTAGATGTATTATTTAATTTAAAGGAATGCCGTTAGAATAATGGGGAAGGTAATATCCATAAATTCCAATTATATGTGGCTAATAATCAAATTTTCAGAATTATTAAATTCGGTATTCAAATGAAATATCCGACAGGGCCTACGTATAAAAACATAATAATATAACCACACTTGAAAATTGGCAAGGTAAATAATCAAATGGTGATTGAAATATTGAACGATAGATATTAAGTTAATAAATTATAAAGTTTTAAGTAAGGAAATATCTAATAATTAATATTATGTTCCTGACTATTAATTAAGAAAGAAATCAGAGTGAAAATGGAATATTTAAAATTAAAAGGAAAAATAAGAATATATAAAAATGGTAGGCACCGGAATATGGTGAATTTGCGGTGGTTATGTGGCGGCCTTAGGTCAAAACTACGTAGTTTCATCCTTTTTAATGCTTATTATTAATTTATTTATTGACCGGATCAATACCTATTCTAGTTCCCTTTAGGATTATCGGCATTTATAGTATAAATAATTATATATTCCTTTAACAAAATGTTCCTTCAATGACGCACTTTATCATGGCAATTTTTGAATGGATATCAATCATGTCCATTTTAAAAAATCAAATCAAATCAAATTAAATATGTAAATTTATCAAATACACTGTACTTACCATTAAACGTTTAGTTTAATTTTGGTTAAATTAATTTATCAAATTAAAAAAAATCAAATCAAATCAAATATATTAATTTACCAAATTAAATCATACCTTATATATTAATAGATCTCATCCTACAAGAAAATATATACGTACAAGAGAAACTATAGATTCAGGCATAATTTAAATATCAAGTTTTGACAATGTACCAAAACATTGTAGTTTTGACAACCCTAAATACTCTCATCTCCCACAAAAGGAGAGCGTATGTTTTACCAGACAAATGAGGGGATTTGTTGAACTTGCTAGCATTGGTGGGGATCGATTGCACTAATTACCATTGGTTCGTTAAATGTTATTATGAACAGTTAGGAATAGGCAGCGTTGTGGAGACGCTGTGCGGACAAGCATACGGAGCTCATAAGCTCGAAATGCTGGGAATATATCTCCAGAGATCAACCATTCTTCTAACCCTAACCGGAAATCTAATAATGTTCGCCTACATATTCTCAAAGCCGGTCCTCATCTTCCTCGGCCAGTCGCTGGAAATCGCTGCAGCCGCCGCCTTATTCAGCTACGGTCTGATCCCGCGGCTCTTCCCGTACTGTGCAAACTTCCCCATTCAGAAATTTATCCAGTCTCAGAGCATCGTGGCCCCGAGCGCTTACAATTCAGCCGCCACGGTTTTCCTCCACGCGGCCTTGAGCTACGTCGCGGTTTTCAAGCTCGGGCTCGGTTTGCTCGGATCAGCTTCTCTTTATAAAATTATATATTATTATGTACGTTTATATAGGTAAGTGAACAATTAGGCAAAGATTATATGTATCATTAAATCATGAACATATATCACATACATGGTAAGTATGAATTTATATGTTTGCTCCAAACGGGTGATTAAAGAGCCACTACCTCGACTGTGTCGAGGGTCTCTGTTTCATCATTTATACCAAGATAAATATTGCATATACAAAACATACTAATACAATAAGTACTACATAGATATGGCATCTATAAGATGATTTTGTTAAAAAGGAAATTGAAGTGTTGTAATTGTATATATGTGCCGTGAAACATTTTTTAGTGATGATGTATGATACAAATTGGGAGAAAATTACATGTTCCCATATACATCTCTACGGCGGCTAAAACTTATATGTTGCCATGGTTTGGGTTAATTTTGGTAATTATTTATGTTCATATAGTAATAATTGGTACTGTATAGTAAAGAAACATACAATTCAGTTGTTCAGTATCACTCATTGATGTTGAATAATATTTTTTTGCAGTATACTTATATTTACAAAGTAACATATTTGTAGTCTATATGTGTAATTATAATTTTACTGATCTAATTGATTTTCGATAGTTATAAGAGATGCTAATAGCAATAAAGAAGATGTTAACTGCAAAGAATACTATGCTTATAAGATGCAAATGAGAGAATCAATCAATGTTCTTACACGTCGGTTGACTGTAGTCGATGCATACATAAAAATTGAGACAAGTAGACTCCAATTCCTGGCAGAGAATCAAGGGAATGTACGAACTGAGATGGATCAAGGTATTGTTGACGGTCTTGATGTTGGATTAATAATCAGTAAGGATCTTGGTATTTGTAAAATTCTTCTGGGTTCATTTATTGGTGGTCCTAGAGATATGAGAGGCAGATACCTCGATGCTATGACTATTGTGAATAAATTTGGTAAACCAGATTTATTCTTGACAACGACATGCAATCCGCATTGGCTAGAGATACAAGAAAACTTGCTAAATGGTGAGCATCCCAATGATAGGCCCAATTTGGTTGCTTGGGTTTCTAAAGGCAACCTTGATCAGTTGAAAGAAAGAGTTGGTTAAAAAAGAAGTTCTAGATGCAGTTGAATCTATAAAATATTCTATTGAGTACCAGAAAAGAGGTTTGCCACATTGTCACATGTTGATTATTTTAAAACCACACTACAAGCCGTTGGGGCCGGAAGCAAATGACAGAATTGTTTGTGACAAAATTCCGGATCTTGAAACATATCCTCATTTAAAATGGAGGAAGTAATGGGCAAAATAACACATGTATTCACAAGCACCAATTTACTTATAAATCTACTTTAATTTTATATAGTCTTATACTATTTTATGTTGTAAAAACAGGATATCCAACAAGAAAGAAATAATGTCGTTAAAAGTAAAGAGTACACCGTGTTCCTCCAAACTCCAACACCTAAAGATGTAGAAATTCATACTAGATACTTAGTAGTATATTTACAAGAGGTGAATATAATGCCACACTTACCTCACCGTGATGAATACGATGTTCCAATAATACAACTAAGAACAAACGAATAAAAACACAGACTGCGCATACTCAAATACAAGAATACACTGAAGTGAATAATAGGTCAAAAATAGTGAATTAAAAGCAACACTTTACCTTAATTGTTATAATTTAGTCCTTTCCAATAATTTCACTTTTCAAAATTTCTATTACACAAACATTATTCATTTTACATAATAAATTACAATACTATGTGTATCAAGTTTTTACTTTGTATTCACATACTCATTATTATTATTTAACAATTACATCATAAAAACCGCACAACGCGCGGTCCGGTTAGCCTAGTTATTAACAAACTCTCTTGAAAGTCCAACTTTCTTAAATGTTATTAGAAATTTAGAACTGCCAATAAAAATTTAAGATCAATATATTTTATAAAAAAAATATTCATTTTAATATATTTTACGGATGAATTTTTCTATTTTTCATTCCAATCCAACAAAACTTGACCTTAATCACTTTCACTACTGATTTTTTTGCAAAACTAAAACTAAACCTATTTAGTTTTATGATATTATTAAACTTCAACCCTCAAGTTATCTTCTATAATGGCTACATTACTTGATTCCTTCCTTCTAGGGGAAGAATCTGATGAGTTAAGAAAGAGTAGTCAGATAGTGAGCTTCCATCTAACAAGCATTACAGAACCTTTACGAGCAGTCAACTCAATAGAAATCAGCATAACGAGGTGCTGAAACAATGAAAGTAAATCCACTCCATGTGCTTCTTCTACTACTCTCCATCCATATTTGATATCAGAAACTGGTCAACAGTGGGTACCCAATGTTCCTCATTAGCTTCTTGCATTTGTCAACAGTTTGCTCAAATCTTCAAATCAAGTGCATGTTGTAGTTCCCTTGCAAAGTTGCAGGTCAAGAACAAATGTTGAGTAGTCTCTGGTACAAAGTCACACATATAACGTCTGTTTGAAACACTCTGCAACATCCCTAGACTTTGCAATCTTGTAATTGTGGAGATCTTCCCTTTTAGTAAGATCCATAGAAAAAGTTGTGATTGGGTAACAAATTTGAGTTCCAAATATATTTAGCTTGATTGTCTTTCTTCTCCACCCCTTGCAATATATCATAATCTTTTCTCACACTGAACTTTCCTCTTATGTCCACACAATTATCTTCCAATATATACCTAGTTAACCATGGTTGGTTCAACTAAGATTTGTACTCCGAGAATCTAGTGTTCCTCATATAGTAAGCTTGCAACCATGGTTAATATCACACAACAACGAATACAATGATGTTTGGTTCCATATGGATGGGTCTCTCACTCCCAGCCCTCCATGATCCTTTGACACACAAAGGGTTTCCCATGCACAGATACCAGTTTCCTTTCATTCTAACATCTTCCCCAAAGAAAATCTCTACCGGGCTTCCTAACTTTCAAGCAATTTGAAAGTACTTGACCAATAGGAGGATAAATTCAAAATGACTAAATTGATCAAGTATAATTTACATGAGTGAGCTAGTGTATGTGTGCCCAAGCTCTTTACTTGCTCCATAACTTTCTCCACAAACTGATCACAATAGGCCTTTTCCCAGCTCATTGTAGAAGGTGACAACCCTAAATACTTAACAAGAAATTCCATGTTCAATTTAAAACTCTGCTACTAATTGCTACTTCTCCATATCTAAAATATTGGAGAAACATACTGAAGACTTCCTCTGGTTGATGGCCATACCAGTGGTTTTGTGAAAAGTGTTCAGTATATTCTTCACCCCGTGCATAAATTTCAGTGAGTCCCTGTAAAATATCAAAATATCATATTCAATACAAAGGAATTTAATTTTGTAAAGGATAAAAGTGTAATTTTACATTAATAAAATACATCGCTGTAATTTAGGGCCCTTAGTAGGAATTTCAAAAGTTTTATACCATAAATAGGAATTTAATAGGAATTTTCCCTTTTTTAGACCAAAATTAAAACCGTCAATGATGTAAGTAATATTATGGGATACAAAAACCCTTTCATAGAATAATCATTTAAACCATCATTAGTGATCCTATACTACTACAACACTCAATCAAGCAACCTTATCAGGAAGGGACAAAGTGGTTAATTACAGTGAAATTCAAATCATCCCCATATAAGAATATCTACATAAAAATGCAGACTAAATCTCAATTGCAAGTTCGAGCTGTTAAACATATGCAAGTTGTGATATGCAAGACATGGAGCCATGAAAATACCGGTTTAGGCATATGAACTCTAAAATGAAAACTTACTTGGACGAGAAAATTCACATAGACATGCAAATCAATTCTCTAAGAATGCCAAATTCTACAAAATCTAAATTAATCATTAAGTCCGGCTACTCCAAAATAAATCAAATTCGGAAGATAAGAAGCTGACTAAAAAAAAAGATTGGAGCTAATCTTCTTTGAAAAAGCTACGCTATGGAGCTAATTCGTCGAAACCATTCACTGCATTCAACCTAGACCGCCGCCTAAAAGTACAAATTTGGCCAAAACTTGATTGAAGTTGCTGAATTACACGAATTAGAGTGATTTTGAGGGGTTGGGATCAAAAATTCATAATCAAAGTAGTGAATGACTAAATTCAAATTCAGAAGTCAAAATTAGTTCATAATGGGGAGAATAAGACCATGTTTGCTTGAGCTTAATTCTTTCTGAATTGAACTGAACTAAACTGAAAAAAATTATAAATATATAGAGCTGAACTGAAAAATATAAATATACTGAACTAAACATTATTGAACAGAATGAAATAGCGCCCAGTCCCGTGTCTGGCGCGCTCAGTCCCGTGTCAGGCGCGCCCAGTACCATGTCTGGCGCATCGCGCGAGCTGGCAAGCCCAGTGCAGTGTCTGGCGCGCTCAGTGTCGTGTCTGGCGCGCCCAGTGCAGTGTCTGGCGCGCCCAGTACCGTGTCTGACGCGCTCTGTCCCGTGTCTGGCGCGCTCTGTCCCGTGTCTGGCGCGCTCAGTCCCGTGTCTGGCGCGCCTAGTCCCTTGTCTGGCGCGCAGAGTGCAGTGTCTGGCACGCCAAGTCCCGTGTCTGGCGCATCGTGCAACCCTTGGGAGCCCGGTGCAGTATCTGGCGCGTCCCTCGAGCCGTGGCGCGCCCCAGTCCCATGTCTGGCGCGCCTAGTCCCGTGTCTGGCGCGCCCAGTGCCGTGTCTGGCGCGCCCAGTGCCGTGTCTGGGGCGCTCAGTCCCGTGTCTGGCGCACCTATTCCCGTGTCTGGCGCGCAGAGTGCAGTGTCTGGCACGCCCAGCCCCGTGTCTGGCGCGTCGCGCGAGCCTGGCGCGCCAGTGCAGTGTCTGGCGCGCAGAGTGCAAAAGGCAGCTTTGAAGAAAATAACTAGAGGTATGTTTCTTTCCTGAAGAATAATCTGATGAGTTCAAGTTAGTGTCCGCAGAATTTTGACAATATCTCGAGAAATCTCTGCGGGAAAATACGAGAAATCATCTGATGTAGCAAAGCATTACCGACTGCAGAGTCTTCCGAAAGTTATGGTTATTCAGTGGCTTTGTTTTACACCCCCATCATCAACTATTGAAGATGTTAAGGATGTCAATTTCAAACTTCTTCTTCGGACATTGATTCATAGGTAATTGCATTGCTTTCCTGGGTATTGTTAGTCTTACTTCCTGCTTGATCTTCTCGTGAAAATTGGAAGCTTTTTACTTGTTAAACTTGCACAACCAATACATTTAACAAGTACCCAAAAAAGATTTTTTTAATAAAAAAAGTTTAAGAATATGGGATTTGTTAGATGATGGCATCGAAATTTTGGTGGACAAAACAAAGGATACAAATCAAATCTGGAAGTCTGGAGACAATAAAAGAAAACATTCAAGTAGTTCTCTTGTCCTTTGAGCATAACAATCAAGTTCGGATGCCCAAGACGGGAAAATAACGATGGAAGACAATTTGGTTTTGAAAATAACGATCAAAAAAGCTATCTCTTCGGTCTTTGTTGACTCGATCACTAAATTGCTCCATGTTCGCGCTATAAATTTAGAATATCACTTTTCCATTAACTAAGTTACATAGAATAGGCAATTCTTTTGGCCATTCTGTATATCTTTTGGAAGCCGTTGGCTTCACAAGCACAGGCTTATTTGTAACAAATATTATATGTCTTTAATGGCATTTTTATCAAGTTTGGGGAGCCGGATAAATTCCCTCCACCAATGGTGGTTTAATTTTTTTTTAAAAAGCTATCTCTTTAGGATAGCAGGTACGTAGTGAAGAAAATTTGACCACTTGTAATGGCAAAAAGGCGGCGGTTAGATTACCGAGAAACATCGTAGGATTTGATTTTGATTATCAGGGAGCGAAAGTTAATTAGAGAGAGTTTCTATTTTAATTGATAAAAAATATGGTAAATCAACGGCCCAGATTAAATGGAATTAAAAGCTGAGATTTGGAGTGAAAATGGAATGAGAATAAGGGAGTCTCTTGATCCCTTCCCTATAAATATTTCAGTTCAGTTCATATATATATATATATATATATATATATATATATATATATATATATATGAGAGGGGTTCCATTCACTCTTATTTTCACTCAAGTTTTTACTCATTATTTTAGCCATTGATCAAGTTCTAATATAATGGTTACAAACTAATAAGATTTTATTTACCATTTTAAGAATTCCTTAATTATTATTTCCAATTCTTTTTTCTTTATCCGATTTAACCCTTCTTCTTCCCCAAATTTCCTACTACAATTCTTTTCTTCTCCCCAAATCTCCTTCGATCCTGTGTTTGAATAAAAATAAATTTGGGAGGAGTCCAGCTTCTCACAGATAAAAATAAATTTAGTGGTGAGAGAAGCTATGTCGATGTGAGAAGCTGGACTCCTCCCAAATTTATTTTTATTCAAACACAGGATCGAAGGAGATTTAGGGAGAAGAAAAGAATTGTAGCAGGAGATTTGGGGAAGAAGAAGGGTTAAATCGGGTAAAGAAAAAAGAATTGGGAAATAATAATTAAGAAATTCTTAAAATTGTAAATAAAATCTTATTAATTTGTAACCATTTGATTAGAACTTGATCAATGGCTAAAATAATGAGTAAAAACTTGAGTGAAAATAAGAGAGTGAATGGATCCCCTCCCTATATATATATATTAAATTCAATTCAGTGCATATAAATATTAACATTTTTTCAGTTTAGTATATTTCCTCTATATTTTTTTAGGGATATTTCCTCCATATTTTTAGTTATAGCTCTCAACAATTTTCAGTGTAGCTCAATCCAGATATATTTAGTTTAATTCAGATTAAATCTGTCAATTAAATTTTTTCATAATGTGATTTGATGCAATCCAAAATAATTTAGTCATATTATTTTCAGTATGAATACTTTTTGTTCAATCTTAGTAGTTCAAACCAGTTTTTAAAAGTTCGTTAATGCTATGCGACCTAATGTAGGTGTACTATTAGTATTTTATTAGTATTTCCAAGTCAATAAGCCTTCCGATCAAAGTAATTCAGTTCTGTATAAGTCAGATCAATTAAGTTTTGATGGATTTCAATTTCATTCAATCGTATAATTAATGTCTTCTTCAGTTATAATTTGATTCAATTAGTGTTTACTATATTATGCAAGTTTATTATTTGTGGATACGACGAAATGAAGCAATCTTCGTACGTTAGTGGTTCAATCATATATCTGAATATTTATTGAACCATATCATTTCATTTCAATTAAAATTATGATGAAGTATATTTACAAATGTAAACAGATCAATTACACTTTAATTTAGTCATGATGTTATTGTCTTCAATACATTTAACTTTACTTAAGTTTAATTCAATTCAGTTATGAATAAATGTGATTTGATGAAATATATGAGTATTTATTTCAATACATTAAACTTTATTCCATTCTATTTCTATTCAATTTAGTACAATTCAGTCTATTTTATTTGTCAATAATGATTTTTTTACTATATTAAAATTTATTTCAATTCAGTTCAAATAAATAAATTTAATTTTTTTTTCCAGTTCAGTTCAATATTTATATTCTTTTTCAGTTAAGTTCTAGTTAAGTTCTATATTTCATATTTTTCAGTTAAGTTAAATTCAGTTCGGTGTAATATTTGTTCGGTTCAGTTCAATATATTTTTATTTTTTTCAATTCAGTTTAACATATTTAAATTTTTTCCAGTTCCGTTCAACATATTTATATTTTTCAGTTCACTTCAACGAGAAATAAGCTCCAACAAATAGTGCTTAGTAATACTTCTAAATTAAGCTGAATATGATATGCCCTCATTTTATCAAAACTAAATTGATCTGATTTGAACTTTACGAAATTAATTTGTTCGAACAAGGTATGTTAATTTAGAAGTATATGTACTAAAATAGTAATAGATACCTATATTATGTTGTGTAGCATCAATGAACTTTAAAAACTGATTTGAAATTAACTGAGTTGATCTGATCTAAAGTGAATTAAAATGAAGTAAAAGTTAATATACTGAAAATAATATGACTAAACTAATCTGGATAACATCAAATCACATTAAAAAAATTAACTTAACTGATTTAATCTTCATTGAAAAAATTGTAGTGAACATTATTTAAAAAATATTGGGAAAAAAATATAAATATATTTATCTGAACTGAATTGAAAAAATTATAAATATATTTATCTGAACTGAACTGAACTGAATTGAAAAATAAAAAAAATACTGAACTGAACAGAAAAATACAAATATACTGAACTAAACTGAAAAAATATAAATATACTGAAATGAATTTAAAAAAATAATATAAATATACTAAACATTACAATTACTTTACAGAAAAGTCCTGCCGAAGAGGCTCTAAGTTCATTACATTTATGAAAAGATGTAATTTGATCAAGTTCAGTTAAATACATTTATAATTTTTTAGTTAAATTATGTTAAATATATTTATATATTTTTAGTTTTCAATATATTTATATTTTTTTCAATTCAGTTCAGTTTAATATTTATACTTTTTTAATTTATTTTAGTTTATTTATATTTTTCAGTTTTGTTTAATATATCTTTATTTTTTAATTCAATTCAATTTAATTCAATAAAAATTAATCTTAGGCACAAACATTGCCTAAGTATTGCGGCCAGTCAACCTTGTTTAGCTTCAAATTCAAACTAGGACGAAATCTACAAACAATGCTCCTTTTACTTTTAGCACTAGTTTGAATTTGAAACCTTGAATCCATATGGAATTATTCTTGAATAAGAAACAACAATAGAATACAGAAGAGATGATACGAAACCAAGAAGTTTGAATAATACATTAGACCGCAGTAACATCTCGAACAAAGCGAGCAAGCGAAAGAGAGGAGCCACCGCCTTCAACCACCGCCCGACGACTCTTCTCCTGCAGCTCCTTAACTCTCTTTCTCACCGGGTTCCCTTGGCTCATCAACGACTTCAACGCCTTCTCTATCTCACCAGCCATGATTAAACTATCAGCACTAAAAAACCGATAGTCCAAACTCAGCTCCACGGCTATCTCCAGCTCCTTCACCAGCTCAAACGCATTCGACTGCTGCTCAGCATATATAGGCCACGTCGCGACCGGCACACCGTTCCATATACTCTCTAGCACAGAATTCCAACCGCAGTGCGACACGAAACCGCCAACCGCTTCGTGCCCCAAAACCGCCAGCTGCGGCGCCCAGGAACACACCATTCCCACGTTTCTCGTCCTCTCCAAGAACCCTTCTGGAAGAACCTGATCCAAGCTGCTGTATTCCACCGGGTTACTAGCCTTGGAGTACCCCGGAGCTATAGCTCGTACACACCACAGAAAACGAACCCCGCTCTGCTCCAGCGCGGCAGCAATTTCAGCTAGCTGCGGCGGTTCAAAACCGCCACCGCTTCCAAAACACAGCAGCACCACTGAACAAGAAGGCTGACCATCAAGCCATTTCATTATCTTTACAGACTCATCAGAGTGTTTCTCAACTTCAAAGTTTAGCACTGGCCCAACCGCGTAAACGTTTAAATCTTCCGCGGTTAGTGATTTAATAGCAAACGGTTCGAGCTCTGCAAAAGTGTTGATAATTATCCCTTTTGCTTCCCTGAACCGCTTCCCGTGCTCCGCCATGGACTTATAGCCGCCGTCTTCATTAAACGCGAATGACGGCAGGACCCTAGCTGGAACAGGGTTACGGTACGCGGGTATAGCCGAATCCGGATCCGACTGGGCGTGCGCAAAAGGGAGGTAAAGCATGAGGCCGAGAAAAGCAGCACTCGAGCAGAAGAAAACATACGCAGGAACGCCTAGGTCATTAGCTACATCAATCATGGAAGTACAGAAGAAATCAATGACTAACCCGCCGAGCCGAGTGTTTGGCTTGGACAAAACGTGGTTGACCACCGCTTCTTTCACCACGGGCTTGTGGTTCTCCATATGCACGGAGGCGAAGTGCTCGAGCGACTTCTTCACCAGCTCCTGAGGCGGCGGCTCGACATGGGGGAGCGGAACGAAGCTGATGGTCGAGTTTGAGGCAGCGAGGTCGGTGACATAGTCTATGGAACCGGTGCTTCCGGGAAGCTCCGCTATGAGAACGGTTATGGAAACGCTGTCGTCGGTCTCAAGGAAGCGCTTTGCGAACTCGATTGTGGATGCTATGTGGCCGCGAGCTGGTACTGGAACGAACACAAGCTCTGTCTTCTTCGTCATCTTCTCTGAGTTCTCACCTTCCATCAGGCTTCAGCCACAAGCGGATATTTTGCAACTGATACGGGTGTCTGGGATCTCCAAGATTGGAGTAGGTGGACGACAAATTTTACCTGGGACCCACAATTGGATAATACTATTATTTTATATTTTATAATACATTTAGCAGTTTAATATATATCAGGATCATCCTGATATTGGCAATATCAGGCACCAATTAAATAACGACACATCATTTTTAACTAATTTATGATTGGGTCACGTGTTCAATCATTACCCAGACGGGTTTAGGCATTCTAAATTAGGGTTTTAGAACTTTACTAAAAATATCTTAACCAATTAAAACATTACAATTGTACACGTGTCATTATCTTATTGGTGCCTGATAAAGTATATATCAGGATCATCCGGATGAATGTTATTTTCTACATTTAGAATAGACCTTTTTTTTTTAATGGAAAAGTTTATCATTGTTTGAGCAATTACAAGGAGGGCCGTGCAAACAAATTTTGAGGGCCGTGCGAAAATGTAATTGTAGGGCCTTTCTGGGATATATTTTTTTTCAAAGACCCTAACTCAAAAATAAAAAACTCTTCAAGAAAATTAAAAGATCTAAATTTAAAAAGAAAATGTTCCTTCAGAAAATATTTATAATCATTATATTTTTAAACAATAAAAAAATACACAAATAATATCCCTAAATTTTTTTCGATCCCCTTAAAATTTAGGGTCATGTGCGAAAGCACAACCCTCACTGTATCATGTCCGGTCCTGTTTACAAGATAACTAGATTAATCGGACCGTGGTTGCACGGTTGTACTTTTAAAATAATGATAGCGAGAATGACAATATAAAGTAACTATTTGATATAAAAAATAGTATTGTAATTAATAAATTATGTGAAGTGAATAAAAGTTTATAATATAGAAATATAGAAGAAAAAAATATATAAATTAAAAGAATTAAACTACGATAATTAAGGTAAACTGTTGCATTCAGTTCCCTATTTTTAATTTCTTGTTTACTTAAATGTTTTCTTGTATTTAAGTATATGTAGACTGTATAGTCTGTGTGTTTCTTCGTCCGTAATTGTATTATTGAAATGTTGTCCTCATTATATTGAGGTAAGTGTGACATTGTATTCAATATATTATTCGTCCTCATTCTATCAGTATTCACCTCTTACAAATAAACCACCAAGTATCTAGTATAGATTTCTTCATGTTTTGATTTTGGAGTTTGGAGGTACACAATGTATTTTTTACTTTCAACAATATTCTTTATTTCTTCTAGAAAATCTTGTTTAGAACATGAAATAGTATGAGGCTATATGAATATATAAAGTAAGGAGATTTATAAATAAATTGGTTTTCGTGAATGCGTGTGTTATGTCGTTCATGCTTCCTCTGAATTTAAGCCCAGTATAGTTTCTGCATGTGTATTTAGAAAGGTAGCTTGGATCGTTCCAGTGTCGTCTATTAAGTTTGTGTGGATTATGCACCTGAATATATTTGAAAATCATTAAGAAATGCAAAAATTTAACGAAAAAATGATGTATGAAAAACATATATACATATATATATATATATATATATATGTATATAAATATATATTTACGTAATCATCTCAAAAACAATCACACATTACCTTGGTGCTGCAATTTGTTGTTTGCAATTGTTGCACATGAATTCAAAACCATAATATGCAATTGTTGATGATGTGCAGGATTCACATGCCATGTAATAACATTTTGAAGAATATCTTTAAAAGATATGTAAAAGATATGTTGACCTTTGTAATTGCAGTTTCAACCTGTAAAATTCAATTTATAATAAATATTATTTTTGAGGCTATCAATATTTTTATTGTCAATTATTACAATATCTATTTCTTTGAAAGTAGATTAGTTTTAAATGTCAGTTTCAATTTGTTTGATGTTGGTCATAACCCTGCATATATGTTGCTGTCAGTAAATGTATGATTTTAAAATAGTGAGGGATTGATTTAGTTAGTGTACCAATTTCTCGAAATTGCTTTGTTTCTTTTCCAGTATCATTCAACAAAAATGACATTAGAATTGTTTGTCATGATTTCTAGATCTAACACATTCAAGATAAGATAGATATGTTAGACATGACAGGCCCACACTATGAAACTTCAATGCTTCAGACACACACACACACACACACACATATATATATATATTATTAAAAAAAAATATTTAGAAAGAAAAGTGATAGCATTCCTTTTTGACTTCCTTTTTCCCCTCAAGGCCAAACAAAGGAGCAGTCCCAAAACACAGACCGAATGACCGACATAGTTCTTTCATATTCATATCGGGGTTTTCAAATTTTTGCTCACGAAAATTCAATTTAATTGAGGATTTTTAATCACAATTTCTTACATATTGCTTAGATATTACAATTGTAAGCAATTCTGAAGCGAAAAACCACAATTTTATTGAAGATTATTGAGTTTTATTGCCCAAAAATCTCAATTTTTGAATTTTATTGAAGCATGATTTGGTTAAGAAGCTTGATTACAAAAGTTTGATTGGTGACTTTGCTTCAAAGAAAATTAGTAGAATTGTATTAAAGAATTGAAAATGTAATATTTTATTTAATTTCAACGCATTTTGCTTTCAAAAAATTCTTTAAGCACACTTAAGGCCTCTTTTTCATTGTTTGCTTCAAACCTCTCAAAACCTTGGGTCGGCACTGATATTAGAGAGTGATCTGTGATAATGCAATAGTTGAATGAAGTAATATAATCCAAGGTAAAAAATTACCATTGTAATATTTGACTTTTAGTCGCTTGGCAATTACAATTGGTAGTTTGTGAACATTTTCCTCTAAGTATCTAGCATCTTTTGAAATTCTCCCCAAAGTGTTAATGTTAGCTCCTCAAACCTATAACAACACGCATAACAGAGTTGAATGTTCGCTCTCAAAGTGTGGGTGATTACACCGTGAATGTGTGCGATCCCATTTATTTCCTCATTTTACAACTATTCCCGATAAGATTCTTCCCCTTTTCCGATATGACCCCACGCCTTTATACCTAAAACGGTCATAAAACGGCAACTTTCATGGCTGAGCCACCGCAACTCCGCGGTGGCAACCCCAACCAACGTACTTTCGCCCAAGCTCTCTCATCCAAATCTCCCCCACTGTCCAATTCCCTTCCCACAAATCCAGAAATCCTTCCAATTGGCGAGCACAAAGGCAAGATAGCATGTATTGTTTCCCCAGATCAAGCAGCCTCGCTCGCAAATCACTACACGAACGCTCTGATTGGCAAGTTTGAGAGGGGAAAACCATCCATGGAAGTTTTGAATGAAGCTTTCAAGTCAATCGGTTTTGATTCAGCTTTCCAACTAGGCTCACCGGATTACCGGCATGTCCTGATCCGCTTTCAGAGCTCTACTGACTATCAGAGATGTTGGCTCAAGGGCACATGGAGCTTCAAAGGAGTCCCTATGAAGGTGCTGAAATGGACCACTGATTTCAGTCCTAGCTGTGAATCTTCAGTTGTCCCGGCATGGGTAACAATCCCTAACCTACCAATTTTTTTCTATAATGTGGCTATGCTAGAGTTTATTGGCAATAGAATTGGTAGTTTTATCAAAATGGACGCTGCTACAGCCTCATTGACTAGACCATCTGCAGTTAAGCTTTGCATTGAGGTAGACTTACAAAAGAAATTGCATGAGGAGATTACTGTTGGAGTTATAGGCCAAGTCACAGACTTAGAGATCATTTATGATCAGTTGCCCCAATACTGCTCCCATTGTTGCAAGCTTGGTCACTGTCTAGAGGAGTGCATCACAGCTAACCCCCAACTCAGACAACCTTTTGACCCTAGAAAGCCTATGCTATTTGACCCCTCAAACCAGCAACATAAATTCCCCAAGAGGTTAGCCCCTCAACAGTCTGCTAAACCTCAAAACTAATTCTATCATTGAGGGTGTTTCAGGAGTTTCTGCTAAGGAAAAGGACAGGACTATTAAAGCTCAGATGATCTATGTAAAAAAGACTCCTGCTCAGACTATGGTTCCTGCTCAGATTCAGCTTCTTTCAGCCCCTGCGACTGGGGACAAAGGCAAAGAGAAGATGTGTACTTCAGATGATGAACTCATGCTACTAGAATCTTCATCTCAGCGCTGCTCCCCTCCTACTGATCACACTGGAAAAAATCTTATTTTGATCCATGATGAGGCTCGGAACTCAGATAACCTATATCAACCTCAACAGACACCTTATGCCTTGACCCCCTCACCAGCTCAGCTCCTTACCTGTATTTTACCCACTGAAGCCCCCCCTTCCCAATCCATACACACTCCTATATCTCCTATCCACCTTACTCCATCCCCTCTCCTCCAGCCTGAACAATCTGATTGGCTTGCCAAAAATCTCAGACCTAAAGTTTATGCATCAGATGATCTAGAACTGAGATCTGGTACACCAACATCCCCTGCTGATGGTACTTTTACTTCTAATGTTGCTCCTTTTTTTTCTCAGGCTAAACACAGGCACAACAGGTTCCTTCCCTTGATGGAAGATGAGCAACTTCAGGAACTTAGAACTGCAACAGAGATTTCACTATCTGCTGATACCAGTAAGGATAAGGCAGCCTCTGAGGACTCCAATAGCAATGCTGATCAGGTAAACACAAGTCAGGTAAGAAAATCTTCTAGGCTCCTTGCTAAGCAGAACCCTGGCATCAGATTGCAATCCTATTTTACTCAACTGAACCAAATTGTATCTGGTTCCATTACTAATAGCCCTAAAAATATTTTTAAATGATTAGTACATCCCTCAAATTAAAATTCCTAGTTTGGAATATTAGAGGCATGGAAACATCTTTAAAAAGACTTGTTGAATTGATTGATACCTATAGCTTTGACCTTATCTGCCTAATTGAGCCTATGCATGTTAACTCTAAGTGTCAGTATTATATGAATGTACTTAAATACAAAAACTGCCATTTTGCTCATAATGAAAGAATCTGGATTTTTTGGCAAGATGATATCCAGATCTCTTTGATCAATGATCACCCTCAATTTCTACATGTTTCAGTCCAAAGCCAAAAACTAAATTCCTCCATGGAATCAGTGTTTGTATATGGACTGAGAACAAGGAAGGGTAGAGAGGATCTTTGGATTGATTTGCAAAAAATAAATTACCCATATACAGTTTTCATTGGAGACTTTAATGCAATTGCATCTATCTCTGAGTATAAAGGTCAGTCAACTCCCAGCCTTCGTAGTATCAGTGATTTTACTAAATTTATTGATGATATGGCTTTGGAGAATATAAATACTGTTGGCAATCCTTTTACATGGTCTAATGGAAGACATAATTTTCCCCTTGATCTCAGTGATAATGGGAGGGTCAAAACTCCCACCATCCAGAGACTTGATAGGGGTCTATGTACAACTCACTGGAATTCAACATTTCCAGATTCTTCCATACTAGTTTTGAATAAACTGAGTAGTGATCACTGTCCACTCTTTCTTAGTATAGGTAGCAAGATAAAATCATCTCCAAGGCCTTTCAGATTTCTTAATACTTGGTTCAAGAGAGACTCCTTTCTGGACTTAATTAAAGAAAACTGGACACCTCCTATTGACAACTTTGGAATGTTAGGACTGTATCTTAAACTTCTCAGATTGAAAAAACAACTTAAAATTTGGAACAGAGAAGTTTTTGGTAATGTCCATACTAATGTTGTCAATATGGAAGAAAATCTGAGATTATGTGAAATAGCTTATGACTCAGATCAGAGTGAAATAAATCTGGTCAGCCTCAAACAAGCTAAGACATCCCTTACTAAAGCCATAAAAGAGCAACATCATTTCTGGAAAAATAAATCCAGAGTTAAATGGCTTAGGGAAGGTGATGACAACACAAAAATTTTTCATAACTCAGTAAGGGAAAGGAAGAGCAAAATGAGCATTACAAAAATTCAAAACTCACTTGGTGACTGGATTGAAGAGTCCTCAGAGATAGAAGTAGAAGCTGTGGCTTTCTACTCTAATTTACTATCTGCTGAGGAAAATCCTAACCAAAGGGTTTTCTATTTTCATTTTTTGTCTCAGATCCCTAAACTTATAAATGATGAAGACAATGCTGAGCTTATCAAGCCTGTTTCAAAAGAAGAACTTAAAGGCATTGTCTTCTCATTAAATAAGAACAGTAGCCCAGACCCTGATGGTTTTACTGCACAGTTTTATATAAAGAGTTGGGACATTATTCACTTAGACCTCCTTTGGGCAGCTAATGATTTTCTTTCTAGCTCAATCATGCCCAAAGGCATTTCCAGTACATGGATTGCTATAATACCTAAAATGGACACTCCCTCTTTATTTACTGATTTTAGGCCTATCAGCCTCTCCAATGTGGCTAACAAAATTTTCTCAAAAATTTTAATGGAGAGACTTAAGCCTTACATGCAAAAAATCATTTCCCCTCACCAAACAGCATTTTTGAAAAATCGGGACATTTCTGATAACATTATATATTTACAGGAAATGGCTAGGTTTATTGATAAAAAGGGCAGAATCCCTAACTGTATTTTGAAACTTGACCTGAGAAAAGCTTTTGATAGGGTTTGTTGGAATTTCCTTACTAGCATCCTTATTAAATTCGGATTTCATGGAAAGTTTATCTACTGTATTATAAAAAATTTGTCTCAAGCCTGGTTTTCTGTTTTAATTAATGGTAGTCCAGTTGGATTTTTTTCAAGCTACTAGAGGTATCAAACAAGGTGACCCCCTTTCTCCTTTCCTCTTCAATGTATTTTCTGAGGCTTTCACTAGGAGTTTATCTTTCTTATTTCAATCTGGCAAACTTAAATATTTTAATCTACCTAGATCTGCTTCTCTGATCTCTCACTTATCGTATGCTGATGACACAGTGATATTCATGCAAGCTAGCACTACTGATTTAACTAGAATGAAAGCTTTTTAAGTGGTTTTTGAATCTGTCTCTGGACAGAAAATTAACTTCGACAAAAGCGATTTTTATGTTAGTAAGCATGCCACTCAGACTAAGATTAGGGAGATAACTAACATTCTAGGTATGAAAAAAGGATCTTTTCCATTTAAATATCTAGGAGTCCCAATATTTTCAGGTAGAGTGAAAAATGTATACTTTCAGCCATTATTAGAAATGATAGATAGGAGGTTAAATAATTGGAAAAATAAGTGGTTATCCACTGGAGCTAAAATGATTCTGATAAACTCCTGCATTTACTCACTTCCTCAACATTACTGGGCTGTTTTGAAGCCAACTGTACAGGTCATAAAAAAATTAGAAGAAAGATCTCTATTTTCTTTTGGGGAACTATTGATGATAGACCCAAAAAATCATGGAGAAACTGGAATGACCTCTGTTACCCAATCTCTGAGAATGGTTTAGGTTTTAGAAATATGAACATCATTATTAAATCATTCTCTGCAAAGCTGTGGTGGAAATTTCAAAATTCCAAGGCACCATGGACTATATTTCTTGCTTCCCTGCCTAAATCCTCACAGACTTCTCAAACATGGAAATGCATATGTGAGGTGACTCCTTTCTGTGAGGAAAATTCTAGAGTTATACATGGGGCTGGTACATGTAATTTTTGGAATTCTAATTGGCTAGGAAATGGGATTCTTAGTGATATTCTAAGTTCTGAGCTTGTTGATATTCCTCTGGACTGTACAGTGACCAATTTTATTCAAAATAAGGATGCTTTCATTCCACTACTATCTGCTCATACTGATGTTGCCCTACTTTCCTCACTTCAGGTAGCTAAACTCACCCAAAACAGATTGGATAGGCTAACATGGAAGCCTGAGGAATCTGGAGCCTTCACTTTCAAATCTACTTACAACAAGCTCAGAAGCAAGAGAGGTAACTCTGTATCTCTAATCAAAATCTGGAATACTAGAGTCCCCAAAAAAATTTCAATATTCATGTGGAAGGCTCTAAATTCGCTTCTCCCTTTTGATAATGTTCTTACATTCTATGGATTCAATATTGTTTCAAAATGTTGCTTCTGTAACCATAAGGATGAGCTTGATCACTTTTTCAATCAGTGCACCCTTACCACAGCTGTATGGACTGAAATAAATAGATTCATAGGGATCCAAACTCCTGTTTTTTCCAATATATGGTCCATAGTTTCTCACTACTTCTCTTGGCCTGGTTTATCAACTGTGCACTCTCAAATGATAAAAAATATACTCCTTTTCTCATGTTGGTCTTTATGGAAGGCTAGGAACAAGTTTATATATGATAACATTGTCCCTAACCAGCCTACAATACTGCATGAAATTAAAAGTATGATTTTTGACTCCTATGCAGCTAAACCATTTTATATTCATAGGCCAGTGGATATTGAATTTGCTTCCAATGGATATTTTCCTATGTGGCTAAAACCCCCTAAGCCTAATATTCAGAAAATCTCATGGTCTTGTCCATCTGTAGGCTGTAAAGTAAATATAGATGCTTCCTGGAAGGCCTTAGATAATCAAACTGGGATTGGAATTATTATTAGGGATGTTATTAGGAATTTTATAACTGCTGAATGCATTTACACTCATGCTCAGTCCCCTTTACACTCTGAACTACTGGCAATAGGTCTTGGGGTTATAAATGCTAGAAAGCTTAACACTGAATTTGTGCTAGAATCTGATTGCAATCAGGCTATTAAATGTATACTGAACCCTCACACTGCACCATGGAAGCTCTTTGATTTATCTGATGAACTGCATAATGTGTGCTCTAGCATTGACATTACTCATATTTATAGGGAAGCCAACTCTATGGCTGACTCTTTAGCTAAATATGCAGTCATCACTAAATCTGCTCATTCTTTCAACTCATCTTCACAGCTACCCCATTTGGCTAAAGGGTTATACATGCTTGATAAAATTGGCACTCCTTCAATCAGATTGCATCCACCTTAGGCAGATGCTACTCTTACTTGCTTCAATTTCTATTTTTGCAGGGACTTGGCAGCTGCAAAGTTGTTTAGTTTTAAATGGAAAAACAGGAATACTTTCTGGTGAAGAAGCACTTCTGGCCTGTCTCTGCCTACTCTTCTCAGCTCAAATGCTCTCTCTGTTAGGGTCGGGCATCTCACCATCCCGCATGGTTCATCCCGACCACTCATCCTGCATGACGATCGGGCCAGACCCGACAGCAGATGGCAGCTTTACCTAACCTGGCAGAGGAATCTTCCCAGACCGCCTAACGGCGTGGTCTGATGAGACCAGGTCAGCTTCAGCACTATATATATCTCTCTTTCTCACAAGAGAGAGGTAAGTTTACTAAACACAATCAATCACATCCCAACTCTCCGAACAGTCTACTGACTTTAGCATCGGAGCGGGAACGGCAATTAGCCGCCCCGCCCTGATTGAGAGTTCTTTGATTCTTAGCAGGTTCATCTCATCGTGCCATCGCGACGGATCATCAAGACGCACATCGCGACCGTAACACTCTCCTTAAGGCTTCATCCCTAACTCTAGGCCCTAACTCAGATGTAATATATATAAACTTACTATTTTTTAGCTTGTTCTTACTCTCTAGGCCGCATTGAGTTTTGCTGAGCAATTCTCTAATAGGTCTTGGGAGTAGATCATGTCTATTTTGGCCTATCATTGTATAGTGCAAGTGGTCTAGCTTAGATCTTTTTTTGAAAAGCATTACTATGCTTTTGGGACTATGTCCCCCACAAACTTGGCTTGGTTATTATGGCCATGATTTGTACTATCTTTTATATAGGTTTGGGAAGCCGAATAAAAATTCCCCCGCTCTCGAGCGGTTTAACGTTTTAAAAAAAATAGCTCCTCAAACCTGGATATTAGATGGTAGAATTGATATATAATTATTGAAGATATGTGTATTTAATCGTGTATGTAAAATTAAGTTTTACTATGTGATAAGTCCATGGTTCGTACCCGTGGGTTTCGTTCGGACAGTGTTCATGGTCGAAAGGTTTGGGCTTGGTATACATGGAATGTGGGATTAAGGGTCCACCAACCTAGCCTAAATATGGCTTACGTATATTACGAATTGAATATATAGAATGCACTTCCTTTAATTATGAGATTACAACTAATATTACCATAGGTATTATAATCATATTTGAATTACAAACAAAGTTGATCTAAGTACTAGGGCAATACAAATAAAGGCCTAGTAATTGTCTCTATCTATCTTATATACAACGCGCTCTTATGCTTATTGCTTCCCAAAACTTTTTACTGGCTTAAACATTGGATTGTCTACCCCCGGCCACCCCGGGGTCTGTTTTAAAGATTAGTTCGTGAGCTAGGTCGAGATCAACCACAAGTCCTAGACATCCATCAATTTGCCTTCCCATTTGGCCGAACACCACTGGAATATAGACCCAATGCAGAAGCCCGTCAAATAGAAGCGTCACATCTTCGCCTTGGATCGAGTCCATGTT
Organism: Sherardia arvensis; assembly: GCA_948330725.1. NCBI lineage: Eukaryota > Viridiplantae > Streptophyta > Magnoliopsida > Gentianales > Rubiaceae > Sherardia > Sherardia arvensis. The sequence continues at coordinate 32,327,300 of OX415235.1, forward strand.
ATCAGAGAATAGGTGGATAAACTATTTGAAGTAGGGTTGTACAACCGGGTCGACCCGGCTCGGATCCGGTATGACCCGGCCCAGATCCGGAATGTCCAAAAATCATGGACCAGGACCAGAAATACATTTTCATGGACCGGGATCGTGACCGGAATTATTCCGGGTTTGGCCTGGCCCGGCCCGTTTTAACCGGAATTAAAATTAATTTTTAAAAAATAATTATGAATTTAATTTATTCCCACACAAAAATTGAATATCATACAAAATATGAATAACAATTTATATTTAACAATGTAACATAGAATAGAAATATCAAAAATAAATGAAATCAAATGATTAATCCAAATTTACAACTTTAAATTTATTTCAACACAATCATGCGTGAAATTCTAATACATAGAAATACAATAGATGAAAAATTCAAAATCTAGTCCATCATTTGGATTTTTTAACCATATAAGATTTAGGAGTTTAGGAAAAGGAAAAGATTGATATTTACGAAGCAATTAAATATAAAATCAATCACTCAAGGCCTTTTTTTGGGCCTATTTTGGGGTCTCGGGCAAGGAAATAACTTACTTCCTTGCTGGGCCAAACCTGGGTTTTGGAGCGGGCAAATTTATGGGATACATCATGTTTAATCGGGGAATCGAGGTAAACCCCGATAAAATAGAAGTCTTGCAGAACATGCAATCCCCGAAAACGGTGAACGATGTGCAAAAGCTAACGGGATCCTTGCTGCCCCGAGCTGTTTTCTTGCAAAGGGGGCTGAAAAACATTTACCTTTCTTTAACATATTGAAGAAAGCCAACAACTTCGAATGATCCCATGAATGTGAAGGGGCTTTTAAAAAGTTGGAGGGCATTTGAAGCGCCTGCCAACGTTGTTGAAGCCGGAGAAGGGAGAAATTCTCTACATATACATATCTGCCTCACAAAACTGGCCGCCAACACAGTACTGGTAAAAGGGAAAGTGGGTTCTCAGCACCCGATATACTATGTTAGTAGGGTCTTGTAGGGACCCGAAACAAGATATACCCCTTTGGAGAGGTTAATCCTAGCTCTGGTTCTTGCCTCGAGGCATTTGCGACCTTATTTCCAAGCGCATACTGTAGTACTTCTAACCAACTACCCGATCAGGTGGATATCGCAAAAACCCAATGCCCCGGGACAGATGATGAAGTGGGCAATCGAGTTAGGAGAGCATGATATCAAATACAAACCACGAACAACCATTGAGGGCCAGGCTCTTTCGGACTTCATAATGGAGTCAAACTAACCTTTGGAGCTCAACCAGCCTATGCCGTCGCTCACCACAAAAAATGGCGTCTATACGTGGATGGTTTCTCCAATTCGAGAGGCAGTGGTGCCGGTGTTCTACTTACTAGTCCCGAGGGGAAGGACCATCCATATGTCCTTCACTTTAATTTTCGAACGACCACCAAAACAAAGCTGAATGTGGAGCCCTAATTACGGGTTTGAAGTTAGCTAAAACTTTGAGTTTAAAGACTTGAAAATCTTCAGTGATTCGCAAATTGTAGTCCAGCAAGTCCGAGGTGAGTGCGAAACTCGAAAGTGTAGCCTGCAAAGATACCTTGAGATAGTCAATCCTCTCCTAAGTCAATCCTGACATTATGAGTTGAATCACATACCCCGAGAGGGTAACCATATAGCCGATGTTTTGAGTAAGCTTGCTTCCTCAGACCTTAATATCCGTTCCTCCCAAGAGTTGTTAATCGAGACTTTGGAAAAAAGAAGTTACGAAGAAAACAACATCATGACTGTCGACACTTCAGACACATGGATGAGCCCTCTCATGATATACCTGCAGAATGGGATTTGGCCAGAAGATAAATCTCTAGCTTGTAAAATCCGCGTGAAGGCCCCGGACTATGTCATACGTGAGGGAAATTTATATAAGAAAGGGTACTTGCAACCCTTACTGAAATGTGTCAGGCCTTCCGACGCTGAATATATTCAAGCTTGTGACCAATGCCAAAAAGTATGCTCCAATGATCCATTCGAGAAGCACACGAGAGAATCTACGGAAGTCACCAAGGACCTCGAACGGTGTCACAAATATTATTGCAAATGGGATACTATTGGCCCATCATGTTAGAAGATTCGCTGAAATATATTCAAGCATGTGAGTACCAATGCCAAAAGTATGATCCAATGATCCATGTTCCGCAAGAAAACATGATGACTATTCAGGTACCTTGGCCCTTTCTAAGATGGAGGGTCGATCTTGTCGGCCCTTTCCCCACGTTCCTAGGGAACTTCAAATACATCATTGTGGCCATCGACTATTTTTCAAACTAGGTAAAAGCCAAAACTTTAACAAACATGACCAGTAAAACAATCATTAACTTTTGTTGGAGGAACATCCTATGCCGATATGGGAATTCAAGATACATAGTTACTGAAAATGGGCCCATTTTGCTAACAACCCTTGCAAGAAATGGTGTGAAGACTATAAGATCCAACAAAAATTGATCTCTGTATATCATCTTCAAGCCAATGGCCAGGTAGAAGTTAGCAATCGCACAATTGTGAATCGCATAAAAGGAAGAGTGCAAGAGGCAAAGGGCAATTGGATTCACGAGCTCTCGAGTGTCAAATGGACTCATAGAACCACCCCAGCAACATCAACATGAGAAACACCTTACATCCTGGTACATAGGGTCGAGGCAGTTATCACAATCGAGATTGGGATTCCCTCAACCAAGAACTCCGAGTAGGGAAACCAAGATGATAACACAAACCAAGAGAACCTTCGTCTTGGTTTGGATCTTCTCATGGAAAAAAGAGCCAAAACAACAATCTATGAAGCTAGAGTGAAGGAAAAGGTTAAGTGTTACCAGAATCGGCGGGTCCGTCTAGCGATGTTTGCAAAAGGAGACCTAGTTATGCGATTGAACGAAAAGAGCAAGAAGGAGGTCGAAGGGAATGTGACAATAGAAGACTTGGAGAACTTAGAAGATAATTAGTTGTAATTATTGTATATTGCTTGTATGTCCCTAGGGTTTAATTTGTAACAGTTATGACCCTCTCTGTAAGTATAAATAGCTGCTCAGTATGTCAATACAGATCACGTTGGAAATTAGTCTTTACATGGTATCAGTTGCCTAGGTTTTTAAACCCTCTCTCCCTTCTCTTCTTCCGCCGCCTACTTCTTTCCGCCGCCCAATTTCATCGAAAATTTTGTTTTTATTTTTTTTGATTCCACAGTATTTCGCCGCCCGGAAAAACTTGGAGAATACAATTTCCCCTGGTCTAACTTTTTCAGCCGCCCAATTTATTCATCGCCTAACTTTTTATTTTTTATTATTTTTTTATTCTCCTCGGCCGCACCATTTTGCCGCCCCTCTCCCTCTTCTTCATCAAAAATAAAAATTTTATTTTTTACTTTTTTGATTTGCAATGGCGTTAAGTGATGACAAGTTCAACATCACCACCATGATCCACTTGCTTCCGGCCAAGTTGGATGCTTCGACGTACCTACAATGGAAGCAGCATGTGACGTATGTGCTCAAAGCTCAGGGTTTATTTGGCCATCTTGATGGCTCCACTCCTTGCCCCGTTGTTCCGCCACTGCCTGTGGACGCGTCTTCTGCCTCTCCCCCGCTCGACGCCGCTGCCAAGGCCGAGCTGGATGCTTACGAGAAATCTCAAGCTGATTGCCTTGCCTGGCTGACTCTGGATCAGAGACTCTACGCTGTTCTTCTGGCCTCTTTCTCGCCGGAGGCCAGGAATATCATCTCCCAGTGTTTGACTACGAAGGACATGTGGGATACTTTCGCTAGCACGTACCAGCACAACACAGTCACAACTACCTTCAACCTTCGTCAGCAGGCTGGTATGATTCGACAGAATGGTACTGTTCAGGACTTGCATCTTAGTTTTTTAAAGATTTTTGATTAGTTGGCTGTTTTGAGTGATCCCGCTAGTGAACGGGATAAGTTAATGTGCTTCTCAATGCACTAGGTCATCAGTTTCAACAGTTTAGTGGTCTTGTATCTGTCAGGGACCCCTTGCCTTCATATTTATCTGTTGTTGATGAGACTAGGCTTTTCGAGTCTTTTGTGGTGAATAAATCATTGTAGGGACAGACTGGATCTGGACCGGTGGAATTCGTGGCCAACACCTAGCAACTAGGCGGCACCGCCTAGCAGCCTGATGAAGCCGCACGTGGCGGCACGTGGCGCCCACGAAATGTGGCGGCGGCAGGCCCTCCTGGCAGCCTTCCGATGGTGATGGTGTGTCCAGATCTGGTCCTAATATCCAGTGCTCTACCTGTGAGGGTTTTGGACATGTTTCGCGACAATGTCCTTCAGTCGCTCCGCATCCTGTACCTGCTCCAACTCAGCCCTATGGTCAACAATCCCTTGCTGCTCATCCGGGCCAGTTTCTGCACTGTCCTCAGGCTAATGTGGCTCAACTATATCATCTGTATGCTTCACAGTCGTCTCAGCAGTATTCTCCCTCTCAGTACCAGCAGTGTGCTCTTCCTCAGGACCAGCAGTATGCTCCGCAATACTAGCAGGCTCTGCCGACCTACCCAGCACTGCCGTCTCATTCGGATCCACGTCCCTGGTATGTTGATTCAGGCTGCACCAATCACATGAGCTCTGCGGCATCCAATCTGTCAAGTGTGGCTCCTTATAACGGTAACACTCTAGTCTCTGTTGGGAATGGGGCTTCTATTCCTATAGCTGGTATTGATGATGCTAGGATTAGCCCTACTTTACACTTGTCTGATGTTTTACTTGTGCCCGCTATCACAAAAAATCTCTTATCGATCAGCAAGTTAACTAAGGAACTTTGTGCTATTATTGCGTTTGATGATCAGTCTTTTGTAATTCAGCACAAGCTCAGCAAGGCAATCCTGGGCAGGGAGCACAGTAAGGAAGGGTTGTATGTGTTGGACAATAGTGTGGCAGCTTTTATTGCAAGTGTGATGACAAATAAAAACCGAGCTTCTTTTGAGATTTGGCATGCTCGTTTAGGACATGTGTCCTCTAGTACTATTTCTTTATTAAACAGAACTGGTTGTTTATCTCTTACTTCCGTACTTCCTAAACCTGGTTTGTGTGAACCATGTGCAATGGCTAAGGGACATAAGCTTTCTTTTATTGAGAACTCTAGACGTGCTGATCACGTTCTGGATTTGATACATTGTGATTTGTGGGGACCTTCTCCGGTTGTATCTAAGAATGGTTATGCTTATTATGCCTTGTTTATGGATGATTACTCGCGGTTGTCTTGGTTTTACCCTTTGCGCCGTAAATCTAATTTTGTTGATATATACTTCCAATTTGAGGCCCTCGTAGAGAATCAATTCTCATCTTGCATCAAGGTGTTTCAAAGTGATGGTGGGACTGAATTCATCAACAACAGGTTGCAGTCATACTTTGGAACTCGTGGAATTCACCATTAAGTTTCGTGTCCATATACACCTGAGCAGAATGGACGAGTGGAACGGAAGCACAGACACATCACGGAGATGGGCCTCTCCATGTTGTTTCACTCGCACATGCCACTCTCTCACTGGGATGATGCATTTAGTACTGCTGTCTTCACCATCAATAGGCGGCCAACTCCGGTCATTGACAACAACTCTCCTTTTGTGGTACTTTTTGGGCGTACTCTTGACTACTCCAATTTTCACCCTATGGTTGTAGAGTCTTTCCGTATGTTCGTCCTACAGCAGAACACAAAATAGTTCCTCGCAGTCTTCCTTGTGTCTTTTTGGGTTACAGTGCGCACTACAAAGGTTTTTGATGTGTGGATCCGGCTTCAGGGCGTATATACATGACTTGACATGCTCGATTTGACGAGATGCACTTTCCATTCTCTACAGCATCGTCAGAAACTCAGTTTTCCTCGCTTGATGTTTCCTCCTTTATTGATCCTACTGATCGTGATCTTGAGACTGCCTCAGTTGAGATTATACCATCTCTACAGCCTTGCACTTTGTGTGATGAGTCTTCTCACTAGCACCACCTACTGAACCTGATGAGTATTTTCCTGCAACTCCCGTACCCTCGCCTGTACCCTCGACTTCGTCCTCTGGTGGTTCTCCAGACACCTCTAGTGTTGATTCAGGATCTTCCGAACAAGGCTCTCGCACTCCTCCCGTGTCTCATGCTTCGCAGGCTCCTCATGTTCCACCGGCTCCTCGCACCCATCAAATGGTCACTCGCCATCAGGATGGAACTAGAGTTGCTCCAAATCTTGGCCCTGATTTCGTGGCTACTGGTCTTCTTGTTGAAATCTTGGTCCAGAAGGAGCCCTGCACGTACAAGGCTGCAGTTAATGACCCTCGCTGGATTGCTGCTATGGATGAGGAAATTGATGCACTTCAGAGGCAGCAGACGTGACAGTTGGTTCCTCGTCCTTCCTATGTTAATGTGGTGGATTCTAAGTGGGTCTATCGTCTGAAGTACAAGCAGGATGGTTCCATTGAGAGATATAAGGCTCGATTGGTGGCTCGGGGCTTCTCTCAGGTTCAGGGTTTTGATTTTGATCACACCTTCAGTCCGGTGATCAAGGCTGCAACTGTCCTCACTGTGCTTGCTATTGCCACTATGCGAAAGTGGCCCCTTCATCAGTTGGATGTCAAGAATGCTTTTCTGAATGGCGTTCTTGATAGTCCGGTTTACATGGCCAAACCGGCTGGCTATCAGGATCCTGCTCGACCAAATTATGTTTGTCAGCTGAACAAGGCGATTTATGGTTTCAAGAAAGCTCCTAGTGCATGGTTTGATCTGTTCAGTGGTTTTGTTTGTGGCCTTGGTTTTGTTGGCAGTCTTTTGGATCCTTCTCCGTTTGTATTCACACGATATTCGGTTATCCTCTACCTCCTCATTTACGTTGATGACATTATTCTCACTGGAAATGAGTGTGTTGCCATTCGCAGTTTCATCGCTCGTTCGGATCAGGAGTTCTCTGTCAAGAATCTTGGACGCCTCAACTACTTTCTTGGCTTGGAGGTGACTTATACTACTACTGGACTGTTCTTGGGTCAGGCCAAGTATGCTAGGGACATTCTTCAGAGGCCAGGAATGCTGGATGCCACACCCGTCTCTACACCATTCCTTCCGTTGTCCCAGCTTCATAGTAGCACCAGTGGTCCGTTTCACAATCCGAAGCTGTATCGTTCTCTTGTGGATGCCCTCCAGTATCTTACCATCACTCGACCTGATTTGTCCTTTGCAGTCAATTCAGTGAGTCAGTATCTTCAGGACCCACGAGATGACCATTTTGTTGCCGTTACTCGGATACTCAGATATGTTTATGGCACGCAACATTGTGGTCTAACTTTCACTGATGATGGTGTTTTGGAGGTTTGAGCATATTCTGATGCGGATTGGGCACGCTGCTTGGAGACACGTCGTTCCACTTATGGCTATGCTGTTTTTCTTGGTGGCAACCTAGTGTCGTGAAGTGCGAAGAAACAGCCGACTGTCTCTCGCTCGAGCTCGGAATCTGAGTACGGGGCTCTTGCCAATACTGCTTTGGAGGTTATCTGGTTGACTTACATTCTTCGGGACCTTCGTTATCCACTTCTGGGGTCGCTTGTCCTTCTTTGTGACAATCATAGTGCTATCTTTCTTGCTGAGAATCATGTTGCTCACAAGAGGGCGAAGCACATTGATATTGATTATCACTTTGTTTGGGAGTTGGTTGCAGCTGGCAAGTTTCGAGTAGGTCATAATTCTACGTCGTTACAGGTAGCAGACGTTTTCACTAAGGGACTCAATCGTGCGTTGTTTGATTCCCTTCCGATCCAAACTTCGCGTTTCGATCAATCTGACGCTTCGCTTGAAGGGGTGTGACAATAGAAGACTTGGAGGACTTAGAAGATAATTAGTTGTAAATCTTTTATATTGCTTGTATGCCCCTAGGGTTTAATTTGTAACAGTTATGACCCTCTCTGTAAGTATAAATAGCTGCTCAGTATGTCAATACAGATCACGTTGGAAATTAGTCTTTACAGGGAAGCTAGCCCCTTACTGGGAAGGCCCTTATCAGGTCCTAGAATCCCATCCAGGGGGAAGTTACCTCTTGGAAACCTTAAAAGGTGAGCTCATACCCAGAAGGTGGAATGTAGCTAACCTTCGAAGGTACCACGGAAGATAAGAAACAAGCAACTTGGTGTCTCAATATAGGCAAGGGGTGGATTTTATGTTGTTTTCATTCAAATCCGCACGGCTACATTTTTATAAATTTTACATCCGAGCAAAATGCTCGAAGACTTATGTATTTTGTTTTAAATCCGAGTTACAGGCTCGAAGAGGCATTTTTCCTCATTTATACAGACTTTTCTTTCTTATATCAATCAATCGATATCTCTTTTCTTATAAAGGAGATGTTATACCTAGCGCAAGTATAACCGCGATTGCTACTCATGATAATATACTTGAAAATGTAGATTGATACTTATGAAAATAAGCTATTTGAATGATAAGTTTGAATGTCAATCATTTTGAGTAAAATAAAATACCTACAAGTAAAGGAAAATATAGTCTACAATTTGAGAGTATCATAATCTATAAAGATCGGGAAAAAATCGATTCTTTATATCCTCGAGCTCAACCTCGATTAGCTCCATTGTTGTCCCCTCGAGGGTTAGGATATGCTCCTAGCCTTGGTTAAGGAGTCGAAGGGGATTCACCTCGATATCTCACAAGGGGTATTAAAATTGGCGGAGTTGAAAATAATTTTTTGGATAAGCAGCACACCGTTCCTTTCAAGTCTTCAACTCCTCTCCTACATAAGACAAATTGTGAATGGCCTGAATCCCTTAACCCCTAAGTTGGACGATTCTCAGACCATTCTTCTCACCTTATTCTGCTCCACGCTATAACTTTTCAAAAGCGAAGTCAAATTCTTGAAGGCAAAGACAAAGTTGGAGCTCGAATAAGTTCATAACAAGGATAAATAGTGACAAGAATGTTATAATAAAAACAAACTACCTACGGGTACATGAAATGTTCGTGCCAAAGAAAATTCTAAAATCACAAAGTTCAAAATATTCTAAGAAAGCATCTTGTTAATCCTCAGCGAAGGACATCATCTTGTTAATCCCCAACTCAACCATCACACGATATCATCTTGTTAATCCTCAGCACAACCATCGCATGACAACGTCTTGTTAATCCTCAGTGTAGCCAGCACACGACAACATATTGTTAATCCTCAACACAGCCCGCACACTTTAGCATCTTATTAATCCTCGGCACAGCCTGTGCACGAAAGAATCTTATTAATACTCAACATAGCCGTCGCATGAAAGCATTTTGTTGATCCTCAGCGCAAGGATGCGAGGTTCTAGGAAGTCATTTGGTTGGTGGCTAAAACCCTTTTTTCTTCCTGCGCTAGCTCAGGTGCTTCCATCTCGAGGGTTCCCCCCCCCCTCCCCCCCCCCTCCCCCCTCTTTAGTTATCTCCCTAACTGGAGGCTCAGACGCTCCTTTCTTAGATGCTTCTTTCTCAGAATCCTTACTCAGAGCAAAAGAAGAGTCATTTTGGCTCGAAGTCAAAGGATCGAGGGGATTTGCAAGAAACGCCAAGTCAGGATACATGGCTGTAATCATTCCCATCAAATCTTTATAAGCCATCATTTTCATAGGAGGGCCCATCTGAGCCAACAAGTCCATCTTAAGCACTTCACACTGTCGAGAGTTGGCCCGAAAAATGGCCAGTTCCTTCAAAGCTGTAGGATGAGAGAAATATCGATCCAAGGCAGACCTTTCTTCTTCATCCTCACACAATTTAGAAATTGTCCGCCACAGCTCATGAAGCTTATTGGAACGGACCAGATCGCCATACTTCTCCCAGAGGTCGCTCATCTCAGGATAACAGAAACAGAAGTCCCTCCACGACTCGAGTAGATGGCGCTGCTTCACAGGTCAACCGTACAAGCCCTGTTGGCGCACCAACTCTTCAATCCTTTGGGCCTAAATTTGAGCCACAACCCTTTCGGGCCAAAGATCAGACTCAACCACATTCTTAGCTTGCATCATCACCTCGAGGCCGCCTCTCAATCTGGAGTTCTCGGCCTTCCAGCGGTGGCCGCCAAAGAGGACTCATTGGGCTTAGACAATTCAACTACCTTGGCCCTCATGGTCTCGACCTCAATCTGAAGGGTGTCCCTTTCCACCGCCAAATCTTCGAGAGCTTGGCATCGAGCATGTAACTCTGAGGTATAGTCATACAGACGCATCAACCTGACTGAAGCCTGACAAGCTACCCCTGACATATCTGCCAGCAACTGTGCAAGCACATCTTTTAGCTAAAAAACACTACTTAAGCGAATAACACATTAGGAAAAATACAAACCTCAGACATCAAAGGGTACTCAGCAAAGCGCTCAGGTCCCCCGATCGATATGTTTACCTCCTCAATGTGCACCAGATAACTATCCAGCTTCTTTAGGGGTTCGAGTCCCACCTTCCTTCTATTAGGGCTCGAGGGACCATCACTCGTAGAGAGGAGGACCCTCCTTCCGCAGCTCCCTTCTAATCAGCCGTGGAGGTCTCCTGCTTCCTCAGCCTTTTCTTCTCTTTTCGAAGCTTCCGAGCCAAAGCCGCTCCAGAGGATAGGGAATCACTTTGCTGGTGAAGACACTACAAGGACATGAAAATAGTTAGATTTCCTAAAACACAAGTGATACAACAAAAGTACACACACCTAGAACAAAAATAATCGCTAAAATCCCATTCCATTAGTGATTACACCGGAAAAAGGACTAAATACAAAATTCATCTTTGTGTTGCGAGGAACTTACGGCCGGTCTTTGTGAAAACCACGATGACATCTTCGAGTATAGGAAAAACTTGCTTGGAGATATTCGGGTAGTCCACGGAAGCTTTTAAAGGAGGGCAGTAGTCAACTTTAGAGAACATGTGAGGCGATATTTGAGTTTTGGGGAATCCCTTTGAGACTCCTACGATGTTGGAGAAGAGTATGTTGTGGGCAACCTCATATTTCCACTGATTTGCTGACCAATCTTTGGGTCTCCATCTACACTAGAAATCAACTTCCAGCGGTTCCCTGACGTTACACTTTTTATTTAAAACATGTCATTTTATCTTATAAACTATACCTTTCACTTTTAAATTAAAAACCCCTCATATAATTATTTTATAAACTACAAAACATTAAAAATAATGCTTGCACTAATAATGTAAAACATGTACTTTTTATCTTTTTTTGAAAGATTTTTTTTGAAAGAAAACATGTCCTTTTTATCTTATAGTATTAAACCATCTAAAATTCTTAAATAATATTTTGGGCAAAATTGTAATTATTGACCACCTTATTTTGTCTATTGTAACCTTAACACTCTATCTATGTTATATCATATGGATAGTTTTTTCATAAATTCTCTCGATTTTTTATGGGACCGATGAAGTATTCTTTTATTGAAAAAATGGAGTATTTAATTTGTTTGCAGTAAATGTAATTGAATTGTGTGTGATTTTATTGGGGGTTCATTTGAGTTATATCCAGTTAGTTTTTTAAAAAAATGCAGTGGAATTGATTTGATTTTAAATGTTTGAGACCGACCAATATACTACTTAAGTAAGAAATAAGGGGCATAAGTGAAAATAGGCTAAATAGAAGAACAAAGTGCCCGTGCCCTTGCACGGTTATCATCTAGCCTATTTAATGATAACACTGTAAAGTGTTCACCGCTTTTATCTAGCTAGGTTCTGCTATGATTTTCAGTTTGTTATTGCATGTAAAAGGTGTGAACTGTTTTTGTCTTCACATATGATGATGCTGGTGTTTAAGCTTGCCCATCTGGATGGCAAAAACATGGCCGGAATGTCTCGATTTAGCCGATCCTCCGTCATACACCATCACCAACTTTGAGCAATATTGTTTATTTTTTATTGCTGAGAATGTTGTTGATAATAGTATAACTGTTCATATGATAATATGATAATCTGTTACAGATTCTCCCAAAACAGAAATAACATTGTTGATGGTAGCTCATGTGAATTACAAATAACTTGAGAATTCAGGTTGGAGACAAGTGTGGCAGAAGAAACTGGATTAACAACTGGGTAGTTCAAGTTGATATCTTAGAGTAGGATTGGTACAAATCCTGGATATTGTTCCAAGTACACCACATCTTCTTTGGGGTGTTTCTTTATGTATAATCACAAGTTGTTCCAAGTTTACAGAATGTTGTGCTTATCAATATCAATAAAGTGTTATGTAAAGATTTATTTTTTAAATTTTTTCCGTGTAATAAATTATAATTGTTTATGAAATATGTAACAAACTGGATTGTGTATGAATACGTAATGGTTAAGTTCACAAATTCACATGATTTAAATTTAAAGTCCAAGTAAAAATAAGAAGGCGCATTCAATAAATTAGGCTAACCGGACCGCGTGTTGCGCGGTTTTTATTATGTAATTTTAAAATGATAATAATAATGAGTATATTAATATAAAGGGAATTATTAACATTATTTATGCCGTAATTATCATTATTTATGTGCCATATAAAGAAATTAAAAGAAATGAGCATATTAAATCAAATGTAGTGAATACATTGATTCTCTCCAAAGATTTTAGGGAACAGAACAGATTAAGTTAGATTTTTTAAGGCATAGATTAACTTAGATTTCATTTCATGACTTGATCAGCCAGGCATATAAAATCAATCAAACTGATTAGTTGTACGCTAAAAAACTAAATCATATTCTAGATGGTTGAAGCATACGCATTTGGCTAGGTTCAGAATCGTTTTGTTAATTCAAAATAAGAATATAGTGTTAAAATTAAGAGCCAAGTTTCAGATGGGTAACCACAGACACGTGCCTTTAAATTGACAATAATTGCATTCACAACATCAATGGCCGATAGTATTAAGCGTTTATATCGGTTCTTCAATATTCAATAATTTAAACAAAAATTGAATTACTAATAATCTAAAATATCCAATTCAATGATAGAGTAAACAAAAAAGAAATAGAATAAATATACATTTTTGTTTAGATTTAATATCTATATATATATATATATATATGCTGGTGGTTTCTCTTGATTTTATATGATGTCAAAAGATGGAATCTTTGTCCTTGAAATTTGGGTTGCAAAAATGTGGGTAATATAAAAACATATAAAGAAAAAGTGAATTTATAAATGCATGAATTTTTCATTTATAAATAGTTAGACGAAATATATCTGGAAATCAATTTCAAATAGGAATATATGCATGTATATGGTGAATATAAAATGTGGTCATGAAATATAATGGAATTGATTAATTATTAATTAATTAAAATAATAATAATAGGAATTGGATGGTGATAGTGAATTGGATAATTTGACATCATAAATATATTATATTTCGTATAAATTTTGTATAATTTATGTTTAAACGTTCTTTTGTTGTAGTATACTATAAAGCAATAATCCACACACCGGCACCAAAATACAACCCAATAATATATGCTATAATGCGTTTAATCTTCTATAATATAGTATTTTTAAAAATAAAATCAAACTTACTTTTGTATATTTTTTTATTTCCCCTATGTAAAAAAATAAATGAGAAGATATACCTCTCTTTATACTCTTAATACTTTTAAGTAGTTTTGTAGGTATATGTATATTTTTTAACTTGTGAAAATATACTCATAATGTCATATAATTATTTTAATACTTATTATATTGTCATATTTATTATTTTAATACATATATAAAAGTGATATTATATCAGAACAATATATAAAGTGATGCTTATTAATATAAAAGGAATGATTTGATTTTTGATTTGGTAAATTCATTCAACGGTTTTTAATTTGGAACGATTTTTTTTATTTTTGGTAGATTGAGTAATATATTAGGTAGGGATTATCAGTTTTTTTAAAAAAAATTTAAAGAAAGAGGATTATTCATGACTCCTCCCAACCGAAATAATCAAAGAGATACATCGTGAGTTCGAGACAATTTGTAAGATTATAGGGAAATTTAATTCTATAGCAATGCAGTACATTCCCTGTATCAAATAAACAAGCAGAGCCTTAAACTAGATAATGAGTCTATAATAGATTGTGGGTGAGATCAGAGGTGAATCTGGCAAATATTGTTCTTTAACACTCTAATTTTGCAATCACTCGCTGGTTCATCTCATTAAACGTTATTTGCATCTTCCCTCGAAGGCAGTAAGAGATTTACCAGCTCACTTTCACAGCATCAAAGCATTATAAAAGTTCAATCTAACAGTCACAAGTTGTCTAGACAATAATTAGTCTGTGAGCACTTCCCAATCCATCTCATTAAACATTATTTGCATCTCCCCTCGGAGGCAGTAAGAGATGTCTCGGGTTGCTTTCACAGATTAGTTATGCCTAGACAGCCTGTTCTGTCTACAAATCTGATGTACGAACCCGTCAAGAGTAAGTAACCAACATACTCCGACTCGGATTTCTCCTTGCGCACAAACACGGACTATTACGGAATCGCCAGAAGTAAGTATTTAAGCTACTCTGACTCGGATTTCTCCTTTGCCGCATACCGCTAAGAATCAGATTTGAAGCTAATCACAGTTTAACCTATACTAGGAAAACTAATGATAGCAGATAAAAACTCCAGAACAATATTATACCAAACCCCAATTAAGCACGTACCCATTATTTAGCCAAATACTGATGGACTTAGAGCAAAATGGACTTGCTAACCCAACTCAATACTGCAGCTTTGATGTGTAGAACGTCACAGGCAACTCAACACAATTCTAGAACCTTAACCAATCCAATTTCTCAACCTTTCCTTACAATCACGAAAATATTTGAACATTAAACCATTGCAATTGTAAATCTGTTGACCCTCTTGCCTCTCAACTCCAATTCAAACCCGTGATTTCAGGCCAACAGCCTCCTCTTTCCGCCAATATCCACAAGCCCCAACTATATTCCTATACATGTTCATCAAATTCCATAGTTGCAGCAACTGCACTGTTTCCTGTTTCATACTAACCCATAAATATCAGCTACAGTTCCAAATCTTCTCAGTTTGGTCCTTTCATCCCATCAAGTTGCCTATTTTTCACCACAAATCTCAAAGCTACACTAATGAATTGTTTTAACAAGCTCAAGTCATACCTCAACCCTTCTCCTCAATCTAGTGGTGCCAACTCAAATCCTTCTCAGTCTAATTGTGCCAATTCCAGTATAAACCTGTCCAAATCTGCCCGGCCAGACCCGAGCCGACCCGAGCCTACCCGGCTGACCCGACCGAGCCGTTGACTTGCCAAAGCTTCCCTTTTGCTGCCTGCGCCAGAGTAATCTACCCCTCTGTTTCCGAGCCGAGCCGAGACTGCCAGGACCTGCAAAAACAGATCCAGGCCCGGGTCGCTGATGGCGTCCGTCGGTGTGCTGCTGGCGTCGACAGCTACGATCTGTTCTTTTGACCGGGTCGAGACTCCGTCGCGTGGCATGAAACCAGAGGTCCGGCTCCTCTGGCGGCGTCGGGCTGGGCATCGACGGCGTCAAGCTGCAGTGGCGGCCCAGGGATGGGCGGAGGTGGGAGACCTGGCCATCCTTCGCGTGGTGGCTTTCCTGCACCAGATTCGGTTGGATCGTCGTCTGGTCGTCCGGTCTGCATCTGCAGCCATTCCGGATCGGAGCTCACTGGCCTCGGAGCCGTCGCGGTTGGTGGCGATCGGTGTGCAGCTCCCAGGTCGACTGCACCGGTCTTCGCTCGAGGGTTGACCAGATCTTGTCGGCCGGCTTTTGTGCGGGGGCTGGTGGCGGCGTGCGAGCGCTAGCGACCCGCTCGTGCCGCCCACAAAGCTGGATCAGAACGGAAATAGGTTATGTGGAACTGTATTTTGTCGAACCGAGAAAACTAATTTCGGGTTATGGGGGTGAAGGAGTGCGGTATAGAGGGAGACGATGGTGGGGGTGGGTGGGGTGACCGGCGCGGCGGCGAGGCACCGGCGGTCACCCCGCCGAATCTAGATCTGTAAGAGGGGGTTTTTTGAGGGAGTTTTTTCAGGTAGGGATTATCAGTTATTATAAAATGAATGATTTTGTATTAATAATATATTAGGTGGCAATTATTAATTAGTATATATTAGGTTCAACGATTTATTAAAAGTATTAATTTGGTTAGGAAAGCATATATTAAAGGTATTAATTTGGTGAGGAAAGTATATATGTTGGCAACGGTGAGGGCAACGGTGAGGAATGCAACCATCACTGTCATTTTATTTGTTAGAACTAGGCATTCATGCCTGCGCTATGCGCGGGCGGGCTTTATTAGTGAATTAGACTAAGAATATCATACAGCATTCACCAGTCAGCATTTAGACATACAATGATATTCTTCACTCTTTCAATGATGTTTATATTTAAATTTTCTCACAGACTCAAAAATTCTGACTATAACATTAACACCTTTCTGAAAAATAACTCATATGGTGGTCTAATGTAACTTCCACCATTTGAAACATCCTCAAATGTTGCATCCCAAGAAAAGATAGCACATGAACTCTTACTCACATTTCGTCGTCCATTCAATCATCCAAACGTGAAGCAGATGACCACATCAATGGAATCATAGCCTTGATCATATTTTTGGTCCCAAAATAGTTCGTGGTAACGACCATTTCAGCATTTTTCATAGAGTTTTGTGAACCAACATTGAAATTAATGCCTGCATTGTTCACCTACAAGTTCCAATGAAATACAAACAAGTAGCTTAGCTTCAGAGAAAAAACAAAAAAAAACATCAACATTTCGTTTCAAATGCATCATCAACACTCCATATTTCCTGCAAACTTGCATGAGATATAACAACATAATATGATACATGGCAAGATAAGTGTTCATACCAGTATATCTATGTCACCAAATCCCTCCCTTATCCAATAAGCAAAGGCCTCCACAGATGCAGGATCAATTATATCTGACTGGTGGAACACAACATTTAGGCCTTCTTCTTGCAGGACCTTTGCAGCATCTTCGCCAACAGCAGTCTCACGTGAAGTTAGAACGACGGTCAGCCCGTGGGATGCAAGCTGGTGTACAACCTCGAACCCGATCCCTCTATTTGCACCAGTCACCACAGCTACTGTATCAGCAGACCACCACCTGAATACATTAGGGATGCTGATGTAGTGCTTAATGATTTATCCATTACTACATGTAAATATTTGAATTACATGATGGCCCATGACACATGATAAGTATGTGCTGAATATTAGTACACTCTTTGCTTCATAATGTTATTATTTTGGCTCATGTATTTCTACAATAAATGTTAAAGAAGTATTGAATTGAGTAATACAAGACACCTGCATAAAAAAAGCACCTTTTCCCGCATCCAAACTCTTCAACGTCATCATTCTATAGAAAAACACGTTGTCAGCAATATAATGACGCTAAGGAGATAAGCAAAAAAATAAGCGTAGTGAGAATCCTCGAGTTAAAGTCCTGATGATGAGCATCATGAACTGCTGCTACATCGCCTATTCAAGAAAAACAACAAACTTTAGGGAGTCTGATGGGTCACCCATCATCTGAACAGCTAAACACATTTCAACTCATAATTCCCTAACACAACAATATCCAACTAAGTGAGGCCAGCTATGCATATCATAATTTTTCACAAAGAACCCTAAAAAACGCACATGTGAACAATAACAAAGAACCATTGCATCCATATACTTTACAAGTAAATACAGTCCAACATAGTCGAGAATCCTAGAGCATCATGAAGTTCAACCTCTAAACAAATACACGGCAACATAAAAACTCTGTTCAAAAAAGAATTAGAATAAGCATAAACATGAGCTCAAGATTCCTCCCCTAAAGAAGAAGAGGAGGAGAGAGGCAATACAGGGTCATTCTCCTGCCTTTCTCCTTGGGAAGAACATGGTCAGAAAGACGAAAATTATTGTAAGAGTTTGTATGTTATTGTAGTAAAACATCCTTAATGTTATCGTTTTTAACCAAGCCATAGCTTAACAGAATTCGAATCACAAGAAATCTGCTAGCTGCAGCCAGGAAGACAAACTGTTATAAAATCAAACAAAGAACATAATATAAGAAGGTACTAAAAGAGGCATAACACTTGCAAAACTAATATGTTGCATTGTAAAGTTATATTCAAAATTTTAATCGTAATAGCAATATGTGTCATCCAAAATTCCTGCAAATTAGAGAAAAACACATTTCAGAAATATCCATTCGAAATTTAAGATAATTGCAGATATCCCAGAATAAGAACAACAGGCAGACAAAATAGAACTGGCTATCATACTTTAAATTCATAAAGGTTGAACCAGAAGAGTGTGTCATTAGTTACAGACATCTTAGTTGAACTTATAATCAAGTGAATGGATACTTTTTAGTAGTTCCGTTTGTACTTTTAAATAACATTAATTATAATATGAGTTCTCTTTGTGTGCTAAACATATAGATGTACTTGTTCTAATAATTAAGCAATCAAATTTAGGGCATAATGCATAGTGGAAACAAATCATGCAAACTGAGAAAAAATTATGTGAGTACTATCATCAAACAACTGGCATACACAATAAGAACAAAGAATATATAATGAGTTAATAGAGATTAATAAATCAAAAAGATATAACGATAAAAAGGTAACACGGGATTAATAAAGAAATTTGAGTAATGACTGACTCCGATCATACCATAAACGACGACCTGGAAACTTGGGAACGTTGCGTTGTGGATGAAAATTCAATCAAAGCTTCGAGGATCAGTTGATGTGATGATAGCAATGCAACAAAGATCAAAACTTTAAGCATATTATTCACACCATATGTTGATCTTGTAAGAAACCTGAATCACAATGGATTCTTACGATGCAGCAAAGAACGGAGAGCTTTATCCCTCTTCTTTATCCTATTCTTCGAAAACCAGAGTGTCCACCTTGTTTATCTGCAGAAAGAAAACAATGGTGTTTCATTAGTTTGCTCTCATCATTTCACATCACATTTTAATTCAATCTAATTTGAGTTGGAAAATGGCTAAACTTTTAACTTAGTGTCAAATGAATACAAGTGAAGGAGACTGCAACATCGGTATCGGTATACACCAACACATCGAAAATGCCAGAAAAGAAATATCAGAGAATGAAGACAGAGTTCATGGAAAAGATTGGGAATGCATACACATTTGAGAGATAATAAGTACACTTACATGGTTCCTATAGGCAAGGCAAGTAAGTAATGTTGGATGCAATATGCCTCATAGCCTGAGTCTCCCTCGAGACACTGCACCAAGGGCAATATTTCAAACACCTGGTGTGCAAGGAGAAAACTGCAATTTTGACAATACTTAACCAGTAGAAACACAGAAGAAAACCAAATATAGGTTGAAGAACACAACCTTATAAAACATATATCCAGAAGAATTAGTAGTACTTGATAGTAGGAGGAGGAAGTGCGGTGCTTTGCCACAAGGAGAGGCTGCAGGAGCGAATTGAGCAAACTGGGCACAGAGTGTTCATGTGATTCAACAAGGGTTTAAGAAGGTGTAAGCCTTTTTAGTTTTCGTATGAACCTCGAACGGGAAAATCAGCGGTGAGGTGAGATTAGCTGAGAGGCGGTCTGGGAGACAAGGTGAAGTAATATATTTTAATCATCAAAGACTGTAGTCCATTTCCCTGACGGAGCACAGAAGGTGTGATGTTTTTGAGGTTTCTGGGAAGGCTGCGTGCTAACATTTGATTTTCCGACCAGGAAATCCAAAATAAGCAACTAATTGGAACGCTCTGGAAATGCCAGGAGAAGACTGGAGGAGGATAATAAAATAACAATAAAAATACTGTATGAAAACAATGTAAAAGCGCACAAAAATATTTAAAAAAAGGTTGACGACGAAAGTACTCTAGCATCCCGATTGATGCTTTTATATATAGAGGGATATTATTTTAAGACACAAAGCAACAACAATAACATAATGTTTGGAATATTACTCATGACATCTCTCTCTCATAGATTCAAATAGAAATGTTACATTACAAAACAGTCAAGCACGTGATTTGGCAGTGGTTAATAAAGATAATATAGTCAAATATTTTGCACCGAGTTTCGTACATTTCATGAGTAAATGTATTCATCAAACCTTGGAAGTGAATAACATCATTTATTTTCAATAAAATTAGGCTCTTTTCATCAATAAAAACTGAAATGCTTTGGGGTGAGCAAATTAAACATACATAGAAATAATGAATTTTACTAAAAATATTCAATTAAATTAGTTACACCAAACTAAACTAAATTAGCATAAAAAATTCGAAACTTTCTTAAATTGGTGCTATTTCTGAAATCGGTTTACAATATTTAGGCCTCAGTATATTGATGGTCTAGCCTTTGTATGGCTAACTCTATGGTCACTTTGTCAAGGATCAAAGTTTCATTCCAAAGTTAGAGTCTAATGAGTTGCTGATTTCTGATATTGGGATTAATGTCTCGCAGACGATATTCAGGTTCATCAGAAGTTTAGGATGATATGCCGCATCAAAAGGTAGAGAATTTTTTTGAATTATCTGTAAAAAATATTCTTTTATTGATGATATCACTTTGTTTGGGCAATAACTAAACTGTCCTCTATAAATACAGGTTATCTGCTGACTCTGTTGAACTCATCGGGAGGTTGGTGACTGAATGCATTTTTTCTTGTTCCGTTAGATATCTAAACACAAGCAATTACACTCAGTTATTTTGATATCTGCCAATGCCAGGCTCAGCAAAAATAGAAGTGGAAGTGGCTCTCACTTTCCTTTTATGGGCGAGTCTCATTATAAAGGCTCAACTTTTTGATTCAAAGTCTTGACTCTTGCGCAAGATTCTGCTTACATATTACTTGATGGTCTTCTCTCTAGTTATTCTCTTCGGTTTTATGTTTTTGTCTAGGTTTTTTTCTTTGTAGTTGGTGGGCAAGATAGAGCCAGGAGCAAAGTCAGATGGCCTGAAAGCTTCAGGCTTAATTGTAAATGAATGCCTTTGTCATGCAATGGAATAATCACTCGAGGGTCAGTTTCCTCAGTGATTATTTCCCACCCGAAATGATCTTCATTAATGCAACCACAGCCTGAGCAGTTGATTTCATTTGTGGTGGGAGCTGATTAAGTTCTGTTACATTTAACATAAGCCTTTCACTGATATGCTTCACAATATCTGGCAAGCATTTTGAGATGATGTTGGCCTGAATTCGCACCAATTTCTGCGCCAAAACTGGGATTCCAACCATATCCTTGCCGATTTTGGACAAGAAAGGATGTTTTTTTCGAAAAGGGCGGCTTCTTTAGCCTAGCTTCTTCATAGGACTCATCGTCACTCACCCGATTTCGGACACAAACAAAGCCGAGTCCGATATTGACACCATTGGAAGTAACCTTCTTTAAGAGCTTTTCAGGCTCCTTGTCACTCTGTCACAACAGCAAGTGTCTTCTCCCCTATCTCGTCCACTTTCCGGGACATCCGAATTGATTTGCATGTCGCAAAATCAACATCTGCAGACATAACATTTAAGACTATCGTCTCCTCGGGACTTATATATATTCCATGATCATTTTAGACACCTGCACGTGATTAATTTTAATAAAAGTTGAGTACTTTTTCAATTACAAGATCATGAGGTTTCTTTTAAAGAAAACGGGGCTTGCTAAACCTATTCCAATGCATGTTCAATACATAATAGTCTGTATATATATACACAATTGAAAAGATAATCATCAATCTTTCTCCTATAATTTTTTATATACAGAAAATATCATTTCATATGTCCTACCCTTAGTGTAATATTTCAAGTCTCAGTGTGCATGCATTTTATACAAGCATTTCACAAATTACCATAGTAATATATATCTATGAAAATTCACATCCTTCCTTAATGCAAAAAAAAAAGAAAAAAAAAGATCCAGACACACACACGGTGTATAAATAAACAATCTAAAATATATTTGTATAACCGTTTTACATTTGCAGGTCCATATTTTGACTTCACTTGATGGTGTGCCCTTAATAACAATCTGAATTGCTAAGAATTCATAACAGTAAGGATATTTTAAAAAATTCAACTAAAATATGACATGCAAATGTAAAATTTATCCAATACACAGTAAAAATCAACTACAAATACCATGCATGACAGAAAAAAGGTGGGGAAAATACCTGCTCATATATATCTTGAGGCTGCCCATCCACAGGATTCCTAATGATCCCAGGTAAATCCACCATTGTGAGATCAGGGACACCTTTCTTTTTCACAATCAAAGTCAAGGGAGTGTTTGATATTCCCTTGCTTTTCCCCGCGATTTCGTCGGTGACAAGGGTGATAGCATCAGCAACACTGTCTTCATCAGGAAAATCCCTTCGGCCCTTTCCATTGGTGAGATCCAAGAAAAGTTTAGGTTCAGGGCTTTCATGGCTCTGCAGTCTCATGATGAGGGGTACCCTAGTGCAGATACCATCTTCTCTGGGTAGGTTGATCCCAGCTAGGGACTCTAGGACACTTGACTTACCAAAGGACTGGTCTCCCACAACAATTGTAGGGAGTTGGATCCCTTCTTACATTATATTAAGGCTCCTCAATCTGTCCACACAGTCCAGCAGTGGTCTTATGTGGGTATTGCAGGATGAAACAATCGGTGCTGATGATTGATTTTCATCTTTTTTCATTTTATCAGCACCCATATTTGTTTGAAAAGTAGGTTTTTTTAGAAGAATTACACATAAAGTTTTAATTACTTTACATTCCAATGTATACCTTTGCTTTTATAGACACTTTTTTAGTGTGATAAGTTATGCTTCTAGTTGAAGATTATCCTCCATCAATATCGCCTAAGATAATTGCCGACGAGATTCATATGTATCTGAATTACTGGGAAAACAAAACATACACATCTGTTGCAAACATCACTAAGTTGGTCATCAACTTCATATATTACTTTTGCCTACATTGCAAAAATTGCCTAAAATACAATTTAAAACTGAGAGACAACACAAATTGGTATGCGATATCTGGGTGCCAGAAAACTAAGCTATAATAAAACAGGAGCTGGTTGGTTGATCACTGAAAAAATAAATTATGGTGTGTAATATACAATAGTCTACAAGTGGCAGATGACAGTTTCCAGAAAGGAATAGAGATTATGCTGTCATTATCTGTAACCATTATATGATAACTTTAAGTCTGCAAATAGTAGTGTCGCAACATTGTTTATGGTCATGAGGTGGACTTAAGAATTTATTTAGAGAGCCTCCTTTACACATGTCAAGAGACTCTGATGCTAACTCTCATCACAGAAGCAATGAAATATGTGTTAACAGATGAGTTGTAAGAATACAGGCATTCTGTGTTTGCAATTGTAGAAAAATGAAGCATTGTTTGAATAAAAGGGAAACAAGAGACCACATAGTCTAGTAAAAGGCAAATGAGAATTAAAAAGAGAGGAATTTTTACCGTAAAATCATTTCCCTCGTAAATATCCACATAAGTTATTGGTTGAAACCATCGATTTACCCTACTAAACACATCAAGTCCAAGGAAACCATGGCCTCTATCATCCTCTAGGTTTTCATTTGTGAGGCCAACATCAGCAAGACCAATTGTGTCTGCAATAACAACAAACACAGACACCAACCACGAATAAAGCTTCACACTTGATAACCACAGCTAAGGGAAGAGAAAAAAAAGCACAGAGAGAAGAAAAGGAATTCGTTGTTTGACACTGGATATTAATGAAGAAGGTAAATTAACGAGAGTAAGGTAACAAGTATTTACTTTGCAGACAGATTTTGATGGTAAATCATTTGTTGTATGGCTATTTCTTTAGGCTGATTCTACAATATGGATTAAACATGTTTTATTATGCATTACTTCTCTTTATGTTCAACGGGTATATGGAAATCAGTCTCTGCCTCGTATGGTATCCTCTATGCCTCACAGGAAATGCTTACTGTGATGTAGTGTAACACCCCAATCCGAGTGTCTTGCTTATTAGCATGCACTAGGCAAAATTGAGGCAGATTTACAAAAGTCCAAATCGCTTTGGACCACAAATGTAGATCAAGCAAACCTTATTATGCGGAAGCGAGTTAGAAATACATATTTAGGTACTATCCATTACAGTACATATTTATCTAGTAATTGATAATTTACAAGGGTTTCAGATTAGGATCAAAAGTAGGTAGTGCGCAGTTTCATTGCACGCGATCATTTATTTAGAGGATCCTATCTCAAAAGAAGTAAAGGCGGCACACACTTCAGTCAGCGATCTCTCACCTATGCTGGTACCCTTGTATGGTTTGATTTAACTAGAATGAGCTTCCTTAAGCTCGGTGAGGTCCATCGCATTTAATAACCGAGTGACTTTAGCGATCATATAAGTAAAATAGCCACATAAATTCCTAACATATAGTAAAAAGATACAGACGGTTACACCAAACTGCAGTCAAGCCCCTAGATGGGTACTGTGACCATCAACCAAGTATAATACCGAAAACAAGTTCCACATTGCCCGAAGGCCAAGAGTTCGAAAATCACATTTCGTCAGCCACGCCCGAAAACATATTCATATATGAGCTCATTTCAAAAACAGTAGGTTATGCATGCATACCGAAACATCAGGTGCAGCCGATCTAGTCGGTCAGTCCGACCCTTGCCGTCCCTGCCGATCTAAACCGAACAACAATCATGCCGGGGGCCCCGAATTTATCAAGTTCACATTCACATCAAATAGCAGAGAGCAATCAGTCAAATAGACGCGGCAAGATAAAGTACAAGCCGGTCACACATAGAATCAATCAATCAATCAGTGTGAGGACGGTGTGATAAAGTACACCCCATCCTCTTCAATTCAAATATATATCAAGGTATGTAATCACACAGTAAACACAAGAGTACGAATCAATTTAAGAGTCAACCATTTAGTCCTATAACATGTTCCTAACCAATTGTTTTCATTTCATCATATACTAGAGCGGTGAAACACTCACCTTTAGTTTGGGTCAAAGTCCTCTGGGATTAGTTCTGGCTCCCTAGGTGTGTTCCCTTCTGTGAAAGTAGTGAATCAAGTAAGAATTCTCAATACTGATTTCTAGTTTGTTTTTAGTAAAGGTTTGTTGCATGATTTCATATACTTGATCTAGTTCAAGTATGTTTATTTATTCCCTTAACTCATCACCACTATGTAGCTATTATTGCCTAGTTCTCTATGGTATGATCAACCCTAATTGAGACCAATAAAGTCAAAGATAAATGGGTTTATCCCTCCACACTATATCCTGGCAAATATTGACTTTTAACCATACCCTACTTTGTTCATGAATTATAGGGTTCATATAATAACATTGATTAGAACACAGTTGAAATTCATGGTTGAGAATTATATTTTAAATAAACCAAATCGTGTAGAAGTAAGGTCATCTGCCTATGATTAAATTTTATCATTTTACCTATTTACTTATCATTTTTAGGTGTTAAACAATTAAGGTTTACTCTGTAAATTCAAATCGAATACAGAATGAATCGATGTCTACTATAATTACGAAGTGATCTTGATTAAACGTATAACACACAGTTTTGATTCCTGACAATATACATTTTCACCATCGTTTACCCTGTTTAATAACTCTTATCGACCGCCATCAATTATTATCGTAAATTATAGTACAGAGTTACACTCAATCTGATTTAATTCTCTCACCACATCTGATAATTAACTAGGAAGAGATGGAGATATACCTGTATATGAAGATCAGATTTGGTTAAGTTGAGTTTGGTAAGCCGCATAAATCGTCTGGCTTAAGGAGAATATCCAAATGGATATCAACAACTTAAGACGGAGATTATATGTGTAGGAGGTTGGGTATTTGATTTGTGAGATTTGTTTATATGGAAATTAGGATTCAGATGGTTTCACGAGTGGCATGAGATTGAGAGGGATGTTAGATGGGCAGGGAAAGTTTTGGTTACATCTGGGTTCGTTAAACCGGATCGGGACAGGTACAGGGTTGTGACAATACGTGGCACGTTAAGGTAAAAGTTGAGTAACAGATGACAGACGTTAATGTGTGGTGGAAGGGTACGTGTCGCGTACTAAGCTTATACACGTTTAAACGGTAATTTAATTATTTCACTTACTACCTTTTACCTAAAAACTACTATCCCTCTTTATTTATTATTTATTTAATTTTGTAGTTTATTCTATTTTATTTCATTTATTTTATTTTTATTATTATTGTTATTATTTTAATTTTATTATTACCTTTTATCCCCTAACGATTTGCTAATTATTTTAATAATTTATCCTTTACTACAACCACCTACACGCTCGAAATTCACTATATTACAATTCTTAAGATTTAATAACAGACTTACGGGAATGAGATTTCACATGTAGGCTTCAGGGTTTCAATTACAACGCTTTATAAATGCATCCACATCAACAGGATCTTGACCAGGAAGCAACTTAACAAAGTCACCAACTTCATACTCTATAGACTTCAGAAAAAGAAATCAAGGTCTCAGTTAGAAGCCATCAATCAGCTTAGTCAAAGACCTATAAAAACAACTCTTACACTACATATGACCTACTAATGAAGCTGCTTCAAACTCAAGGTGCTGCACATCTCTACAGTAACCTTCTCTAGTAAGATTGGAATCAAGCATATCCTTCTGCATATATCTTATATCTGCAGATTAAAGAAGCAACATAATGCTGGATAAATGAAACAGATAATGTATAGTCTCAAAAAAATAGTAAGCAAATCAACATAAGTCCAACTCATTCCAAGAAGTCTCGTATTTGTTCAAGAGTGATAAAAGAACTTACTGATGGTAGTGCACTGTTGTGATAATTTGGAGTCCTTAAAGCCTGCTTTCGCCTATTCACCCCAGTCATGCAAACCAAATACAGAATCAAGAGGACATGAAAACACACATTCTATCAACTCTCTCAAGTGATGAGCATAAAAAACAGACGAATGCAAGCGGATTTTAACCTGTCATTACATAGAATCCAAACCCGATTAAAGAAGGAGGTATCATCATTTGTAAAAACCAAAAACCTAAAAAAGAGCACTCAAGACAAAGCCTTGAAGAAACAAAATTTGATCATCAAAGTTTACCTTCTTATTCAGTCATCGGCGTAGAAGCAATCTGGAAATCAGAGGTTTAACCAGTGACTGATGTGAGTATCATTAGTAAAACACAAATTTTGACAGTAAAAGCTTACCTCTTGATCAAGCTTATTCTTCACTTCAACTGTAACCTGCACACACACAAAAACCAACACTGAGTGAGACATTTCATCGAACAGTTGACAGGCACATAACAAACATCTAACAGCTCATAAAACCAGTACTTCTAGAATTAAAGGACGACAAAGCAACCATTAAAAGCACAAATCAAACTAATACCTTTTTTAGGAATCCATTGAAAAAATAGCTGATAAAGTTGTGGAAGAACACAGAGGGTAAAAATAGTTGATGTCTGATTCCATCCCACCCATACATATATATACTACTATGCGTATATATTATATACATATTACCGGGAGAAAGTCGCCACCGTCCAAGCATGATAGGGTCCCAGAACTGAACACAAGGTGGATATTCAAGCCTTCCACCGACCTTCAGCATCTAGGGCTTAGAATGAAGACCAATTCCTAGACCAAGAGGACAAATTCGCGAAAATAACCCTCGAGGACGACGATACTCAAATTCTCGAGCAGTCGAGGTAAAGCAGCACTTTCTTACCCTTAGTTTAGGCACAGCTGAGTAATGCCCGTACTGGTTAACTGCTAAGAATAGCATTCTGAACTTTTAAAAAAATTGAACAACATGGAGATCAAGTACACATCATAGAATGTTTTTACATCAAATCAAAACATCACTTAGAGAAGATTTGCACACCTTGACAATCACCTTCTTTTTGTAAACCTCCCATTTCTAACCCTCTAGGAAGCACAAAGCCAATAATACTTCTGTTGCTCAGGAAAATCTCACTGGAGTGCATGAATCCAATCAGATAGAAAAATATATTCATCATTGGTTTTAAACAACTAAACAACATATTGACAATATTTCAAGTAACTGTCTTCCACTAACCATATTTCAGTTTTAATACATGAATACAAATTATTGTGCCACCTAAACATTTTTAAAATTGTCAATTTCTACTCATCAATAAAATATATATCCCTAAGTAGAGAGCACTGAGTTTCTTCTAGACTCTATTGCACAGTCCAATACTCATGCTAGAAAAACAAAAATAATTTGAATATACACTCGGGGTCGGAAAAACCTTCAAATTCATCGATAAAACCAACCGGCAACCACCATTTTTCCCGGTTGCACTTCACCCAGTAACACTTTAAGCACAACTCCTCCGCCATCGTCAACTGTGACAACCACCTCATCTGACTGTTCAAGATGCGCCGCCACCACGTCCACCGATCTCGCCTCCTCGTCGACATCAGAGTCCACTGGACGCGGTCGTATATCACCGGCCACCAGATACCGTCAGTGACGATCCAACTCTGCATCGGTCCCAATTTAGCACACCTTTATATATTGTTACGGGCAGAAGGGCATATAAGATGACTTTTTAATACAAATTTAAATCGAATGGCATCCACGCAGCCAGAACGACCAAAAAGGCAGGGAAAGTCGAATTTAGCCTTGGAAGACGACCATATATCGATTTTCAAGTATGGAAAAATCTGGCAGAATTTCTGTGCAGGGCAGGGACACGGGCAGGGTAAAAAAGAAAATTGAGGTAAAAAGAGGCGCATAAAGAAGCCCGGAAACATCACCGTTTTGCTGATCAAGAAGCTAAAAGGTCAAAAATGACCCTACGACCGTGAAGAGTCATAGACGTATTCTGCTTTTTGTTTGATTACTTTTTCGATGGCGGTGTTTATTTTTATTTTTATTCATGCCGCCACTTTCTACTTTTTAATATATACCTAGTAAAAAGATAACTAAAATACATATTTTAAAGTATATATCACTTGAGCATAATTTTTTAGGAAACACAAATTAAATGCTTATAGTTTTCTAAATAATATCTACATCAATCAATTAACTACATAAAAAATATATATTTATACTTACAGTCATACATGTGCATAGGCACGTGTATTATTTAGAGGTCGTTTGGTTTGCGGTACAAAACGGTGGAATTTCAAAATCCCATGATTTTAGATGGGCTCGTGTTGTTTGCTTTGCGTAATTGAATAGACATGGAGGAATATTAAAATACGTGGAATTTTAACTTCCCACAGAACGTGAGATTTTTTTACCGAGTCGAACCTAGGTAGTTTACAATTCCATCGTTATTTAGCCGTATAATTACTATTTTATCCAGATATAACGCCTGAATTTTTTATTTCCCTCCATCAACCACGCTCGCAATATTTTCACTTTCCTCCATTACATCCGTCTTTTCGTTACCCAGACCATCTATTTAAACTATCCAAATCTCATCAAAATATCTATTATCACAATCGTTTTCATCCCCACGTACATGTTGTGTAACTCTCCATTCTCGCATACGTCTGCAGTGGAAGTGATGTAGCATGTGTGGACAACCTTAGAATGGATAGAGCATGCTTTGATAGATTATGTTGGATGCTAAGGGATTTTGGTAAATTACAAGGGAATAGAAACACAGGTTTGGAAGAAATGGTGGCTATGTGGTTGGAAGCCTACTATTTATTTTATATAATTCAAGCGTAGTTTTGTTGAATTCAAATAAAATTTGAAATTATTTTGATACATTCACCAGTTATTTTTTGTTTAGAAATTGAATTCTGATCAAGTTTCATTAGGCATGTCCTTGAATGTTTGAAGATTGTAATGAGTATTTCGTCATTTGAATGTTTGGACTGTGGTGAGTTTCATATTTTTTAAAAGTAGTTATACGATGAAATTTCTGGTAATTAGATTCTTCCAACCAAACAACATCACGTAATGTAAATCCTAGGAATTCTAACTTCCACGTTGCTAACCAAACAAATTTGGTAAAAATCTGAGTGTTTTTATGGAGTAAATAAATTCATGGGAAATAGAAATTCTGTAGGAATTTAATTCCCACATGAAACAAACGAGACCTTAGTATACTACTAAAGTAAGAAATAAGGGGCATAAGTGAAAATAGACTAAATAGAAGAACAAAGTGCCCGCTTCAATTTATAGTCTCTTCTAGGGCTTTACACAGAAAACTCATAAACCTCTCAACAGGGACATCTCTCTCTTGCTCCGACTTACCCGCACTCAACTGTGACAATGGCGGGTGATGCAGACATGAGTGGTTGGAACGATCTTCTCCATTCTTCTTCGAAGCTTATTGAACAAGCTGCTCCTTCCGCCCAATTCCCTCCTATTCAGGTTCTTTTCTCACTAATTTCTCGTTTTCGTATTGGATTTTTAACTGAATGAATACGTGAACTCGTTTTTATGGGTGGGTTTGCAGAGAAATTTGGAGCAGTTAGAAGCATTGTCAAAGAAGCTCAAGGCCAAAACCCTAAGAACTGAAGCTCCATCACAGTCAATTGCTGCTACTAGGTGCTCATTAATAGTTTGTTGGATGTTGTCTTTGCTGCTGTTTGGTTTCTTATTGGTATCTACTTCTGTATTTAGGTTATTAGCTCGAGAAGGGATAAATGCGGAGCAGCTTGCTCGGGATCTCAAGTCCTTTGAGTTGAAGGTATAATTCTTTTAAGAGGAAGCATGATTACCTACCCTTCAATCAGTATAAGGAATTCAAAAACTCGTTATCTCTTGTAAGATATTCATGTTGGTCTGTTTTCTTTTCTTTTATTCAGACAACATTTGAAGATGTCTTTCCAGCAGAAGCAACTACTGTTGAAGAATATCTGCAACAGGTATAATTATGCATGGACAGCCAATGCACTACTCATACTCCTGATATATTTTCTTTTTGACCAGTCCGTGGCAAGGCCAACAATTTTTTGATTCCCTGTTGAGCACTTACTATGAGATGTCTCTGGGTATCGTTTAGTTAATTCTGATATAAGACTCCACATATTTCAATTTGAATTTTGACTTCTAATATCTGCCTTCCTCTTGTCACTCACTACTGGCTATAAAGAGGAACAGTCATGTATCAAACATTTTCTTATGAAGCCAGGAGTAGCCTCAGTGGATGATATAATGAGATGCTTGTAGTGTAGTTTGGACATGTCACCTGTGTACAAGATATCTTTTCTTGCCTTAGTACGGAAACATGTTAAAAATAGGGAATCTTTGTTTAGTTTTGATTTACAGGGTAAGTGATTCTCACAAATATATTTGATAGACATTATCCAGCTCAATATAAATGTAGGAGTTCAATAGCAAACTGTAATATTTTTGGTTGACCCTCATGGTAGGTGCTAACTTAATTTTGTTTCTTTGAGCTGCTGAGGTTGATTTGTTTTTCATTTTGTTCTGCCTTAGGTTCATGAGATGGCAATGGTGTCTGCTGTACAGGAGGCTCAAAGAGACAACCTTAGAAGTTTTAGTGACTATATGATGACAGTTTTGGAGGTAGTTACTTCAACTTATATGTGCAATATACTTGTTTAATAATTTCTCACAATGCTTGTCTTTATAGGAAGATTGGCGCAAGGAAAAGAGAGACTTTCTTCAAAGTCTTAGCCGGATTTCAAGGTTGCCCAGGACAAATGTTACTGATTCCAGTATTGAATCTACTCGTCAAGGTCAAATTTCCAGCCCTCACATTTCATCCAGCCCATCAAGCATGCAGCTTGTGCCATTGGCTAACAAAGCCGCAGCGGAGAAAAAGGCTGCAGTCTATGGAGAAGTTGTTAAGGATCTCAACAGTGCCAGAGAACATGGTTCTCCCTTTAATGTAAGGATCTAGCACATGTCTGTTCTTTTATTTATTTTTGCCAACTGAGGTGGGGATACTTCAGTCACCTGTCACGATGGCTTTGTGCATTCTTACTTGTCCCATTTTGATTTGGAATTTTTAGTTTTTGAATTAATTTCATTTTTTTGTGGATTAATGCGTCGTTTTATACTGTTAGCCTGCTGCAGCATTCATGCGTGCCTATGATAATCTGGCTATTGATGGAACTGGAGGGAAGTCTGTTGGTATGCATAAAATATGGCATCTTCTTCAGGTACAAGAACGATGATGTGCTTTTTTCTTACTTTTGTTACTATTCTAGTTTGGGTTGTGACTAATAGGATTAAGAAAAGCCCTTGTGGTTGTGCACTTTCTTTAGGGTAGTGACTAATGGAAACAATAATGAAAAGAGAGATACAACCACTACTTGCTTAGCTTATCACAGGCACTGATGCAGATCTGTCCTATGAGTACATAACCAATTAGAATCTGGATCTTGTAATGTTGGTGGTTTTAACAGTATATTTTCTTTCTTTCTTAAAGTTGACGGGTTTATTCTTTATTATGGACTTTGCTGATGTGACAACTTACTAGTAGTTTTAGTATCCCTTTAGAAAGCATTAGTTATTTGTTACTCCTTCATTTTATTCCTTTAATTAGCCAAATGAACACATCAGGGAGCCTGTAGCTGTGATGAAAAATATGAAACATATGCTCATTATGGTGTGGGCATCTGTATAAAATGATCTCTTATATGCCTAAGCCCCAGGGTAGGTAACAGACCCAAATTCTATATGCTAACGAACAGGATAATAAACATGATTCACGTGTTTGGATGGGTAGCTTCCTTGACACTGCAATCAGATGCTAGGTCAATATTTTTGTGTTTAGTTTTAGTACGATGCTTAATTTATAATAGTTTGATGCAATCTTAAATAATTCAAGGTTAGGTTAATTACGTGCCTTATATATTTTTTCTACAGTTGATGCATTATTTCTCCTATACCTCATTCTTGAAGAACTCAGTCAAAGCTTTCAGCTTTGTAGAAGTTTAAGACGGCAGTTAACCAATTCTTACGGCACAAATATACAATATTGATGTTAAGTAGTGAATGTTAGAGGTGTATTACACATAGTATAGATTTATGAGTGCTTTTCTTTTTAAAACTCATGACATACCCAAGGGATCAAATTTCTGAGCTTTTTAGTCTATATTTCTTGCTCCCATTCTCACGCCATTTAAGCAATAAGCATCCATATAAATAATAAGCACCCATTCCCACTATTTTTATGTGATTTAGAGTCCTAAGTTTGCATTTCACTGTTTCTTTCTTTATTTCGTGATTCATCTCTTCTCACATTTGTGGGATATCTTTTTAATTCATTAGTTCATCTCTGATATCCTTTTATAATATCTGATGTTACTGGACAGATGCTGTTGAGTGGGGGTTCAGCTCTACAGTCAAATGGTTCAAGAAAAATGTCCTTGGTGATCGGAGCCAGGCATCATCTTGAATGGGGACATGAAAAATATGTGCTAGATACAATACAGAGTCATCCTGCCCAGGTAAATGTTCCATGAATTTTTTAAAATCTCAGATTTGCCCTTAGTTAATAATTCTGCGTTTGTTTCCATTCACGAGAATGCTCTTTGGAAATGCTGAGTGTCAAGTGTCTGTATATCATGAACAGACTTAAGCTAAAATCTGAAGTTTGTTGAATTTTTGTATGTACATCATGTACAAATATATGTATATCAAGAGAGCTGAAGTTTATTATCTCAGATTTGCCTTCAGTTAATGATTCTGCTTTGGTTCCTGTTCAAAAAAGTTGAATGATGCTTATTGGAAATAATGTTTTGTCTAAGTCAACTTAAGCTAAAATTTGAAAATCCTATGCAATTTGTGAAAGAGAAATCTCTCCATTCTCATGTAGATTGCTTACACTTTAAAGCTAGACAATTCTACTAGAAAGGCAGGCACATCCTAAAAACTTCAACTAATATGCCCTGACAGCATACACACTGTTTATATCTGTATATGTATATGCGTATATATTTTGGGGGGTGGGTGGGGTGGGGTGTGGTGGTTGGCGTGTGTATGACATTGTCAGGGTGGATAATTGTTGAAGGCTGAATCTTATGTTCTGTACACACTTCAAATCAAACATTTCTTTGTGCAAGACATACAATTTAGTGCCAAGATTTCCTTTTCCACCACAAATGTTTTTGAATCCCCTGGAGTAAATTTTTTGATGCTTGACAAGTGTACTTATTGGGCTTAATTTATCCCCAGTATCTTACTGGTGGATGCTACTGTTTCCATTAAGGTGGTGTTAGGTATGCCGGTGGTTACATGGGCAATCAAAGTTCTGAGGATTTATGATTCAGATGGTTGTTTGTTTGACTGATTGTGAAATATGTGGGAGTTCGAAAGTTATTGAGAAACATAGAATAATATGCGTAAACCCTCCTTAATGTCACTTAGAATTCCTTAGAAGTGGAAATACCTTGGTAAGAAGAATAGCTTCCCATGAAATGAAGCTTACTCTTCAAATTAAATTCTTATGCAAACCTAACAACTCAATCCCAACTCAAATATGTCCTCTTGAATTCTTATAATCTGACGACTAATCTGAGTAAGTAATTATGTGATATCTCTGTAGTATCTCAAGGCATGGGGGTTTTGTGATGCCACTGGCATGAATTTATATGTGATTAAGCGTAACCCTTATTTTGTGATTTTTTTCTTTTCAGGCTGCACTTGGTGGTGCTGTTGATAATTTGCAACGAATTCGAGCCTTCCTCAGGGTTTGTCATCTTCATATTGTTCATTCTTTAGACATTATTAGGCATGATTCCAAGATTTCTGTTTTCATAGATGTTGCACCCTATTCTCAAAAATTTGTTCGGTGCAGATACGTTTGAGGGACTATGGAGTTCTTGATTTTGATGCGGATGATGCTCGTAGACAGCCTCCTATTGATACTACTTGGCAGCAGGTTCTTAAATACATTTCTGGGTGCTCTTTTTATTTTCATAATGGTAAAGCTAATCTATAATTTTGAAGGTTTACATGGTAAAATTTTGGGGCCATAACACTTGAAAGAGATGAACTTTCTTTTGAATACTTTTGGGTTTGGGTATGCAGCGGACATTATTTCAGAAAATAAATGAACTGGATATGAAGTTGGACATATCTCCTACAACTGGCTCAGAGTTTCATTTTGCTTTAAAATAGGATTGGAATCTGATATACTTGTTTATAAGAAGCACATTATACATAAAACTGTACATTCTATTTAAAATTATGATTTAAGAAAATTCAGAAATTTGGCATTGGCTTTGGTTTTTTCTTTACCTCACCTAATGTATATTACTTGTGCAATCCCTTTGCTGTATTTCCCCCACATAACATGTCATTTTACTATCCCCCCTCCCTTCTTTTCTTTTCTAAAATGACTGGTTTCCCTTTTGTTGCCCTTGAGTATGATAGGATTATCTGTGGGAATATACATTCTTGAACCTTTTGGTGTAATTATACGAATCTATCTGCCAGTGCTACTAGCTATATGTGATAAAAATGGTCCAATTTTTTTTTTTGGCTCACCACCGCTTGCATTGCTGGTGTTTAACAGATATACTTTTGCTTGCGAACTGGGTACTACGATAAGGCACGAGAAGTTGCCCAATCATCTCGAGTTGCTCAACACTTTGCTCCTCTGGTATGGTACCCCCACCCCTGCACCACAGTTGATTGCTTAATTCTGTTGTGTACTTAACCAGTAATCTTCCTATCTTAACAGCTTATTGAATGGGTAGCCTCTGGAGGTATGGTTTCACCAAAGACCATAGCTGCTGCTTCTGAAGAGTGTGAAAAATTATTGAGGTCTGGCGATAGAGTAGCCCGAGCATCATATGACAAAAAGAAGTTAGTCCTATATACAATCATCTCTGGTTCTCGCCGGCTTATAGACCGATTACTTCGAGAACAACCTAGCCTTTTCAGTACCATCGAAGATTTTCTGTGGTTCAAGTTGTCTGCCATAAGGGACTCCGCTGACGGGTCTTCTTCTGTTCTTAGTGAGGGATTTGCACCTTACACTCTGGATAACCTACAGGTGTACCTCAATAAGTTTGAACCATCATATTATACAAAGAGTGGAAAAGATCCTCTGGTGTATCCGTATGTTTTGCTTTTGAGCATTCAGCTGCTTCCAGCTATCCAGTATTTATGCAAGGATCTAGGGGATGAAGGATTTCACGTGGATGCCGTCCACATGTGTATATCATTAGCAGATCATGGTGTGTTTTCTGAAGGTGCTGGGGCTGCGCAAAAGTTGGGAGTGATGGATGCTTTTGCAGAGGCGTCTAGCATCATCAAACAGTTTGGATCGGCTCATTTGCGCAGTGGTGACCTACCCATAGCTTTGGAATATTACGCACAGGCTGCTGCTGCAGTGGGTGGTGGCCAGTTGTCATGGGCTGGAAGAGGTAACATGGATCAGCAACGTCAGAAGACTTTGATGTTAAAACAACTCTTAACAGAGCTTCTGTTGCACGATGGTGGTATTTACCTCCTACTTGGACCCAGAGGTACTGGAGAAGAAGGTCAACTAGGAAGATTCTTCACTGATGAAAAAACAAGACAACAATTTTTGTTGGAAGCATCTCACCAATGTCAAATTTCTGGCCTTGATGACAAAGTAACACTCTTCTTCTCTTCCTTCTTTCTTTTACTAAATAATTGTTTCTATATAAAGTTGTGCTCTTTCATAAATGTTATGCTTAAACTTCGAGTTTCTGGATCCTTCAAAAATAATTTGTTTAATTGTATCAATGCTTTTTAACTTCTACGATGTTACTGGCTATAACATGTGAGATTTATTCTTAATATTGTACACTTCCAGAATGTTCATTGCACCAAAACCTAAGATATCTGTATATTCATATGTTTGCATTGTTAGAACTGGTATTACTAATACATTCTT
Source organism: Sherardia arvensis (assembly GCA_948330725.1). Classification (NCBI taxonomy): domain Eukaryota; kingdom Viridiplantae; phylum Streptophyta; class Magnoliopsida; order Gentianales; family Rubiaceae; genus Sherardia; species Sherardia arvensis. The sequence goes on from OX415235.1 coordinate 32,364,175, forward strand.
TCTGCGATTCCTGATGAACATTCCAGCCTTTGTTCTACTAAATTTATTTTCCTTCCCCATTGTTCTTGACACTCCTGTCTAATTTAACGGAGAAGTTTGGAAGGGACAGTAAGCTGATTATGTGGTATATTGACTCAATTCCTCTTTCCTAGTTAGAATTGATGAAAAAAGCTGTTTGATCGGTATGAAATTTTCTTATTTCTATTTTATTTGGAATAAAGTTTGTCAGATGAGGTAACAGTCCACACTTCTCATGAAAAGTAATCTCAGGATAAGTTAAATCTTAGAGCTTGTTTGTTATCTATCGATATTAATACATGAACTTGTACCACATTAGTTTTGCATTTCAAGAACTGGGTTTAGATGGTATAGCATCTCTATGTTTGAACGTCACCAACTAGCATTATCGGGGAGACGGGGGTTTCTTGAGAAATGTTTTCTGAAGTTTGTTGCCAAGATTTATCATCTCCTGTATAATATTTAACCTATAGATCTGTCAATAGTCCTTTTAAAGTGTTAAAAGTATGACAAAATCTGCTGATATACTTTCTGTAGTATGTTGCAAGTTGCAAGTTGCACTTCATTGACTTTAATAACCACAGTATATGATTTATCCACACCCATTTTATGTCTTCCACATTTTCATTTGTAGTCTATCTCAGAATTTTTTTAATTTACATTTCCTTATTGCAAAGAATTGAATACGATCCTTTCCTTTGAGAAACTTTGAACTTATTTCTGGTTACCTGTTGAATTTACTTTGAAGAAATGTTTTTGACTTAAAAGAGTTTTAAAGCTGGTCTTTCGTTAAATACAGTCCATAGAAATACAAAGGAGAGTAGGGGCATTTTCTGGAGCTCTGGACACAGTCAACAAGTGTCTTTCGGAAGCCATTTGTTCCTTAGCACGTGGTCGATTGGATGGCGAGAGCAGAACTTCTGGGCTTATTCAATCGGGAAATGACATTATGGATACTTTCAAGTATCATTCTGAAATCAGGTAGTGCAAACATTTCTCCACTAATGCAGATTTATCATTTATCCTATCATGGGCTTTGCTAATTATACTTGTTATACAATGCATTTTGAATGAAGTCAAACTTATTTATTGAAACTTCATAAAATTGGTGACATAGTAATTGCTTGGTAAAGATTTCTAGAGTTTGTCCAAAGCTCCGAATATTATTTGCATAACTTTTTGATTTCTGGCTTGACATAAGCCTTTACATCTTTTTAGGCTACTAAGTTATTCAGCCAGAGTTATTTTAGTCAGTACCTGTAGTCACCTCTGAATCCCTGTTTTATAACTCAGCTTATGGATGAACCTCGATGAAGTATTATTCTTAGACGGTAATAAGTCAATTGAGAAACTAATTACAGAGGTAACATAGAATCAACTTGCTGATGGATTAACTTTGGGTCCAACAAACTAAGCTCTGATACCATGACAACATAATTGATTTGGTGTCTCTTTTCCCTGTATAGAGATACTACTACGTATAAAGACATAACTCCAGACTATGGAACAGACTTGATTAAAATCCCTTATATCAGTTTTATGATTGTTTTTTAGAGATGATTTGTGTCGATGGTTTCCTATCTCCAATAAACTAGGCCCTGATATTATGTCAACAGAAATGATTTTATGTGTGCTAGTATTGTGTAGTTGTGTTCCTTTCCTGTGTATAATATATGAAGAAACTGACAACAAGAGAGGCAGAAATCTCTGTTTGAAATGAAAGAAGATATGCTCCTGATATCTATACACAAATGAGGAATAATTTATATATAATAACAATTGGCCAATTGTGCAGCCCTCAAGAAAGAGAGAATGTTATGGAGCAACAAACTATATTGAGGCAGCTTGAGGCAATGTTGTATGTTCAGAAATTAGCAAGGATGGGACAGTACATAGACGCTTTGAGAGAAGTGGCAAAACTTCCATTTCTTCCTCTAGATCCACGGGCCCCAGACTTTGCTACCGACATTTTCAATAACCTTTCTACCCATGTCCAAGCTTGTGTTCCTGACCTTATTAGAGTAGCTCTCCATTGTCTGGACAATGTCAAAGATGCAGATGGTTCACTTCGGGCCTTGAGAATGAAGGTATGTGTATTATGTTTGATGGTTCCCTTCCACCCAGCTTGTATTTAATTTGTATATACGTTTGGGTAGCTTACGCTTTCTCACCGCAAAGCAAATTCTCGATGAGCTCAATGATATCTTACATATTTTTTTCTCCAACCTATAGTCCAGCTTGCATTGATACAAATTGACAAGCGTAACATAAAAATTATGACCACTAGGCATTAGGTACTGCAAATATGTGAGTTTTACATGATCATCTCCTGGGGAAACTGTTGCTTTTAGGTTCTTGGTAGTTCTGCTAGTGCTTTCCGTGTTATACTCCTTCTGTTCCACACAATTCATGTATTATGAGGTCGTGGTTCACAATTGGAAAAGAGTAAAGTCGGAAAACATTCCACTTCTTATGTCTTTGGTTTAATAGGAGTTAATAATCACATTAGTGAAGACTATATGGTTTAGAGAGCATTACATTTACCCATCATAATGATGCAATTCAAGCTTTTCAAATTTTTTAAAATGAGTTCAATTATCAGTTGTAGAGGTTTTCACTACCACTGCTCTATCTGTTTGCGGCTGTATTTCAAATGAGGCTACATTTTGAGAAGCTATACCAATCTAATAGTAAAGAGGCTCGAGCATTAAACTCAATTCTTGAGCAATTTTCTGCCTTCTTTTGGATGCTAGAATTATATGATCTTGTGTCTTCTCTTGATCTGATTTTGTAATATATGTGAAAACTGTAAGTTATGAAATTCAATTTGATGTGCAGATTGCAAACTTCCTGGCGAGTAACTTGAACAAGAACTGGCCTAGGGATCTCTATGATAAGGTTGCTAGAAGCTTGTAAACCTATATACCTCTTGGGATATGGCATGATTTGCTACATTGAAATGTTTAACTATTGTAGAAATGGTCGGGATCTGTGCCAAATGCGGAGTGTTTGCTTTGTTTACTGTTACCTTGTAGTGGGGATTATGACCGCTTCAGTAGTTGTGGTTAGGTCCAACGTTTACCCATATCGGAAGTACTACTTGTTGTTTGGATGTGTGTACCAAGCCAGTTTTTGGATTCATCAGTTCTTTAATATGCATTCCTAACATTTTATTGTTTATGAACTGCGGACATTTTATGTACACCCTCTGTCCCAACTGAATCTGCACACTTTTTGGTCAATTTTTTCAAAGCATGTTTGAGCATTGTTAACTTTATTTATATATATTAACAATATCTAAAAATTCAATACTTCAAAAATAGAGTGCATTGTGAATCCAACAAGATCTTATATGATAATAGTATTACTAACATACTTATTGAAATTTATGGTCAAACATGGTCTGGAATATTTGGAAAAAAGGGTGCAGAGTACTCGAATACACCTTTTTGACGATATATAAATCTGCCACATTTACAATACATTGGATTATTGTTGGGGCTGGCTAGTCCTCCAAAGTGGGGTTGAACGCGGGTTCTTCTTAGTTTTTAATTAGACTTGGTTAGAGGACTCGTCGCATTATTCTGCAACGGCCGTAATTGTTGCCCTTTAATTTACAGAATTGAACTATCGCCAAAGGCGACGTCCTGGATGACGGAAGTATGCTGTGATTTTATTTCAACAGGGTGACTGAATCACCATTGAAATTTGAGATATCATCACTAATGATGATGATTAATCTCTAAACGCCAAGCTAATAGAAGATATGGCGAAGAGGTGTCTTCCAGTCATGATGTGTGGATTTGGTGATGGTGCTAGAGGCATTGGATGGTTTGCCAGTAAGTTCAAAAGGTTGGATTGGAGACCCTTGACGATGTTCTATACCTCTTAGGAAGCTAGCAAACTCATATCTCTCTCTCTAGATTTGGATGCTCTGACTTCTTTCTACACTCCCTCCCACACACACATCCACGCGCCACCTCTCCCCATGAATTTCCACACTTTTTATTTCCTTTTCTAACCGCTGAAAGCAGTCAGTTGGCCGATATCATTAACGGCTCCCTAATGGGGGAACCATCACCGCCCGTAAATCCTTCGCTCAAGTTTTAGCATAAAAACCAAGCCCCTTTTTTTACTTCACTCCCATCAAACCCAGCAATCAAGCCTATAATTCTTTCAATGGAAAGGCTGCTTGTATGTATTCCACAGATGAAGTACAAATTCTGGCTAGTCTCTACCAGAATGCGCTAATCGGCAAATTTACGAGAGCAAAGCCTTCTAAGAAGGCATCCAGGTAGCCTTCAACGACTTGGGATTCAAATTGAGATACCGGCTGGGCTCACTAGACTATAAGCACATACTCATCAGATTTCAAGACAAGGATGACTTTCAACGCTGTTGGCTCAAACCAATGCGGACAATTTCGGGTGCTCCTATGAAGGTATTTAAGTTGAGGCCGGAATTCTCGCTGGAACATGAGTCTCTGGTGGTACTAGTTTGGGTCATGGTAAGGGATGTCCCCTCTATTATTGGAACTATAAAATGATTGAAGATATTGGCAGTCAATTAGGAAAATATATCAAAGGTGTGCTGCCACTAATCTTGTTACTAGGCCATTTGCAGTTAAGATGTGCATATAGGTTGATATTACAGGTGAACTGATTTCCTCCATTCAAGTTGGTCCTCCCAGTAATTACAGAGATTACCAATTAGAGTATGAAAATTTGCCCAGGCATTGCAAGTATTGTAGGAAATTAGGCCATAAGGATGCTAATTGTATGATGCTCCATCCTGAGTTGGAAAATAGAGGAAAAGGGAGTACTTGAAGCCACAAGCCATAGAAGTGCCAACGGCAGTTGAGGATACCAACCACCAATCTTTAGTGAATGGTGCACCAGCCAACAATAAGGCTAGCTTATCTGGACTCAGTTCAAAGGAGAAAGACAATGGCTAGAATGCCGAGAAATGGGTAAACGTGCCAAACAGAAGGACCAAACAGTCCCTGATATGAAAGACTCCAATAAGATGATGGTGCCATATGACCACACACAATCTCAGAATGATGCTACATCAAATTACAGGGATTCTAACAAGCTGAAAACTATACAAAGGCAACACAGAGAGAAGGAAAAGTCTTATGAAGGATCTCAAAATGTTGTATGGAGCCAAGAATCCTTCCCATTCAGAAACACATATGCTTTATCCTTTTACTCTTATGATGATATTGATGTTTCAAGTAGGAAACAAACTAACAAAATGAACAACTCACACAAGCACCTTACTAAACAGGATAAACATGTTAACAGTTCCATAACACTAGCTATAATTCCTTACCAAAAGGTGGAACTATCAAACTCATTTGCTATTTTGCAGGAAGAAGATGAGAGTTTTGAAGAATCATATGGGGTTGCAAACAGTGAAATATGGAATGATGAAAGGAAGAAAGAGCACTCAACAAATGAAAACTCATCTTCCAATACAGCCACTGACACTGTACCAACACAAGACTAGGCGTCACCGGAGCAAGAGTCGTACTAATATCCTCAAGGCTGGGGCAACAAGGGTAGGAAAATCTGATGGCGGCAGTCCGAAGCCATAAGGGACCTCAATTTCCCAATGAATACAGCATCAATGAATGTTAGGGGACTCTCGTCCCCTGCAAGGCAGAGGTTGGTCAAAGGGATCATCTCTGCGAATGATGTTGGGCTGTGCGGACTAGTGGAGACCAAGCTGAATGAAAAGGTTCTCCAGATCTTCCTTAGATCTATGAGAGGTTGGAGTTCTGTCAACAACTTCGACCTTTGTGCAAACTCCAAGATACTAGTCATCTGGGATCAAAGGAAGTATGATGTTGATGTATTGGATATATTTGAGCAGTGTATTCACCTAAAGACACGAAATTTGTCTATAGGAATGGATTTCTATTGCACTATGGTCTATGGTCACAGTACTAGTGTATCGGCACGGAGGCTGCTTTGGGCCAAACTTCGACGATTTGGGAGTGCTCTGAATGCACCCTGGATGGTATTGGGTGATTTTAATGCCATCCTAAGTGTGCATGGCTATTCAGGGCCCTCCGTGCCTAGCCAGTATCGGATTCGGGAATTTAGTGATGCATGCACTGGTTGTAGCTTGGTGGATGCTCTTTCTGATGGGGCTCACTTTACCTGGTCTGAGGAGTCGAGGGCGGATGGTACTACGACTCAGAAGAAACTTGATAGGGTGTTGCTTAATCATGGTTGGGACAGTATGGTGTGCATGACCACCTTCTTGCTGATCATTGAGCACCTAGATCACACTCCGATGATTGTTTCCATGGCACAGGAAATCGAAAGTAGAGGCAGACCTTTTAGGTTCCAGAACATGTGGTTACTACACCCTGAATGCGACGAGGTCGTCCGGCAGCATTGGGCCGCAAACTATTATGGGTGCAAGCAATACACGGTGACCCGCAAGCTCTCTGACTTGAAGGCTCCACTCAAGGAGTTGGGAAAGCGGGATTATAACCACATATCTGAAAAGGCAAAAAGGGCTAGCAAGGAGTACAGTGATGCTTTCCAGAGATTTGACCCGCGTAATCCTACGGAATAGGAGGTGGAAGAGCTGAGGAGACTTAAGAAGCATGCATTACAGTTGTACAATGCCGAGTCTTTCTTCCTTGCCCAAAAGAGAAGGATAAATTATATCACCCTAGCAGATAAGGGCTCGTCCTACTTTCATCAGCAGGTAGGGAATCGCAAGGGAGGTGGTATCCCGACCATACTTGATGTAGATGATGGACTAGTGACCTCTAATGAGAGGAAAATGGAGCTCTTTGCGGACTTTTATAAGGGGTTATTTGGTGCTGCGAGAGATAGAGTTCCAATAGACCAGGAGGTGATCTCTTCTGGGCCTTTGTTGGACAACCATGATAAAGGAGTATTGGGACAGGCTGTGTCGCGGATGAGGTCAAGTTGGCGCTCTTTTCGATAGACGACAATAAAGCACCGGGACCAGACGGGTACTCGATCGGCAGCCTTCTTCAAGAAGCTGCGGAATACGTCGGTGGAGAGATTACAGATGCATTTTTGGAATTCTTTGAGGAGGGTAGCCTGCTTAAGATCACACCACCATGGTTCTAATCCTAAAGAAGAAGGATAACCTGAAGGTGGGGGACTTCAGACCCATCTCGTGCTGTAATATTCTCTACAAGATCGTTACTAAGATCATAGCAAATAGAGTGGAGCGCTATCTCCCTAGGCTTATTGATCCTTGTCAGGGGGGCCTTTGTTAAAGGCATGAATCTGACAGATAATGTGATGCTTGCACATGAGTTTGTCAGAGGATATGGCAAGGCACGTACTCCCCCCAGGTGTATGATCATGGTTGACCTGGCAAAGGCCTTTGGCACGGTTTCTTAGGAGTTTTTGCAGGAGATTCTTCTTGGACTTGGCTTTCCAGACACTATGGTTGGTAGGATCATGACTTGTACATGTTTCTACCTCCTCGTTCTCCATAGCAGTTAATGGAAGACTATGTGACCACTTCGATGGAAAGCGGGGTATTCGCCAGGGGGATCCTCTTTCTCCCCTACTCTTTGTTATCTGCATTGAGTACTTCTCGAGGCTTCTGAAAATCTGAGCATCTTCACGTCACTTCACCTATAACCCACAATGTGATGTGTTGAAGATCACCCGCCTGGCCTTCACAGATGATCTTATGCTCTTTTCTAAGGCGAATACCGATTCAGTGCATATACTCATGACGACCCTGAATGACTTTGCGAGGACATCTGGCCTCACTGTTAATGCTGCAAAGTCTAAGTTGTTTGGAGTTGGCATCAAGGAGGACCTTAGCTTTATAGGCATTCCATAGGCATTTTTCCCGGTTTGATATCTTGGTGTACCTCTTGACTCTAGCAAGCTGAAAGTGGCACAATTCAATGTGCTACTAGATAGAGTGGACTCTGAAGTTGCGAAATGGAAGGGATACACCCTATCATATGGAGGCAAGTTGGAACTGGTGAAATCCATTGTAGGAGGCATTGCAGGATTCTAGATCCAGAACTTCATCATCCCGGTGACAGTGATGGAGCGGTTGAAGAGCAAGTGCATTTCATTCCCCCGGGGGCATCAGAGAAGAGCAAGGTAGCCTGTGAAAAGTTGTGCTCGTCGAGAGCTAACAGAGAACTAGGGATCAGGGATTTCCACACTTGGAACCAGGCAGCTATGGTACAGAAGTTGTGGGACCTCCACTCAAAGAAGGACAACCTTTGGGTGAAGTGGATGCATGCGTTTTACTTCCGACAGGATGGAGTCATATGGATGCACCCGAGGATAACTAATAACAGATTGCAAGACACATCTCCACTCACATTATGCTTTGGACTGGTGATTTATCCCTTAGCCAAGCAACACATGTTGGTCTCATGACATGCTTGTGATTTGAGACTTGTCTCTTAGCCAAGCACTACATGTTGGTACATGATGTCTTCTGTAACTTGCATGGCTCACTAGGCGGTTGTAAGCTAATGCGACTGAAGATTTGATGGATTGCTCTGGCCTAGTGGTTTACCTCTTGGTCGGGCAACGCATGTTGGTCTGATGACATGCTTGAGACTTGAAACTCATCTCTTAACCAAGTATTACATGATGTCTCCTGTAACTTGCCCAACTCGTTGGGCGGGTTGCAAGCTAATGTGACCAAGGACTTGGCGGATATGCTCTGGATTTGAGATTTATCTCTTAGCCGAGCAATACGGGTTGTTACCTAATCAGTGACATCATAGTACATGATGACATCTGTAATTCGACTAGCTTGCTGGCCGTTTGCATGGTACATGGGTTAAAGCCATGTTACCAGCTCTAACTTGTACACTATGCCAGATACTACTTACATCTTCTTCCCGCGCTGCACATTAGTGTTTACACTATGGTGCTAAAAGGGAGAAGGCTGTCCATTTGCCTATAATGGAGAGGGAGGTTATGGAACCGTCAAGCACGGTGCACGCTACAAGAACGCCCGATCTCATTCATCCTTCGGAAGGTTGCATCTCTTGGACACCATATTGAGCCCTAGGGATCGCCTTACATCAGCTCAACACCACGAGATTCAGCCTCGGTCTTCATCGGGATCGTCTGCATGCCAACAACATCATCATATCTCTTTTTTGTAGGTGCACATGGCAAGAGCCGCATTGTCAGGTCTGTCTTGACTGATTGACGGCACCATCACTCTACTACTCACGATTATGGCAGCCAACATCATCAATAACATCACTGACAGATTCTACTATGATGGAGTTTGCTAAATACTTCATTAGGCCGGAGCATTGCCACTATCATGACTAGTCTACCAGGACCAGCATGCACATCCACATCATCTTTCACAGCTTCCAGCCCAAGACCCGAGACCACGCTCATAGCCCATTCCAAGAGGGAAGAAGAAGCCTTTTCTACGGAGACGATCTTGACCAAATAGGTAGCCAGTCCTGGGTCGATATTGAATCCTAGATCAAAGGGTAAACAGATATCTTGGTGGGTGACATACTAGGATTAGATTTTCATTTACGGATGGGCAAGTACCTACTGGTTGCACATATAGGTCCACCCACTTTGGACTTGCATCTCAGTGCCGCTACATCTCTGCGGCTAACATCTTTGGAAGGTCTCACGTGTTGGAGGTAGAAGCGGATTGTTTATGGGCTGGGGTAGTGAGTTTGTTCTCACCCCTAACCATACTCTTTTGACTTTAACCTCATTAGTTTTACCTGAGTATGTATTTTTTGGGTGGTATATTATATCCCCTATGCGACCATTAGTTTGGGTCTTGGGGGTAGAATTAAGATTTATTGTATTATACGGGGATTTAGCGCCAGCTTCTGTCCCCGTAAACTGTCCAACAGGATCATTTCTTCTTTTTTACCATATTTACCTTTAAAAAGGTGAAAAGGCCAGATTATTTGAAAGTGTAAGTAGGATTCTTAGGTCTAAACAAAAAGTTAACTACACCTTTAAATGATTAACCACAAACTTATATGCAATGTGTTAGTGTGGAACATTAGAGGATATGTCACATCAACTGATAAATTAAAAACTTTACTAGATGTATACCATGTCTCTTTTCTATGCTTAATAGAGCCAATGCATGATAGATCAGAGATAACAACATTACAGTTTGAACTTGGTTTCCAACATTGCTATGCTCCACAGAATGCCAAGATTTGGTTGTTCTTTAGGGATTCACTTGCAGTAGATATTATGTCTGAATCTAACAAATTTATTCATGCTAAAATTGTTGATAAATTGTCTCTAGCTGAGTGGAAATGTGTTGTATATGCTAAAACAACTAGGAATCCTAGAAGAGATCTATGGCAGGACCTAGTTACTTTACCTACAACACCATCCATTTTTATTGGATATTTTAACACTGTAACAACTGTAAATGAGCATAAAGGGTAGAAACCATCCCCATTTAGCAGTATGAGGGAATTTAGGGTTATGATGGACACCCTAGGACTATGAAAATCTCAATAGTAGGAAATCTCTTTACATGGACCAACAATAGACTTACAGAGGATAGGCTATTGCAGAGACTAGATAGAGTGTTAGGTAACCAAGACTGGCTGGCAAAGTTTCCACATTCCTCAATCCAAGTGCTCAATAGGAAAAACTCTGACCACAATCCACTGTTGTTATCCATCCAAGATGCCAGTGAGCAACTACCAAAACCGTTCAGATTCTAGCTCATGTGGCTGCATAGACCATTGTTGAGAAGACTGATACATGAGAATTGGAACCTACCTTGCAATTTTACTGGAATGTATAGGCTAGTTTTCAAGCTAAAAAGGGTTAAAGGCTTCCTCAAACAGTGGAATAAGTCCACATTTGGGAATGTTCATCAGAACCTGATTGTTGCAGAGAATAGAGTTTCTGCTTTGAGGAGAAATTCCAAGATACTAGTGAGGATCAGGTCCTTATAAACCTCAATAGAGAGAGCTATACTGATTAGATCTCAGAAGGAGACAACCACATTTTGGAGACATAAATCTAATGTGAAATGGCTGCAGGCTGCATGAGGGGGATGCTAATTCACATTTCTTTCGTAACTCGGTGAAGGAAAAGAGAGCTAAATCCAGAATAACTAAGATAAGAACAGGAACATGAGAGTGGATTACAGATCCTCAGTTAATCAATGAGGAGGAAGTTAGGTTCTTTCAAGAACTACTGAATGACTCTAGACCTAATAGAACTGGTCAGTTGTCGGATCAATTCAAGTCTCAAATTACTCTAGATCAATTCAAGTCTCAAATTACTACACTTATCATAGAGGAAGAAAATGAAATACTGTTGAAACAGATTGACATGGAGGAACTAAGGAAAGAAGTCTTTGAGCTCAACAAGGAGCACCATGTTCATATGGCTTTTCTAGACAGTTTTGCACACAATATTGGGAAGTGGTCAAGGAGGACTTACTGGACTCAGCTAGAGAGTTTATGAGGGGTCAGAAATTGCCTAAAGCAATAACAAGCATTTGGTTAGCCCTCATTCCAAAAAAGCCAAACCCTTCTACATTTTCAAACTTTAGGCCAATAAGTCTGTCCAATTTCTCCAATAAAATTCACTCTAAAATTTTAATGGAGAGACTTAAACCATTGCTAAATAAAATCACTTCTGAGGAACATACTGGTTTCATGGCAGGAAAAGATATTGCAGACAATATACTACAAATGATGGAAATGGTGAGACTGTTGAACATGAACCCTAGTTACAAAAATTTAGTGGTCAAATTAGACATGCATAAAGCATTTGAAAGGGTCTCCTGGTCTTTCCTTAATACAATTATGCTACAGTTTGGTTTCCATGGATAATTTGCTAAGTTAATTCTGCTGAATATACATGCTGTTTTGTTCTCAGTGTTAATCAATGTAGTAGCATCTGGATTTTTTAGCTCAAATAGGGGAAATCAAGCAAGGTGATCCAATCTCTCCATTTCTCTACACTCTAGTCACAGAAGCCTTCTTTAGAGGTATTAAGATACTGTTCAGTACTCAATACTTAAGACAGTTTCATTATGCCTAGATCAATGCAACCACTATCTCATCTAATATATGCAGGCGACACTGCAATTTTCCTAACTGCTAGCAAGAAGAATTTGAGGAGATTGAAAGCTTTTCTGAAGGCATATGAACCTTGTTCAGGTCAGAAGATTAACTTCAACAAATCAGACTATTTTGTACACCCCGAGTCCAGTATCCACCATAACAGAACAATCTCTAGGATACTAGGAATGAGAAAAGGAGAAATGACCTTCACATACTTAGGTGCACCCATCTTTGCTGGTAGAAATAAAGTTACTCATTACGAGCCAGTAATGGAAAGGATGAGAATGGTAGTTACTAATTGGAAGAAGCATTGGCTCACCCCAGCAGGTGAAATGGTATTGGTTAACTATGTATTAATGGCTATACCTACCCATATGTTCTCTGTCTTGAGCCCTCCAAAAGAAATTGTTATGATGATGGAGAGAATTGCATCTAAATTCTTTTGAGGATAGTCTGATTTTGGACAGAGAAATAGTAGGAAGAGGTGGAGCAAGATTTCATTTCCTAGAGCTGAAAATGGCATAGGATTTAGGGACCTTCATGCAGTCATAGAATCATTTTCCTGCTAGCTCCGGTGGAAGTTGCAGAAAAATAACAGTTTATGGACAAGATATCTGTGGTCACTGCCTGAATCTTATAAGAATTCACACACATGGAGGAGGATATGTGGCATAACAAAAATTTCCAACTCTCAATCACTCATACTATGTGGCGAAGTATCTTCTTCCTTTTGGGATGGGAATCGGCTAGGGATAAGGATTATTTTTTACCTGTGGCCCCAACATAGGGATTTAGCATTCACTGATATAACTGTGGCTCAATTTTTGGATAATGAGATTTATTATTTAAACCTGTTGGAGCCACACCTGGCTATCAGTGTTATTGTCTGTTGCAGGAATTTCAACTGGAACACACACATGAAGACATGCTTATATGGAAACTAGGATGGGATGGCAACTTTTTACTCAAATCTGCATACCATAGCCTGAGAGAAAGGGATCAGACAAATGCCATTTTTGGACAGGTTTGGAAAAACTCTGTGCCAGCTAAAATCCCACTTTGTATATCGAGGATGAAAAATAAATTATTGCCTTTTGATGACATCTTGACCAAATTTGGATTTTATCTTACTTCAAAATGTCCATTATGCTGTAACAGTGATTCGATAGAGCACTTCTTTCATCAGTGCTCTGTAAACAGTGAAGTTTGGAAATCAATATACAATCTCATTGTTTTACAGGCCCCTGCCTTCCACACTCTGCAAGGAAGATTGAATTTTTATCTGTCATGTAAAGTCTTTTTTAAAGTCCATACAAAGGTTGTTAAAGTGACCACTATGGTTACTTTCTGGAACCTATGGATTTATGAGAAACAGACTACTATATGATGATAAACTTCAACCAATGCTTCTATCTGTGAATAAATAAAGGCAAACATTTTTTACAGCTCATCCAACAATAGGAAATCAGGTGAGGAATTAGTTTCTAATCTCAGCTAGACTGGTGCCATTCTTCAAACAGAAGAGGCCTATGATGGCAAGATTATAAAATGGTTTCCTCCTGACACAGGTTATAAGGTTTATGTGGATGATGCTTTCAAACTAGGGACCTGTGGAATATGCATCATAGTTAGGTACTGGAATGGGGAAACTATATTATTAACAATGAATTTTATGCAATGTATATCACCTTTCCACTCTGAAGTTTTGGCAATTAAGCAAGAACAACTAGCAATATCTGAGCTGAACATCTCCAATTGCACAATAGAGTCTGAATAAAAAAATGAAATCATGGGAGTGCTAAAACCTCCCAACTGTAATTGGAACCACTACTCTCTATGCAATATGATACAGACGTTGCTACCTCCTAAAGGAATCCATCATGTCTTCAGATAAGGTAATAACCAGCTGATTTTCTAGCAAAGCATAGCCTTGAAGAGAAATTTCCTGATACAATACTCTCGAGTCAGACACCTGCTCCTTTAAAAGGCATAATTTTGCTTGATAAAATAAGAACTCCATCAATAAGAACTTATGAACACGTGGGATGATTTTTGTACACTGGATACTGCTGCTTTTCTTTTGCTTTGAAGGATGGGAGTAGCTTTCAGGAGTAGGCAATTGGAAATGAAATGCCCAAAAACTTGGAAGGCATGCACACTCATTATGCAGCTGTAGTGCAGAAGATGGAAATTGGACAATACACTAATTTTGTGATACAGTCACAGGAATGGATTAGTGGTAGCTATCAATCCTATGGGTGGCTAAGTTGTGCTTTGATATTTGTCCACTCAATCATTAAATTGTTCTCCAACAGAGATTTGATGCTACAACTACATACTATCCATCCACTTAGATCATAGAGAAGAGGCATTTTTTTTGGCCATTCCTTTATTCTTTTGTGCAACTTTGAAGCATATTATTCTTTGTCTTGTGATCATACTATTATGCCCTATGTGGGCTATTTTGATTTGGGATGCCAAATAAATATCCCCCACCAACAGTTGTTTAATTATAAAAAAGACAATGATCTATACCTCTAACACAATGTTTATCCCATAATACTCTCATCATACTAAGTATTTTCACCGCAATTTGGACGAGCCTCAGACATGATTTTAAAGTCATGTAGAGTATAGAACATTATCAGACATGTCCATATCCTTAAGAAAATAAAATTGATATGCTTAAATAGGACTAGGCATTTAGTCTCTCCATTAGAGCTTTAAACAAGTTAAATCAAACACAAACAAGGAATGTTTGAGTTCGAGAAGAATTTGTATGTTAGTGATCGGCTTTGAACTTGTTCGAGCTTAGATATTTTAGCTCGAATTCGACTCGGATAATTTTTAATTCGTTCGAGCTCGAGATTGCTATAATAAATTAATTTAATTTTAGATTGAGATCATTAAAATTGATTAGTTAATTTATTTTCTAGTATTGCTATAAAAAGACGATCAAGCCGTAGATAGCTTTAGGCCATGATCAACTTGGTCAGACCTTCTGCAGAAATCTACAATAATGCGTATAAAATGTAATGTCATAAATATTAAATTGGCATATTTTATGAACGAAGATTTTGACATTATAATGTCTGGCAGCAGTTTTCCAGAACTTAGACATTATAATGTCCGGCGACGCAGGTTTCAGAAAAACAAACAAGGAAGTTCAAGTTTATGATGGCTGATTAGAATATTATGGTATGCTAATATTCAGCCGTGTTCATCTAGATTCTGTGTATCGCTTTAGATCTTTAGATTAAAACATGTAAGGAAAGATATCTAATTATATATGGTCTTTTCCTAATTATTAGATTAGAACATTGTCATTCCTTTTCTAGACTAATAGAAATTAGATTCAGAGAAGGAATGTGAGAGAGTTTGATCTGGTCGAAGGTGGATCGCAACCAGCACTATAAAAGGAGAACCTCATGACATTATTCTACATCTATTCAGCAAGCATTGAAGTAACCGGGTGTTTGAGGTTTTGCAATGGAGAATCGATGGAGAAGTTGAGCCAAGTTCTGAGGTTAGCTCAAAAATTCTACAACAACAAAAAACGTTGAAGGCAGCTCGTGTTTGGAACAACTTGAGAAATGCAGCCTTAGCTCACATTAGATTTAGGGTTTAGTAGCAAAAGAGTTTTTGTACCGTTACCGGATATTATAGTGAATCTTTCAAATTGGGCAGAGCAGTCCCGCAGATGTAGGTGATTTCAACCGAACCGCGTTACCAATTGTTGGGTTGTTCAATTTCGCATTTGACATTATAATATCAAACAGTGCCGTGACATTATAATGTCAAGAACACTGTAACTGGATATTTGATCTAAGTTGATAAATTGTTCTACGCAATTAAGATTATGTGACGATTTATACTCAGCCGTCCACGTGTCTGGATGGAATGCGAAATAATTTAAAGCTAGTTATTCAGAACAGTCAACCTGAGTGGTCAATCCGAGAGGATGGCCCGAGTTACTGCTTCGAGATACATTCTTTGAGTTTCTCAATTTTAACCCCAAGTAACAGACCCTGAGAAATCTCCTCAAGAGGAAATCTCGAATACTGAACATCTACCTTGGGCTACTGATAAGTCCATGGTTCACACTCGAGGGCTTCGTTCAGACCCATTCCGAGGGCTGAGAGGATTCGGGCTCGGATACGCGGGAGATGGGCTTACGGGTCCATTGACCTAGTCTAAACACAGACTGCGTATATTCTGAATTTCCTACCAGGAATAAACTTCCTCTAATTATGGGAATACAACTTTTACCATAAGATTTATAGGTATACTCTAAATACAAACCCTTCCAATCTATGGATTGAAGTGATATAAATACAAATACTTGGTAAACCTCTCTATCTATCTTATATACATTGCACTTATACTTATTGCTTCTCAAGGTTGTTTACTGACTTAAGAATCAGAGTGTTTACCTGGCCACTCCGGGGTTTGTTTTGCAGATCAGTTCGTGAGCTTGGTTCGAGATCATCTGCGGGTCCGAGATATCCATCACTCTCGATGATCAAGTTTGTACCCAGGGTTTGTGCCATATAGTCCTCCAGTTCTTTCAAGGGTCCCAGTTCAACCCTTCTTTTCTTCAAATCCGTCAGATTCTCATTCAGGGGTATGGATGACCCCCATTCGGTGGCTTTTCACTGCTCCTTTCTAAGAGCTTCCTGCTTCCGTTGCCTCTTCTTCTCCCTACGGATCTCTAACACCATCTTGATGCCAGAGGAGTGAGTATCACTCTGTGAAGGTGAAGACACTGCAAAATTAAAGGATAATTAAACCTCGAAGACAGGGAAAATGATGATACAAGACATGTATACAAGATATTGAAACATATAAGAAGGGCTACCCTTCATAAATGTATCTTCATCATCCGCTAGAGGTGGAGAGACCACCCTAGTCCCAGGGGCCCTAACTAAAGGGGTCACCTCTTGCTCATCCTCCTCGAGGAGATCACATATTACCGACTCAATCGGAGGGATCTCAAGCTTAGGGGAGTGGACTCTATAGGACCCCGTCTCAATCTCCTAAGGGGCTTTCGAGCGTCTGCCATATGTAACAACTCCTTTCCCCTCGAGGTCATCTAGTCCTCCCTAGGGAGCGGGACATCCTCATGTTGAGACTTCCACTTCTTCGCGTTACTTCTTCGGCTGGGCCTTTATACCCAGAGGAATCAGTGACTCAAAATGCTTCCACGTGGAACTCAGGGGAACCATTTTCAAGAGTGTCACGTCCTCTACTACACGGGGCTGCAGCGAAGCCATAAGCAGCTCCATCCTCTTGCCTCTCCCCTTGTGGACCGAGATCTCTGCATGACGCTTTCCGGCAGCAATAGCTGCTCGATGGGTAT
The DNA here is from genome assembly GCA_948330725.1 of Sherardia arvensis. Taxonomy (NCBI): domain Eukaryota; kingdom Viridiplantae; phylum Streptophyta; class Magnoliopsida; order Gentianales; family Rubiaceae; genus Sherardia; species Sherardia arvensis. The sequence goes on from OX415235.1 coordinate 32,381,634, forward strand.
TGACCTCGGTGACAAGTTCTTCTATATCTGTATTTTCATCCTCTTTGTTATCTTGGTTGGGGCTGGATTGCACTTCGTACTCGAAACTTGAGTGAGTCACGATAGCAGAGGGGATGGGGGAAGGCATACGATATGGGCGAAGGTATATAAAAAGCAAGAATAAAATAAGCAGATATGGTGAGTAACTGGAGAAGAGATTAGAATACCTACTAATTAAACGTATGAAGATTTGAAGCTTTTGAATGAAAAAGTTGAAGAAGCGTCTGCAAACTTGGAAAAGAGAAAAATTGAAAGTTGAATGAAATGAGATATTTGGGGGATATAACCAAAAATTAAACATCATTTAATCGGGTATTTACCTTGATCCACATAATGATGCAAGCAAGTGGAGGGGTGGGGACAAACCAACCTCATTGCTGAATAAATAGGTAACACGTGTCTCTATCTTTCAGATTGGAATAGGATTTAAACTACGTCGTCAACGTGTCCAGATGGAATGCGAAAAAACTTGAAACTAGATATTCGAATAAAGTCGACCCGAGTGGTCAATCCGAGAGGATGCTCTGAATTAACCCACCGAGTCACATCCCTCGAGTTCGTCTCAGCTTTACCCTCGAGTAAAGACCTCAAAGAACTTCCCTGAGAGAAAGTCAAGGATACCGAACATCTACCTAGGGGTTACTGATAAGTCCATGGTTCGCACTGTGGGTTTTGTTTGGACTCAACCTAAGGGCCGAGAGGTTTTGGATAGGTCGTAAGTCGGTAGAATTAGGTCGTAAGTCGGTAGAATTAGGTCGTAAGTCAAACCCGCTACATGTGTGCTAATATAAGTAATAGAATATCTTGATTGATTATAAAGATATTCTTGTATATTGTAGTATATATCTCTTCCTACATTAGAATATCTTGATTGATTATAAAGATATTCTTGTATATTGTAGTATATATCTCTTTCTATTTTAGAGTAGCATAGATTTACTCTCTTGTATTATAAATAGTACACTTCAGTATCAATGAAATCATTCTGAATTTCATATTCACATGGTATCAGTTTTGGTTAACGATCTCCAAACATTTTACCAAAAATCTTGTTAGGTGCTCTAAACCCTAACTTGCAAACCGAAGCTGTCAAAGCTCTAGGTGTCTCCTAAACCCTAGCCGCCGCCGACAGTCTAGGTGCCCTTTTCCGATCTAAACCCTAGCCAATCTCCGCCGTGCTCAAGTGTCTCCGATCAAATCCTGGGACGCTCGGCCATGACTAGGTGATCCTACCAAACCCTAGCTTGTTCTAGGTGCTCTCTCCCGCTGCCAAAACTTGCTGCTCTCCTCGGTTTTCCGACCATCCCCATGTAAGCCGGCAAGTCTCTCACCTACGCCACCATGATCCATATGCTGCCGATCAAGCTTGGATCCGGCAACTTCATGTCTTGGCGTTCACAGGTGCAAACTCTTTTCGAATCGACCGGTCTCTTTGGCTATCTCGACGGCTCCATTGTCAAGCCTCCCGCCTCCGGCCTGGTCGTGTCTCTGACTGCTCCCAGTTCCTCGGATGACGCTGTTCTGAAGTCTCCAGCCGCGTCGCCAGAGTCATCCCTCACGCCGGAATCCTGGACTGCGCAGGACAAGCTCGTCCAAGTTCTTCTCCGGTCATCTCTCACCGACGACTCCATCATGGAGACCATCGGCTGCCCTACCGCCGCCGCCATGGGGGAAGCCTTGGTCGCCGCCTATGACAACGCCTCCGACGCTCGCGAGATGCAGCTTCACGACGAGCTTCACTCGGCACGCCGTGGCTCCTCCGCCATCATGGAGTTCCACCGTCTTTTCAAGCTCATCACCGACGGGCTCGCCGCCATTGGCACTCCAGTCGCGAACATGGACAAGGTTTTGCACTTCCTCCGAGGTCTTGGTGCCGGATTCGAGACGTTTGTCACGATCCAGTTTTTGTCGTCCCCGATCCCGTCTTATGTCGAGATCGTTGCTAGGGCACGTAGTCATGAGATCTTGGTGTCTTCTGGTGGTTTTGGACAGTCGCCGGTGCCGGAATCACTCCCATCAGCCTTTGCTGTGTCGACTCAGCATGGGTATGGAAACCCTAGCCAGGCGCGTGGGTAGCATGCGCCGCCGTCTGGCGCATCGGCTGCCACACGCGGCCGTTCTGGCGGTGGTCCTCCTCCTGGCAGATCTGGTGGACAGTCTTCTGGTGATGGTCAACCTTCTGGTGGTCGCAATCATCGTGGTCGCAAGAAGTGGTACCCCAAATGCCAGCTCTGCGAAGAATTTGGACACATTGCTAAGACATGCACGAATCCCCCTCCAGAGTCCAATCTCGCTGATGCGTTTCAGTCCAATGTGTCTCTCGACAACTCCTCTGACTGGTATCTAGACTCTGGTGCAACAAACCACATGACATCCACATCTTCTGGTCTTGACAACTTTGCTCCTTATAATGGTAATCGTTCTGTCGCTCTTGCTAATGGTAGACCTGTTATTATTACTCATATTGGTCATCGTCGGTTTTCTCGTAACTTTTATGTATCTGATGTGCTGGTAGTTCCGGATATTACGAAAAACCTTCTCTCCATTAGTAAACTGACCACGGATTTGAAATCTGTGATCTCTTTTGATGAAAATATGTTTTTTATTCAGACAAAGGTCACAAAGGAAATCGTGGGCCGAGATCGCTGTGAGAATGGGCTGTATGTGTTGGAACAGGGTGGTGCTGCTTATGTTCAAGCAAATAAACATAGGGCGTCTTTCGACATATGGCATGCCAGGCTGGGCCATACTTCCCTAGCTGTTATTTCCTTATTAAATAAGTTGAACCAAGTTAAGGTTGTTTCTGTTTCGCCTAAACCCTCTTTATGCTCTTCATGTGAACGAGCCAAGGGTAAACGGCTTTCATTTATGGATAATCCCAGACGAGCTGACTCTTTACTTGCTTTGGTACACTGTGATTTGTGGGGTCCTGCACTTGTCTTATTAGAAAGTGGTTTTTCTTATTATGCTATCTTTGTTGATGATTTCTCTCGCTTTACTTGGTTCTATCCGTTGAAGTGGAAGTCAGATTTTTTTGAGACATTTGTGTGGTTTGAGAATTTGGTTGAGAATCAGTTTTCCTGCTCTATAAAAATATTTCAAAGTGATGGAGGAACTGAATTCAATAATTCGCGTCTGCGGGCTCATTTTTCAGACAAAAGAATTATTCATCAAATTTCTTGTCCTGCTACACCTGAACAAAATGGTAGAGCTGAACGGAAACATAGGCACATTACGGAGATGGGACTTTCGATGCTCATGCACTCTCAGCTACCATCATTTTACTGGTATGTTGCTTTTCCTACTGCAGTCTATACCATCAATCGTCTTCCAACACCGGTGCTTCGCAATGTCTCACCCCACTTTCTGGTCTATGGTCGTCATCTTGATTACTCTAATTTCTACCCTGTTGGGTGTAGAGTTTGTCCTTATACCTGACCTTTTGCACCTCATAAACTCGCGCCAAGAAGTGTTCCTTGCATCTTCATTGGGTACAGTGCTCAGTATAAGGGTTTCCGTTGTCCAAGATGGTCTACCTCACTCGCCATGCTCGATTTGATGAGACCTCTTTTCCATCTACTACAGTTTCGTCTACTGCTGCTGATGTTGATCCTAACACCTTGGATGTTTCGGTTTTTGTGGAGTTGGATGATTCTGTTTCAGCCACAGTCTCGCCTCCAGCACCGTTGGTCGACACGCCTTCGACACAGTCCCCTGCTGAGACTCCAGTCTCGTCACCCGTCTTATCGGTCAATTCCTCACCGGACTCTACTTCACCGCCTCTGTCTCCACTAGTTTCTCCTTCTTCCATGGTTTCTCCGGATCCGTCGCCCTCTCCTCCGTGACGCATGACTACTCGGTTGCAAACTGGTAGTCTTACAGCAAATCGTAGATTTGGAGATTATGAGATGACTGGTCTTCTTGCTGCCTTGCTTGCTGAGACTGAGCCGCGGGGATTTCGCTCGGCTATGAAGGATCCTCGTTGGATTTCTGCTATGGATGAGGAAATGCAAGCTCTTCGCCAACAACACACTTGGGATCTGGTTTCGCGTCCTACTGATGCAAATGTGGTTGGTTCCAAATGGGTCTACATGATCAAGCATCATCCTGATGGCTCTGTTGATAGATACAAGGCTCGTTTTGTGGCTCAAGGGTTTACTCAGCTCCCTGGTTTTGACTTCACTCATACCTTTAGTCCTGTTGTCAAAGCTTCTACTGTTTGCATCATCCTTGCTCTGGCTATGACGTTTTCATGGCCGCTTCATCAGCTGGATGTAAAGAATGCGTTTCTCAATGGGGTTTTGGATGAGCCGATCTACATGGAACAACCTGCTGGTTACTCTGATCCTTTTCATCCGGATTCCGTCTGCCGTCTTCGGAAAGCCATTTATGGGCTTAAGCAGGCTCCTCGGGTTTGGTTTCAGCGTTTTAGCTCCTTCCTTGTGCTTTTGGGGTTCAAGTGCTGCTTAACGGACACTTCCTTATTTGTGTTCTCTCGTGGATCGACTATGCTCTATCTGTTGGTGTATGTTGATGACATTATCTTTACCGGCAATGATCCTGCTCTTATCCGCAAGTTTGTTGCTCGTGTTGATGCTGAGTTTGCTGTTAAGGATCTTGGTTCTCTTCATTACTTTCTGGGAATTGAGGTTGCTCGCTCTCCGGCTGGGCTGTTCTTGGGTCAGGCTAAGTATGCTATGGAGGTTCTTCATCGAGCTGGTATGACCGATGCTGCTTCTGTCTCTACTCTGTTTATTCCGGGTTCGCAGCTTGTCAGTTCTTCTGGTCCTGCTTTTTCAAATCCCAAGCTTTATCGCTCTCTTGTTGGTGCACTGCAGTACTGGACGATTACTCGTCCTGACTTGTCTTATACGGTTAATTCTGTCAGTCAGTTTCTGCAGTCTCCCACTGATAACCATTTTCAGGCGGTTACTCACATTTTGTGCTATGTTCATGGGACGCTTCACTATGGACTGATGTTTCGTCCTTCGCCTGTTGGTCTTCCTGTTCTTGGCTACTCCGATGCTGATTGTGCTTGTTGTCTTGAGATTCGCCGCTCCACCTATGGCTATGCTATTTTCCTTGGTGGCAATCTTGTTTCTTGGAGTGCTAAGAAGCAGCCTACTATATCTCGTTCCAGCTGTGAATCTGAATATCGTGCTATGGCGAACACTGCTGCTGAACTTGCTTGGGTTTGTCAACTTCTCCGTGAACTTCGGGTTCCTCGGTCCTCCACTCCGCTTCTGCTTTGTGATAACAGTAGCGCGATCTTCTTGGCTCAAAATCCGATTGCTCATAAGCGGGCCAAGCATATTGACATTGACTATCACTTTGTTCGTGAGCTTGTTTCCTCTAAAAAGCTTCGTGTGAGTCATGTCTCGCCTGCTCTTCAAGTGGCTGATGTCTTCACCAAAGGCCTTTCTCGTCTACATTTTGAGTTGTTTCGTTCCAAGTTATGCGTCTCCTCGAATCCGACGCTTTGCTTGAGGGGGGATAATAGAATATCTTGATTGATTATAAAGATATTCTTGTATATTGTAGTATACATCTCTTCCTACATTAGAATATCTTGATTGATTATAAAGATATTCTTGTATATTGTAGTATACATCTCTTCCTACATTAGAATATCTTGATTGATTATAAAGATATTCTTGTATATTGTAGTATATATCTCTTCCTATTTTAGAGTAGCATAGATTAGCTCTCTTGTATTATAAATAGTACACTCCAGTATCAATGAAATCATTCTGAATTTCACATTCACAATAAGATTCTTGTTAAGACACTTAGTTACTATTTGCTCTCTTACTTGTTGCATGATTATTTGGTTCACTACCACACACACAAACACCCCATTATTCACCTAGTATAGAGACTAGACTAGAGTGCAACTCCCATTCTCTGTGGTTCGACCCTTTACTTGCCACTTTGCTACCTTTGTAATGGAAGTTATAGTAGAGGTTATATAAATTGTATTTTGGCATAACTTGACCCATTTAGTGATGTGGGAAATGGCTTGTCATAGGGGGATGATACTTACGATCTCGCAAGCTATTAGCATAACCAAAAGGGCTATCTCACTTCCGATATCGCTAGTTATCAATTGGTTGATATTTTTAGACGTTTCCAGTCACGATTTCGTTGCCTGCATAAAAGGTTTTTTTTTTGGGTTATGGTATGAAGTAAATAAAAAGGGCTAGGCCACAAGCTAGCATTAAGGCCCAAATATACTTATAGGCCAAAGTTAGTATCACTGGTATTCCATGGGTAGTTTGCTCGGGTTGGAGACTTATCAAACGCTTCGTTTTTCCCCAAAAATATAAACTTAATTGTGCTTCAAAATTAGCGATGTGGGAAAATTGTTAACGAAACAACTTATGATATCGTTAGTTGTCTTTCAGTTGATTTTTAAGACGTTTCCAGTCACAATGTCGCTTGCCAGCATAAAAGGTTTGTTGGTGGGTTACGGTATGGAGTAAATAAATGGGCTAGGCCCTAACAAGCTGGCAATCAGGCCCAAATATACTTATAGGCCAAACTTAATATCACTAGTATTCCATGGGTAGTTTGCTCGGGTCGGAGACTTATCGAACGCTTCTGTTTTTCCCAACAATATAAACTAAACTCTTGATTCAAAATTATTGATATGGGAAAATTGATAACGAAACCACTTATGATATTTATAGGAATGTGCCGTTGGGTTTTGTTACCCATACGATCCGATTAGTCTTATGATATCGATAACAAATGTCGATGACATGCGATTGGTGTTGCGATATTTGTAGAAGTAGAGATGTGATTTAATACTATATTAACACACGACGACATTTTGAAACTACAAACTTGTAACGACATCGGAAGAACCGTCGTTGGCGTTACCGATTTTGGTTACGAATTCCTAACTAGAGTTAGTATATATGTTTTTAGTCGAATCCCAGAATTACAGATTGCGTTCTTTACTTTCCCAAATCAAAAAAATCCCCAAATCAATTAAATCACACAATCCCAAACCCCAATCCACGGCCTACCCGAATCTACCTGTTACCACAAATCCCCACCGCAAGCCACCATAGACGGAAACCCAAACGACTTCAGGAACATCGACGGCTAGGGAAGCGGCGATGGAGTCTTCCTTGCCAAGCTAAGACACCGGGAAATTTGTAAGTGCGAAGGGCGCTGATAAATATGAAAAATATATGGCTAATAAATAGTTATTAGAGTGCTATGCTGTTGATTTTAGCTGTTTAAAATAATTAGGGTTGACTAGTGTGTTGAATAGATTTGAAAATAATTGTATGCATGATTTATTAGGGTTGAACTATGTTGCTCATAAGGATGGAACTTGTCAATGTTTTGCTAATTTTCATGAGCTAGTCGAGGAAGAGAGGGACATGGGTAGATTCTTCACTAGGGTGGGAGGGGTAGACTATGAGACGGGCGGGTTATGTTCAACCGGGTGATAGGAGTTCGATTTTATGATGAAGAAGCAGAGGGGAACAACCACGAGGGGGATAAAAAAGAAGGGTTTTATTGTATCCAGGGTTGGCCTAGTAATGCTGAGTTTAGTAGGGAGGGATTGCATGAATTAGCGACCAAATATTTTGAAATGACTAATAATGCCCTAGGAGTGCCAAGACAGTACAAGCTCGAATAATTAGTTGTGAGGAGTGAATTGTCTGTGATTTTGTTGCTAGGACTATTACCCCTAAGGGTGGTTATATAACGGAATTAAACTACACGACCATTGTCATGTTTTACTGTTTTATGGAAGACATGTTTTTAAACCCTGGGCATGTCATACTCCAACACATGAAGAAGAGTGTAGTTGAGAATGAGAGACATGTTAAGAAGCTATTGTATGGGAAATTCATCACGTTCTTCCTCACTGAAAAAAATAAAAAAATCAAGTTGTCAACCAACGCGGCGGAGTGCAACTTTTACACCCTAGAGTACTTTGAGAGGGATGAGAAGTGGGTGTTGGAAGATGGTAAGTGGAAGGAGTCGGCGGTTGAAGATAAAGGCAAGCTCCATGATGATGACATCCGAGACCAAGTAGAAAGTACTTTATGTTTTCAATAATTTTCTAATGATTTTTAATATTATGAAAATTGCTTGAATTGATTATTATAACGTTTATGATTGTATCTTTGAACATAAGTTCCAGCCGATTTCCTCTACAAGGGCCTAGAAGATACTGCTCAGGTGGTTAGGGAGGAGGTCGCAAAAGTGAGGGAGCAAGCGTGGTGGACTTCCCACTTTATCCGAGGCATTAAAAGAGCACAAGTTATGAAGTAGGCAAAGAGGAGTGGACCACCACCATCACAACCGCCATAGTCGCAATCACCACCACCACCACCACCACCACCAACAACAACAACACCACCAAAATCACAAGTCAGGGCTAGGATCACTTCTTTCTCAATGTAGCATTGTTTTTGTTACAACCTTGAACTCAATTACTGTAATATTTCTTAATATGGCACTATTTTTCAATGTTATGGTTACATTTTTCAGTAACCAATTGCAATAAATTCTCTTTCATAGCGTGCATCTATACATGTATGTTGCTTCAGTAGTGTAGAGTCGCAACCCCTAAACCTTGACAAATGCAAGACAATGTAAACATCATAGAACCGACAATAGTTGCGATATTGTTAGTTATTAGGTTACACCAATGAAGGGTCTTACTAACTGCCCATGAATTATGGGTACTCGAAATGTTTATAAACGGTCTCATGCCATCTGTAGATATCCCGGGTCTCACGTGCTTGGATTCGTTAGCAAATTCAGGATACATGACATCCATCTTTTTCCACTGATCAACATCAGAAGCGTGAGAAATAATATCTTCCCCTTCTCGAAAACAACCACGTAAATCTTAGTTTCAGTGGCAAGTACCACATCACTTTAGCTAGACTTTCTTTTGTCGGTGCTATCACAGTTTCCCCACACACTTCAACTTTGCTTTCCTTCTTTTTCCATCTTGACTCACCGCATACCTTGCAATCATCACTCAACGAACAATATTTCCCTCCTTACAACATAAAATCATTAGGGCAAGCATGAATCTTAATAAGATTCATCCCCATTGGACATAAGTTCTTCTTCGCAGCATAGACCCGATCAGGACACAAGTTGTCTCGAGGAAGCAACTCTTTAACTAACTCCAACGATTCAATCATTCTTTTATCTGAAATCTCATGTCACGCTTTTAAGTTCAATAACAGTAAAGTCACACCAAATATTGAATGCCCAGTGCCAACATATAACTTGGTCTCTTTACCCGCATACATTGCCTCTAGCATACTTTGCTTCCCAGTAAATTCCATAACAACATCACCGCACATGCCATTATGTTGTTCTTTTGTACTTTAGGATTTCCTCATCATTTCCAACCTCCACCTCCATATTATCATCTCCGTAATTATCTTCTCCATGCCATACCCATTCGGTATAGGATTGATCAACACCTCTACCAATTAAATGCCCCCGCAAAACATCAACATCTTCAAATATAGCATTGTTCCTACAATCCTTACATGGGAATCTAACCTCACCACTAGTGGAATGTGACCGGAAAACGGCACCCAAAGATGGCGGTTCCGCGCGAAAATATGGAAACCACCGTCCTTCTATGTTTCCGAGTTCGGAAACCTTGGTGCCCAAGCCGGATGGCTTTTTACACGGCGGTTTTGATGTAACCACCGTGTAACCGCATTTTATGGTCGGTGATTAAACGTAACCGCCGACCAAGCTGAGTTTCCGACTCCGGAAATGAATAGCCGGAAGTTTCTCCATTGACCGGCTTGATTATGACGGTCAAGTCGACAGGCCAATTTGTTGATATCGGTGGAGTCAAGTCAGAGCAATAGTCGGATACGTTTTCGAACTCGGAAACATGGCTGGATAAGCTAAATATTTCCAGGACAGATTTCAGAACTCGGAGTCCCCGGATGAGGTAAAACAGAATGGTATATAACGAGAAACGGATCATAATTGTTCTTTCTAGACTATTCTATATTTTTTTTGGGTTGAAGAATGCAGAGAATATCCCAATCTTTGGGCTCGCTGAATCCTAGGCCTCGATGAGGTAATCTCCAGCTAAATTTAGTATTAACGGGCGGATCTTTGTTAATTTCAAGCATGAATATATATACATATATATATATATATGTGTGTGTGTGTGTGTGTGTGTGTGTGTGTGTGTCCCTAATTTTATTGAAAAATATATGAACTTGCCTATTGATTCCTAGTCATTTGTGTTTATGAAACCATAGTTTATGTGATATATTGTCAACTAGTACGATGTAGATGAATTAATTCATGAATATGCGCTAAAATTTATGAAAATAGGTACACAAGCGTTATGGAACGAAGTCGTATTATTAGGGAGAATCGTTGGACCTCACCAGAGTATATGGGATTGGTTGAATATTTCATTGGTGTTGCTTCTGATAATGCAAGAGTAGAAAATCAGTCGGCCATGCGGTGCCCTTGTAAGGATTGCACTGTATATTTAGGAGTTCAAGGTTTGCGTAAACATTTGATTTTTAGGGGTTTCCAAAATTCCTATATCACGTGGGTATGGTATGGGGAAGAACGTAGCACTGTTGTTGTTAATGAACCAATGGAGGTTGTAGGAGAAAACGAAATGGTTGGTAATTATGACGATAAATTGGATGACTTGGTAGATGATGTTACCATGCATTTTTTTGGAAAACCTGAGGCGCTTGAAGCGATGTATAATGATAAGCAAACCCCTTTGTATGAGGGGTCAATCCACACTATTCTAAGCGCGGCCTTGTTGTTGATGAATTTAAAACCCAAGCATGGGCTTTCAGATAAGGCATTCACAGAGGCGCTCGAGTTGATTAGACATCTGTTTCCCACTGAAAATTTATTGCCTGATAGGGCATATGCTGCAAAGAGGATACTATGTCCAATGGGTATGGAACTTGAGAAAATTCACGTTTGTCCTAATGATTGTATGTTTTTTAGAGGGAAAGATGATATGAAATTGGAAAATTGTAGCGTTTGTGGCGAGTCACGTTACAAAGCTGTGAAACAAAAAGTGGATGTGGGAGGAGATGTTGTCATGGAAACCAACAAACGTGTTTCCGCGAAGGTCATGTGGTATCTCCCTATTATACCTAGGCTTCAAAGGTTGTTTGCTAACAAAGAAGAAGCTAAAAACTTGACATGGCACGCAGATAGAGAGAAGGTTGAAGATGATGATGTGATTGCACATTGTTCAGATGGTGATCAGTGGAAGAAAATTGATGAATTGCATCCTGATTTTGGGAAGGAAGCTCGGAATGTAAGGTTGGGTTTATCCACTGATGTATGAATCCGTATGGAGTTTTGAGTAGTACACACAGTTCTTGGCCTGTGATGGTTGTTATTTACAATCTACAATCGTGGTTGACCATGAAGAGGAAATATGTGATGTTGTCGTTGATGATAGCAGGGCCAAAGCACCCGGGTAATGACATTGATGTGTTCCTAGAACATTTAGTTGATGACCTTCAGAAACTGTGGTTCGAAGAGAATTGGACGTGGGATGAATATTGTATGGAATGGTTTAAGTTGAAAGGAATGTTTTTATGCATCGTCGTTTCTTACCATGCGGTCACGAGTTTTGTAAGGCTAAGAACTGGTTTAATGGGAAGGAAGAGAATGCACCACCCCCTCCTATCAGTGGCGAGGAGGTATTCGAGAAAATCAAGGATATTGAAAATGATTTTGGGAAAAACCGTAGGAAGATGCCCATCCCCGACCCTTGGAAGAAACGGTCCATTTTCTTTGACTTACAATATTGGAAGCACTTGGCTGTTAGACATTGTTTAGATGTAATGCACATTGAGAAGAATGTCTGTGATAGTTTGCTTGGTACGATACTGAATATTCCTGGAAAAAGCAAAGATGGACTTCAAGCACGTAAAGACTTGGAGAAAATGGGTATTAGAAAGGAACTGGCTCCTGTAATCAAGGATGGGAACACTTTCTTACCTCCAGCTTGCTACAATATGTCCTCAGCTGAGAAGACAAAATATTTGCAGTGCCTGAAAGATTTGAAGGTACACTCTAATTTTTCCTCAAACATTGGTAATTGTGTCAATGTTAAGGATAAAAAATTGTTCGGGTTAAAATCACATGATTGTCATACTTTGATGCAAGACTTTAACATAATTTCCATTCGTGGTTCTCTTCCAATCCACATTAGGATGTGCATCAGCAAGCTCTGCTTATTTTTTAAGGGAATTTGCCAGAAAACAGCTAGCCGTCGTAAGCTAGATAAGCTGCAGACAATGGTAGTTGAAGTATTGTGCCAATTGGAGATGTATTTCCCCCCTTCTTTCTTTGATATAATGGTGCATTTGATTGTCCATCTTGTGCTGGAGATTTAAGGAGTGTGGCCCGGTGTTCCTCCGGTGGATGTATCCTTTCGAGAGATACATGAAGATATTCAAATTATTTTCACAGAATAGGTACAGGTCTGACACAAGCATTGTATCTAGATATGTCACGGAGTAGGCGATTGTATTTTGTACAACTTACTTAGATGAGGTTGACACGGTTGGACTACCCACCTCGAGACATGATATTCGTTTCAACGGGCATGGAACTAGAGGAACGTTGCCTAATCCGCCAGCTGTTAATTTGCTGGCCGCTCATCTGTATGTGATGCGAAACCATGAATCGGTTCGCCCTAACGTTGACATTTATGTGGAGGAATTGAGAAGTCTATACCCAACCCTGAAGCCTTTCCAACTACATGATGAGCATATTAGAACCTTTTGTGAGTGGTTAAGGGACACGGTAGAGATTGGTGACCATCCTGAGGACGTGAAATGGCTATCTAGACGATCGCTAACAACGGTTATCAGCTATAGTGGTTATGATGTGAAGGGTTACTCGTATCGGACCAAACAGAGTGATGTTAAAGGTGTTTCGCAGATTAGCAGTGTCACTACATTTTCCGAATCGATTGCTGTGTCGCGGAAGTAAAATCCAGAAGGGTCGTACTCATGTGATAGGTATTTCGGTACCATAGTTCAAATCTGGGAGTTAAACTATGTGGCATTGAAGGTGGTTGTATTCAAGTGTCAGTGGGTTGATCAAAAGACAGGAACTAAGACGGATCCTTTAGGGTTTCAATTGGTTGATAGGAAGAAAGTGGGATCAAAGTCGGATGCGTTCGTACTTGCTGGCGAAGGTGACCAAGTTTACTATGTTCAGGATCCTTCTGAACGGCACTACAAGATTGTTCTTGATGGGAAATAAATGGTGTGTGGTGTTGAGCTATTCGAAGAGTATGACAAACGAGCTGCTCACATTTTTGTGCCAATGAAGAAGGACACGATCAATATGGAAGAAACAGAGGCAAACATGTCAATATATCGCGCAAGATCCGATCACACCGAACGCATAGTGATAGATAGCAAAGGCAACGAACGGAAAAGGAAGTTGATTTTCAAAGTTAAGCCGAAGCCTAAGTTCAGGCGTTAGTCAGACATTTTTTTGTTATCAGCTACTCATATTACTACTCTTCCAAACTTAGTTTGAATTTGTAATTCATGAAAATATTTGGGTGAACCTTTGTTTGATCTATCTATTAGAATAAAAGTAAGTTGACAAATCTCCTTTCAAAAAAAAAAAAAAAAAGTAAGTTGACAAATCTCATATTTTAGGCTATCCGGGTAGATTTCCGGTATTTGAAACAATTCCTGGATAGGGTAAAATTTTAGTATGCCCACTTCCGGGTAACAATCCGGACACACAAATATTTTCCAAGCTTATCCGGCTAAGTTCCCGACGTCGTAAAAGGGAACCCGGAAGTAATTTTTATATGGCAAGCCTTTTTATTCAACTTCCCGAATGGTTCCCGGATTGCCATCCGGATTAGTAATTTAATTTACCTTATCCGGGCAGATTTCCGACTTCAGAAACGTGGTTCCCGGACAGGCATCCGGATAAGTAAAGTACATTTGCCCTATCCGGTTAAGGTTTCCGATATCGGAAAAGGAAGCCGGAAGTGTTTTTTTTATGCGAAAAAGTGCGCGCACGCACGAATAAGTAGTTATTTAAAATTGACACTGCAAATAATGGTAGGAATTGTAAATGCATACACACAAACCAATCTATAGCATTCAAACGTTAATGAAATGAATTTAAAATGTAATATCGGTCGATACGGCAAATCCATACTTAACTAAAAATTCAAAACAAATTGCACTAAATAAAGGCCCCATGTCATTGTCATTGCCGTGATCGCCGCCACCATTATGCTCTTGTTCTTCATTACCATGTCCCGGCGAGGCATCCCCACATGTTCCTTCTACAGGCGGACTGATTTGGGGATGAATTTTGGGGAGGGTTTGTTGATTTGGGAAAAAAACCCGCTGCCCCTTTTATAATAAAAACTTCCGGCTCGCTTTTCCGAGTTTGGAAACAAAGCCGGATGGGGTTAATTTATTTTTTGTTCGGTCCGGTTAGAATTTCAGAGTTCGAAAACATAGCGGGACTATATAAAAAATCAGAATAAGTAACACTTAGACTATTTTCTTATCTACTCCTTTACCCATTCATTCCACATACAAACGAAAATATCACTTTCCTCTCACCCATTTACTCTCTTCCACTTCCAAATTCTTCTTCTCCAACCACCAAGAACACCAATCATCACATTGGCCCCATTTCTTGATTTCTAGTACGAAAAAGGAGCTTTTTTGTCCATACTATTGCGGTTTTTGTACTGTTTGAAAAGGTATTTCTTGGAACTTTGCTTCATTTGCATAATCAATATTGTTTATTGGTTAATTTGTCTTATTTGTTCATGGACTTTGCTTAATTTTTACCACAAAAGTAGCAATCCACATTATGGGCTATATTCTTGATTAATCAATTGGGATTATGGGCTATATTCTTGATTAGTCATGATGATTATTTATGTTACTACAAATCTAGGGTTAAGTATGTCATATATATGCACTAATTTAATTACAGACAATTAGGGGTTAAGCATGTGATAGACAATTTATATTAGTCTAATAGGATCCTAAACCCTAGGGGTTTTATGATGGTCATTTAATTAAATACTAAAAATGACTACTTACCATTAATTTAGCATATAATTATTCTTTTTTGATAGTGAGGTTACTTACTATATGCAAATTATTATTTGTAGAGGAGTTATGGCACCACCTAAGAAGAAGGTAGGAATCCCCGAAAGCCCTGAAACCCCTAGCACCGCAGGAGGTGTTAAAAACACAAGGGTGAGGTGTCCTAGGACATATTGTGCCGTCTTACAAAAGAGGATGAAGAGGAATATTTTGACTGACATGACGTTCAACAATGATGGGGAACCAATATCGGAAGAGTATTATTTGTGGAAGAGTTGGGTTGGAAAAATTGGTCGAACTCGTGTGGATATAAAGTATGAATCTTGGCATGAGGTCCCGACAAGGAAAAGACTAAATTATGGGAGGAATGTTTGGTAAGTCTCTACCTTAATTTAAGTTAATTTCATTTTTGTACACATGAATGAGATATGATCCAACTTTTCTTATCAATTGTATGTAGGTACCATTCAAAATTGTTGCCCCAAATATGGAAAAACTTTTTGACACAACTATGTTTCGTTTGAGTAAGGCGGCACGGGATCATAAAGCAATGTTGTCTAAACATTATATTTATGGATAATTTAAGGATGAGGACCCTTGGTTGGCCTACACCGACATTCTACAAGAAAGTTGGGCAATATTCAAAGCATGTACCTTGGAGAATGACCGACTAGTAAGATTAATATCTACCATTCTAGTATTACTCCTTCGTTCACATAACTTAAATTCATTTATGTGTTAGGGTTTAAGGTTGAAGAATAGTGATAATGCGAAGGCTAATACGACACCTCATAAAATGAGTAGGGCGGGATATACTATCACACTAATCAAACATGCAAACAAATTGCAAGAAGATGGGGTGTAAGAGAAAGTGGATAGTGGGATGACGGAAGAGGAAGCACGGGAGAGCACCGAGGTGGTTAATCCTAAGGAGTTCGATAAACTTACTAGCTTCTTGATTGGTCGACAAGATAGCAAAGGCAACTACACACACGAGGGAAACAAGAAGTTAATAATAGATGTTGTAAGTTGTTTCTTTGAATATTTTTAGCTAATATCATTATAATTCTTATTACTATCTACTAGCTAAATGTCATCGTGCGTTGCACAATATGTTTAATTTTTTTTACGTAAATATTATGAACAAACTTATGACGATGAGAATGAAGTGTGTTTAAAGAAAAACTCTTTAAGATAATTAACAAAATTATAGTGGCAAATTTCAAAAGATTATGAAATTGTCAATATATATCGTAATTGTCAGGTTATTCATCAAAGTTAATTATTATAAAATAATATATATTAAGATCAAAATGTAAGAAATTTATTTAATATTTAATTAAGTTAATAGATAAATATTTTTATAAGTACACAATTTAAGGAAAAAATGCTGATGTGTGTAATTTCTAAATTGATCATATGTACTCATGCTAAAAAAAACCAAAAAGTAATATATGAAAATTATAGGCGCCGGAATACAGAATATTTCCATGCATATTCCATATATTGTATGTTCATGTTTTCCTTTCGCAAACGTGTTAATTAGCATGATGTGCTGAAATTAGCGTGTAAATTAGCGTGTAAATTAGGATTTTATAGGTGGAATGAGTTGTATTTATAAAAATAGAAGGCGGAAGCTATTGTATCATCATCTCGATGAAGAATGAAATAATAAAATTAACAGAAATAAAAAAATGAATATATAAAAATGGTAGGCACTGGAATATGGTGAACTTGCGGTGGTTATGTGGCGGCTTTAGTCAAAACTACGTAGTTTCATCCTTTTTAATATTTTTTATTAATTTATTTATTGACCGGAGTAATAACTCTTCTAGTTCCATTTAGGATAAATTGACTAATTTCAATTGGATTTATTTTATTATGCACACTGTTAATTTCGTTGAGTTTATTTCATTATACCACTTTTTGTCACAAAACTAATCGGAAAATTTAAATATAATAGTTTGTATACCGATATATTAATTAATAGTTGAAATTTTGGTTTATGTGAGGTACAATTGTGCTTTTTTAAATTAGTAAAAATCTTGAAATTGATAATGGTGTATAAAGGTAAATACAGCTGATCAAACAGAGGAATAGAATCAAATGTAATACATTCAGAATATTTTTCAGAATCAAATTGATAATGTATGCACAACGTGATTAATTGATTTTCTTATTAATCACCCATTGTTACCTAAAGTGTAGATGTTAAAATAATAAAAAAGCTAGCGTAAATATAAGCTTAAAATACGAATATTTTACAAATAAACACGTATGACAACCTAATTGTAATCATAGAAAACTAACAAATTTAAAGTTAAGAATATATTGGCTTGAAAAGGATCACTACCAAATAAAGTCTAAAACCAAACTGATCTTATAAGACTTAATGAGAATAAACTCTTCATAGCTTTCCAATAAACAATTAAGAACATAAAACAATAGCTTTACAATTAAGCTTTCCATTGTAAAGAGGTGATTAATAGATGAATGTTGACTGAGTCGAGTAGGATGAAAATGAGTGCAGTGATCAATATGTTGGTCTGTTTTAGCATGTACACATCTGTTGTGTTCTCTATGAACTCAGCGACTTTCTATTATTTCTATTAGATTAGACTGATTTCTTCATGTAACAATGCAGCAATTCAGATAAACGCAGACACAAAAATAAATATTTAGTTTCTTCTTCACAGTTGTTTGAATAATTGTTTCTTAATAGATTTAATTATAAATTTGGGAGTTAGGATTGTCGAGACCGGTGGATAGGAACCTAAGTTTGATAATATGAGCGCACGGTAAAAACGGCTCGGTAAAAACGGTACGGTAACAAAATAATGAAGTTTGATAATCCCCGTAACCTTTTCAAGCCACCATTACTAATAACCATGAAAGATAGATTCTAGTTCTCCAAACTTTGAAAACCTATTCAATGGACAGTTCATTAGAAGCAGAGATATAAGAATGATACTGAAATGGATGGATCTTTAAGGTTCAGAGTTTCTTGCTTAAACCCTAATGGAACATGTTATATTAAATCTGCTAATCACGCCGACCAAATTCCGATCAACGAATAAGTCGTGAGCAAACCAGCCAATATAGAAATATATACACCCATCGATTGTTACACAAGTTTACTCATAGACCAGAATTCGTTGCGGAGTAGCCGGGATTTAGGCAATGCTGTGATGAATGATATCTTTCCCGGTGTTTCCATCTCTGCTCTGAATTCACGGAATCCCTAAAACATATCGGCGGTGATGAGTTTCTTCACTGGCTTCAGTGGAGAGATTTTCTCTGTCATACACCATCTCAAACCTGCCATCTCCGATGAACTCCGGCGAGAAATTTGTTGTGTGAGAAGCTCATCATGGAGACCTTGAGGATTCAAACTCTGACGCGGAGAAAAGCAGTTTCAAACATATTGAAGTGTGAGTCTACCTAGATCTGATCGATTAGTTTACTTAGATCGGTTTATCTTTACTGTGTACGGGACATTGTAATGTCAAATATACGGAATTTAAAGAACACATCAATTGATAACGCAGTTCGGTTTACAACCTACTCTGCGAGGCAGCTTCTGCCCAACTTGAAGAATTTCACTAGAAAGCCCAGTTACAGTACAAAATCCCTTTGCTACTTAACTCTATATCTAGCGCGAGTCACGGCTGCACTTCTTCAAATTGTCCCAAACACAAGCTCCTTCTATGTTGATCTCCCGATCTCTTTGTCGTTGTCGTTTGTCGATCTCCTTGAGTGAACCTAAATCACGGCTCTAACTTCTCCTCGATCATTCTGTAGCAAAACCTCAAACTCCCAGTTTATGCTTTATGCGTTGAAGCTCCTGAATCGATGCTGAATATAGCCATGGGGCTCTGTATTTATAGAGCATTGAATCCAATGATCAATCAGATTCACAACTCTTCTTTTCCCTGTATGAATGTGTTTTTCCAAATTTTTCTATTCTATTACATAAGGGAAAAGAATGTTCTAATCTAGGTCTAATTAGGAATAAACCATATTAATTTGGTTTTATTCCAAAAATGTTTTAATCTTACCAACTAAAACATAAAATAGAATCTAGATTGGATTCGGCTGAATATCATCTTTCCATGTTTGCACGATCAGCCATAATTAATCTTGGACTTCCTTGTTTGTTGTTTTTCTGAATCTGCGTCTTCTTGACATTACTTCATGTCGAAGTTCCTGAAGAACTTGGCGCCTGACATGAATTCATGTCAAAGTCTTCACCGTTCATAAAAATTGCCAACTCAATAATTCTTGACTTTACACATATATACTGAAGCCATTGTGGTTCGATGATTTCAGAAGTAGCCTTCTCTACTATATGATCCTCGAATGAAAATTTTATGATAATACGAAAAAGAAGTTGGGGGATCCTGAGGGAGACCTTACGGCGATGAGTGAGAATGAAAAACGAACAGATTATATAATTCGTTTGAAGTATCATGACGTTGGCAATCAAGTAAAATATATTATTAACATAAATAAATTGTATGGAATATTTTTAAAAGGAAAATGTGTTGGAGTCAAGCTAAAGGAATTTGAAGGCAATTAAGTAAAATATATTAATAATATAAATACACTGTATGGAATATTTTTAAAAGGAAAATGTGCTGGAGTCAAGCTAAAATTATTTTGAAGTAAAATTTAAAATAAAAAATGAAAATACATGCAACGTATAAAAGGGAAGAATACATTGACGCAAAAAACATATTGTCGTGTATATATATATATATATATATGCGATATTTATACTATAAAATAAAAGGAAATTGTAGAAAAAGGAAATTTGGCAAATTGATTAACTCGGACGATACCTTTCGGCAAAAATAATAAAATTTAAAGAAACCAAAAAGAAATATATAAAAATGGTAGGCGCCGGAATATGGTGAACTTGCGGTGGTTATGTGGCGGCTTTAGTCAAAACTACGTAGTTTCATCTTTTTTAATATTTTTATTAATTTATTTATTGACCGGAGCAATAACTCTTCTAGTTCCCTTTAGGATTATTCTTTCTACTTCATGTTTGTTTTGTATTAAATGATAGGATGATGTCAAAGCGAAAATTGTTTCGGGAGAATTTGTTCCCACACAAGAGAAGGATATCCTTTATGAGGCGACGAAACGGAAGGAACACCCGGTAGAGTTCGTGGACATGCATCACATGTGGCGAAAAGAGATCTCATCGGCAAACCAAAACCTTCTAAACCACCAAGACATATACCAAGTACAACAAGTTGCAAGAGGAACTTGGGGATACAAAAAAAGAGCTCGAGGATACCAAGAAGAAGCTTTATGAGGCTGTGAAGAATATGATGAAAAGGGACATAGCTATCCAAATATTAGCCAAGCAAACGGGTGCAATTCTCCCACTAAATTTGAATGATCTAAGCGACGATTGGGAGCCTCCTTCATGTGGTTCAAGGCAATCCACCATCGCCACAACCAAACATATGTAATGATAACTTAAGCCGACCAAAAAAGGTAAATACACTAACTCACTTTTCGATCGCATTCGTATTCAAATTCTAGATTCGTTCTATTAATAGTCTTAGCATGTTTATGACGATACTTTAAAAATGGAATCCCCTACTTTAGGTCAAGGTCGAGGTCACATATCCATGCAAATTATATATCGATGGTGGAGTGAGGAAGCCTACTATGCATGTTGCAAACGGAATTTTCAATGAGTCGGTGAAGATGCATGGCGACCAAAAAATTGCAATAGGTTTGGAGGAGGTTTGCTTGAAAAAAGCTTTGATTATAACTACTCGAATTCCCATACCCGAAGGCCCGTGGAAGGTATGTTTTTACTTTGGCCTCGTAGGCTAATTTTTGTCGAGAGTTTAGGAGAGACTCAACCCGCTAGCCTATACAACCCAATTATGGGCGTTGCACGCAAGGTTGATCCAAAAATTTCAAAACAAATTCCCCAACCTTTGACCACCCCAAAAGATGTTGTAGTTAAATCTATGACACCGGCTATGAAGGTGTTGTATGAAGTTGTCTACATAATACAAATTTGGATACGAATTCACGGCTCCAACGGAAGTATTTGGTGGTATTGGAAGGCAAATAATGTGTTGGGGTGAATTTGAGGATCTATGGAAGGGTGACAAGGCAACCGAGCCCCTAATGTCCTTATTCCAACTGTAAGTCATTTAATGTTGAGACTATATTAAGTTGTGTGTTTTCAACCGCCGTTCTCCCCGTTGTTTTTAACCATTCATCTTTTTTGTCCTTAAGTTCGTTATATCAACTCGTTCAAAAACGGTTAAAGCCATGGATAGGCTTCCTATGCCCTGAGCAGATCCAAGAATTCGGTCATAATGATGCAGAGCGTTTAAGTTACATGAAAGAGGCTCTCGGTGTTAAGGACAAAACATTGTTCCTAGCACCGCTCATTTCCAGGTAAGCAATTCATATTACCTAATTTTATACATTATACCTTATCTTGGGTTAACTTTTATATTGTCATTATTGACGAATGGATATGCATTTTTTTTAGTAAACATTGGAGATTGGTTGTGATCCACAAAAAAACCAAAGAAGTTTATTGGATAGATCCTCTTCATCGTCCGCCAATCCCGTCTTTCGAACACCTCCTTAGACAAGCTTTGAATCATGTAGATCCCTCTAGGAGGGCGTTTGTAATGACTGAGATTGAGGTACTCTACACGTTTCTCCCTCAATAATCCCACTAGTATTATCGACATCGATTGTATTTAACAATGTGATCTACCTTTTGTGTTAAAGTACAAGAGACAAAGTAGCGACTGGGAATGCAGTTTCTACGTTATGTTGTATGAGCTCAAATTGGTAGCGGAACTTAGCCCGTAAGTTTCAATTAAATCTATAAGGGCATCTACCTTATACATATTCATATGTTTGCGTCATATATTGAATTGTGTCTGCTAATGCACAGATTTTCGAAAAGGATACAAGCCCCTATACACCTGAACAACTGAATCTACCAAGGAGTAGTCTTGCAACATTTATCGTAACTTCGCATGAATCCGTTCTAGCTATAAATTGACACATGTTTTTGTGTTATTCGCAATTTTTGGTGTATTTAGCGCCTTCAAGTGATGTATTACCTTATACATTCATTCTTAATACATCACAAACATTTGAAACATATAATTCTTCACTAGCACCATTTAAATACATTCTATTTTGTATTCAAAAGCCGAAATAAATAAAATTCTGATTTTTAAATTAATCATCCGTGACTATTTTCCGAGTTCTTAAAGTTACCCGGACAGTACAAAATTCTTCCGGCTAGACTTCCGGTGTCGGAAACATTCCCGGAAGAAAATACCCTCTTTTCACCCATTTTCCCTGATTGACATCCAGTTTAGTAATACATTTACCCGGCTAGGTTTCTGGTTTTGTAAATGTAGCCGGAACTACCTATTGTCCGCCACCGCTTCACGGCAGCCGGATTATTGCCTGCGCCGGAATATTTCCCGGCTAACCGTCGGCTAGGTAAAAATGATCCTCCGAGTTACCGTCCGGACACGTAACGGCCGGTGAAACCAGCGCCCAGCTTCCTGCTAGCAACGGGTGTTTACGAGTCCGGAAATGTACCCATTCGGGTAAGTTTCTGAACTCGTAAACGTTACTCGGCGGTTTCAGCCGCCGAGTAACGGTGGCGCCAATTGCACGGCGCCACCAAGGACGGCGGTTTTGACGGAACCGCCGTGTTCCGTCCCTTATTCCACTAGTGCACCTATGTCTTTCTTCCGAGAATATCTCGAACCCACTTCGATAAAATGTTCAACCAAATATAGATCCTCCTTTGACAACCGTTCATTTTCTCTAATAATTCTTTCGCGATCCATAATAGAAATGATGCTTCAAAAACATTGGTTAACGTACACCTCCCTTGTCTAAAAAAAGCCTACCACGGTATGATAAAACGTAAGCGTACAATCTACAAACAAATACAACATAACAACACCTTAAATCAATCAATCAAATTCAAATTTATAAAATATCTACAATGAAATTTACAAAAGAACAACAGATAAGAGAGGCAATCACTTACCTTTAAAATGTTGGCTACAATGCCCTTGACGATCAGATAAGCAACGATCACTACTCGAAAGTTTCCACTTCGTTCAAACTTTGATATTTGTGATCTTGTTTGACTAACCCGCTACAAATCTTCGAACATACATTTAATTGACTACTTGACCGAGTTATGAAATTGCAACCTATGTCGCCATATAAATCATTCTTATTTGTGATATCGTCAGATACCGTCGTCAGATACCGTTACCCCCTAAGCATTTGCTACGATATCATAACTATTATCGATAAACACATCAACGAAGCGCATCATGAAGTGTAAACTTAACGATGTCGCTTACAATATCTGACGTAACCTAGGATGAATATTAAAGCTTCATAAGTAACGATCGTAGGTACTTCCGATTTCGTAACAAGGGATGAACTCTACAGGTATGCAACGTCAAATAAGCTAAATCAAATGACATAATCTAACGATATCGGAACCATTGAAAACATACAAAATTGTACATGTAAATTACAGTGACTATAACATGTTACGGTATCACTAGACCTTTGTCACTACACGGAGGAATCAAATTAAACGCCTATTAAATATTAAATTCAAGGCGTTTACTGTTCTACCTTAAATCTGTGCGTTTCCACCTTTTTCATTTTTTGAAAATGACGATTGATCCAAGCTTACGATATCTTAAGAGTGGTGATACATGAGTTCCATGTTTACTAATGCAGGTCTGAAATATTGTGTTTTTCAGACCTGCATTAAGTAAACATGGACCTGCATGTATAATTACTATATCTTAAGCTTGTTGGAAGGCGGAAAAAATCAAACCGCAACAAACGCCTTGAACAAGTGCCTTTGATGAAGGCCTTTGTACGTAGTGATAACACGTAGAGAATAAGAGCAAGTCTAGCAAGTGCTCTATAGTAGCAATTTTGGTAGAATATAGGGATTTTAGTTTCCAACAGCTTCCCCAAATAATTCTGCAAGTTAGAGAGAGAGAGTGATTACCTAGATTTGTAGAGAGAGAAATTTTTAGGGAGTGAGATCAGGGGCAGACCATATGGGGGGCCAAAAGGGGCCGGGCCCACCTCATAAATTTGTCAAGATATAGCCTATATATAGTATTATTCTCCCTTTAAATAGTATTTAGTTAAAAAAATAATTTGTGGCCCACTTTACAAAAAAGTATAAATACATAAGGAGAGTAGAAATTTTACTAAAATTAGATTTCTGATAAAATTAGTGAATCATTAGTAGGGACCACACATTTTGTTAATTTTCTATTAGTATTTTGTTTTTGTTGTTTGATTTATAATCCTTGTAGGATTTTATATTAGTAATATTTTTAAAAAAAATATTAGTTAATCCTATAACATATTATTAATAAGACATACTAATGCCATTAGGATTTGCTTTTTGCAATTTGAACGGGTCTTTTCAGCCATGAAAATTGTGAAAACAAGTATGCGTAGTTGAATGGAAGATGATTTTCTGCGAGATTCTTTGATGCTATATATTGAAAGAGAGATTGCGGAGACCATTCCCATTGATTCGATTATTGACACTTTTGAGATGATCAAAGAGAGAAGAGTTAGATTCAAATAAATTTTATATTTTCTCAACAATAGTTGGTCCGTTATAAGTATGATTCTTTTATTTCTAAATAAATTATTTTGTTATACCGTTATTTTTATAATATCATTAATTCTCTCGAATTCAAATTTTATGATTAGTCCGGCCCCCTCGTCGGTAAAATGCTGGGTCCGCCCCTGAGTGCGATCTAATAAATTATTAATATTTTTATTACTCTTCACCCTCTCCTTCTCTCCTCTGAGTCCTCTCTATTAGGGTAAAGGCTAGTATAGACTTTTCCATGTAAATATTGAGTATATATATGAGAGCCAGGGCTACCACATTGGTACGCTTTTATCATTATCTGTACATGGTATCAAGAGCTTAGGTTTTAAAAAAAAAACTCTCTTCTCCTCTCTAATCCGATGTCAAATTTTCCGACGAGAGAAGATTTGGGCCTGTCACCGGCAACTCTGCCCGCCGATGGCCCTCTTCTTCAAGCTAGGTCACTTTCCGCTGCCGCTGCGTCGCCGTCTCTGGAATCCTCGGCTTCTTCGACGCTCCAATCGGCATCTAACCTGGCTCGATTACCCATCCCACCCGCTGCAGCTTCATTGGGGATCATGCCTCCCGCCATCATCCCAGATCAGCGTTCAGGCATCCCAAATCAACCTCCAGGCGTCCTAGAACGACCTCCATAGGTCCCGACAACAGCTGCGCAGCAGATGGAAGCTTCAGGAGACACGGGCGCGTGGATCACACGCGCCCCAGACGCAGCCGACGCGTCAGGCGCGTGGATCTCACGCGCCACAGCTCAAACCGACCCGACAGTGTCTGGCGCATGCGATGGCGCGTGGATCGCATGCGATGGCGCGTGGATCGCACGCGCCCCAGACGCGACCCACGCGTCAGGCGCGTGGATCTCACGCGCCACAGCTCAAACCGACCCGACAGTGTCTGGCGCGTGGACTGCACGCGTCGGGCGCGTGGATCGCACACGCCCGTGTTCCAGACTCGCCCTCTCTCCCTGGCGCGTGGGGTACACGCGCCGACGTGGCCCTGGTCCTGCAGAACCCTTATTTTGCTCCGTTTCAGCAGACCATCTTCACCACTGCTCCGTTTCAGCCGAATCAGTCGTTTACATCTGCTCCGTTTCAACAGCAACAGTTTGCAGCAACTCCGGTTCAGCATAATCAGTTTGTATCTGGTCCGTATCAACAATTTTAGTCCACCGCCATGAACAATCAAGGTTTTTTGGGATCTTCTACTAGATAGCAAGGTTTCTCCCTTCCACATTTTTCTGCTCCAAATCCATCCAATTTAGTTACGATTCAACTGTCATCTCCAGAAGATTACTTGCTTTGGAAGACTGAGATTACTTGTCTTTTGGTAGCACATCAACTACTCGGCTTTGTTGACGGTACTATGTCTCTCCCCACTCCTTTTATTTATGATGCAAATGGGAGCATGATTCAAAATTCACAATATTCAGAATACTTACGTGTTGATCAACAAGTTAAAACTTGGATATTTGCCACGATATCTCGGAATGTGTTTGTTGATGTTCATGAGCTGCACACTTCTCGTGATATTTGGGTTCGTTTACAGTCACGTTTTATGCAAGCTAGTATGGCTAAATCTATGGAGTTGAAGGGTAGACTAACTAGACTAAGAAAGACTGATTCTCAATCTATGGATGAATATTTGCGTGATGTTAAGATGTTAGCGGATTCTCTTGCGGCTATCAAGTGTCCTGTCTCCAATCATGACTTGGTTCAGTCTACACTCTTTGGTGTGGAGGGAGACCCTGATTATGCTCATTTGGTTACTACTTTGATTCATTATCCATTGGAGCTGAGTTTCGATGATCTACGTCCGAAGTTGTTACTTCATGAGCAACGTCTGAAACATTCAAAGGATCTTGCTGAGACTTCTTCCCATGCACTTGTGGCACTACAGTCATCTGGTTCCTCGTCTACTGGATCCAAGAGTTCAGGGGGTGGCAAGAATAAGAACAAAAACAATCACAACAGAGGAGGTCGTGGTAACAATAATCGTGGAAATTCAAATCGCTCAGAAGGATCAACGGTAGGCAGTGGAGCTGCAAATAACAACATAAATCGTAACAATGGTATGAGTAATATTTCTGATTTGTCATGTTCATTATTGCCTTTCACCAACTGTGTTACTAATAATGCGTGCTCAGCAGGAAGTAATTCATCCAATGGCAATTTTAGCTCTACTCCCTCTCCCGATTCTTGTTGTTTCTGTCTTACTCCAGGTCATGTCGCACAGTTCTGTCCTCACATATATAATCCAAATTTTGTGCCCCCTGTCAAGATAGTGTTACTAGAGCCTTCGCTGCTCTGTCTGTTGGTGGTGAAGCAAATGACTCTGTCTGGTATCCGGATTCTGGGGCTGCTTCACACATGACTCATCAAGAAGGTAAACTCTCTTTTACAACCCCATATCATGGTTCAAGTTCTGTTGTTGTTGGCGATGGTAACACTCTCCCAATTAAACATGTTGGTAAAATGGAAATTCAAACACCCTCACGCCCACTTAGCTTATCCTCTGTTTGTCATGTCCCTGGTCTTAAACATAATCTCCTCCCTGTCAATAAGTTGTGTAAAGAAAATGCATGTATTATGAGTTTTGATGATTCTTCTGTTTGGGTTAAGGACAAGGAAACGGGGGAGGTGCTTCTAGAGGGGGCCAGTAAGAATGGTGTCTATCCAATCCAACCAGCGTTTGTGAGTCCTCAGTCATCCGTACCTGCTTTTCTAGCCACTAAGGAGTCTGGTGATATTTGGCATGCTCGTTTGGGTCATACATCTTCTAGAGTTATAGGGAATTTGATTTCAAGTAATAAAATTTCGTGTACTTCGAAATTTCATGACGATTGTGTTTGTTGCAAATTGGGAAAAATTCATCGTTTGCCTTTTGAACCAGTTCAACATTCTGCTCCATATCCCTTATATATGATTCATAGTGATGTTTGGCAATCTCCTGTACTATCAAATCAGTCTTTTCGATATTACGTTGTGTTTGTTGATGATTTCTCACGTTTTTCATGGGTTTATCCTTTACGTAGAAAATCCGAGGTTTACTCACAATTTCAAAAATTTCAAAAGATGGTTGAGAATCTGTTTAATTGCAAAATTAAGATTTTCCAAAGTGATGGAGGTCGTGAATTTGATAATTCTTCTCTTCTCCAATATTATACTGAATGTGGAATAATTTTTCGTAAATCATGTCCCGGCACACAAGCTCAGAATGGAGTTGCTGAACGCAAACACCGCCATCTCATTCAAATGGCGCGCACAATGCTTGTTCAGTCAGATCTTCTTGCTCAATTCTGGGTTGATGCTGTTTTTCAAGCTGTTTTTACTGTTAATCGTTTACCAAGCTTGAACTTATGTGGTGTGTCTCCATTTGAAAAATTGTTTCATCGTTCTACATCTTATGATTTTTTTAAAGTCTTTGGTTGTGCTTGTTTTCCTCTTCTAATGGATCCTAAAATCAACAAATTACAACCTAAATCAAAACATTGTGTTTTCATTGGTTATGCATCTGATTATAAGGGTTATAGGTGTCTTGATCCTCTCACTGATCGAGTTTATGTTAGTCGTCATGTTCTTTTCCATGAAAAACAATTTCCCTATCGTAGTCTCATTCCTTCTCAGTCGAGCTTACCTTTTTCCTCACCGCTTGATCTTTCTGAGGGTTGGTCGCCTACTGTGGTGTCTACGGGATCTAGTTCGTCTACTCAGTCAACATTCCCGTCATTATCGTCATCTTCTTCTCTAGTGTCTCCTCCTCCTATCACGTCTCTGGTACATTCTGTTGAGTCACATCCTATCTCGCCCTCTTCCGCGTTGCCTCCTAGCTCACCTCCAGTTACGATGGATCCTGTGTTGCCAGAAATTGTGGATAGGTCGAGTTCATTGTCTAGCCCGGTTACTGAGTCAGTCTCTCCTGTCTATCGATCTCCCGCGTCCAGCCCGGTTCATAGTCCGGTTGTATCTGCGTCTCCTGAGCTTCGATCTGCTGACTCTAATTCCTCTCCATCACCGTCTAGTGTACCTTCCCAGTCGGTCATCCATCCGAGTTTTTCCTCTCCTATTTTGCCTTCCATTGCCCCTTCCTCACAGTCGTTGGTTTCCAATGCTCATCCCATGGTTACTCGTCTTAAAGCTGGTATTTCCAAGCCTCGCCGGTTAATGAATTTAAAATCAGATATTGTAGAATTAGAGCCTTCTAATTTCAAACAAACGTCCAAAGATTCTCGTTGGTGACAGGCTATGCTTGATGAGTATAATGCATTACTTAAAAATAATACTTGGGAGTTGGTACCTCGCGACTTCAATCGCAATGTGCTTGGATGTAAATGGGTGTATAAAATCAAATACAATTCTGATGGGTCATTGGAGCGGTTTAAGGCCAGACTTGTTGTTTTCGGAAATCACCAGCAGGCAGGTATTGATTATTTTGAAACTTTCAGTCTTGTTGTTAAGCCTACTACTGTGCGATTGGTTCTCACTCTTGCTATTTCTCTTAATTGGACTGTCCGTCAACTTGATGTTAAAAATACATTTTTGCATGGTTTTTTGAATGAAGAAGTTTTTATGCGTTAACCACCAGGTTTTGCTGATCCTTCTCGTCCTCATCACATCTGTCGGTTACGTAAGTCCATTTATGGGTTACGACAAGCTGCTCGAGCTAGGTTCTCCAGATTTAGCAATTTCTTATTATCCATTGGTTTTAAATGTAGCAGTTGTGATTCTTCTATGTTTGTTCTTAAATATAAAAGTCACATGCTTATCTTACTTCTCTATGTGGATGATATAGTCCTAACCGGTAGTAGTAATGACTTGGTTCACAAATTCATCTTTGTTCTGTCTTCTGAGTTTGATATGAAGGATTTAGGGGATCTTCATTATTTTCTAGGTTTACAGGTGTCTCGTACTCCTAAGGGTTTATTTTTGTTTCAGCAAAAATATGTGTCTGATTTGTTGCGCAAATTTCATCTTCACACCGTTAAACCTGTACGGACCCCTAGTGTTTCTAGAGTTACATTGTCATCTGTTAATGGTGACCTTCTTGCTGATCCCACTGAATATCGTAGTATGGTTGGTGCATTGCAATATTTAACTATGACTCGTCCAGATATTGCTTATGCTGTTAATATGGTTTCTCAGTTTATGCATGCTCCTCGTACTACTCACCTTCATGCTGTGAAGAGGATTTTCAGGTATTTGCAGGGCACTATGGAGTTTGGTCTTTTTCTCCATGCCGCAAATTCTCCGGAGATGGTGATTGCTTATTCCGATGCTGATGGGGCTGGTTGTCCGGACACTCGTCGCTCCACCACAGGCTATGTTGTGTTCCTGGGGAAGAATTTGATTTCCTGGCGCTCAAAGAAACAACCTACTGTGTCGAAATCCTCTACGGAGGCAGAATATCGTGTTGTTGCTTACACTGCGGCGGAGACTATTTGGTTTCGTCAATTGCTTGCAGATTTTGGGTACTATCTTCGTCATCCGGTCACTCTCTATTGTGACAATGTTTCTGCGACATATCTTGTGGCCAATCCGGTTCAACATGATCGTAGCAAACATATTGATGTTGATTATCATTTTGTTCGAGAAATGGTTGCCCATGGTGGTCTCCGAGTTCATTCGATTCCGACAAAGTTGCAGGTTGCTGATATATTTACTAAGGGTCTTTCTAGTGATTTGTTTTGTAAACATAGATCCAATCTATCCGTAATTGCACCCCGTAATGATTGAGGGGGTGTATTAGGGTAAAAGCTAGTATAGACTTTTCCATGTAAATATTGAGTATATATATGAAAGTCAGGGCTATCACATTGGTACGCTTTTATCATTATTTGTACACTCTCTTCCATCTTCTCTTCTCTTCTCTTCTCTTCTCTTCTCTCTTCCATCTTTCTGCAAAAATTAATTCACGGTTTTGCTGCAACATTATTATACTCTCAACTCCTCTGAATCTAGAACTCTTTAATTTGTGGGCATTATCATCATTCAATAGCTCGTCGATTTGTTAATCGATGAAGAATATATGAGTTTGCATAATTTGAATTTAATTAAGACACCCATCGAATTTCTCAGAAATTGGTCAAGTCGAATTCACATCTAGGCAAGTCAGATTTGCCGGAGATTAGCGGTGAAGGTCCGAACAAGTTGAATTCACATTGAAGAAGAAAAGGTTTGGGAGAAAAAGAAATCAAAAATTATAAATATGCATTAATTTTATTATAAAACATATCAGCTAGAATATAGATTAATCGTTATATGTGGTAAATTAGATTGAAATATAGCGTTTAGGAAATATGTTGGTAACCAAAAGAGTAGATCTATAATCCAAGTTACAACGTCTGGACACGTTCTCGCAAAAAACACCAGTTATTTTTTAACTTATTCGGTTAGTCACTGTATCATTTTCGCTCTGATATATATGTTCGCTTGTCGGCACTTGCAGTGATGATTTTAACATGATCGACGTTTAACTGTGAAGATAATGATCAATAATTTCGCCTCTTAGCGGCTGATTTGCGTCGGCATGCATTGCATTAATAATAAAGCGCTGCTCCTGGAGTTTTCTATTCGGCCAATTCTATTTGCTAATAATAATAAATATCCTAACGTACTTTTCACTAAAGATAATTCCACGAGATAACTATAACGTTAGAACCACAGACTTCGCAGCTGCTGCTGCTGCTTTTGTAAAATGTTAATTCGGTCCACAGAATTTCGGCCAATCATTTTTTTTATCAGAAAGTCTTGTACAATTAATCTTCTCCAATGCCAATGGAGTATGTTCACGCACGTTACAGATATGTGTAAGACAAAATCAATGTACAACGTTGACAATCAAGATCTAATTCGAACGAATCTTCATCGTTCGAATTAATGTACAACGTTAACATGAGCCTAAGATTCACATGTTTAATTAAAATAGAATTAACTTAACATACACTTATAAAAAATTACGTGATTAAATTTTTAATTAAGTATATATATGATACATAACATAACCATGATTATATTGTTTGAAAAAGGGCACATCATCTAAACTAGATGAATTTCAAAACAATTCATAGTATTAACTAAGTGTTCAAATTTATATTTCAATAATACTAAGTGACACGAAAATAATCAAATTTTAATAAATATTTATTGTGATAATTAAAAGTGACATTTTTTGAAATTTTGATGAACTTTACTAAACAAATTTTGAGGTTTATTAACCACACTTTATCATATAGAGGGAGATTGGGAGTAGCTGTGATCTAAAACACAGCGCAGACAAGGACAACAAACTAGGCATATCACATAGTATGTATCAAAATATTTGTATGACGTCAGACAATGGAGACTGGGAGTAGCTGTGACCTAAAACACGGCGCAGACAAGGACAACAAACTAGGCATATCACATATGTATCAAAATATTTGTATGACGTCAGAAAATAGGGATGGCTACTTGATAGTATATTCGTCGGCAATGTGGAACCTAGGTTAACAGAATCAGCTGATGACTTAATTACTACTATAGCCCCTCTCATCATGTGTACTTTTTTACTTAGTATTTATATAAATAACATAAAAATATAGGTATATTATTAGATTATGGAATTACTATGATAAATATTAGCTTAATTTTTTTATTTAAATTTAAATATTATAAAATATGGAGTTGGTCTCTGGAGTGACCGTCTATATTATGCTATAATATAGACTAGGGACTAAATTACAATATGGAAGGAAGGAGGTCCTTATTTGCAAATTTTGTGAAAAGTACTATTCACGGCACTGTTCACGCGCACTATTCACGGCACTGTTCACGGCACTGTTCACGCAAAAATAAATCAGTTAATATAATTTCTGTATTTTAAACACTTGTTAACACAAAAGAATTCAGGTTAGAAAGACAAGTTTCCATATTATAAACATCAGATTTTAGGTACATAAAAACTAGGGTGTTTAGGTTAAATAATGTTGTGTTAAGTATAATCAAGTTTCACCAAAGGTTTCAGCCCAAAAATTCACAACCATCACAATTTTCAACTTAAACAATCAAGTTTCACAAAAACCACAGTTTTCAGCCTAAATAATTAAGTTTTCACAGTTTTCACAATTAATAATCAAGTTTCGCAACCCACAACTTTTCAACCTAAACAATCAAGTTTTCACAATAAAAACAGTTTTTAACCTAAACAATCAAGTTTTACAAACACCACAGTTTTCAGCCTAAAAAATATAGTTTCTACAATCACTGTAGTTTTCAACCTTAATAACCAAATTTTCACAATCACAATTTTTACATTAAAAAATCAAGTTTTACAAACACCACAGTTTTCACAATAAATAATCAAGTTTCAACACAAATCAAGAAACCTAGTTTTTAAGTTAAACACATAAAATTTCATATGCAGACAGAAACCACATTAAGCAGTCTAGTTTTCAAGCTAAACACATAAATTTCATAACAAGACAGAATCCACATTAAAAAGTCCAGTTTCCAAGATAAACACATAAAATTTTATAAGAAGGAAGATACCCCACATTAAACAGTCTAGCTTTCAGATGTATGAACACACATCATCAGACAACATAATTCCAGAATGACACGATCTAAATCGCTACAGAAACAATCTCATAAATCATAAGCAACAATAATCACCTAAAGCACAATTGCTAATACATCAGCAATAAATAACATCAAAGCCTAGAATCTGATCCGATCAATTGATCGCATAAACAACAGCAGATTGAATAAACGAAAAGGCATAAGCAAAACAACATCCAATCCCAGAGCATAATACATTGAGCTTGGATCTAACCTTTAGCAAAAGTGAAAAGAGAGCAGGTCGAACACGTTGAACAGGCTCTGCTCCTCCGTCGTCGCCGGCGATGCTAGAAGCAGGGAGACGATAATAAAGGCGGTCCAGAGAAAAATCGTGGAATTACTCCGGCGGCGGGACCTGGTGGTGCGACGGAACTGCCACCAGCGCCGTTGGCAACCGGCCGTGTGGAAACCTACAAGCCCACAGCTCCTGCCGGTTGGATTGCGTAGATTGGGAACGACGATTGAAAGAGGGTTTGGGGATGGGAAATTGGGAACGATGATGTGAAGGTTTTGAAAAATAAAAAATAGAAATATGGTATATATATTTATGGAGGGGGTCTGTGATGCAATTTCCCTATATTGCTAAAAAGGACTTGCGTAAATATTAATTGCAAAAGAGGAGCCGCCTTTCCTATTTTAATTGCAGAAATAGGCCGTCTATATTATAACTATAATATAGACGGTCTATTCCAAGACTAATAATAATATACGACAATATTTGATATTAATTTCCACATTGACAACATGTGAAGATTAGCTAGTATTTTTAAAAAAATAATAATTTAATAGAGGATTATTCATGACTCCTCCAACCGAAAATAACCAAGATACACATTATGCTCAATACTCCTAATAAGGAGACAATTTGTAACATTACAGAGAATTTTATAGCCATGTCATTAAAATATATTCCTCTGCATCAATAGCACATGTAGTGGTCTAAACTAAATAGTGTGAATTCGAACTAACAAAACGTGGATGAAACCAGAAGTAAAATCCGGCAAATATTGGTCTCCAGCGCTTTGAATTTCCAATCACTTCCAGGCTAATCTCATTAAACGTTATTTGTTTCTCCCCTTGGAGGAAGTAAGAGATTTACCATGACGTTTATACACCTTCAGAGCATTATAAAAGTTTATATCTAACATGCCACAAGCTGACCAATCAATGATTATTCTGTGAACACATCCAAATCCATCTCATTAGACGTTATTTGCATTTCCCCTCAGAGGCAGTAAGAGATTTTCCAAGTTTTGTTCACCCTATACCCAATGATTAATTAATTAGCACGCTTGGTCTACAAATCTGATATACAGAGTAAGTATTTAACTATTCTAACTCGTATTTCTCCTTGCCGTACAGGCGTGGGTTACAGAATCGCCAAAAATAATTATTTAAACTACTCTGACTTGGAGTTCTCCATTACCGATACCACTAAGAATAATCAAATTTGAAACCAAACACAATTTAACGAAAAACTAATGTTTGGCAGATAAAATTTCAGACAAATATTTAATTAAAACTCAATTAAGCACAATACCCACTGTTTAGCATAAAATAAATAGAAAAGGAACAAAATTTTGTTCAACGGTGATAATCACACTGACCGTCTATCTGGACCGACCTCTCTCCGCCATCACCTTCCCTTCTCTGAATGCACCTTCCAGCCTTTGATACATGACAATTGGATTTCGAGGCAACTCTCGATCGGCATTGAATTGGGGATCTCTATCATAGACCCCGCCAATCATCAAAGAAGTCCCGATCCCAATCAGCTCCCCGTGATGTCTTCTCAGGCATGACCTCGTCTGCGTCTGATTACCCGATTCGTCGGTGCCTTGTCTGATTTCCCGAATTGATCAAAGAAGCGGTGCTTACCGAAATTCTTGATTGCATAGGCCATGGGGTGGAGGAGCCTGGAAGGTAGCGACCCATCCAGCATGTCCGGTGGCGACCCGAACTGCCCGGCTCCAATTCTAATAAGCTCGCTGACCGCAACCAAATCACCCATAGAGTGGAGGCATAACAAAAAAGTCGTAGTTGTTCGATGGTGAGAACAAAAGTTTTAGGCTAGGGATCGGAGGGGTGAAGGAAACTAAACTATGGTGGTATGGGGAGGAGATCGAGACTCGGTGATACTACCGGCGATCTCCTTCCCGTTGTGAAAAAGTTTGACAGCGGAGGTTTCTTTGCGTAGGGTTTTTTAAACGTTTTTTTATATATTACAACGACATATTCTAGTACAAGGATCTTACAACTATTTTAATCTAACTATATCCTACTCTACTCTACTCTACTAATCCCGTACGTTGAATCGCCGAGGTCCTCATCCTGATACTTTGAGTGGAGTGAAGATTCCACTTACACCGGCATTTGATGCTCCCCTGCTCTGGACACCGTCGATGCAGTTCCCGTCTCGTTGATTGAGCATTTTGAAAGACTTGACCCAGAGAAGTCAGAGGAGATATGATTTGAAAATGATGTGATGGAGGGAATTCGAATTTCCGACCTCCGCCGAGTGAGACTTGTCCTATAACCAAGTAGGCTAGTCCATAACCAAAAAAATTATTTTCAGCTACCTGGCCTCTTTATTTTGGTCGGAGAAAAAAGTGATATTTTAATTTTTCACTGAAGTTTGTGTGCTGATACTTTTAAACCTATTGGTTGGTAACTTGTTATGGAGTTTAAATTTAGATTATTATTATTTTTTTCTTTGAGTTCCATAATTAATAAGCCTAATTTGTAGACTGCCAGGACCATAATTAATTTTGTTTAAATCAGAGGCAATGGTACACTTGTTTACGCCGCAAACTTCAACCCTAAAACTCTTTCTTCTATTCCTCCTCCTTTGTAAAGTTTTGAGTGACACTGTCTCACTCACCACAAAATTATAATAAAATAAATAAGTTTTTATATTTTTATTAGGATATTTTGCATGTTTATAATATTTATTTATAGTTGTATTTCAATTAATTGATTTACAAAATTTTAATAAATTAAAACAAAGAGTAAACGGGTTAAATTACAATATTATTGAACAAATAATAAAAATACTTGAACTAAGTATATGGACATGTCTACAACATCAAAATAATTATTTTGTTTAAATATATAATTAAAAGCAATATATTCTGAGTCTAATAAAATAAATACATAAACTTAACTAATAGAATGTGGATAAAAAAGTTGTTTACAATAAGTTTATGATAAAAGCCCTGGGTCAATACTCTTTTTTTTCATCTTTTTTCTCATCTTTCCACAATAAAAGATGGGGTACTAATCGTTGATTAAGTTTTATTTATTTTATTCATGAATAAGTGATATTTCTCCACATCAGTTAGTTTCTCTACTGAATAAGTGTGAATTAATTGTCCACATTGGATTGTTTTGTCGAATAAATCTTGTGTTTACAATGTTTGATATGGTTTTTTCAATTCAATATAATGTTCTCGACCTGGTTGTAAAAGCCGTGTCTTGATCTCAATATGGTTTACATGTCGTGTTTTATTCTCGATATATATACATATTGTGTATCCGTTCGTGATTTGTGTCTTTCAATGTGTTAGTAGTTTGGAGAACGTAGATGTTACTCTTGATTAAGTGGTGTTGCATTGGTAGCAGATCTTTACTTGGCATAATAAATGATGCATGAGAAAATCCTTTTTACCAAGCGATTTTGGTGGTTTTTGCGGCATTATAATAATATCCCCAAGAACAGCTTTCCAGTTATATTTAATTGGATCTCCAAATCTTTGATGGTACAGACGATGTCATTGTAGTTGATATATATAAACTAGTTACTCATGTAACAGGTTAGTCAAATTAGATGTCAATCTCACTGTAGCCCAGTGTGGATTCAAGAAAAAAACTAGGATGGATTTTTTACGCACCAAGTATGATTTAAACTAGTTAGGAATAGAAGTAAATTAAGTGCCTATAGCTAGTAGCTATCTTCTATAATACTCTTAAGTTTCCTTAATTATCACTGAAATATTTTTTAAACAAAATCAAACATATAAATCTTCGATAACTTACACTTTAAAAAGGCTGATATGTACACCCAAATCACATGATACTGATACAAATTACAATCCAAGTTTCAAACAGCATAATTATTTACTATCTAGTAATATGGGCTATGAAAGAATCAAACTCTTGTTTGGTAGAGCCACCATCGACCACCGATCTCCTCACCACCGCCCCAATGTCGGTGGCTCTCTTCCTCATCTGACGGCCGGCCTCCTCCGCCATCAAACCCCTCACGGCTCTCTCAATCACGGCCGAAGCTACCACCTCACGGTGGCTGATCGGTTTCGCCACCACAGGCACACCAACCCCGAGCACATGTGTGATGAGCACGGCA
This sequence comes from Sherardia arvensis, assembly GCA_948330725.1. Classification (NCBI taxonomy): domain Eukaryota; kingdom Viridiplantae; phylum Streptophyta; class Magnoliopsida; order Gentianales; family Rubiaceae; genus Sherardia; species Sherardia arvensis. Next base: position 32,419,449 of record OX415235.1, read on the forward strand.
TTCCTGGGCTGGTCGGAGTGCATAGGCCACGCCGCCATGGGAACACCCGCTGTTAAGCTCTCCATACAAGAATTCCAGCCGCAGTGGCTCATGAAACCGCCGGTTGATACGTGCTCCAAGATCTCCATCTGTGGCGCCCAGTTTCTGACCACCAGCCCAGTTCCCTTCTTCTCCATCCTCTCCTCGAACCCTTCGGGAAGCTCCATCGGCCGGTCTGGACCTTCTCCGACGAAAACGTCCCCCTTGTCAGCGTCCCTGAGGACCCATATGAACTTGTGCTGGCTTTTCTCCAGCCCAATGGCAAGTTCAGTGATTTGGTGATCGGAGAAGGAAGTTGTGGTTCCAAAGGAGACGTAAATGACTTGGTGTGGACCTTGCTTGTCCAGCCATTCCAAACACGTATGACGATGATCACGTGGTTTCCCATGAAGCTTCTACACAGTTTATGCAATTGACCACATGATTTAACTAGTCACAAATCATTAATGTTGCGCATTTAAAGCCTAAAAGTTATTTTCAATTTTTATAATTGTCCGGCCAATTTTGGCCGATCAGGAAATGCATACCAAGGACCCTCAAGTCGTCTTTATATAATGGCTATTATCTTTGAACTATTAATTAAATAAACTAATAGGATCGACACACAAACACATGTGTAGTTCGATTAGTATTATTGTATAAAAATATTAATATACAGATATTTTGATTTTAAAAAATTACTTTATTATTTATACACACTTTACTAACGTTTTCGGTATCTCCAATTTTAGCCTATATGGTCAAGCTAAGATTGAATTGATTTTGATATAAGTAAAAATGAGTGTATTCAACATGTACACCTAAATTATCCCTTTCCTTATATTTTATAAAATTTTATTTTATTAAAATGTAATTAAAATATAAATTAAACTTGACCTGAACTAAAATTTGTAGATAAGGTCCCATTTTACGGTTTACTAGATCGGATAAATCATTTTAAAAATGACTTTCAAAGGCAAATGAGAGTGTGAGAGAAGAGAGGATTTGTTGACTTGAATATCTTAATTATTAACTTGGAGAAATATATCCGAAAATAGAAAGAAGTGCTAATGTGTATATTAGTACAGACAAAAGTATGAAAGTAAAAAGGGGATAGTTGTACTCACAGAATTGATTCCGCTTGATGAAAATTCAGGGTCCAACAACCGTACGGGGTTGAAAGGGCCAAGTGCCCATTCCCTTTTACTTCCGCTGATCTCTGCTCTCGAAAGCAACTCAAGAAATCGTCCTTCCACAGCAATGCATGAATTATGTATTCTCCCGGAACAATTTTCCGTATACACATGCTGACTCCGTACGAAGTCTGCAAATTCAGGAGTGAAGCAGCCATCCAACTCCGGGAGAACTCTGAGAATCTCTTCGTCCACGGGAAATGGTTTTCCCAGCTTCTCCCACCGGAAAAAGAAGCTAGCGAAGGCCGAGATGCTGTGAAAAGTATAGGCCTCCGCATTTGGGAGGTTCACGAAATCCTGAACCACCGACCCCATCAGGGAGTCGTTTACCACGACCACCCTTCTGCTGGCGGCGGAGAGCTCCGAGAGCAGCGCCGCCACTGGAGCGCGGAGGTTGTTGGCGGCGGCGTCGAAGGAGGGCTGCAGGTGTGCCGGGAACTTGACGGCGGCGTATGGATCAGGCGGGGGGTTCAGGAAAGATGGGGTGGGGAGCTGGTTGAAGTGGATGTTGTTATAAATGTAGGGTGGGTGGTGGAGGCGGAGCTTGGCTTGGCGGTTGTGGGTGGCGGTGGAGACGTAGTGGACGGGGATGTTGTAGGCGGAGATGAGGCGGGAGAGATGGAGGAGCTGGTTTAGATGGCCCTGGGCTGGGAAGGGCACCATTACTACCACAACCTCGTTTCTGCAACGCCTCTGGATGCAGTTTGTTGGGACCATTCTGCTGTGTTTCGTGTTTCTAAATTCTAATGGAGTGATGATGTGTTTTTGGTATCCCAAAGATTTTACTATTTATAGAAATATTGAATCATAGATGGAGGATGAGAAAAGGTCATTTATTTTGGCTTGTTCCGTATGCAGGTACACATTTGTTCAAACTAAATCTGAAATGACAATAATATCTCTTTTAAATATGTATTATAATTCATGAAAAAATAATTTATAATTTAACCACGTGTACAATCATTACATAGACGAATTTATACATTTAAGGTTAGAGTTTTAGAAATATATTTATAAAAACTAATAAATTAATGAAGAGTAATTATGATATTTTCCTACTTTCATAGGACCTGCAGAATTAAATTGAACTTGCATATTAAAAAAACTCTTTTATTTTTGTTGGTGATTGTTATATATTATACCAGTTTAATATCCCATTATCTTGAGTTTATTTATCGATGAATTAAAATGATTAGTGTGAAAATAAGCCTATTGGATTTTAATAATCCCTCGAAGGAGAAAAATGTGAGATTTTATTTACGTGTACATTCCACTGGAATTATTATTCAATTTTATTTTAAAAATTATTTTAAATAAAAAATATTTTAGTATAACTAATATAATTGAATATTTATTAATTATATTTTCACTAAGTTAAAACGCACGAAATCAATTTCCTTGCTAAGATTTACTCTTGTATCTAACAAATCTAACTTTCCTTTTTCTACAAATTTTATACTTCTTAGAACTTATTTACTCCAACTTATTTGACTAAATTAATTAAAGTAAAATTTAATGTATTAAAATCTCTTAGTAAATAAAATTTGAATTGAACCATAATATGTTATTAATAATGTGTAAACAAAATTCAGATAGACGGAAGAAAAAATACTTTCGAGATCATCATCATCACAATATATATAGAATATATTTTAGTTGGTGCTGCTCATTTACAGTCGTAGTGCCCCTATAATTATAGATCGACAAATTTCTATCACTAGCTAGTTTGTTAGGGTTCCAATCCAAAGCCACCATAACTTACACTCCTGTCACGTACGTACTGTTTGTTTTGCGTCTCATCTCCTGTCTAATTTCTCGGATGTACTCCGTTTTTACGTCTTGCATTTTTAGATACAGTCTGTATCTTATTTGTTCGCAATCTGTATTTTATTAAATAATTATATACACAATAATTTTGATATATAATTAATATATAATTACATGTAATAAAAATAATATAAATGATGCATAAATAAATATGGACTAAACATAAACAATACATATATTAAAAACGTCGTATTTTTCAGAGAGCAAAGAAGTAAGATATGGAATGAATCTAACATGCACGTGAATTTTTTACTGTTTTATTATGAAAAATGAATTTGTGGAAGATAATACGGTGATGCCGGGTGGTGTTCCTACAATAGGTGTTTCGCATTGTCTAAATGCGAAACATGGCTATTTCGCATTTACAGAATGCGAAATAGATAATTTTTATTAATAATATTTTTAATAGTTGGTAATGAGGTGGCAATGAGGTGGCATATACGTGGAAAATCTATTTCGCATTTAGAGAATGCGAAATATGAGGAGAAAGTCCCAAACAAATTAAACAACTAAAATATAAATGTATTTAAATGTATAAATGTATTTAATTAAACTGAAAAGTATAATGTATTCAATTGAACTAAAAAATCTAAATTAAACTAAAGTCATATAAAGTGTTACATATATATATTCTTCAGAACTAAATTGAAAAAAAATGTTCCATTATATAGCACTGAACTGATTTACAAAACATGCCCTAACTTCAAAACAAAATATATGAAAAATAATTAAAAAGACCAGTTAATGTTAAGTACAATGTAAAATTTTTATTCAATCATTTCAAATGGTATTCGAATTTTCAACATTCACCAAATCGAAACATATAAAATAAATAGGAATACGATATGAAATTCTAGAAAAAATGGAATTTAACAGAGTTATTTCGCATTTTAAAAATCTGAAACATGCATATTTCGAAATTAGCCACTTTAACACCGTTAATTTTATGTTTAAAAATAAAAAAATATTTTCTATTTCGCATTTGGAAATTATGAAACAAGACTATTTCGCATTTGAAAAATACAAAACATCGAAATGTGAAATATGCCCCGGATCTGTTCTGTAAATTTCACATTTAGAAGGAAAGAAAAAATATTTTTTCTATTTCGCATTTGGAGAATGCGAAATATGCCATGTATAATATACACCGTAGATTTTAGATTTAAAATTAAACAAAAAGTAATTTTTCCATTTCGCATTTAGAGAATGCGAGACATAATCTATTTCGCATTTGAACAATGCGAGACACCTATTACTGAAACTCCTTCATTTTTCATTATAAAAGATTCCGATGCCTTACTAATTGGCCTAGTTCATGAAAGTTATCAACATGCACGTATATAGAGGACGATTCTAAATGTGTGGTGTACGATCGACTTGGTTGGTTCTTTACAAACCCAGCTCCCTAGAAATGCATGAACAAATAAATACTTGTGCTCTTTACAAATTTTCTTTTTAAGTTGGTTCTATAATAGAAGTTTAAACGTATAATTTTATATTTAAAATCTTAATAGACTGTTAATAGTATATTATTGGGACGTGTCAATAAGAAATAATCAATACAGTATAGTTAACAATAATTTCTAATCTAAAACCCAAAACCTAATCAATCTTTATTTGATACAAAAAAAAAATTATTTAACCTTTCAAAAAAAAATTATTTAAAATTTACAAAGTTTGATGTCTGGGAGAAAAAATCCCAATTCTCCCTCCAATCATTTGACCAATATAACTATTATTTACACTCTTAATGCATTATTTTGATTACACTAGTGCACATTTGTAAGTTACAAGATGGTGCAAACCACTACTACAATATCAATCCATTTAAAACGGTTCATCCTTCATATTTTAAGGCAGAAGACAAATGCTTTTGGTGGATGTGTCTTAAAACTGAAAAACCATTTAAGGAGTTTATTCCGCCTTGCATCTCGTTTTTTTCCGCCTTAAACATAGCTTGCGAGCTCGCAAGGAAACTCGTTGTGTAAAAAAGAAACCCTACCAAACGGAACAGTTTGCGAAGTCTCAAGTCAATTTTCCTATGCAAGCGGAGCAACTTGCGAAATCTCAAGTCAATTCTGTTATACAAGTGGAGCAGCTTGCGAAGTCTCAAGTCAATTCTGCTATGTAAAAAAATATAAACATGACAACATAAATTTTTATTGAACAATTCACTAACTCAAATGATTAACAAACAATTCTTGTGAACGGAACAATGTACATAACATCGAAATGCCAAGGATCAAACTGTATTCCTTTAAAATAAGTACTTATCTAAAGTTGAAGGTTCCTCTATAAAGCATCATATTTGTAACTAGAATGATCAATTGTCCACTGTAACATCATTGTTTTAACTCATTTGTGTTGCTTAAGGAGTTTTTTGCTTTATATCATGGTTTTGCCTTATCTCATTAGCCTGGAGACATGAAAAGACACATGAGTAAACAAGAAATAATATCTCACATTTATGTAAAAACAACAAAAGTAGAGCAACCAACCCCATTAAACTAAAAACGTTTGTCCACACACTATATTATACCGTAACTATTTCTAAACCGTCTCTTCACATTCCACCACATTCTGAACACATACATTACAAAATTTCCTCACTCTTAACGCACAACTAAAAAATTGTTCTTTGCGCTTAGCTGCACTTAAGCTAATATCAGTTCAGTTTTTGAAAACTATCTTGATTCAAAATTCATACTTCAAAGCAGAGGGATAAAAAACATTAGTAAAATCTATTCAAAGTCTCATGTTTGAAATTCTAAGAACAAGGTTCTGCTGCCTTAAAAGTTCTGTAGTTTTACACTCACACTACTAGAATATCAAGCCATCTAAGGCAGTTCATCCTTCATTGGTTAAGGCAGAAAACAAATGCCTTCTCTGGTAGTGACTTGAATGAGAAAAATCATCTAAGGCGGTTCCTCTTCCGCCTTAGATGTTTTTTGGTTTAAGGCGTTTGTTTCCGCCTTGGATGTAGGCTTATACGCCTTGCTAAAGGCTTACGAACTCGCTAGCGTGAACGTCTGTATGATATGAATTGGCTCGTTGCGAGACCGTAATAGCAAACGCTAGTCCCAAACAAATGGTTGATTGTTATGTTACGACAGCAGCTTACGGATCGCCAGATGAAATACTAACGACTTCGCTACATTGAAAAGCCTAGACAGGTTACGAGACTGGTTACGACTTCCAGCGTGCGGATCGCTAATATTGGTTACGATCTCGTAAGTGAACCTAGTTTGTCATATATTTATCTGCTGACGAGACTGGTTACGACAAATAGGGGCGAATCGCTCGGTCATAAGTAGCGAACTCGTTACAAGCCAAGTTAAACCAAACGAGCCAGGTTACAACAGCCACTAGCTACTCGCTGGTAACACCGTAGCGAGGTCGCAACCGAACAATTGTTTTTTATAAAAATTGTGAAAATGATATTATAAATATCATAAAAGTAGTTGGTTCGAGAGAGTTAACGATTTCGTAAGACAATCGCTTATGTGTTTAGTAACGAGTTCGCTACTAAACTCGCTAAAGTTAAACGACGTCGTTTTTGCTCTGGGTGAGCGAGAAAAAAATTTTACGTTACAAGTAAGCTAGACATTCGCCTGGTTTTTGCGTGTATGGTTACGAGCTCGACAGAGATTAGATTGGAGAGGCAGAGAAGAACGAGCGATTGGGTAGCGAGGGCGTAAAAACTAAGCTCAGAAATATAATTCGGCCGATTGAAGTAGCGATAGTACAAGATGATCGCAACTATTTTAATGTTACGGGCGAGAGAAGTAACGATCTCGCAGGCAATTCGTAAGTGTCACAAAATTATAGGATTTGAGCCATTTCCACCCATTTCCACTAAAATTGGGTTTCATTTTAATTGTCTAAGCTGTCAATTGCAAGATGCATGGTATCTAAGCACAAAACATGAACATGAAACACTATCAAGCCACATTTTATAAACTTATGGAAGTAATGGAACTCAAAAGTAAATATATGCATCCATTTGACAAAAAAAGAAACTAGCTTTTATTGGGAATGTGAGGCCTAGAGATGTACCGAGATCTAATAAGGACCAAGTGTCTAGCCAATGCATCTCTACCATCCTCCAACTCCTTCTTGGTGTACGGTGCATGATTTTCCTCGATAATCTAAGAATATGAAATGTTTTTTTAATGCTATTGAATGCAACGTAGATAGTAATAGGTACAATAAGTAGGTTATAAGAATGCTTACGTGATGTAATTCCAAATTATCTTGAACAAGGCCACCTACACACTCGCTTGCGTACAACATCATATAGTAACCGCACTCCCAATTTGACAATTGCTTTCGGTGCTGAAAGCGAAGAAGTATAACAAATGATTTGAAATGAAATCATAGTGGAAATAAATGAGTATTGGATTTGTACTGTCACCTGAATCTGTATAAGGTTGACCTCTTGGTCGGATTTGTTGGCTTGGTTCAATGCTATTTGGAGTTTGGATGGTTTAGGGTCTTTGCTACTACGTTTGATATCAAACGCCTCTATTTGAGTAACATAACCACCAATTCCCTTAGCTCTTCCCGGATGCTCGGCCTTCCCAAGTGCCCTACGTAGCACATCGTGTTTACCGACAGGGATTAACAAGCCTTCTTCAACTTCACGCTCGACCTCGTCCTAAAAAGGTAGTATAGTAAATGAAAAGTTATTATCGTAATCAATTGTTGTGTTTGATTGTTTGATTGTAGATACTAAAATGGAACATGGTATGGCGTAGTAGGTTAAGCGTACCACTCGATTAGCCACCCTTTTTGCCTCATCACTTGAGAAAGTCCCGTCTTTTTTAATTCTACCCAAGACGAATAATTGTTGTCTACTATATGTTGTAGGGTCTTCGGCAATGACTAGTTTGTTCGCCACTTCCGCGTCCATGCCCCCATCCACAAGCTCTTTCACCTCGGTTTCATGTTTTATTTTTAGGTCTTCTTCCCCACACCCATGTACCCCGCCCTACCCCCGGTGTAAGGTATAACATTATCAGCACTGGCTTTGCGCTTCCTATCCCCCAAACCCTTTTACAAATTCTATGTTATTTTAGGAATAAAGCACTAACCAAAACAAAAATATTTGGCTAATTCGCATGACACTATTATTGCAAGATGTAGTAAGTAAACTAACCTTTGCGTTATTTTCTAACCATCGTTTCTTGAATGCCTCCCAAGTAAGGGTTACAATGTGATTGTAACGCGTACTTGGATCTTCCCCAAACCTCATGCCCTTCGGTTTGATATAATCCTTGGCAAGGGTATATTTGTGTTCTCGATGAGCTTTTGATGCGATTTGAAGAGCCTTCTTCTTCACTTGATCATAGGATGTTGCCTCGATAATAAAGGGGCGCTACAAATGTGATCATAAAAATAGTCACACTCACAATTTTCAATTGAAATTAAAAATAACAAGTACCACACTAACCTTGCATTCCTTCCATATATCCTTTTTGATGTCGATGCTTAGTAGCCTCCAATCCGTTGTGTCTAATGGTGTGCGTATCCTACCCGTCTTAGCACACCAACTCGACCATCGCGCGACATCATCGTCGGGTGAAATAGCATATGTTAGTATTTTGTTATCGATCCTAATCTCTAATTCGCGACAATGTGTGAGGAGTTGAGCTTCTTTCGATGCGCGAGTCACTTCTCGTTGTCTTCTAACCTCACTTGAACCGCCAACAACATTTTCCCCCCCACTTGAGTCGGAGTTAACGGAACTTGAAGGGCTCTCCATTAAGCTTCCTTTGTATATTGAAATTTGTTAATGACTAACACAATACTAATAAATCAAAGTTGTACTTTGTAGTAAAAACATTATATTTCATAATCCTAAAATTTAGGGCTAAGCAAGCTATGGAGAATTTTAAAAGAAAATCTTGATTTTCGTTTAGGACATGCTTCTGACATGATATTTAGTAATAACATGATAAATGGAGGCACCATGTACAAGAAAATCAAATTTTTAGCAAATAAGAATGAAAAAAATCGTACCTTTGGTATATGACAAAGTTGTGTCGGTAGAATTGATTATTTTGGTTGGGGATGGTCTACCTTGTTTGTCCCTCTCCCACCCATAACAAAGGATGTTACCAAATTGAACAAGAACAAATAAATATTGACATTAATTGAAAAACCCAAACCCTAAAAATGTGGTTGAGAATTTATTGCAAAACTTACCAATCTTTTGCATACAATTAGTGGCTAGTTCCACTTTGTTTTGACACAATTGATGTGAGAAGATGTATGGGATGGGTAATGGAGATTTGATGTGAAGAAAGTTGAGGAGATTTGAGAAGATGTGCAAAAGTTTGGACTTTTGGAGATGAAACCCGTAAGAAGTGAGGATAAGATGCCAAAAGTGTAGTGTTATTCTGTTCTATAACGTGTTTACTTTATTCTAGCTTACCTTGTTGCGAAATCGGCACTCTCTCGTTACTCCTGACGTGGATATTTACGAAGTCGTTACGTGCTCATGTGATTGCCTTTTATGCTCTACTTTATCCTTCTAGCGACATCGTAACTGAAAAGCTGACATAAAGTATGTTACTAGGATGTTGCGATATCGCTACAAATGCTCGCTAGAACCCTACTTAAGATTTTATTTTGTTTTTTAATGCACTCATACATTTTTAAATCACGATTTAAACGAAATGATGGTATAAGACAATAATCATTCTATTTTAAGAATAATTTTCATTTGTTCCGTCGTATGCTCATGTAGAACGGGATAGGGATTTGGTCACTTAATCTGCAATTACATAATTTGAAAGAGTTTTAAGAAACTTAGTCTTTAATTGTAAGACAATAAGAAACTCTACACATCATGTGTACGCTTGAAAAAGCTATCCATCGCTTACCTTTAGAGACAACAGCATAGTAGAGCTTCACACATGAACTACATATATATATATATATATATATATATATATATATATATGCGCAGTTCAAGTGCATTTCATTAGAGATACTTAGTTTATTACAACTCATTTATGTGATTACAAGCACGATATCGCAAGTACTAATACTATAAATAAATAAAAAAGGGATCGGGCTAAAATTAATTAGCCCCAAATTGAAAACCCTTCTGCCATTATCACCGGCGACGATTTGTAACTTCTCCGACAAAATGCGGCCAAAGACCAGAGGAGCGGTGCGAGGACGGGGTGGTAGAGGCTCAGACAGTGGACGGGGAAGTGGCCCAGCGACGGGAAACAAACGGCGTCGGACCGAGGAAGAGGTTCCAGTCGCCCCGCCTCCGCCGGAAGTTCCAGTCGGCCCGCCTCCGCCGGAAGTCCCTGCCGCCGCCGCCGCCGATGGTGGGGAAGGGCCCAACAGTTCCACTGAGGAGGAGAACACTCCTGAGTTCTTCAACGCCGCCGCCGAGGCTAGGTATGAGCGTTGTTCCTCTCGGAAACTTGTAAATAATAATGTGTTTGATAGTAGTGTGGTGCCTTCGCTGCAACTAGGTTACGTGCTAGACCATTTTAGGGCACAACATCTAGATACATTGCTTATGTTGCCTGAGCCCGTTTACCATGAAGAGGTTCTCTAATTTTATGCGAACCTAGGTTTAGAGGAAGGGGTGGAGGAAATAACTACAATGGTGCGGGGTGTTAAGTTTACGGTCGATAAGTTTAGCATCAATGAAGTTCTGAAACGTCCTTATCTGACTCGTAACGAGCTGAGGCCTACCAAAAAGGATGGTCCGTGCGAGGTACATTACGAGCAGAGGTTTCCTTCTGTTATCCCCAAGCAACCGTTGAAGGCCGGTGAGATGGGTCAGAAGTGGTTTAAAAGGACTTCTGATAGGCCGGATACATCTAGGTTTTACCCGATCCACAGGCTTACCGAGGAGCAGAGATTAGTTTTTGAGCTAATCTGCGGTAATGTGGTCCCGTCCCTAGGGCATGCATGTGAGCCCACAGTTTGCAGTCTCATGGTGTTCTATAATATCATGGAGAAGCTTCCAATCAACCCCGGCTTCACAATTCTGACCCAAATGATGAAGATGGCAAGACACAAGAACGCCGCGCTTCCGTATGGCAATTTGATTGTAGCTCTGATCAGGAAAGCGGGTATTTTTCCAAGAGGCCGTCCCATGCCGCTCGGCAAATACGACAAGGAGTGGCTCAAGCACAAGAGGTTAGAGTTGAAGGCCGATGGGAAGTACGCGAGAAAGAAAGAAGCTGAAGAGGCAGCCAAAAGGGCAAGGGGTAAGATGGGAGTATCAGGTATGATTCTAGCTTGTTATTAACTGTAGTTGGTTCTAGTTGTTTAATTTGTTAATGTTTGGTTCTTATCAACCTTGATTTGTTTGTGTAGATGCTGTTTTTGATCCCCGTGGTAGGCTTGTGGTGTCTATGGGCCAGTTATTGAATGAGATTGAAATGGCCGAGAAAAGGGCATGTGCTAACAACGAACGGCTCGGCGAACTGATTTCCAGCGGGGTAGTGGAGTGCGATCTGAGCGATGAGGAGGAGGTACCTGATTTCCGCACCACATTTCCCAAGCAAAAAGACACCGCGGGTCCTAGCGAAGATTTGGCGACAGCCAGCGGGAAGGAGCCATCCGATGGGAAGCTTGTTGCTGATCATGTAAGGGATGCAGATGCGGATAGTGATGATGGTGATGATGGTGATCATCCTGACACCGACTCTGATGCAGAAGATGAGCCGGCGAGGTATGAGATGATTAGGAAAGAGAGGCTGATCGGAGAACCCGACGATGATGTTGAACCGGGCCAAGGCAAAGAAGAGAACACATGCATCGAGACTGAAGCTCAACCAGCTGGCCAGAACGAGCAAGACAAGCAACAAGAGGGAGAAGGCAGTTCGGGGGAGAAGGCCGAAGGCAGCGACAAGATGTGTGTTGATGACTTGCATGATATGTTAGTCGCAGGCCTCTGATTTCGTAGTTTAGTTTGGTTTAAACATTTACTTTTTTGAATATTAACTAGTTTTTGGATTATGATCACTTGTGTACGCGTCACCAAAGATGCCGTTTTGGTTACATGAATGTGGTCAATAACTTCAACAATTTTTAAATGTATGCTGTTCAATTATTTTTAGAGTTGTTACTTCAGTTCAGCAAAATCAAGTACTTTTGGTATAGTGCGTGCTCCTAGCGACATCGCTTGGTACTCGCTCCTATTTATGTGTAACGTGCGAGATCGCTACGTGTCGTATTCAGTCAACAGAGCCAAGTTGGCGACTCACTAGCGAACTCGCTAACTGTGTAACTGAAAAGTAGCGATCTCGCAACAAGTCGTATTCAGTCAACAGAGCCAAGTTGGCGCCTCACTAGCGAACTCGCTACCGATGTAACTTATTGTAGCGATATCGCTAAGTAGCCTGTATGGTAGCGATATCGCTAGTGTGCACGTTATCACAGTTAAACCCTAACCATAAACCCACGAACCCACAAACGAATTCAATACTTTCAATTTAGTTTAGTTTGATTTGATGAAATAACATTCAAAAAAATTCAGTATAACCTTTCAAATTCCATAAGGAATTAACTTTTTTTTGGGGTTTGCATGAGGATATCTTGAAAAGGTAAAAATGCCTTTATTTTTTTACTAGGAACTCTACAATCTTTTTCATAAATAGAGCACCTGAACCCTATAAATTTCCTTCATTCCAACATTCCCTTCTCCCTTCTCCTATTGTTTGCCTTTTGCTTCCTATGGATTTGTCTATATTCGAAGCCCTCCCAAATGACATGATAAATCTAATCATGATTCGTGTTTACTTTGACTCGGTTCTTCGTGCGTACGCGACCGGAACAGCGACAGAATGGCATAAACAGTGGCTCACCGACGCTTCTGCACTAGGTCACACAGACTCGACCTATGTCTTGGCCCTATTTGCAATATGTTGCGGGGGTGACATTCAGAGAGGCATGAATGTCATCACCACCCTGAAGAGAACCGATAAGAAAGGCCTCCGGGAAGCTCGAGTACGCGTCATCAGAGCCGGTTTGGGTAACGCTTGGGGTTGGGCGCACTACTACAGGTTCCTCAGAGATGGAGTAGTCACGCCCAGGCCGATCTGCTGCGTGAAACATGCTGCCCTCAATCGCAGAGTGAGGTACGATCGCTGGGAGAGACTTGATCCAGCGGACATCTCATGTGATGCATGCACCTGCGATCAGGAATTGGTTCACGTCCTCAGTCCTCGTTTAGGCTAAATGTTCTAGTATTTTTGATTATGTTTTTTTACCATTTTTGCCCAAATTTGGTATGAGTGTAGTAACATTTTGTTTGCCATTTTGGCACATTTCATTATTTAATAAGTTTTTTTTGTGATACCTTGTCCTTTACATTTTATGTAAGTTTATTAATTTTTATTAATAAGCGATTTCGTCACTGTCACGTTTCATGATGATTTATTAGTAACAGAACACCGAGCGATATCGCAACTAACAAGCGCCTGTGTACGACGTCCTAACGATATCGCAACATGTCGTATTCAGTCAACAGAGCCTGACTAGAGATTCTGTAGCGAGCTCGTAACAACAAAGATTGACAAAAAAAAAACTCAACATTGCCGTGGCATGAAGCGAGTTCGCTACATGGTAAGAACCCTTCAAAAAAGGGTTTTTGGGTTTGGGTCTATATTGGGCGTATAAGTGTTGGGCCTTAGCCTGTGTAAGTATTGGGCCTTAGCCTATGTAAGTATTGGGCCTTAGCCTTGGTGTTTCATGTTCATTTTGCGCTGGTCGGTGACTTATCGAACCCTTGTGAAATGTAAGTGTATATAAACTGAAAAATCACCTTCTAATCAGCCGATGTGGGACAAATGTTGGCGATCTTTGTTACGACTTCGCTAGCTGTGTAACTTATTGTAGCGAACTCGCTACGAGTCGTACTCATTAGACAGAGCCTAGCTTGAGATTCTCTAGCGAGTTCTTAACGACAAAGCTTGAGACACCTGGCAAACAATTGTAGCGCTTGGAGAGTAGCGATATCGCTACAGTATACGGACCCATCACGAAAAACCTTTGAAATTCCATCAGTAATTATTTTGGTTGGGGATGCCAACTTGGTCAATGAAAAGGTGTGAATGCCTTTACATTTTCTTCTTTTAATACAGCAATTACTAATTTTATGCTCGGAACTCTCACATGTTTTTGACCAATGTAGAACCTCACACCTATAAAAGTCACCCCCTTCTCCCTTTAGAACCCCATCAGAGCCTTCATTCCCATATTCCCTTCAAACTTCTCCTATTCTTTGCATTCTTATTCCCATGGCTTTGACACTTTTCAGCGCCCTCCCTGATGACGTGATTCATCTTATAATGATTCGTGTTACGTTCAGACACGTTCTTCGTCGGTATGTGAGCTTCCAAGCGACCGATTGGGCTCGACAGTGGCTCACCGAGGCTTCTGCAATAGGTCACAGAGAGTCGGCCTATGCCTTGGCTATATATGCAATCTGCGAAGGTGATGCTCAGAGAGGCATGGATGTCATCACCGAGATGAAGAGAACCGACAAGAAAGGCCTCAAGGAAATTCGGGATCGCGTCACCCTCGAATTGGCTTACGCATGGGGCAATGCGCACTACTTGGGGTACCTCGATGTAGTAGTGCCTAGACTTAGATGCTGCCAAGAACATGCTGACCTCAATCACGGCTTCAGGTACCGTCGCTACACGAGGGTTGATCCAGCGGACATCGAATGTGATGCATGCACTTGCGAGCAGGAAGTGCTTCACGTCCTTCTAACCCCTCCGCCACTTTGGATGTTGTAGTTTCTTTCTTATTTTATTCTGTTGTTTTTTATGTAAAATTTGTTTGGATTGTAATAAATTTATGTCTGCCATTTTGGCTCATTAATTTAATTATTGAATAGCTTTTCTTGTTTTGAAACCTTGTCCCTTACATTTTACTTTTTCATCAGTAACGGTTATTTTTTAAGCAAAATCGCTCGCTAAATCACTAGCGTCATCGTAAATGTTACTTTTTATGCAAAATCATTTACTGTTGCTATTTTGCATGTTCCTAGCGATATCGTCAGTGTCACGGTTATTAGTAGAATCAACACTAGCGAAATCGTCACATACTCGCTTATAGGTTACGTGGCCCAAACGATATCGCAACAGCTCGTATTCAGTCAACAGAGCCTAGCTGGCGATTCTCTAGCGATATCGCAACAAGATAAGGGCTTTTGGTAGTATATTGGGCTGTAGTAGTAGTGATAGTATAAGTATTGGGCTTTGTCTGACCTGTGACATCAGTAAAAACCTTTGAAATTCCATCAGTAATTAATTTATTTTGGGGGTTTGCATGGGGTGTCCATGGAAAGGTGAGAATGCCTTTACATTTTCCTTCCATTAATACCATAATGACTGCTTTTTAGGAACTCTGATAGATTTTTGAATAATAGAGCACCTCAACCATTTAAATATCAACCCCTTCTCCATTTAGAACCTCATTAGACCCTTCATTCCCACATTCCCTTCTGCCTTCTCATATTCCTTGCCTTCTGCTTCCAATGGATGTGTCTCTATTCAGCGCCCTACATGATGACATGATAAATCTGGTATTGATTCGTGCTGAGTTCGACTGGGTTCTTCGTCGCTACGTGAGCGGAAGAGCGACCGAGTGGGCTCGACAGTGGCTCACCGAAGCTTCTGCAGTAGGTCACACACCGTCGACCTATGTGTTGGCTGTTTTTGCAATCTGCGAAGGTGACATTCAAATAGGCATGAATGCCATCACAACCATGAAGAGAACCGACAAACAGGGCCTCCGTCTAGCTAGGCAACGCGTCAGAAGAGGTCTGAGATACGCTTGGGGTTGGACACACTACCTCAGGTACTTCTTAGAAGCAGCAGTTAGGCCTAGGCCGATCTGCTGCATTCCGCATGCTGGCCTCAATGAGTTTGTGAGGTACGATCCCTGGCTGCCCCTTGATCCGGCGGACATCACCTGTGATGCATGCACTTGCGATCAGGAACTGCTTCATGTACTCGGTGAACGAATCATCTACTAGTATTAGTTGTTTGTTCTTTACTATGTATTTTTGTATCACCAGTTTGTTTCGATTGTAATGAAGTTGTGTTTTCCATTTTGGCACATTTACAATTAATTTTTTCTTGTTTTGATATATTGTCCCTTACATTTTATTTATTCATCCTAAGAGCCCATATCGTATCAGCAAAATCATTCACTTTTTGTATAGTGCGTGGACATAGGGATATCGTCACTGTCACGTTTCATGATGATTTATTATGAACAGAACACCAAGCGACATCGCAACAAGCCGTATTCAGTCAACAGAGAACACTACAATTGAGAACCAACACGGGAACAATGAGACCTCCGAGAACACTACAATTGATCACCCTTCAATACCCACCTGTTTAGACCCTTTTAAAGTTTTTGTTTTTGGAGTTAGAACGGCCAGTTCCGCTTAAATCTGTGACCCATACAGACGCCGTTGCGATATTCCTAAAACGTCGCTAACACCTTTGGATAGCCTGCGAACTCGTAACATTTCAATCACCCTCACATGCACTGTACATTGAACAATGACAAATTTGACGTGCACAAAAGCGATACCGTAACATCAAACGCAATATACTACCGTCCCAGTTACGACATCTCCCACATCCTCGCCTGCTAAAATTAGAGTTTAGCAAAGCTTACGAGATCGCAACGCTCAAACCTACAACTAACGAGATAACCTACGAAATCGCTACAGACACGTTTATATTACTACAAATGTTACGAGATCGCAACAACCAATTCAATTTAAGGCGGATACATTTTTTCCGCCTTGGTCAAGCATTTTTTAACGTCAAAACCCATTTCCGCCTTTAACTGCCTCTTTCCGTCTTAAATGTAATTTTTTTTTGCTAGCTTGAAGAGGTAGCGAACTCGCTACATACCATCAAGGCGTAAAAAAACGCGCCAGACTTAAACGCCTTAAATATGTGTCTTGCATCTACCCCTTTGTAGTAGTGTCACTTTCATCACTGGTTTTGAACCAAATAAAAAAGAGTACTTATTGTAGAGTTCATTTCAATGTTTCTAGATCACTACCAAACAAAAATCAACCAAATAGAGTCTCCGTTAGAAACATGTGCTTATCTTAAGTTAAACACGCTAGCTATCACTAATCTGTAATGAACTAAAACCAACAGTCTTGAAAGCAGATGATCTCACTCATTACTTATTTTTTTTTTATAATTTGAGGTTCTAAAATATAGTTTATCTTACAAGGATTACATAGGAATAAAACATGAAAAAATCAGAGCTATTGCTTGAAAATTACAGACTTTTCAAGTTCAGAGTTCTTCTTATGCTACTGAAACAGAACAGTTAAAAGTGCAGAACTTCAAGATTCTTTTTCTCTCTCGTTTCTACACTAAATCAGTCGATTCTTGATACCATATTGTAGCTCTAAATCCAAAGTTTTCAAATTCATCATTAGTATCGTGTATAAAGCTATATATTCAATGTTACAAGCTTTTAAAGCTTAGTACTTTGATATTATCAAAGTCCATATTTTTACAGTGTTTTCATATACCCAATTCATCCTTTTATAATTTAACTCACCAATCATATTCAAAATCTAATATTTCAAAAATGCAATTCACCACACCCCTTCTACAATATAAACACATAAGAAGAGATTCTTGATATCCATAAGTTATAGCCATAAAACATCAAAATCAACATTGAACACTGAAATTCCTAGTTATCATATGAGTATCCGAAGAATACCCGGGGAATGAATCATACTATAGAGAAACGGCACTACACGAGCGGCGCGACCAAGATCGTTTTTAATTGTGTAGCCACTGAACTAATACTTATGGTTCTTCACAGCGAAATGATAGAGCTCCAAGAAGCCACATTTTCACACACAGCATCACCAAACACCCGTGAAGCATCCTCAAACCTACAACTAACCGAAAACAAGTCCACCATTCCAGTCCTCACATAAGGACTTGAAAAGAACCCATCTTTCAGAGAAACTAAGTAAACCTGCTCACCCTAAGTCAAGCACTCCGAACTTCCACACGCAGAAAGAATACTCCCATAAACATACTCATCCATAGCCAAACCCAGCCGGTGCATTCAACAAAACTCCCTCCACGAATCCCCAAACAGAAATTCTTATTATAGCCCGAGTTCAGAGCATTCCAGGAAACAAAATTTGGTTCAGGAATTTTATCAAACACTTTGAACACATAGTCGATGTTTCCACATCAGAAGTAGCAGTTGAGCAAAGTATTCGCATCTAATACGTCCCAATCGAGCACACTGGCCTTTCGAATACGTTCCAATGCATTATCTTCGTATCACGAAGGCAAAAGCTTCTGGATAATTTGGGGTCTTTGAGGATGAAAAGAGGGTTATATTGTTATAACCGTAAAACATCAAAATCAACATTAAAACCAGAAAATTGCTAGTTATAATATGATTCTGAAGAATACCTGGGGAGTGAAGAGCAGCGGCACTAAACGAGCGGCACTGGAGACGAATTCCCATCTTCGAACAAAGCATGGACGAGAACAACGCGGAAGAGGTGAAAGATTTGCAGGTTCTGCAGAAGACGGCACCGGGAAAAGGTTGGTGGCTCCGAAGAGGGCTTCGAACAAAGACAAGCACAAGAAAGCCGGCAACCGTGGTCAGAGAATTCGTAAGCCGGTGGCGTTGCAGAAGATGGGATTGAGACTTTCTGTCTAAGTATGGGTAAGATTTTGGGGTAATGGTTTAATTTGTGTGTTTATATATGTTTTAAAAGTCTCGCGCGAAATCGGAACTGGCCTTTTATCTATAACCGAGTCAACTTCCGAATTTGGAACACACTTACGACATCAATTTTAAACGACTTAAATATTTTTTAAACGTCGTAAACTTAATTTTTGGGACAAACGAAATACAGTTGCGAGATCGGAAGTAATTTTCAAGGTGGATGTTTCAACGTACACATTAAACGCCTTAAATTTGTGTCTTAAATGAACCCCTTTCCACTAGTGAAAATACCATTTAAGTCATTTTTGCAGTGTCTTCTTAATATGTTCCGTAAATCAAAGTTATCTATACGGCTTTTTGTTATAATCGCCATAAAATAGTTGCGATATCGCATCTATTTTCACATCGAGGAGAAACTGCTTGAGAACTCGTAATAGTTTCACTTCAAGGAGAAACTGTTTGAGAACTCGTAAGTGGTTTAGCTTTAAGGAGAAAATGCTTGAGAACTCGTAAGTGTGCTTCGCTCGTGAAAAAAAAGAGGCTTTGAGAGCTCTATAAACAATAAATGTCACTCTAGCTACTAAGCTTATAGAGCAAACTTCTTTGAAAATCATGTTAAAAATGCTCTTCATCGATCATATATTAAGAAACAGGTGTACAAGAATTTGGAAAGTTAACATGGAGAACAAATTATGCTCATCTAATGAACACATCAAAATGTTTATACTTAAAAAACTAGGGATCAGTGATCATGTCACTCTATCTTTCAGTCCTTAGCATCCATTTGTGACTCCAACCTCTCTACTTTAGCTTCAAATAAGGATATGTCTGACAAAAGCCTTAAACAAACAAAAAATCACAATTCGGTAAAAAAAGACAACTCTTAACTAGTATGAATCAATTATTCAACCCATTATTTAGAAAAGTATCTTAGATGCATGTGGTAACTAAAAATTTGAATTGTGCACCATCCCAAAGTACTAAACTATTTGGTTCAACAATAATCAAGTCTCACAACACTTTAAAGTGTTTCCTTTCTTATTCAGTTTTTAGAAACCACAAGATGCATGTAATGTAAAAAGTGTAAACTCCCCATTTTCCCAAACCAAACTCAATCTCCACAGTATAATAGGATGCTCTTCATCCTATCCTACTAAACAAGCAAAACCAGCCCTAACCATCACACATAGCCTAAAATACAACACAAAATTAGGATGGGAAAAAATCCAACCTTTGCTTTTGCTCATTGGCACCCGTGCAAGTGGCAAATGGACCTCGAAGCTTCACTCTCCATTGTGCCTTCATTGTGGTCGACTCTGTCAGTCCCTTCAATATCATACTTGGCCGATCTTGGATGTGCCGAGTTAAGGCTGTCTGGTCTCCTTACCACCTAGTCCTGAAATTTCCTACGAGTCAAGGAGTGGCAACTGTACGAGAAGACTAGGGGATGGCAAGATCATGTATGATTACGACGATTAGGATGCACAGTGAGGTAATAACATATATGTTATAAACACAGATAAAACTATGCTAATCCCGAGCCGACAATTCTAGAGGGACTTCAGACCATAGACGCTGCTACTCTAAAGGCTAAGGCCAGATATATGCCAATGTTTATGCGACTCTACAATCGGCGTCACCCAACTTTTAAGAAGGGAGATTTAGTCATGCCATCATGTCCGAAAGGCAAGGAGATGTTGGAAGGAAAGCTAGAATTGAAGCTCAAAAGACCTTATCGGGTCCTGACATCCCTTCCAGGGGGATACTACCTCCTCGAAACTCATAAAGGCAAGATGATACCCGGAAAATGGACGGTGGCTCTTGATAAAATATAATAGAGAGAAATAATAAAATATATAATAGGCCAATAAATTATAGAAAGGCAATTATTACAAGAGGTCCTACAACTACATTTATAGGGTAACACATGAACTTCTAAGCTCGCATCTTCCGATGTGGGATAAATGCATACAAAGTATATTCCTAATATAACTATATAACTCTATATATATATTTATTATTCTTTATCTCTTTCCTTACTCCCAATACCCTCCCTCAAGTCAGAACAGGGTAATCAAGCATGTCCGACTTGCGAGAGAGATCATGAAAAATCAGTCAGAAACACTACGCTACCTCATTAAAAAATCCAGCGGGAAAAAGAGTATAGTGCAGATCCACTTCATAGCTCCAAAACCTTGAATCTTGTAAACAACAACATCAGTAGAAGAAAAAGCAACATTACCAGCAGCAAAAGTAAGATCCATAAAAAAACCAGGGTAATAACATCCAGGGAGTAACGAAAGTCACAGCAGCATCTACGGCAGTGGCAGTCCCTACTGCGGTAATGACGGCATCTACAGTGGCAAGACTTCAAATAAGACAGGGTTTAAATGGCAAACGATAATCAAGAGTAATCGCAAGTTTGGAAAAAGCGGTGGTGGTGATAGATCACAACGGTGGCGTTGACGGAATACGACAACAACTTCAGATTGATGGCAATGGTAGAACAATTCAGCAGGAACCACGATGGTGATGATAATCAGTTGCGGTGGTGGCAGAACACGACTGCGGCGGCAGCAGAACCCAGTGGCGGAAGATCTAGGATTTATATATAGGGTAAATAAAATCACATGTTCAGGATCTTAGGCTCTATTTACCATGATGAAATATAATTGGGAGAAATAATATAATATATAATAGGCCAATATATATTATAGAAAGACAATTATTACAAGAGGTCCTATAACTGTATTTATAGGGAAACACGTGAATTTCTAAGCTCGCATCTTCTGATGTGGGATAAATGCATGCAAACTACACACACACAGGGGAGGGATCAAGAGACTCCTTTAATTTCACTCTTTCTTCACTCCAAATCTCAGCCCTTGATATAATCTAATCCTAGCCATTAATTCAATTTATTTTTTCTTTTCTTATTATCGTGTTGACTTTTATGTTCATCAAATAATTATCCCAATTCAATATTCCATCTCCCCAATAATACCATGGTAGCTCGCACCGCCTTCTCCGCCTCCAACAACGTCAGCACCGGAACCACCACCGAATTACCAGAATCCCCGCCTGACTTCACCTCCCTCACGCGCCTCTCTGATACCTTGGAATCAATCTTCTTCTCTAACTTCTTCGCCGACGCCGACTTTGACTTCTTCACCGACGCCAGGCTCATCACCGTCGGAGGTAGGGAGATACCCGTACACCGATGCATTCTTTCCGCCAGGCCCCTACTTCAGGACCGTCTTCTCCTCCTTCGCCTCTTCCTTGGGAAAATAGAAAGTTGTTCGTGGAGATTCTCATCTTGGTCTAAATTGGATGGAGATACAATCAAGCATTAGGCGTGTTAAGTTTTATCGTGTAAGCGGACTTAAAGCAAGAGCCAATATGGCTGAATACTCAGAGGAATCAAGATCACGAAAGACAACTTGTTGCGCAACATAATTCCGTTTCGGTTGCAGAGAATATCGCATTATAAAAGGTGATGCTATTGTTTGAGGGAGTCATTGATTGTGTCTCAGACAGTTTCCTTATATTTGAAGACAAGAGGAGTTGCGATTTCATATGGAACGACATTTGCAAATGGCAGAGAAGTGTAAACTTCGACGATATATATGGTGCAAACTATGCTATTTGGGAGATGATATTCATCTCTACAAGTTCTCTGAGATGATATCCTGGGTGGTAATAACTCTGAGTTGAGTACTGTTCTCAACATCTTCTACTAGAGGGTGTTAGGTCAGCTGATTGATGTCATAACATCAGATTCTGGTGTCAAGCCTGAAATCCCGATGCGCATTTGTGAATTGCTCCACTTTTGCATTTTGGATCAGACAAAGAAGACTTGAGTAATCATGTTTTGAAGATTATTAACGTCGAATTCCTTATGGAAAGAGCTAATCGAACAACTGAGCTCAGATTTTACTAAGGCCACATTCGAACAGCTTAGCTCAGATTTGTTTAACAAGTGCAAAGAGATTATTGACGCTAACATGTATAAGAAGAAAACTATTGTCGGAGAAAAGCATCGTGGTGATGGAAGAAGAAAGGGAATTAAAATTAATGAAAATGAGAGCATAAATTATGCAAGGGATAAACTAAGTAGGATTTAATCAACACCGTTGGATTAACTCTAATCTAATGGTCAAAAATTGGAGTGAAAAGGGAGTGAAAATAAAGGAGTCTCTTGATCCCTTCCTACATACATACATATATGTATATATATATACATATATACATATATATATACATATATATACATATAAGGATTGGGCCGTAAGCCCATTTCCCGCGTATCTCTAGCCCTAGACCCTCTTGTCCTCAGTCCGAATCCGGACGAAACCTAAGAGTGCTAACCATGGACTTATCATACGACATAGCCATCCTCGGGCTGATCGAAATACGCGGCCTTCAGAAAGCTACAGTTCTCTAGGATTCTGTTTAGGACTTCCTCCAACCACCTAAAGGTTTCAGTGGGCCATACCCAACCTGAATGATGATTCTTGGGAATCCATCCGTGCTCTCGGAGTCTGACACCTTCATTGATGAGCTTGGAAACCGCGACAACTTGATAAGAAAGAACCTCAAACTCGTGCTTGCACTCATTCCTCACGTTTGAGTTCCAATGGGGCACCCTATATTTGGTTCGATCAAAGGTCAACCAAACCTTAAACCACTATCCACTATTACTAAGAAAGTCGAAGGGCTTCCTGTCACGGGGTGTCACGGTCATAGAACCCTTGTACAAGCTGCAAAACAGATTGAAGCTTAGCTCTATACCCTCTTGAGCGCATCAAGTGATTAGGGCCATGATAAGCACAACTACGTTTGATTGCACATGCCCTGGATGAACGCGGTAATGGTTTAAAAACCACGATAATATAAAGGAAGGAAAGGGAAGGTGAGACCATGCTCCATAAACCTCCCGTATATCACCCCTTACTATAAGAAACCAAATCTTTGGTTGCCACTGTGTCATCGGTATACATTAAATCATAGTCTGGCGGGAAAGAGTATCGGCAGCCCTCGATGTATTCTCGGCCATTATCTCGAGCATCTTGATCCTTTATCGAGACACCGCTTGATCCCTCCAAGGTGGGAGCACTTTTTCTGCGAGGATATCGCATCTTTCACCATGCGAGGCTGCAGTGAATCTGAATAAAATCCATCCATTTACCTCTCCCCTTATGGGTTGAAACCTTTATAGGACGTTTCTCGTCAGAATTATCAGCGCGACGACGATCATCATCTCTGTTATCCTGTTTGGGGCTAGATGACGCTTCATGCTCAGAATTTGAGGCGGACATGATAGCAAAAAATTAAGAATAGAACAATCGGATACAGTGAGTAATCGGAGAAGAGATTCGAATAACTTACTGATTGAGCAGATGAAAATTTTGGGGCCTCTAAAGGAAGAACTGAAGAAGCATTTTCTGTAATCTTGGAAAGAAGAAATTTGAAAGTGAGAAAGAAAATGAGATATTTGGGGTACAGAACCCAACATTAAACAATATTTAAGCAGGTAAGTACCTTGATCAGTGTATTGATGCAAGCAAGTGGAGAGGTGGGGAAAACTGCCCTCATTTCAAAATAAATAGGCAACACGTGTATCCAGATTTCAGATGGGAAAAAGATTTAAACTCAGATGTCCACGTATCCAGATGGAATGTGAAACAACTTGAAAACTAGATATTCAGAAGATTCAGCCCGAACGGTCAATCCAAGAGAATTCCCCGGAGTTAACGCTTCATATACATCCCTCGAGTTCCCAAAATTTTTGGCCCGAGTTAAAGACCTCAAGAAACTCCCTCAAGAGGAAGTCTCAAATACTAAACATCTACCTTGGAATTACTGATAAATCCATGGCTCACACTCGTGGGCTCCGTTCGAACTTGGGCCGAGGGCCGAGGGGATCTGGGCTCGGGATATGCTGGAAGTGGGCTTACGGGTCCACTGACGTAGTGTATAATGGACTAATTATAAGGAATTTGGTTACAAGAAATGCACTTCCTCTAATTATGAGAATGCAAATGTTGTTACCATAAGTGTTATAATCATAATCCAAATACAAACCCTACCAATCTAAGGATTTAAGGGCTATAAATACAAAGCATTGGTAAACCTCTCGATCTATCTTACATACACTACGCTTATGCTTATTGCTTCTCTAGGTTGTTTACTGACTTAAGCATCAAAGTGTTTACCCCCAGCCACTCCGGGTTTTGTTTTGTAGATCAGTTCGTGAGCTCGGTTTGAAATCATCCGCGGGTCCGTGACATTCATCACTCCAAATTTAAACAATATTTTTTAACTTCTAAATTATGCATCTTTTAAATAAACTTGATCAAAGTAGAAAGAAAAAAAGTTTAATTATCATAGAAATTCTCAGAAGAGACTGTTTATAATTCAGACTAGACTATTCTTAACTAGAAAAATATGAAAGTCCTTATTTGCAAAACACTGAGTGACTTAGTTATAATTTTTGAAAACTTACTCCTCCCACCACATATCACGCGCGAGCGTGTAAATAGGTGGGACCCACCACGTGTGATTACTTTTTTCCTTTCTTGCAAAAATGTAGCCATCATAACTCGAACCCATGGCGTCCTAATGGAGGAAAACCGACCTTGGCACTGCACCAACACATTTTCGATGGTTTTCTTGCTAATATATATATCTATATATATATATATATATATATAACTTACATAAAATAAAACCTTATATTTTTACCTTAAAACTTTTGTGTTATTACCTACAACTTAATATAATTAAAATCTTTCCACTTCTAAACTGAAACCTTCGTATTTAAAATTCAAACATTCTATTTAAAAACTTTCGTATTTTAATCTACAACCAAATAAAAACAAACATTGTACTCTTAATTAAAAATCTCCATATTTATCTACTACCTGTTAAAAAAACCAACATTGTACTTTAAATTTAAAACCTCCGTATTTTAACTAGAATCTATTAAATATCAAACATTCTACTTTTAGCATATAACCTCTGTGTTTTAATGTAAAATATAATAAAAATCTAAAATTCTACTATTAATTAACAACCTCCGTATTTTAATATACAGCATATTAGAAAAATCAGACATTATATTTTTAATAAAAAAACTCAGTGTCTTCATTTACAACGTATTAAAAACCAAACATTCCAATAATAATTAAAAACTTACGTGTTTTAGTATACAACGTATTAAAATAATATTGGGGCGTGAATAGTATCGGGACATGAACCGCGTTTGATTGTGAATAGTATTGTACTGTGAATAGTATTTGGGCGTGAGTAGTAGTGGGCCGTGAATAGTGCGCGTGTGAATAGTAATGGACTGTGAATAGTGCGCGTGAATAGTAATTTTCTAAATTGCAATTAAGCACCTCCTTATTTTTAGTGAACCATTTTTTTTTAAAATTAAACCATCCGAGATGGGGGGATTTTTATTAGGCTCCCCAACCATTTATAACCAAAATTTTGATTTTGGGATTTGTTTTTTTCTACTCCCACTACATGCAGTAGGAGAAAAAAGAGTAAACAACATAAGAGGCTCACTAAAGTGGCCTGGAAGCATAGACATGCTTCAGAAAATAGCAAGAAACTAGAACCTATTTGTACACTATATATCTCTTTGCATAAGTTTGACTGATCATGAAGAAACCTAGAGCCTGTTAGTGAATTGATCTCTCAAAACACAATGCGGCACTAAGTCCTAATGATAGAGTCTGGTGACTAGCAGAGAGTGAGTTGGCCTTGCATTCTGGGGATACTTTGAGTGTCCTCTTAGTGTGAGCAAAGTTCTGAAAGTTCTGAAAGCATTAAGTAGCCAGTGGCATCTGTCTTCCAATCTGCTCACCAATAGCTTATGACCTGCATTTGTCAAAGCAATTTATGAGCGTAGCTGCTGTTCTATGGAGGGTGTAATCTCAGGGATGGAAATTCAGCTCTATCTAGATTCAGTAGCCCCCTAGTGGCAGCAGGCAGTTGTGAAACAGATATAAAAGAGAAAGGAGTTTTAATATGATAGGCATGCTTTGCTAAACTGTCAGCAACTTGGTTTGCTTCTCTAGGAACATGTGTTAATCTAATATTAGCTAGATTTTGATGGATATCATCAACCAAATTGTATAGATTCCAGTGTGCTTGACTGGGAGTGAGTATCATTTTAATGGCTTCAGCACAGTCTGATTTTAGTACCACTGTATTGTGAAAATTTGAGCATACTGATAAAGCAAACCCAATAGACAATATTTCAGCGTGAAGTGGTGAGAAAGCATGTGTGTACAGACATCTAGCATGAACAAAATTTCCCATAGCATCTCTAATAATTATACCCAGACCTGTATCAGAATTTTTCCAAGATGTATCGACATTAACTTTTATACCTTCCCTAGGCTTATTCCACTGAACTATAGTTACATTCTGTTTAGGCGGCTTAAGCAATCTAGGGAAATAACCATTATCTGCTAAATCAATGTCAAAAGATGATGTTATGAAGACAGGTTTGACTGCAAAGGAATGGTAAATCATTGATTTGACCTCTTTAACTATATGCATAATAACTGGAGCTATATTATCAAATATATATCTATTTCTGGCCTTCCAAAGGCTCCAGCATGCAAAGAGTACCACATTGCGGATAAGAATAGTGTGAATCTGTGAGAGACCAGTTCTAGACAAATAATAGCTAATTCTACCCCAAATGGTTGAAAAGTTAGGGGTTTGAATTTGGATGAGAGTATTTATATTAGACCAGACTTGTTTGGCAATATGACAGGTGTTAAAATAATGGTCCAGTGAATCTACTTGAGTACAGAAACAACACTTTGAGGCCAGATTAAAACCATAGTGGATCAACACATTATCGAATGGAAGAATTGAATTCATGGCTTTCCACATAAAAACAGATATTTTTTTCTGCACTCTGCCATTCCAGATTTTAGTTAGAGAAAGTGATGTACCTCTCTTAGGTCTGAGAATGTTGTATGTCGATTTAAAGGAGAATTGACCTTTTTTCTCTGGCATCCAGATGAGGTGATCTTCTCTATGAGCCTTTATAGTTGAGTCCTGTAAGAAATTAAGAAGAGAGGCATCAGTGCTTGGGGGCAATTGAGCTATAAATTCCTGTTTGTTTTCTATGAATGAAGCCACTGTGCATTCATCCTGAATCAGAGTACTTTCTGGGCTAATAATATCACAGATTGCACCAAAACCCGTCCAGTTGGACTTCCAGAAACTACATTTACCCTGTCCATGGATCACTCTTGTGTTAGATTCAGCAAATTCATTTACTGAGCATATGCGTTTCCAGCACTGTGAATTTTGATGTGATCCAGGGAGAGAAGCAATAAAGGTAGTCCAAGGTGCTACACCTAATTGATATTTCCACCATAGTTTAACTGAGAAGGTTGTTACTAGAGTTGAGATATTTCTAAAGTTCAGACCGTTCTCTGATATTGGGTAGCAAAGATCGTTCCATTTTTTCCAGGTTTTCTTAGGCTTATTTTCTATTGAACCCCAGAAAAATATAGACAACCTTCTTTTGATCAGATTAATAATATGCACAGTAGGCTTCATCACAGCCCAGATGTGTTGTGGCAGCGAGTACAAACAAGAATTTATAAGTGTAATCTTACCTCCCTGGGATAACCATCTATTTTTCCAATTATTCAACCTTTTATCAATCATTTCAATCACAGGTTGGAAAAATATATTTTTCATTCTACCCGAAAAAATTGGCACACCAAGGTACTTGAAAGGAAAGGTTCCATTTTTCATACCCAGCGTATCTTTTATGCATCTGATTCTAGCTTGAGTAGCATGCTTACTTATGTAAAATTCACTTTTCTCGTAATTTATTTTTTGGCCAGTCACAGCCTCAAAAACAGAGAGAAATGCTTTCATTTTTATCAAACTATTTTTACATGCTTGCATAAAAATAATGGTGTCATCTGCGTACGTTAAATGTGAAATTTTTGCAGCAGACAAGGGCAAATTGAAATATTGCAAACTTCCATTTTCATATACATATGCCAAACTTCTAGTAAAAGCCTCTGAAAAAATGTTAAATAAAAAGGGGGATAATGGATCACCCTGTTTGATGCCCCGTGTTGCAGAAAAAAATCCTACTGGAGCTCCATTTACCAATACCGAAAACCAAGCTTGGGAGAGATTTTTAATTACACAATATATGAACTTACCGTGGAATCCAAATTTGAGTAGGACACTGGACAGGAACTTCCAACAGACTCTGTCGAAAGCTTTTCTCAGATCAAGCTTCAGTATGCAATTTGGATTCTTACCTTTCCTATCAATGAATCTCAACATTTCTTTAACATAGAGCACATTGTCAGTAATATCTCGATTTTTGAGGAAAGCAGTTTGGTGTGGTGAGATTATCTTTTGCATTAAGGGCTTAAGTCTTTCCATCAATATTTTAGAAAAGATTTTATTAAGCACATTGGAAAGACTTATTGGTCTAAAATCACTAAAAGAGGAAGGGGTGTCGATTTTTGGGATGATTGCAATCCATGTGCTAGCTATTCCTTTAGGCATAACTGTACTAGATAAAAAATCATTTGCAGCATATAACAAGTCTGTATGAATAATACCCCAAGGTTTAATGTAGAAATTAGTAGTAAAACCATCTGGGCCGGGACTGCTTTGCTTGTTCAATGAAAATACCACATTTTTTAACTCAGCTAGAGATACAGGTTTGACTAATTCAGTGTTATCCTCATAGGTAATTATCTTTGGGATCTGAGATAGGAAATGAGTATAGAAATCACTGTGATCTGGATCACTGTCAGCTGTGAGGAGATTTGAGAAGAAGGTCACAGCCTCCTTCTCAATTTCAGAAGCCTCATCCAGCCACTCACCAGCAGAGTTTTGAATTTTAGTAATGGACATCCTACTCTTCCTCTCCCTCACTGAATTATGGAAATATTTTGTATTATCATCACCATCTTTTAGCCACTTAATCTTAGCTTTGTATTTAAAAAAATGTGATTGTTCTTTTATTGCCTTAGTGAGATTGGACTTAGCCTGTCTGAGAAGGACCAGTTGTATTTCAGACTGATCAATATCATAGGCAAGTTCCTGTACTCTTAGAGATTCTTCGGAATCAATAACATTCTGATGAATGTTTCCAAAGACCTCTAAGTTCCACTTTTTCAGACATTTTTTCAGTCTTAGCAATTTAAGGTAGAACCTAAGCATGCCAGACTCAGAAATATGTGCAGACCAACTTTCATTTATAACCTGTAAAAAAGTTTCTCTTTTAAACCAGGTGTTTATAAATCTGAAAGGTCTAGGTGATGATTTTATTTGACTACCAATACATAAAAGCATGGGGCAATGATCACTAGTTTCTT
Source organism: Sherardia arvensis (assembly GCA_948330725.1). Lineage (NCBI taxonomy): Eukaryota > Viridiplantae > Streptophyta > Magnoliopsida > Gentianales > Rubiaceae > Sherardia > Sherardia arvensis. The sequence goes on from OX415235.1 coordinate 32,449,618, forward strand.
TATTCATCACAAGGATAGAGGAATCAGGAAATTTGATTTTCCAGTTAGGTGAACATAAGCCCCTATCTAATCTCTTAATGGTTGGAGTTTTCTTCCTTCCATTCTGGCTCAGATCTAAGGGATTCTTATATCTACCGTTGGTCCATGTGTATGAATTACCCACAGTGTTAATATGCTCTAAGGCCATTTTATCTATGAACAGGGAAAATTCTTTAATGCTTCTTAGATTAGGAGTAGATTGTCCCTTATATTCTGAAATAGAAGCAATAGCATTAAAGTCACCTATAAATAGAGTCTCAGGGAATAAGATTTTTTCTAGTTCAGTCCATAAATCAACCCTTTCTTTCCTAGTTCTCAAACCATACACAAAAGCAGCTTCCATAGAAGCATTGAGTTTTTGACTATGTATTGTGACATGTAAAAATTGCAGGTGGTCCTGGATTAAACCTAACTGAATATCATCCTTCCACATTAGCCATATTCTTTCATTTTGGGCAGCCAGACAGGAAGTGAATTTAAGAGAAGCAGCAAAATCGACACATTTATAGTTCTCATGCATAGGCTCAATTAAGCAGATAAGATCAAATTTATTAATTAAGTTCATTTGTTCCAGTCTTTCAAGTGATGTGTTCATCCCCCTAATATTCCAAACAAGGAATTTTATTTTTAGAGTTTTGTCAATCATTGGAAACTGGTAAAATGGGGCTTTTTGTTCCTGATCCAGAAATAATCTGATTTAACTGGGTAAAATAGGTTTATAGTTTAATCACTGGAGTTTTTTTGGCCAAAAGTCTAGAGGATTGCCTTACTTGAGTTGTGTTTACCTGTTTGCTTTTTGCAGATTCAGGAGTGCTAATTTGTTCAGATGGAGGGTCATCTTTTTCCTTTCCTTTTCCAGCACTTTGTTGAAGCTGATCTGTATCGATTGGTGAGTCTTCATCCTCTGAATCTGAAAGAGTGCAGTCCTGTTGCAGAGGAAGAAACCTATTTCCCTGAGACAGAAGTGAAAAATTATTAGAAGTAAAAGGGGTGTGCTCCTGGTTCTTAACTTGTTCCTGGCTTTTGGTGATGAGACTAAGGTCATCTTTGGCATAGGCAGGTGGGATAATTTTTTTCTTAGGTCTCCATTCCAGTCTTAGAATCTCCTCAGAGTCTTGACTAGGGAAGGACAGAATTTCAGTTCTTGCAGCCTCATGTGAGAAGTTGGATCCTCCAGTTTCCATTGTGTTCAGGGGCACAGAGGGGACTTTAGGATTAGACCTGTCTGCAATATCTCCCTTTCTCTTCATGATCTCCTGTGCAGCAATTATTTTTTCCTTTTCCTTAGCTGAGGTACCTGAAGACTCTATGTTGGACTGAGGCTTAGGGATGGTAACTGTGGGATTTTTTTTGGTTAGCAAAGAGGGTTGCAGTGGTTTGGCTGGGAAGGAGGAGTTGGAGTGTTGCTGTTTTTTTGTAGGGGGAGGTTTCCAGTCATCAGTCTTAGGATTTACCACTCTACAATTTTCTAGATTATGCCCTAATTTCTTACAATGGGGGCAGTAGAAAGGGATCTGCTCGTACTCAATTTCTAGATCAGCAGTCATGCCAGCAACACCTATAGTAATTTCTGTGTGCAGTTTCTTCATCAAATCAACTTCTACACACATTTTTACAGCCGAAGGTCTTGTCAAAGATGCTGTTGCAGAGTCCATTTTTATGAAGTTTCTCACTCTATTACCAATAAATTCTATCATTGCAGAATTGTAAAAGAACACAGGCACATACTGAATGCTGATCCATATAGGTACAATAGATGATTCTCTCCCAGGCATAAAATCAGTGGTCCATTTCAATACCTTCATCGGAAAACCTTTTAAATTCCACATACCTTTCAACCAGCATCTCTGGTAATCTTCCGGATCGTTGAACCTGATCAGAATGTGGCGGTAATCTATGGATCCAATCTGGAATTGAGAGGAGAATCCTATGGATTTGAATGACTCATTGAGCGTGTCCATCGAGGGCTTTCCCTGCTCGAATTTCCCTATCAGAGCATTTTGATAGTGTGCTGACAGTTGGGAAGCCTGCTCCGGTGAAACGATGCAGGCTATCTTCCCTTTATACTCTCCTATCGGCTTAATTTCTGGGTTGGAGGGGAGAGAGGGTGAGAGAGGGGAAGGTTTTGAGGTCAGGGCGTGAAGAAAAGAGCGAGAAGGGGGGTAGGGTGGGGGGGGGAGAGGGGTTGCCGCCGCGTTGCTGCGGCGGCGCTTCCATTGGGATGGCCGTTTTATAGACGTTAGACAGACGTTATCGGGAATAAACACTTTACGGGAATAAAGAAAGCTAAAAACATAGGCCGGAACAGTGTAATTAAGTTGTAAGTTTAGAGAGAAGCGAGAGGATATTTTTCGTTTACGCCCAACTTTTTTCTTCACTTCGCGAGTGAACCATACATTTACTTCTTAGTAACCGTTCTATATTATATACGGGATGGGATCCTCTACGCAAGTTATAATGCGCTACCCGTAGCCAAATTGCCAAACAATGCCATTATTTACACATAAAATTAATTATTTTATTACTCACTTGAGATTTATCACTAACAATACTTGTTTTCTCCAGAAAAACAATCATCTATTATTTAGTTTTCAAGATTTAGTACATTTGGAATACATTTTTAACTACCAAGATTCATATCATTTATTTTTCAAAATTAGCATCTATATTATAAGTTAATATCAAAATCAAATATTTTTAAAAAATAACTATTATTTTAATTTCATCAATTATATTAGAGATAAAAAGTAGAATTCATAAGTAAAAGTAAACAGAATAAAAACTTCTATTTTCAAAGACTCTATTTAAATAATTTAATTTATTTTATCATTATTAAAGTAATAAATTTCAATTAGAAACGGTATTTACTCGTATTTAATATATATTTTAAAAAATAATATAAATATCGATACTCTTGAATCATATTAAAATATGTAAATAGTAAAATTAAAATTCACAATGTTATATCTCATCATTTTTTAAAAAAACTAATATGATATATTTAAATATAAATTGTTAAATAAAAAATATGTATGAATCTCGAGTTAAGAAATAAAATACTTAATTTCACGTGTACATAACTAACGGTGTCGTTTGACAAGTTACGCACTAATTCCGCATTATAACTTGCATAGAGGATCCCATCTCATTATATACGGTGTCTCACAAGATTACCTCCAATTATTAATCAAGAAAACCGCGCAACACGCGGTATACAACATACTAGTTTATTTGAAGTCAAAATTGAAAAGGTTGTAAGTCTATAAAATTTGTATTATGCATGTTTTTGACTTAGTAAGCATCTCATAGTTCATTTAAGATTTGATTATTTATGATATCGGAAATATGTATGAATTTTATTATAATTAAACCTTCCGTACGTTAGTATCATGTTTCTAACATTGACTACTAACAATTTTCTCAACTTCGATGGGGAAAGTTCATACTCTACCACCTGCCAAATCTTTCAGATGTAAGGAAACTAAATGTAGATGGTGGTTATTTACGGAGTCGTCCTTTGACATGTGCGATCGCACACCCCAAATTTGAGGGGTCCCAAATTTTTATATTTTTTATATATTTTGTTATATATGAAATATAATTGAAAAATATTTCTAGAAAATTAAATAGAATCGAGAAAGAAATTGAATTAGAGAAAAGTTGAGGGGTCTCAAAAATTTTATATTATGTATATATTTCGTTATGGACGAGGTATAATATGAATGATTTGCAAAATTTTAAGAAAATTAGGGAAAATTGAATTTGAGAAGAATTGGAGGATCACCATTTTATTTTTTGTACTAGGTCCTGAAAATTATAGAGACGACCCTAATTATTCACAATCTTCGCACATCACACTATTTCAAAATCTCAATATAATAAAATGCACTATTTTGTTTAGTTTCCTACTACTACATAAAAGTGTTTGAGCTGCAGTTTTGCAAGGCAAATTATAATGTACATCAGGTGCCTATGCATGTGTGGCAAAGTTGTACTTGTATGTACCACGCCGGCACAAGTGTAAAACTATGATACGAACTTGTTCAACTTAATTCAAAGTCTCACGTCCACTAACTCCTCCCTCTCACCGACACTCTCTTTCTCCTCTCACCGACCCCCCCCCCCCCCCAAAACCAGATCTTGCCGGAGGGGTGGTTCGGGGCTTAACGCCGGCGCTCCTCGCCGCAACCCGACCACCCCTTCCACCCCCTACCTTTCCCCCTTCAGTACCCAGCCGCCCCTCCTCCCTCACACCGGAAACCAGACATCCCCGCCAGCGACGACAGCTCGGAGCCGCCGATGCCGCCGATCCAACGATGGAAAGTCCACCGACGCGATCTCCTCCTCGCCGCTGTGTGAGGAAGCCGGAAAGACAGTTTTCCCAGTCACCGGCCGTGGAGGTCGCCGGAGGACCGCCAAAACCGCTGCTTTTGCTGCCGGAACCACAAGGGGTAACAGATCCGACAACTACACGACCAGATCAGACTCGGAGGCCTACTCACGCGCCTCACGCGCGGCCGACCCAGCTGCCACGCGCCACCACGCGCCGTCGAGTCGTGAACAAGCCGGCGTATCATCGGATTCATCCTTCGCCGGGAACACGCGCCTCCATCCTGACGCAACGCGCCGGAGCGTGACTGCACGCGTCACACCTCCTCAGCCTCCCCCACCGACAGTATCTGGATCCAGCTGCAGATGAATGGTTTCTATTCTTTTCTTATTTATTTATGTCAGATGAAATATGTGCTTCATTTGGTCTTTTTGCATAATTATTTGGACTAGTTTATCGAGTATTCAGTGCCTATCTGTTGTTTTCCTTGTAAACGGATTAGCCGTGCTATAGAAAATCCTTTGGGCTTCTAGTCTCTATTCTGAAACAGTACAGGAGAAATCCAAGTCAGAATAGTCTTGACGACGTATTTCTGGCAACTCTGTGAATGAATTTAGACTGGTAGACTTGGTTGACTCTAACCTACTGTTGGGGTTGGTGCAAGTTACTGATACTTTACCTGCCAGATAGTTAGATGCTTTCGGGCATTAGACTTTAGGATGTTCAGATGTATTTCATCGCAATTTTTAGACTTAGGAATAGCGTACTGCGCTCTAGATACAGTTTAGGTTTTCAACTTATACTGTAATCTCTCAAAATTGCCTCCCTCTGAGGAGATTATTGAAGGCCTGGGGAACCTAATAAATATCCCTCGATCTATGATGGTTTCTAATTAAAAAAAAAAAAAAAGTGTAAAACTATGATACAAATTATACGTTCATTAGGTATGTACCCGCAAATATAAAGAATGCATTTTATAATGAAAATGTTGAAAAAAAAACACAATCTTTTTTTTTGGATACATACCGGTAGGGGTGTTCAAACACCGGGTACCCGTACAACCGGGTATCCGTACATGCGGGTAGTTGAAAATGCGACCCGTGATCCATCCCGGAAATACCGGGTACCCGTACAACCGGGTACCCCAATTATGCGGGCCGGGTAATCGGGTACCTTATTTTATTTTATTATTTATAAAAAGTGCTACAAAATACATTTAATTATCTAATAATAAATATACATTATCATTATAAAAGTCCAAAACTAATTAAATATTATTTAATATGAAAATATCAATAAAATTATGAATAATTATCATTCGAGACAAATTAGTGGATGTACTCCAATGCAGTATGGGATGCGGTTGTGCGCTTGTGTTGAAGAAAAAGTAGCAATATCAAAGCAAAAGATGGTTGGAGAGGTGGATTGGAAACTTAAGAGGTTGAGTCTAGTTAGGATGAATTGGTATTTAATTTTTAAAAATGTCAATATTAAAAGGTAAAATTATAATTAAAATTATAATTAATTAAATAAATACATATTATACCGGGTTTCCGGGTACCCGGAAAATGACATTTATATGACCCGGACCCGGTAATTTACGAAAATAACGGGTCGGGTACCCGTCCGTAAAATATAAAGGGGCATGCTATACGCAGTCCGTATTTTGCTTATTTTGCAGTTCAAAATAAAAATACGCCTTCGATATATATGATATGGTCAATAATTATGTATATCAGACATATGCATCATATATACTACTTCTATTGCATACACTTGCAATTCAGTTATATATTAGAATCATTGTATATATGATTATTTTAAAAAAAATACGGACTGTAAATAAGCAATATACGGACTGCGTATAGAAGGCCTGAATATAAAAAGTACCCGGTTATTTTATGCCGGGTCAACGGGGCGGGTAGGCCGGGCCGGATATTTTTGAACACCCCTACATACCGGTGGGTAGCATATAACAATATTGATATGATCAATCTTTGAAAATAAAGTTAGAGTTGTTGGGACTGCCGAGCCCACCATAGCTCAAACTAGTATGATATTGTCCGCTTTGGGCCATGTACCAAACCCGCACGGTTTTAAACAATGGGTCAATCCCCAAAAGGGCTCATACTAGTGTGGTGAGACTATTCCTTATAAAGAGATGAATGACACTCTCCGTTTCCGATGTGGGAATTGGGTTGACCACACCCAACAATCTCCCCCTCAAACCAAGGACCACATGAACAAGTGTCCTTCACCTCAGACCGTCTTGCACCGCCGCCAAACACAAGCGGGACACGCTGCCTGGCAAACCTTTTGGTCAGACAAACTTTCGATACAAAGGACAAATTTGCCTCTCCAAGGGAATAAATGAGGGTCTACTCCACATCAGGCAACAAAGGCAGTCCCGTCCCGAGCGTAACCAAGCTCTAATACCACTTGTTGGGACTGCCGAGCCCACCACAGCTCAAACTAGTATGATATTGTCCGCTTTAGGCCATGTACCAAACCCGCACGGTTTTAAACAATGGGTCAATCCCCAAAAGGCCTCATACTAGTGTGGTGGGACTATTCCTTATAAAGAGAGGAATGGCACTCTCCGTTTCCAAGTGTGGTCAACCCAATTCCCACATCGGAAACGGAGAGTGCCATTCCTCTCTTTATAAGGAATAGTCCCACCACACTAGTATGAGACCTTTTGGGGATTGACCCATTGTTTAAAACCGTGCGGGTTTGGTACATGGTCCAAAGCGGACAATATCATACTAGTTTGAGATGTGGTGGACTCGGCAGTCCCAACAATAGTATGGAAATTATCGTTGAAACAGGGGGTCAATGTTTAAATACTTGTTGATAAACATCCCAGCACTTGCTTATATATAATTATCAATGTCACATGTGACTGAGTTGAATAAATAATTTGGTTTTCCCGTGGAAAACAAGAACCATATCTTGAGCCGTGACGGGCACATGTGTTAGGATATCTCCTCAAAACCCAAATAGAATGAAAGATGATGATGTGTTATTTTCTTGTTGGGCTAAGAGAGTTAGGCCCAATAAAATTGAGTTAGGGTTTAAGGGGAGGTTTAGTATAAATATTATATATTTAGCTAGAGCCTCTATGTTGGTTAGGGTTTTGAGTTCATGAGTTTGTGAGTTTGTGAGTTCGAGAATAGGGAGGATAGAAGAGTGTTGAGAGACATTGTGTGTTGAGAGATAGAGCATACACTGTAAGAACTTTTCTATTTTTCTAGTTGATTGGTCGTGGTTTTTCCCGATTTGGGTTTTCCACGTAAATTGGTGTGTTTGTTCTTTTCTTCGTTGATTTTCTTTGTGTTGATTGATATTGTATTCAAGCGGCGAGAGATTTTATCCCAACAACAACATGGGGATTAGGTTGTATGGATTACAGACAGGTATGCGATTAGTAGTTGACATGCAGTGTTGAGTCCCAGACCAATCAACCTAGCCACGCGTACCACGCTGGACAAGTGTAAAACTATGATAAGCAAATTAAGATGACAAACTGCATCAATATCTATCCACGTGAATCATCCGACTTTTCATTACATATGATGTGATGTACTACTTATGAAGAAGAATTGCATAAATGTTTCAAACAAATACATGCATGCATCAAATAATGTAGTGTAAGATAGTTTTGGTTTTTAATAATAGTGTAGTATTATTGCAAAAATAATTGCATTAAAATATGTAGCCGAACATCTTCATAGGTGATGGACAAGTAAATGTAACTTAACTTGCCATCTTATTTCTCAAGTAAGTGACTCGCAAACTACACACTCATTAGTGAAAATTTTTAGATTATAAGGCGGTCGGTTCAACTCTTTATTGAAAGTGTCTTCCTTGATATGCCGTAAATGTCATTTTTTAAGTAAGACTGTTGCTCAAAACACCGTATTTTCTTTTATGTGCACGGTGGTTCAAAACGCCTCATATACAGATTACGATATCATAATATTTTTGTCTGGGTAAGAAATTGCTTGAGAACTCGTAAGTGATTTCGCTTGGGTCAGGTGTTAGTTAAGAACTCATAAGGGTGATTCGCCTCAGTAAAAAAATCGGAGAGATCTATAAACAGTAAAATGTCACTCAACAAAGTTAATAGGACAAAATTATATGAAAATCAAGTTGAAAATACTCCACATCAATCATAAATTAAAAACATGTATACGAGAACTTGGAAAATAATGATGGGCAACAAAGTATGATCATCTAATGAATACATAAAAATGATTATACTTTATAAACACCTAGTGAAAGTTGATTTCTCACTAAACGTCACTTTTCATCTATAAGAACCAAAAACATATCCTGACATCAAGTAAATGAATAAAATATTAGTTCCTAGAACATGTAAATGATTATCTACTATATACTCCATGGTGGATAAACAGAATTGTCCAACCACACGAAAATCAGAAAATCAGTTCATTCAGAAATCTATCTTTGGAATGAGCAAAGATAGCTCCCCTGGTTCAGATGGGTTCTCTGGAGCCTTCTTCACTAGCTCATGGGAAGAGATTAAAGAGGACCTCTTAAATTCAGTCAATGATTTTTTAAGAGGTACATTAATCCCCAAGGCCATTGCAAGCACTTGGTTAACACTTATACCCAAAAAACCAAATCCCTCATCTTTCTCTGATTACAGGCCCATTAGTCTCTCTAACTTCCTAAACAAGGTCTTCTCCAAACTCTTAACAGAGAAACTGAAACCATTAATGCAGAGACTCATCTCAGTTGAGCAATCTGCTTTTATAAATGGAAGAGATGTATCTGATAACACCATCCAGATGCAGAAAATGGCTAGACTATTAGGGAAGAACAACAGATACAACACTATCATAGTCAAGCTTGATATGGAAAAGCCTTTGATAGAGTGTCTTGGAGTTTTTTAAACTCTATACTTCTGAACTTTGGCTTCCATGGATCACTGGTGAAGATCATTATGCAGAACATAGCTGCTGCTCACCTTCCTGTTCTGATTAATGGCATTGACTCAGGATTTTTTCCAGCAAGCAGGGGTATTAAGCAAGGAGACCAATGTCTCCTCTGCTTTACAACTTACTAACTGAGGCCTTTACAAGAGGACTAAAAAAGTTGGTCAGCATCAACTACATTGAAAGCTTCATTATGCCTGGAGATGTGGAGCAAGTTACTCACCTCATGTATGCTGATGACACAGCTATGTTCATCAATTCTAGGAAGAGAAATATGAGAAGAGTTAAAGCATTTCTACAGGCTTATGAAGACACATCAGGGCAGAAAGTTAACTTTTCAAAATCTGATTTTTTTACGCACCCTGGAGCATCTAACACTAGGATCAGATCCATTAAGAGGATACTAGGAATGACACAAGGAAAATTGCCATTTAAATACCTAGGAGTCCCTGTCTTCAAAGGGAGGAATAAGGTGGCATACTACCAGCCTTTGCTAGAAAGAATGGAAAAAGCTACACTTAACTGGAAAAACAGGTGGCTCAGCATGGCAGGGAGGATGGTTTTAATTAATCATGTTCTAATGGCTATACCAGCTCACATATTTGCAGTCCTAAAGCCCCCAAAAATTGTTCTTAGAAAGATGGAAAAGATAGCCATTAGGTTTTTCTGGGGGGAATCACAATATGGCCAAAACAGAATATGGAGAAAATGGTCCATAGTTGCCATACCAAAGCTGGAAAATGGTTTAGGTTTTAGGAATCTAACAGCCTTTGTTGATACTTTCTCTTGCAAATTATGGTGGAAGTTGCAAAGAAATGATACCATTTGCACCAAATATATATGGTCACTTCCCAATTCCTACAAAACCTCCCACACTTGGCACAGAATCTGCTCTATCACTTCTTTTGCTAATCTTAACTCTGTTGTAATTTATGGGAAAGGGTCCAGTCCATTTTGGGACTCCAATTGGACAGGTTTTGGGGCACTATATTATATCTGGCCTGAAGATACTGAAATCCCTTACTCTGATATCACCATTGCCTATTTCATCACTAACAGGGACCTCATACTCCCTCAGTTTGAGCCACATTTGGCTACAAATATTATTATTTTTTTGCAGAATGCCCAACTATTACATCACCATGAGGATAAACTTCAATGGAAGCCAGCCATTAATGGGAATTTTTCTGTTAAATCAGCATACCAGAGCTTGAGGAACCGACAGGATCAGATCAGCCTCTTACACCAGGTATGGCAGCCTCCCACTCCCCCAAAAATGTCTATACTCATTTGGAGGATCAGAAATAATATTCTGTCATTCACAGAAAATTTAGTGAAGCTGGGATACCATTACCTCTCTAAATGCCCTTTCTGTAGTAGTGAAGGACACAATGGAATATTATTTTAATAGCTGTCAATCAAATGCTCAAATCTGGTTCAAAATCTTTTTTCTTTTAGGCATAAGGCCCCCAGATTTTGCTAATCTGAACCACAGGCTGGTATTTTGTTTATCATACAAAGGTCTGTCCAACAATCATTCAAGAGTAATAAGAACAACCACAATGGTGGTGTTCTGGACTCTATGGACTAGGAGAAACAAATCACTGTATGATGATCAAAATATAACTGTGATTGCAGCTCTCTCAGATATAGTGAAACAAGTTTCTAATGATATTTACAGCTTGGCCAGTTACAAGAAATACTCAAAAGGACATATTTTTAGTCCCATATGGTTTAATTCCTTTTATCAAAAGAAATAGGCCAAAACCTGTCAAGTTGATAAAATGGAATCCTCCTGACCATGGATATAAAATAAATGCCGATGCTTCATACATAGTAACTGGAAATACAGGGATTGGGGTTATTGTTAGAGACACAAATGGGAATCCTATTAGGATGTGCATGGAAACCTTAAACTGTACAACAGCACTGCATGCTGAGATAAAAGCAATCCAGCTAGGGTACCAGATTGCTCAGACAATGAACCTATGCCCTTGTACAATAGAGTCAGACTGCTTAAATGCAGTTCAGGGTGTCAAAAACCCAGCAAAGGGACAATGGGAATTTTTTTCTATACTTTATGATCTTAATGTGCTCAGTCACACAATTCCTATCACACACACTCTGAGAGAAGGTAATTTACCTAGTTGATTATCTATCTAAAATGGGGGCTACTATGGCCTCAACAGACTTTGCATATGATATGGCAGACAGGAAATTGAAAGGGCTGATAGAGCTTGATAAGGCTGGCACTCCCAGTCTAAGATTCTCAATATGATTCTACGGACAAAGATACTGCTGGTTTTTTTGTGTATTTTCAGGAATGATGAGGAACAAATTGGAGCTCACAGTGAGACCTGATGGAATGAAACATGAAGGGATATAGCTGCTCCTGCAGTTCAGATGCTACAACAAATGCAACTCTGAAGCAAATTTGGAACACACACTCTTTTGGTGATGACAGTTTTAAAAAAACTGTATTTTTGAAAGGGCTGGGCTATGGTATAATACTCCTAAGTCATTACCTATGGGTGGCAAATTTGTGCTTCATTCTTTGCTGATTTGATCACTGACCTGCTCCCCATTTAAGTCATGACTTAGGGTATTTCACTCTCCATAGCAGCGTAAGCAAATCTATAGATTTACTAGCTAGGTCTAGTCATTTTTTGAGAAGCTATTGGCTTCTGGAGCTAAACTCCCTCTGTAAAACCAACTCTATTTTTTGAAGCCTTGATAAGGCTTGTTCATAGACTTGGGGTGCCAATAAATTCCCCCACCAATGGTGGTTTTAATTTAAAAAAAAAAAAAATCAGTTCATTCAAATATAATAGATAAGATCCAATCATCTCTTATAAATGAGTTTCTACTACTATAATGATCATCTACGCCTTGCCTTTTAATACGGACTAATTTTTTCAGCACCCGCGGGTCATATAAAACAAATACTATACAATTTAATTTTATATTTATATATTCTAATTTTACATATAATAATAATAAAATTTCATATCTCATGATGTTTATAAAATGTAATAAATAATCATGTTATTGAGGTTGTAAAATGAAGAAGCATGACAAGCTACGGTTTCTAGTAATTATTGTTTCCGTTCAATTCTCATTGCATCCTGATTAGTGTGCATTCGAACTGAACATAATTAGAAGTAACTATTATTTTAAATTAAAAAGTCAAGTTCAGTCAAGGGATATCAGAGTACTTTCTCGAAACTCATAGATACATGAACACATATTTTTATTTTTATTTCTTTACGGATTCATTAAATTAGACCGTAACAGGCCCTGCACTTCCAATCGTTTGGATGGTATGTGTTTAAAATATTAGAACTAAATTTATAATTCATTGAACTTTAAATCAAAACTGAATATATGTTTCTTTAAAATATAAACAATACTACTCACTCCAATGTAATTGTATATTTCTTATCCCAAATCCTCCCAAACGAAAATTCAAACTTCCAAAAATATGATCACCATCAGGGGCGGACCCAGCATTTTACCGATGAGGGGGCCGGACTAATCATAAAATTTGAATTCGAGAGAATTAATGATATTATAAAAATAACGGTATAACAAAATAATTTATTTAGAAATAAAAGAATCATACTTATAACGGACCAACTATTGTTGAGAAAATATAAAATTTATTTGAATCTAACTCTTCTCTCTTTGATCATCTCAAAAGTGTCAATAATCGAATCAATGGGAATGGTCTCCGCAATCTCTCTTTCAATATATAGCATCAAAGAATCTCGCAGAAAATCATCTTCCATTCAACTACGCATACTTGTTTTCACAATTTTCATGGCTGAAAAAACCCGTTCAAATTGCAAAAACCAAATCCTAATGGCATTAGTATGTCTTATTAATAATATGTTATAGGATTAACTAATATTTTTTAAAAAATATTACTAATATAAAATCCTACAAGGATTATAAATCAAACAACAAAAACAAAATACTAATAAAAAATTAACAAAATGTGTGGTCCCTACTAATGATTCACTAATTTTATCAGAAATCTAATTTTAGTAAAATTTCTACTTTCCTTATGTATTTATACTTTTTTGTAAAGTGGGCCACAAATTATTTTTTTAACTAAATACTATTTAAAAGGAGAATAATATTATATATAGGCTATATCTTGACAAATTTATGAGGTGGGCCCGATCCCTTTTAGCCCCATATGGTCCGCCCCTGATCACCACACACAAAAGTGTTCAAAATTTCCCTTTTGTAAATGAATGTGAATTTATTGGGGCCGTGATGATTGGCAGCAGATCAGACAGCTAGAGACCAACGAAGCAAATCTTTTGAGAAATTCGATAGCAATTAAAAGGTCACATGAGGCAGAGATTAATACATGAAGTTCAAGATCCGAAGTTGATCGCCCAACGGGCCTCCATCATAAATTGCCTCCAACTAGTTACCTCAGTTTAGTTGATCCAGGGGCCAGGGAGTAAAATCTTGTAATTGACTAACTTCTTCAAAATGACTATATTATAGCAGTAATTCTCCTCTGGTGATAAGCTTTGTTAGGGTCCAAGAACACACTACTAATGCTGAATTATAGATCCCCCAGAAAGTTTAAACATACAAATTCACAAGAAGGGCAGCTTGTAAAGGTTTTTGTTGTCTGGTTCTCAAGAATATCAAGAGCGAGATGAAATTAGCACTGATGCGACGTCGATCAGTCGGTTAGTAATGCAGATCATCTCTCTCGAGGCTGTCTAGAGCAGAGGCGGGAAAGGGTAGCAAATACTACCCAATATAAATAAAAATAATTTTTTAACATATTTTTATGTTTAAAATTTGATAAATTATAGTTATACTATCTACTTTTTCTGAAAATATTATTAATATGATAATAATTTCTACATACATTTTGATAAGTCCATGGTTCATATTCGAACCTCATTCATACTCGGACCAAGGGCCGAGAAGGGTCGTGGGTTCGAGATACGCAGAGGGTGGATCCACAGAGTCCATCAATCCTAATCCTTACAAGAAATGCGTATATTATGAATGTTCTACAAGGAACATACATCCTCTCAAAGATGGTAATACAGCTATCCTAAACATGGTAACACAACCATGTCCGAAATATATACTTCTATTATACATGGTAATACAACTACTATTCCATAAGAGTTGTATTCATACCATAAATACATATCTTGGTGATCTACGGATTGTAGCCATATAAATACCCAAAGGTTTGGCAGACCTCTTCATCTAATCTCATACTTCATACATTACGCCTTAAGCAATATACTGACTTGAGCGTCGGAGTGTCTACTTTCGGGATACCCGGGGCTTTGTTTTGCAGATCAGTTCGAGAGCTTGGTTCGTCGTCGAAGTGTTGGTGTCCGGCATACATCACATTTATGTTAAATTTTGGAGTTAGAATTTAAAATCCCCAAATTCTCTCTGAATTAACCTAAATGTCTAACCTCACTTTCTAAAAACGTTTTGCTACCCACTTTCAAATTCCTGACTCTAGAGTGCGTATTTTCCAACAACGGTCAAATATATATAAGTTTATGGTGTTTGTAAAAATATTTATCTAACAAAATTATTAGGCTTTCTATGTTATTCTGTCTGCAGTCTGCGGATGTCAAGGATTTTCCGGCTGTCGGAATCTTCCAGACCTAATGAGATCACGAGCAAATGGATCAATGGGATTTCTTCTCCGCGGTATCTGATGTTGATCTACAGCTATCTCTTCACATGAAAAATTATACATAATTCATATTCAGAACTATGAATTCAATATATCACATTATTCAATAAATTTCTTTAGTCAATTTTATTGGACCAAGCCACTATAGACATTTAATTTCAAATAATAACTAGATTAAAGATGTATGAAGTAAATTTACCATCAAAACCTTTAGTTTGCTTGCCATAATTGAAGTGGCGTGAAGAATGGGTTTTCTTTGAATTTTGATCTTCTTCTTCCATATTGTGGGAATCGTCATAATCCGATCTCTCTTCCATTGTGCGGGTTCTCTTTTTATTGTGGGAATCTAAAAATCTAGTAAAGTTTAAAATGATACATTAAATTAGTATAAATCACAATCAAACATTTAACAAAAATACAAATATAACTTACTCGCTTCATCTCTCATCTTTTCGCAACCATCAGCTTTTAGTATAGTGACGTAAAATATGCGATGTCCATCGTATCTGAATAAAAGTGTATAACCTAGGTCTATTGAATTTTTCTTGACAAATTTTGCCCATCCATCAACAATGCACATTCAATTTCCAATCTTTTCCATCTTCACATTCCATTCATTGTCGTTTCGATTCTTCAAAACCACTTTCCGTGGAAAATTATCCTCTACATACCTTGTAAAGGTATGAGAAAATATCTACAATCACGTAAAAGATTAAACATTATTATTTTGTTCATGTAAGTTCAAAATTCTTTCTGAGATATTTCTCCCAAACAAAGGACTGAGATAGGGGTGTCCAATGTCACCATATCTATACATCATAGCTCAACAATTTATGTCTTCCTGGCAGGAACACAAAATTGCATCCAATAATCAGTTTGGAATTCAGTTATCTAGAAATGGCCCAAGAATTAGTCATCTCATGTATGTAGATGACACAATACTCTTTTCCAGAGTAACTCAGCAGAGTGCACTGGACTTGGCAAAGACTTTGGACCTTTATGCCAGACATTCAGGAAAAAGATTAAATTTTGACAAATGCTCCACTCTCTTTAGCCCTAACACCCCAGTAGCTATGGGACACTACATGAGCTACACCTTAAACATCCACAATGAAGGGCTAGGGGAAAGTATCTTGGCATTCAAGTGAATTATCAAGAATAGAAGAAGTGAAAGTATCTTCCAGGGGTTGATAGCAAGATTTAAAGAAAAATATGGGTCTTGGAAGGCAAAACTTTTGAAACTTCCTGGAAGAATTACTCTAGCTAAACATGTCCTCATTTCCATAGCAATCTATCCTCTCAGCATCTTCAGAATCCATAAGCAGGTGCTAAGAAAGATATACCAGATGACAGCAACATTCAAATGGGGTGGAGAATTGAAAGGAAGGACTACACACTGGAAAGCATGGGAATAAGTGGCCAAATCCAAGGAAGAGGGTGGTCTACGTTTGAGATCAGCATATGGCATGAACAAGGCCTTATTGGCCAAACAAGTCTGGAATATCCTGAGTAATGGCTCATCCCTACTTTCTCAGGTATATCATGCTAAGTACATTAAGGGTAAGGACTTAAAGTATATCAGCCCTAAATCTAGTGACTCATGGGGATGGAGGTCCGTACTGTGGGCCAAATCAGTCATCACAGAAATTCTGGCATGACAGGTAGTTAATGGGAAAAGCATTAGAGTAAGTGAACAG
Organism: Sherardia arvensis; assembly: GCA_948330725.1. Classification (NCBI taxonomy): domain Eukaryota; kingdom Viridiplantae; phylum Streptophyta; class Magnoliopsida; order Gentianales; family Rubiaceae; genus Sherardia; species Sherardia arvensis. The sequence goes on from OX415235.1 coordinate 32,466,343, forward strand.
TGGATACCTACCATTAACAACTCTTTGTCAGATAATTCATTGTTAACAGATCACACAGACCTGAGAGTTGAGCATTTACTGGATAACCAAGGATGTTGGAGAATGCCTCTCATAAGGGTATTATTCCCAGCTAGAGTTATCCAACGTATACAAGCCATACACATCACTCAGGCAAGGGAATGACCAGGCAAACCTATATGGAGCCCCAATAGAAATGGAACTTATACTGTCAAGAAAGGCTATCATATAAGCATGAGATCCATTGGATGCCTGGATTTGAGAAGAAAGAAGCTCTGGAATAAATTGTGGAATCTGAAAGTCTCATACAAATTATATGTTTTCCTGTGGAGAGCCATCAATGGAGCATTGCAAACTGCAGTCAACCTCAGGAAAAGAAGGCTCATGTCTTCATCTACCTGCTCTAGATGCCACACAGGAGGAAATTGAGGTGCATATGCTAGACTTACTCAGATTCCAAGACTATGTGGAGAAATGCTGGTCTTGAAATAGTTGTAAATGCACAAGTTCGGGAGAAAATGATCAACTTTGGATTATGAATAGAATTTTGGCTAGAAATGGCAGGTTCAGAGGAAGTATTCATCAAATCAGGTTTTTCTACTCTGGGAAATTTGGGCTCAACGCTGCAAGAAAGCCATAGAGGGAGTGGCAATAGACCCAACAAGAGCTACACTTCTGACTGAACAAAAGTACATTATGAAAAGTAGAATAATAGACAAGAAACAAGACGCAACTTTTGAGGGAAAGTCTGAGATATCTTAGCAGAAGACTAGTGCCACAACAACAGACCAGAGATCTACCTCAACTGATGACTCTGAGCTCACTTCATAGTATAGTTTGATGGCTCATTTCACAGCAATCATAATATTGGAAGCGTTGGATGGTCGATCCTCTTCATCAGTCGGGAGAGAACACATCACAGCGCTCAGGATCATATTTCTTTATGTGTACCATCCCTCTCCAGGCGAAAACTACTGCATGCTGGAGAGCGATTAAAGCAACGGCCATGACTCCTAGTCGACATGTTCGTAAGCTCACAGACTCCTCTGAATTAGTGGCATCACTTAAGCAGCCGGAGTTAGCACTGTGGGAGGTGAAGAGTTTGGTGCAAGACATATTTAGCATTGTTCATTTGCATTTTCCTGTTTTTTTCATTGTAAAAGTAGATAGAGAATCCCTGATTGAGGAGTATAATATTGCTATCAATCTGGGAAGAACTATTTGTAACTCTTATACTTATTAATAATAGTGTATGTTATAAAAAAAACTCATAGTTGGGGAGTGTTTGGAAATCAGCTCTTAACTGTTAGCTGTTAGTTGATTGCATTAGTTGGTTTGACTAACTAATTGTACTAGCTGATTTGACTTGCTGATTTAACTGATTGTATAAATGTGTTTGGTAAAAGTTGTTGATAGATAATAGTTGTTTGTGTAACCAATCTTGTAAAATGATATTTATGGACATGAATATATTTTACTACTTATTCACTTATTAAACATATATAATTTATCAATTGCTATTTTTTGTTATAAATGAAACATAAGAATTATAATAAATTAATGTTAAATTATTATATAATCCACATTTTCATGAAATGTTTTAAACCATACATTATAAGTTTTTTTTAGAGATTTCTTCAAACTTTTCTCTTGTTTCATATTGATTGTTGTATGACAAAAAAAATCAATTGTTTCAGGGTAATTTTGATGAAATTTTATTCATATTATAGTGGGAAAAAAAAAGAGAAGAACCAATCAATAATATTATAATGAAATTTAATGAACATAACCATTCAAAATATAATCATAATGATGCAATCCGAAATACTAATTGAACAATCAGAATGATGCATAATTATTTTGAACACTTGAATTTCCCTACGAAAAACCAAATTCAACAATATCTATTCTATCTTTTAGCAATCGATTCATAGAGGAGAAAGGGCAAAGAAGTATTTAATTGTTTAAGCTATAGCATTTGAGTAGAATAATCAACTTTTTTTTATCTTTTGAAAATTAGCCTATTAAGTCCAAAAAACACTTTTTAAAATCCATTCACCCAACACTTATAATAGTTGTTGGACGGTAAAATCAGCTCTTTTTGGTCAAAACAATAATTTGAGCCCAAAAAACAGTTTACCAAACACTTCCGGTATCCAAAATAAATTATTAATTTACTCACATATATCTTGTATTATAATTGGGGAAAAGAAACTATAAGAGCTAGAAAAAGAAAATGTATAGCATTAGAGATGATGATTACGATAAAAAAGAATACAAACATTTAATTAAAAATCAATTAGGCACTTATCCCAATTCCCAAATATCCAAAATACAATAAAGACTAAAATGATTTTTAAATCCCAATAAATATTAGAAGAGTAACTTTTAACCCAACAAATAGATTATACTATTTATAGCCCAACAAATTAAATTGATCATCAGTCTAAGAAAATGAATAGTTTATTTTCTATCCATAATGCATCTCCAACATTATTTATACGCCATTTGTAATACATACATAAACATATAATATTAATATAATTAACACGGGTCTTAATTTATAAAACTCGTATCCATGCCTGTACCTATACTCATACTCATATGATTAAACGAAAATTCATACCCGATCCATAACCGACCCATGTCCGTTTGGTCAAAAAAATTAAATTCATACACGATCCAATAAGTGTATACCCACGGACAATGATACGCTTCCCTCCAAGGGAGTCTCCCTCCCTACTAGTTGTAGGCTTTTGATTGGCTATCTCATGAAAATTAATTTTTTATTTTATTTTGAAACATTCAATAGGATCTAATGTGAGCCTGATTATGTGAAGTGTTAATTCATTTTTTGAATAGATATTTTTAATCTTTTATTATGTTAACTAGAATAATTTGATTTCTGAAAAATCACGTTAGCCATGTTTGCTGAAACTTATTTATCGCTGAATTTAAATAAACTGAACTAAAAAAATATAAAAATATTGAACGGAACTGGAAAAAAATATAATGAACTGAAAATATAAAAATACTGAATTGAACTGAAAAAATACAAATATATTTAACTGAACTGAAAAAATATAAATACGTTCAACTTAACTGAATTGAACTGAAAAATATAAAAATACTGAATTGGACTGAAAATACTGAACTAAAACAAAAATACTGAACTGAACTAAATTGAAAAATATTCAGATAAATAGTAAATAGGCCCTTAATTTTCCCAATCAATCCATAAATGGACATTAAATATTTACCTCTCAAACACTAACATTATAGTATTTGAAATGGTAGTTTGATGAAAGTAAATACAATAGAGAGGAAGTCCCATGCAAAACTCCACAAATAAGTGACCCATGAAGAAGAAGGCTTCCTCAAAGGGTAACCTAGACCTCTCGTATACCCACTGGGGGCGCACAAACTCGGGTCCCCGACCCATCATAATTCCTAAATTTCAGTACAATAAAACCAATCACATGGTAATTAGGGAACATACATTGAATCACGTTTAGATTACATGTAGTTCATTAGGGCATGTATCAAATTGGGATTAATTATAACGTATTTAATTAGACCAAGTCCAACAACTACTATAAAATAAATTTTATAATAGAGTACCGAATTTCAAAAATTACATAATTATTTTGCCTCCATCCAACAGTTGCTCTATTTTATCATTTCATGAATTTATTGTCATTAATAATAATTGTTATATTTAATTTTATTTGAGATTTTTAAGAGCACACAATTAGGGTCTGTTTGTGTGAGCTTATTTCTCACTGAACTGAATTGATTTGAACTAAACTGAAATTTATGTTTTGAAAATTATAATCAGAAATAATTTGCTTGAATTTGATCAAATTAAATTTTAATGAACTAAATTGAATTGAACTGAATTGAATTAGACTGAACTTTTCAATTTATAAGCTCCAGCAAACAGGGACTTAGTTTTATTTGCAAGTTTATGATTTTAATATTTTTATGTGTGTAAAGATGTAAATGATTAAGAAAATATAGGATAAAAAAGGAAAGAAGAGATAAAAATCAATGATAACATTAAATTTTAGAGTATAAAAGAAGTTTATCCCATATGCTTTTCCAATCTTATAATTTTATTATATATCTAGTTTAGAGTATGGGATAGAGTATCTGTTGGAAGCTATAATATAACTAAAAAGGGCAAATTTAACCAAAAACTCGATTATAGAGTATAGAGTAAGTGTTGGGCATGGTGTTGGCCCCGTTTGGCAACCGCGTTTTGAAGTAGCGTTTGTTCTTTTTGCCGAAAATAAAATTTGACTGGTTAAACAATTATTTACTTGTTTGTTGAGAACTTTTTTCATTGATATTTTTGGATGAAACCTATTGTTTTCAAAACGCTCGAGAAAGGAGTTTTTTGGATGAAAACTCATATTATTAATTGGATAAATATTACAAATTTTCCTTTTTATCTTTTCTTTTATCTTAAGTAATTTTCTTTTATCATTCCCTTTTGTACGTAACTTTATTTTTGAAATTTTCGTTTGAAGATATCGCTTAATAGCTAACATTTTTGTTTGTACATAATTAATTATTTTGATTTGTACTAAATTTATATCTATCACTTTTATTTTTAAATAATTATTTTAAAATTTTAGAGTACAATTTAACAAATAAATATTAAGTCTTACATATTTTAGTGAATATCATTCCAAAGAAATACAAATAAATATAGATGCAAGGATTATAAATATTTTTCTATGATTCAAAATAAAAGTCACATAAAAATAAAATTTATAATTTAAATTATGTTGATGTCCATGTATGTCATTTAACATAACAAATATCTAACATCTATTTATCATTTACCAACCAATAATTTAAAAACTGATAGTCAAAAACTCTAATACAATTCGCTAACAGTTAAACATCTAGTCAGTTAACTTCTGCTCTTAGGGTATGCAATTATACATGAGCATGCCAGTTAATTCGATGCTCACGAATCCAACTGAATTACACTGATCGGATAGGATCCGATATGATTCGATCGGATCCAATTCGTAGAACAATTTAAAAATCAAATTATATGCGAAACACGGGTTAAATGAAACTTGAGTTCTTCAATAATCAAGAAGTAATTACCATGATTGTGGATTCTGCAGCTGTGTATGGTTTGTAAAAGGGGGGAAGTGAGAAACCCCGTCGAACTGAATCAAACTCTCCCATCCTTAAACAATGAAATTAAACAACTTTTTCTAACTGATTATTTGAGTGGATTTGAAAGCCTAATATTTTCTGGTTGAAACGATCCCAAATATCAATATTTATAGAGGGATCAATATTAACAACATGTAATATTCATTACACGAGAATGTTCGTTGACTATTAACCATTGCGTATTTGGTATTAGATAATTCTAGAGGGGTCGATTTGATGAGAAACACGTAAGGTAAAAGATCTAGATATTCGTATCTTGGACCAAATTAATATTTAGATCCATTTTCAAATACAAAAGAAACGATGACTTTTTATAAACTACGATGTCTAATTGTGTTTATCTGATTTAATGAGAAATACGTAAGACAAAAGCCTATTTATTCATATTTTGGATCTAAATTAATAACTAGGCCCATTTTTGCATTCAAAAACTGGTCTAAGTCTAATAGTTAGGGATAGAGCTGGGATAGTTATAGCTATGGAACTGAAATATTGTGATGCTCAATCACCACTGCATGCTGAAATTTTTGTTGTACAACTGGGTATCAAATGTGCCAAAACTTTCCCCCAGCCTTGCACTATTGAAAGTGATTGCCTCCTGGCAGTTAGGTCAATACAGCACCCTCCAACCAGTCACTGGGAATTCTATAGTCTATGTGTTGAAATGCATGATGATCTGACAGGTATCTCACTTCAACATGTTTTTAGGGAAGGCACTTACATTGCTGACTCCCTTGCCAAGCATGCTTTTGCTCATGCACTCACTGGCCCTAATATTTTTGATGATATCCTTCCCAATTTAAAAACATCCATTTTACTTGAAAAAATGGGAGTGCCACATATAAGATTATATGAGCCTCTCTGTGCAGTATAAATTGTTTCTTTTGGTCCCATGCAGACATCAGAAGGCCTGTTGATAGGAGATCAATAGGTTTCAAATTTAGCTCAAGCTAAATTTCCTATTGATAGGAAATCAAACTGACAAGCCAGACCTCAAGCTAACCAGGAGGAAGAACTTGGCACATATTCTGGTTTTTTGACAGAACATGAATGATCACCTTCCTCTTGGCAGACCTGTGTTTCATCTAATGATTCACTAATATGCTCGGAGTGTTGTAGTGTCATCCTTTTTAGCCTAGGATTAGGCCCTAGTAACTTCATTCACTTCATTCTTTTGAGCCAACATATGGCTGTGTATAGAAGTTACTATCTTGTACTGAACTAAGGCTCATGCCTTTTATTTTGCTCATGGTTTGGGGAGCCGATGAACTGCCCCCCACCAGATGGTGGAAATTAAAAAAAAAACTAGGCCCATTTTTAAATACATAATGAGCGATGACTTTCTATGTACCTGTATTGTCTAATTGTTTGTCCGATTTGATGTAAAACACGTGAGATGAAGGCCTAGTTATTCATATTTGGACCTAAATTAATGGTTAGGTTCATTTTCAAATACATAATAACACATAACTTTACTCAAATTCGCGTTTTCTAATTGTTTGTCCGATTTAATTCGCTAGTTTATGCTTTTTTTAGTTTTCATTAGGTGTTACTATTACATTTCAACGTTCACACCCTTTATTTTTCGATTCAATGAATTCATATTTGATTCTTTCTAATCATTAAATTGTATTCTAACATAAAATATCTATTTTAATGATTTTACATTATGAAAGGGTATATTTTAAAAATTATAAACCACCATGAGTGGGAGGATATTTATTGGACTCCTCAAACTTTCATAATCTCCTCAAAGGGAGGCAATTTTTGAGATTGCAGAATAAGTTGAGAACCTAAACTGTATCTAGAGCGCGGATACACGCTGTTCCTAAAACTAAAAAGTGCGATGAAATACATCTGAACATTCTAAAATCTAATGCACAAAAGCATCTAAACTATCTGAATGGTAAAGCATCCATAACTTGCACCAACCCCAACAAAAGTCAGAATCAACCAAGTCTACCAGTCTAGATTCATTCACAGAATCGCCAGAAGTAAGCTGTCAAAGCTACTCTGACTTGGATTTCTCCTACACTGAGCATAGTAAAGAGAATAGAAACCGAGGGGATTTTCCATAGCGCGGCTAATCCGTTTACAAGGAAAACATCAGATAGGCATAGAGTACTCGATAAACTATTCCAGATAATTACGCAAAAAGACTCAAGTGAAGCACATATTTCATCTGACATAAAATAAGAAAAAAGAAGAGAACCCAGATCTCTGAATCTACCAAATCCATTCCTTGGAGGTGGCTCGCAACGGTGGCACGTGCATGCACGCACTCGAGTAGCTGCGTCGAGACGGCGGCGCGTGTGGTTGGCGAAGCGCGTTAGTGCGATGAGACGCCAAGTAGTTCACGCCGCGACGGACCATCGGCGCATGTGACAGAGCGTAACCACATGTGCTTGCCAAAACCTCTCTGGATCAATCAGATCTGATAAAAACCTTAGTTTTTTCGGCGATTTGTGGTTGACCTGCATCTATGAAGGCACGAGTTTGGGTCTCCTCCGGTGAGTCCAACGGCGAGCGGACATGCTTTCCATCATTGTCGGGCTGCGGCTCCGATCCCTCTTTGGATCCGGCCTCTTGGGGTGCATCGGCGGCCACAAATAGTCGTAGTTTACAAGCGAGAAAAACCAGATTCAGGTATGGAGGTAAGGTATAGGGCGGTTAGGGGCTGAAAATTAAAGGTATAGGGGTGGAGGGGGTGGCTGAGCGGCGGCGAGAAGCGCCGGAACCGGCTCAGGCCACCTCTCCGGCGAGATGGATCTGGGAAAAGGGGGGTGAGAGAGGAGGCTGACTTTGGGGAGCGGGAGAGGAAAAAAAGGATGAAAGGGTATTGGATATCATATACTCCTTATTTTAATCAATCGACCTCCTTTGATTAGAACGTTATTATTTGATGGCGTGTTAGACCGTCAAAAATTTAAAGTTAAATATATATATATATATATTAAATAAATTTTATATTTTGGAATTTAAAAAACACGTATTATGGGGATATGAAAAGGTTAAGCCATTTTCTATGAACCTCCCAAAAACTACTCCCTGACTTGGAGTAACAAAATGCGGGACGTATACACCATCCTCTGCATACATAAGATCGTAGTCTTACGGGATGGAGTACCGGCAGTCAGCAACAAATTTCCGGGCAGCATCTCGAGCTCTTCTGTCCTTCGCTGACACTTTGTTGCAGCCCTCCTCACTCGGCGACGGATATACAATAACTGGTGGACGCGACATCTGAGCAGCATCTCTCTCAATATGAGCTGCAACGCAGCCATCAATACACTCAAGTTTTTCCCTTTACCCACATACTTTGATGGCTCTATGGGTCGTTTCCTATTGGCAATCTCAGTCCTGCAACGGTCATCAGAGCTAATCTCATCGGTCGCAGCATTATCATCCACTCTATTATCATGTTGGGGGATAGAAATCATTTCGCTACTACTCGAAATGATTATAGAGGGGATGGGGGAAATATAGTGGTATAAAGTCACGAAAATATGCAGGCAACGATCAAAAAATGAATTCGAAAACTTACTGATTGAAGCCGAATAAGAAATTAGGGCTTTGGAAAAATCAGATGAAGAGCGTCCTCTGCATTTGGATGAGAATATTGAAGTGAGGAAGACGAATAAACATTTGGGAGATGTAACACAAAATAATACAGCATTTAAACTGGTAATTACCTTGATCCGTGTTCCGATGCAATCAAGTGGAGAGGTGCGGGAACAAACCGCCAGCACCACCGAATAAATACACGACACGTGTATTTTGCTTTTAGATAGGAAAAAGAATTAAACTCAGCCGTCCACTTGTCCAGATGGAATGCGAAACAATTTGAAGATAGATATTTAGAAGAGTCAGCCCGAGTGATCAGTCCATCAAGGATACCCCGAGCTAATGTTCCGAGATATCTCCCTCGAGTTATTGGTCTTACCTTTGAGTAACAATCCTCGCACACCGCCCCTCGAGAGGAGACCTCGGGATTCTGAACATCTACCTTGGGGCTATTGATAAGTCCATGGTTCGCATTCTATGGCTTCGTTAACACTCGGACCAAGGCCTGAGAAGGGTCAGAGGCTCGAGATACGCAGGAGATGGACTTACGGCTCCATCGGCCCAAATCCCTATAAGGAACGCGTATATTCTGAATGTCCTACAAGGAATACACTTCCTCTAATTATGGGAATACAACTGTTATCACCATAAGAGTTGTATTCTTACTCCAATAGTCCAATTACAAACCCTGTCGATCTACGGATCGGAATTCTAAAAATACAAAGGTTTGGTAGACATCTCTATTCATTATCTTATACACGCTATGCCTTACGCTTATAAACCTTTCAAAACTGTCACTGACTTAAGTAACAGAGTGTCTACCCCCGACTAACCCCGGGCTTTGTCTTACAGATTAGTTCGTGAGTTAGATTCGAGATCAATCGTGGGTTCCAGGCATCTATCAGAACTAAAATAAATTTAATTACAGCATGAAAGGGCATCTGAGAAGGATCCCAAAACCAAATATATATAGTATTACATGAAAAAGTCTTTCCAAGGCGATGAAATATACTAAAATTGCCTCTAAACTATTCGTACGTACAACCAATATGGTTCATCATAGTCAGTAATTTAGCATAGGTGAAATGAAGATTAAACATACATTATACAAGAGTGCCAGTTCACTGAGAGCGACAATCAACCAAAATGCACACTATACCGGAGAGAGGCGAGCTACCTGGGTATATATTCAACCGGAACTCATGATCTTCTTCTTTTCCAACTTGGACTCCACACAAGCTCGATGGATCAATCGGGCACACATGTTTCGATTATGTGATTATTTGTGTTTAGTTTGAATTTGGACGGTCCAGACCGACCAATAAGCTGCGGATTCCCTATATGTTTATTTCATAATGATCAATGTTGTAACATAAAAGTGAAATTTTGAGTTTAAATACATAGTGATAGTTACATAGCATTTAGGAAAGTTGTTTCAAGAGAGTTTGCCTTCTTTGGAAACTAATTTCAAGAATAATACTCATATTTATAAGCTGGAGTCATATTATAAATTATAAGAATTGTATGATTAAATTTAAATAATATTATACCCCTAAATACTTGTATATTCCAATGACACCCCACTAATTTATAGTTCATTTATACTTGCATATATTTCACCGGGCTACGTCGGCTTCAGCGGCGCCATCATTAAATTTATTGTAATCATATGATTTGTATATAGCCTGAAAAACTGAATTTAGAAGATCAGAATTTCGACAGAAAAATTCTGCAAAACATTTTCGCAGGGGCAGGTGAATCCACACCGAACCGTACCCACAAACACTGTGACTCGTGTAGCCGTAACTATTAAGAAAGTGAATGAACCTGTTCAACCAACTGAGGGGCTAACACAAGCTCTAAATAAACTTTGATCGATGTGAAGAAACACAGTGTGATGATTCCCGTTTTTATACACTAATTCGTAGGACGGCTAAAGCAGAATCTTCATTTTGGGGGAGATAATTTCTCCAAAAGCAGCATGCACATGTTCAGAAAATGTTCATCTCTGTGTTAACTATGACCTCAAGTTTAGTACACCCTTTTACCTTTCACATTCCTGTCTCTAAACAGCGGCGCCAACATTACCATTGCATAAAATCATTTTTTAAGATTATCTCTGTGTAGTACTCTAATCCAGGGGAGACGACTTCACCATTCTCCGGGCGTTGTTTTCCGTCGACATGCTAATCCTCTTCCTCGCTACGATCTGTTGGATGATGACGTCACTAAGGCCGACGTAGCCCTTGAGCAGCCTCAGCACCGTCCCATGCTCTCCGGGAGGTTCTTCACAGCGGTGACCAGAGCTCCCCTATTGACAAACGATTGCGAATTCGCTCCGATGCATATGTAAAAGCACATGTGCCACATCTGCAAACAAACACATAGTCATGTATCTCTTATGATTATGGTTTTTCCCCTCTCTCCTTGTGTACGCAAGGGTGTTTTCGAAATTCATTAGATTGGGAGAACTATAAATTAGTGGGTGTCATTGGAATATACAAGTATTTATGGGCATAATATTATTTAAATTTAGTCCTAGAATTCTTGTAATTTATAATATGTCTCCAGCATATAAATAGGAGTATTACTCTTAGATTTAGTTTCGAAAGAGTGTTATTTAAGGATTTAGTTTAAAAAATAAGGTTATTTAGGCAAAAAAATCGTCCTCTCCTTCCAGAATGAACTCTCTTGTCTGTATGATTGATCTCTCAGATCAGTTTGGTCTCTAATAATAAATAAATCGATAAAAACAAAACCCGGCGAACAGGAATTTAATGAGTTTGGGTCGACACGAAATACGTCTATGTCGGGTTGAGAAAATCTCCTGAACTACCAACTTTCCTGAATTTCCATGAAATTGTTTATACGTTTTAACTTGTACAGTGTATCTTTTATTTGAACTGTATATTTTGTTAGGGCATTTTGCTAGAATTTTTCTGTAAAGCAATTCATTTCAATTCAGTATTTTTATTTTATTTTTTTTCAGTTCAGTTCAATATTTTTTTTATTTTTTCAGTTCAGTTCAGTATTTTTTTATTTTTTTCAGTTCAGTTCAGTATTTTTTATTTTTTCAAATCAGTTAAATATATATTTTTTTCCAGTTCAATTCAGTATTTTTTATTTATTCAGTTCAGATAAATATTTTTATATTTCTTTTCAGTTCAGTAAATTTCTAACATAAATTTTTTATTATAGCTCTCTACTATTTTTTCAATTCATTTCAGTTTATATTCAATTCAATTCAGATCAATTCAGAAAATTATTTTTTACAAAATGTGATTTGATGTAATCCAAAATAATTTAGTCACACCATTTTTCAGTATATTTACTTTTTGTTCATTTCATAGCAATTCAAATCAGTTTTTTAAAGTTCGTTGATACTATTCAACCTAATGTAGGTGTACTATTAGTATTTATGTATGTCTAAATCAATAAATCTTGTTCGATCAAAATAATTCAGAAGTAATATTACTCTTTTGTCATATATTTATTTAATTCAAATCAACTCAGTTTCAAACCATATCAAATCAATTCAAAATAATGACATTTAGTTCACTTCAGTATCTTCATCACGAGCCTATTGACTGCAAAATTATTGTTACAATATTCAGTCGAACTTGATTCATTTTCCTAATTTTGAGTGCTGAGCAATTCCTTACCCGCCGTTTTTTGAACATTATCGTCATGCTCTACAACAGATATCCCAAACTTTTCCATTCGCATATAGTTATGAAGCATGATTGTTGCTACTATTATGGCCATTTGTCACTCCTCCTTCACTTGAGGCATCGCCTTAACCTTAAGCATGCACCATCTATTCTTCAAGTTGCCAAATGACCTTTACGCGGTGTTTCTTAGAGAAGAATGTCGATAGTTAACTAGTTCAGTTCAGTTCAATATATTTTAAGTTTTTTCAGTTCAGTTCAGTTCAGTTCAATATTTTTATTTTTTTTATTTTTTTTCAGTTCAGTTCAGTATTTTTATATTTTTTCAGTTCAGTTCAGCATTTTTATATTTTTCAGTTCTGTTCATTATTTTTTAATTTTTTTCAGTTCAGTTCAGTATGTTTTTATGTTTCAGTTCACTTCAGTATTTTTTTATTATTTTCAGTTCAGTTCAGTATTTTTTATTTTTTTCAGTTCAGTTCAGTTCAGTTCAACGAGAAATAAAGTCTAACAAACAGGGCTTTAGTACTTAGATTTTTTATTTTTAAATGATTTTTCTTAAATTTTCGCATTAAAAATGTTTTACTATATGTTTACTTAAGATTGACCAAAATTAGAGAAAATCTCCTGAACTCCCAACTTTCCTGACTTTCCATAAACATGTTTTAACTTATATTGTGTACCTTTTAATTTGAACTATAAATTAAATTACTCAAATAAATTTAATTTTACATGAAATTTCTTAAATTTTTACATTAAAACATGTTTTACTAATAGAGTTTAATATGATCAATGTTTTAACATAATTATATCATTTGAGTTTAAATACACAGTGATAGTTCCATAACATTAATGAAAATTGGTCTTTCAAGAGATTTTGTACAATATTTTACGCAAAAATGGATCATTTGAGTATAAATATACAGTGATAGTCATATCATTTAGAAATTTATCTTTCAAGAAACTTTGCCCGGAAGAGTGTCGTTTTACGATTTAATTTAAAAAATAAGATTACTTGAAGCAAAAAACTCAAGAGAGGGCTATCACTTTCTGTCGTTAATTTAACCTCGTTGATTTCCCTGCGCCTGATCCAATTTTTGACGTTTACTCGCTCCGCTGCCTGCAACCATCGTTCTGTCGGATTTGTTGATTTCACCGATCCATTTTCCAGCACTTACTGGAACCTAAGTCGTCCCAAACAATCCTAGCGATTCATCTCCTTCTCAGGGTAAGGGTTGACGGCTGTTAGTCTCAGAATGGATGGGCGACGGAGGGCTTTGTGCGCGGTGGCGTTTTGAGCTTCTCAGATTCGATTTCTTGTGTGGTGGCCTCACTAAAGGTGTCTCTTTCTACGATTACTCTAGTTAACTAGTTATGTTACTCATTGTTGCATCATATTTGTATATTGCTAAACCTAGATTGTGATATCAGGTACTGTTGGGACGGTGTTAGGTACGTTCAGCAAAATCGGAGCTGGTTGTTGCTGTTGTGTGACCACGGTATTGACTCCCTTTGCCATCCTTTATTATCTTTAATTTGATACATACGAGCTTTGGTTAATGAATTGATATATTGTTTGCCAGTCTCTAATATGTTAAGAAATTGGTGTTTCATATTGCCCTGTCTGTCAGATGAAAGTCTGTGCTGTTCGAATTGTAAAATTAATTGCACGTAGCGATTGTGTTAATATGTGTAGAGGTCATTTGGTTCGTTTGGTTGACGTGGGAATGGATAGAGGAATTTCTATTTGATGAGAACTTTAATCCTTAATCAAAATCCTAAGTGGAAAATTTGTTTTGTTATATAAAAGATAGAGGAATTGCAATCTACCTTACTTCAGTAGTTTCAAACTCCTGGGAACTGTAACAAACTAGCAGTCAGAGCAAAAGAAGTTTACAACCCTGCATTTCAGGAAAAACTAATCACAAAGTGAGACGGGTCCTGAATGTTCTGAATGTCGTGCCCACACTAGAAACATATATTCTGTTTCTTGTTTGCGTGACAGATCTACATGGATATCAAACTTAGGACTATGAACGTTTAAAGCTTATTTAAATTGAATTTTTATTTTAAAACGCATCTCACAGATATTAAGGTTTAGACATGTTGATGTTACTCGATAAAAGTATTTAAAAAATATCAAACAACATTGCATGTATAAAACTTTTAGTTTTGAATTCCCACATCTTTCTTATTATCTTCTAACCAAATAACCCAACCAAAACTAAATCAAACCAAATTCCTAGGATTTTGTTTTCTCCTACGTATTTTACTCCATACCAAGTTATGTAAAGTTGAAACATGTTATGGAATTAAAATGTGTGATTTACTTGTTTATTTAGGAAGATAAATAGGCTGAACTTGTGAAGGGTTACCAAATATACCAATGCCAATTAAGAGGATTCTTGGTTGGAGGAAAAATCCTAATAAGTTGTTTGGTTGACAAAAAATGTGAGAATCTAATTTTCCTACGAACTTTAAATTCCCATATATCGGTTGAATTCTCTTACCTAGGTTCTCCTTGCTATTTAGAAATTCCCATAATTTTCTTTATCTCAAATTCAACCAAATTACTTTGACAAAATCATTGAGATTTTGATCAAGGAAAGAAATTCTAATAATTAGAAATTGATGCGGGGATTTTTCCAATTTGAACCAAATGATTCCTAATTTGAGGAATATCCTAATGCTTTATGATACATGTGTTGGAGTGATAACAATAATCTTGCAGGAGGTAATTTTGTTGAATATGCACATTTATTTAGTTATAATATTTTTTATTTATCGAAAGTTGTTCGTTTGGCCTTTGAAGGCTAGATGATTTTTAATATTGTGTTTTCATGATTTGCCCTAATGTTAAAGCTTTGTGTATTTGTGTTTGTTTTTTTTTCTGTTGTCATGTGGTGACTTGTGCGTGGTTGGAGGCATGCTTTGTTATTTGTTTTTGTGTTGAGTTTCTTCTCAAAGTACAAATAGAGTTAGCATGACTTGGGTTTAATTTTAGATGGGATACATGAGTCTAGTCCATCAGGATTTAAGAGGGGCTTGGTATAAATGGACTTGTTGAGTGATATTGTAATAAGTCACCATCTTAGAGAGTTAGGAAGGAGGAGAAACCTGTGTAGGTGTTCTTCCTCATTTAAATATGAGGGTATTGGTTAGATTGGTTAGATGTTTAGTAGATAGGAGATAGTTTAAGTGAGTGATGCTTTGTAAAGGCTCTTTATATTTGTAGTGGATAGGAATCCTCGATATATGTGGTTTTCTCTGGATTATGATTATTTGTTAGTTTGCTGGTAGGCGGTGCTTTGAATTTTGTAATTACGGGACAAGAAGTAGGATTTAACCCCCCAACAACAATATGGTGGTCAAAGTGGTGGTGTTGAGGCTAGTTGAATTTGGGTAATTCAGGGTTTCATCAAAATTCGGGAATTTCCTGGCTGAGTTTAGGGATTTTTGGAATTATAAGGTTTCTGTTTGGTGAAATTCAAATATATAGGATTTCTCTTTTTATTTATAGTTGCACATAATTATTCTCTACTCTTTGATTAAAAAAATATATATTCTCTACTTCTCCTCTATAAATATAAACACTTATGCCTGGTGTGCTGTTTGACTTTAGGGAATATAACAATATAATGGCTACAAGGGCACGGAAAGAGGTGAGAGTTCGAGCATTCCGATCGTGTGCCATGATTACCATAAAAGAAAGGGATGACCTAAATAGATTCGGGTTCTCTTATACTAGAGCAGGTGGGATATTTCAAATCCGTGGTGCGATGGAAGGAGTTGCAGAACCAGAGGTCTTGCTGAAGCCTTACGAGATGAACACGGATTGTGTGTCTGGCTATGATAAGTTGTCTGAGTTCATGAAAACATTGCCTATACCAGGTTGCAGCGATGATCTAGACTTGCTCGCAACAGATTTGGTACATGAGTTGATGATGGTTAGCACAAAGTTAGTTGGGAAAGATCCTGACCATTCATATATAATCTTCATAGATATCAAAGCAAACATGGAGGCAGAACAAGATCATTATTTAGAAAACCTGACTGGTGAGGCGGCTAAGGAAGTTTTGGACGCATGCCCTGGTATATATGCCCTTAGAAAGTCGAGTAAAATGAGAGAAGTCAAGGCCGCTATTGAGACATGTGTGTTCGGTGCAAATTTTGAAGAAAAAATGTGTTCAATTTGTCTGCAGGAAATGAGCGTGGGTGACAAATATGGAACAACTCCATGTAAACATGCGTTTCACGTTCATTGTCTTGGTCGGTGGATGTGGACTTCACTAAACAAGAAGCCGGTTCCAGTTTGTCCAATGTGTAGACAGTCTTTGCTTGTTTAGCTCCTCAGTCCTCAGCTCAGTACATCAATCAAACTATATGTATTTTCTCAGTACTGACAGCCATCCTCTTTGCGTTATCTAGTCGAAACTTTACTACCCACCTCGGCATCAAGATGGATTGTGGGAATGGATGGCATCAAAATGTCCATATTTTGGTTGTGTTTTTGTTTTCTCTTTAAGGTTGTATTAGCATTTGTTTAGCATCTGCTCCGTGAGCAAAACTTGACCGTTGGAGTTGTTCGTGGTGTTGATGGAGCACCGATCTGCTGTTGACCTGAGCCTGCCGATGAGTTCCTCCACTGTTATGCCGTTCAGATCGAGCAACATTTCGATCGAGCAAGCGATCTGGGCGTACTGGCTCGGCACCTCCCGCAATAACTTTTGAACCACTTTGATCTCTTCTAGAGATTCACCTAAAGAACGAAGGTTATTGACGATACCTGTAATCCGCATGCCGAAGACGTCGAGCGACTCCCCGTCCTTGAAGGCTATTTGCTTGAACTCTTTGCGTAGACGTTGTGCCGTGGCCTCACGCACTCGATCCACACCGACTCGCATCATCCAGATTGCCTCCCAAGCTTCGTGTGCCGACGTTTTGACAGCTAGGGCCGGTACCATCTCCGGTGGCACCGCCCGAATCAAAGCCGAGAGGGCCGCCATGTCTTCCCGTTCGGACGGATCTTCAACGCCGGAAGTGGCCTCCCATAATCCTTGTGCTCGTAGGTTTATCTTCATCACGACAGCCCATTCGATGTAGTTCGTTGCCGTCAACGTGGGGTACACAATGTTGGCGCCAAGGTTGGTACGTTCTTGGATGACACGTTCGTGGATGACAACTTCGCCGCCGTTGCCGCGTCGTGGCCTGCTGCGTCCTCGTCCTCTCCGTGGTTCTGTACGTGCAGGATATCTCGATGCGTCCGCCATAGGATCGTCGAAACTCTTGATACCACTTGTTAGCTTTCACAGAGATAAGTTGAGAAGAGGAGAAAGAAGAACAATGATGTTGTGCAGAAAACTTGATACTGCTTTTCTATTCATATCATCCTTTATATACACAAACTCTGAAAGAAAAAAGAAATACGAAATAATCTATTTCTACGGAAGAAGGAAACTAAATAATCTAATTTCTACGGAAGAAGGAAACGTAATAATCTAATTCCTACGGAAAAAGGAAAGGAAAATATCTACTTCCTACGGATGCTAATTGGCATCTTTATTTTCTAGAAATAACTGCAGAAAATAAACAAACAAGGAAAAGAAACATGACTAGAATATCTCACAAATCACCCCCATAATCTTGTCATCACTTTATCTCTGCAACTCCGATTCTGCCCCTAAGTTCCTGAAAACGAACTCGTTCGAGAGGCTTTGTCAGGATATCAGCGAGCTGAGCTTCTGTGTTGATGTAGTCGATGTCAATATCGCCCTGCTCCAGATAATCTCTAATCAAACGGTAACATATATCAATGTGTTTACTTCGATCGTGAAACACAAGATTTCGGCTAAGATCGATTGCCGATTTATTGTCCACTAGTAACGTTGGTGCTTGTGGTTGTTCACCTTGCATTTCACCAAGAAATCTACTAAGACAAACACCTTGGCAAGCGGCAGTGGCAGCAGCAATATACTCTGACTCGCACGAAGAGAGTGCCACCACCCGTTGTTTCTGTGATTTCCAACTCACCGGAGATTGACCTAGGAAGAAAACTAGCCCCGTCGTGCTCTTCCTATCGTTGACGTCTCCGCCCAAATCAGCATCACTATAACTTGCCAAGAGTAAAGGTGCAGCACTTTTTCCATATGAAACTCCAAACTCTAGAGTTCCCGCCACATAGCGTAGAATATGCTTCACTGCTGCCATATGCTCAACTCTTGGCTGCTCCATGAATCGGCTAACATAACCAACTGCAAAAGTAATGTCTGGCCGAGTATAAACTAAGTACCTGAGGCTTCCCACCAAGCTGCGGTAGTCCGTGGCGTCCACCGGTCTCCCGTCTCCCATCTTGCTTAGTTTGAGCCGTGCCTCCATTGGTGCCGCGCATGGATTGCACTCTTCCAGTCCGGCCTTTTGTAAAAGATTCTTTGCAAAAGATGATTGGCAAAGAGTGACCAAACCCTTCCGTTGTTGCACTTGGATGCCGAGGTAGTAATTTAGTTCGCCGAGGTCGCTCATCTCAAATAGATTCGTCATCTCCTTCTTGAATTTCGTCAGTTCTTCGATTGAAGTTCCGGCGATGATCAAATCATCAACGTAAACTCCAACTAGCAGTTGCTCCTTCCCGTTGCTCCGGCGATATACCGCGTGCTCGGCTTCACATCGTACAAACTCCAAGTCGCGAAGACTCTTGTCAAGTTTGGCATTCCAAGCCCTCGGAGCTTGACGTAGTCCGTAGAGAGCCTTCTTAAGCCGAAGAATCTTGCCTTCGTTGCCTTGAATTTCGAAACCCGGCGGTTGCTTGACATAAACCTCCTCAATCAGATCACCGTTGAGGAACGCGGTCTTGAAGTCCATGGGGTGGATTGGCCACCCGTGGTGTGCAGCGAGCACGATCAGAACCCGCACCGTCTCCATTCGCGCAACTAGAGCGAACACTTCCTCGTAGTCCACCCCCTGCTGTTGCACGTAGCCCTGTGCCACTAACCGAGCCTTTCGTTTCACCATCTCCCCGTTCGCGTCCTTCTTGAGCTTGAAGACCCACTTAAGTCCGATGGCGCGGTGTCTCGGTGGTAGATCGGTGAGGCGCCAAGTCTGGTTTGCCTCGATGCTTGCAAGTTCCTCCGTCATCGCCGTTCGCCATCCTTTGTCCTTCTCGGCTTCAGCTAGGCTCATTGGTTCGTCGACTGTGAGAAGACAAAGCTCCTCATCCTCAGCTTTAATCTTCTCGGTGGCGTTGAGAAGGTCCTCCATGGTTCGATACCGTCGTTGTGCCTCAACTCCGGAGGGTGGTTCCGATGCGTTTGCCGGAGGTGACACAAATTCCACGTTGGGTGGTGGTGATGCACTTGGGGTTCGTGGACTTGACACCGAAACTTCACTTCTAGGCCTGCTTCTGGTGAAATTCTCATCGTCTGAACGAATGATTTTCTGGGCTGGTTCGCTATCTACACCAAAAGAGACAAAACGGGCGAAGTTGGAACCCTCACCATGCCCGTGGTTTTGTTGCTGTGTCGATGTGGTCCAGTCCCATGCCGTGTCTTCATCAAAGACGATGTCTCGTGATACTTTCACCCGGTCTGTGGCAGGGTCGTAGACGCGGTACGCCACAGTTCCAGTTTCATACCCAAGTAGCACCATCGGCTTGCTCCGGTCCTCCAGTTTCTTCAGCCCTGGCTGCGTGGCCTTGACGTGGGCGACACACCCAAACACCCGGAGATGGCTCACGCTCGGCCGGCGCCCGTGCCATGCTTAGTAGGGTGTCTTGCCGCTGACGCTCTTCGTGATTCCCCGGTTTAGAAGGTAGACCGCCGTTGTCACTACTTCTCCCCAGAATCTCATCGGCATGTCATTGGCCTTCAAGAGGCAACTTGCCATGCTAACCACCGTTTGATTTCGTCGTTCGACCATGCCGTTTTGCTGGGGCGAGTATGGCGCCGTTGTTTGTCGATGCACACCGTGGTCGGTAAAGTACTCGCTGAGTTCTTGAGACGTGAAATCACCTCCACGATCGGTCCGCAGCGTCTTCAACTTGCACCCGCTTTGTCGTTCGGCTGCTGCCACGGTCCTTTTGATGGCTTCCGCCGCTTGATCTTTCGAGGTCAGTAAGACTATCCACATATATCTATTAAGATCATCTACCATTAGTAGAAAGTATCGTTTACCTCCAGGAGTTTGTGGCTCGATGGGTCCATACAGATCGGCGTGCATGAGCCCAAGGCGTTCGGTCGCTCGGTTCTTGGCTTGGCTTGGGAAAGAGCTACATTTCTGCTTCCCGGCCAGGAAGGCGTCACACAAGCGCTCAACGTCATCGAGCAGCGGGAGTCCGTCCACCATCTTGTTCCTGGCCATGCGTCGAAGGGCCTCGAAATTCATGTGACCGCATCTCGCGTGCCATCGTCACCCATCCTCGCACCCATGCACCGCAAGGCACACTGGTCGTGCCAAACTCAGATGAAGGAGGTAAAGGCGCCCTTGGCTTCTTGGCACCCGCGCGAGCAAGCGCCCGCCTTGATCCCGTAATGTGAGCCACCCGTGTTGAATCCTTGTGTCGTACCCGTCCTCGTCCAGCTGTCCAAGGGAGATGATGCCGCTATGGAGCCGAGGTATGTAGTACACATCGTCCAACTTTAGGTGCTCGCCATTCCGGCACGTAAAAAGGATCGTGCCAGTGCCTTCTATTTCCACGGAGGTGTCGTCTCCCAGTTTGACCGAGCCTCGTACATCCGTGTCTAGCTCGGAGAAGAACTCCCGTCTTCCGCACATGTGGGCACTCGCACCGGAGTCGACAAACCATGCCGTGTCACTCTGTCCGGGCTCCTTCGTTGACCGTGCTTTAGATCGCGTCTCGTTGAGCAGGACGTGCTCCTTGGTGGCTGAGTTCCCGATCGTGAGGGAGTGAAGTCTTGCCACGAGGAGCGTCTGTTCGTCCACTTCAGCTTGCACGAGGTTGGCACGTCCCTTCCGTTCGCGCCGTGGCTCGGGGTAGTCCTTGGAGATGTGGCCGGCGTATTTGTTACAATTGTAACACTTCAAATTCGTTAAGTCTCTGTCACCGCTCACCGCCCGTTGGCTGCCGTCTCCCCTGTGGCTGGGTTTCTTCCCCTTCTGAAAACCCTTGCCTTTGCCTTTGTTCCCGGAGCTAGAGCCCCGGCCCCGTGCGATCCATTCTTGCTCCGTGAGCAAAACTTGACCGTTGGAGTTGTTCGTGGTGTTGATGGAGCACCGATCTGCTGTTGACCTGAGCCTGCCGATGAGTTCCTCCACTGTTATGCCGTTCAGATCGAGCAACATTTCGATCGAGCAAGCGATCTGGGCGTACTGGCTCGGCACCTCCCGCAATAACTTTTGAACCACTTTGATCTCTTCTAGAGATTCACCTAAAGAACGAAGGTTATTGACGATACCTGTAATCCGCATGCCGAAGACGTCGAGCGACTCCCCGTCCTTGAAGGCTATTTGCTTGAACTCTTTGCGTAGACGTTGTGCCGTGGCCTCACGCACTCGATCCACACCGACTCGCATCATCCAGATTGCCTCCCAAGCTTCGTGTGCCGACGTTTTGACAGCTAGGGCCGGTACCATCTCCGGTGGCACCGCCCGAATCAAAGCCGAGAGGGCCGCCATGTCTTCCCGTTCGGACGGATCTTCAACGCCGGAAGTGGCCTCCCATAATCCTTGTGCTCGTAGGTTTATCTTCATCACGACAGCCCATTCGATGTAGTTCGTTGCCGTCAACGTGGGGTACACAATGTTGGCGCCAAGGTTGGTACGTTCTTGGATGACACGTTCGTGGATGACAACTTCGCCGCCGTTGCCGCGTCGTGGCCTGCTGCGTCCTCGTCCTCTCCGTGGTTCTGTACGTGCAGGATATCTCGATGCGTCCGCCATAGGATCGTCGAAACTCTTGATACCACTTGTTAGCTTTCACAGAGATAAGTTGAGAAGAGGAGAAAGAAGAACAATGATGTTGTGCAGAAAACTTGATACTGCTTTTCTATTCATATCATCCTTTATATACACAAACTCTGAAAGAAACAAAGGAATACGAAATAATCTACTTCTACGGAAGAAGGAAACTAAATAATCGAATTTCTAGAAGGAAACGTAATAATCTAATTCCTACGGAAAAAGGAAAGGAAAATATCTACTTCCTATGGATGCTAATTGGCATCTTTATTTTCTAGAAATAGCTGCAGAAAATAAACAAACAAGGAAAAGAAAGATGACTAGAATATCTCACAGATAGTGATCGGGTAAATAAATAGCGAAGCACAATTTTGCCACCCTCTGATTTAAAATCACATAAATGTTCATGAGTCATTCTATTTACAAGCAGCCCAAAAAAAACCATAAAAATGGTTCAAAAAATGGCTAATATTTCCTTGTAGATGCCAGTAGAAACTGTTTCTTGAGACCTCTGCGAAAAATTCTGGATAGTCTGATCCCTTTGTTAGCAGGCCTGAGCTGCTCTGTTGATCCTGTGAATCTGTTCTTCTTCTGCAAAAAGAAAAAAACCAAGTGAGTCTGTTCAACAATCATGGGAGGGTTCTAGTGTTAGCCATGCCAATCCTGTCCAGGGCTAGAAGCCCTCTCATTTCCTGTGGAGCCTGCATCATATCTATAGTAGAGCTATTTTGTTGGGCCAAACAATGTCTAGCCAAGTAATCTGCTGGTCTATTAGCCTCTCTATATATATGACTGAATTTTGCATGAATTGGCGGTGAATCCCTTATCTGAGTGCACAATGAGAAAAATCTCCAGTCACATGCATAAGGATTGAGTGTTTCTGTAACTGCTGTCTACAATCATACTCTAGTTCAAAATTGTACAAATGAAGTTCCTGAGCAATCAATATCCCATTTTTAATAGCAATCAGTTCTGCATGTAAAGAAGATACAGAAAGTGTATGAACCATTTTCAAAAGAATAACTGAGCCTTTGTGATCCTAACAATGATTCCAATACCACTACCCTCATTTTTAAAAGATGCATCAATATTGATTTTAAAGCCAATATATGGGGTGCCATTTTATAATTTTAATCCTCATTGGCCTCTTATTCTTGATAAAAGGTATAAGCCTGGCACTGATCAAAAATAGATTTCTTTTCCTATTCCCTGATAATGGCTTAGCTGTAAAAATGAGGGAAGTATGTTTGATGATTTTTCTACACAAATCTGATGTAGAGAACTTCTGCTTATCATATAAAAGCCTATTTCTTCTGATCCATAATTTCCAGAAGGTGATCATCATTGAGATTCTGATCACCTCTGTATGAATCTTAGAGAAACTCTTATATGATAGGTAGAAATTCAATCTACTACAAGTGTTTCTGAGCAAAGAGACCTGCATCAATAAGGTTGCATGCATAGCATTCCATATCTGTAAGCTACTACTACACTCATTAAAGTAATGGTTCCAAGTGTCTGCATTGCAACAACAAAACAGGCATTTGGAAGATAATTTAAAACCTATTTTAATGAGTATATCATCAAAGGCAGAAATTCATTTTTCATCTTCCACAAAAATATGGCTATCTTTTTTGGAATTTTTGATCTCCAAACCTGTTGGAAGTTTTGATTCATGGTTCCTGTCCCTCTTAGTGTTTGATATGTGAAGTTTCCATGCCATCCTGGTTTCCAGATCAATCTGTCTTCATGGAGAGAGTCCTGTTGAGCATCCTGCAACAATACAAGTTGGTAGCAAAATTTTGCTCCATGTGAATATAAAAATTTTTACTTGTCAAAATTTGGGAGACTGTTAGATTGGGGAAGGGGAGAGTGGGATCTGTCCAGTGATAATTCAAGACTCCTGTCCCCAACCAATTTGCATTCCAGAAGGAGATTTTCCCAATTCCACAAATTACCTGAAAGATGTTATTAGCATGAGTTGTGATTCCACGTACAAATTCTTTTCCATGTTGGAGAGGTTTTATAGGTTTCTGGTAGGGACCACAGATGCCTAGTCCATATGGTTTCATTTTTCTGTAGTTTCCACCAAATCTTGCATGAGAATGCTTGAATTACAGCCCTAATATCCTTGAATCCCACTCCATTTTCATCTGTTTGTAAAGCCAGTTTTGGACCATCTACTCCAACTCTTGTTTTGACCATACTCTGAAATCCCCCAAAAAAAATTTGAACTAGCCTTTCCATTCTCTGAATCACCAGTTTGGGGGGCTGCATGACTGAGAATATGTGTGTGGGAATGGCCATGAGGACATGATTAATGAGAACCAGTCTGCCAGCAGGTGACAACCATTGATTTTTCCAGTTGCTCAGTGGCCTCTCCATTCTTTCCAGTAGACTCTGGTAATATTTCACTAGGTTTCTGCCATAAAAAATTGGAGCTCCAAGATAAGTAAATGGAAGGGTGCCATTTTTCATTCCCAAAATCCTTTTTATTGTTTTCCTTTGGGCTTGTGGAGTATTGGGGTGGACATAGAATTCAGACTTCTGGTAACTTATCTTTTGCCCTGAAACATATTCATAAGCAAAGAGAAAGTGGCTCAGTCTTCTCATGTTCCTGGTACTGCTATTGATGAATATTGCAGTATCAGCTGCATACATCAGATGGGATACATCACTGACATTTCTGGGCATGGAGAAGGCTGTGAGATATTGCATTGAGAATAGTTTTTTAATCCCCATTGAGAATGCCTCTGTAACTATGTTATATAGAAATGGTGATATTGGGTCACCTTGCTTAATACCCCTACTAGAGGAGAAAAAACATGAGGCAATTACATTGATGATCACTGAGAACCATGCAGATTGTATGAATAGCATTATTAGCCTGACAAAAGTTCCATGAAACCCAAAATGTATCATTACTGAGTTTAGAAAGCACCAAGAGACTCTGTCAAAAGTTTTTTGCATATCTAGTTGGACTATTAAATTGCCATGCTTCTGATTTTTGGGGAGCAATCTTGCCAATCTATCATTTGTAGAATGTTATCAGAAATATCCTTTCCTTGCATAAATCCAGACTGCTCCTTTGATATTATCTTGGGCATGAATACTTTCAATCTTTCCATAAGTACCTTGGAAAATATTTTGTTGAGAAAATTAGACAAGATTATGGGCCTGTAATCTCCAAAACTACCAGGGTTTGGTTTTTTGGGTATCAAAGCCAGCCATGTACTGGCAATGGCTCTTGGCAACCCCATGCCAGACATGAATTCTGATGCTAAGTAGGTCCAGTTTGATAATTTCCCAGCAACTTGTGTAAAAACTCCCAGTAAAACCATCAGAACCAGCTGCACTATCCTTGTTAAGATCAAAGGTGGCCCTTTTAAGCTCCTCCATTTCTATCCCTTGTAGCAGTTGTGTATTGTCTTCCTCAGTAATGATTTTAGGGATTACAGCCATAAAATTTTCCATGCATTCCCCTGAGAGATCCACTTCCTCCACTTTCTCATTCAGTAGGTCCTCATAAAAAGTAGCTGCCTCTCTCTGAATTTATTCAGTATCTGTTATCCATGTCCCTTCCTTATTCTTGATTTTTGTGATCTTTGCCTTACACCTTTTCTCCCTCACTGTGTTATGGAAGTACTTGGAGTTAGCATCACCTTCCTGGAGCCATTTTAAACTTGCCTTTTGCCTCCAAAAAAATGTGTTTTCTTTTTTTGCCTTGATCAGTGATTCCCTTCCTTCATTAAGTTCCTGTAGATTCTGATCTGATCCAGATTCTTGATACTTGTCTTCCAGTTCTGATACCCTTAGCTCAGCTTGAAGAAGGTTCTCATGGAAATTACCAAAGATGGATCTATTCCATGAAGCCAGTGCTGTTTTCAATCTCTTTAATTTGAAGACCATGTTGAACATTCCTTCACAATGACTTGGCATTTCCCAGTTGCTTCTAACTAGGTCAAAAAAATCTGTTCTGTGCAACCACATGTTCTGGAATCCAAATGGCTTAGGTATGTGCTGGATGGAATTTTGGATGGTGATCAGCAGAGGGTTATGATCTGAAGTAGTTATGTTCAGAACATGGATGGATGAGTGGGGAAATTTGGATATCCATTCTAGACTGCACAGCCCTCTATCTAATTTTTGGAGCAATCTGTCACCTCTTAACCTGTTGTTGGTCCAAGCATATTGGTTTCCTACTGTTGAGATCTCCCGAAGCTGTTTTGAATCTATGAAACTCCTAAACTCTCTACTACTGCCTATTGGGGGTTTATGTTTACCCTTCCTTTCCAGCATAGATGCCACTGTGTTGAAATCACCTACATACATTGTAGGTTGGCTAGGGATACTATCTAGGTCAGACCATAACTGTAATCTAGGGGTCCTAGTGACATGAGCATAAACAAAAATAGAGTACCATGACATCAAAGAGTTTTTATCTGTAAACTTAACCTGAATGTACTGGTCAGTTTCAAATATAATATCTAAAGTGAAGAAATCCCTATGGAAAATCCATATTTTAGCAGATGATGCAGCTACACTATGCTGAAAACCTAAATCATGCTGGAGGTTCCTAATTTCAGTTTTATCATGCATTGGCTCTATCACACAAAGTATTGAGACATGATGCATTAGTAATAATGACCTAAGTCCATCCATAGAGGTGTCATAACCTCTAATGTTCCATACTAACATGCTTATTTTGTAACTATCCATTTAAAAATAGGCAATTCTTTTTTTTGGTCTAAGATTTCTACTAATACTTTCAGTAAAAATCTTAGGTGCTGGTTTTGATGAAGTGGAGGACTTACTTGTTGGTGAGTGATGTGCAGTCGGTTCCCCTGTGTCCACATTTGCAGAATCGAACTCTTGTCTGTCAATGATTGCAATATGAGTGTCTGAGCACCAGCCAATTTCTTCCTGTGCATCATCAAAGGTATCTTCTGAACTATCTTCACTGGAATTATCTTCTAACATACCAAAATAGTTGGTTAGTTCGATAGGCTTGTATGGGACTATGGTGAGGTTTGAGTGCTTGTGTGAAAGGTGAACTGTGAGGTGTTGCTTCATAGATTGTGTGTTGTGTGTGGGTGTGTTATTTTGAAACTTCAAAAGCTTTTTCTTTTTGGCTATATCCAAGTCATCAAGAGAGTAGAAGGATACTGGGGGCTTTAGAAAGCCCTTGAACTGAGTTTCTCTGAGCTGGGGCTCATATATGACCATTCTCTTCTCCTGGTCATTTTGCTGGTGGACTTCCCCAACTTTCACCCACTTTTCTTTTTGTTCTGTAGTGTAGCTAGATGATTCTGCCTTGTCTCTTGCTGGCTGTTGTGGCTTATTCTTTGGCTGAGTGTTCTGTGGCTTTGGTGAGTGGTTTCGATTCCTTTCTTGCCATCTTTTGTTGAGCTCAGGGTGTAGAATTCTACAATTGGCATTCTAGTGACCAAGCTTTCTGCAATTTTGGCAGTATAGTGGCAGGCTATGATACTCGATCTCACAGTCTTTGTGATCATCTGGAAAGCCGATTTGTATCGATGGCATTATCTCCTTTGTGAGATCCAACTCAACACTAATCTTCAAAGTTGAAGGTCTTGAGACATTAGATGTTGCTGAGTCCATCTTGATGTATTTACCAATCTGATTACCCACATCTTGTATCAAGGTGTTATTGTAGTAGCAAAGTGGTATATCTCTTACCGAAACCCAGACCGGGACAATCAGAGACTCATATTCCGGAGAGAAATCCGGCAACCACTTGAGTATCTTCATTGAAGAGCCAGCAACCGGCCAGTATGCTTTCAGCCAGCATTTCTGATAATCCTTCTCCCTTGCAAAGCAGATGAGAACATGTTTGTAGTCTAGCGATCCGATTTGGAAGCGGCCGGTGAAGCCCATCTCTCTGAATGCTGAATAGATATTGATCATTGATGGTTTTACCCTCTGGAACTTTCCAATGAGGGGCATTTTGGTAGTGTTTGGAGAGGATTTGAACTGATTCCCTGGTGTACATACATGCCGGCTTGCCATGAAGGTGGTGATTGGCCGGATTTTTGGGTTTGAGGGAAGAGGAGAGAAGACGGGAGAAGAATTTGGGGCAGAAAGTATTTGGGCATACGATTTTCCGGCGGGGGAACCACCGGGTTGGGCGGAGCCTCCCCCATTTGTGGCCGTTGTATGGTCGTTATCAGTGAGGGTTTGAGTGTAACAGTTATGTCGGGGGTGGGGTTGTTTAGTTTTTCGGCATCCGTTTAGTGGCGAGTGTGGTTCACTCTCGGAGAGAGATCAGAGCAAATTTGGGAGTGTTGTTGAAAGATATCACATACTCCCTCCATTCGGTTACATATGTCTTATCGCACTATTAACTGTAGCATGTTTGACTATCAATTTAGAGTATAACATCAATACAAATATAATCATGTAATATAGTTTTGGATTCTCCATAACATGTATATTCAAAATATAAAATTTTTACCATCATCTAATGCATGTTACTAAAATTATCAATGGTTAAACAAAATTTTAAAATGGTCAATTAAGACAATCTTAACCGAACAGAGGGAGTATCAGTGCATTGACGTACACAACTTCATCCTTCTTGAATACCTGTCAGAAAACATCAGTCCAAAAATATAGTAATTTACTTAAAAAGAACTATATACTGCGGTATCTTCTTCCCAGTAGTTCTAAGTAAGCATACCATAATCAACATACTAAGCTTTACTCCACAATTTTTATGAAGTATAAAATAATAAATTTACAGATTATGTGAACATTGAAATTACATACAGTTTCAATCATTTTAATCTTATCAATGCAACCGTATCAGAAACATACACCATGTCAATCTCTAAAGATCCATACATACTCATTTGTAATACATTTTTGCATGTTACTCTAAGGTCAAAAACAAAAAGAAAGATCAAAATATGGAAACTGTGTTCCTAAGCGATCGTCACCAGATCATCAAAATAGCAAGTATTCTTAAAAAACAAAGCTAACATCAACATCATATCAAAGTTCACAAATGTAAATTTCTGTTGATAACTTCTTTTATCAAATAGATCCCCTTTCTTTTCAAACTCTTGGTAAATAGTAAGAATACTATGTATCCGATTTATACCAAATGTCTTTATTAAATTTTCTGTCGAATTTTTTTAGGAGTTTTTTTGCCTAACTGGCCTTATTTTTAAAAGTAAATTCCAAAATAACACTCTTTCGAAATTTATTTTAAAAGTAACACTCTTATTTATATGCTGAAGTCATATTAGTCCCGTTTGGAAATTAGATGTTAGCGGATTATATTATCTGTTTTGACTAGCGGTTTGTTTATATGAACGTCTGGTGAATAACAAATAACTGATAGCCGTTTCACGTAAAATGACAGAAAGGGACATTAGAATGATAATAACTTTTATGTTACTTTATGCATTTATTAATTTGCATGATACATAGGTACCTAAGGTATTATTCATTAATATATTTATAAGAGATCATATAAAATGGGTAATGATGAAAAGCAATAATTTTCTATAGTAGTTAAATATCATAAAAAAAAATTCCTATGAAATCATTCTCAAATAATTTTATTGGCGGACTAATTTTTCCTTCTCATCCCTTGTCTAATAAATATTTAATCAATGTAAATATATATTTTTACGTAATTTTTATTATTTTTCAAAAAATACAATTTATTATATTTATT
Organism: Sherardia arvensis; assembly: GCA_948330725.1. NCBI lineage: Eukaryota > Viridiplantae > Streptophyta > Magnoliopsida > Gentianales > Rubiaceae > Sherardia > Sherardia arvensis. The sequence continues at coordinate 32,496,406 of OX415235.1, forward strand.
TGAGATAGTCTTGTGAGAGACCGTTTATATTATAAACTGGGGACTATGAAGTAAATGTATGGTTGTAAACAAGGCGGTCGTTAATTGTAATTTTGAAAATTATTATTCACGCGCACTATTCATGACCCATTACTATTCGTGGCCCAACACTATTCATGCGCGCACTATTCAAAAAACTATTCACGACCCAGTATTATTCATATCCCAGTACTATTCACACCCCAGTATTTATTTTAATATGTTGTATATTAAACCAAGTAGGTTTTAAATTAAAAGTATAATGTTTGATTTTTTTAACTTTTTTTTTTTTAAAAGTTAAACCACCGTAGTGGGGGAAATTTTATTCGGCTTCCAAAACCTATAAAATAGATAGAACATACAATCAATGCCAGGAATAACAGACAAAGTTTGTGGGAGCATGAGCTCCAAAAGCATAGTAATGCTTTTCAAAAATAATAGAAGCTTATACAAGCTCTATTCCAAAAAGACTATTAAAGTATACATTTTAAAGCCTATTAGAGAATTGCATAGCAAAACTCAATGCGGCACTAAAATGACACTAAGTAGTCATAAATAATATGTCAAAAACTAGACTAAGGTATGAACACTGGCATGAGTCAGTATCCTTCTTGTGCTGATGAGGAACTGGAAAAGCAATTTGTTGGGCATCTGGCACTTCTGTTGTCCTCTCCATTCATGTATCTGAAAAGGGAAACAGAGAGTAGTAGCTGTTCATGGAGGATGGAGTCTAAGAGTTGGTAATCCACATTTATCCAAGATATAGAGGCCCTTAGCAGGCTCAGGTAAGTCCTGAGGATGATAGTAAACAGATGAATTTTTTGTTTTCATAGCCTGAGTAGATAGGGAGTCAGCAACTTGGTTACCTTCTCTAAATGTATGGGTGATGATTTTTTCTTTTAAAGCAACATGTAGTTCATCTACCAAAGAGAAAAGTTTCCATGGAGCTAACTTTGGATCTCTAATCATTTCTATTGCCCTTTTACAGTCTGTCTCAAATGAACACATGCAATTTAGACTGAGTGAGATGGACAGACCAAAACCTAGTGCCAATAGTTCAGCATGCAAGGGAGATTGAGCCTTGGTATATAGAGTTTGTGCATGAACAAAATTACCTACAGGATCTCTAATGATAATTCCAATCCCTGTAACTGAGTCTAGAGCCCTCCAGTTAGCATTTGTATTCATTTTAAAGTGTGAGGAAGGCTTGGACCAGAGAACTTTGGAAATGGGGGGCAGTGGAGGTCTCAAAATGAGTGGGAAATATCTGTTGGAGGCAAGTTCCAGATCACAGGGTCTGTGTATGTAAAATGGTTTGGCTGCAAAAGAATCATAAATCATTGATTTGATATCATGGAGGACTTTAGTGTGGCTGGGAATAATATTTTCATAAAGAAAATTGTTCCTTGCCTTCCACAAAGTCCAACATGAGATTAAGGCAATGTTTCTGATAAGAATGGTCTGAATTGCAGAAATTCCTGGTCTGGAGAGATAATAAGAGATTCTTGCCCAAATTGTAGTGAAATTAGGGGTCCTAATCCCTATGAAACTATCTATCCCTTTCCATATCAGTTCAGCAAATTGGCACTTATTAAAGAAATGATCTAAACTGTCTGTATTTTTGCAAAAACAGCATTTAGACACTATCTGGAAGCCATAGTAAACTAGAACATTATCAAAGGGCAGCAAAGTGTTAAGGACCTTCCACATAAATACAGATACCTTTTTCTGGATTCTAGCATTCCATAATTTTGGAAGGGAGATAGCAGTTGCTCTTTTTGGCCTCAACTGCTCATAAGCAGATTTAAAAGTGAAAAATCCAGTAATTTCTGGTTTCCATATTAGCCTGTCATCCCTATGATCTTTGATGGAAATTCCCTGCAAAATAGACATTAAATCAGTATCAATATTAGGTGCATTATTTGCATGGGTAATATGTCTATTCTGTACAAATTGAGCCACAGTGCTGTCCATGGGAATGTCTATCATTTGAGGGTTCAGAATGTCAGATAAAATTCCTACCCCTGACCAGTTGGATTCCCAGAAATTACACTCCCCTCTGCCCAGTATAACCCTAGTGTGCTGTTCACAGAATTGGTTTACTTCACAGATTCTGATCCAAGTTTGGGAAGTCTGGGATGATTTTGGTAAAGAAGCTAAGAATTTGGTCCAGTGAGCATGGGAATTCTAGAATTTCCACCACAGTTTTACTGAGAAAGACTTGACAATAGTGTTTAAATTCCTGAACCCAAGTCCATTCTCAGCAATAGGAAAACACAATGAATTCCAGTTTTTCCAGACTTTTTTTGGCCTATCATCTACAGATCCCCAAAAGAAGATAGACATTTTTTTTCTAATTTGTTTAATCACATGAACTGTTGGCTTCATCACTGACCAGATATGCTGTGGCAAAGAATACAGACAGGAATTAATCAAAATAATTTTAGCTCCTGTAGACAGCCATTTATTTTTCCAGTTATGAACTTTCCTATCAATCATCTCCAAGATTGGCTGAAAATAAATGTTTTTTGTTCTGCCAGAAAAGATGGGCACTCCTAGATATTTAAATGGGAAAGTTCCTTTTTTCATGCATAAAATAGTGTCTATTTCTCTGATTTTTGCCACAGTAGCATGCTTGCTCACAAAATAGTCACTTTTTTCATAATTGATTTTTTGCCCAGACACACATTCAAAAACAGCCAGGAAGGCTTTCATTTTTTGTAAATTAGATTTACTAGCTTGCATGAAAATAACTGTATCATCAGCATATGTCAAATGAGAAATCACAGAAGCAGACCTGGGAAGATTATAATATTGTAGGCTTCCTATGTGAAAAATATATGTCAGACTCCTAGTAAATGCTTCAGAAAATATATTAAAGAGAAAGGGAGAGAGTGGATCACCTTGTTTGATGCCTCTTGTAGCCTGGAAAAAACCTACTGGACTACCATTTACTAACACAGAAAACCATGCATTTGACAAGTTCTTAATAACACAGAAAATAAATTTTCCATGGAATCCAAATTTAATGAGGATACTAGTTAGGAATTTCAAGCATACTCTATCAAAAGCCTTTCTAAGATCAAGTTTCAAAATGCAGTTGGGATTTCTACCCTTTTTATCAATAAATCTAACCATTTCCTTTAAGTACAAAACATTGTCTGAAATGTCTCTATTTTTTAAGAAGGCAGTTTGGTGATGAGAAATGATTTTTTGCATGTAGGGTTTTAATCTCTCCATGAATATCTTTGAGAAAATTTTATTAGCAACATTGGAGAGACTAATAGGTCTAAAATCACTAAAAGATGAGGGGGTATCTATTTTAGGTATAATGGCTATCCAGGTACTAGCAATCCCCTTTGGAATATTAGTACTAGACAAAAAATCATTTGCTGCCCTCAATAAATCCATGTAGATGATGTCCCAACTTTTAATATAAAATTGAGCACTAAATCCATCAGGTCCAGGGCTACTTTGCTTATTTAGAGAAAAAACAATGGCTTTAAGCTCATCAACTGAGACTGGTTTAATCAAATGCTCATTGTCTTCTCTAGTAATAAGGCATGGGATCTGAGTCAAAAAATGAGCATAGAACTGGCTCTGTGATGGGTTATCCTCTGCAGAAAGAAGCTCAGAATAGTATTTAATGGCTTCATTCTCAATTTCTGCAAAATCATCTAACCAGACACCATTAGAGTCTCTAATTTTGGTAATGCTCATTCTACTCTTCCTTTCCCTTACAGTGTAATGAAAGAACTTAGTATTATCATCCCCTTCTCTAAGCCACTTAATTTTGGATTTATATTTCCAAAAATGATGTTGCTCTTTGATTGCTCTAGAGAGTAATGATTTTGCATTTTTGAGAGTGACCAGATTTGTTTCACTCTGATCACTATCATATGCCAGTTATATCATTCTCAGACCTTCCTCTGCACTAACAACATTTTCATGGACATTTCCAAAAATTTCTATGTTCCAGATCTTAAGGCATTTTTTTAGCCTGAGAAGTTTTAGGTAAAGTCCAATCATGCCAGTGTTGTCAACCTGAATCTCCCAATTTTTCTTAATCACATCAATGAAATTTGGTCTTTTGAACCAAGTGTTAAGGAACCTAAATGGTTTGGGAGAGGATTTAATAGTACTGCCTATAGTTAAAAATAGGGGACAATTTTACTAAGCACTAGGATGGAAGAGTCAGGGAATTTGAATTTCCACTGAGCTTTAGCAAGACCCCTATCAAGTCTTTGTATTGTTGGTAATTTAGATCTACCAGCAACACTCAGATCAAGAGGAAATTTATGTCTACCATTACTCCAAGTGAAAGGATTGCCAAAAGTATTAATGTGTTCTAACTCCATATCATCAATAAATTTAGAAAAATCACTGATGCTTTTTAAGCTGGGAGTAGAACTATCTTTGTACTCAGAAAGTGATGCTATAGCATTAAAATCACCGATGAAAATAGTATCTGGGCAAGTAATATTCTTTAAATCAATCCAGAGGTCTTCCCTACCCTTTCTAGTTCTTAAAGCATAGACAAAAACAGCCTCCATGGAGGAGTTAAGTTTCTGACTATGAATTAAAACATGTAGGAATTGGGCATGATCAGTTAGCATGGAGACTTGGATATCATCTCTCCAGAACAACCAGATTCTTTCATTCTGAGCAGCTAGGCAATTTTGGTATTTAAGGACTCTCATGTAGTGCAAAAATTTTTGGTTATCATGCATAGGTTCAATTAAACACACAAAATCAAGGCAATGGTTTAAAATCAGTTCATCAAGTCTTTTCAAAGAAGTTTCCATTCCTCTCACATTCCAGACAAGGAATTTAATTTTGAGGTTTGTACTAATCATTAAAAAGGTTTTTTAGGGCTAAGAGTAATAGCTCCAAAAATAATTTGGTTAAGCTGTGTGAAGTATGTGTTCAGTTTAATAGGGGGAATCTGTTTAGCAATTAATCTTGATGATTCCCTCACCTGAGTATTTACATGTCCCTTATTGTTAGGATTAGCTGGATCAGTCTGCTGCTCATCATTGTGTGCCTGAGTCTCAGCCACTGGGGATTTTCCTGGACCAGCATCTTCGGAATTTTTTGCAACTTCCTTTCTCAGCAGTTGAAACTGCTCATCCTCTATGAGTGGTAAAAATCTATTGTGCCTATTTTTGTCCTGAGAAAAGAAAGGAAGCAGATTAGAAGCATCTGCATCATATACAAATGAGCTTTTACATGTATTCAGAGATGAGTCATCAACAGCATATTTCCTAGGTTTATGGTTTTTCATCAGCCAGTTCTTATCCTCAGTCCCCAGAATGTGAGCACTGTGAGAGTCTGAGATTGAGGAATTCTGAGGTGTAGAAGAGGGTGTGATGGAATGGCACTTGTGAGTATCTATAGGAATAGGTGGGGGGGATTGGGAGGGTGAGGAATGGATGGAGAGAATGTCATTATCTTGGCCAGTGAAGCTTTGGGGATTATCAGTTTGAGTAGGAGTTGCATTGCACTGGGAGCTCTTGTTTGGGGAGGGAGGCATGTGAATGTGGCAGCAGTTGATCATCTTCATTCATTTTCTCTTTTCCTTTGCTGAGAGGTAGCTGTGAGGTGGTAGATTGCACCAGCAAAGGATCCTTCCTAACATACACCATTTGGGACTTGATTAATCTATCTTTCTCCTTAGCAGAGACACCAGATACACCAGCTTTCTGAGCATATTTTGGCAGGGCATCACTATCATTTGCAGATACTGCTAAGTAGGACTGTTTTGAGGGATCAGAAGTCATAGGTTTTCTAGGATTGTAAGACTGTCTAAGCTGGGGATTAGCATAGATACATTTTTCCAGATTGTGGCCAAACTTCAGGCAATGAGAGCAGTACAGGGGAAGATCATCATAAATGATTTCTAGGTCAGTAACATGCCCAGTAATACTTACTGCTATCTCATGATGCAATTTTTTTAGCAAATCAACTTCTATACAAAGCCTAACTGCAGAGGGGCGTGTCAGTGAAGCAGTGGCAGAGTCCATTTTCAGAAAGCACCCAATTTGATCACCAATTAACTCTAGCATAGCAGAATTGTAGAAGTATATAGGCAAATTAGGGATCGTTACCCAAACAGGGACTATGGATGACTCACAATTGGGGGTAAAATCGGTGGTCCATTTCAGAACCTTCATGGGAACACCCTTGAAACTCCACATACCTTTAATCCAGCATCTTTGATAGTCAGAGGGGCTTTGAAATCTGATTAACACATGTTTGTAATCCAGCGACCCAAGTTGAAAAGATGATTCAAAACCGATTGATTTGAAAGCTTCGTTGAGTACTTCCATTGAAGGTTTCCCCCTTTCAAACTTCCCTATCAAGGCATTTTTGTAGTGACTCGCCAATAATGCAGCCTGATCAGCCGAAACAATGCAGGCGATCTTGCCCTTATGGTCTCCAATTGGGTGGATTTCGGGATTTGTAGGGAGAGCAGACGATAATGGAGGAGCTGGCTGAAAGAGCTTGCGCAAATGTACGAAACGGTGGGTTGCCACCGCGGAGCTGCGGTGGCTCCTCCATGATTATTACCGTTTTATTACCGTTTCAGGATGTTTTTGGTAGGGTCATGCGTGGAATGTTTTGTAGGGTCATGCGTGGAAGTCAGGGAAAATAACTGGGAAAGTATGTAATTGGGAAAGCAAGGAGGAATCGCACACACACAAAGTGTAATCGCACACACTGAAAATCACAATTTTGTTGTTCGATAAGTTTGATTTTTGTTAACATATTGACATTAAAACGTGGAGTTTGTTAATTAAAAGTAGAATGTTTGATTTTTAATAGAGTGTAGATTCAAACACAGATGTTGATAATTAAAAGTATAATGTTTGATTTTTTAAATATGATGTGCATTAAAACACGGAGGTTATTTATTTTTTAAATATATTTGATTTTAATAGATTATAGTTAAAGTGTGGAGGTTTTGAATTTAAAGTACAATGTTAGTTTTTTAACGGGTTGTACATTGAAATATGAAGGTTTTTAAGTAAAAGTGCAATGTTTAATCTTAATTGGTTATAGATTAAAATACGAAAGTTGTAAATTTAAAATAGAATGTTTGAACTTTGAAAGTGGAAAATTTTAAATTTTAATAGATTGTAGATGATAACACATAGGTTTTAAGGTTAAAATATAAGGGTTTTATTTATTGTTAGTTACATATATGTATATAACTTGACTAAAAAATCGTAAAAGATGGGTTGGTGTATTGGTAAGGTTATTTCTCCTCTACTATGAGGTCAAAGGTTCGACCTTTGCAGGCAACAAACCCCACATATATACTCGCGCGCGTGAATCTGAGTCCATCCGTATTTTGTACATAAGGACCTTCATATTTTTCTAGTTAAGAAATTGGTTTGTCTAAATTATAAACGGTCTCTTTTGAGAATTTCTAATGTTTTAATTAATAAAATAAAAGGTTTAAAATGTTTTTTTCCAAAAGATAAATTATAATCCTTCATATTTGAGTCCTATTGAATGTTCCAAAATAAAGTAAAAATTAATTTTTATACACTAACCAATGAGAAACCCACAACTAATAGGGAAGGAGACTCCATTGAGAGGAAGCCTATCACTATTCTATATAATCAAACAGCATCAATGCACTGTTGGTTTGGAGTAAATGCCTTAAAATTGACTTAGAAAGCACCCCACTTAAGCTGGGAAATATAATAAATGGCAAAATAGCTCAACTGATCCACAAAAAAGCAAGAAACTTAGGATGTTGGCTTTTATAGGTTATTGCTGGCTTAGCATAAAGCGAAAAATTCACAAGAACATTACATTAGCATATCCCAATGGAAAACAGTGGAACCAATCCTTTTGAAGAAAATGGGATCAACCTCGGCCAAACACAAAATAACAGGGAAATTATAGTATATGCTATATCTAATAAGAACACAAGTAAACCAGGCACGATCATAAACAAAAATGTAGTAGTACCATTGTAAGTTGAGGCCAATTAAGCATTAGGCCATTTAATACTTTGTCAGGAATCAAAAATGGCCCAAGGACAGTCCTGTCATTTCACAAAGGGATCTGTTTTGAATACTGAAGAAATTGCCAGGAAGCTTCTGAGAAGGACAAGTGGCTCTCCCACCAACCAATAGCATGAGCAAACAGAAATGGTATTTAGAGTGTACTGTAGCTAGAGGAAGGACTATCAAATTCAGTGTATTTTGATCACAATGGCATGGACTGTATTTTGTTTTCTTGTTCTTTAATTCATAAGATCCCAAAAATATTCAATTCACATTGTTAGCTCCTGTCATACTTCCGCCTTATAAGAATTAGTTGTTTCATATGGATTCTAAAAGTCCAAAATATATTGTTTGTGACCCCTAAAAGAAAGTTGTATGATTTATGGGCCTGAAAGTGTAATTTTTATGTTTTATGGCCTTTTGACCATTTCCGTCATAATGAATTAATGATTCTGTTAAATACCCCACATTCAGGGGTATAAAGGTAATTTTACCTTCACCCCATCTTCTTCTCCACCCACTCATCGTGATGAATTGAGATTCGCCGGTGAAGATGGAGTTTTGGAATCGACTATCAACGCCGTCGATACTGTCAATGCCTATTTTCATCATCCTCGCTAGGCTCTCGACGTGGTCGTACACTGAGTATAACACGATGAAAATCATTAATGCCGCTTACCCCATGCCTGCGGGAGTCAACCACAACAATATGAGGCGCAACCTTGGGAAGCAGCCAGTAGAGGTACAACCTGGAAACTTAAACTTTGAATTTAAAGATAGGCCTCAGTATAATGTTCCCAGAGCAACAGTGCATAAGGAAGAGACACCTGTGGGGGTATGGTCTGATCATGAAGGAATAGCTTATAATGAGTACAATCAGGGAGTTTTTAGAGCTGAGCCTTGGAGACAGGCACTAGATTTTCAGTTTGGGGGTTTACAACCTAGGATTAAGCTGCAAATCTTTAGTTGACTTAAGCCTAAAGAGTGAATTGAGAGATGTGAGAAATATTTTAGCTATTTTGAACTACCTGATCATAGGAAAGTTAGCACAGTGGAAATGGTTTTAGAAGGAAAGGCTCAGAGATGGTATAAGTCTGTTAAGGTAGCCAAACCTTTTGAGGATTGGACTGAGTTTGCTTTAGCAGTGAATAAGAGGTTCTCTGACTCTGGAACTAACGACATGTTTGAGGAGCTAACTAAATTGATGCAGAAACGAACTATAAGGGAATATGAGGAGGAATTTGAGGATTTGAAAGCGGTAGTAGTGAGTAGCTATTCTCAATTACCTGAACATTTCTTTGTTGGTACTTTTGTGAGTGGACTGAAGGCAGACTTGCAAGTGCTAGTGAAACCATTCAAACCTGAATTTCTGAGTGAGGCAGTGGAAGTTGCATTATACCAAGAATCAGTGCTGGAAATGTACACTAAGAAAGTGAGAGGGAGCAGCCACCACAACTTAACTCCATACACTGGCAACAGTAACATCAAAACTCCTTTTTACAAGCAGTCACAGATGAAGAATCATGGAGGAACTGGGAATGAGAAATGGAAGAGCACTATTGGAAGTAACTCTGAGAAGAGAGAGGACAAGGATAGGAAACCATCTAGGGAAGGATTCAGAAATGTCAGTGCACAAGAGTTACAACACAGAAGAGAGAATAGGTTATGCTTCAAGTGTGGAGAAAAATTTCATCAAGGGCACATTTGCAAGTTCAAACAAGTGAAGTTAATGGATAAAGGAGAAGATGAAGAAATGAGGGCATCATGGTGGCTGAGTGGAGAACTCCAGCAGTTGGAGTGCACTGAACCTGAAGATCTAACTCTGAACTTCATAGAGGACAGGTTGATCAATGCTAATACTATCAAGGTCATTGTCTACATAGGAGACTGCCAAGTAAGGATGTTGATTGATACAGGGAGCTCCTACACTTTTGTGAGTCCAAGATTAGTAGAAAAGTTAAAAATGCACAAGGTAGCCATTAGACCATTTGTGGTGTCCATTGCTGATGGCAGGAGAGTGGGGGGAGACACTTATGCTCCTGATGTTGAATGGAGGATTCAGAACCACCATTTTAATGTTGGAATGAGAATTATGGAGCTGGGAACATCTATAGATATGATAGTGGGAGTGGACTGGATGAAGGTCTTCAGTCCAGTGGCATTTGATTTCAACAAGGAGGATGTTTACCTCACACACCAAGGTTCCCAGTTTGTACTGCATGGTAACTCTGACAACACAAAATTCCACATCATCAGGGACAGGGAAGCTCGGGAACTAGCTCAACTGAGAAAGGAAAAGGCAGCTTATGAGTATCTGAAGTGGGAACATGAAGCATATCCACAACACATTTCCAAGAGAGAGCATGAGAGGACAGTGGGAAGAAACAGTCAAGGAAGGAAGAAAGCAAGAATGGCAAGATGCAGCTTGGTGGAGATTGAAGAAGATGAAACTGCTCAGAAGATGGATCTAGACACTACTCAGATCCCAACAGGTTTGGCCAAAATCATACATGAATTCTCAGATATTTTTCAGAACCTTATTGCATTGCCTCCTCAGAGAGATATTGATCACAAGATAATTTTGAAAAATGGGGTTGAACATTTTAAATCTAAACCATACAGGTATCCCCACCATCACAAGGATTAAATAGAGAAGCAAGTGAAAGAGTTGCTTGAGAATAAGGTAATCTAGGACGGAACTAGTCCTTTCTCATCTCTTGTTTTGTTAGTTAAGAAAAAAGATGGAACTTGGCGCATGTGTATTGACTATAGGAAGTTGAATGATTTGACAATTAAAGACAGATTCCTTATTCCCATCATTGATGAACTTTTAGGTGAATTGCATGGATCTACAATTTTTTCTAAATTGGATCTTAGGTCAGGCTATCACCAGATCAGAGTTGCTGAAACAGATGTGTCAAAAACTGCTTTTCAAACACATAATGCCCATTTTGAATTTCTTGTCATGCCCTTTGGTTTAACCAATGCCCCAGCCACTTTTCAATCTTTAATGAACAAGGTTTTTTCAAAACAGTTGAGGAAGTTTGTGTTGGTTTTCTTTGATGACATTCTAATTTATAGAAAAACTCTTGAGGAGCACTTAGAACATGTAAGAGTGGTACTGTCTACCACGAGGGAGCATCAGTTATGGTTAAGGCATCAAAGTATGTTTTGCACAAACCTAAAGTTGAGTACTTGGGGCATATCATTTCTGCTCAAGGAGTAGAAATGGATGAGCAGAAAGTTAAAGGGATCCTCAACTGGCCAATTCCACAGAACATCAAAGAGTTAAGGGGATTCCTAGGTTTAGCTGGCTATTACAGAAGGTTCATAGCCAATTTTGGAGTGATTTGCAGGCCCCTACACAACTTATTGAAGAAGAATGCATTTAAATGGGAGAATTCAACAACATAAGCATTTGAAAGATTGAAGAAAGCTATAACTTGTGCACTTGTACTGAGAATGCCTGACTTTGAGAAGTTGTTTGTGGTTGAGACAGATGCAAGTGACAAGGGAATGGGGGCTGTACTAATGCAAGAAGGTCAACCTATAGCATTTCTGAGCAAGGCCTTTTGCATCAAGAATAGAGGACTTTCCACATATGAGAATGAGCTTTTGGCTTTGGTCATGGCAGTAGATAAATGGAGATATTACTTGGTAGGGAATAAGTTTGTGATCAAGACTGACCATAAAAGTCAAAAATACCTACTAGAACAAAAGCTGAACAGTGCAGTGCAACACAAATGGATTACCAAAATACTGGGATTAAATTTTGAGATCCAGTACAGATCAGGGAAAAGCAACATTGTAGCTGGTGCACTGTCAAGAAAGCAACAATTAGAAGAGGGAAATGAAGTAGAACCAAGTGCAGATGGCATTCAAGGAACTCAGGTGAGTGCAGATGGCATTCAAGGAACTCAGGTGAAGTGGGATGAAACTGGAGAGGAGGAAGAGTGGGAACTGGTGGAGGACATTGTCAACAGTGAAGCCTTGGTGCAGAAAGAACCAAAAGAGAAGGAGGTAGTGTGCTACAGGAAGGAGTACAGCACCACTACTGTCATCCCTAACTGGCTGCAACAATTGGAGCTCAGCTATGAGAATGACAAGGAAGATCAGAGTATGATTGCTCAAGCTACACTGGATCACACAGATGGAAAGTTAGTGTTCACTAATGGAATTTTGAAGAAGGATAACAGAATCTATGTATGCACCACAGGGCAGGCCAGATTAGATATCCTTAAAGCTATGCATTCATCAGCTATTGGTGGACATTCTGGACAGAATGCCACCATTAGAAGGGTGTTGATGATATTTACTTAGCCAGGGATCAAGAATGACATATTGAGCTATATTCAGGCCTGTGACACATGCCAGAAGAACAAGGTGGAACATTGTGCATCACCAGGACTCCTACAACCTATAATGATCCCAACACAGGCATGGAGTCAAATCTCCATGGACTTCATAGAGAAGCTCCCTTCATCCAATGGCTTTGACACAATAATGGTGGTGGTAGATAGGTATACTAAATATGCTCACTTTATACCATTATCTCACTCTTTTACAGCCACATAGATAGCCATAATCTTCATGGATGAGATCTTCAAGCTTCATGGAACTCCTGAGTCTATTATTACTGACAGAGACAGGATCTTCACAAGTGTCTTTTGGAAAGAAATTTTCACACTCTTGGGTGTTCAGATGAAATTTAGCACAACCTATCACCCTCAATCTGATGGACAGACTGAGAGAGTGAACCAGATTCTAGAAAGCTATTTAAGGTGCTTTTGTGGAGATCATCCAAGTAGTTGGAAAAATTGGTTAAGCCTTGCAGAGAGATGGTATCATTCTTGCCATCACATGAGCATAAATATGTCACCCCATGAAACTCTTTATGGAGTCAAGCCACTACACCTTTCACTAGATATCAGGACAAACTCTCTCATTCCTGCTGCAGCAGACTTAGTTCAACAGAGGATGGTGGTTCAGCAAAAATTTCCAATCCATCTGAAAAAGGCTCAAGAAAGAATGAACTTCTTTGCTGATCAGAAGAGGAGTGATAAGAGCTTTAATGAAGGGGACTGGGTCTATTTAAGGGTGCAAAAATACAAGCAACATTCTCTCCAACACAACTCAGGAGAAAATTTTGCTGCTAGGTATTGTGGTCCATTTCAGGTAATACAGAAAATAGGGACAGTGGCTTATAAGTTAAAGCTACCAGATAGTAGTAGTCACTGCTAAAGAAAATGGTAGGTGCTGCAGCTGAAAGGATCCTACCCCCTCCAACACTGACTGAAGAAGATGCCATCAATCTAAAGCCTATCAGAGTACTGCAAAGGAGGCTCATCCAAGCAGGTCAGTCTCAGATTATTCAGTGGCTAGTGGAATGGGAAAATATGCCAATGGAAGAAGCATCATGGGAGGATGCCACCATTATTCAGCATCTCTTTCCAAACTTTAAAGCTTAAACACTGCATGCATGGAAATACTTGAGGACAAGTATTATTTTAGGGGAAGGGATTGTCAGGAATCAAAAATGGCCCAAGGGCAGTCCTGTCATTTCACAAAGGGACCTGTTTTGAATATTGAAGAAATTGCCAGGAAGCTTATGAGAAGTACAAGTGGCTCTCCCACCAACCAATAGCATGAGAAAACAGAAATGGTATTTAGAGTGTACTGTAGCTAGAGGAAGGACTATCAAATTCAGTGTATTTTGATCACAATGGCATGGACTGTATTTTGTTTTCTTGTTCTTTAATTCATAAGATCCCAAAAATGTTCAATTCACATTGTTAGCTCCTGTCATACTTCCGCCTTATAAGAATTAGTTGTTTCGTATAGATCCTAAAAGTCCAAAATATATTGTTTGTGACCCCTAAAAGAAAGTTGTATGATTTATGGGCCTGAAAGTGTAATTTTTATGTTTTATGGCCTTTTGACCATTTCCGTCATAATGAATTAATGATTCTGTTAAATACCCCATGTCCCCATCTTCTTCGCCCCATCTTCTTCGCCCCATTTTCTTCTCCACCCACTCATCACGATGAGTTGAGATTCGCCGGTGAAGATGGAGTTTTGGAATCAACTATCAACGCCGTCGATACTGTCAACGCCCATTGTCATCATCCTCGCTAGGCTCTCGACGTGGTCGTACACTGAGTATAACACGATGAAAATCATTAATTTCTCCGAGACTGGGCTTACTGGTTTTGATTCCTCCGTGGCGGAGATGTTCTGTTTATTGGCGGCGTCGTCATTGTTCCGGCGGACGCGATGCCAATCCGATGCCGCAGTTCTCCCAGGTGGACCATCGCCACCAAGCAGCGACCTTCGTCAATAGCTATCGTCACCATCATCACTGACCACCGTCCCCTATTCTGGCCCAATCATCGCCCCTACCAAATCCCCAAATCATCATCTGGGATCATGCTTTGGATTTAAATTCCCTAACCCTGTCATCATCTGTGTTTTATTCTCTGACTAATGACTAAGATCAGTGTGTGAGATCCTCGAGATTCAATTTAATTAAATTAAACAATGGTTTTATTTGTTTTTCGCATTATCAAAAAGCACAACTCCTCGAACTATTTGCAGAGTCACATGATCATAGCGGGTGGAGAAGAAGATGGGGTGAAGGTAAAATTACCTATTTAACCTGAACGTGGAGTGTTTAACAAAAACGTTATGACAAAATTGGCCAAAGGCCATGGAATATACAAATTATATTTTCAAGGGCCATGAACAATGCAATTTATTTTTAGGGGCCCAGACAATATATTTTAGACTTTTAAGGGTCACACGAAACAGTTAATTCGCCTTATAAAAACTGAAATGTTATACGCAGTCTAGTATTTTATTTATCGTAGTTTAAAATATCATTTAAATTATAATACCATCCCCTGAATATTGCTAAATTTCCCAACGTATATAAAAGTGAGGATATTTTAATTAATTTATACCGTATTTTGGATTACAAGAGTAAAATACTAGATTGCATACCTTAGGCCATCTCCAATGGTTTCCCCTATCTTTCAGTTGCTACAATTGTTTTTACAGTTAGCACAGTGTATACACTCCAGTGGTTCAACTCTAAATTTTTCCCTAAAAGAAAACTTAATTTTTATCTTTTTATTCTTTGCTATATTGCAAAGTTATATCAATTTGATTCTTTATTTTATTTAATTAACATATATAAATACATAATGATTCGTAGTAAAAATATTAATAAATATGAAACAAATTTGAGGCAACATAAAATAAAACATAACTTATTTAAATAGGAGAAAGGGAAAAAAATATTCAAAACATATTGGAAAAAACAAACGAATAGAAAGAGTAACTATATAAAAGGCAAAATACAAGAAATTAAAGAAAATGAATATTGTGGGCTGGAGAAACCATATTGAGTGGAGAAAGAATGAACAAAATAATATAAGAAATAAGTTTTAAGTTGCAACGGGATACTTTATATTTAGATATCACTATTCATTCTGAAAAATATGGGCACAATTATAGAGTTTCATTGGAGGCAAAATAGTACTACCAACCTAAAGATTGGGTACCCATTGGAGAAGCTCTAACTACACCATAATCAGATTTGCATTAGAGCCAAGGGTGAGACAGGCAGTCCAGGAACACGTGCAGAAGCCCAATGCGTACAAAGAGCCACAGTAGGACCAACCTTAGGGGAAAAAGAAAAATACAGCAGAAGCAAATCACTCTAACAACTCTCACCGGCCTTTCAAATTACAAAACTAACTGCTGAGCCTGCCAAGGCAGACACTAATTAGCGGCTATATATGGAACTTGGCATCTTCCTTGACATCCTCATGCAGAAACATAGAATCTGAAAGGCGATTGTATAGCATCAGAGATATGCAGAAACATAGCATCTGAAGCAGGAGAAGTAAACATCTTATTATAAAGTACAAACAAAGAATTACCATAGAGACAGATCGACAACCGCAAAAGGATGGATGGCACTTAGTTAGAAACAGCCCAATCAACAAAACAATAGACCATATTTAGTTTAAAAGAAATGTGGAACTGCATTGCTTTCTAATAGTACCAGTACCATTACAAGAGACTTAATAGAATTCAGATTGAAGAACAATCTACTAATCCACACCATGCTCAAGCTCTTCCTTCAGTTTCTTCTCAACTACTAATCCACATCATGCTCAAGCTCTTCCATCAGTTTCTTCTCAACTACTAATCCATATCATGCTCAAGCTCTTCCTTCAGTTTCTTCTCAACTACTAATCCACATCATGCTCAAGCTCTTCCATCAGTTTCTTCTCAACTACTAATCCATATCATGCTCAAGCTCATCCTTCAGTTTCTTCTCAACTACATCAGAAATCGCATTGTTTTGACAGACTTGTCTACCACTACCAGTATAATCATAGTCAGACTGAAGTCAAAATTTACATGAGACTTGATAGAAGTCAGACTGAAGTAATGGAATCTTCAAGATCTTCCTCGACATCATCTTCCAAGGCCTTCTCATACTCGGCCTTAAACTCAGCAGCCTTGTCTTCATAAACTTGCTTCTCCTGTCAAATATCACAATCACAATCTAATCAAACTTTCCACAACTAAACAAAGCATGAAGAAAAAACACAAGCCCGAGTACTTCGTATTCGTAGTATCATGTAATAGCTCCCAAAGAACTTACATTTGCTGGCATCAGATTCCATTGCACGGCCGCAGCTTTACTAACCTGATCAGTATAATCATCAAAACACAAATCAAGCCTTCTACAACAAAACAAACAGAAACATTTCCACAAAATAATTAATAAAGAGGATCCACTTCATATAATAACATCATTCCATACCAAAATCAAAACAGAACAATAAGCAATCCACCAAAATAATTGCTAATCGAATACCTGCACCCAACACAACAGCAATTTAGAAAATCCACCGAAATATGGGCTGATATATGATATGATTATTGGTAGAGAAAATCACTATTGAAATGACTATATATTTAGGCGAGACAAATGTAGCTGTTGAATGATTCTCCAAACACAAGAAAGAGAGTAGAATTTTTATTAAAGAAACAGAACAGCACAGTGAATTTAGTTTCACGGGAACGAGTCAATCAGAAATAAAAAGATTCTGCAGACCAGATAGTGAAGCTTTCAAACAGACACCCTCACCCATATAGCAAGTTCCAAGAAAGGCTTTAAAAAGACTGAGAAGAAGTAAAAAATGTAGCACTTTAACTAGGTAAATTTAGATGTCCTATGATACTCCAAGAACCAAAAAGAATGAAGGAGATTGATTAAAATAAAACAGCACACTCAATTTAGCTTCACGAGAAAGAGTCAATAAGAGACAAAATAATTCCAAAGACTAGATAGTGAAGCTCACAAGCTAATTGGAAACCTTTTTTTCAAACACTAAGGTTCCTAAATCACTCAATTTTCAACGCAACACCAATGACTCAATAAAAAGTGATACATACCACAGGATTCTCTTTCTTGAGACATTCATTCCTGAAAATATTTAACCAAAACATCATCAACAACAAATACTACTAAATTACATACATTACACCATTACATAATCTTAGTCAGACACTTACATGAAAATGAAGAAACTCTCTAGAGGGTGATTCTCCTGAGTCTGAAAAATACAAGTAATGTAAAGTACCGCATCAAAACTGAATTAAAGTATTGCAATAAACAAACAGACTATGCATCTTACCATGCATCTTAGCATATATACGGCCAAGCCTATCAATGGACTAATTCCAAACCGTGAACATGTAGCCACCAGATTCAAAAATAATAGACCATATATAGTGTAAAAGAAATGTGGAACTGCACTGATTTCGTAGACAAGTACCATTACCACCACAGTCAACCGAGACTTAAATGAATGTACATTGAAGAACACCCTGCTAAATTACTAATCCATATTATTCTCAAGCTCTTCCTTCAGTTTCTTCTCAACTTCATCAGGAAATTGCATTGCTTCGAAAGACTTTTCTACCAGTATCATCATGGTCAACTAATACAACTCAAAACTAATACAACCCAAACAGACCATGTATCGTCGCATATATATAGACACAATGAAGCATCAAAGGAACAGACCATGTATCATCGCATATATATAGACATAATGAAGCATCAAAGGAACTCACATCTTTCTCAGCAGACTCAAAGCCCTTTTCATATTCAGCTGCCTTGTCGTCGTATACTTTCTTTTTCTGAAGAAAAAAAAAAACACATTAAACAGGATATTCATACTTCATAGTATAATGTAGTAGCTCCCAGAGAACTTACATCTGCTGTCATCAGTTTCTGCAACAAATAAACTAAGAATGTGATACGGTGCTACATACCACAGAGGATAATCATTCCTGAAAGAACTCAAACAAAACACCATCAACAACAAATACTACCAAACCACAAACACAATTACTTAATCTTAGTCATAGAGTTACATGAAAATGAAGAAACTCTTTGGAGGGATATTCTCTCAATTGACTAATTACAAACCATGCACATTTAGCCACCATACTTCAAGATAATAGACCATATATAGTTTAAAAGAAATGTGGAACTGCATTGACTTCGAAGACAAGTACCATTACCAGCATAGTCAACTAATACAGAGCTTTGCTTCAAAAGACTTATCTACCAGTATCATCATGATCAACTAATACAACTCAGAACTAATACAACCCAGACATAGATTGAAAAACAAGTAGCCATCCATAGATTGAAAGTATTGAAATCTATTTTAAGACAGTATATATTTCTATTTCATCAGTTCGGGATAAACTCATTTTGAGATCCTCCAGGGATTTAATAAACAACAGAACCTGTTCAAAACCTAAAACAATCGCATATAAGGACTCGAGATATACAATTGCTATCTCATTGCAACTCTTATCTCGGAAAATGAAAATATGTCAGTTAGAGATCAGCCACAAATTAGCATAGTTCGGCAAGAGAAATGCAGAAGAATACCTGAGAATATTCTGAAATCCTTGTACAAACTGCAAATATCTGTCTTAGTTTGAATGTTGCGGAAATCCCTTCCGACCAAGGTTGAACTTTTGTTAGTCGGAAAATGTTTGAACGGCCGGATATTTTTAGAGAGTGAAGAAGAAGAAGAAGGAGAAGAAGGGTAAAGGGGCTAGGGTTTAAGTGAGGAAGAAGGTGATGCAATGGTGATGGGCTCATGGGTTAAATGGGCTGGACCAAACTAATGGATCTTACTGTTATGATCTTGGGCTTTAATGCAAAATACAGAAACTATATAGGGACTTCAGTGGAAATAAGCTAAAGTTGGGGGCTCAAAGTGAAAAACGAGAAGGGGCTTTCTATAGACGGGGTCACGGGAAGCTTCAACTGCCATTTCATTTCTTAGGGTGTGTTTGGTTAATAGAATTGGAATTAGAATTGGTATTCTAATCTTAATTAAAGAGAACTAGAAGAATTATTACTCTGGTCAATAAATACATTAATTAAAAAAATTAAAAAGGATGAAACTACGTAGTTTTGACCAAAACCGCCATCTAACCACCGCAAGTTCACCATATTCCGGCACCTACACTCTTTATATATTTCTTTTTGGTTTCTTTAAATTTCATTCCTTTCCATCTTTGTTCATATTGTTGCCGTATGTGGTTTTCCTCTTTCTTAATCTTCCATATATTCTACTTTTTTAATTATTCTTCATTCATGGAAGTGAAATAAATAAACATGGTATGTATATATTTTATTTTCTATTTGTGCGATAATGTGTTTCCGCCTTTTATATCAACATACATTACACACAAATACAACTCATTCCAACTTCTATAATATCGTATACTACCATATAAAAAAATTCTTATGATATCTCTCTTCAGTTCTACCTATAAAATCCTATAATCTTATGAAAAGTTCTTGATCGCCTTCCGCTAAGATCATGATAGGTTTTTGCTCAGCGTCAGAAGCTAGAAACTTATGCAATCGTTGATAAATTGGGAGGAATCTGGCATGGAGTAAGGATGATAAGTATGCCAAGCTAGGGAAGAATAAGGTCTCAATTAATCAAACTGAAACATGTGCTCTAATTGAGGGGAAATCAATTCACATGGCTTTCCCTCTTTGTTCAGCATGCAAGGGTAACCCTTGTGCAGATCCCGAGCAAGGAAGTACTAATGTGCGAGATTGCAAAATGTAGTGGCTGAGCAATTAAAGTGGAGCCTTACATACGCTGGATATAAACTATTCCAGATCAGAGAGCGTGATATTCCTATCGAGGTTTTAGAAATGGAAAATAAGAACAACAAAGTCATTACACTTTCTTGGGAGCCAAAATGGCCATAGATTTTTGTAGTTATTCATGGCCTGTCAACTTCTTTTCTATGCAAAATAATAGTCGATCGCTATTTCGCACAATCCCATATCTGGAACATGGTCTTATGCAGGTATTTTCCACAGAAACGCGTGAAGAGTTTTAGAGATTTGTATCTAAATCCTATATATACTGTGCTTAATTACAAAAGCATTTCACTCAGTGTTGTAAAGCCATCGAGTTCTTCAGCTGATAATGAAATTCACGCTCCTATCACATTCTTGGATATGCGATGGTTATACTTCAACTCAACGATTAGTGTTTTACCGCATCGCAGAGCTCTGCAGATCCCAATTTCTAGATAACATTATTCCCAACCTAAACCATTCACTGTTTCAAGCACTAGAACTCTTTCCGATTTTAGCTGGGAATCTAATCATCTTTCCGGATTCGGATTCTGCAGTTCCCGAAATCTGCTGCAAGAACGGAGATGGAGTTGCACTGATATCTGCGGAATGCAACAACATCGATTTCAATAGCCTTGTCCATAACGAGGATAGAGACGGCACCAACTTTCATCCGCTAATCCCCGAGCTCCGGCCATCCTCGGATCACGACAACAGCACTCCGGTTCTAGCTTTGCAGGTAACTCTATTTCCCGATTATGGATTATGCCTTGGAATCTCTAATAATCATTGCGTTGGCGATGCTCGGAGCATTTTTAGCTTTATGAAGATATGGTCCATCTTCGCCTCTAATTTAAGCAAAGATTCTGATTCAATCGAGTCTCAGTTCAACTTAATAATTAGGTGTACTTTATAATTAGGTGACGATGAAAGAACTGTGAGAAAGGAAAAAGTTATTTTAATGTAAAATTGGTCTTTCCGTAGTATTTAGAAAAATTGCTCTTTCAAGAGATTTTGATATTTAAATATTTATAAAATCTACATCAAACGAATATTTAAATACAAAGTTAATATAATTTAATATTAATAAAAAATAAATTCAATAAATAATTAAGTAATAAAAATAATATAAAATCATCACGTATTAACATACTTACCGCCATTTTTAGAAGAGACTTTTAAGAATAAAATATAGGTGTAGTCAAAATTTCCTTAGCTTTATTTGTGTGGTAAGAGATCGATATGTAAGAAATCTTTGGTATAGGATTATAATAAATACCGGAATATACAATTTAAATATTGTAAATGTATTAAAATATCCCATTACTGATATGATATTATATGCACTATCTAAAGATATATTTTTATGGGAAAAATATCAATTACTACTACAGTACTACTACATCAACTTAAAAATTAACAACTTTAGATTTACAATATTAATCTATGGATTGTGTTTACATTTTGTATGTCACAAGGAGGATGGCAAGGAAATATTGCAATATAAATATTCAAAATTATTTAATGACCATAACTGTCTAAATATGTTATATCTAATTTACATAAATATTTATTATGTAATTACCTAACACACAAAATCATTATGTAAAGATTATTATTTTATTTATTTTATTTGATGGTGAATTACCTACAATCAAAAGTATCCATTGAAATATGATTTTGGATCAAGAATCTTTATCAAATTATTTTGGAAAAACAAAATATTTTGTCATTATTAGTTATAGTTAATTATATATTAAGATAATTCGTAATATTATGGAGCATTGATGAGTATTACTAAATATTACTTTTATGAATATAGATTGATATAAGTTCCATGAATATTTATGTTGTGTTGGGGTGGAAGTTGTATCCGAATATTTAAATAAAATTGAGTATTTTTTTTTGATAGGCTAATAAATTAATTAAGTTGAACCAGAGATTAATGTTATTTACCTTTATTGTAAAATCTCATAAAAGATCAAATTTCATAACCTATATTTTCTTGCATACGATGACTTTAATAAAATATTTATTTCTTAGCAAAAATTATACAAATTTATTAGAACTATGTTATTCAATATTTAAGGCCCATTTAATATGACTAAACTGAACTGAAGTGAATTGAACTGAAAAATTTATTACCATGCTGAACTGAATTGAATTAGACTGAAAAATATACCGAAGTGAAATTTATTTAAATTTTTTTGAAAAAATATTTTATTTTTAACATTAGAACTTAACTAAACTGAATTACATGAGTAACAAGTAATATATTGATATAACGATAATTGGGTATTTGTTTTAACATTTTCTGATATGTTATCAATAATTGGGTATTAATAAAATATTTATGTAAAATTAAACTAAATTAATAGCATGTCCAATAATATTTGAATTGAATCATTGTTATCTCTATTCATCCAATTCAATTTGATATTCAAATTCATTATTTAAGTAGGACTTGTGTTTATGCTTTTGTCTTATTAATAGTTATTTAAAACTACTTTAAACCCACCACATAACCACCACAAAATCACTATATTCGGCACCTACAATTTTCATATATATATATATATATATATATGTATTGTTTCTTTAAATTGCATTCTTTTTGCTGAAAGTGTTTCCGCCTTCTTTATATTATTAACGTGTTTTTGTCTTCTATATTAATATGAATTACACACACAAATACAACTCATTCAAACTCTTATAATATTATATACTACCGTATAAAAAAATCTTATAATATCTTCATTTGGTTCCACCTATAAAATCCTATCCAGATTTTGATTGCCAACCTCACCATCAATATGTATATACCAGCCACACCACATGTGGTAAATTAAATGTACACACCGGAGATAGCTTAAATTTATAATATTTTATTGCAATGAGAGTATAATCATGATGTATTATTAATTACTATTTAGACTGAAATTGATATATTAATATTCTGTTTGATTTAATATATTATAATCCTATTATGTCCTTTGTTTTTATTTAGACACCATACTTACATACACATTCTTTCCCACTTATCATTTAATTTAATACCTAATTACTGTTTATTTTAAGTCACAAAGTATCTATTTCACTTTACATTATTTTCAAAATATTTGATATCCATTATTTTATCATTTTTGTCACAAATGAATTCATTTTCTATTAATATGATAAAAAATTTGAGAAGACATTACATCATTTATTAGTTTTAATGTTATTAATCTCTTTAAAAATATTATGAAATGCTTTCTTTCATCTTTGACAATTGATTATCATGATCACGTTGCAAAATTATTTTGATTGACAGCCACACCATATATATACAAGACTTTAGAATTTTAATTCAATTCTTGCCATACTTACCTTTCTTTGATTAATTTTAGTGGTTTTGTTTTTGGAAAAAATGAATAGTTTTGATCTATCTGAAAAGATCATCCAACTTTAATTTTTAGTTTAGACATAGTAGAACACTACACTTTAAAATATTCAAACTTTTTCTTACATACCGCGCAACGCGCGGTCCGTCACGCTAGTATCATAGAATTGAAATAGAGAATTAGTGTTCAAATATTTTATAAATTCTAGTGTTTGGCTAACACTAGAATTACTTAAGAATTGAGATTGTAATTCCAATTCTTGTGTTTGGATAACTAAAATATTGACATGGAATTAGAATTAGAATTAGAATTGATATATTTATTTTATTTTATTTTCCATTCTTTATTTATTTTGCAACAATATTTTCATCATTTGCAACTACTAAAAAGGTCATAGTTATTAATTTGACAACAAGTGTGATCTTTTTTTTTTTTTAATTTTAAAAAAGAGAATTATTCATGGCTCCTCCCGACCGAAATAATTAAAAAGATACATCGTGAGTTCAAGACAATTTGTAAGATTACAGGGAAATTTAGTTCTATAGCAATGCAGTACATTCCCTGTATCAAATAAACAAGCAGAGCCTTAAACTAAATAATGAGTCTATAATAGATTGTGGGTGAGATCAGGCAAATATTGTTCTCTAAAACTCTAATTATGCAATCACTCGCTGGTTCATCTCATTAAACGTTATTTGCATCTCCCCTCGGAGGCAGTAAGAGATTTACCAGCTCACTTTCACAGAATCAAAGCATTATAAAAGTTCAATCTAACAGTCACAAATTGTCTAGACAATAATTAGTCTGTGAGCACTTCCCAATCCATCTCATTAAACATTATTTGCATCTCCCCTCGGAGGCAGTAAGAGATGTCTCGGGTTGCTTTCACAGATTAGTTATGCCTAGACAGCCTGTTCTGTCTACAAATCTGATGTACGAACCCGCCAAGAGTAAGTAACCAACATACTCTGACTCAGATTTCTCCTTGCGCACAAACATGGACTATTACGGAATCGCCAGAAGTAAGTATTTAAGCTACTCTGACTCGGATTTCTCCTGTTCCGCATACCGCTAAGAATCAGATTTGAAACTAATCACAGTTTAACCTATTCATAGGAAAACTAATGATAGCAGATAAAAACTCCATAACAATATTATATCAAACCCCAAATAAGCACGTACCCATTATTTAGCCAAAAACTGATGGACTTAGAGCAAAATGGACTTGCTAACCCAACTCAATACTGCAGCTTTGATGTGTAGAACGTCACAGGCCACTCAACACAATTCTAGAACCTTAACCAATCCAATTTCTAAACCTTTCCTTACAATCGCGAAAAATATAACATTAAGCCGTTGCAATTGCAAATCTGTTGCCCCTCTTGCCTCTCAGCTCCGATTCAAACCCGTGATTTCGGGCCAACAGCCTCCTCTTTCCGCCTATATCCACAAGCCCCAACTATATTCCTATACATGTTCATCAAATTCATAGTTGCAGCAACTGCACTGTTTCCTGTTTCATACTAACCCATAAATATCAGCTACAGTTCTAAATCTTCACAGTTTGGTCCTTTCATCCTATCAAGCGGCCTATTCTTCACCACAAACCTCAAAGCTACACTAAGGAATTGTTCTAACATGCTCAAGTCATAACAATAACGAAAAGTCAAGAATGCAGCGATGCTACCTTCTGAGTCTAATTGTACCTGCTCTAATATTCCTTGTTTTTTTTTAATTTAAAAAAAGAGAATTATTCATGACTCCTCCCGACCGACAACAAGTGTGATCTGTATATTAAATGGTTTGTATAGGTATTCTCAGTGTATAGGTATATTCACAGAAAAATATAGGTATTCTCAGTGTTTTTTCAAAGCAGTCTTTTAGGTTTTCACATGTAAAACCAGAAGGTCTAAAATATGAACACCTTTCAGCAGACATGAAATTTGAGTTAAACTGTAACACTATTTTAGCTTAAATACATATCTATCAAGATCATACTCATCAGCAATAAGAAAAGACAAAGATTACACACTGATTGATTATATGAGGTGAGAATATTCAAATTTATGCAATCCAAATAAGACTCTAACTAAAATATTTCAAGAATTTGACAATTTTGTCACATACATATATGATCATCAAACATCCAGAGTAGTCTGTCAAAACAAAGTACACCAAACAGTACCCATTGCCAAAGTAGATAAAAACGCAAATATATACACACTCACTGGTATGCTTGAAGTTCCCCACTAAGAAGTGAATGCTGGTATGCTGAATTCATTCAAATTTCAAAGTGCGCTATTTATACATTATTCAGCTAATATAGGTCAAACTGTCTCACAATATAGCTAATACACTATTTATATACATTATCAAACAATTCAAAGGTCAATCTGTCTACTTGTTGAATGTAGGTAAGCTAATATCTGTATTTCATATGAACAGTAGCACAGCCTAGGGAAATCAAGGTTACGTTGCACACTAAGGTCTCTAATCCAGTAATTAGGCTCTCAACAAAGCAGGCAAGAATGATGCAAAATGAAATAACTATGCGTCCATTTAACTGCTTTTTAAGGATATATGTAAAGTGTGAAGTGAAAGGAAATTCTTCACTGATTAAAGCCTTGAAGGGCATCATGGCATCAGTGACAGTGAGTTACTGGTATTCTAGTGGTTGAGTGCTTTCTGTGGCCATTCAAAGGCACAGAAAATATGTGCTTTCTCAATAATCTTCATTCTTAAAACTATTGGCAATTTTAAACATATGCCTCTTTGCATGTTAAGCGTTTCAGTAAATTTATCTGTTTTCTCTGTTAAACATATTCTGTTGCATTTATAATGTTCTTACTTAACATTCAGCAAGAATTTCCTCAAAAGAAAAAAAACATTCAGCAAGAACATAGTTTCTTTTTAATTCAATGGATAAAAATTTGTGTATTGATTCAGCTGGGATTATGTTTACAAGGACAGAGAATTCAAGCATAAGTTATTCATTTTGGTCAATCAGAATCACAATTCATAAACATGAAAAATAATACAACAATGTTCTTACTGTCAACTAACAAACACAAAATCAAATCACTGAAGTGTTCTCCAACGAGACTTCACCAATTGGAGACCTACAATTGCAAAAGAGGGGAATTTAGAAGAAGTTTATGGTAAGAATATCATATATGATTGTTTATATTTCTTGAAGCATGCATATAATTATATATAATATGTTCTTGAAAGGTTGAATTTATATATTCATGTTGATTGTTCCTAGTAAAGAAAGGTGTTCTGGGAAGGATTCTTTTTGTTGAATGAGTTGTCATTAACATAGGGTGCAGAGATCTGTGATTTAAACAAAGAGATCTTGATTTCTGGGGAATTGATCCATTTCATCTTTTTTGCTGAAAACCATGCTCCATCATCTCCAGTCATTACTCTCAGTGTCTCACACACTATATATATCATTTTTATTTTATTTTATTTTATTTTGTCCCCTAAAATTGAGATTTATAATCAAACTAAAATAAATGACATTGTAAAAGAAGGAATTTTTCGGTTACATTTGACTTCTGGGTAATATGCCAAATAGAGATGATTATAAGCTGAGTTTTGGTATAGTTCTTCAAAGTTTCAAGCCAGCCGGCCATCATCAAAAATTAATATATAGTCAACAGCAGCCATATGCACATATATATACATAAAACACAAGTTTGACATTTTGATGTTTTATCAAGGCTTTGGTCATCGTTTTTCACGAAACGATGCTCTGTAAACAAGCAGCACATGACTTAAACAAGCAGCACATGACTTAAACAAGCAGCACTGTAAGCAACACTCTACTATTTTCAGATATTTCATATCAAACAATTAAGTATCACAAAAATTAATAGACAAACTTGCTGTTTTATGAATGCATGCCTAATAGGTGGATTCATAAAATCAAGCAAATTAAATCAACCTTTGTTTATGAAACTCCTTGTATTAGTATATGACATTATGTTAAGAACAATGCAAGAAGGCTTTTAAGATGATTATGTGTTTGCTTTATTCGAATTCTTCTCACATCATTACTAATTTCTTATGAGGAAAAGAAACACAAGGAGGTTAGAGCATTCAGGAAATTTGAAATTATAACACATTTCGATCCACGAAACAGCTTCTTTAGTATCGAAGCTGTTAGATTAGTGATACCTATGTTACAGCATCCGCTAGACTTGTGTAGATTCAAAGCAACGCAAGATAGAAATTTATGGAATGATCAGTTATCTTAGTTTTAAGTACCCTACTTACCGAAAAATGTTCTCTTTGCATCTCAGCTTAAAATAATTTAACAATCATTTTGTTAGTTTAAACAAATGTTTACCTTGTTGAACAAAAATGTTTTGGTTTGCATATAAAGGTTTACTGGTGTAATAGAACTTCAGTCCATGACTTTTGAAAGATAAGACATGAATGTAAACCAATGTAATGAATTCAAACATGCAGATGCTACAACTTCACTAAAGATGCCAATCCAGTATATAAAGGGAAGGCCTGAACATTCACCATAATATATGCGAAAATATGCAATCAGGAGCTCATGCATATTCAGTTCAAACCGATTCCAAGCATATATCTTTCGCCATGTTTTATGAATGCACATGTTGTATACTTACTGAATTCAGGAAAAAATCCAGATACTTGAAATGGTGGATTCAGTGATGAGTCTGGAAAATATCTTGAAACAATTAGTTGCGTGGGTGGAATAGATTTCCTACTTTGAAGCTCCGGGTGTAGCTGTAGTTGTAGAGCCTCTAAATCTCAAGGCGCCTTTATCATAAGCAGTGGCTGCAGCCTGTGCCATTACGCAAGATCAACAATCAGGCTGACAAATCACTCGAGGTTACTAGAACATGTACTACATTCTAAGGGCAACAACTTCGTTAAAAAATACAAGCCGATATAGCAACACTTTACTTCTTGCCAAAGACACCTCCCCAATACCCCTAAATTTAGGCCATGAAGTGATAAAACCTCAAACCCAGAAAAATCCTAGTTTTGATTTGAAATTGGTGAAGAAAAACAGCGAAAATATTGAAAATATCACTGACCCATATCGTTGTTGATTGAGAGTCGGTGGCGTAGATGGAATATACGGCGGTGATTGATGTCGGATGCGGTGGTGCTACTGGAAGAAACGACGATGGGCGATGAGAAAGATTTTGCAGAGAAAATGAAGAAGGTAATATAACCTGACCCGAATTGTTATAACCCGAGACCCGGAAAAAGGACCCGCGAGTTTTGCCAATATCACAGAATTGGTTTTGGAAAACTTTGCTCCAACAAAATAATTCAGCCCATAGAATTTAGGCCTCCATGATATTCAAAAACCAATTCCATAGCAATATTTTTGTTCATCCAAATAGCAGAATTGATCCAATACCATAGAATTTGAATATTATGGCCCAATTCCATGCAAAACAAACACACCCTTAGATATATAGCTGGAATCTGTATCAGTGAGGGCATCCCTTGGGTGGATCATTGTGGTAGTTTGTGTAGTTAGTTAGTTAGATAGCTAACTGCCAGATTTGCTAGTTCTTCCCCCAAAATTGTCCTGTGAATATTGTTGCAATTTCTGAAATACAAGCTGGTTCATGACAAGGTGGTATCGAAGCGGCGATCTGCCGACCGCCAGGGACGAAGTTCCGGTGGGTTGGTAATTTGGCCGCGCCGAAATCCGCCATATCTCGCAACAGCACCGCGATTGTAAGGATTCTTGGCATTCTGAGGAGTCTCGAGTAAAGCCTGTGACAGCGGGCGAATTTCAATCAGCCTTGTTAGATTTGGAGTGCTGAAGAGAGAGTATGGAGGTTTGGAGGCAATTGTTTGAGATTTCCAGTCGGTCACCGATCAAGGCAGTTCGGAGGCGAATGGAGCAACGGGAGAGGGGTTGGTTAATGGCTGAAATGGTGTTGACAGCAACGGAGTTTAGGGCGTACTCAGTGATGTTAAGGCAGAGGTTCTCACAAGAATTCAAGGGAGACGAAGCTTTGCAAATCATAGGCGAACTACCGGCACAAAATTCCGATAATAACTTCCCGGCGACAGTTATCGGCGACTGCTTTTAGGAACCTATTCGCAAGGAAGATCTTCACCCATTAGCTCTTCACAAGCTAGCTGAGAAGGAGTTGCAACTGCCAATAACCGCCTCTAGTTCAATCAGGAACTCTAAGAGTATGAACTCTTTCAGTTCTCATATTTCTCTAAATTCATTTTCTTCTCTACTAGATGCTTGCCATGTTAATGTGATGAAGTGTTTGAATTATGAAAGCATAACTAGTAGGATTGTTGGAATCTCTGGCTATATAGTATGCTTTGACCCTGGAAATGGTTATGATCTTTTAAGTGATGTTAAGAACACTAGAATATATGACAGCGTGTTACATCAGAATGAGAGTGAGGTTTGGAATTATCAAAATGGTGAGAGTCTCAGAGTCATGAGTTCTTGTAATTCTGTTGAAAAGTTGAATACAGATTATGTGGATAGAGTTTCTGTCACTGATGAATTTGATAGTCATAATATGTTGGTCTCTGTTGGAGCTAGCGGTAAAACTTCTGAGCATGCAATCAATGTCAAGGGAAAAGCATTGTTAGACCTTGAAGATCCTGATAGCCAGGGAATGTTAATTTTTTAGGGAATGCTTGGCAGTTCTGATGGTTCTATCAGCTTGACTAGAGAAGTTAAAACGGAACTCTGTGTACAGAAAGGATGCTGGTATGTACATGGACTTCTGGACTGTAGCTTGGAGATAAGGAGTGCAAACTGGAAGGAGTGCAACAACAACTTTGTTTAAAACAGGAAGGAGTACATCAGCAGCATTGTTGCAAACTGGAAGGAGGGCAGCAACAACTATGTACATGAGCAAGAGCAGTTTTGGAAGGGAAGAACGATATTTTAGATGGTTCTTGGAAGAACCAGCTTGGCGTTCAAAATGATGCTGAACCAGAAAAAGTGAGGGAATGGGTTGAAGAGTTAGGACAACTGTTTTTGAGGTTTTAACAAAGCAGGTTATGGAAGAAATGTAGCGATTTGCGTATCACAACTTCGGTGGAAACATTATGTGCTAAGCATAAACTTGATAGTGACAGGAGCTGGAAACTCATATTACAGGAAGTGCTGGATTGGTTCCAAAGGTCCAGTATGGTTTGCTACGGTTTGGGGATAAATTTGAGTTTTTTTTGTGCTCTTACGGTCAATTATGATGTGATGATGATGCTTACTCATTTATATTGGAAGAAGCATAAGGAGTGGTGCATAGAAAAACTTGTTGAACTGACTGAACACTCAATGATGGCGCAGCTGCAAAATTTGAAGCTATGGGCTGATGAGCTATGGATGATCCGTGAGGCTGAAATGGTTCCAGATGTTTCTCACAAGATTGCTCGAAGAAAGAGGGTTCCAGGAGCACTCTTCTTGATGAAGTTGTGGATATTTAGAGCAGGTATTATTGTTAAACTGGTGGATGTGCAGCTTGAGCACAAAATGGGAGTTGTATACGAACCTATGGTCTGCATCTGTGGAAAAAAGGATTCTAAAAATACAGTAGGATTCCAAAATCTTCAAAATGCAACAACTCGGGATATGGCAGCAAACTGGACTTTTAAAAGCGCAGCAGTTCAGAAGTTAGAAAATGCATCAGCTCATAAGTTCGTAATTAAAGAATATCCATTCACCTTAGTCGTTTCTGAGGAGCACGCTTGCATTTGTAGACTCCACTTTGCAGGAGATGATCAGTTTGAGGTGGGGAGGATCGGGCATAGAGCAGCTACAAGCAATCAACTGCAGAGATACAAGAACAAGCATAATATTCTGAGACGAAAAGTGTGCCAGCTTTGGTAGTGAGAGCATGGCAGACTTGGGATAACATTTATTGGCAACAAAACACCTAGACTGGATTTTTGTGGCCTCAAAAGATTTCCTCGGCTGTTAGCCTCTATGACATCAAAACTGCAGACAAAAATTTTAGAATCTGTTCATTCTTCTGATGATCAGATGGGGTGCCGCAGAAGTGATTTTGATGAGAAAGAGCAGTTTTTGACTGGAAGTAGGAAGATTTGGAAAATCATGAAAGACATAATGAAGATATCGCCACTGTTTCTAAACAAGAGTTGTTTGGAGTTGGTTTTTCGAAGCAGCGCTATGGTGGAGCATAGAAGTCAAAAGCAAAGATGGAGAATGAAGATTTATTCGAAGTATGGTTTCCAACGGAAACACAAGGAAAGTGTTGCTGAGTTACTACAGAAGTTGATCACTCACCAAGTATTGCAGATAGTAATTCTTGGGAGTGTTGTGTACTGCACCTTGTATGATGGAAAAATGTGGTGGACTGAATTGCTTGTACTGTTGGCATCGTAAGGTCTGAATCTGCACGGTAAAAAGCTGGAGAAAATGCATTTGAGCTAGAAGAAAAAGAGCACACTTTTCTGTTGCAAGAACCTTAATATTAAGTGCCCTCATGCCTTGATAAGGAGCATGAAGGATACTAAACAGGTCATGAAGTCTGATAAGAGGAAGAGAGAAAAACCATGTGCAAGGGGAGCTGCTACAAAATTATTTGGGAAAAGGGTTGAATTGAAGGGATGCAGCTTGATTATTGGAGCATTTGGCACTTGGCACCAGCGAAGTGCAGTTTCCAAGCTGACAGAATTGAATGATCAAATTGTGATCTGGCTAATAGCCTGGAAGTTGATCATTGTTGAAGACGATTTTTCTTGAGCTGGACAAGTTTTTACCTGTAGGATACTACAGTTCCAAATTCCCTTTGCTGCAGAACCATTTCATTCTTACAAGCTTGAGGACAAGCTTGAACTTAAGGAGGAGGAAGTGTTATGATCTGGGGCTTTAATGCAAAATACAGAAACTATTTGGGGACTTGGGTGGAAATAAGCTTAAGTTGGGGGGCTCAAAGTGAAAACGAGAAGGGACTTTCTACAGACGGGAAGCTTCAACTGCCATTTCATTTCTTAGATATATAGCTGGAATATGTATCAGTGAGGGCATCCCTTGGGTGGATCATTGTGGTAGTTTGTGTATTAGTTAGCTAGTAGCTAACTGCCAGATTTGCTAGTTCTTCCCCCAAAATTGTCCTGTGAATATTGTTGCAATTTCTGAAATACAAGCTGGTTCATGACACTTACCAACACTATGGCCCGCCCACTTCAGCTGAACTGGATTGAATCGATAGATTTATATAAAATTGAAATGTACTGAAAGCTGTTGAATATGTGAAATACTAAATCGTTGAACTAAACTGAATTTTTTTCTATAATATGGTTTCACGGGTTTCATCCAATTATCTTCATCGTGAAATATCATGGAGAAATAAGAATTCGTGTTATGAAAGGATTTCATACGATTATGTCTATTATGGAATTAGTCACCAGCCACATTAGATTTAGGTTGAAAAATGCAGTAAAAAATGTTTGGGGTAATATAAATGACCAAGGGATATTAATTCATATCACGGGATTAAACTTTGCGCAAAGTTCTACTAATATAATTCCCGTATCGATTTACGGATAGAAAAATTAAATTATTATAATTTAGTTAAAATTATATTTTTATTTATCATTAATATATGCATTTGAATTTCTTAATTTTTATTATTTTTATAATCTTATGATATTCGTGTTGATGCATGTAAATTAAAAATATTTTATGTTTTTAATTTATTATGGTATGCATATAATAGTTTAATAAAGATAATACATTTATTTATCAATAATATATCAATAAAAGTATAAAAGTAGAATCGGTCTCCTGAGTGACCGTCTATATCTAGCAATGATATAGACCAGGGACTGAACTGCAAATATACCAAGTTGAGGAGATTTTCGCGGGTCAAAACCCGGATATAAAGCGGGTTATAACGATGCTGCCTCCATTTTGCACAAACCGCGCTAATTTCTCCAATTTCCCCCATACCATACGGATCCAAAAACTCTGCCAGATTTCTTCTCTGATTTCACAGAGCAGAACGCAAACGCGAGGAATAATTTGGGGCAAAAACACTGAAATTCATTGTGATTTAAGCTACGGCATGGAGATCCAAAGCAAAGTGAGTTCCCAATTGAATTTCCGATCAATTTTGATGTATAAATCAACAATTCGATGCATCGAATCCTTGCTAATTGATGTTTTTTTTAATTTATAAACCACATCTTTCAATAAGTGGCGAAGAAGGTGTAGATTCTGCTGTTACCGATCTAGATTCATGCGTAGATGACAAGGAAGATCAATCTTCATTAGCAATAGGTAAATACTGGAGTTCTGTTTGATACTGGATGTTTTTTTTAGTTTTCAGTTTGTTTTATCTGTGAAAAGTGCCCTGTTTAGGTTGGGATCTGATGTGTTTAGCAAGAAAAACTGGATTTGAATGTGTGAGCACTATGTATATCTGTTGAAATGCATGTCTGTGGAAAGTGGACTGTTTAGTGTGGAATCTGATGTGTTTAGCATAAAAACTGGATTTGAAATTGTAAGCACCATGAAATAATACTTTTTGAAATGTATGCTTGTGAAAAGTGCCCTGTTTAGGATGGAATCTGAACTGTTTAGCATGAAAACTAGGTAACAATGCTGATCTGCCTGATTTGGAGGACGTTGATCTTAGGCAGAGTTTTGATGGACTCAGTGCTAGAACCCTTGAAGAGCTAGAAGCACTTTACAAGCTGCATGCTAAAGCAATTGGTTTTTGCTATAGAAAATCAACAAGTAGGAAAAATCATGAAGGCGTTCACTGCGAACAATATTTTAGTTGCTCTTGTGCTAAAAGCCTAAAAAAGAAACCACCTAAACACCGCCTACCCCAGTCCTACTGTTAGATGAACCTGAAAGTTCAACATCAAAGAAAAGAAAAACAAAGCACAAGGAGTATCCGATAACCAAGACAGAGTGCAAGGCTTCACTTCATGTAAAGCTGGTTGATGGAATTTTCCATGTCAAACATCATATCCTGACGCATAATCATGCTTTGCCTAGGCCCAAATGGATGCAGTTTGCAAGAAGCGAGCGCCGAATCACTCCAGCAATAGCCAAGGTAAAAATAGGATTGTTTCAACGTAAAATGTTTAGCACAGATTGCTATTTTTTTAAACTGTGTGAGTCTGTGTTTGTTTCAGGTCATAATGGGGATGGAAGATGCTGGAATGAAACCAACTGATGGATACAACTATCTCACATATTTAGCGGGAGGAGATGAGGCAGTGGGTCATGAACTCAGGGACCAAATCAATTTTGTTAGAAGACTCAGAATGAAAGAGATTGAAAAAGGCGATGCAAAAACATTAATAGCAACTCTAGAGGAAAAGAATAAGAAGCAAGAAGGTTTTTTCTAACAAGCTTTGAAAACGGAAGAAGAAAACAGGTTGAAAGCTGTGTTTTGGAGGGATTCTATGATGCATGAAGATTACAACATTTATGGCGACTGTGTAATACTCGACACTACCTTCAAAACAAACTGGTAAAATTGAAAACTGATGTGTTTAGGTTAGAAACTAGAGTGTTTATTTAGAAAACTGTTGTGTTTGCAACTAGTGGAAAACTGTTTAGTATTAACTGTTTAGAAACTGGTGTGTTTATAATATAAAAAAGTGTATTTACATTGAAAACTATAGTCTTTACAGAATGTTTTATGAAATAGGTTTAAATCTTAAAAATGGCATTTGAAACTGACTATAGTATTGACTATTTAGAAACTGGTGTGTTTATATTTAAAACTGGTGTGTTTACTTTAAAAACTGTTGTATTTACAGAATTTTTTTTTTCTGAAACAGGTACAATCTGATATTTGCTATGATACTTGGAATGAATAACAGCCGAGGTAATGTGATGTTTGCCTGTGCTTTTATATCTGATGAAACAAGTGAAACGTTTGAGTGGGTACTTAAAACATTCAAGAAAAGTATGGGGGGCAAAGCACCGATAACAATGTTTACAGATCAAGATATTGCGACGACAAATGCGATCGAAAATGTAGTGTCTTAATACTGCATGACTGCATGTTTAACATGTTTTTAATATTGTCCTGGGCTAATTAATGACATAAATCTTCTGTAACAAAAACAGGTTTTCCCTGAGACGAGACATCGATTATGTTTGTGGCACCTTATGCAGAATGCAATTTCCCATTTTGGCGAGCTGAAAAAGGACGGGCCTTTCAAGTCAGCATTCCAGCGATGCTTATACGGCTGTTCGTTCGAGCAAGAATTTGAAGACTGTTGGAGAAATTTGCTCATAGAGTTCAACTTGGAAGGTGATGACTGGTTCGAACGGCTATATAATTTGCGCGAGAAGTGGTGTACAGCGTTCAACAAAGATTTCTTCTCTGCTAGGACACTAGCTACACAAAGATGTGAGAGTGCAAACAATGCTATCAAGGTGAAGGTCTCAAAAACAACATCGTTGATTCAGTTTGAGAAGGCTTTTGAAAAAAATGATTAGAAAATGGAGGAAGAACGAACAGAAAGAGGAAAGTAGGTGCCTACGTTTTCTACCTCGGTCAGCAAAAGGTGGCCTTTTGAAGCATGCGTCCGAAGTCTACACACTCAAGATTTATGAGGAATTCAAGCGAGAATTTGGATGGGCAATGGCAACATCGATTTCTGAATCCAAGCTGAATAATGGTGGATACATCAGATGCTTTGTAGTGACTTTAGAAACAGATCCTGATACAACAGGTTTGTTTTTATTTACAATAATTCTTTTTTTTTGATATAATAGTCCGTTGGATGAAATCTAATATCTTTAGGTTAGAAACTGGTGTGTTTGACTATAAAACTGTTGTATTTGCAACAAGTGAAAAAATGTGTTGTTTAGAATAGATACTAGCATGTTTAAGAATGTGAATACTAGAGTGTTTAGTTTTAAATGTTTAGTTTAAAATGTAAACACTCTAGTATTCATATTCTTAAACATGATAGGTTCTTGAACGTAAACTGAGAAGGAAGAGTCTTCTGGTGAAAAACTG
Source organism: Sherardia arvensis (assembly GCA_948330725.1). Taxonomy (NCBI): domain Eukaryota; kingdom Viridiplantae; phylum Streptophyta; class Magnoliopsida; order Gentianales; family Rubiaceae; genus Sherardia; species Sherardia arvensis. The sequence continues at coordinate 32,533,043 of OX415235.1, forward strand.
ATGTCCTTAGGTTAGAAACTGGTGTATTTAGGTTAGAAACTGGTGTATTTGTTTTGAAAACTAGTGTATTTACAGAAGGTCTTGCAGGTGAAGTTATGGTGACAATCCCTGCAAATAAGTCCGTGGAGTTTCACTGTTCCTGCAGAATGTTTGAAGAAACAGGCTTGCTATGCTACCACATGATCAGGATATTGCACATGATGTCAATAATGAGGATTCCACCACAGTACATTGTGTGCAGATGGACAAAGCATGTCAAAAAGCAAATCTGGGATAAGTTTCTTGAAGAAGACAAGAATGCTGAGGCAGGTAAGAAATTGAAGGACTCAATTCCATGGCGGCATCAAATCATAGGGCAGTTCTACCATCTGGTTGCCCAAAGTGAAGACAATCTAGAAGCTAGAAAACTATTAGAAGATGCGGTAAAGAGGCAAACGATTTCAATTCAAAAAGTCCTAGGAAAAGAAGAAGAAGAAGAAGTCACAGATCCAAAGAGCTCACCCGGTACTGCTGCTCCAATTGAAGAAAACGATGAGTTTGCAATTGAAGATCCAGACAAAGCAAACACCAAAGGGAGAGGTAAAAGAATCAAGTCATCAATCGAGCGCCCTAAAGCAAAGCCAACAAATGAGTTTGGATCATATACTCCAAAGCCGCGATTATTTTAACTTCCATCTTTGTTTTTTTTCTTGATTTTTGGTAAAGACAAAACATTGTACCGTCGAGATTTGAATTGAGTTATGTTATTGGGATTTGAAACTGTTGTATTGTTGTGTTAAAAATAAGGGTGTTTGTGTTAAAAAGAGTGGTGTTTATAGTGAAAACTGTGTTTTTTATGTTTATAGTTGAAAGCTGTTGTGTTTTAGATGGAAAATGGAAACTTGTGTGTTTAGACTACAATCTAATGTGTTTTTTTATAATTTAAACTAAGGTGATTGGCTTAGAAACTGTTGTTTTTAAGATGGAAAATGTTGTGTTTAAGATCTCAAAACAACATTCATGGAAACTGTTGTCTTTAAGATGAAAATTATTGTATTTAAGATGAAAATTATTGTGTATAGTGGTGATAGAAATGGGAATTCAAAATGGTGTTTGTAGTTTAAGTTGGTTGGAAACTTGTGTGTTTAGTAATGAATCTAGGTTGTTTAGACTAAAATCTAATGTGTTTATTTTATAATTTAAACTAAGGTGTTTAGCTTAGAAACTGTTGTGTTTAAGATGGACATGGGAACTTAGAAACTTTACATGGAAAGTTGTTTCCAGCTTATGCTGTTATGAAAACTATGGTGTTCTGGTTAAATATTGTTGCGTTTAAGTTAAAAACTGAATGCTTAAGATAGAAAATTTAAAGCTGAACAAACTTTCATAAAACTAAAACAAGAGTCATTAACAACCAAAGTGCACTGTTTAACATGAAAAACTAAAATTTAATATCCCATACTAGTCTAAAATTTGATATCCTAACCAAGGTGATTATGAATTTTCCCAAAATTCATAATCGTCAATGTGAAGATCAAAACTTGGCATTGCTTCCTTGACCTTCGGCATAGCAGATTTCACTACCTCGTCAAACCACTTGTGCAGCTCGGGCACCTGCTAGAACTCCTCACTTTCCCATACATCTTCAGGTTGAATCGCTACTGGCTGCTGCGACAAAACAGGTTCAGCTTCTTGTGGTTGAGTTTGACGCTCTTCTGCATTCTGAGTTTGAGCCTTGGCAGCGGCTTTATCTGACTTAAGTCTTGCAAAAAACTTTGCAGTGACAAGTCCCATATCCCTTTTAAGAATCTCATAAGCTTGTACAGAATTCTGTAGAAGAATAATAAACAGTTATAAGGAATTCAGAATAAAAAAAGCTAAAACGTTTTGTAAAACTTACACTCAAACCAAGGTCCGCTATCTCTTGATCAGTTTTAAACTCCCCAGTTCCTGGAAGGTCGAAGCTGCCATTAAACTTATTGGCTGGTCTATCCTAATGAGCAGCATTGATAACCCTCCCGGCACGAGTCAGTGGGTACAACCTGGTCTCAACGAGGACCTTGTCAAAGCCATTCATTTTGAGCCAAGTAACCCTTGCAGCCACCTTATCTTGAGGCCAGTGCTGAGCAAGAGGGACTGTAATAGGTTCCGGCATACCTAAATTTTAAACACACGGAAATATACCAGGTCAGACAGAAAAAAGTCACATTAAACACACAAGTTCTCAAAGTTAAAGCATTAGAAACCACATTAAACACACAAGTTTTCAGAATCATACCTAAATATGGCGACCGTTGAAGATATTGGATCAGAACTACATAAACACAACCCCCAAGAGCAGTGTGTCTTGCTTCGTTTGTGGAAGTTGGTCACTCTTTCAGTAGTTGCTCCAAGAGATACTTGCACCAATCCATGGTTGCTATCTCAGACACGTCAGCCACAGCCTGGATCATCTTCATATCGACATACCTAAATTTTAAATACACAGAAAGAGACCAGGTCAGACAGAAAAAAGTCACATTAAATACACAAGTTTTCAAAGTTAAAGCATTAGAAACCACATTAAAAACACAAGTTTTCAGAATCATCTACCTGGTTTGCAGAGGATTGACAAAGTTTCCAAGCATAAACAGCACAAAAAACTGCAGAAACTCTTCACCACCATCTGGAAGGGCTTCCATCTCTCTCACCAAAGCATCCAGAGGGACGTCATCATCGTCATTCACTTTGAACCTCCTCTTCCATGCAAGCCTCTCCCGCTTAATCTTCTCAGATTTATCAGCACCGATGTTCCCAGACAATGAACCAACAGGTACATCGACTCCACCTATCGGCAAGCCCAACACATCAAAAACCTCATCAACCCCTATCTTGTAGGTCACTGACCCTATGGTTTGATTTCCATGGCCATCTAGACTGGAAATCAAGAATGGGATGATTTCCAGCGGGAACTTGCTCATCTGCACCTTCAACAGGCCCCCAAAACCAATTGACTCAACAGCAGCCTTCTGAGCCTCGGTCAGTTTTGCTAAAAACTTGGCAACAATGCTTAAATGGCATGCTATTTTCACGTCCTTATCCAGTCTGCAAAATAGACGTTTAAATATCAGTTAAAATGCAACTATCGAATTTTAGTATATAAAAAACTAAAATTAAATTTTAAACTTACTTAATTTCATCATTTTCCACAATGCAAACATGCTGCGACTTTTTCCTGGCCCTCTTTTCCACTACTTCACCTACATCAGTTGTCTCCACATTTTTCCTCTTCCTCCGTTTGTCAGTTGGAACACCACCTTCAGCAACACATCCAACTGTCTTTAAAGGAGGAACATCAAAGACAGTTGACTGGGAATGGACCTAGGGCTGGTGGGGGGGCTGAGGCTGAGGCTGAGGCTCCTTGAGCGGGACCTCTTTGAACGAGGGAATGTTGAATAAGGGCTGCTGTGGCTGGGGCTGATCGACCCGAGGCTGGGGCTCGCTGACCTGGGGCTGGGGTAGGGGTGAGACCTCTTCGAACGGGGATAGGTTGAACAGGGGGGACTGAGGCTGGGACTCCTTAAGGACCTCTTCAAACAGGGGCTGGGGGGACTGAGGCTGAGGCTGGGACTCCTTGAGCGGGACCTCTTTGAACGAGGTAATGTTGAACAGGGGCTGCTGTGGCTGGGGCTGATTGACCCGAGGCTGGGGCTCGCTGACCTAGGGCTGGGGTAGGGGCAAGACCTCTTCGAACGGGGATAGGTTGAACAGGGGGGACTGAGACTGGGACTCCTTAAGGACCTCTTCAAACAAGGGCTGGGGGGACTGAGGCTGAGGCTGGGACTCCTCGAGCGGGACCTCTTTGAACGAATGTTGAACAGGGGCTGCTGTGGCTGGGGCTGATCGACCCGAGGCTGGGGCTCGCTGACCTGGAGCTGGGGTTCATGCACGTTGACATGGGGCTCGACAGTGCTGGACTGGAGCTCATCAGTGGTGACCTCGGGCTCGACAGTGCTGGATTGGGACGAGTTAGCAACTAAAATCTTCTTTACACGTTTCTTCGGTTGACGTTTCTTGTTCACCACAGGTTCATCAGCAACTTTCTTCTCAGGTTCAGCAGCAACTTTCTTCTCCGCTGCACGGGGAGGTTTCTTCTCCGTAGATGGACAGTCCCTGCATTTTTTGTTTTTACGCAAATTCCTCTTGCTTGTATTAAAAAACAAAATAATCATTGGTACATGTTAAAAATATACTACATAAGATAAAAACTACATAAAAATTGCAGGGAAAACAAGATCATACCATGAGTGCATGTGGATGCAGTAGCCATTTCTTTTCCCTTTTTGCCTTTACTAGGGAGCTGCTCATTCTCTTCAAAATCATCTTCACCATTTTCAATCTGATCCTCATTGATTGGCTCAGCCCCAATCGTAGAGCGTGTGTTATACACTACACGTACTGCAAATTTTTTTTTAAATCAGTAATAATAATTTTTGAATTTTAAACACTTGTAAACGCAAAAGAATTCGGGCTAAAAAGACAAGTTTTCATATTATGAATTTAAGATTTTAGGCACATAAAAACTAGGGTGTTTATGTTAAATAATGTTACATTAAGTGTAGACAAGTTTCCAAACTAAACAGTCAAGTTTCCAAAACAAAACAGTTTTTAAACTAAACAATCAAGTTTTACAGTCAACAGTTTTCAGGCTAAACAATACAGTTTATACAATCAATGTAGTTTTCAGCCTTAATAATCTAGTTTTAACAAAACAACAGTTATCACATTTAAAAATCAAGTTTCTACAATCACTCTAGTTTTCATTCTAAAAAACTAAGTTTTCACAATTTTTATAGTTTTCATAATAAAAAATCAAGTTTCTAAACATCAAAGTTTCCAAACAATAAAATTTGACAAACCACATTTTCCAGACTAAATTATATAGTTTCTTCAAACACAGTAGTATTCAGCCTTAATAATCAAGTTTTCAAAAATAACAATTTTCACATTAAAAAAGCAAATTTTACAAAACACCACAGTTTTCACAATAAAAAAGCAAATTTCAACAAAAATCAAGAAGCATAGTTTTCAGGTTAAAAACTAAAACATCCACATGCACACAGAAAACACATTAAACAGTCCAGTTTACAATCTAAACACATAAAAATTCAACAAAAGCAGTTTAATCGAACCAGAGCAGTCACGAAGATCAAAAAAACAACAAAAAAACGGGAAAACACAGCGACAGAAAGTATCACCTCTCTGCACCCCCACTGGTTTGCTTTCTTCCACTGATTTAGACGACTTCATTTTATTCAGATCTGCAGAACACAAAGTAGAATCATGAATCACAAAACACAAAACACAACAGAATCATGAACATCACAAACACAGTTGGATTAACACACCTGACTCAAAGATTGGAATATTACCCAATCGATTAACAACTGAGCGACGAACGCTGCAGTACACGAAAACGCCGATCAAAACACAATCAAAACTCAATACCAAAAATGCAGATCAAATCACAATTAAATAACAATAAAACCTGGATTAAATCGATACCTGGATTGGATTGCGCCGGTTGGATTGCGCCAGTTGGATTGCGACGGTTGGATTGCGACGGTTCGGACGCGACTAGGTTTCAGAAAAGAGGGTTTGGAATTGGGAACGGTGGGTTGCAGAATGATATTTGGGAAATAAAAAAAATAGAAATATGCTTTATATATTTACGGAGGAGGGCTTTTTAGCAATTTCTCTAATTGCTAAAAAAGACCTGCGTATTTCTAAATTGCAAAAAAGGAGCCGTTTTTCAAATTATAATTGCAGAAATAGGCCGTCTATATTATAGCAATAATATAGACGGTCTATTACAAGACTAATATGTTTGTTTACAACTTCCATTTTAAAAATTAGAGTATGTTCTTCTGAAATTATTTCTTGTTGAACTAAACTTAATTGAATTGAACTAAATTGAAATGAACGGAATTGGATTGAAGTGAAAATTAATGTATTGAAAATGTAATCATGATATCTATATTCCCAAATTTCATCAGATTATTATTTTGCTGAACTAAACTAAATTGAATTAATATAAACTGGATTTGATGTACTTATAAATTTTAGAGAACTAAGCCTTAGATGATAAATATTAGTTGAATAATTAAGTGTGATGTTCATTTTTCCCATTCTAAAATAATTGACAAACTTCTTGTGTAATATTATCCATTTAAAAAGTCAAAGAATTGAGTACGGTAAATCCTACCACCAACAAAAAAAATCATTTGTGTTTCATGTATTTGAACTCCATTTTACTTTTTTTTTTTTTTTTTTTGAAAACCAAATATATTATATCTAAAAAGGAGATGTAGCGTTGGCAATACTATTACAGACATTTCTACTAAGGCTTAAGGCAAGATTATGCTCCTTGTGTAGGAAGGAACGCTTTACCTTTATGACCGCAAATTCTAGTAAAGAATCTGTTAGACGCCTGATATTTCTTACAATTCCTTTGATCTCTATCGGAGCCGACCAAGGATTCATGATTGCTTCTTTAAGTTGAACTAAGTCTGTGACCAGATTGACTCTGAGCACTCCATTCCTTCTCCCAGCCTTGAGAGCTCGCCAACAGGCTTCTGCTTCTGCCTGGAGGGGTGAAGAAGCTATGAAGAAGTCAGAGCCTGATATGTCTGTCTCTTGGTTCCAACCTGGCTTCCATAATCTCCAACCTGCTGCTCCTATCTTGTATCTGTCCTTGAATGATCCATCAAAACTTATCACACATGCCTGGGGAATCCCTTCTGGTGCTGCATTTCTTCTGATTTCCTGTACAGATACATCTTGGAACTGGTTGGGCTGTGCTGCTGTTGTTGGTTCCAGCATGTCTAGGTTAGGATCTCTGCTGTATAAGTTAAGAGCCACCTGTGTCTCAGCCTGAATCTGTTGCACCCACTGAATTGGTTGCATGTCCTGCTGTCTGAAGATTTTGTTATTTCTACTCTTCCATATGCCCCATAGCATGCCAATCATCTTTATTAGCTGTGAAGTGTCTGTTGATCCCATTACCAGCTGCAAGAACCAGGTGCTAAAAGGTGGGTTGCCTGGTAAACTCAGTATGATATCTGCAGCTGTCCACAGTACTTTGGATGCCCTACAGTGGAGGAACAGGTGTGTTTCATCCTCTGGAGCCTGCTGACATCTTTGACACACTCCATCATTTTGTAGTTTACGTTTGTACCTGTTGACTCCTGTAGCCAAGCAACCTGTGAGGGCTCTCCATATAAAAACTAATTGTTTTTGTGGAATTCTGAGTGTCCAGATTGTTGCCCAGAATTTTCTTGCCACAGGGCTCAGTCTTTGTGCAGTGCTATGTTTGATCTCCTCCATTATTGCATGATAGCCTGTTTTTGCCCTGTATGCTCCATTTTTGTTCCATCTCCATAATGGCTCATCTTTTCCTTCAATGTCCAGATGAAGTGCCTGGATGTGTGGCACTATCTGTTGTGGGAACATGATTCTGATGAGAGGAGATCTCCAGGTCTCATTTTGTTGATCTATGAGATGGGAGACCTTAAGGTTGGTGTGTGTTGAGACCAGGCTTGAGTTATGTATTGGATTCTGAAAATTAGGGATCCATTGATCATATATATATTGATGTCCTTGCCATTTGCCACCCTCCAGCACAAGTTTTTCCTGATGAGTTCTGTTGCCCAGACAATGGATCTCCAACCCCAGGAGTCTCCAGATTTTGGTGTAACAGTGAGGATCTCCAACCTCAGGAGTCTCCAGATTTTGGTGTAACAGTGAGGAGTGAATCATTCTTAAGATATTTTGCTGTGAGTACCTGAGTGAGGAGAGATTGATTGTTGGTGATGATGTTCCAACTGTGTTTTGCCAGTAGTGCTTTATTCATGCCCAGTGCTGACCTCAGCCCCAGACCTCTTTCTGTTTTGGCTTTATTCATATAAGACCATGATCTCCAGTGCATTGCCTTACCTTCCATTTAACCTCCTTATATGAACTTAGCTGTCATGGCATCTAATTTCTTTAGCACTCCTAGGGCTGTACAACCGGGTCAACCCGGCCCGGCCCGGATCCGGAATGACCCGGACCCGGAATATCTAAAATTCTTGGACCGGAGCCCGGCCCGGTTGAACTACTTCTTGAACCGGACCCGGTCCGGAATTTTTCCGGGTTTGACCCGGATCGGACCGGTTGACCCGGTTACAACCTCTATTACATTTATTTTTTACAAAAAGAGTGATTTTGTTAAGAATCGAACTATAGACCATTGTGTTATAATCTCCTTACCACTACACCAAACTTCTTTTTGTCAATAAATTGTATAATTAATAAACATATACGGATGTTAAATTTATTTTAAAAACAAAACACAAAAGTAATGCTTTTGGTGAGATTTGAACTCTGGTTGTATACTCCAAAATAGCAAGTCTTACCACTAGAACAAGATTAATTATGTGTAACAATTACAAATGTATGATATATAACCGGGCTCCCGGGTTGACCCGGAAAAATCCGGGTTTGACCCGGATTGGCCCGGAACCCGGAATGGGCAAAAATGGTGACCCGGGGCCCGGCCCGGAATGCAAAAAATCCGGGTCCGGGTCACCAATTCCGGTCCCAGGCCGGGCCATTTTTCCGGGTTGACCCGGCTCATGTACAGCCCTAAGCACTCCAACAGAGATTCTGAATATTCCTAGTGGATAGATGGCCAAAGATTGTAAGACATGTTTTGCCAATGTGATTCTGCCTGGAAGGCTTAGCAGCTTTGATTTTCAGGAGTCATATTTCTGCTTAAACTTGCTCACCAAGTATTTGAAGATCTCTGACTTACTCTGATCAAACAGTATAGAAGTTCCCAAGTATGTGCCTCCAATTCCTTGGTTTTGTATCTGAAGTTCTCCCTCAAATAACTCTGATCTGCAGTAGGGGTGTTAGGGCTAAAATAGATAGAACACTTATCATTATTCAGCTTTTGGCCTGCCAGTGCTGTATAAGATATGAGCATGTGTTGCAGATCCTGTATTGCCTCAGTTGTGCATTTTGTAAACAATATACAGTCATCTGCATACATGACATGGGATATTTGGGGACCCCCTCTTGAAACCTTTATCCCTATTGATTTGTTGTGTTGCACCAGATTATCCAAGCCAGCAGACAGGAACTGTTGACATAGTATGAATAGGTATGGAGATAGAGGACAACCTTGTCTCAAGCCTCTATTAGGGCAGAAAGTTGGGCTGGCTACTCCATTTACCACCACCTGATATGATACAGTCTGTACACACAACATAATAATGTTAATCAGATGAGAGGGGACTTTGATGTGAGATAATACTCTTTCCAGGAAGTACCATGAAATTCTATCATAGACTTTGCTCATATCAAGTTTAATTGCAGCCAAACCCTTCTTTGCAGATTTGTATTTTCTGATGTGCTCCATAACTTCATGTGCTAGAAGAACACTCTCTGATATGCTTCTGCCTGGGACAAAACCATTTTGGGAGGAGTCAATGAGGTGTTCCATGTGGGATCTGAGCCTTAGTGCAATCATCTTTGCCAGAATCTTGTACTTCACATTGCAGAGTGAGATTGGTCTGAAATCTCCCACTGTCTTTGGCAACTTCTTTTTTGGAATCAGAATTATTTGAGTCTTGTTCCAGTGGACTGGGAATGTTCCTCCATTTGTCACCTCTAGTATCATATTAGAAAGCTCTTGTCCCACCTGACCCCAGTAGTGTTTGTAGAAACCAACATGGAATCCATCTTCTCCTGGAGCACCCCATGACTTCATCTGCTTCAGTGCTTCCCAGATTTCATTTTTAGAAAACGGTTTTCCTAACATTGACACCTGATGTGGTGATAACACCTTTGTGTTGGCCTGTGTCATTAACTGCCAGTCAGGGTCTTCATTGTTTATCCCTTGTCTTCCATAGCCTTCTGTGATAATGCCCTTCAAATGGTTAGTCATTTCCTGTAACATTCCACATTGATCTGAAATCCAGGTTCCATCCTGTAGTAGTAATCCCTGTATAGTGTTTGCTTCTTTTCTTCTTGATGCCCACTTATGGAAAAATGCAGTATTCCTCTCTCCTTGTTTCATCCAGTTTACCTTTGTTCTTTGTTGCCAGTATTCTGACAATTTATGTTCCAAATTGTCCGTTTGTGCTATTATTTCTTTGATCCTCTCAGCATGTATGAACATGCCATTTCCTTGCTGCAGCTTTCTCAGTGTCTCCTCTTTGTAAGCAATTTCTTTTTCCAACTTTCCAAATGTCTTTTTGTGCCAATTTGTGAGATGTACTGACAGGACTTGCAATTTTGTTGAAAATACATCTCCATTGCTAGACTGTGTTTGAATGCAGTGCATATTAGACCAAACTTTCCTCAGAATCTGAAGAGGAGGATCCATTCTGACCCATATAGACTCAAACCTCATTACCCTTTTAGGTCCTTGTTCTTTTAGTTGAAGCTGTAACAGAATAGGGCTATGATCTGAATGAGAGAAAGGCAAGTTTGTTACCTTAGCATCTGGCCACATTGCTTTCCATCTGTCATTGGCAAAAGCTCTGTCCAACCTTTCTACAATAGTATGTGGCTGTTCCTGTGAATTTGTCCATGTGAACCAAAGCCCTCTTGAATCCAGCTCTTTCAATCCATGTTGTTGGATGAGGCTGACCAATGGATTATGGGGGGTTATATATACAGGATTACCCTCCCTTTTATCATCTGGAGAGATGATTTGATTGTAATCTCCTAACATGATGCAAGGAAGACTCCTAAAATAATGCAAACTACTGATAGTATTCCAAAATGCTGGCCTTAATTGCACTAGAGGAGGGCCATAAACAGCTATTTGACACCATTTCCTTCCAGATGCATTTGTAACTAAGCTAACCATGCAATTGCTAGTTACTACTTCTACATTAACTACTAGATTATTTGACCAAAAGAGAGCCAGACCACCTGATCTCCCAGTTGCCTCAACGACTTTGGAGTTCCTGAAATAAGTGCCTTCCTGCCAACAAACAAAATGATCCTCCGTGGCCTTAGTTTCTATTAAGCACAACATGTCAGGTTTGTGTCTTGAGACTAACTGGTTGATCGCCTTCATTGTAGGGGCATTGTTGCATCCCCTACAATTCCACACTAATGTCGTCATGGCTGCTGAGGTGATTGATTTGGCTCAATCACCTGAAAACCTGCAGTGGAGGTTCCTTCTCCATCCTCAGTGAGCGCTGGCAGTCTTGCTGAGGACACCTCCTCGCCTCCAGTGCTGGTTGTAGTGTCTTCAATGTCTTCATTTGCAAGTTCCAAAATATCTTCAACCTGATCCTCCCCAATTTCATCCGAGCTGTCCATCTCCGCTTCCTCCTTGTCACTTCCTGCTGATTGGATGACCAGGATCTCCCTTCCCGTGCCAACAGTGCGGCTGAGTTGCTCCTCTTGATCAGAGTCAGGTACCACTCGGGTCTCCTCAGCATCCTTGATGATGTGATTCAGTATTATCTTTATGCGTTTGGGTGAGCTGATGAGATCTGGCAGTGGCTCCTCCGAGCGGGCTCTCTTCCTGTCCTGATGAACTTCCACCTGATGAATTGGCTCTGATGATGCTCTGTTGACTCCTCTGACGTTCCAGTTGTAGGTGACTTCCACCATCGCATTTTCCACTTCATTGTGCACCACATTTGTTTGAAAATGGGGCCTCTCCCCTTGCTCTCTCTCTTGGATGTCCTCGTTTAGTCTTTGCACTTGCTGAACTGGGTGACTTGCTGTGAGGTCTTGCAATGGTCTTGATGACTGTCCCACCTCAAAGTTAGGCCTCCTCCGCCTGAGTACAAATCTAGTAAATCCTCGTCGCTTTCTGATCCTCTTTTCAGGCTGCACAAACTTCTGTTTCTTCTTACCCTTGTCCTCATCTTCCTCCGCCTGTGATCGATGCCTTTTCTGGTCCCGCTGGCGACCAATGATTATGGCTGGCCCCCTGGTTTGTCTGGAAGATGCAGAAGTCGAGTCCAGAGACGAGTCATCTGAGTCACTTTCATCTGAAGAGATGACAATTACCTCATTTTCCATGTGGCTCTCCTCTCCCAATCTGTCTGGCATGCGCTCCAACCATTGAACCTGTTGCAAAGTTGGGGGGGTTTCAGAGATCGCTCCTGCCCAACCTGGGATGGCTGAGGCCCCTCTCACCGTGACACGTAAATGCATTCCATCAGAATTTCCTTGCAAGGCCGTTTCCATAATCGCCGTTAGAGTGTTCTCAGCTTGTTCCAAATTGCGCAAATCCACTGTGACCCTTTCCATCTCCGCTCTCATGTTGTTTTCCAGCTCCTCTTGGTTTCTGACCCAGGCGCCTAAATCTTGGATCTCCACATCATGAAGGGGCTGGTTGTTTCTATCATTATCAATTAGCATGTCAGAGGGCAATGACTCCTGTCTGGGGATTGGATTTTGTGGTTCTCTGTATTGGTCCCCAAAATAAGGGTCAAAAACCTGGTTCCCAGCTTGGAAGGGAAAACCCTCCAATCTATCGCCAATCGTGAAGCGCCTGTTCTCCCCAGGCTCCATTCTCATTGAGATTAGAAAACCTTCCGGCACATCTCTATCCCTCATGTGCCTATACCTTAAGCGACGAGTTTCCATATAGTCTACCGGAATGTTTGTGTTCCTGTGTTCTCTCCTGTGATTGTATGCCCTGATGTCGCCAGCAAACATCTGACGTCTAGGGTCATAGACTATATTGACTCCCCTTATCTCGAAGTGAGAGCGAACCTTGTGCTCTATGAACTCATCTAGTACTTCATCACTTATTATGGGACATCTACTCATCAAATGCCCAATAACTCCACATCTTCTGCAAACCCTAAAAACCCTCTCATACTGTACACTCACCCAGATCCTCCGATTATCTGGATACTCCACGTATTCCAAATTGACGTAAAAACCTGTGACCAAGGGCTCGCCGGGCACTACCCACATGGTGGCCCTGAGATAGGAGACATTTCTGGCTGGTGGCGGTTCAATCTCCACATCTATAACATCTCCCGCCATATTTGCTACCTTTATGGCTGCCATTGGAGCGAATGCCTCCGCTGGAAGACCATGCAGCTGCACTCTCACTTTCACCTTCTCCACCCGTACATCTCTGAGAACAATGCCAGCTCCCCAGCGTCTGAATGCGAGTAGGCTTCCCGCTATGGCATAAGGGCTCCGGTGGAGTACCGCTAGCGCCTCCTCACGTGAATCAAATCTGACAACATAAAAGTTTCCATACCTATGGATTACCTCAGCTGTGATCACCCAGAAATTTCCAAAGTACTCCTCCACAGCTTCCTCCGAAAAGTTTCTTGTGTCCAGACAGTATGCCAGCAGGCAATTCTGCTCCACCGGGATTGACGCTTCAATGTCTTCTCTTGTCAGCGTCAGCACCCCTCCTCTCCTTGTCGGGCGAGCATACATATCAAAGTTTACTCCCCCTGCATTGAGCTCCCTACGCTCCTCAGAATAGTCCGAGCCCGTCAGCGACAGAGCTCGTTCCTCCATGTTCATTGACTGGCTATCTTCCATGCTGGATTTGTTAGGAGACTTGGATACAAAAGGAGACTTATTGACACAACTTTGTCGCCCAATATCAGAAGGAAAGAGGCTTTGTTGTGTGTTGTACCCTGAACTGAACTTGTGAAGTGTATTTATAGAGCCTTTTCTCCATAACATCTGTTCATCTTCTCTTCGACTAAATCCGTCTGAATTAAACTTATTACTCGAGCCCCCACCCCTCATGATTATCCTTCTCAGGGATCAATGTCTTTGTATATGAATTAACTAATCACGCCCAATTAACGAGAGTATTTTGCACGTACCTTTAAACTTTCTGACACCTAGGGACTCGCCGAGTTCACTGTCACACGCAAGCCCTCCTTTTTAGACGCTTGATGTGTAATTTCCGTTCGCCCCCCAATCGGCGTTTAGCCAGGTGGCCTATCGGACGGGGAATCTTTCTTTTCCGAATACTGCCAAGCCTCCGTCTAGTGTACTTCGCGTGTTTGAAACCCTAAAACCAGACCTTTATGCATGCGGGAATTAATGCCTCCACTATATTTCTGAGAGCTCGATAAGACCGATCCCTAGTTGAATTAGAGAAAAGCTGATTTGAATGATTGCAAATTTGAACTGAGAAACTGGCCGGAAAATACTACTCTCTTTTAGAGAGAGAAAGTTTTTCAGCGTTTTTCTCCATTTTACTTGTAAAAAAATCTATAATTTGAGAAGATCCCCTGAAAAGTCAAAATATGATTAACCGATTAATAAAAACAGATTAATGATTTTAAAAATTTTCATTTTAGAATGAACAAAAAGATAGTCCCAGACTATATTCCGTCTTAAGGAAAAGAACTACCATCCGCCACAGCTCTCTCTCGACTCCGCTGGCTTGGCCTCAGCGCCGCTTCCAATGATAAACTCGACGTTCTAGTCGCTGGAGGTGGCGCGACCCACCGTGTAATCTCCATAACTGCGGCCTCCCGTCTTCGTCACCTTAAAGTCCATTTTTGCCTTCGAGAAAATGACGACAGTGACATTGGGTGACTGAATTGACGATGATTGAATCACAGTGGGTTAGATAAATTACAATAACATATGTGCCCAAAGAAGGATACAGGATTTGAAAAAGGAGTTATTTAGACAGATTTTTTTTTAATTTCTAGGGATCTTTGATTTTGGGACCAATCTTGTTGCTTATGAAGTATGGTCTGTTGGGAAATCAATTCCATTGCGCAACTCAAGATAACAAAGAAGAAAATACAGAACACAGATATTTAACGTGGTTTACTAAATTGGCTACAACCACAACAGAAAAGACAAATTTCATTAAAAACAGATTACAAATGGATAACAGATGAACAACTCTCGTACGTAGTCTTAAGTCAGATGAACTCTCAGACGCCTTCTCGAACTGCTCCACGGAAAAATATAGATGTGCTATTTCTCATATAATTTCTTGAATCACGTCACCGACGACTTCTAAGACATAAAACAGAACATAACAGAATAGATGGTGGGAGACGTCAATCTCGCACCCAGATCACATTGGCAGCGTATGGTATATATAATACCCAGACAGAATCCTAACCCAATCCCTTCCCAAACAGAATTAGATTTACCATAATTAATAAATCCAAAACAGACTAGGATTAAGATTCAATTCAATTCCCAACATGGTCTGGTCTGGTATCGTGCAAATAAGTGTTTCTTTAATTTTTCGGCTAATGCCTTTTTGGAGATGACTTTTTACCAGTTTTTGTTTATTATAAATGCTTGTTGGTTTGTTATCTCTTAATTCTTCCTAGTATGTATTCACTATTCTTACATTTCTTACATTTCTTGATTTGTATTATTGTTTTGGAGTCTGATTTGAGGACCACGTTCTGTTGAATAATCAGATAGTGTTGAACTGAGCTGAGAGATGGAGAAGAAGAAAAAGAATGTGTGGTCTCTAGACACAATTCTGGAGTACTACTTGAGGAATTCAGAGTTTGAAACCGATTCATCCAAAGCCAGACCTTAAGATTTTGAGGTGGCGGAGAAAGATGCAACTGCTTATAATCTTAAACCTTTTTCTAAATGGAATGATTTCAAGAGCTTTTCAGACTCAAATCAAGAATTGGTCTTGGGTCTTTGCATCCCTTGAAACTGACCAAGAGGTTTAACAGAAGCATGAGGGAGGAAATCATCCAA
The DNA here is from genome assembly GCA_948330725.1 of Sherardia arvensis. Classification (NCBI taxonomy): domain Eukaryota; kingdom Viridiplantae; phylum Streptophyta; class Magnoliopsida; order Gentianales; family Rubiaceae; genus Sherardia; species Sherardia arvensis. Next base: position 32,548,757 of record OX415235.1, read on the forward strand.
GCCCCAGTTGAAGAATTTCAGCGTCTCTGACCTTCAAACCGCCACCAAGAACTTCTCCCCAGGTTAGAATTTGCTAGAATGTTTTTTATTGTTTTTGTATTGATATTACATCTATGACATATTTTACATATGTATGTTGCCTTTTGATTTTGTAGATCGATTGATTGAGCAAGGCAGTTATGATTTTGTTTACAGAGGAACTATAGGGTTTATAACGTACGAATCAAGTTGAAGTTTTTCATCTGCACAATTTGATGAAGGTGGAGCAAGAGGTCTCCTGCTGAACAACCTTATAGTGTAATCAATGGTCAGAGGATGACCCTGGAAACTGTGTGTCATCTGCAATTCAGCCTGATGGACCTCAATCGGTTGATTTAACTTTTCTGAAAGGTCAGTTTCTTGTATAATCCTGATTCATTAGTTGCATAGTTGTACGTATGGAGAGAGTTGTAAATATGCTGATTTAGCGAATAATAAGAACGCGAATATTACAATGTCCTTAACTAATATTCATATAAATATATTTGTTAGTATGTAAGAGAACTAATCCTTTGACATGCCTTGGAATAACTGCAAAAATGAAATAATTACTAATCCTTTGACATGCAAAGTCCTCTTTGCTAAAGTGTCCACTGTTGCATTGGCCTCTCTCAGTATGTGGTTCATCATATATAAATTGTCCTAGAAATGAAAGAAGTCTGCCAAATGCCTCAAGCATCTTCCATATGCTTCCATCAGTTGAATGTATTAATCTGTAACTGAAGTATACAAGTATAAGAGAGTCAACCTTGGCATCAAGCCTTAATTTTCTAGTCCATCCTTAAGTGCCAAAATTTGTGCTTGTAGACTTGTCGCAAATGCAGTGCCATAATCTCTGCTCCATGATGTTTCCTTAAAACATTCAAGGCAAGTTAAGGTAGTACCACAAGAAAAATACAAAAAACTAAGCAGAAACATAAATATCTAACCTTTTTCCATTATAAGCTAACCCAACTTTTTTCACATGCTTTTTATATATCAAAACAGAACACTTTCATTGTCATTGTTATGCCTTGTCATGGAAATATGTGAAACAAAACAAAACATATCCACGAAATAATTAATAAAGAGGATCCACTTCATATAATAACATCATTCCATACCAAATCAAAACAGAACAATAAGCAATCCACCAAAATAATTGCTCAAACACAACATCAATTTAGAAAATCCGTCGAAATATGGGATGATATATGATTTGATTATTGGTAGAGAAAATCACTATTGAAATGACTCTATATTTAGGCGAGACAAATGTAACTGTTGAATGATTCTCCAAACACAAGAAAGAGAGTAGAATTTTTATTAAAGAAACGGAACAACATAGTGAATTTAGCTTCACGGGAACGAGTCAATCAGAAATAAAAATATTTTGCAGACCAGATAGTGAAGCTTTCAAACAGACACCCCCACCCCTATAGCAAGTTCCAAGAAATGTAAACTAACTGAGAAGAAGTAAAAATGTAGCACTTTAACTAGGTAAACTTAGCTGTCCTATGATACTCCAAGCACCAAAAAGAATGAAGAAAATTGATTAAAATAAAACAACACACTCAATTTAGCTTCATTAGAAAGAGTCATTCAGAGACAAGATAATTCCAAAGACTAGATAGTGAAGCTCACAAGCTAATTGGAAATCATTTCAAGGAAACATCAATGACTCAATAAACAGTGATACATACCACATGATTCTCTTTCTTGAGACATTCATTAATGAAAATATTTAACCAGTTCATATAGAATATCACACAAATGGAGAAGGATTTGTGGGATTACAGAGAAAGCCAACTCTAATTCTAGGGTAGTGATAGGGGAAGGCAACTCCCCATTTTGGGATGCTAACTGGTTTGGCACAGGTGCTCTGTGTTATGAAATAGATAGTGTAATTGATGTGCCTCTCCCTAATATTACTGTTGCTGACTTTTGTGATGATAAATCCCAGATTCTTGCTTTTTTGGAGCCATTATTGGCTACCACCACTTTCTCTTGATTGCAGGTGTTCTCCATCACACATGCTCACAAGGGCAGATTGGTATGGACACCATCTCCAAATGGAAGCTTTACAATCAAATCTGCCTATAAGACATTCAGAAGAAGAAAGCAAGAAGACACTGCAATTCACAAGGTTTGGCAGTATAAACTCCCTCCAAATTTATGCATTTTTAGTTGGAGGCTTTACAACTCATTGCTCCCTTTTGATGATATCCTTATGTCTAGGATTTTTTGTGTCTTCTAAATGCATATACTGCAACTGTGCTGATTCAATGGATCATTTCTTCAATGAGTGTAGGTTTAACTTTAAAATCCTAGAATCAATACATGCATTGCTTTTCATTCGTGTACCAGTGTTTCAAAATGTCAAACATAAACTTAGTTTCTACCTGAGATTTCACAGTAAATCCAAACACACACTGGTTTTCCATGGTCACTATTTGCACTACTTTGTAGAATGTTTGGACAGCTAGAAACAGGACTATTTATGATGACCAAAAGGACTGATAAAAATTAGATTATACGTAATAGCTTAAAACAGTCCTTTCTCTACTTTTAAACTTTTCGACCTGTTGGTTCTGTTGAAAAACATAGAGATCTTCTAAATATTGGCCTAATCCCATCTCAAAAGAAAGATGCCTAAATCTGTGATAGTAGTCAAATGGAACCCACCTAGGCAGGGATTTAAAATCAATACAGATGCCTCATGGAGGCAAGGCATGGCTGGTCTGGGTGTAGTGATTAGGGATTGTAGGGGATGTATTGTAGATATGCAAATGAAGTGTATGTTTCATTTATCTCACCTCTACATTCTGAACTAATGACTATTGAATTTGGTGTCCAAATTGGGTCAGGTCTTCCTGGCTCATTTGTTATTAAATCTGATAGTTTACTGGCTATAAAAAGGGATTAATAATCCCCCATCAACACAGTGGGAATGTATGAGCCAATGTGATGATTTATATAGACTTGGTGTGCACACTTAATTCCTAACCATATTCTGAGACATATGTTAGGTGTGACATTTTAGGTGTGGTGAGCCTAATAAAATTCACTCCACCATGGCGTGGTTTAATTTTTTGTTAAAAAAATAATGAAAATATTTAACCAAAACATCATCAACAACAAATACTACTAACTTACATACACCATTACATAATCTTATTTAGACACTTACATGAAAATGAAGAAACTCTCTGGAGGGTGATTCTCTTGAGTCTCCTGAAGACAAATACAAGTAAAGTACCGCATCAAAACTGAATTAAAGTACTGCAATAAACAAACAGACCATGCATCTTATCATATATACAGCAAAGCCTCTCAATGGACTAATTACAACACATTTAGCCACCATTTTTCAAGATAATAGACCACATATTAGTTTAAAAGAGATGTGGAAGTGCATTGACTTCGAAGACAAGTACCATTACCAGTCAACTAATACAGAGCTTTGCTTCAAAAGACTTGGGGTGTATTTGGTTGGAGAGAATTTTGAGAGTCTGAATTTTGTTTTGGAATTTTGAGAGTTTGGGATTTTGTTTTGTCTTTAGAGAGTCTAGTTTTTCCAAAAACCTTGTTTGGATGGGTTAGAATTTTGTAAGTCTGACCATTTTAACCACCATATTTCAAGATAATAGACCATATATTAGTTTAAAAGAAATGTGGAAGTGCATCGACTTCGAAGACAAGTACCATTACCAGTCAACTAATACAGAGCTTTGCTTCAAAAGACTTATCGTGTATTTGGTTGGAGAGAATTTTGAGAGTCTGAATTTTGTTTTGGAATTTTGAGAGTTTGGGATTTTGTTTGGGATTTTGAGAGTCTAGTTTTTCCAAAAACCTTGTTTGGTTGGGTTAGGATTTTGTAAGTCTGAAACAAAAATCTTGTTTGGTTCGTCAGGATTTTGCAAGTCCAAAACAAAAATCTTGTTTGATTTGTCAGGATTTTGCATAATACAAAATCTAAACTTGAATAGTAATAAAATCTGAACTTTTGGGGTGAATTTGAGATTTACAAAAACTGTGTCAACCAAACATGAATTTCAAATCCTGTACTTGCAAAATCCCAGTTTTCCAAAATCCACGTTAACCAAACACAACCTTATCTACCAGTATCATCATGATCAACTAATACAACTCAAAACTAATAAAACCCAAACAAATTTGGCACGAATCCTCCGCGCAACATTCCCACTCAATATTTCCCACGCAAACCATTACAAATAACGTAGTTTTCGTTTACTACGGTTAACACATGTATGTGTGCGTTAATTATATTCTCCATGTGTTTCATTAGTTGGGAGTATTTTTTAGCAACTTTCGTTCTTACATAATTTTTTTTTTTACATTAATTACCTCATAAACTTCTATTTTGTTATGTACCATCATATTTTCAAAAAAGAAATTGAGTAGGTAAAATATCTATCTTTGCACGTTATTTTTTCAAAAAAATTTTTTTTTTTGCATATACGACTGCAATTTAATTTTTTATAACAACTGAATTTAATAGTTTGTTTCGATTATTCGAACAAGATGTTTTATACATAATATATAAAACAAAGCTCGAGTGGGATTTACAAATTTATATGAGAAAAAAATATTTAATTATTTAAAATATATACATATGTAGATTAATTTATTTACTACTTTACAATAATTTATGTACAATTTTCTATAATCGACATATACATTTTAATTTAATTTATTTATAATAAAATTTTAAATAATTTATAACTAAATTAGGCTGAATTAAGCTAGCTCTTTCAGCAGCAGCAGAGAGGAATTATTTTCCAAGACGGGAATTATTAATTTCTAGATCTAATTACACTAACTCTTCCAGCAACAGCATTCAATGCACTTGATCTAATCAGATTCATTTACGCTAGCTCTTTCAGCACCGGCGAGTATACAGGGTTTAATAAAATAAATTCTGGTATCGATAATCATTTCTTAGCGGCAAACTACAAGTACTTGGAAGGCACGTCTGTTAATGGAGGACTATGCAGAAGAAAACTCTGCCGACTCCGCCTACCACAGCTTTTTCGATTCCACCGAATACTCCATCGAATCTTACTAATCCACCAACTCTTCTATGGTATGAGCTTTGATTTTGTTTTTTGGTGCAATCGTTATTTTGCTTTGTTTTATACTCCCCAAGGAGGAGGAATCGTTAATGCAATTTATAAAACATTTCAATATTTTGTTTCGATTCTTTTCAATTCGAACAAGATGTTTCAGAAATAATTTATAAAACAAATCTCGAGTAGGATTTACATATTTATATGAGAAAAAATATTTTATTATTTAAATTATTTACATGTAGAACGTGGAATTTATTTTCTCCAAATATAAATTTCTTTTGATCAAATCTCTTGAGTTTATAGCTAATCGATATAGTTTAATTAAATTTAGTTAAGTTTGACAAAATTTAATTATGTAATCAGTTCGATAGATTTATTTGATTAAATTTGGATAAATTAGTCGTGCTAATTCTATTTTCTAATATATAATTTTTTAATTCAAGTCGGTTTAATTCAGTAAGAAATAAATTAATAATTTTTTAATCTTTATCTTTTTGATCATACATGAATTAAATAAGCATATAAATTTGTGTGACTATTAGTTTAGTTAAGAAAATTTTTATAATAAGATCTTAAATAATTCTAATAAAATTTATTTAGTTATTAAAAATATTTCTAATGCTTACTTAATAACTTTTTGGGATTCCTAAACAATTTTATATCTATTTTGAACCTTTCCTTTAATGAATTGTAGTTCTGGTTCAGCATTTACCTTTTTTTTTTGTAAGCATGTTGGGTACTTGCGATATTGCGAGCCTCTCCGCAGAGTATTTTTAACAGGCCGGCGAGAGTACTAATGAAATTCGCTAGACAAGCGAGACACGAAGTGAGAGCGCAAGTAACTCAAAAACTCCAACAGAGTCAAATAGTCATGACAACTTGCGAACTCGCAAGGCGACTTGTGATAGAACATCGAGATCGCAACATCCAATGATAGTTACATTTTTTTGTGCTATTCTTCATCTGCAACATATTTGTAAACGGCGTCGTCTGTTAACCAAACGAGCATTCTAGCGAATGTGCAACCTGCCCTGATTACCTTTGACATGCTACTCAACTAATTAACAAGTTTGCAAGGCAATCGCTTACCTCTGAGCCAAGCGACATGGTTACAACTTCGTTTGTCCTTACGATTACGTTTACGATATCTGAACGTGCTTGAATAAACCAATAAAGAAGTTTAAGCAAACTTGCTTGCGATATCGTAACTCTTTTGCGAATGTGATGCGATTTCGCAACACGTTTTCCAATTCAAGAAATACCAAATTAACAAGAAACGACAGTGTTTTGTGGGGTGCCGGTTTACTTGCAAATTCGCAAGTAAGTGACATCATCACCGAGGCGATTGATGAAGCGAACTCGCAACCACATGTGCTATATGAAATAAATTGGGTATCTCAACAATTCAATCGCGATCCACCAAATCACCATGGTCCCAGCCGCAGATAATTGGCACAGGCGGCCTCAGCTCCTTCAGCGGCATCTGCGTCAGCTTCAACCTCATCTTCTTACAAGTAAAAATTTGTAAGTTTTGAAACTTAGCCTATTCAAATTAGAAGAAAAATAGTCAGCTTTTAGATTGCTATGTGGTATACTCCAGCCAAATAAAGCAGCTAGAATTGACTGCGGTGTTAGAAACCTTTCAGTACTATGAATTGAGTGACCTGTTAGGGTTGAACTAGCCTGCTCATAAGGATGAGACATGTCAATTCTATGCTAACTTTCATCAGCTGATTGAGGAGGAGAAAGATTCAGGTGGGTGATTTACTAGGGTCAATGACAAGCGATTTCCCACGTCGTTAAATGGGACTCCGCGAGATCAAAATACTGTTTATAAATCACCTACAACTTCTTTTCTTTTCTTTTCTTTTTTGATAAAAACTCCATGCCCCATGCGTTCAAATTTCCTGCATCAAAACACTACCAAAGTGTAAAATCTTATAAACAAAATATTAAAAAATCAACTACAACAAGAACTAAAAGATTTTGTTTTATTTTACTTTTTTTTCAAAGCAAATAAAGGGGAAGAAAATATGAAACTCTAAAGAAAATAGAAATAAAAATCGTGGAGTTACGATCAAAATCCGTTTATTTAAAGTCATCGACACGATATAGGAGGTTCATCCCAATGGTGCAATGGGTGCCTCAAGAGAAACTACGTATTTTTAAGGTCGTCGTCACGACCCTAATGTTATTCAAATAACAAAAGATTAAAATCTCTCACCCTCACATGGAAGGTAAAGGAAAGTCGAGGAGGTTTAAGAGGAGGATTGTATGGTTAAAGTTTTGGAGGAGTAAGGATAATTGGAAGTATGTATATATATGGCTTCCTAATCTCCTCTAAAACTAATGGAAGTGGTGGAATTGGTAGTATGGGTGGAGGTGGTGAAAAAAATGGTGATGGTAAATATTCAAGAACAACCACCTCACTCTCTACTTCAATAGACTCAAAAACCAACTCCTCATCCCGTTGAACTTCTTCCTCATACAAAGAGGTGATTTCACTCACCAAAGTACTTGGAATAGGTTCCATGTGGACTTCTTCAAACAACCTACTTGGTTCCTCTAATGGTTTGGGAAGTTGGGGAATTTGTGTAGTATGTAGAGGCAAGGATGATAATGGTGATGGTAAAAATCCAAGAATAGTGATCACCTCCCTCTCAAATTCACTAGAGTCAACACACAACTCCTCATCCCATTGAACTTCTTTCTCATACATAACGGTGGAATTACTCACCGAAACATTTGTATTAAGTTCTATTTGGGATGACTCTTCCTCTAAAGATTGAGATACCAAGAGCTTTACCTCTAAGGTCATTTCATGCATTCGCCTCTCAAGATCTTCAAAATGACGATTTCTTTCATCATCATCTATCGGATCTTGCTCTTGAGGCATATCCCAACAAGGTGGGGGTATGTCTTGGTACTCATAGGGTTGGTTTTCATCTAGATATTCATAATTCAAATGGTCACTCCCTTGTGGCTCATAAGAATTGTAGTATGGATTATATCTTTCTTGACTTTGAAAACTAACTCTCTCCTCATTATAGCACTTATCATGATAGTCACTTTGGTATGAAGAACCAAAAGATATTTTATTATTATAGTGCTCATCTCTCGAATCAACATAACAAGATTCGTGGTAATAATTTAAACTATATACATCACACGAACTTGTCAAATTATTCCTAATCCTTTCCTCATTAAAGGCAATGAATTCTATGTAATCTTTCCTACTTAGAGTAAACATAATATTAAAGTTTGAAATTTGTAGTGCAAGAGTTCTAGATCAGTACACACTACAAGTGGTGTCGTCCACAAAAGTACTCAAGCAATACACACTTCAAGAAAATGGAAAGTTTTTTTTGAAAAACTACAAATAGAAATATAATCTACGATGAAACACAAAAACAAAAATATGCCTTCTCCCCGGCAGTGCCGCCAATTTTGACAAGCGATTTCCCACGTCGTTAAATGGGACTCAGCGAGATCAAAATACTATTTATAAATCACCTACAACTTCTAACTAATAGAGAGTAGATAGTGGGAAGTAGGGGTCGAACCACAAGGAGAAGGGACTTGTAAGAGTGTTTTAAAGTAGAAAATAAGCATACTTATATATTATATTAAAAGCAATGTAAATATGGGAGGGTTTTGAGATTGATTTTTATTACACTACGAAAGGAAACTAAACTATCAATAGCTAAGCTAAGGGGAAGATTCTAAAATTATGAGGCCTTGGGAGGCAAATGACTTCAATATCCAACTATCAACTTATCACCAAGCAAATGCAATTACAAGGAAGTTTAGACCATTTGTCAAGGATGAAAGCATCATATTCTCTCGAATGTAGCTAGAGAGGATTATAACACCACTCAAAAACTGTCATTGTTGATTCACCTAGATGATAGCATCATAGATAACTCAACAATGGTATTAGGATTAGAGAGACAAACTTACTCACACACCCGCGATAGCGAGAACATACAAATAAGACATTTGATAACTAGCAAGATCCAAGACGATGATAGCATATATGTCTCGACTCCTACTTTGCTACTTTATGATATTGGAGTGAACGATCGCGTTCCACCCACAAATCTAGCTATTCATTGATAACAATCATATGTTAAAAAGGAATCTTCAACTCAAGTATACAATCACATATTAGGGGGACCAATAATAACATTCAATCCTTACCTAAACAAATAATTGATTAATCATGCAAGTTCATAAGATTTCCACTTCTAACAACTTATATTTATCATGGCATTCCTTAACTACAATCACACAACAAGGGGAAGAACTTGTCATCACTCAACCCCTTCCATAGTCATTAATCTAACAACTAGAGATTACACTACCATTATGCTAAGTCACCATCATCATCACACTAAATTACTCTAACCAAGCTAACCTAATTAATGACCATGGAGCCTGCTATTGATATAAAACACAAAGCCCATTAAAAATTAAGAAAGATTGAATAACATTCATGCACAAGAATTCAAGTTCATCAAATGATAATCCAAACCCAAAGTTTAAGCATACAAGGCCCTCAAAATTTCAAGGGAAATGAATTCAAATGCTCCCAAGGATCAAACTAAGCTATACTTCAATACATGGAATCAAACTACTAATCTAATGGAAGGAAATGGAAGAAAAGGGAATGAAAGATGAAGAAAATAGAGATATACATGGTGGAGGCCGTTTTTGCTCTTGGAGGAATAAGGGATATTTATAGAATGTAGTGCACGGGCCGCGCAGCACTTGGCGCACTTTTGTGAAGGGCCATGCACTTTAACCGTTGATCTGATTTGCATCTTCTAGTAGTCCATTTCGAAGATCTAGACGAGAGGAATCCAATGGTATGATTCATGTGCTCTAGTTCCTTTGCGAACATTTCCAAAATCAAGTTTCAAAACATTAGTGCATCACTTGTTCCTCAATATGTAACTTTGACAAGTTTAGCCTTAAAGCTCCTTACTTTGCACCAAATGCTACCCAAATTAGATCTAAAATGTCATAAAAAAAGAGTACATTTAGGGCTCATCAGTCAATAAGAAAGATTTTGAGATTGGAGAGAAAACGTTTAACCATGTGTTAAATGTCTCTTATGCTGTTGAAGAGGATTATGATAACCCTCCCCCAAGGTCTTATTGTATAGAAAAGTGGCCCAAAGGTGGTGAATTTGAGACAAGTTATTTCAAAAAAATAGCGGAGGAATACTTCGGGATGGCATAGGGTGACCTAGGTAATCCTAGGCAGTACAAGCTCGAGAAATTGACTTGTGAGTAGCCGATTTTGTACGAGATGGTAGCTAGAACTGTGGTGCCTAAGGGGCGTGGATAAACGAGCTCAACTACACTGCAGTGATGATATTCTACTGCATCATGGAGGAAATTAAGTTCAACCCCGACTATCTCATATTCGAACACATGAGACAGAGTGTGGTTGAGAATCCTCGTCAAGTAACTAAGCTCCCATATGGTAACTTCATTACCATGTATCTCAACGCCAAAATTCATAAGCTGAAACTGTCTCCTAAGTTGGAGGAGTGTACCTTCTACACAATGCAATACTTTGAGCGTGGAAGTAAATGTGAGTTGGTGGATGGTGCTTGGCAGGAAAAGGGAGATACATCTAAGGACAAGTTGGAGTTAGATGAGGAGGCAGTTAGAAATGACGTTGAAGTTATCATATTTTGTTTATTTGTATTTGGAATTGATATTGTTTGAATTGACATGTTCCTTTATCTCATTTATAGTGACCTGATTTATTCTTTGTTTCATTTCGTTTAACAGGTCTGCCATCCGTGGCGTACTATAAAGGTTTAAAAGACTCCGTTAACCTTATGAGGCAGCAAGTTGCAAAGATTAATAAGAGTGCTAGAAAACTGAAAAGGTTATACGTGGAATTGAAAGGGAAAAAGCAAAGAAGAAGGCAAAGGGAAATACACCACCGCCACCACATTCACCTCATAGCCAGGAATATATTAGTTTATTGCAAACATGATGATGGGAGTTTCTGATGTCATGTAACTTGTGTTGTTTCTCATTTCTATTTTAAACAATTTGAACTCAATTTCGAGTCAATGATTTGTTATGTTATATGAATTTTCAATGCTTGTTTCTTCCAAACTCTATTTTTAAATACAACACAAAAGGGGAATGAGCAAATTCATCCATTTTTTTATCTAGTTAAAATGAGGCAAGAATTGAGCTAGGAAAGTGAATATGATGCGTAGCCGATGCCTGTAGTTAGCTTGCAAGTATATAGGAAAATATTTTATAATAAAACGAGGTTGCTAGCAAACTCGTTACCTACTCAATTAACACGAATGCGCATTTTAAGTGATGTAGCAAGATTTCATTGCAATCTCGTAACTTAATCTCTTCAGTTGTGACTTTGCAAGCAACCCTGTTATTGAGATTAATGCAGATGCGTTGACACTTGCAAACTAGACACACATTGGGTAGCTGCACAGAGCAATTTCTTGAGATTTAGCAAGTTTTACTTACGATGTCGTAAGTAAATCGCTCGTGTTGCGAGATCGCAAGCATATACGTTGTATCTATTCAGATACTAACGATGTAACTAGAGATTTCACAATGGCCAATTTAGAACATAAAACAAGCTAAAATGCCTTCAACAAAAATATACTTAGCTCATCTTTCAGATCCTAATTGGGTAAAACTAAAGGTGAGCCGAACTAATTTGTTACAACAAAAATATTCAAACAATCCACGAACGACCTATTTATGTTTTATAGTCTTTTTAGTCTTCTTCTTCTTAGACTGCTTCCTCTTCCTCTTTGTATTTTTTCCTATAGGATTAATCCACATTCCTTCTTCATGATCCATCTAACATACAAACGTATACGTACTAACTATGTCATCATCATCTTCCAATGTTTCATATGTCGACAAGGGGATGGTGTCATTTGCAATGATGCAGTCATCGTCAAACATAATATCACCATAAATGAAGGTTTTATTTTCCATCAACCACAACCTCCCATCGCGGATCGGCTGGGTCTTTGACATGAAACACCTGATGAGCATATGCTGCCATAATGAATTGATCTTCAATTGAACCTTGAATTGCTTGATTTACTAGAGTCATCCCTAACTCCTTTGTGCGCATCCCTTCTGATTGATCAACTCATTGACATTTAAACAATGCAATTCGGACATGAACAAATTCCATTTCCAGATACCGGTGAATGTACCAAAAAACCCATTAGCACCAGGTAAACCACCCTCTCCGGGTACTGATACGCCGCTATTTTGGGTTGCTGATCTATCGTCGGTCCACTTAGTACCAAATGTGAATCCATTGATGTCATACCCACTAAACGACGTAACTGTGCCGAGTGGTCTCTTTGATAACCATTTCACAACCCGCGGATGCTCATCGCCATTCTGCACATTTATTTTGAGCCAACTATTGAAATCTATAAAGTGCAATTCAAGAATCCTAGGGCTTGACCAGCTTGGATGCATTATCCTGACCGCATCAAGGTCAACATCATCATAAGGACTCACTGCGGAATGGTTGCGAAGGATGTACATGTGGGCTTTAGATATTTAATCTGAAGAAGGACTAAACTTTGACTTATGCCATAGTCGAACGCCATCAACTCTCCCTCGTGTCTGCAAGTTAGAAGTCCTATAGTTGGAACATCCTGTAAATAGTTGGTACAGAACTCGATCACCTCTTCGGCAACGTAACGCTGGACTATTCTTGCATGGACGATGTCGATAATTTACAAAAAATGCTCATATACCGCTCAAATGGATACATCCATCTCAAATACACGGGACCATACAGTTTCACCTCCCGTACCAGATGGACTATCAAGTGAATCATTATGTCAAAAAAGGAAGGAGGAAAATACATCTCCATCTTGCACAATGTTTCAACAACCATTATCTGCAGTTCATCCAACTTATGCATAATTCAAATTGATGTTTATCTAGCAAATTGATGTTAAATTGACGTTCAATCTGAAGAAAGACTAAGCTTTGACTTATGCCATAGTCCAACACCATCAACTCTCCCTTCGTGTCTGCAAGTTGGAAGCCCTATAGTTGGAACATCCTGTAAATAGTTGGTACATAACTCGATCACCTCTTCGGCAACGTAACGCTGGACTATACTTGCATCTAGACGATGTCGATAATTTACAAAATGCTTGAAAATGGTCATATACCGCTCAGATGGATACATCCATCTCAAATACACGGGACCATACAGTTTCACCTCTCGTACCAGATGGGCTATCAATTGAATCATTATGTCAAAAAAGGAAGGAGGAAAATACATCTCCATCTTGCACAATACTTCAACAACCATTGTCTGCAGTTCATCCAACTTATGCACAATTCAAATTGATGTTTATCTAGCAAATTGATGTTAAATTGATGTTCAATCTAAATAAGGACTAAACTTTGACTTATGCCATAGTCCAACGCCATCAACTCTCACCTCGTGTCTGCAAGTTGGAAGCCCTATAGTTGGAACATCCTATAAATAGTGGGTACAAAACTCGATCACCTCATCGGGAACGTAACGCTGGACTATACTTGCATCTGGACGATGTCGATACTTTACAAATTGCTTGAAAGTGCTCATATACCGCTCAAATGGATACATCTATCTCAAATGCACGGGACCATATTGTTTCATCTCCCGTACCTGATGGACTATCAAGTGAATCATAATGTCAAAAAAGGAAGGAGGAAAATACATCTCCATCCTGCACAATGCTTCAACAACCATTGTCTTCAGTTCATCCAACTTATGCACAATCCAAATGATGTTAAATTGATGTTTATCCAAATTGATGTTTATCCAACTTGATGTGGAAGCATAGTCCAGGCTGGTGATGTTAAATCTAACAACCATTTTTCTTAGGTCCAGAGATCATAGTGTTTAAAAGAATATATTTACGCTTCATCATCAACCATGAAGGGAGATTATAAATAACAAGCATAACTGGCCATGAACTGTGGGTACTAGACATGTTTCCAAAAGGGTTCATGTAATTTGTAGATAGCCCGAGTCTCACATGCCTAGGTTCATTAGCAAATCATGGGTATCTAGCATCCATCTTCTTCCAGTGATCACCATCTGAAGCGTGAGAAATAATATCACCTCCCTCTCGAACTCTGTCGACATGCCATGTTAACCGTTTAGCGTCGACTGGATTAGCAAACAACCGCGTCAATCTTGGTTTCAGAGGCATGTACCACATCACCTTAGCAAGACTTTGCTTTGTCGATGTTGTCACAGTTTCCCCACACACTTCAGCTTTACCTTCATTTTTTTTCCATCTCTACTCATCGCATACCTTGAAATTATCCCTCATAGAATCTTTTTTCCCTCTACACAACATATAATCATTTGGGTAAGTTAAATCTTAGTAAAATACATTCTCATTGAACATAATATCTTCGGCTCCGCATAAACCCGATCAGGACACAAGTTAATACATAATGGATAGAGCCTCATCGGTAAGTGCTACAAGATCTCATACATTGGAACCCATGGTTATGGACCCGAATTCGTTAGTATGGAACATTTTCGTTTCCAAGTGAAATCCCCTAGTACATGAAAGAGTTAAAAAGTGCTTTCGTTGTTGTGGAATAAGAAGCTTTCGTATCTTAATGCATGTAGTTAATTTATTCGAAACTATTAGAGTGGGATCCACTTTTTGGGAAATATGAGTCGAAGCAATAACAAGAATATTGCTAGTGGAACATCTTTCAAATTCCCTGAGAGATAGTTCACTAAAAGACCGAGGGATAAGTAATTCGACTCATTCACATCCAGATCATGAATGTTTGGAATACATAGTATGCAAGGAGACATTGCTTTGGCTAATTCGAATTGAAGCGTGATATAAAATTGATGTATTTCCGGCATCATATCCACAGTTAGCGCATTCATCAGAGTTAGAAACTCCAGCTCCGTATCAAGGTCACGATCAATATCTTCACTAGCATCAATATCTTCACTATCATCAATATCAATTCAATACTGATATCATCAATAAGAAAACCCCCAGGCTTGTTATCCAGGAACTTGTTCAGAAATACCGTAATGAAAGTAACATAGGAGTTTGTCACTAGGTATTTGACCAAATAGGATCGTCCACTTCCTATAGAACCGATCACTAAAGTACCCCTAGTGGGGGATAAGGCTTAGCGGAGCGAAAAGGGTTTTCCATCAGATGGGAAATGAAAACTATTAGCCCCGCACGAAATTTGTGAATAAGTGATTTTCTGATAATGAGCAAGGAAGATCCGTCTTTCTACTATATAGGATGTATTGAACTCATAATTCATTAGATACGAATCATTCGGGTCGATGTGTTTGGTGAATGACGAGCAGATCAAGGAGATGGCGACCGGGTTAGAGAAGAGCGAGCAGAAATTCATCTGGGATGTTCGTGATGCTGATAAAGGGGATGTTTTTGCAGAAGAGGAGGTTCAAAGATCGAATTTTTCCACAAGGGTTTATAGATAGGGTTTGAAGATGGAGTAAAAGACCTCGAGAAACCCCCTCAAGAGGAAATCTTGAATACTAAATATATACCTTGGGGCTACTGATAACTCCATGTTTGCACTCGTGGGGTTCGTTCGGACACGATTCGAGCGTCGAGAGGCTCTGGACCTAGGATACGCGGGAGATGTGCTTACGGGTACATCGACCTAGTCTAAACATGGACTGTGTATATTCTGAATTATCTACACGGAATACAATTTCTCTAATTATGTGAATACAACTATTACCATAAGAGTTATAATCATACTCTAAATACAAAATCTATCAATCTACCGATTGAAGGGTTATAAATACAAAGACTTGGTAAACCTCTCTATCTATCTTACATACACTACGCTTGTGCTTGTTGCTTCTCAAGCCTGTTTACTAACTTAAGTATCAGAGTGTTTGCCTCGGCCACTTCGTGGTCTGTTTTGCATATCAGTTCGTGAGCTCGGTTTGAGATTATCCGCAGGTGTGAGACATCCATCAGTGTTAATGCTAAAACACACAACTAAAAGACAAGTAGTTTGATCTAAAATTTAGACAAATTATGGTGAAACCCAAATCAACTTTAAAATTCAGGTGTTTATGCTAAAACTTGCACAGGTAAAAAACAAGGAGTTTGTTCTAAAATTTAGACAAATAAGGCCGAAAACCAAATCTACTTAAAAATTAGGATGTTTATGCTAAAACACACGACGGATTACTTGATTTGAACTTTTTAGCCGGTTAGTATCTTTTTCGGATATAATTAAAAGACTAAATTTTATTTTACGTTAATTTTTGTACCTAACATTCAAAGTGTTCAGATTGTATATCTACCTTTTTCAATATTGCTCAATTTATGTACCTAACATTCAAAGTGTTCAACATATGTAGCTAACATTTCAATATTGTTGAATTTGTGTAACTCACATTAATTTGATGATGAAGTTATTGTTTTTACTATTTTACCAAGGGTATTTTGTTAATTTCACTCAAAATAAAATTTAAAATTTTCAAAATTTCAGTATAAAAGATTTTTAGTTTTTAAATTAAATTCAGTATACAAAAATTTTCATCATATATACATTTTAATTATGTTAAACTATTTTAAACAGGATGTTTTTAAAGGTAAACAAATTTTATTTGAACTAAATTTAGACTGAAAATTACCAAATTAAATACCCCTAACAAAACAGTAAAATTAACTACTTCAACTTTAAAATAATGTGAGCTACAAAAATTGAGCAATATTGGTATGTTAGGTACACATTTGGAACACTCTGAATGTTAGGTATAAAAATTGAACAATATTGAAATGTTAAATACACATTTTGATCACTTTGAATGTTAAGTTGAAAATTTGAACATTTTGAACAATGTTAGATACAAAAAATGAAATTAATTAGTCTAATTAAAATGCACACTAAGTATTGCATATTAAATTTAGCTTTGGTCCTGTCCATTTAACTTATATGGTGTTGTGTTCTGCTAATGAGTATTTTGTTTTGTTTATCAATGATGTGTTGTACTGCGTTGCAGGAGTGTTGATGTTGTGTTGAAAGGTGTTGAATAGCATGAATACTTCTATGAGTGTAAAATTGATGAGATGAGTTGAAATATGATGAAATAAACTCAATTACATTTATCTGAATTCAACTATACTAAATTAGATAGATTTTTTTTGATAAAATAGTTTGTTTTACATAATCATCATTAAAATAATATTCAATTAAATCATATTAAATCAAATATAATGATAGCATTACTATAAAAGCAACAATGTTTTTGTCAATATATATTTTTTGTCTTGAAAATTAGCTAAATTATAAAGTGTTTATTAAAAATGAAACGTGCTAAAAAATTGTGAAAAATATTGTGCTGAGAGATATTTTGGTATAAAGTGTTGATAAGTGTTGTGATTTGATAATTAGTGTTGTTATGTACTGATCAGTGACAGGGCCGGTCCAACATATTTTGAAACTGTGCAAAAATTAAATTTTAAACCTTTTAAATTAAAATAAAAAATATAATAAAATAAAAAATGATCTTTCAAAAATTATTTAAAAAACTCAAATTCAATGAAAAAATGCCCTTCACAATGTTAAAAAACTAAAATTCAAAGAAAAGGGTCATTTAAAAATAATCCAATTACTACTTTTATAAAAACTTTTAAAATACACATACATACTACACTTTAAAAAAATTTCGGAACCCTTCAACTATTAAAGGCATATGTAGAATCATATGATCCGAACTGCACTAAGTCCGACTCTGATCAGTGGTGTGCTGAACTGGACGGGTACTTCGGAATTTCGTTCGTTTAAGTAAAAGGTAACAAAAGTGTTAAAAAAATTCTGTATCTTGGTCAATATTAATTAGTTATCGATATAAAACGAAATTTTTTTTTTGGTGCAAATAAAAAGGTTGCTGGCGAAAGGTTGACAATTATTAACAAAGTTGGAGTGCCGGAGGCTGATATATCCCATTTTAATTGGAAGAAGGTGGAAGCCCGAAACAGAAAGCAAAGGATCAGGTCATTATCACTTTGAAATCATGCACCTCTTCATCGTTTTCTCAAAAATCAGTCAGTAAATTCCAACAACTTTTAGAAAACTCCGAAATATGGACCAGTCAGTTGTGGGTGTCATGACATGTCTTAGTAATCATCTTTAGTTATGACCACTTTGATTTTGATTTGATATCTGTTATTCTTTGAATTATCATTCCTTCGCTAATTTGTGTTAAGGAATGATTTCAAATTAAATTATATATATGCAGTATTATTCTTATTGACAGTATACAAAAGCGGAGTTGGTTTCTGGAGTGACCGTCTATATTATAACATAATATAGACCAAGGACTAAATTACAATATGGAAGAAAGAAGGCCCTTATTTGCAAAATTTGGGAAAAGTACTGTTCACGCGCACTGTTCACGCAAAAATATGTACACAAATCAGTTAATATAATTTATGGATTTTAAACACTTGTAAACACAAAAGAATTCAGATGAGAAAGACAATTTTTCATATTATAAACATCAGATTTTAGGTACATAAAAACTAGGGTGTTTAGGTTAAATAATGTTGTGTCAAGTATAGTCAAGTTTCACCAGAGTTTTCAGCCTAAAAATTCACAATCATTACAATTTTCAACTTAAACAATCAAGTTTCACAAAAATCACAGTTTTCACAATAAATAATCAAGTTTCGCAAACACCAAAGTTTTCAACCTAAACAATCGAATTTTCACAATGAAAACAGTTTTCAACTAAACAATCAAGTTTTACAAACACCACAGTTTTCAGCCTAAAAAATATAGTTTCTACAATCACTGTAGTTTTCAAACTTAATAACCAAGTTTTCACAATCACAGTTTTCACATTAAAAAATCAAGTTTTACAAACACCACAATTTTCACAATAAATAATCAAGTTTCAACACAAATCAAGAAGCCTAGTTTTCAAGTTAAACACATAAAATTTCATATGCAGACAAAAACCACATTAAGCAGTCTAGTTTTCAAGTTAAACACATAAATTTCATAACAAGACAAAATCCACATTAAAAAGTACAGTTTCCAAGATAAACACATAAAATTTTAAAAGCAGAAAGACATCACATTATACAATCTAGTTTTCATAGTAAAACACATAAAATTCCTGGAAGAAATTTGCAGAGCAACACAAAGTACAAAAAAACAGTGAACCGTCATCTCGTAGAGCTCGATCGCGAATAACAATCCTCGAGAAACGCTGCAAGCTCTGCTACTACTCCGACGAATCTCCGGCGCCGGTAGTTGAATCTCCACGCCTAATTCAACAACCAACACCAGAACACAAATTATCAGCCAGACGGTTGACAGACTGCGGCGATTGCGATTGCGATCGCAAAAGCCGATCTCCGGCGAGCGGTGGAGGAGTAACCGAACCGGATCCACTCTCCCGGCGGTGATGCGGCGGAGGAAGGCGGCGACTGCGAGGAAGGAGAGGAAGGATCAGAAACCTGATTGTAAATCGACTCGATTCTGGTTCGCAGACCTAAACCGGACATCGCCTCGTTGAATCCAGTCCTGACGAATTGATCCTTTTCGCTGCCTTTGGGAACCTTAACCAAGCCGATTCTGATGTCACCGAACGGGTCTAGTTCCTCGCGGATGAAGAGCCGATCAGAGCTCTGGAGAATTTGGGGGAAAGGGGAAAAGACGCGTTTCAGAATTTGGGGGAAAAGGATTTTCACGTGTATATATATTTATTAGGTTTCGAAAATTGCATAAAAAAGACCTGCCCAAAAATAATTTGTAAGATGGGGGTCTCTTTCTATTTTAATTGCAGAAATAGACCGTCTATATTATTGCTATTATATAGACGGCCTATTATAAGACTAATATATAAAAGCGTGTTTTGTGTGTAAATATGTATTTTGCGTCAAATATATAACTCACAATTTGCACAATCGAAAAAGACTATTTTAGTTATTGTTAATCAGTGCTCATTTCTTGAAAATACAGTCAACATATATAAACATATGTATTGATACATATATATTTTAATAATTTTTACAAATATATATACTATAGCCGTTCTATCGCGTTGAAAGATATATTTTGAAGTGTTTCTAAACATTTAAATTTATATAAAAAACTGACACTTAATAATTTCTATTTTAATAATTTACATTTTAATTTAACGGTATATAAAGAGTTAATACAATTAAGTAACACATAAAAATGTAGTCTAACTTGATCATGACAAAGTAATTAAAGTTTGATTGTATCATAATTGTTTTTTTTAGATGAAACCTTCCTTGGATGGGGGAAAATTTTTATTTGAATTCCCTAGCCAATCAAAAAACCACAAAAGTGGTCAAAAGTACCATACAATTTTGTTGCCCAATGTAAACCTAAGCATAAAGAATGCTCCAAAAATAGAGACTGAGCTAAAAAGGGAACTATAGCCTAGCTAATAACAGAAGCATCCCTCCAGTCAAATTTCTCAAAACAAGTAGAGAGCCTATAGGCGAATTGCAAGCAAAACACCAAGCGGCCACCTAATTAGTAGAAAAATGACTAGAGAGAGCTAAAAAGAAAAGATTAGTAACTAAGCCTAGCTGAATACTGAGAGCCTTTGTTTAGGTTTGAGCAGTAGAGAGGGGAACTCTGAGTGTTGGAATCTCCCATGCATCAAGTTGACTTGTCCTTGTAATTCAGTTGGAAGAGAAAGCCAGTCATAGGATGCCTCTGCCTTGAGTTTTGAAGTGTGCTTAGCAAGAAAGTCTGCTGGTTGGTTGGCCTCCCTGAAGATATGCTTCACTGAGTTTGTACCCAACAATGCCTTAATGCTATATGAGAGTGTGTATAACTTCCAATGAGCAGAAGAGGGATGTGAGATCATATGAACAACATTCTTGCAGTCAGACTCCACACAGAGATAGTTAGATCCCAATGCCAGTCCATAATGAATGCCACACTCAATAGCCAGCATTTCTGCTTGAAGAGAGGAAATAGAAGCAGTATAAAATCCCTTTGCCCGAATAAATTCACCATTTGAGCCCCTAGCAACTATACCAATACAAGTCATGTTCTGAGATCATGCAGCATCAACATTAATTTTTACTCCATAACTAGGTCTGGACCATCTGACTGCCAGAATGTTGGTTTTTGGGGGGATATAGATAGGTGGGATACAAGCCTGAGATATCAGATCATCATCAATGGGTCTAGTGCAGTGTACTGGACTGATGAGTAGTGAATAATATATCTGCTGCTGAAGTTCCTTCTCCATCAACTTAAGGTTTGGGACCAGTCCCTCAAAAATCATTTTATTTCTGCATTTCCAGAGAATCCAGACTACAAAGGAGGGAGCAGTATGATACAATCTCGTGTGCAGTTTGGACAGACCAACAAAGGACCAGAGAGTTGCTAATCTGTCCCACAAATTCTCAACATTGAAATATAATGAACCACATATGTGATGCATATATTTCCAAAGGTGCACAACAGTTGCACATGTAGAGAAAAAAATGATGTATGGAGTCTGTATGGTGGCACAAGGGGCATTTAGAAGCAAATTGAAACCCAAACTGACTCAAGATATCATCAAAAGGCAGGAGACAATTTAATAATTTCCATGAGATCACAGAAATTTGTTTAGGCATACCTGGCCTCCATACCTTTGTTAGAGCTGGAAACTTCTGAGCCTGTTGGATAAAAATAGAGTAGGCACTCTTGATACTGAAACTTCCATGGAGATTAGGCTTCCATCTGAGTCTGTCTTGTCTGAGAGGATGTACTGCAGCCTTTTCTAGGACCTGAATAATGTTGGGTGGGCAAACCAGTGAAAGGAGAGGCAGATAAGTAAGCTTGTTGGCAATGAACTTCTTAACCGTAAAGCTCAGATACTGGTCATTTCCAAGGTTGAAAATGTCAACAAGAGGCCCAAAGTCAGTCCAGTTTGCAGTCCAAAAATTGCAATCACCAGTGCCATGAATTACTCTGGAATTGGCCTCAGCTACAAGGTTAATTTTGCAGATTCTTCTCCAGTTTTGGGATGATCTTGTGGATGGAGGTAGAGAGGCAATAAAAGTAGTCCAGGGGGCTCCAATTTGGTACTTCCACCAGAATTTACATGCATATGCTTTAATGGTAGCAGAGAGATCTCTAATACCCACTCCATTCTGAGCAAATGGAAAACATAGAGCCCTCCACTTTCTCCATGATTTTTTAGGTCTGGATTCAGTGCTTTCCCAGAAAAAGATGGCCAATTTTCTTTCAATCTTCTTGATGATCTGTTTGGTAGGCTCCATAACTGCCCAGATATGTTGAGGCAAGGAGAACAAGCAGGACTGAATGAGAGTTAATTTTCCACCTGTAGAAAGCTATAAATTTTTCCAATTGGATAATTTCCTATCTACCATCTCCAGAATAGGTTGAAAATGCAGATTAAGAGTTTTTCCATTGAAAATTTGTACTCCCAAATATTTTACAGGCAGGCAACCTTTTTCATCCCCAAAATATTTTTAACTTGTTTAAACTTGGCTGCAGTTGCAGTGCAACTCAGAAAAAACTCACTCTTTTCAAAATTGATCTTTTGGCCTCTAGTTTCCTCAAACTTAACTAGGAAAACTTTCAATTTTATGAGATTCAATTTCGACGCCTTTAGAAAAATCACAGTGTCATCAGCATAGCTCAAATGGGAAATAGGCATAGAGTTCCTGGGTAGTGAAAAATATTCCATATTTCCAGAGTGAAAAACATAAGCAATACTTCTAGTAAAAACTTCTGAAAATATGTCAAAAAGAAATGGAGAAAGAGGGTCACCCTGCTTTATGCCTCCAGAGGCCTGAAAATAGCCTACTGGCTTCCCATTAATTAAAATAGAAAACCAAGCATTAGACAAATTTTTTAGGATGCAATTTATGAACCTGCTTGGAAAACCAAATTTGTGGATAATTTTTTTGAGGAAATCCCAACTGACCCTATCAAAAGCCTTCATCAGATCTAGCTTCAAGATACAGTTAGGGTCTGTTTGTTTTCTATTCAAAAATCTGAACATCTCTTTTAAATAGATGACATTGTCTGAAATGTCTCTATCTTTTAGAAAAGCAGACTGATGATGAGAAATTAATTTTGGCATCAATGGTTTTAGTCTTTCCATAAGTATTTTTGAAAATATTTTATTTGTGACATCAGAAAGACTAATTGGTCTGTAATCATTAAAACTGACAGGGATTTCTTTTTTAGGGATAATAGTTATCCAAGTGCTAGATATACCCCTATGAATATTAGACCTTGATAAAAAATCATTTGATGCCTCTAAAAGATCTAAGCATATAATATCCCAAGCCTTAATAAAGAAAAGTGCAGTCAAGCCATCTGGCCCTGGACTGCTAGCTTTATTTAGGCTCAAAACAATTTGCTATAGTTCTACTAAAGTAACTGGTTTATTTAGTTCAAAATTATCCTCCTCAGATACAATTTTAGGGATCTGAGAAAGAAAGTGGGAACTAAATTGATCTTTGTCAGGATGAGGGTCATCAGTCAACAGATTTTGGTAGAAGGTAATTGCCTCCTTTTCTATATCTGAATTATCTGTTAACCATACCCCATCTGAGCTCTTGATCTTGGTGATATTAAGTCTACGTTTCTTCTCCATAACAGAGTTATTAAAAAACTTAGTATTATCATCACCTTCTTTTAGCCATTTTAATTTGGCTTTATGTTTCCAGAAATTGTTTTGCTCTTTCAAACCTCTTGTAAGAATGGCTTTACATTTTTTCAGTTTGATCAGGTCATGAGTTGAACTATCAGATTCAAAAACAATTTCCTGGAGTCTTAGATTTTCCTCAGTCACTAATAGGTTTTCATCAATATTGCCAAACACCTCTTTGTTCCAGACTTTACACTAGTGGACTGCCCTACGCTTCTCGGCGGTTCAGTCGATCATTTTACGGTATTTTGGAAATGCCGTAACGGGTTGTGCCGTCAAATGGAACATTTTCTCGGCGGTTCAAAAACGCCTTAAAAACGAACGCTGCGCACGGCGGTTTAAAACGCCGTGTGCAGCTGTTAAAAAACGCCCTGTATTATTGTTACGAGTTCGCCACCTCAGGTCGCTTGTGTCTTTAAATGTGAGTGCTACGAAATCGCCTCCACTTTTCGCCTCCAGAGGCGAAATCGCTTCTGTCGGTCGCCTCTGTCTAATAATGAAGAAGCGAACTCGTAAAAATACTCGCTTGGGTGAGGGAGGCGAAACCGCTGGCGTATTCGCTGGAAGAAATGGGAATATTAAATTTGAAAAATGTGGAAATGGCTATGGACTTACGGTCTCGTGCACTATGTCGCTTGTGGTCGAAAAGGAAAAGCGACATCGCTCTGTTGGGGTGGCGAAAATGTATAGCGAACTCGCCAGCTGAAAATGTTGGTCGACCAGAGGGACACAGGCGGGGTGGGATACGAGACCGCCAAAAGAGGCGATTGTTAGGCGACGTCGTGCACATATTTGTTGTAGAGAATGTGGTTGGCGAATTCGCCTATTGAATTCGTCTATGGAGGCGAATATTGGAGGCGAAATCGTTTGAGGCACGCCAGGGGCAACAGAGTCTAGCAAGCGAGTAGCCAGACGATGTCGCTTTTGTAGGCGAATGTATAGGCGAGGCCGTGTGTATGACCGCTTGTTATATTGTAGTAGAAGGCGTGCCAGGTAGCGATCTAGCTTCTGGATTCGACTTGAAGCGAATAAGGTAGCGAAATTGTTTGCTTGCAAGACAAAATTGTGTAATTATTTGTAAAAATTGACCCATTTCTTTTGAAACATGAATCGGGATACCCGACTCAACATAAACCTGTCAAATTCAAATCCAACGCCCCTATACTAATACTAAAGATGCATAACCTAAGCACACAAGTGCGATACCAATGTCAAGCCCTACCAAAAACAGAGACAATACTTTTTCATGCCTTGGGGAGGTTAGGGACCTGTGGCCTTGCAATGGTAAACGCACGGTTGTGGACCAGATATTTAGCCATTTGGTCTCTTCCGTCGTTAAGTTCTTGCAAGGAGAAAAGAGTGATATCATCCACGAATACCTATGGTTGAAAATAACGCTTATTAGGAAATTTCGACGAATATAAATGAGATTAGACGCGTGTAGCGTACCTTTAGAAGATCTAGCATGTCTTTTTGAACACCATCCACCACCATCAAACCAAAGATCATTGTGTAATAGCCACATTCATAGTTCGATGACTGCTTCCTAGACTACAAAAGTGTTTAAAACATAAAACATTACTATACTTATGGTACTTTAAACGCAAATGTTGATTTTTGAAAGGACGTGATAGCATGAGCACAACATCTTACCCGAATGTTTATAAGGTGGAAGTCGAGGAGTGTTTTGTCGTTCACTTGAAGAATTGCATTATCAAGGAGATCGGCGAAGGTTCGTGATGGAGGGCGGTGGAGTGGGTCTATCCAATATACTTGCTTTAAAGCGGGTATTATTGCAACAAAGCTCCAATGATCACTACAAATCACATGAAAGCATAATGGTCATAAAAAATGAATGTAGTAGAGGAAATACAATATATTTAGCATGAGTAATAGAGCAAATTGTAAGGTATACCTCTCGAGATATGGTCCGATCCATATTTTCTTTGATTTGTCGGAGAGAGTAGAATTCAAGTAATCAAGTCTTTGCCTATTGCTCTCCATACTAGCTTGCAAATGCATTGGATGCAAAAATCCAATTAAATGCTTGCTCCAGTGATAGGCATGGTGATGCAAGAACCTGTGAATGTAGTAGACAATCATGACGAGGATGTAATCATATATGGTTTGATAATTGAGTATTCTCATGAAACACATACAAATGGCTTACATTTGATTGAGGCAAAGAATGGTGGCGGGAAGTTCATTGAAATTCCAGAAATATTCAAAATCCCCCCATGGTACGTGGATGTCCTTTGTCATAGTAAAGCACCTTTCATTTCCGAGAAAGGCATAGCATGCATTCTTGTCGTGCGAGGATATCAAATCATAAAAGACTCGGACGAAGGGTGGAAGGGCTTTCATAAACTCCACGAGCATGGGGTCTAATGTTTGTCTAGCTATAGGCAAGGCATGCACAGGTATATGTGGATTTTGTGGAGTTTGTGGTTTCCTACGGGGTATGGAGGTGGATTTTTCATCAAGCACCAACCATTTTGGCCATAGAACAAGGAAACCTTTAGCCTCCCCAACTCTCACCATCGGTGACTCCTTCACAAGTAGCAATTGTTGTTCTATCAAAACATCGGTAATGCGAACACTAAAAAATCCTGCGGGGATGTCAACACGATTGTGTTTCACCGCACTTGGGTCGCATGTGCCATTGGCGACATGGAGTGGTTTTGATTTGGTACCTTGCGAAACATATAGCTTGCAAGGGGGGTTCTATCATAAATGAAAGCACAAGACAAATCATTATCCAACTATTTTTAGAAAGAGATTAGAAACCAACGATGTTCTAAATTAGCAAAATTGGTACTAACCTTATCGACTTGAATGGAATGCGCCGCATTCAACTTGATGGGTGATGAAGGTGGAGTAGGAGGCACTAGTTCCTCGTCCATTTCCGTATTCTCACCTTCATCCTCCACAATTTGAGGTGATGCTTGAGAACCCTTTGATGATGGTGGAAGATGTGGTTGTGTACCTCCTAACCTCTCGATGTGGGGATAGTTGGTGTGTTGTGCTATGTCTTTCATCACCTCCCTCAAATCCTTCATTTCCGCCTTTGTCGCCGCCACCTCGCTCAAAGCTCGTTGTAGTTGTGATGGTTTAGGATTGCCCCAACCTTGCTTAATCCCAAAAACCTCTTCTTGTGTCGCGTAACCTCCAACACCTAATGCTTTTCCCGGGTGTTCCTTTTTCTTCCCACGAGCAAAAGCCTCATTCAAGACATCCTTCTTCCCACACGGGATAAAGGTACCCTCCTCCTTTTGGCGCTCAAGAAGTTCCTATTATCAAATATGTTGTACTAGGTGAAAGTGGTTGTGAAGAATATTTGAAAGCAACAACAAAAATAAATTTGACTACAATAGATAGTAAGATAAGGTAAGATAGACTAACCACCCTCTTTGCACATTTTTCGGCATCCTCCGAAGTGAACTTACCATCAGAGTCTCTAATTCGACCCAACACGAAGAGTTTTTGTCTAGTATAATCCTCGGCATCCTTTTCCACTACGACATACCGAGCTTCCGCCTCGTCCATCCCCCCTAATACCAACTCTTTCACTAGTTCCTCCTTCTCCTTAAGCCCCTCCTTCTCACCTACACCCAAATACCCCGACCTACCACCGGTGTATGGCATTGTTATTGATTTCGCCGATGTGACCTTCTTGTCCCATTTCCCCTTTGTACAAGAAGATACCATATCACATGTCATCATTAATGTAATTAGATAAGAGGATGTTATGTCACCGAAGTTATAGTTTATGACTCACCGAAGTCTTATTTTCAAGCGATGCTTGCTTGAAGGCCTCCCACGCATCGGTTGTAATATGATTGTATCGGTCCCTTGGATCTTGACCTAGCCTCTTTCCCTTCTCATACAAGTAGTCTTTTCTTAGAGCATGCTTGTGCTCGCGAAAAGGTTTGGAGACGATGTTGAATGCCTTCTTTCTCACCACTTCCATGTCATTAAATTCTATTTCAAAAGGTCGCTACGCAAAAATATGTAGGATGTATTATGTCTACATATTACGAAGAGGTATAATATTGAGTAGATAGATCATTGAAAGGTTAAATTTTACTTACTTGGCATTCTACCCAAACTTCCTCCTTATTTTTTGATGGGATGGTTCTCCAATTATCCTCCTTATCTCAATAAACGTTCTTCCAACTCGGCCACACCAACTTGACCATTTTGAACGTTCTTTTTTTGGTCGGTTGCATACACCCTTAGCATTAAATCTTATGTGTGTTAGTTCTCCTCTTCTCATTCTTTTTTGTAGAACTCGACAATGTGAGCGGACTTGTAGGCCTTTCTTCGAGTTGCTACCTCGCTTCTTTGGTTGGGCACTTGAAGTGGTTGAAGTGGTCACCATTGCTATCTAAGGATGGATAGAAATTGTAACTTAACTAATTAGCACTATTATGACTAGGTAAAACAACAACAAAACCATGTTGAATGAGTTGTATAAGTAAAATAACACAAGCATGACTAGTTAAAACAATGAAAAAACGGATTTGTTGAATTGTATAACCAAAGTGAACCTAAGGTAGGCTAATATGTTAGAATGCCACATGAAAGTAACAAATAAAGGGAGCTATGCCTTCTAAATTTGATTTTAACATAGTCATGAAACACATATGTTATGATTAGGGACTAAGCATGGATAATGTCTACTCAAGCATGCCATTCAACCAATATATCTCAAAAAGTAACTAAATAAGATGTGCTTTGAATAATACTTCAAATTTGAGTCTCATACCTTAATTGTAGAAGAAGATATTAGTTGTTTGTTGCTCTTAGCCACACAAAGTAGCAAGATTTGTAATATTCAACCAAAGTTGAAGGAGATTTTGGGGTTTTTGGTGGGTTACAAGCTTTATAGGGTTTAGTTCTTCACACAAAATATATGTGCTAGATTTGAGGGTGAGTTTGTGGTTGGTTTTGATGAGATTTCACCAAGAAATGAGGCAAGAATATATTTGGAATGCAAGGATTTGAGATTGAAGTTGAGGGGGGGATAAGGTGAGAGAGAAGGAGGGGTAGATGGGAATGAATGGTGAAAATGGTGAAGAGGTTAGCAAAATCCGGGATAAAAGATATATATAGTATGGTAGAGTTGGACAAAACATGCCTGAATAGTATATTTGGTCGGTTACTGTTTAACCAGGTTACGATACCGCAACCTGCATCGGCTAGAGGCGAATACCCCTTGCGGTGTCGCTAGCTAGCAAGTTGATGAACCCATATAATTATTTTCTGAATATTTGCTACTTTGTTATGCAATGAATATTAACATTGTGTGTTTCATGAGCTGATGTATATTAAAATTTAATATGAAAACTTATAAATGAAATCAGATTTTATCTGCACATAATATTACTTGAGTTGGTTGCAACGATGACGTATGTTATGAAAGAGAATTGTTGTGACATGTTATATATAGTCCTATGAAGAGGTATCTGAAATTGTTAACTCTAATCCATATCCATTTTTATTGTAACGCATTTGGCATAAACTGTTTAGATACGTATATGATGGGACTACGGGTTAATACCATTAGTTCGTTAACCAAATATTACACTAGTGCGGATACGACCAATAGGAATTTCTACATCAGCCACGTGTTGATCACCATCGAATATACATGTATTTGACAACTTCTGACTGAAAGTGTAGAAATTTAGTTCTTCTGTAATGCATGTGGTATTACTCATAGTTTGGATGATGTTATACATACAGGCAACGTCGTTACCCCGTTAAAGAGTCGACTTCGCGATCACACATCTCGGGAGCTAATGAACGAAAAGTATCCAGTTTTAGATGAGAATAGGGGTGGTAATTGAGTCAGTCAACACGCGAGTAATTCGAGATCGACTCGGTCAAAACTCGGACAAAACACGACTCGATCTAGCTCGACTCGAAAAACTCGTGCGTAACTCGGTAAGTATAATCAGTTGCAAGTTTATAATATTATTAGGTTATACTATATTAGTTCAATCATCTAATCTAGCTAATTTTCTTTTGCTACTCAATATTGAATAAACTAATTAATTGCATTGGTATTTAAAATAATAATTTCATTATGTATATGTAAAGGCACATATATAATATTAGAAATTTTCATAGTATAGAAGTAGTAAAATATTTTATATTAATGGATTGGATGAAGATTACTTTTAGGAATAATTTACACTAAACTATTAATTTTTGATATAATTAGTTAAATTTTTATTTAAAAAGAGAAAAAACAATTCGAGTTCGAACTCGCAAGTAGTGTCGATACTCGATAAATAATAACGAGTTCGAGTTGAGTATGGTATTATTAACTCGCTAGTTCTCGAGTCGACTCGAACATGGTTAATATAGTTCTCGAGTCTAGACGAGTTACGCACTACTCGCTCGATTGAAGGTTGTCATTCCCAATCTCGATGATAAATGGGTTTGGTTTTTATCGTGTGGGTTGCCAGGCATGGGTTCAGGGTTTAGGGTTAAGGGTTTGATGATTGTACAGAAGCAAAATCGCTACTACCTTCGCCTACAAACAAAATTGATGCGAGTTCGCCAGTTGGTTGAAATTACAGGCGAATGAACATGCGATTTCGTTTCATAGTGAAATCCACGCGCGACGTTCCTGACACGATTTCGTAACCCGTTTCGCCTACAGGCGAATGGAAGAGGCGAGTTCGCCAGCGTATATTAATTTAAACAAAATACAAAAACAAGTTTTGCGGGTGGCGATTTCAGAACCCCCCAACTTCCACCCGCAAAACCCTAAATCCCCAATCGGAAAATCGACTGCAACACCATGGGCCGGAGCAAATCAGCCTGTAAAACCCTCAACCCACCAGCCCCCAAGTGCCAGAAGACCACCCCCACTGCTGAACCCGATTCGGAGGCGGCTGGATTGCGGGAAGAGACCCTCGCCGACCTTCAACCTCGCCGAAGACGTGATCGCCCGGCCGGTGGATCTACAGGCGGCGGCCATAGTTCAGGAAGCTCCCATCAACGCCAACCCGCCACCAGGAACCCGTCTGAAACGCCTGAAACTGGTGGGCCACCCCAGAATCCGGCGGGTAACCCTGCAACTGAGGAAGATGAAGAGACCTCTCTGTTCATCAGTACAAAGGCCGAGACTAGGTACGAACATTTTTCTCGTCGCTTCTTGTTGAATGCTAGGGTTTTTGATGAAGATGAGATAGAGTCGTTAGGGTTTGGTAAAATTGTAGACTATTTTAAGGCGACGCATCTAGAAGGGATGTTGATGTCGAAAGAGCCGGTGCATAAGGATGAGTGTTTACAGTTTTATGCAAATATGACTTTTGCAAAGGACGCCGAAGAGGGGGAGACAATGGTTAGGGGAGTAAGGTTTAAGGTTGATAAGTATTTGATTAATGAGGTGATAGGTTGCCCGTATGTGTCGGTTGACCGCTTAAGGCCGTTAGATCCAAACGGTCCTTACGAGTGTTACCACACCCAAAACTTCCCATCTTTGTCTAGTTTGAACCCCCTAGAACCCGTTGCTATGCGTAGAAAATACTTTAAGTCGCGTAGCAAGTTGGAAGGTACTCCGAAGAAGTACAATATTGGCGTTCTCACTCAGGAGCAGAGGTTGGTGTTCGAATTGATATGCTCGAATGTCATGCCATCGGGCGGTCACCTTTGCGAGCCTACTATTGCCAATTTGATGTTGTTCTATTACATCATGGAGGGATTGAAGATCAATCCAGGGTACGCGATTGTGAAGTACATGCTGAAGCGTGCCAAGGACAAATATGATGAAACGATCCCATATGGCCTGCTTATCACGGCGATGATAAAGAAGAAGGGTATTAGACCGGTTAGTCGGCCAGAGCCAGTTATGCACTACACCGAGAAATGGCTGCGTAGCAAGGGATTGGCACTTGGCGCCGATGGGGTCATAAAGAAGAAGAAGGATGGTGCTTCGAGTTCAAGTGCGCGTGGTGTTTTGAGTCCGGGTAAGTCGATTCTACCCAAACTTTGTATTTTATTAGATTTATTTGTTTGTGTCTATACAATATTCTAATGGATTTGATGTGTTTTGGCAGGACGGGAACTTCAGTGGCGTGAGCGAATGGTCGTGATGATGGGACAGCTTTCAGCGGAAATAGAACAGGTGAAGTTGAAACAAGCCATAGAGACGGAGATGATATTGGAGTTTAGCAGGATGCTAAACTTGGAACCTGAGCTTAGCGACGAGGAAGATATGCCAGACTTTTCCGTTCAGCCTTTGCCACCAATGGACGCGGAGGCGGATGACCCTGAAAGTGAAGCGGAACCAGAAGAGGAGGATCCAGAAGAGGAGGATCCAGAAGAGGAGGAAGCAGAAATGGTTGACGAGCCCGAAGGTGCTAAGGATGGAGAAGATCCCGTTGGTGGAGATGGTGGCCCGTTTTCTCCGGACGAAAATAATGACGAAATGTTCAAGGTTGTCTTCAGAAACGAACAAAGCCATAATGAGGATGCGCAAGAGTCGTCGGAAGAGGAAGTACAACAGTCGTCGGAAGAGGAATTACAAGAGTTGTCGGAAGAAGAAGATGACGAAGACGGGGGCAAAAAGGAGGATGGTCAGGACGACGGTGATAGTGACGAGGACGACAGTGATGACGCTTAGCATATTTCTGCCTTTGTTATCATAAACTACGCTTTTGTTGATTTTGTACTTAAACTCGCAACATGGTTTAGTTGCATTCTTTTGAGCCTACTATTATTTTTAGCCAAACTAATATATTTCAAGTTAATTAACTTCAATCTTGACAAATATTACAACTAACCTTGATAAAACATGGATATTCATATGATAACAATATTGCATAATATTACCAAGCGAACCTGGAAGCGAAATCGCTTCCAATATTATCACAAGGCGATAGAAGGAAGCGAATTCGCCTACGCTGCCGCCTACAAACATTTCCACCTCACGAACTCGCCACCAAGTCCGCCGTGTGGAACAGAAGCTAACAAGCGTGCCAACAGGCGAACTCGTAAGGTGGGGCGAACGCAGAAGCGACACCGCCTACCTAAACGCCGACAAACTTTTACGTCTTGAGAACTCGTTAGCAGTTCCGCCGTGTGGAACAGAACCTAGCAAGCGTGACAATAGGCGAACTCGTAAGCATGGAGGCGAATAAAGAAGCGAGTTCGCCACTGGAAAGAAGAATTTTTAAAAAAACACAAGTACAGAACATGTATATACGACGCCGTTTGACACACAGGCGTTGAACAGAGGCGAGTTCGCCACCATGTTATATCATTTTTCCCACATCGGTGGAGTAGCGTCCAATTGATCAGTATAAATATGTGACCAAAACTAAATGGTTTGATAAGTCGCCGACCCGCGCAAACTGCCCATGAAACACCATGCATGATATACACATATACTATACATATACTATACATATACTGGTCCAGACCGAGGTCGTGTTGTTGTGATGAGTGAGTTCCAAGTGTGATCGGCCAAAGGCCAATTTTTTTTTATAACTACCCGAAAACGAAGGCAAAGTTTCACTCATCACGTGTAAATGAGTCGAGTCGAGACCGAACACGGGTATTCTCAAATTCGACTCGTTATATATTTTGAGAACTCGAACTCCAGATCGTCCTGTTTAAAAAAAAAAATTTGTAATTATTACCAAAGAAATTGATATATTAACCATATACCGAATTATATATACCTAATTATATATATATATATATATATATATATATATATATATATTTGATCAATAAGCACGTTGAGCCGAACGAAATCAAATGTAAAAGCTTAGAGTCGACTGCGCCACATATTCGAACGAGTTCGAGCTCGAGATCTAGCTTGGTCAAATCGAGCTCGAGGTCGAATGATTGGTTGGTGTTCGTGCTTCACTCATTATAGCGATGTTCATTGATCGTGAGCGATTAAAAGAAATTGGACATGAAAGGGTATACTACATCCAGAATTCGACCTACCAAATTCATAGTTGATCGCAAATGTGTACAAAAAAACAATTTGAAATTACATAAAGATTCATACTCCAATTTCAATAATAGTTCAAAAATTAGTTTTTTTTAAACAGGCGAACTCGCTTATCCTATTCGCTTATAGGCGTAGGCCAAGCGAACTCGCCTCCACGTCACATCATTTTTCCCACATCGGTGGAGTAGCGTCCAATTGATCAGTATAAATATGGGACCAAAACTGAAAGGTTCGATAAGTCGCCGACCCGCGCAAACTGCCCATGAAACACCATGCATGATATACACATATACTACACATATACTATACATATACTATAGAGTGATGAGTGATGAGAGTGATGAGTGCATCTATCAGTTCCCTGGCCCAAAGGCCTATACTTTTTTAACAATGAAGCGAACTCGCCTGCCAGCTCGCCTGTAGGCGAGTTACAAGCGACATTGTAACAAGATTAAATTGAAATAATAACAAACAAGCGAACTCGCCTCTTAAATCGCCTGTAGGCGAGTTACCAGCGAACTCGTAACGGTCACAAACATAAATAGTCAACTGTTGGGCCCTGTCGATCAAAAAGCAGATCCCCAAATTTTCCCCCAAACTCACGCAAAATCGCTGCTTCCTCAGCTCACCCACCGCCGACCAGCCACCGTCAAGCCGGAAATTTTCTCCCCCACCGCCATATTCCATACATCTGGTAAGTTCCTGACCCGTTTCATCTTACTCATTGTTAATCTGGATGCCATGTTTTCAAAATTTTAAGTTGATGCATCAGTATTTTAGCTTTCTGTTGATTTGCTTTGTTGAAACTGGGATTCAATCATAGGAATAGGATTGATGTTAGGTATTTTGATAGGTACTTTGGATAATTAGAAACATGGCTCCGAGGGGAAAGAAGAAGGTTGAACAATCGAGCGAGGTTATAGTTTTTGATAAAACTAAGTTTGTCAGTGAATCTGCTTACCTCAAGTATAAGAGTTTTGAGGATGCTAAGTCGCAGTTGAACACCTTACTTGTGGTGGATGAGAGTAAGGTTGAAGAGCTAGGCTTGAAAGGGGTGTGGGGCTTGCTACATTTTTCGGGTGCGGACATATTGATGAAGGTGAAGGACCCGGGTTATCTAGAGGAGACAATGCAGTTCTACGCTAATTTCTGACAGGTGGCTGATAAGTGGAAGACCAAGGTCAACAAGAAGGAGTTCGAAGTAAGTCCTGAACTGTTCAATGCAGCCCTCAAGAACAAGTACGAGGATGATGATGAACCGGTGGACCTTTACACAAGGGGTGACTGGCCAAGTGAGTCGATCTTTCCAGCCGCGAATTTGCAGAAGTTGGGGTTGGAGCACTTCGGCCGCCAGTTAGGTCCGCTTGGAAGGCCAAAGGAGTACAAGCTGGGACAGCTTACACCCGAGCGAAGGATCTTGTATGAGATGGTGGCTACCAATATTGTGCCCAAAAGGGGTTACCTCCAAGAGCCAAACTTCACCACTTTGGTGACTTACTACTTGTTGGCCTCGGAAGTGATGATAAACCTCGGGTACACCATGTTTCAACACATGAAGGATAGCGTGGTTGAGAACAATACGGTGGCTAAGAAGTTGCCCTACGCAAACTTCATAACAATGTTCCTCCGGTCCAAGCATCCGAAGTTGAAATTCTCCAACACCGCCAAGCCGTGTGAGTACTACACCAAGGAATACTTTGAGAAGAAAAAGTGGTCATTGGTTGGGGGGACTTGGTAGCCAAACGGAGAGAAGGCCGTGGAGCCGGAACCTGAGCAAATCGGAGGTAAGGGGATACAAATTATATTTAAGTTCCATTATATTGTGTTCTATATCTAAATTTAACATTTTCAATGTTCTCCATTTACTAGTGAGTGTGGAAGCATATTATAAGGGGCTTGAGGAGTCGAACTTCGCGATGAGGACAGAGCTTGCTAATCTCCGCAAGACAGGGTGGAAGAACAGCCACTTGCTTCGTGGTTTTCTAAGAGCATATGCCCGAAAAAATCCTCCGGCAGCCACTCCTAACAATGAAGACCAGACAGGCGGAGACAACTCTTCCTAGACATGTGGATGTAGTCTAGGGACGTTTTTTCAAATTGTATTACTACAATTTAAAGATTTTTTCGTTTTGATTGCATTATTCAAAAAAATTTGGTGCTTACAGTTCATATGCGCTTATTGTTTAAATTTGATATAAATTAAATATAATTGTTCATGTGTTAAACCGGTGTCGATATAGTCTTTTATAGTGTTGCTAGTACTAAAATACTATTTATGTAAAGTCAGAAACGAACTCGCAACCAAATTCGCTTGTGGTGTTTTAACTGAAGCGAGTTCGCTTCTAATCTCGCCTGTTTCAACAGAGTCTAACAGACGACTCAAGAAGCGAACTCGCCAGTAACAGGCGAGACGACTTACGGAACCGCCACCACCTAAATGCCAAGGCATAATGTAAAACTACAAAAACGACGTAGTTTCAAGGTTGGCGAAGACAGATACGATTTGGCGAAGACAGATACGAGTTCGCTCCCACCAATTCTTCATGGAAAATTTAAGAAGCGGTACGTCTTTTGGATTCGCCTAGGCTAAGGTTTTAAATTGTCGTTTAAATTCGAACATGGCTAATCAGTCCCTCTTATTAACAAAAACACAAACATGATTGTTGTGCACAAAGTTGTCATAAATTCTTAGGTTGATTCCTCTTCCGCTTCGTTGGCTTCCCGGAATCGGTGATCCAAATGCCCTCCATGTGATCATTCCGCCCAAAATACCTTTTCAAACTCGCCTCGTCTTCACTTAAGGTTTCGTTAGGCTCTAAACCCAGAAGGTCCCCGATATCTGTACCAAAGTTGCGATCCTCGTCATTACCGTTGTGAAGAAGCGCCTGCTTACCATTCACCACAATCTCCCACCGGTTATCCTGTGGATCCGTCACATAAAACACTTGGTGCGCCTGAGACGCCATGATAAACAAATCACCTTCAGAGCCAAGAACACTGCGATTCACCACGGTCGTGCCGTAATCCTCTTTCCGCACCCCGCCACATTCTTTCACCCACTCACACTTGAACACTGGAATTGTGGCACTGATAAAGTCAATCTCCCAGATGTCGGTGATCGTCCCGTAGTATGCTTCGCATCCATGAACTGCCTCACCTGGTCCTACCACACCACTGTTTTGGTTAGTTGACCTCTCATCCGACCATTTGGATCCAAAAGTATAACCGTTTATGTCGTATCCACCAAAAGAGGAAACAGTGCCGAGGGGTCTTCTACATAACAGCTTGACAATATCAGGATGGTCCCCTTGCTGAATGTGAGCTTGCAGCCACCGAACAAAATTGGCACAATGCTTTTCCCGGATCCTCACATCACCGACAGTCCATGCATTTGACACTCTAATCTGATCCATGTGTATGTCAACATAAGGGGTCACCGCCTCGTGGTTTCTGAGGATATATAAATGGACAACATCCATGTCGGCGGCAGTAGGACTAAACAAACTATGATGCTTGAGCCCGTGCCCGTCCACTCTACCATCGTGCCTAGCATTTAGGATCCCCACTGTGGCAACATCTTTCATATAGTTGGTACAGAACTCAATAACCTCTTCTGCGACATAACGTTGAACTATACTAGCATCAGGCCTATATCTGTTCTTCACGAAATGCTTAAAAATCGACATGTACCGCTCAAATGGATACATCCATCTCAAGTAAACTGGGCCACATAATTTTACATCCCTCACCAAATGGACAATCACGTGGATCATTATGTCAAAAAAGGCCGGGGGAAAGTACAGCTCCATCCTACACAAAACTTCCACCACCATTTCCTGCAACTCATCCATCTTCTGCCTGCTCACTCGCTTACGACATATGCACTTAAAAAAGTAACATAGCTTCGATATCGCCTTTCTCACGTGACGAGGCAATGATCCTCGTAGAGCGATTACATTCAGCTCCTGCATAAGATTATGACAGTCGTGTGACTTCAATCCCGCCAGCTTCAGTTCTTTGGTATTAACACAATTACGGATGTTCGAAGAGTAACCTGTTGGAACCTTAACAGACTTCAAAGCATTACAGTAACGCTTCTTCTCCTCGGTCGACATAGTGTAATAAGCTGGAGGTAAATAAGATTTACCTTCTTCCTCTACAGGGGCTAGAGACGATCGGATACCAAGCTGTACAAGATCTTTCCGCGCTTTTAAGCCATCCTTTGTCTTTCCAGGGGTATTCATCAGCGTACCTACAAGTGCTTCACATACGTTCTTCTCAATATGCATCACATCGAGACAGTGACGTACGTCCAAATGCTTCCAGTAATCTAGTTTGAAGAAGATCGAACACTTCTTCCAACTGCTATTCGACGCCTTCTTCTTCTTTCCCTTACCAAATTCATGATCCATCCCAGTAACCTTTTATAGAACCTCCTCTCCAGTTAAAGGGATTGGGGAGGGATCATGCTCTTCTCTCCCGTTGAACCAATTCTTTGCTCGCCTCCAAGGATGTCCCGTCGGAAGAAATCTTCTGTGCCCGAGATACACCGGCTTACCACCGTGTTTCAATTGACAATAACTAGTCTTGCTCTCACATATGGGACATGCAAAGTGACCTTTCACTGAATAACCGCCCAAGTTACCTAATGCAGGAAAGTCATTTATACTCCACAACAACATTCCTTGCAGTTTAAACTCCTCATCACCTCGACTGCCATCAGGTATCCAGACACCCACATCGAATAAATTATGCAAATCTTCGATCAAAGGCGCTAGGTACACGTCAATATCGTTACCCGGTTGTTTAGGACCAGATATCATCATGGACAATAACACATACTTACGTTTCATCATCAACCACGATGGCAGATTGTAAATCACAACCATAACTGGCCAAGAACTATGGGTGCTAGACATGTTACCAAAGGGGTTCATGCCATCAGTGGATAAGCCTAGCCTCACATTCCTGGGCTCAGCAGCAAATTCAGGGTACCGCTCGTCCATTTTCTTCCACTGATCTCCATCTGAGGCATGTGAAATAATGTCATCATCCTCCCTAGCCCTATCCGCATGCCATGTTAGCAACTTTGCATCCTCGGGATTTGCAAACAATCTCTTCAGTCGAGGAACCAGCGGAAGGTAATACACTACTTTAGCCGGCGTTTTACATCTAAACGGCGTCACACTCTCACCGCATACCTCTACGGTCCCCATCTTTGACTTGTACCGAGGTTCATTGCAGACTCGGCATGTATCTCTATCCTTTTTATCTCCCCTGTACAACAAACAATCGTTAGGGCATGCATGAATCTTCTGCACTCCATTCCCATAGGACATAATATCTTCTTAGCAGCATATACTCGATCAGGACACAAGTTGTCAGTGGGTAGCAACTCTTTCATCAACTCTAACAATTCAGTCATCCCCTTGTCAGATATTCCATGGCGCGCCTTTAAATTCATCAACAACAACGTAGAACCAAGAACGGAATGTTTGCAACCCTTGTACAATGGTGTCTCTTTATCATTATACATCGCCGCTAACATGCTCGACTTTCCTACCCAATCCATTGCCACGTCTTCCGCCATTTCATCAAGACAACCATCATAACGCAATCCATCTGCCCCAAGCTTAACATCAAACTCTCCATCATTATGACTTGCACCTTCTCCATGCCAAACCATGTTGTATATGTAGGATCAAAACCTCTACAAACCAAATGTTCGCGCACAACGTCTACATCCTCATAAATCGCGTTGTTAAGGCAATCTATGCAAGGACATCTTAGCCCACCCATTCTCTTTTCTACACAATCCTTCCAACCAACATCAATAAACTCTTGAATCAAATCCGTATAACCTTGTGAGAGACGCTGATTCTCCAACATGATTTCACTACGACCCATGCTTAACAAGATACTATCAACAACGGTTTTGCTACAACACTCAAACATTCCACAAATTTAGCACCCTAACAACTCTACAAATCCATATAAACAAGCACACACACTAATTAAAAACAGTTTGCCCATTCCACAACCAATCAACAAAAAAATCAAAAACTCATACCTTTGTGTTCTTGGGCAAAATCAAGGCCTGAAAATGTGAGCAAAACTTGAGACAAAACAAAAGGAGAGTCCTTTTATCTACTTCTTTTATTTTCATTCCCGTAAAAAATCATCTTTTATACACCCAGCTACGACATTGTTACGAAATCGCTTCCCTATTCGCCCGCTACATTTAAATACAAACGAAATCGTAAACTGAAACGCCTCTGGTCATAACTACAGGCGAACTCGCTTCTTCAGTAACGCCTGCTGGCTTCAATAAAAGGCGATTTCGCAACTAGAACGCGTCTTAGCATGTATGGGCGAACAACTTTTCTTATTTCAGGCGGGTGCTGCTGGCGAATTCGTCACCCAACACGCTTGTCAGCTAACACGGTTCAGAGTTCGCCTTCTATGGACATTTTTAATACACTTTGGAAAACGCCGTGTTTTAATTGTGAAACGCCGTGTTTTTTATTTTTGCCCTAGGCGAACGGCAGGTTACAAGTTCGTAACCTATTTACTTGGCGGTTCCGCCAAAATCCGGCCAAAACGACGTGAAAATGGTGCCGAGAAGCATATGCTTGTGCACTAGTGTTAAGAACCTTTCTGAGGCTGTTTAACTTGAGAAATTTTTTTAGCATTCCCTGACCATCAATAGGAGCAGTCCAATGATTATTGATAACAGTCATGAACTGCTCCCTTTTGAACCAAATGTTAATAAACCTAAATGGTCTGGGGACTGAGGGTATGTC
The DNA here is from genome assembly GCA_948330725.1 of Sherardia arvensis. Taxonomy (NCBI): domain Eukaryota; kingdom Viridiplantae; phylum Streptophyta; class Magnoliopsida; order Gentianales; family Rubiaceae; genus Sherardia; species Sherardia arvensis. The sequence continues at coordinate 32,589,397 of OX415235.1, forward strand.
AATGCCCATTCTAAGAAGTAGAGGACAGTGATCAGAGGGTTCCTTATTTAGGACATGAATGGATGACTGTGGGAATTTTGTCAGCCATTGAGTGGTGCAGATGCCCCTATCTAATCTCTCAGTTGTCAATTTTTTTTCCATTTTCCTTTGTTCTACCATTGGACCATGTGAAAAAATTGCCAACTGTGTGTACTGGAACTAGACCTAGTGAATGAATAAAATTGTTAAAATCTCTAATACTTGCTAGACTAGGAGATGAATGTCCTCTATATTCAGATAAAGAGATCATGGCATTAAAATCACCTATGAACATAGCAGAAATTAAATTTAGAGCTTTTAGATTAGTCAATAAGTTCTCCCTTTCTTTCCTAGTTCTCAAGCCATACACAAAAACCATGTCAGTGTTTAAGTTTAGTGTATGGCAAGAGATTTGTTTTGAAAGGAATTGATTATGATCCAAACTGGACAATATGCTAATTGAATTATTCCACATTAACCATATTTTTGACAAATTGGAAAAATGCAATTTTGGAAATGCAGTTGTGACATATATGATGCACATTTAGTGTTATCATGTTGGGGGTCAATAATAACAGAAGATCAACTTTATGAGTTCTAACTAGTCTAGCTAATCTCAGCATGGAGGATTCCATGCCTCTAATATTCCAGACAAGAACATTAACTCCCATAGTTGTACTAATCATTTTTTCTTGGGCTTTAGGCTCTTAGTGGCTGTCCTAGTAATGATTTTGTTAACCTGATTGAAATATGTAGTTACTTAATTTCTTTCAGGATCATCCCCTAGATTCTCAGCAAAAAGTTTTACCTCATTTTGCATACTAGGAGTACCTTGATCAGGGGCCTGGGAGGACTGATCAATAGGAGGGTTCTCCATGGGATTTTCCATCTGAGCACCTTGATCACTGGCAATGATGATTTCTTCATCCACATTTGCCTCCTCTTTAGAAATCAGAGGGAGAAATCCGTTGTCTGTCTGTCTTGGTTGAGAGTAAAAGGAAATTTTATAAGTATTTAAAGAAAATTCACTGGAGACAATGGTGTTACCTGGATGTATGTTAATATCATCAGCAGCAAATATTCTGTGTTTCTTTGGAGTTTTCCATTCAGGTTGGGATTGGTTCATTGCTCTGATGATCTATTGAACTGGAGAGGTGTAGGGGATGATAGCTGTCGCTGGGATGGAGGGTATTTCTTCTAGAGTATGGTCTATTTCAGTAGGTTTTGGTGAAGACTGTGTTTTGGCACTGGGAGAAGTAGGCTGGTGCTGTTCTTCCTCACCATCTTAGAGGATGTGTATAGAGGCTTGGTGAGGTGGTGTGTGTTTTGGAGCTGAGCTACTAGAGGGTGCTGTGAGTATCTGGCTAGGGGGGTCTGTGAGTTAAGGGAGGATATTGGTAGTGTGATAGCAGGGCCCTTGCCTTTATCAAGCTGACTAAGGGGAGCAGGGCCCTTGCCTTTATTGCAGTGAAGGTTTTTGAGGGTTGGCATTTCTAATGGGAGCATTTTTTTTGGTAGGGGGTGGCCTATTGTTGATCATTGGCCTCATTTCAGGATGAAGGATCCTACACTCACTGATTTCATGTCCTAGATTTTTGAAATGCTTACAATAGGCTGGAAGATACTCATACTCTATAGGGAAGTCAGCCACTTCACCATCAAGGTTTGTTGTGAGGGTAACATAAGTGTGGATCTTAGCTAACCAAATCTTAACACATAGTTTAACTGCAGAAGGCCTAGTCAAACTAGCTGTAGCTGCATCCATTTTAATGTACCTACCAACACTATTGCCTATAGACTCAAGCATTGCAGTATTGTACCAGTTGGGAGATTGTGTATGGTTATCCAAACAGGCAAAATGGATGTTTCTGTGTCAGGGGTAAAATTGGGTGTCCATTTAAACACTTTCATTTGAACCACTTTCAGTGACCAGAGAGATTTCATCCAGCATCTCTGGAAATCCTCTGAATCCTCAAATCTAATCAAAACATGTTCATAATCAATAGAGCCCAGTTGGTACCTTCCATTGAATCCGACTGATTTGAAAGCCTCATTCAGAAATTCCATCGAGAACTTTATTTTGGTGAATTTTTCGATGAGAGCATTGGAGTAGTGAGCAGATAGTTGGGCTACCTCTTCCGGCGAGATTAAACATGCTATCTTGCCTTTGTGAGTAAGAATCGGTTGGATTGAGGGGTTGGATGGCAGTGCAGAGAACAACGGGGAGGGTTTTGTGTTTAGAGCTTGGAGAAAACTGCGAGGAGCGGTGGCGCCGCCGCTGGGGAGCGGCGGTTCCGTCACCAATTTTCCGGTTTGTCACCGTTCAACGGCTTGAATGTCAGAAAATATATGTGTAACAGTTATCAAAGTAACTGTTTGAGGAAAGAAATGCGGGCATTAATTTTGAGAGCACAGAAAGAGAGGAGAGAGGGATTGTATCATAATAATGTAAGTATCTAATTGAAATGTATTATATGTAGTTAATCATGCCAAATATATCATTTACATGTAGTTAGGAAATATTTGTTTGAATTATTAGAAATTGAAAAAAATGAGGAAATATTTGTTTGTTTTTTTCAAGTAAAAATAAATCTCCATTCATGTCTCTGCAAAACGTTCAGAATCGTTTGAATTCAAGAAAGCTGGTGCAATATTCCAAACTATTCTATCCTCCGAATTCCCCTTTACATAGATAGCTAATTTATGAGTGAGCTAAAATATTGTCATACCTCGAAATTCAGCACGGACTTGAGAAATTTCCTGTTCTTAGTTTGTTCTTCAAGGATAAGATTAAGCTGGCACACGAGGTTGGCGGTTTTTCCAAAACTTTTGTTGCTCTGATAAGTCCAAAACAATCTCGCATAATGGTTACCTCTCTCATCTCCAGCTCGCTTGCTAGCTCCAGCGCCAAATCTAATGACATGCCTGATGCGTATAGTGGATCGGAAATTCCTGGAATTTTTTTCCCCTTTGCTTTGATAAATTCTCAACCATCTCCAATTGCTATTGCTTCAATGCCCACTCTACCTTATACCGGCATCAAAACTTACTCGTGTACCTCTCGGCAGGACCTTATTAATGAGTCATCTGAGAGCCCCATAGACGTTCTTTCAAGCCACGAGTAAGCCGCTTGGAATAACCAAAGATTCGCGATTACCGAGACTGCAAATATTCCGCTTCAAACTTCTGATCCGTAAAGGTTCGCTCGTTTCTTTACATATAAAAAGTAATGGCCTGGAAGAGTAAATATAATTGAGGGAATTAGATGAAAAAAATAAATATATTAAAATTATAAAATTTATTGAAGAATATAAAATTTAAAATCACAGCTTAAAGGTAATGAAATATCCATTTAAACCGTGCCCCAAATTGCATTTTTCTCGCGCAAATAGTGTTGTTGGTTTTTATTTTAAATGTTAAGAATGAATAAAATAATTAGGACCTATGCATGATAACAGTCAAATACAAACTTTACAGTTTGAAATTGGTTTTCAAAACTGTATTGCAGTAACTGAAGCAAAAATATGGATTTTCTACAATAATAATTTCACAATTGTGTGCTCTCTCAGACTGACCAATTCATCCAAGTTTCAATCACAGAAAGTACCTCTCTTGAAAATGGAATAGTGTTTTTGTATATGCTCAGGTCACTAGGACTCCAAGAAAGCAATTAAATTGGTTACTGACATTCTTGGTACGGTATACCGTACCAAAACTTAATGTTGGGATAGTATTGGTATTGAATTTTACATATCACGGTATTACCATACCGTACCAACTTATATAATTCAATTATTTAAATATGTAATTACACCATATTATTTACTATTAATTTTTTCCCCACCAAGTCACAAATTATTTTTGTAACACTAAAATTCCTTAAACATGCCCAACCAAAATTCTATTTCCAACATTATCTATCACTTTCTCTAATAATTTAACTCACTAGTTAGTATTCAAAAATTAATATCATCGATATTTTATAAATTTAAAATAAAAAATGTTACTCTGCGCAAATATTATTAATTTTCGATGTGATGTGATTGTAGTTAGTAGTGTTTAGATGTATCAATTTGAAGCTTTGAAAAATCCAATTCTGCAACTCTAAATAATTAGAACTACGCAACTATTATAATGTTTCACTTCATGATGATTTTGATTGAATATGTAAGATTAGCGATATAGCTTTATGTATCTTTTATTCGGGAATATAAAGATTTCTTTCACTTTTTATAATCTTGATACAATAATGGTATATACTGAATACCAACAGTTATTGTCAGTTACCAACGAAATGGTATACCGAAAAATTTGGTTGGTATTGGGAAAAAAACATGATATCCGTAGCGATTCCAGCCCTAGTCTTTTGAGAATGTGCATCAGAATTTACTGGACTCAGAAAATAAGGAGGCTAATCTAGAGGATGTATATCAAGCTACAAACTAATAGGACAGTGATCTCACCAACCTGAACAGGGAAAAGGTTTTGCTGATCAGGGCACAGAAGGAGACAACTACACATTGGAGGCAGACAGCTAATATCAGGTGGCTGAAGGGTGGATGCTAACACACAATACTTCACCCACACAGTCAAGGAAAAGAGAGCAAGGGTCAGGATTTCAAAAATTAAAGATGGAAGTGGGGTATGGATAACAGACCCTGAGCTGATCAAAGAGGAATGCATCTAATTTTTTAAGGAACTGCGGAAATCCACCAGATGAAACTGGACAGTTCACGGAGCACTTCATGGAAGTAATACCTAGAGTCATAACACCAGAGAATAATGAGACATTGCTTACAGAAGTTGGAATGGGAGAATTAAAGAGGGCTATGGATACTCAGGACACTTTTTTACAAGCTGCTGGGATGTAATTAAGCTGGATTTGAAGGATACGGTAGTAGAACTTATGACTGGGAAGCTATTACCTAAAGCCATCAGTAGCGCCTAGCTTGCACTCATCCCAAAAAAGGCCAATCCATCCACCTTTGCAGAATACAGACCAATCAACCTCTCCAATTTCTTATGGAGAGGCTGAAGCCACACATGAACAAGGTGGTATCAATACAACAAATTAATTTCATGGCAGGTAGGGACATTGATGATAACGTGCTACAAATGATGGAGATGACCAACCTGCTCAACAAAAATCAAAGATATCAGAATATAGTGGTCAGATATTAGACATGCAAAAAACCTTTGATAGGGTCTCATGGGGCTTTCTGAATTCAGCGTTGATTCATTTTGGATTCCATGGCAAGTTTGTAAAACTAATATTGCAAAAAATTTCACAAGCTTGGTTCTCAATGCTAATCAATGGAGTGAGTAGTGGATTATTCAATTCAGCTAGAGGAATCAAACATGGGGATCCAATCTCCCCCTTCCTATACAAAATCATATCAAAAGGATTTTCTAGAGGAATGCAAAGGTTATTCAGCATACAACATTGGGAAATTTTATTGTGCCAAGAGGTGCCCGCCCTGCCCACCTAATGTATATTGATGACACTGCAGTGTTTATCACAACAAAAAAGAGGAATTTAGAAAGATTGAAGGCATTTCTGGAGGCATATGAAACTGTTTCTGGGCAGAAGGCTAACTTTGCAAGGTCAGAAATATTTGCACATCTAAAAGCAAACTCTACCAAGCTGAGAATGATCAGAAAAACATTGGAAATGAAAAAAGGAAAGATCCCTTTCACATACTTGGGAGCCCCTATTTTTCATGGAAGAAACAAGGTTATATATTACCAAGATGTGCTGGAAAGAATGGAAAAAGTGGTTGTGAAATGGAAAAACCACTGGTCGACTGGTTCAGGGAGATTGACACTCATCATTCATCAATTCAGCACCACTAGCAATCCTAACACACATGCTGACAGTCCTGAATCCTCCACAGAAGTTATTAAAAAAATGGAGAGTATAGCATCAAAGTTTTTCCGGGGACAGTTAGAAAGGGGATAGAGAAAGAGTTGGAGAAAATGGACAAAATTGGGCCAGAAATGTTAGAGCCATAGTGAAGGCATTCTCTTGCAAATTATGGTGGAAACAGCAACAAAACAAGATACTATGGCCTAATTTATGTGGTCACTGCCAGAGAGCTATAAAAAGTCACAAGTTTGGAAGAGAGTCTGCAGCATCACACCATTTGCAATACACAAACAATGATACTCTATGGAAAAGGAAATAACTCCTTTTGGGATGGAAACTGGCTAGGAAATGGAGCATTGTTTTACCACTGGCCTGAGCACATAAAAATACCTTTCCGATAAATTACAATGCATGAGTTTTTTTCTAACAAATTATTTTATCTTAAACAAATGGAGTCACACTTGGCTACCAACATTTTCCAAATATTGCATACAAATATCGCACAAGATTGGCCTACTTTGATCGATCGTTGTCCATGATGATTTAACTATGGAAAAGCGGGATTAATAGAGAAGGGTAATTCTATCGAAAAAAAAGGAAATGAAAGAGTTGAGAATTTCCATTTTCTAATTTCATTTCAATTTCCAGTCACTTTTATGTTTCAACAATGGTAACTGGCATCAAATAACAAACATACTTTTAAGAAGCTCTGAATATATATATATATATATATATATATGCACATATCTAAAATATATATAGAGCAAGTCTAACAGGTTCTCCATTCATATTCTCCATAATATGGAAGCAAATCTCATCTTCCTCATATTCTTTTGCCTCAAATCCAACAGTTTCTCCATTTCACATTTCCTATAATTCATTGACATTTAATACTACATATTTATCCTATTGTCTTCTATTTTTTAATCATACATTCAATATGTCCAAATAATAATGAACAAACAAATAATGAACCTATAATACACGTTACAATAACATTTCATATTTGAAATTACTTACTCCATAATATTAAATGGTAAAAATACATTTTATAAAACAACACATTACGAATTATAATATTATTATTTTTGTAATGTATTATGAATAATTAGACTCGTCTCTTTTCAATTATTTGTTTCAAGTTATTCTTTTCAACCATTAAAATAAAATTAAATGTTTAATAATTTTTTTTAGTTTAGACGTTATGACTTATAAACAAATGTCAAAATAAATATATTTATGATCTTAAAATTTAGTAAATTCATATTGGAAAATAGATTATATCTGATTATTAAATATCAGTAGATATGTACATGTAAAAATAGTCGTGTGAAATCTTATAACAATCGTTTTTATGCATATTTTTAGAATATGTATTTTTGATAAAATTTTATTGTAATTATTTAATATATTATCATTTAAAATTATTATTGAAGAGAAAGAATTGATGAATGAAATAATAAAAATAATAAGTAGCATTAAAGTTTGCTTCCCTAAATCTTCTCTCTCTTTCTGCAAATCTGGGGAATCAATTCTTCTCTCTTCAAGTTCCCTATTATGGATGATGGGTTGGAGAACCTGTTAGAATTAAAGGCTCCAAATTCCCCATATTCAATTAGAATCACCATTACAACAAAATTGTTGGACTTACTCTTATAAATACCGCAGCCCATTTTCAGAAATTTAAAAAAAAAAAAAAATATATATATATATATATATATATATATATAAATGATAATTTTGAAGTAATTTTATAAATCACACAGAGTACAAACAAAATATATATAATGACTTCAATAATATAAAAAACTAATGCTCAAACATTAACGAAGAAGTGAAAAAGTCCCATTGAATGTCAATCGTTCTCTCTCTCAAAAACCAAACGCTCTCACCTCTCTCTACAATTATTACGACTTCATCCACTTTCCGACAGAATAAACCCGTTCAACGGTAACTGACACCGTCAGTCCGCCGTGAACGGCTCTTTTCACCACCACCGCTCCGTCGTCATGGCGGAGCCATCCTCGTCCAGTGGCCAAAAGACTTTTCTTAATGCCCTAAAATCCAATTCCCCTCCCCTTTCGACGGCCCTTCCGACCAATCCAGAAATCAAGGCCACGTCTGAATTCAAAGGAGAACTGGCGTGCATCTTTACGCCGGAGCAGATCGAGATTCTGAGCCGGCCCTACCGTAATGCCCTTATTGGCAAGTTCAGCAGAGGTCGACCTTCTATGCCTTCCATTGAAGAAGCTTTCAAGGCTGCAGACTTCACCGACAGCTACCAGTTAGGTGCCATCGACCATCGACATGTGCTGATCCGATTCGCAGACAAGCTGGATTTCCAGAGATGTTGGATGAAGGCGAACTGGGCAATTGATGGTTTCCCTATGAGAGTACTGAGATGGACTCCTGATTTCTCAACAGACACAGAGTCTTCAATTGTACCAGTGTGGGTAACTCTCTTCAAACCCACAGTTTACTACTATAATGAGGCTGTTCTGGAACAGTTAGGCAACACCATAGGCACCTTTATTAAGATTGATGCTGCCACACAACTTATCACCAAGACCTTCAGCTATCAAAATATGTGTAGAAATAGATTTGCAACAGCCAATACCCACTGAAATTAAGCTTGGTTCTACTGTGAATTGTCAGAAAGCCAAGTTAGAGTATGACAACATCCCCACCTACTGCTCACATTGTAGGAAAGTTGGCCACAACACTCAGATATGCAGAGAGCTTCACCCTGACCTAAAATACAGAAATAAACCATCCCAACAAGCCCCTGCAACCAAACAGCCTACTCCCATCCTAAAACCCTCAGTGGCTGTCCCAACTCCTCCAATACTCCCCTCAACCTCCAACAATATTGATACCAATTCTCTCCCCAAGAGTACCACTCCTCAGACACTGAGCAAGGATACACAGCACATCTCTTTTGGAATGAGGAAACTCCATAGGGTGGTGAAGAAAAAGCCAGCAAAAAAGAGGACCAAGAAATGGCAGCTTGCTAAAAACTCCAGCAAAATGTTACCAAGCATTAAAGCTACTACAAGTGCTGCTACCAATCCTTCTCTGTATGATTCCACTCCTCAAAAGCTTACAAATCCTGGTACTACCCAATCCACATTACTTCCAAGCCTTAACATTATACCTCCTCCTCCCATTAAGCCACATGCCTCCTCCTCTCACCAACTTCCAGTCACTACAATTACTTCAACCCTAAATAACTCTCCACCTGCACCAGCTACAAGCATCACTTCATCCTCTCACTCACACATAACCCCCCCATTCACCCAATCCATGAGGAGAGCTACTCTTCACAGGCACCAGTCTCCATCAACACAAGAAGACCCTTTCACTCTGGTTACCTCAAAGCCAAAGTTGAGGAATAGATATGCAAAAGATGACAATACCATTGCATCAGGTTTGCACCCCTCCCCATTTTAAAGCTGACGGTCTGCTCTTTCTCTCACAGGACATAAATAGAAATAGATTCACCCCTCTACTGGATCACTCCCAGGAAGATGATGAAGCTTATCTATCAGAAACTGACTCTGCAAACTCTAAGGAGGAGCAGGTATCAAGTTCTAAACTCCCCAAACTTGCTTCCGCACAAAAAGCTAAATTGAAGTCATTTTTCACTCAGTTTAACAAAACTATGTCATTTTCAAAGTCCTCATCAAAAAATCTCTAAAACATAATCTTAATGATTATACACAATCATAAAATAAATGTTTTGGTTTGGAATCTGCAAGGAATGGAAACTGCACTTGATAGATTAGTACTACTCACTAATGATAACAACATTGATCTGTTGTGTTTAATTGAACCTTAACACCCTAGCTCTAATTGTGATCATTACAAAAATATTCTTCACTTTCCAAATTGCATTTGTTCTGCTTCTGGTGATATGTGGATTCTCAGGAAAGATAACCTGCAACGCACACTTGCACTAGACAACCCACAATTTATGCATGTTAAAATACAACAAACTACCATTAATGTGTCCATGCACGGAGTCTTTGTATATGGTCTAAGGTCAAGAAAAGGTAGAAAATCTTTGTGGTCTGATCTCAAAGTCATACCTGATCTTGCTACATTTTTCATAGGTGACTATAATTCCATGTTGTCTCTAACTGATTACAGTGGTCCCTCATCTCCATCTCTTGGGAGTATGAGGGATTTTCAGAAATTTATTGATGACATGGCCTTAGTTCACATTCACACAGTGAGAAACGAATTCACTTGGACTAATAAAAGGTTAAAACCCACACTGGAGAAGTTAGATAGGGGTTTGTGTAACAATCAATGGAACACACAGTACCCAAACTCCTCAGTGTTAGTCCTTAATAGAGAAAATTCAGATCATTCCCCACTCTTCCTTAGAATAGACACACAAGTACAATCTGTACCTAGATCATTTCGGTTTATCTCCACATGGTACAAAAGAACAGAATTCCAACACTTTATCCAGTCTGACTGGAACCTCCCTATCCCAGAATCTGGTATGCTAAAGTTCTTTCTAAAGCTACAAAGATTAAAAAGGGAGTTAAAGGTTTGGAATAAGGAAGTTTTTGGAAATGTACACAAAAATGTAGAATTGGCTGAAGAGGCACTTAGGCTTCAGGAAATTATTTTTGATCACAATCAATGTGATCAGGAACTAATTTCCCTCAAACACAAAAATACCCTTCTGAAAAAAGCCATTAAGGAGCATAGGCATTTCTGGAAATATAAAACTCAAGTTAAATGGTTTAAGGAGGGAGATATTAACTCTAAATTATTTCATAACTCCTTAAAAGAAAAAAGATCTAAGCTGAGTATTTCCAAGGAGTTGTGCAGGGATCTGGTTAGATGATATGGCTGATATTGAAAATGAAGCCATTCAATACTACACACAACTTCTAACCAGTGAGCAGACATCAGAGGATCTCCCTTTTGCCTCACATTTTCTTACACAAATCCCAGCCTTGATTTCTGAGGAACAAAATAGGGATTTTATCAAACCTGTCACCCTGGAAGAATTGAAACAGGTTGTATTTTCTTTAAATAAAAGTAGCACTCCAGGACCTGATGGTTATAGTGCCTATTTTTATAGAAAGTCCTGGGATATCATCTCTTTGGATTTGATTGAGGCAGTGAATGATTTCATGACTGGTGCAGAAATACCAAGGGGTATTCCTGCAACCCGGATTACCATTATACCTAAAAAGGACACCCCTATCTCATTTGATGATTACAGGCCAATCAGCCTCTCTAATGTAATCAATAAAATTTGTTCTAAGGTCATAATGTACAGGCTTAGTCCAGTTATGAATGACATTATTTCCCCTAATCAGACTGCCTTTATTAAAGGAAGGGACATTTCAGACAATGTTCTCTATCTTAGGAGCTGGTTACACATTTAAATAGAAAAGCTAGAGAGCCTAACTGTATTTTAAAGTTAGAATTGAGGAAAGCTTTTGATAGGGTTAGCTGGCCCTTCCTCAGAATGATTCTCAGAAAATTTGGTTTTCATGAAAACCTAATTACATGCATTATGAACAACTTATCACATGCCTGGTTTTCTATACTAATAAATGGCAAGCCTGTGGGGTTTTTCAAGTCCTCTAGAGGCATTAAACAGGGAGATCCTTTATCTCCTTTTCTGTTTAATATTTTCACAGAATCATTCTCAAGGAGTTTGACCTACATTTTTAACAATGGGAAGCTGAACTATTACAATCTTCCAATGAATGTAATGTCACTATCCCATATCTCCTATGCTGATGATACTGTGCTTTTCATCTCAGTAAATAGGAAGACAGTGATCAATTTAATAGCTTTTTTAGCTATTTTTGAAAAAAGTCACTGAATAGAGAATTAATTATGAAAAGAGTGACTTTTTCCTAAGTAAACATGTTTCTTTGGCTAAAACAAACATGATCAGAGATATACTGGGTATGAAGCAAGGTTCATTTCCATTTAAATATCTGGGATGCCAGATTTTTCAAGGAAAGTTATTGGACTGTGACTTTAAACCTTTGTTGCAACAGATTAGCAAAAAGTTAAGCTTCTGGAGAAATAAGTGGCTTTCCACTGGGGGGAAAATCACACTAATACAGTCAGTCCTATATGCCATTCCCCAACACATTTTCACTGTCATGTCCCCTACCCTCCATATGATTGAAACCTTGGAGAAAATGTTCTCTGTCTTTCTGTGGGGATCAACAGCAGTTAGGGCAAAAAATAACTGGAGAAAATGGTCCAAGCTATGCTTCCCTGTGCAGCAAAATGGCTTGGGCTTTAGGACTATACCCCACATTGTCCAAACTTGTTCATTAAAGCTTTGGTGGAAGTTCCAAAATGGCTCAGCCCTATGGACACATTTCCTTCAATCCCTTCCAACCTCTTCCAGATCCTCCCAAACTTGGCTGAGAATCTGCCAAGTTAACCAATTATGTGAAAAAATTTCACTGGTTATTCATGGCAAGGGTAGCTGTAATCTCTGGTCAGCAAACTGGACTGGCCTTGGCCCCATTCTTGACCATCTTCCTCCAGACCAAACAGACATACCTCTAAACTGTACTGTGGCTAAGTTCTACACCCATAAACATATCTATTTGCCACACTTTCTTGGTGCTGCCCCCCCCCCCCCCCCTCCCCTCAGATATATAGTCAACTGCAAAATCTCACACGTTTTCAACATAGAGAGGATAGGCTTATCTGGAAACCTTCACTTATTGGCTCCTTCTCATTTAAATCTGCTTACCAGATTCTACATGATCACAGACCATCCTCTCCCTCTTTGGCAAAACTTTGGAAAATTAGAGTACCAAAAAAGATCATTTTCTTTGTTTGGAGACTTTTTAACTCTATATTGCCTTTTGATGAGGTTTTAAATCACTATGGTTTTCATTTGGTTTCAAAATGCCCTTTCTGCACACACTCAGACTCAATTGACCATTTTTTCAATCAATGTGCACTCTCTGTTGATATTTTGAAAACAATGTTAGCTTCTATTGGTATTAGGGATATCCAATTTAGGGAAATCTGGGATATAGTATCCTATTATCTGACATACAGTGGACTGTCAAGCTTCCAGGCTAAGCTGATAAGAAGCTTATGTTGTATAATAGTTTGGTCTTTGTGGAAAGCCAGATGCAAATTTATTTTTGAAGAAGTTCCCCTTAATAATAGAGTCATTATAAAGGAGATAAAGCACACATTGCACTTATCACTGGTTGCATACCCTCTTACCATCTCCCAGGAAATGGATGTGCAATTAGCTTCAGCCTCTTTTATCCCATTTATTCAAAAGCCACCAAAACCAAAGCTCAGAATCTTGAAATGGTCAAGGCCAGACCTAGGTTTTAAACTGAATGTTGATGCCTCTTTTAATGGCACACAGTCTGAGTATGGCTTAGGGTACATTCTAAGGGACTCTTCTGCTAATTTTATTGCTGCAGGCACATTCTTCTGCAAGGCTGAATCTCCACTTGAATCAGAAATTAGAGCAATTATTACTGGATATCAATTTGGTTCATTTTATGGCCATAATTTTTTATGCATTGAATCTGACTCTCTCACAGGCATTTCCATGATCAAGAATCCAGTGACAGCTCATTGGAAGCTGTTCAGATTATGTGATGAAGCTAACAGACTCATTCAGGCACCTATGCAGCATGCTCTTAGACAGTGCAATCTGGTGGCAGATGGACTTGCCAAATTTGCACTGGACAGCAGATGTACTCACATGTTTACCTGGGATCAGTTGCCATCTGATATCAAGGCCACTCTTCTACTGGATCAATCCCAAATGCCTTCAATCAGAGTTTAGGCTCCACAACAGCTTGTCTTATGCCACCTCTCAACTCATATAGCACCTGGATTTGCCAGGATTTAGCTCACTTCATATGAAATGGCTGTGTCTATTATTGTACTCAATTCTTTTGATCAATCTGTCTAAATCAGAGCCGCTTTGAGCTTTTTTTTGTAATTCTTTAATAGACTTAGATCTAGATTGTTTGGTTTTCTTTTGTATATAGTTAGATAGCTCTATTCTTTTGAAAGCACTAGAGTGCTTTTTTAGGACTTATGTCCTTGTATCAAAACTCTGTCCAGTTATGGCATAGGGTCTGGGAAACCTAATACATCCTCCCCACTTCTAAGTGGTTTTAACTTAAAAAAAAAAAAAAAAAAGTGAAAAAGTAGTCTGTCATTTGGAGTGGGAATAAATTATCCAAATAATTATGTTGCCATGCATGCACGAGTTTGATTGCAATATTGATTAGGAAAACGGGCGGAAATTAAGTCGAGAAGATTAAAACTGATTTACTTCCCTTCCATGATTGCCATCAAAAAGATAATAAGAGTAATGCTTATATATATGGAGGTCTGGCAAGAAAATAGTTTTTCTTACCTATTTCCATACTCGAAGATAACCAGAAAATGACAGCCGTCAGAATAAGCACCGAGACGAGAACAAAACGTCAAAACTTTCGTATATAAAACAACATGAGGCCATAGACGGATGATCAGAACTAATTAAGTAGATCATCAATAATGGGAATCCAAAAGGAAGAGGTAATTGTGGTGATGGTTCCCCTGCCGGCGCAGGGACACCTGAACCAGCTCCTCCACCTCTCCCGACTCATCTCCTCCTATAAGATCCCGGTCCACTACGTGTCCACTCCCGCCCACACCCGCCAGGCACAGTCCCGCCTCCACGGCTGGGACCCCGACTCAAACCTCATCCACTTCCACCACTTCCCAGTCCCGCCCTACAACACCCCTCCGCCCGATCCAAACGCGTCCTCCCGCTTCCCGGCGCAGCTCGTCCCCGCCTTCTTCGCCTCCACCCACCTCCGCGAACCACTCTTCAACCTCGCGCAGACCCTCTCCGCCACCACCAAGCGGCTCGTGGTCATCCATGATTCCCTCATGCCATACGTCATCCAAGATATTCACTCTCTTCCCACCGCCAAATCCTACTCGTTTCACAGCGTCTCAGCCTTCGCTGTTCTCTCCTACATCTGGGAGGGAGCAGGGAAGCCAGACCTCCCCGAGACTGCTCTCCTCCAGAACCTTCCACCCACTCTCTACTCGGACGATTTCGCCAAGTTCATAGAATTGCATTTTACTGGAGTCAAGGTGGCCAGCTCGGGGAACCTTTTCAACTCGTGCAGGGGAATCGAGGCTCCCTTCCTCGACAGGATAGGGAATTTTAAAATGTCTGGAACGGATAAGAACTGGGCGGTTGGTCCGTTTAATCCTGTTGTTCTGAATCCCGAGAAGAAGAATAAGCATGTTTGTCTTGAGTGGTTGGATAAGCAGGCGCCTGACTCTGTGATATTCGTGTCGTTCGGGTCGACGTGTTCGGTGAACGACGAGCAGATCAAGGAGATGGCAACCGGGTTGGAGAAGAGCGACCAGAAATTCATCTGGGTTGTTCGTGATGCTGATAAAGGGGATGTTTTTGCCGAAGGGGAGGTTCGGAGATCGAATTTGCCACAAGGGTTTGAAGATAGGGTGTGTGGGAGAGGGATTGTTGTGAGAGACTGGGCCCCGCAGCTGGAGATCCTAGCCCATTCGTCTACCGGGGGTTTCTTGAGTCACTGCGGATGGAATTCGACGATGGAGAGCATCAGTCACGGTGTTCCGATCGCTGCGTGGCCGATGCACTCCGACCAGCCGAGGAACTCTGTGCTCATAGCCGACGTGCTGAAGATCGGTCTGCGGATTGGCGGTTTGACGGTTGGGTATGAGCTTGTGAAAGCTGAAACTGTTGAGACTGCTGTCCGGAGCTTGATGGATTCTGCTCAGGGAGACGAGGTGAGGCAAAGGGCCAAGGAATTGGGAATATTGGTGAAAGATTCCATCACTCAAGGGGCAAGTCGGTTGGAAATGGATTCTTTTATTGCTCATATTCGTAGGTGTGAGGATCCAATTTTCAGTTAAGATATGAACAAAACAGAATCTAGCCGTATTTGTTTTCTTGCTTTAATAAATCGGTTATATATGTATGGCCTCTTTGAGGAAGTCTTTTTTCAGAAGTATATACATATTAGAGCTGACAAATATGGCATATAATATTCCGTCGTTTAAAATTCTTGCATGTTATAAACACTGCATGACTATCATAACCATGCAACCGGCGATAGTGGTAAATTGTAAATGGTCGGATCTTGAAAGTTGTTTGAACTTGAAGGACTTTATAATTTGATATTTCCCTCAGCCATTGTCTTGGAGGCAATAATTTGGACCGTGACAACAAAGTTTGCAATGAAACTCACCGAACTGTCGTCATTTCCAAATGTTTGGACAAAGTAAGCAACGTGCCGAAACTGGGACCCCACCCAAATCCATACATTGTAAATATGGGTACGTACGTGGTGCCAAAACTGCCACTACATCATAATTGGAGGGACTCGTGCCCTTCTTGTAAACCATTTATCTTTTGTGAGGTTCTAATTTCTTTCTCTTTGGAATTATCACATGTGCTTTGTAGCTACAAGTTTTTTTTTTTTTATCCCAACCTAGAAGTGGTTTTACAAAGAAACTCAGGCGGATATCACCAGCTCTTTTGTATCAAATTGCATACTTTAGCTTTAGTTGGTGATATGGGCCCACATCCCATATAAGGCTATATGAAGTAGGCTAGCAGGAGGTTAGAAAGAGCCCAGCCCACAAGTTGACATCAGCTATGTTGGACGTACTTGGGGACAGGAAGGACACAATTATGACTCTGCACCCCCGAGTACACAACAAAAGGAGGACCACTCGGTTGAAAACCCGCTGGGATCTTCCGTTATAAATAGAGGGATGATCAACAATGAAAAGTTATGTTCTATCAGACTTACATACTCTTTGTATTTATTCATATTCTCTCTCCTCTGCATAAAACCCAATCTTCATCATCACGCCGGAGCGTCTACCCTCGGGAGACCCCGAATGCTTTGTTTTTCAGAATCCAGGTGAGAGATCCACCGCGGGTTAGGATTCCAGCTTACCCCGGATCAACCCTGTACCGGAGCTGGTATCCAGGACCAGACTGGTAGCATCAGTTGGCACGCCCAGTGGGACCGGTTATCTTGTGCTTCGTTATGCCACGCGGTAGGCCCAGAAAGTCCGGGGGAGAACCACCCCCGGAAACCAATCAGGCAGAGGGCGGTCCTAAGACAACAAGGGCCGCAGCTGCCATTGCAGCACGAAAGGCTGTTGAGGAGATGGAGCGGGCGCGCAAGGAGACTGCCCGTTTAGCTGCTGAGAAGGCGCGAGCGGCTGGTGAGAAGCGTAGAGGAAAGAAAACAGTGTCGGAACGCACCCTAAGGGAGATGCAAAATGAACAGAAGGAGAAAGCCCGGCAGGAGAAGGAGAGGCAGAATCAGGAGACTTTTGGGGATGGTGAAGGATCTGAGCAGGAGGAATATTAAGATTCCGGGGAGGAGACCCCGTGGGAAAACGAGCAAGGAGAGCCGAATACCATCCATACTAATGCTGCGTAGTTTGGAGAATTTCGAGCATGAAAGACAGCCCAAGCTGCTGCTCTTACCAAGGCACCCGAGGTGGTGGACTTGGAAAAAGACGGGCGAGATAGGACAGGGGAAGCTGGGGGTCATCAAATGCCCCCGGCCCAACAGATGCCCCAAGGACAACAAATGTTCCCGGGTCAGCAGATGTTTCAAGGCGGTTTAAACCCGCATGCTCAACCTTATTATGGCGGCCAGCAGACGGTCGCGTACCCTACCATATACGATACTCCATTCAATAACGGTTCGATTGAAGAGCGTCTGAGTAGATACGATACCCCTAAACCCATTCCCCGTGGGTTCCGGAGGTTTTGAATTATAAGTACAACGGGGATGGAGATCCGAAAGAGTTTGTCCACACTTACCTCAGCGTCATGGGAGCCCGGGATATTGATGAGCCGTTGCAGTGCAAGTTGTTGCCCTCCTACCTCCGGGGTAATTGCTTGAGCTGGTTTAAGAGCCTTCCCCAGGGATCACCACCCTAGTTAGAAGCTCCCGGGGAATTCGACTCATTCACCGGGGGAACGCCCGAAGGCTCGAAATTTTCATCCGAGGACAAGACATCGGGTGATGATTCCTTCTGGGGGGCTCCAATGATGATAGGTCCTTGAGCGCGGGGAGATTTTTTCTTCTTAGCAACAAATTTGCGCTTCCCTTTGCTCTTTTCCCGAGCTAGACGTCTTTGCTCCTTTTTGGCATCCTCAGAGGCAATAAAGGCTCAGATTCTTGCGGCATCGGCCCGGAGTCGAGATACCCTTCGAGCGGATTCTTCCGGGTCGACCGATACGCGGAACCCAAGATACCGTTCGACAGTAAAATCTATGAAAACCCGGCTGGGAATGAGGACCAGGGATGGAGGCAGATAGCGTCTCTCTCTCTTACGTTGCCACCACGCGGCAGTTTCCTCAAAAGCGGGACGATACCGAGACTCGGGGTCGTTCCATCCCATACGAAACATACGCACCAGCAACGCCCCGACTTCATGGGAAAAGTTGGTATAAAGCGGGGGTGAAACCCTCCCAAGCCGCAAACTGGTCAAATGATAGGTGAGTTGAAGTGTAACCAATTTCTCGCGAAGAATTAAGCTTCGGGCTGCCAGTTCCCGGCTCTCCTTCTCCAGCTTCAGATTTCTCCGGAGTGGATCACCCCTTTTCTCCAGCCACTTAAGTTTTTCGCAATAAAATGGAAGTTCAGACCAGACTAAATCAAACTCGTCCTTAAGCGGGGACTTAAAAGCATCGTGCTCAGCTTGTAGCATGGAGATGGTTGCATCCGCATCAAGGACGGCGTTTACCCAATCTTGAGCCAAGGATTGACACTGGGAAAGGGATCCGAACTGGTTGGATATTTCCCGGAGATTTGTCACGAGCGAAGTTACATCCGGGAACTCGTCTATCACCGACCCGATCCCCGATTGAATTAAGAGGTAACGGGTCTCAATCCCGTCCAACTGCCAACGACTTAGTTGTTCTTCTAATTCCACGCACCGGGGACACGATGATTCGCTCCCTCGATCGGATTCCGGGAGCTGGTCGTGACCTGGACGGAATCATACCGGGAGGATCATCCAGGGGCTTCATAAACAAGAAAATTTGAAGTAAGAAAAGATATGCATATATGAACAAACACTTGCAACTTGGAAAATAGAATAGATAATTAAGGATGAGATTAAAATCCGAAGATAAAACAAAAAGCGCATGTACCCTTACATCATTAGAGTCATTGCTCTCGTCCCTAGAGCTCTTTCTTCCTCCCTGAGTACAAAAGATAACTATTCAGAGGAGGAGACCGGGGAGAGCATTGTTTAAAAACGAAACAAAGAAATAACATCAAAGTTATAGAGATAGAGTATCTAGACTATACTTCTAAATCCGTATCTTCTCCATCAGTCCCAGTCGATTGCTCTTCTTCCCGAGCTTCTTCGTCATCCGGGGATTCCTGGGCTCCTTCATTCTCCGGGGGGACTTGATCTGCATTTTGGTCCGGAGACTTAACCTCCTCATCATCAGAGTCCTCACCCGCCTCTTCTGCTGATGCCACCGGGGTCTCGATGTCACCAAAGGTGGCAAAGTCATCCGGGCCAGGGTCCACTCTATCCTGGGATAACTTAGCGGCATCTTCCGCAAAAGAAGCGATATCCCCGGGCTCAACACTCTTGGCGCCTTCAAAAATGGAAGCCACCCCGGGTCCAATCCCCGCAACTCCCTCCTTCATAAACTGGTCCACGACATAGTTGAATCGCCCCTCAGCATTAGGGCGATACCAGGTATCCCGGAATTCGGTCCTCTTCTCCCGAGGCAGATACTCCCGTACGGACCTGTAGGCCGAATGCAGGATGGCTTCATTGGACACATCACAAAGTGCCAAGAGCTTATCTTCAAAAGAACGGCTCGTAAAAAGCTGATCGGTAAAGGCAAAACACAAAGCCTCTTGAGCGGGAGCCAGACCCCATTCCTCACCAATCTCCATGTCCTTCTTCACACGGGAGAGCTCCTTATGGGTTGCAACCAAATCCTTGTAGAGAGCAACGTTTTGCGATCTTAGTTTCTCTATCTCCCGGGAAAGACCGACTGACTTGGAGTCGCAAGCTTCATTGATCAACTCCCGCACTCCGGGGAAGCCAAACAGGTGGGAAGCATAGTCCTGAAAAAAGCAAAAGACTCATTGAAAACAACAACTAAAGTAAAGGAAAATTAAATCAAGACGTGTATTCAAATTTCCATACCTGGGAGCTGTCTAGCAGAACGGTACGGGAAGAGGACCTGTCCTTAGTCTTAGCAATCGACTCCAGTTGGCTCTCAGCGGTGGACTTGTCCAGCTGTTCCCTTCTTGGAATCCGGGAGGAGTCATGGGAATGAGCCTCAGTCTTCTTTTTCTTATGCGGATTGCCCCCAGACAAAGGAACGAGGAAAGCCAGAGAATGCCGGTTGCTGGATGACGGGGCTTCTGATAAAAGCCCAGTTGCTTTCCTGGTGTCTGGGGGACCTGGGGCCTTCACACTGTACCCCTCCCCCTCTGCTTTCCTCTTCTTCAACTCCGGGACATTCTCAGCCCCGGGTTTAATCTTCCTCTGCTTCTCAGAGGGAACTTTCCCTGACCCCTCACCAGACTTCGCCCCGGGTGGGACTATCACTGGTTTAGGGGATATGGCTGATACACAGAAATAAAATCAGAAATAGATGTATAAAACTATAAGAGGCAAAATAGAAAATGGAACTTACACAAGCTCCACTTCGAATACAGACGCCGCCGCTTCGAATACAGACGCCGACAGGTAAACACTTCCAGGGGGTACACCTCTCGGGGGAACTCATAACCTCCAGCCATCTGATAATCCCTGAAGCTCATGAAGAAACCCGCCACCAGGTTATAACCCTCGGCTACTGGGCGGAACTGAGCCGGCGGAAGTGCCCCCTTCATCTCTGCCACCCGTTGCTGATTCCACTTCGGGACGGGGTATTTCTTGTCGTCGAAGGTGAAATAATCCTTCATCCAGTCGTTGGTTTTGACAGAGTTGAGCCTCCTGGAGCAGATTTTCTTTGTCTTGGTACGACGCTGAACGTTAAACATCCCTCGGGAACAGTAGTACAGGACAAATAGTAGAAGCTACGAAACAAAGCAACGCTCCTGGTCACCCCACTCTGATGGCAAGAGTAGAGGAAAGCAAGCATCACGCTAACCACGTTAGGATGCACCTGGGCGGGAGAAATGCTGTAGTAGTTGAGAAATTCGATAAATAGCGGGGGGAGGGGAAAAGTGAGCCCGTGGAGAAACAGACGCTGGGGCACGCAGGCTTGGGACTCCATATCACCATCAAATGGTTTGAGCCCCGCGTCATAGGACAGCGGGACATACATCCGCTTAACCAATTCCCGGACATCACCATGCACCGCGGTTTCACCAGGATCCTTGGGGCGGGTGGAACCGGTGCTCCATAAATAACAGTGATCATAGAAGTCATTAGACCTTTCCCACCTGTGAGACGGGGAGGCGGCAGATCCTCTATGTCAAGGGAGTGATCGTCTTCAGTACCGGGAGCTCTATGACTCATATCCAACAGATAAAGAAGAAAAAATTAAGGAAGGGAGATATGATAGAGAAAGCAACAGCGCGTGATGAGTGAATGGGAAAAGAATGAGCTTTCTACTAATATTTATAGACGAGGCAGAGGGAAGAATTTCTGGGGAGTTGGGAAAAGTAGGCCCATTCTTCGAGAACGCAATAATGAGCATTAAAGAAAATACAGGATGCGAGGAGGCATGCGCGCGTTGGACGCGTATCAAGCGCGTAAACATATTCGCGACCCAGGCCATCTACACCAGAGTCTTTTCTTTAGAGACCCAGACTCCTGGTCCCTGGCCCGACCAACATAGCCCAGAAGTCAGGGTCTCGGGGGGGCTGGTGGTGATATGGGCCACATCCTATATAAGGCTATATGAAGTAGGCTAGCAGGAGGGTAGAAAGAGCCCAGCCCACAAGTGGTCCTATGGTGACATCAGCTATGTTGGACGTACCTGGGGACATGAAGGACACAATAATGACTCCGCACCCCCGAGTAGACAACAAACGGAGGACCACTCGGTTGAAGACCCACTGGGCTTTTCCATTATAAATAGAGGGATGATCAACAGTGAAAAGGTATGTCCTATCAGACTTAGATACTCTCTGTATTTATTCATATTCTCTCTCCTCTGCATAAAGCCTAATCTTCATCATCACACCGGAGCGTCTACCCTCAAGAGACCCCGGGGGCTTTGTTTTGCAGGATCAGGTGAGAGATCCACTGCGGGCTAGGATTCCAGCTTACCCCGGATCAAGCCTGTACCGGAGCTGGTATCTAGGAGCAGACTGATAGCATCATTAATCAATTAGCATACGTTTTGAAAAATATAATCATTACAATAAATTTTAATTAAAACAATTATATGTGACAATTTCATGATGAGGTCAAACTTGTGGAAACTTAAAACTTAATTATCGTTTCATTTTAAAGATTTTTTTAGTTAAACTGTCAAGCGGTAAAGACATATTTATTAGGTTTTCAATCCTTATAAAATATTGTCACCGTGAATGGAATTAACAAATTTACAATGTCTCCGTGAAAGAAGTCAATGATGTCTCTATGAAAGAAGTCAAAGATCACGTTAAGAGAATATAATGTACATATTGATAAAACATATTTGCATATCAATGATAGAAACACATACATGTAGGATACATTTTCAGGAGGGTGTAACAGAACTATTCAAAGGAATGATTGGAAAACATCATTGTGCTTAAGCGGATTGAATGTTAGTGTCTCTTATATATTATAGTTCTAGATTAGAATATATATGTATGTAATAGATAGGCGAATTAAAATAAGATTGAACTGATACCATATGATAATTGAACAGATCACGATAATATTGGTTTCTGAGGATAAACATGTAGAATTTTATAGAATGTAGCAGAAACATAATAACACCTCGCTCCTAGACAGAAGGCGAAAATTTATAACACATTGCGCCACGTATACATATATGTTGATTGGTTTTTGTTTTTGGCTTCAGACCACCAATTTTAGAAATCTAATTATTTTATAGAATTAATTATATTTTATATTTCTAAGAGTTCAAAATGTATATTATATCTTCTGACATCGATAGTTCCATAGCTCCTATAAATGAAAAATGCAACATTTGTAGTTCCAAAACCATTTCCATCATATATATAAACTTATGATAGAGTATATAAGTAAATTTAGTGACATCATTATGAAATCATCATCACATCATCATTGCCATCATAATCTCTGCTCTCTGCCGACTCTGACGGCCCATATCTGATACCCAAATCCCGGACGGTGTTATTAGCAACATCGCTGGGTCTTGCCATCTTTTGCCACATCTTTACTGGAAATATAGTGTATCAGTTTGTCTCACATCTTTGACAAGAGTAGAAAACAGGTTCTTATTTGTTGAGCATTTTCCTTCTCTAGAGCATGATCAGTCAATCTCTTAATATGGATATGGATTCGGCATTGAATTTGGCGATGGACGGTTGTAGGATTTGGATTTGGGCGGCGATGGGGATGAGTAGAGATAATAAAATCTGGAAAATTGAATGTGCAAATTATATACTTGTTAGTTTTGCGTAAATTGTTACATGTTCAATG
Organism: Sherardia arvensis; assembly: GCA_948330725.1. NCBI lineage: Eukaryota > Viridiplantae > Streptophyta > Magnoliopsida > Gentianales > Rubiaceae > Sherardia > Sherardia arvensis. The sequence goes on from OX415235.1 coordinate 32,612,951, forward strand.
CATATTATGCTATTTTTTGAAAGAAGATATTACAGGAAAATAACTTTCACACTTATAATATACATGCAGATAATACGCCAGCCTATAAAGTGCATCAAACAAGCACAAAAAGTTGCACATAATAATGCTATCGCATCATATTCGTATCACCTACTAGTAAAATAGCAGACCTAACACTAGTGGAAATTGGCAGAAGCGCAAAGTAGAAGCACGACAGGGGAAAGAAGACTTATTTTTCCCGCCTTGCTTCTGGTTTCTGATTTTGTAAACTATCCGAAACCGGAGGTCAAAATCAGGTCAGCCGCTGCCTGACGTGAAGGACGGCGGGAAGCAAAAACCCGCCGTGCATGATGACAAACGACGTTGGGAATGCACGGCGGGAATGATTTCCCGTCGTGCTGGCCAATGTTTCCGAGGTCGGAAATCGTCCTCAACTTTGGCCATGGCACTTGCAAAGCACGTGCCAGTATTTCTAGTTTTAAATATATGAAACCGGATAGGTTCCGAAATCGTAAATAGGCCAGGAATTGTACTCCGAATTAGTGGCACTTGTTACGATATCGGATACCACTCGCAAAATGTTTAAGGACTGTTTACGAAATCAGAAATAAGCTGGTCAGATGTCGTTTTAAAGTCTGTTCTCTGCATTTTTTATGTAGGGAGCTAGTTTAGAAAATTTTGAAAAAGGGAAATTCTTGGCTGTGTGCGTTGATTGAAGTTTGCATCGATAAGGCATGTCATCTCATCTTTAAATCTTCCGTTGTTAAATTATGGAATCGATGTTCTCGATTATTTTGTTAAGAATGGCATGTGGAGTTTACATTGACATGCATGTCTTTGATGTATGAGAGAAGTTGAAAATGTTGTAATTCAATGAATGGGCTTTATTAATTAGTGATTGATATGGTTGATTAAGTTTGTATTTTTTTTTTCAATTTAGGACTTTGTTTGTAGATTTGGCACGTTGCAATGGAACGGTCTAGAATTATACAAGAGAATATTAGGACATCGCGTGAATACTTGAATCTCGTGACAGAGTTTGTGAATGCTGCCAGTGAGTATGCAAGAGTACAGAATGAGTCGCTAATTTGATGCCCTTGTAGAGATTGTAAGAATGATGTGCGTTTGAGTGTGCGTGATTTAAAGTCACACTTGATTGTGAGAGGATTTTCAAGAGCGTATACTAGGTGGACATTACATGGCGAGACTCGTACTGTTGTCGCAGAAAACCAAGTTTTGATTGAAAAGGAGAGTGTTAATGGTGATATGGATCGTAATATGGAATTTGATGATTTGGCGGAAGATGTGGCCATGCATTTCAAAGGTAGACCTGAGGTGCTGGAGGCGATGTATGAAGATAAAAAGACTCTGCTGTATGAGGGAGCTAGGCACACTATTCTCAGTTCTGCGCTGATGATGATGAATTTGAAAGCGAAACATGGTTTGACGGAGAAAAGAATGACGGAATTGTTGGAATTGTTCAAGGAGTTGCTTCCTAAAGATAATTTGTTGCCAAAAAGTTCCTATGCCGCAAAGAAAATTATTTGTCCAATAGGATTGGAATTGGAAAAAATTCACGCATGCCCTAATGATTTTATGTTATACAGGGGCGAAGATGCTGAAAGGGATACATGTCACGTTTGCAACGAGTCCAGGTATACGAAACGGTCCAGGTCAATAGGTGTTTGTGCAGAGACGGCGCCTAGAACAAAGAAAAGGAGTCCTGCTAAAGTTGTGTGGTACCTCCCCATCATACCTAGGTTGAGGCGTTTATTCGCTAATAAGGAAGATGCGAAAAATTTAACTTGGCATGCAGATAGGAATCGGCCCGATGACGATGTGATTCGCCATACCTCTGATGGTGATCAGTGGAAGCATATTGATGAGTTGTACCCTGAATTTGGTAATGAGCCGCGTAACTTGCGGTTAGGTTTGTCGACTGATGGTATGAATCCCTTTGCAGATCTGAGCAGCACCCACAGTTCTTGGCCCGTGATGGTTGTGATTTACAATTTACCACCTTGGTTAACTATGAAGCGTAAGTACGTTCTGCTATCACTTATGATCTCAGGTCCAATACAACCAGGTAACGACATTGACATTTATCTTGCTCCCCTAATTGAAGATCTTAGGAAGTTGTGGTATTTTGAGAACTGGACTTATGATGGATACCGGGAAGAGTGGTTTGACATGAGAGCGATGCTATTTTGTACCATTAATGATTTCCCTGCATTAGGTAATTTGGCAGGATACTCTTTTAAAGGGCATTTTGCTTCCCCGGTTTGTGAGATGGATACTAGTCACGTTCAACTTAAGCACGGGAGGAAAATAGTTTATTTAGGATACATTAGATTTCTAAATCACGAGCATGCCCTCCGTAAGTGTAAGAAGTGGTTTGATGGAGCAGTTGATGAGAGGGATGCACCGACGCCTGTGTCTGGTGAGAGTGTGTATGAATCTTGAAGGACATTCCCAATGATTTTGGAAAGAACAGGAAGAAGCCAGTAGTGAATGGTGTATGGAAAAAATCTTCAATCTTTTTCGAGTTGCCTTACTAGAAAGACTTGGAGGTTAGACATTGTTTGGATGTTATGCACATAGAAAAGAATGTTTGCGAGAGTCTGATTGGCACATTACTAGACATCCCGGGGAAGAGTAAGGATGGCTTGAAAGCTAGGATGGATTTGGAGGAAATGGGTGTTAGACCGGGTTTGGTCCCCGTGAAGGAAAATGGCAAGACATATTTGCCGCCGGCCTCTTACACCATGTCTGACTCAGAGAAGAAGAAATTTTGTCAAAGTCTGAAGGACATTAAAGTACCTAGTACCTACTCGTCCAACATTAGTCGGTGTGTGAATGTTGATGAGGCGAAACTCGCGGGACTTAAATCACATGACTGCCACGTTTTGATGCAAGAATTGAATGCCATTGCTCTGCGCACGTCCCTACCTCCACATGTTAGACGCTTCATAAGCCGCTTGTGCATGTTCTTCAAGTCCATCTGCAGAAAGAATATTAGCCGAGCGAGACTAGATAAACTACAAGAAATGGTTGTCGAAGTTTTGTGTCGGATGGAGATGTTCAACCCGCCCTCATTTTTCAATATAATAGTGCATCTTATAGTTCATCTTGTGCGTGAGATCAAGTGTTGTGGTCCTGTGTTTTTGAGATGGATGTATCCTTTTGAGCGCTACATGAAGATTTTTAAGCATTTTGTGAAGAACAGATACATGCCTGATGCCAGTATAGTTCAGCATTATGTAACTGAAGAGTCAATAGAATTCTGCACCGCGTACCTCGATGATGTTGAGACTGTTGGTGTCCCGAAGAACAGGCATGCGAACAGGATTAAAGGCCATGCATTTGGTAGTGGAAAATATGTCACGCTCACTATTGCTGAGTTGAAGGTTGCACATCTATATGTGCTTCGTAACCATAAGGCTGTGGTTCCCTATGTTGGCCTTCACATGGATAAAATAAGGAGATTGATGATGTTTCTAGAACCTGAATATGTCCATGAAGAGCACACGAGGATATTTGCTGAGTGGCTCAGGAAGAAAGTGGAAGTCGGAGATCATTCTGAGGAAGTTAAGTGGTTGTCTAGATTACCGATGGTTGTCTAGATTACCGGTGCGGTTTTGTCATACAGGGGCTACAATGTGAATGGCTACACATTTAGTACGAAGACAGTTGATGGGCAGCGCATATTGCAGAACAGTGGTGTTTCTTTGATTGCTGATGAGTTAAAGCAGGGCGTGTATGAAGACAACCGGTTCTGTGGAACAATCACAGACATATGGGAGTTGAACTATGTGAGACTGAAGGTGGTTGTATTCAAGTGTGACTGGATTGATCCAGGCACGGGATTTGTTACTGATCCATTAGGCCTAACCATTGTTGACTGGAGGAAAGTTGGTTACAAGTCGGATCCATTCATTCTAGCAACACAGGCCGACCAAGTGTTCTACGTGAAGGACCCTGCTTCTGTTCACCAGGAGATTGTACTGAACGGGAAGAGAGCATTTATTAGTGGAGAGGGCCAAGAAGAATGCTTGAACGATGTGGATACCTTTAAAATAGCCTTTGATGGTGAAGACAATATAAACTTTCATGAAACTACAGCAAATCTCCGCCGTTACCAGTGCAAGTTGGATCATGAAGAAGGGCAGTGGTTTGATGAGCGGGGGATACCAAAGAAAAAACAACCACCTAAGGCAAAGGGGTCGAAGAGCAAAAAGACGCGTGTTTCGTAAATGTAAAACAGATTTCTCTAGAGCATTTAATGTATATTACGTCTAATATTGTAATAGAATTTGTTTCTTATGTTATTTATCCTTGTAGGAGTACTCCTTGTGTAATTAGAATTGTGAAAACCCAATAAATTGGCGAGTTTCACTTAAGTGACACATTTTCCGTACCATTTCCGAAATCGTAAAACACTAAACCGGCCACTTTACGCTATCGGAAATGGTTTTATAATCTAATAAATAAATCATACTTCCTGAAATATTATTTAGCTAGTTCCAGTGGATTACCCGAATGCCCCTTCCGGCTCGTAAACTTTTCTTCTTCCGGATGATTTCCGAAATCGTAAAGGCCTCTTATTTTTTATGGAAAAAAGCGATGTTTTCCCGGCTCATTTCCGAAATCAGAAGTGATTAGATCAGAATTTAATTTGTGCATTTTTTAAATCCAGTGGATTACCCGGATGGCCTTCCGGCTCGTAAAGTTCTAAAAGTCGGGTCATTTCCGATTTCGGAAATGGATAGCAAAAGGTGTTCTGTACTGATTCTGACTTCAGAAACCAATCCTGTACTCTTTTAAAAAAAGTTGAAAACTAGAAACTTGTATGAGATACTTTTAAAATTGAAATTCGTTACAAGTTAAAAAACATAAGATAACAAAGAATGATCTTAATTTAAAGTAATAACATTGTATCATCGAATTTCAAATGAAAAGATGTTTCAAGATAAACTACAATCCAACTACTTAGATGACGATGTGTTTCATCACATCATTGTCATCTTTGTCTTCATCAGCCGGATCTTGGTCTCCATGTGCCTCATCTGCCCCGGCACCCGTTACCGGCCTCGATTGTGAGCCGCCCGCTTGACCACCACCCGTTCCCCGCATCATCGCCTCGCGCTCGGCTCTATGAATAGCGTGCTCCCGGTTTTCAGCCAACAGCGCTTCCTTGCTCATGTACAAGAAATCAGGGATTTTTGACTTCATTCTCTTGTAAAATTGTTTCTACCCCACATTCTCGTCGATTTCTGCCATAAAAATATTAAAGAATATTAATAACTAAGTAAAAACTAACAACAAATTCAGAAAAACAAACAAATATTAAAGAATATTACCTTGCTTCTCAACATTTTGCATCGTCTTGTTCTTTGTTTTGGGTGGCTTGTTCATCCAAGCTCCATCAAACACCATCATCCCTCTACTGTCAAAATACTCTAGGTCTAACTTCTCCGACCTAATACCCGATGTAGAACTAAATGGGAAAGGTTTCTGGTACGACAACATAAAGCTTCCGACCAGAAAAAAAGTAATAAAACTACCATAGGGTATATTATCCCGTGGAATTTTCCCCTTCACCGCCATTTTCATATGCTCCAAGATGGTGAATCCAGTGTTTGTCAATTTATTCTCTGCAAGATAGAAGAACTCCATGGCAGTGGTGGTGTTTGGCTCTGTGGAATAACCTGCACTTGGCAGTATGGACTTGTGCATGATCTCATACAAAACACGGTCCTCTAAAGACATGAACTTTGTATTGAACTTGTTGGCTGCAGCTCTAGGGTTGGAGTTGTGGCGCCCAAAGTACTTCTCAGCCAAAGATACTTTGTTCAGGTCGTGCATCTCATCGGGGTTATCTGGTATATGGCCCTTGTAATGGACATTGTAAGGGCCATCTTCTTTCTGAGGGTGGCATTCTTCAAGTTTCCGGTAAGGACAGCCTAAAACCTGGTTTATCATACTCCAACTAACCTCCATTTTCATACCATTCACCCCTGTCGTGCAACTACCATCCTCCAACTCATGCAAATTTCCATAAAACTGACATACCTCCTCAGAATAAGTCTCACTACTATTAAACACTAAATCAGTCAAATAGTGTTTACCTAGGGTTTCTACGACATTACCAAGCAACAAATCCTACACATCATCACGATGAACATAATAACTTTTAAGAATATTGCAGTGATCACGAATGTACTCATACCTCTCTTGGTTTTCCTTGCAGAAAAATATCGAATTATCATAGTCGTCGTCCGATTCTTCATGGACCGGTGCAGCCTTGGTTTTTGACTTCTTGGGTACCATGGGTTTTCGATGTCGGAACTAGTAATGTGGTAAAAATCCTAACTTGATGGATTTGGACGGCTGATTGGTGACTATAGGTGGGCGTTGAAGGTAGAGATTGAGTTTTTATTTTTCTGATTTGGGACATAAGACTGCAGATAAGTTGTTTTTTGTTTTATATGTCTCCTGTTTTCGAAGTCGTAAACCACCCGCAAATAATTTTCGAACACTTTACGGTTTCGGAAACTACACGACAAGATGTTCATTTACCCCCATTCCTATTTCCGGTGTCGTAAAGCACTCGCACTTGGACAAATGTTTCCCCAATACTATTTACGAAATCGGAAATATAAAATTACTCTTAATCCGGCTAGTTTCCAAAGCCGTAAATCTGTCACATTTATCAACATTAATTTAGTCGAAAATTAAATAATTTTAAATTGTAGAGATGCAGTTTATAAACTCAAGATTGTTATTTAGCACATGCTCTTTTTTTCAGCATGTTTTTTTTTTAAAAAATAAGTTCAAATTCAATACTTTCAATTTAGTTTAGTTTGATTTGATGAAATAACATTTGACGGAATTCAGATTAATGCATCCACACCATTCTTATTTTCAATACATTAATTTTATAATTCGAAGAATAGGCACACCCAACATTTTAGTCAAAGTTGTGTAACACATCTTCCAATTTCATCTAGCTAGTCTGAATTAATAAATTCAAACCCTAGCTCACTTGAGTTGAAGAGATCAGTGGAAATAATTCGGAAAATTGGTCCACCCAAAATTTAATATTTTATAATTCACTTGAGTTGAAGAAATCCGTAGAAATAATTCGGAAAATTGTTCCACCCAAAATTTTAGTCAAAGTTGTGTAAAACTGTAAATGACTACATATCTTCCAATTTCATCTAGCTAGTCTGAATTTTTAAAGACTGAACAACCAACTAATTGCTTTTTATTAGATTAAACGCATGCGCAGACTAGAACAAGTAGTTTCGACCCTTATGAATTCTGTCTTGCTGGAAATCTGAGAAAAAACCAAAGTGATCAGACAATGGACAAGGCGTCGAAGATTTCATATCCTTCCTTTTTTTAGCTGTTGATGGAGGATGATATCAACAACGGAATTGTAAATAAATTTCATCCAATAGGTTCTTCCAGTATTTCTTCAGTTTTACATTTCAACTAAATTCTACATATTTTTATATGTTTGTTTAGCGAATTCCCCATAGTTTTGTAATTGAACTAGAGAAGAGTGAATCTCCTTGAGAAAATAGAAGGTTATCTAGCGTTACAGTTTCCCTCTCTTTAATGTTTGATCTCCTTGTAACATAATAAGGGATCAATTCAGCGTCACAGTTTACCTCTCTTTACTGTTTGATCAGTTTCTACGAGACAATATGACCAATCAAACTTAGCTTGCTACTATTAACATAATTAGATTATTAATTCCAAATTTATTCATGTCTTTACTTTCATATGTACAACTAAAATGTACATTTTACGATATCGGAAACAGTGTGCATCGGGCGGTTTACGACTTCGGAAATGACCCTCATTATTTTGTTCCTGCCAGTGTCCGACATCGTGAACTCTTCGTGACCAAAATTATATAATGCTTTACGCTGTCGGAATAGCTACAATTTTTGTTATTTGAAAAGACTTGTTTCGAGAGATTTACGAAATCGTAAACCAAAAGAGATGATCTCCGGTTAGTTCCCGATTTCGGAAACTAGTTGCCTAACCCAAAAAAAAACAAGATCAACTTGATAAAGATGAAAATGAAAATTTAAAATTGAATTGAAGGGGAAAGTTGATTTAAAAATATTGTAATTAATTCATACAATTTGTAACACATGATCAAATTGCAATAGTCTTCAAAGGACAAAATGTGTTAAGTAAAATTTAAAACAAAATTTCAACAACTTGTAAACCTAGCCATCAAATCCTGGGAAAAAACCATGTTGGGTGAAGTCGTGGTCTTTTGAAGTTGAGGGGCCACGGGGAGGTGAGGGGCCTTGTGAAGTTGAGGGGGCTTGTGAGCTCGACGCGGCATTAGAAGTAGAGGCGTTATGTGTGGCATCATGTGTGGCCTCTTCATCGTCACTCACTTGTGCAAGGTCGTCATAGTACACTACTTCCTCATCCTCACTTAGCACGATCTGGAGACCCTTCTCTTGGATGTACGCTTCTTGATCAGCTTTGATCGCATCCAGTCTCTTCTTCGTCGTTTCTAGCTGGCTAGAAAAACAACAAAACAAGTGCGACATCTTTTCAAAAAGCCCCTTCCGTTCTCCTACAACTCAGACACTTAATTGGTTTGGAAAAAAATCAAAATCAAACTCATTAACAACTATAGAGATTGAATTTAGTGGAACTCACCCGCAGCAGTTTTTAGAGCGGCAGCCTCCTCGCGAGCTTGTTGTCTCCTCGCCACCTTTGCCTGTGCCCCAGGTTTCAGAGTCTTTTCCTTGAATCTTGCTGTATCCTTGTCAAACACCCAATTCTTCAGGTCGATCCACCTGTCATCATAGTAGGACTACATAACCGGCCGATCCAAGAGAGGCACATTGGCTTTCCTACACAGCGCAGTGATAAGCCCACCGTACAGAAACCTTTTATCCAAGAAAGGAGCACACTTTCTCATGTACTCATAGATAGTACATCCAGGATTCATTAGGATTCCCTCCATCAGGTAGTAGAATACAAGCAGGCGACCAGTGGTGGGCTCGGTGGCATGCCCTCCCGTGGGCAGAACATTATAACAAACCCATTCAAAAACCAACCTCTGCTCTAGGGTCAACACATCTATCTTATAATCAGTCTCTGCAGTCCCTTTGCCCAAAGACTCATCTAACTTGAAGTACTTACGGCCCATTTCAGCCATGTCTAAAGGTTGATTATTAGACTTCGTCGCCCACCTATTGAATGTGAAAACATTATAGGGCCCCTGTTTATTTTGAGGCCTCAAATGAGTAGAATCAACCTACGGGCAACCTAGCACCTCATTAATCGCAAACTCATCAACGGGCACTAACACACCATTCACGCTACTCGACATCCTAGTGGTTGTGCATCTACCTAGATTAGCATAAAACTGTCTAACCTCATCTTTGTAGGTAGGCTCGTCTAGCATGATAGGTTATGCAAATAACTAGGATGAAAATAATTAATCGACTCATTAAAACCTAAATCACAAACAGAGTTGGATTGTAGCACCTTTGAGTCGCACATGCCACGCCTAATCCACTTGACGTAGTTCTGCTCGGCCACTGAATCGTAAAATCGCTGGCTGTGACCTTCCCTTTGGCGCTCATCCTCACCTCGCTCATGCCGCTGTGCACGCCCGAGCATTACCGGCCTTCTTACCGGCTCCTCCTCCACCTCTTCCTCTTCTACAAATCCCCCACACTCTCCATGGATACCCTTAGCCTCCTCCTCACTGCTAGTCTCCAACCCAGCCATCTCATCGTATTCTGATTCGGTTTCAATTTCAGGTGGGGTGGGGGGCTTCTTCGATTTCTGTTTCTTTGGTTTGGGGTAGGGTGGTGGGGATGGTGATTCAGGTGATGTTGGGGTGCCCGTCTTAGCTTTGTGCTTCGGCCTGGCTGGAGGCATGATTATGTTGCCGGAATTGATTCAATGGGGTGGTAGGGTTTGAGTTTTTGTGATTTGGGGCTTTACTGAATCACAAAAACACACTTGAATATATATACCATTCTAAGTTTATGATTTCGTAAACCACCCACAAACACATAATTTCTATTTCCGAAATCGGAAACGGGTCCGCAAATAAGTTGAATTGGGGAAAATTGTATTTAACCGGCCACTTTACGAGTTCGTAATAGATAATCTAAAAAAATTAAATGCTGATAATTATAATCCAGTGACAAACCCGACTAGGATTCCGGCTCGTAAACATTTCTGTTTCGGGTGATTTACGAAGTTGTAAATTTAGTGCCCCATCCGAAAAACAACTTTACGGCCCATTTACGATTTCGGAATGGATAAGATTTCGGAATGGATAAGCTGAAACAAATTAAATTGTGAGAATTAAAATCCAGTGACAAACCCGGCTACGCTTCCGGCTCATAAACATTTTTGTTCAGGGTGGTTTACGATATTGTAAAGTTTGTGCCCCATCCGGAAAAGATGCTTACGACTTTATTACGATCTTGTAAAAGGGAACATTAAGATGGGTTCAATCTGCCTGATTAGAAAAGTCAACTCGGTCCAATTGCTCCATCGTAAATATTTCGGAGAAGTTAGTTTACGATTTCGGAAATCACTCTGTATATAAAAAGAGTGACATTTCCGATTTCGTAAACCACTCGTTTCGGCATCAGATCAGACTAAAAGCCACCACGTGGGTTCATTCATTCATTATCTTTCCAACCCATTTGTCTCTTCCTTATTATTTCTCCTCCTACACCACTCTTCCCTCTCAATATCTTATCAATTGTACAATATCACACTACCCAAATCCAAGAATCAAACTAAAGAACCTCACAAAAAGTTGAAATTCTACACATATTTCCCAAGTTCGACTATTTTGGGGGTGTTTCATTCCAAAATAGAAGTACAAATGGTTACCTTTATTAACCCATTTGTATTGCTTTGTCACGTGCGATGCAAACAAACATATGGGTTATGGGGTAACCAAATATTATCAAATCCAAACCCTAATCTAGTTGATGCATTAATAATCTATTTTAGGGTTCATTTATGTTATTGTCTTTTGCTTTGTTAGCTAAATCTTTATACTAATATCTTCTTATTTTGTTAAATGCACCCTAGCTATTTTATCGTCGGTGAAATTGAAATTTTTTAGTTGTTCTTATTTGTAAGTGAATTAGTGGACAAGTGCTTGTATTTGGTATTAGTTATTAATTTGTTAATCATGGCTCCTACATGTAAACAAAACAAAAAGAAAATTCCTACAAAGAAGAAGGTCAATTCATCCACAAAAGAGCAATTGGTTGTAGATACAAAAATTCCTAGAAACTTATGTCGAGAAATACAATGGCGTTGGGACGCGGGTATTTCCACTCTAATGGAATTCAATAGGTTAGGAATAGTCATAAGGGTAGAGCGTAAATATTGGTCTAGTTGGGTTGGTAAAATCGCAAGAACAAGACATGATATTAAATGGTTCGATTGGACCAAAGTACCGATGGAGCATAAATTAGAATTGTTGGAAGAATGCAAGGTATGATGTGGTTTTTTTAATGGCATTTTACTTCATGTTTTACAATCGTGAGGGCATTATAATGTGGATCATACTATCTACAACTAATAATGTGTTTCATTATTTTAGGAGCCGTTCACTATTATCGCCCCCGACATGGCGATGTTAGACCGTGTGACTTTGCAAAAGATCTCGAAGTGTGCACGTCAACATAGGTCTATGCTAAGGAATGAGTATATCTACGGAAATAAGAAGAACATCATGCCATAAACGGTGTATAAGGACATCCAACCCGAGAGTTGAGAAATCTTCAAAATCCATGCACAAGAGCTATTGGACGATGTAAGATTTTTTCTCTTCTTTTCAAATTATACTATAGTCTTCGATGTTGCTATTTATGTTGGTTGCTTTTAAAATAGGGCACTATTGAAGATATGGTAGAACTAGCGAAATCAAACAAAATGATTAGTCACTATAGTCGCTCGGGATATTATGGAGCGGGGGAGGACTTCATAGAGGAGGAATATGAAGATGGTGTCAAACAAAAAATTGACAAGGGTATGTCGGAAGAGGAGGCAAGGGAGACCACTACTAGGATGAATCCCGACCAAATTGAGAGGTGAGAGTTGTTCCTTATATTGAGACAAAATCCTAGTGGCGTTTATGAAGCCGACGAAACTCTTGAACTTGCCAAAAAAATTATAAGTCAATTAGAAAATGTGTTTGTATGATATGTAGGAGAGAAATGTTTTTTTATCTATCTAATCAAACTATTGTCATGGTTTCAACCACTTTAAAATTAGGCATTGGCTAAACAAGAGGAAGCCGATGGAAAATTCACCCCTACGGAAAGGTGTGACATTTTTAACAAGGCAATGGGGGGCGATCATCCCGGCACCGTTAGGGGGTATGGTTCTCATGTCCGACCTAAGGATGTGTATGGTAAACATCCTTTAGCCTCGAATAATGCGCAAGATGCCAAGTACAAGAAGGTGCGGAAGGAAATTGATTCCATTAAAACAACAATGAAAAATGGTTTTAAGTGGTTTGCTCGCAAACATGGAATCATTTTACCCGCCAATTTCGAGGATTTAGGTGAAGATTGGGAACCCCCCTCTTCGGGGTCGTGCAACGAACCTCCACAAGATGACCTTGATGAGCCACTAAATGTGGCTAGTCCACCCTTTGTCACAACACCCTTTGACGCGGCAAGTGGGGGCAAGACTTCTACACCCAAAAAGGTTAGTCTTCTTGTGCTTATGTGCCAAGTATTTGCTATTTTTTTTCCAATTTTCTACAATTAGATGATTTTAATCTCCGACATATAATTTAGTGTAAAATTAGTTGGTACTTCCTCTTACAATGTCAATATCTAGGTAGCTTGTCCATGCAATTTGTACATCGATGTGAGTACCATCCAACCCCTTAAATTACTAGCCATTGGAAATTATGAGGAGGCCATTGAATTACACCATGGGGAGAATATTCCAATAGGTTTGGTTAAGGTGTCTATAACAAAAGAGATATGTGGTGATGCCCACGTCCCGATTCAAAAAGGCCCACCTAAACTAGTTTCCAAATCAAGGGGAGAACTTTTCTTATGGCCTAGGAGATTAGTACAAATTCCTATTAATGGCGATAAGGAACCACAAAATCTTTGCCCACCAACTAGAAATGAGAAATCTAAGGTGCCAACCACAATTCAATCTCATAAATCCAAAGGGCCAATCACAATTCCATCTCCTAAATCCAAGGTGCCAACCAAATTACCATCTCCTAAAATCCTAGGTGCCAACCCCAACTCCATATACTAAATCCAAGGCGCCAACCACAATTCCATCTCATTCACATCCATTTGAAGATAGCCAACCTTCATCGTCAATCCGCCAACTCTTTGACAAGTTGTCAAAACATCATGAACTTAGTACATATAACTTTCCCGCACCAAAAGAGGTTTTTGGTGTTGAAATTAGTAGTACTATGCAAGCAAGACTTTGACGATATATGGCGACCTCAAAGGCTACTCTCCACGATAATGTGCCTCGTTCAACTGTAAGTCTTCATTTTCCAAATATAATTATTTTATATTCCAACTACAATCGAATAGGTAGTAACAATTTCTTTACAATTTATCATAGACAAATGCATCATTTGGCACAAATTCGTGGAATGACATTTCTTGGCTTCATATGCCCCGACTCCGTACAAGTGGGGACCCACTCAATAGAGGACATGCTAGTTTATTTGAAGGTTGCCTTAGGAGATCGAACGAAATACTTCCTCATTTGTCCATACCTTGAAAAGTAAGTAAGTTGTATATATTTCAATGATTTTTTTTTGTGTTTACCTAACATTATACTCTCATGTACAAATTTTCTTGTGGATTAGCGAACATTGGCGTTTGGTGACGATAAACACGAACTCCAAAGAAGCATGTTGGATAGATCCACTTAACCGTCCTCCAATCCACTCATTTAACGATATTATCAAGGAAGTCGTGAATTTCGTAAATCCTAAACCATCCAAATTTAGGTTCTATCAAATTAAGGTAATCTATTCTTATTATTCCTCAAATTTGTACCTTATAAGGACCTAAATTGTGTATCTTTTGTCACTTTTAGTACAAGGTCCAAGATAATGATTGGATATGCGGTTACTACACGATGATGTTTGCATGGAGGGTGGTTGCACGTGCAAGGCTTTCACACTTTAACATTCATAGTGTGAGCTTACTCTTCCATTCCTTATTTGATTTAATGTAAATCCTTGTAATGTGTTACCAACATGCTCTACGTTTTCAAATCGCAGGTTTCCGACGATGATTATACCCCCTACACCTTGCAAGAGTTGAAAGCAGCAAGGAGTGCACTGGCAAGCTTCATATTGGATGAGTGTGCTTCATGCATAGAGCACCCGGCTACAACAAGGATTCGTCGTAGTTGCGTAAGTTGTAATTGTGCACTAGATAGTGTTATCAACTACTAGGTGTATACATTTTTCTATGAAGCATTTTTTGGCTCGTTAAAGCTAATATTGAAGGATTAGGTTCTTTATTATGGTTATTATATCTAATTTCGATTAGACGCTCATCGTTCGTGTAAAGCAAATTCAAAATTAGAATTTTTTTGGCACGCCCCGGCTCAAAATAGGAATTTTTTTTGCACGCCCAGGCACATTTACGAGTTCGGAAACCAAAAGAAACTTCTACAACTTTTTCCGGGTGGTTTCCGATATCGTAAGAAGTGTGGTTTTCTCTATAAAAAATACAGTGGTAAACCCGGCACGTTGTCCGGCTCGTAAACAGACCACCATATTGGTCTCAAGAAACTACATTTACGAATTCGGAAATTAGCCGCTTTATGGCTTTACGATTTCGGAAAGTGTGTCCGGAAATGTATTTCCAGAACTATTTCCGTCATCGTAAACAAGAAAACAACATCAATACATGCATCCATTTACGGTATCGGAAACTGATTTAGAGAACATTTAAAACTAAAGTTTACGAGCCCGGAAAGTTTACCGAAACGTGATTTTCGGCCTCCATTTACGATATCGGATATTTGTCCGCCCAAAGTCATTTCCGACGCCGTAAACTATTTTCTCAAAATAGTTTCCGATACTGTATCCATTAGCTCACGGCCGGTGATTCATCTTTACGATTTTGGAAAGGACATCACAAATCAAAACCTAAAACTACATTTACGGCTTCGGAAATGTTTATTTCCGGATGAGGCTAGACATTTCCGAAATCGGAAATGAGTAGCACAGCGGGGTTTTCCCACCATGCTTCGCCGGCTCAAGTAACGGCGGGTCAACCCCGCCGTGCTACCCCATTTTCCCCGCCCTGCTTCCATGTTCCATCCACTAGTGTAACTTCCATAGATGACTAACTATCCACTAATATAATACATCTAAATATGCTAGAAAGATGAATCCAAAATTGTTGTAGATGGTTTTACAGTGCTTCAAACTCTATGCTTCTTCCACACTTGTGGACACATGGACTTTTTATGTTCATTTTTATTGCATAATAACAAAAATTTATATTTTCTATTAAAATCTTCAGTTTTAAACGTCATGATAGTATATTCGCATCACCAGCTAGCAGTTATACATGCTTTTCAAAATACTAATAGGATGGCTGACCTAACTTCCGTAGATAACCGTCTCTCCACTAGTGTATTACATCTAAACATATATACTAGAATGGTGGATCCAAAATTGACCTAGATGGTTCTAAAGTAGTGCTTCAAACACTCTGCTTCTTCCACACTTTGGGACTCATGGACATTTCACGTGCATATTTATCGCATATAGGAATGTGCATGAACTTGATCAACCCAGAAAATTGACCCGGCCTGGTCCAAAATTTTTTGACCCGGACCCAGATTTTAGTATTAAGGGCAGGGTTCCAGGTCAATCCGGGTCGAACTCGGTTTATTTAGGGTCAATCCGGTAATATAGTATATATAACGCATGGTCATTGATGCTAATAGAATAATCTTGGTGCAGTGGTAAGACATACCTTTCAAATATCATTGAACTGCTATTTAAAATCTTAGCAAAACCAGTAATTTATGTTTTTTATTAAAATAGATTGCAAATAAGTATATATATAATAGGTACATACATAATAGTACTGCCATTTGTTATTAAACAAGAAATGTGGTCCAACGGTAAGAAGTGCCATTTTATGGTTTCAAGTTCAAATTGATGGAAGCTACTTTCTTTTTTTTCTTCAAAAAAGTGTAATAATAGGTTCTAACCGGGTCAATCGATCCAGGCCCGTGTCAAACTCGGAAAATTTTCGGACCGGATCCGGTACAAGTATAATAGTCAAACCGGGCCGGATCCCGATCCATGAATTTAACATATTACTAATCCGGGTCAATGCAGATCTGGGCCGGGTTGGACCAATTACACAGCCCTTAATCGCATATAGCTAATTTCATTTTCAACGCTAATCCACCAAACGCCAGCAATCACCACCTATACTTCCAGAGATTTCACCAAGTTTATCTTTCTTCTTCCGAGATATTAGTTCCAACTAGAAACAACTTTATCATATAATAATTACAAAGTATTGTGTGAAACAATCCTAACTTTATCATTTATTATATTATAAATTTTTATGTAAGACCATCCTACTATCATAAGGGGTGGAAGTATGATTTTTCATATGTTTCATTAGATTAATTTGCGTGTTTGTAATTTTGGTCTGTCGTCCTGACTCAATTAAATTATTTACAGTAGAATACAATAGAATTAAACTAATGACACAAACATTGTAACTAACTATATAATCATATCTACAATATTTTTATAGTTTTTTTGGTAGAAATAAATAATAAAAAGTATCATATTAAGAGTCTAATAATAGAAACACATAAATTTATCTCATAAAAATGTGAAATAATGAGCGGTCATATCATAAGATTATGATAGGAAAGCCAAGACACTCTCTATTGAGCAGGACATATATACCATAATGTTTCTGAGAAACAAATCATTTCATCCCTTAATTACTCACACCATCATAGTTATATTTTGTTTCGTTTTTTTTAAAAAAAATAAACCACCGTTGGTTGGGGGATTTTATTTGGCACCCCAAACCAAAAAATAGGCAAAAGCCTAGAGTTCAGTACAAGATAGATCTCTGATCACAGAAGCAATTAAGCTTCACAAAAATGACTAAAAACTAGTTGGCTCTGTCTGACAGGCTTTTATGAATCAAACAATAGAGGGGAGCTTTTTAGTGATCGAGTAAACAAATACCGAAGCACAGATCAGCCACCCTCTGAGTCTGAAACACAAAGAAAAACCAACAGAGGCTAATTATATTTACATTGGCCAAAAAACAACCAATCTTGGTTCAAAATTATGGCCATGTTGTAGGAGAATAGTGTGAGTGCTGAGCAAGCTTATTTCTCTATCTGGCCTGAGCAGGTAGTTGATTGGTGCTTTCACATCTATCCAGCTGCAATCTATCTGCACAGACAACACACCTGGTAGCATCTATTTTATAAAATTCTACAGGAAGGTATACCCAAACCTTCCAATCTGATGAGGCCTTTTAAAATATCAGGTGCATTTCTAAATGAAATTATTTCAGATGAGCACATTTCCAGACACTTTTTAGCTAAGTAGTCTGCAGGTTGATTGCCTTCTCTCAAGATGTGTGTGATATTGTCAGCATACTCATTAAGTTCTATACATAAAGAGTATATGGACCAATCAGTTAGAAGAGGTTTGGTGATACCTTTTACTGCCAGTAAGCAATCAGATTCAATCTGGAAGTGCATAAATCCTCTTTGTTGAGCTTCTTTTAGTCCTTCTTGGATTGCTAATGTTTCAGCATGGAGAGGGGATTGAGCAGCCACATATTTCATTCTCAGAGTAACAGCAGAAACCAATCTCACAGAAACCATTTTTAAATGCTGCATCCACATTAATTTTGAAGCCCCTGTCAGGGGGAAACCACTTGATAAATTTGATCAATTTGGTCCTTTTATGTAAAATAAAAGGAGCCAATTTTGAAGTGATTAAAAAATGGTTCCTCTCAGGGTTTCCATATAATGGGTGAGCAGTAAAAATAAGTGAGACTTGTTTCAAAATGTCAGTGCATATCTCAGAAGCAGATTTATTACTATTCTCAAACAAGAGCTTGTTTCTCCTCAACCACAAGTGCCAGAATATCATCAAGGCTGTTATTCTGATCACTAAAGTGTGTATTTTAGAGAAACCTCTACATGATAAGTAGTAATTAATCCTTGATCTAAAATTGAGGAAGTATGGTGGATGGATTAGCAGCACTCTATGCATTTGTGACCAGACATGAGCATTTACCATACATTCATTAAAGTAGTGTTCTATGGTATCATGATTACTACATAGCAAGCATTCAGATGGCAGATGATAACCAAATTTTACCAGAATTTCTGGAAAAGGAAGTAGACAGTTTCTCAGCCTCCATATAAAAATTGATACCTTTTTTGGGAGATATTTGTCCCATATTTTAGCATAAGATGAATTGGTGCTATGTCTGCTTCTGAAGGACTGGTAAGCAGATTTTACTAAAAATTCTCCATTGATCCCTGGTTTCCAAATGAGCCTGTCCTGATGCCCATATCTGAGTTTAGCAGCCTGCAATAATACAAACTGATTGGTAGCCAAGTGAGGCTCCAATATGTTAGAGTAATAAGCTTTTCTGTCAAAAAATTCTGAGATGGTGATGTTAGGGAAGGGGAGGTCAATAAGTTGAGGCCATTTGTAGTACAATGCCCCATCACCCAACCAGTTAGCATCCCAGAATGGACTTTTGCCTTTGCCTACCAAGACCATGGAGCAAGTGTTTGCCAGTTTTGTGACTTCACAGACTCTCTTCCAAGCTTGTAAAACATTGTATGTCTCTGGGAGTGACCACAGATGTCTGTTCCATATGGCTGATTTTTGTTGCATTTTCCACCAAAGTTTAGTGGAGAAAGCAGTGACAACAGTTCTGATATCTCTTATTCCTAGACCATTTTCTTCAACTGGTAAACACAATTCAGGCCATTTTCTCCAGCTTCTCTTTTGCCCCTGCTCATTTTCTCCCCAGAAGAATTTTGAGCATATCCTCTCCATCTTTTTCACCACTTCCATAGGAGGTTTGAGAACTGCTATAATATGTGTAGGGATGGATAGCAACACAGAATTGATTAGAGTAAGCTTGCCAGCACTTGTTAACTAATGGTTCTTCCAATTTAAAATAGGCTTCTCCATTCTCTCCAACAGTGTCAAGTAATGTCTGATCAGGTTTCTGCCTGTGAAAATTGGGATACCTAAATAGGTGAATGCCATTTTTCCATGTCTCATCCCCATGATTCTCCTAGTTATTCTGACTTTATCTGTGGCAGCTTGGTGCTGAATGAAGAACTCTAATTTTGAGAGGTTAATCTTCTGACCAGATACTTGTTCATATGCCTGAAGAAAGGTTTTTAACCTTCTCAAGTTTCTTTTTTTGGCACTGACAAAAATGGCAGTGTCATCAGCATACATTAGGTGAGTCACAGTGCTGACATTTCTTGGCATAGTAAAGCATTCCAGGTATTGTATTCTCATAAGTTCTTTGAGACCTCTTGAAAAAGCCTCTGTGATGATGTTATACAAATAAGGAGACAAAAGATCTCCTTGTTTGATCCCTCTTGTAGCAGGGAAAAAACCAGTGGCAGCACCATTAATGATCACTGAAAAACAGGCACTTTCAATATTTTGGAGAACAATCTTGACAAATGAACCATTGAACCCAAACTTTAGCATGACTGAATTGAGAAAAGCCCAAGAGACCCTATCAAAAGCTTTCTGCATATCAAGCTTTACAATAAGATTTTTTGATTTTCTAACAGTATTCAGGAGCTTAACCATTTCCATCATTTGGAATACATTGTCAGCTATGTCCCTCCCTTGCAGAAAACCTGACTGTTCCTCTGATACAATACCATTCATCAGTGGCTTCATCCTATCCATCAACAGTTTTGAGAAAACTTTATTAAGATAGTTGGACAAACTTATTGGCCTAAAATCTCCAAAGGTAGTAGGGTTCTCCTTTTTAGGGATTAGAGCCAACCAAGTACTGGAAATAGCTCTTGGAAGTCTCTTACCAGACAGGAACTCTTTAGCAGCCATCAGAAGATCAGTCTTAATAATTTCCCAACATAAGGTGTAAAAATGACCAGAGAAGCCATCAGATCCAGGTGTCCCATCCCTATTTAGTCCAAAAGTAGCTTCTTTTAACTCCTCTATCTCCAGATCTTTTAGTAATTCTTCATTCTGAATTTCAGTGATGACCCGGGAATGACATCCAAAAAATGCTTATTGTACTGTCCTGTGAAGTCCATTTCTTCCTCCTTTTCATTCAGAAGGCCCTCAAAAAATCTTATTCCTTCTTGTTTGATAACATCAGGCTCAGAGATCCACATCCCATTTCCATCCTTGATTTTTGCTATCCTACTTCTGCTCCTTTTTTCTTTAACAGCATTATGGAAGTATCTTGAGTTTGCATCACCTTCTCTCAACCATTTAACCTTGGCCTTCTATCTCCAAAAAATTGCAGCCTCTTTCTCAGCCCTAATCAGAAGTGCTCTTTCCCTGTTCAAGTTGACCAGATCAGTTTCAGATCCTGTCTGCTGATACACCTCCTCCATTGCAGTGACCTTATTTTCAGCATCCACTAGATTCTGATGAACATTTCCAAAAGAATCTTTATTCCACTGTTTGAGTCTAAGCTTGAGTCTCTTTAGCTTAAATAACATGTTGTATATTCCAGTAAAGTGAGTTGGCTGTTCCCAATTTGACTTGACTGTATCCAAGAAATCTTGCCTGCTTGTCCCCATTTCTTGAAATCTAAATGGCCCGGGGAAGCTTTTCACTGAATCCTGAATTGATATCAGCAATAGATTGTGGTCTGAAGTTGTTCTGTTCAGGACATGCACTGAGGTATGTGGGAATTTTGATATCCAGTCCATTGTACACATTAATCTATCCAGTTTTTGCAGTAATCTGTCCTCCTTTACCCTATGATTGGTCCAGGTGTAAATGCTGCCAACAGTGGGGATATCCAGAAGCTGTCTACCATCAATAAACTCCCTGAATTCTTTGATGCTGCGCAGTGGATGTTTATGTCTGCCCTTTCTCTCAGTCACTGATGCTACAGTGTTGAAATCACCTGCAAAGAGTGTAGGTGTAAGAGGGAGATTTGTTAAGTCAGACCATAGTTTCTGTCTGGGTACTCTTGTAGTTTGTGCATATACAAAAACTGAGTTCCAGCTTACTAGTGAACTTTTATCTGTTATCAGGACCTGAATATACTGGTTTGATTGAGATAAAATATCAATAGAGAAGCTGGTTCTATAAAAGAGCCAAATTTTAACATCATCTGCAGCAATATAGTGAGGAAAACCTAGCTCAAATTGAAGATTTGTGATTTCAATGTTATCATGCATTGGTTCTATAATACATAGTATTGAGACATTATGTGAGTTAATTAGGAATCTAAGCCTGTCAATGGATGTACCATATCCTCTTACATTCCATACTAACATATTAGCTATTAGGGTGTAATTAACCATTAAAATAATTAATTTTTGGTCTAGGTCTGAGTATTCTACTGAAATCAGATAGATCACTCTTTTTGGTATTTTGGTTGGGTGTGTGGGATTCAGCAGCCTTACATGTAGCTGCTGAAGGGGTATCTATTTGTGGAGGACTGATGTCATCTTGGGAACTGATATTTTCCTCTCTTATGAGTGGCTGATTTCCTGGTATAAACTCTTCTAGTGGTTTCCCTTCATCACTGCTATTTACTTCATCTTCAATCTGCAAATAGAGAAAGAATTGGAGGTCTCCATTGTCTGATAAGGGACAATGGCAAGGGAGTGTGCTGCAATAGAAAAGTTAGCAGAAAAGTGCTTGTGTGATTGATCCTTATGCTTAAGAATTTTTTTGAAACCATCAATGTCTATATCATCTAGTGAGTAGAAGGATATTGCTGGTTTGTTCACTCCAGTGATCAAAGGTTTGTTGGTGGGTGTTGGCTGATAAGGGACCATCATGGAGCTTGTATTTCCGGATGTCTGGTTATCAGTTTTGCCTCTTTTTTGATGTTGATTGTCTCTATCCTTCTGCTCTATTGAGAGGCCTGATGAGCTAGCCTTTTGTGGTTGTGCCTGCTGTTGTGAGTTCTTCTATCTCTGAACCCAGGCTTTCTTTAATTCTGGGTGTTGCATCCTGCAATTGCTATCTGAATGACCAAGCTTACTGCAGTGCTTGCGGTATTGAGGGAGATTCAAGTATTCAATCTAGCAATCCTTAAAATCTTCAGGACTTCCCAGTTGTATAGAGCTAATGAGCTCTTCAGTGAGGTCAACCTCCACACAGATTTTAAGGGTGGAGGGCCTAGTGATTTGTTGTGTGGCAGTGTCAGCCTTTATGAACTTTCCTAGTTGGTTCCCAACATCTTAAAGCATAGTATTATTGTGATAGAAGAGTGGGATATCTCTTACCAGAGCCCAGACCGGTACCACCGGTGATTTAACTGTCCAGACAGGCCTCAACCAGCATTTTTGATAGTCAGATTGGGAATCAAACCTGATCAGCACGTGTTTGTAATCGAGAGACCCAAGTTGGAATCTTCCGGCGAATCCCATGGATTGAAAAGCAGCTTGAAAATGTTTGCCATCATCGGTTTGGTTCGTTGAAACTTTCCGATGAGGGCATTGTTATAGTGACTGGGCAAAATCTGGATCGATTTCTGATCATACAGGCATGACTTTTTACCATTGAAGTTGGTAATAGGCCGTATCTCTGGGTTGGAAGGAAGGGTGGTGGAAAGCGGGGGAGATTGGGATGTTAATATCTGACTGAAGGTTTTTCCAGCAGTGGCGCCGCCGTGAGGCTACGGCGGCTCCGCCATGAAAGATCCGTTAGGTGAACGTTATCAGTAGGAATATTTTCGGTAATGGCTAATAACTGAAGGAAAAGGGGAGAGTGGGCATGGTTTAGTGGGCGCGTGTGTTGCACTCGATGAGAGAGGGCAGAGCGTTTCCGAAACAAACTATATGAAACACTACAGGTCTTTAATTATATGTTATTGAGTTATTTTTATTTATTTTTAGACCGATCTTTAATTATTTGAATTATATTTCCCTAATTAATTATACCATAATTTTTGCTTTACTATTTTCGGTTATGGTATTTTTCAATCTATCTTCGTAATTTTGATATAATTGTGCTTTTTCAAATTAAAACTTCGTTTACCTACTGCACAAATAATTAAAGATTTGAACTCATTTAATTGCTAAATAAAATTAATTAAAATGAAATTTATCAAATGAAACTAATAAAACGTAAAGATTGGAGAATCAAAAGAGTTTTGGAAGAAAAAATAGGAACTCTATTGTATCAAAATGTGGCGAGAGATATAACTCCATCGTTACTGTGTATAAAAAGTGGTAGGATTCGGATCAAACCCATTCAGATCCTTTCTGATTTTAGATGTTGTAAATGGTACTTATCAATCTGATTAAGAAATGTCCGTGTGATTAGGGTTTTCATAAGTATGTTTGGGTGTTTTAATTTGGAAACAAATGCACATTCACTCCTGCATTACCACTTTCTTCCAGTTCAATTTAGCGTCTTTCAGTACTTTAGCTTCACAATAATATTCTCTCACTGTTCATCGCATTTCATCGTCGACCACTTTCATGGTTTCAATTCCTTTGTTATACGTCATGTATTACACGATGACACATGATTGTTCTCTAGTGAAACTTTCTGTGATTTAATTTCGTAGTACTTTAGCGATAAGAATCGTGGGTATTCAAGTGCGGCCAATCACTTGTTTTGGCCGGTCCGGTCTAGAGATTCTACAGAGTGTTAGAGAAATCGAGTTATAGTTGCATAAAAGATCAAGAGGAATCATTTTCTTAAAAGTGGTTTTGCAGTGTGACGATATTTGAACGAGACAAAATATATGCTTTGGGTTTTTTTTAAAACGACAGACTCCATCATTTCTGTATTACAAGAGGTAGGTAGGGTTAGGATCTATAGAGTAACGAACAATTTAATGCTCTCTAGAACAGTAACCAATGCTCTCTAGTCTCTCTCCTTTTCCGCAATTACTCACTTTCCCGACACAAATTTCCACCATATATCCACCCTCTTTTTTCCCGTTCTGACAGTTTTTTACCGTTAACGGTCACAACCAACGGCTATCACGGCGACGCCAATGGCGGAGCCACCGCGGCATAGCGGCGGTCCAGCGCCGGTAAAAAGCTTTCTTCAAGCCCTGTCAAACAGACCTCCTCCTCTCACCTCCAACCTCCCTGACAACCCCGAAATCACGCCGATAACTCAATTCCGAGGCAAAATTGTCTGCATCGTAACCAGATCACAAGCTGAAACCCTAGCCACACATTACAACAATGCCTTAATTGGTAAATTCTCCAGAGGAAAGCCGACCATGGAACGGCTCAATAATGCTTTCAAGACAATGGGCTTCACCGGGAAATACCAAATCGGAGCCATCGATTTCAGGCACATCCTAATCCGGTTCCAAGATCAAGAAGATTATCAACGCTGTTGGATGAGAGGCCACTGATTTCTATGCGGAGCACAAATGAAGGTCCTTAAATGGACCCTGGACTTCCGCCGGAGGCAGAATCGTCTGTAGTGCCAGTTTGGGTCTCAATCAAGAAGGTACCATGCTATTTTTACAATTCTACTCTCATACAAGCCATGGGTAACTAGATTGGGACGTTTATAAAAATGGATGCTGCTACTGCAGCACTCACTAGGCCGTCTGTGATAAAGTTATGTGTTGAGGTTAATCTGAGAAAGAAATTGAGTAGCTCTATTAGGCTGGGAATTGAAGGAGAAGAAATTCTCAGATATCCAGTAGAATATGAGGACCTTCCCAGATACTGAAGTCACTGCTCAATGTTGGGTCATAATGATGATAACGACATCTTTCTTCATCCCGAGCTGAGACAAAAACTGAAGCCTGGCCCTGCAACAAAGGCTCAGCCTCCTCAGGCCAACCAAAACCTCACTGAGAACAGTCATAAGAAGAGTCATGCCTTAGACAAAGGCAAGGGTTTAGCTGTCCCTGAAGATTCAGATGACTGCACCATCATCAACCTTTCTCTTCCCACTTCACTCCCTTCTCAACCTACATCATACCTCCCTTCCTCTTCTAATCCTCATGCTAACACACCATCTATCACTCTCAACTCTGATATCCCATCTCCAATTCCTATTGTCCCTCCCACTTCATTACTTTCCCTCCCAGCTAAAGTATGGACTAAATCCAAAAAAAGACAGGCACCAGTTACCATTCAGAGCCACACCATCACTCATATCCATCCCCCCCCCCCCCCCCCCCCCCCCCCCCCCCCCCCCTTCCCCACCTCTCCCTCCTACACAAAAAGAGTCCTTCCCCAAAGAATCAGATTTCCTGCTACTTGCACAAGCTCTCATCCCCAACAACAAATATGCAAAGGATGATCTTATGCTCAGTAAGTCCTTCTTCTTTGAAAATATTTCCTTTTCTACTGATAAGGCTGCTTCTTTGTCTCAGGTGCATAATAAAAATAGGTTTTCTTGCTTAATGGATGAGTCTGACAATGATGATGAAGATGCAATCCCCCTAGAAAAAGAACTAGAGGCAGAATCATCAGAGGATGATAATCTTATTGAGACTGATCAGGTATTGCCTACTTCTCCTTCTACTGCTTTGAATGCAGAAATTAACCAACCTGATATTCCTCAGATGGAAAAATCTAGCATGGTTAATTTCTTCACTCAAATCAATCAGAAGTTCACTCCACAAAATATTCAAAAAATTCCATCACCTAATATTATTTTTACTAGGTCAAAAAGTTCCAAAAATGATTTTTAATGGTTAGTACAACCTTAAAGATTATATTTTTAGTTTGGAATATTAGAGGAATGAGGACATCTATGGTCAGACTAAATGATCTAATTAGAGAACATAGAATTGAATTGCTATGTTTAATTGAACCACAACACAAAAACCAGAAAGCTGATAGATTTAAGAGGATTCTAGGCTACCAGAACCATTTATGTGCACAAAGTGGCAAGATCTGGTTATTTTGGAATGACCAACTGCAAATCACTTTGAAAACTGACCACCTCCAATATTTATCTGTTACTATTGTCAGCCATATGATGAACATTCTAATGGAAGAAATCTTCATCTATGGTCTGAGAACTGTACCTGGTAGAGAATTTCTATGGAGTGCTTTATCAAATGCACAGTTGCAGGACTCTTTCTTAATTGGAGATTTTAATACAATAAGATCTCCAAATGAGTACAGAGGTCCTTCTCAGCCTAGTATTAGGAGCATGTCTGCATTTAATCACTTCATTTCTAGTAATGCACTCACTGAGATTAATACAGTTGGTAACCATTTAACATGGTCTAAAAACTGGCTTAGAAACCCTACCACACAAACACTAGATAGAGGATTGGCAACTCTGAGCTGGATAGCTAAGTTCCCCACTTCATCTATCCAGATTCTTAACAGAAACACCTCAGATCATGCACCTATGTTTCTTACAATAGGCAGTACAATACCTTCCTCCCCGTCATCATTTAGGTTCATTAATGCATGGTTTAATAGGGAAGATTTCATGAATGTGATATCTAATGATTGGAACCTCCCTATTAACAAAACATGCATGCTTGGTTTTTATCTGAAACTTATCAGACTGAAACTGACAATTAAAGCCTGGAACAGAAATAATTTTGGCAACATAGATAACAATGTCACTATTGCTGCTGAAAATCTCAGATTGCAAGAAATAGTTTATGATAATAATAACTCAATTAATGAGTTTACTAAACTCAAAGAACTAAAAGCATTGCATCTGAGAGCCCTCACTGAACAACAAAAATTATGGAAACAAAAGTCCAGAATTAAGTGGTTAAAAGAGGGAGATGATAACATTAAATTCTTTCACCACACGGTGAAAGAAAGGAGATCTTTACTAAGTATCACAAAAATTAAAGACTCCTATGGGAATTGGCTTGAAAATGCTTCAGACATTGACTCAGAAGCTATTTCTTATTATTCTGAGTTACTATCTGAGCCTGCTAATGTTTAGAATGGTGATTACTATGACCAGTTCTTAAGTCAAATCCCTACAGTAATTACTGAGGCAGACAATGAAATTTTGCTAAGCCCAGTAAACATTGAAGAGCTTAAATCTGCTGTTTTTGACCTAAATAAAAATAGTAGCCCAGGCCCTGATGGGTTCTCTTCTAAATTTTTCACTAAATCTTGGGACATACTTAAATTTGATTTACTAAATGTTGTCCAAGATTTTGTGTCTTCATCCCCCATTCCAGTTGGAATTGCTGCAACTTGGATTACTTTAATTCTAAAAAAAGATGTTGTCACCTCTCATTTGATGATTATAGGCCCATCAGCCTCTCCAATTTTTAAATAAATTTTTTTCCAAACTGATTATAAAGAGGCTGAAACCTTTTATGGCCAAATTGATATCTCCACAGCAATCTGCATTCCTAAAAAATAAGGACATCTCTAACAATATTATATATTTGAAAGAGATGATAAGATTTCTTGATAAAAAGTGTAGAAACCCCAATATGATCATTAAACTGGACCTTAAAAAGGCATTTGATAGAGTTAATTGAGGCTTTTTAAATTCTATACTTCTGCAATTTGGCATGCATGGTAAATTAGTTCACTGTATTATGAAAAATCTCAGTAGAGAATCCTTTTCTGTGTTACTAAATGTTAGACCTCAAGGTTTCTTTAAATCCTCTAGAGGGATAAAACAAGGTGACCCTCTGTCACCTTTTCTTTTTAATATATTTTCTGAGACTTTTTCTAGAGGTATTTCTCATATGTTTAATTCTGGCATGCTTCAGTACTATGACATCCCCTCTGGTCCTTCCCCATTATCACATCTGAGCTATGCAGATGACACCATCATCTTCCTTAGAGCATCTAAATTTAATCTCTCTAGATTTAAGGACTTCCTTGTGGCTTTTGAATTAACCACTGGTCAAAAAATTAATTTTGAGAAGAGTGATTATTTTTTAGGTAGACATGCTTCTGCTGCAAAGATACAACAGGTTAAGGATATTCTTGGCATGAAACAGGGTCATTTTCCATTTACCTACCTAGGGGTCCCCATTTTTAAGGGTAGAGTCCTTACTGCTCATTTCACACCACTAATCCAAAGATTGGAAAATAAAATTTCCAATTGGAAGAATAAGTGGCTATCTACAGGAGGTAAAATCACTTTGATACAATCCTGTCTCTACTCCATTCCCCAGCACATTTGGTCAGTCCTGAAACCTCCCATCTCTGTGATTAAAAAAATTGAAAAATTGATGGCCAGATTTTTTTTGGGGGGAAACTGACCTAAAACCAAAGAAAGTCTGGAAAAGGTGGAGTGGAATTTGTTTCCCAGTCAACCAAAATGGGATAGGAATTAGATCCATCCATGCAATAGTTAAAGCTTGCTCTCTCAAGTTTTGGTGGAAGTTCCAAACTGGTGACACATTATGGTCTCAATTTCTCTGGAACCTTCCTCCTTCTTACAGAACATCTTCTGTATGGAAAAGAATAATTTCAGTTACTGACCTGGCTGAGAGTCTTACTAAAGTTATCCATGGAAATGGTCTATGTAACTTCTGGCAGTCAAACTGGACATCTTTTGGTCCTCTTTCACTAATATGCAATGTTTCTGACACACTCATACCTCCAGACTGCACTGTGAAGTCCTTCTGTGATAACAAACATGCTTTTCTACCTTACATTACACCATATCTGCCCTCTTCAATTGCTCTGAATATTTTACAGATGGTGCAATGTACACAATCCAGGCAGGACAGATTTATCTGGATGCCAGACACTAAAGGAGATTTTTCCTTCAGATCAGCATATAGAGCAGTTGCCCCTACAAGAAATGTATCCTACACATTAAAACAATTGTGGAACTCAAGGCTCCAAAAAAAGATAAGTGTCTTCATGTGGAAAATGGTAAAATTATTTGTCCCTTTCCCTAATGTGCTTATGAAAATGGGTTTCAACTTGCCATCTAAATGTTGTGCCTGTGACAATCTTGATCATTTAGTACATTATTTTAACAGTTTCCCCTTGGCTATCTCCTTATGGTCTAATTTTCATACTATGATTGACACTTCTCCCATGAATTTTGCCAATATCTGGGATAGATTATCTTATTATATGTCATTTCAAGGTTCCACTAAACTGCACACTACACTGTAAAAAATTGCTCCATGCATTATTTGTTGGTTTATGTGGAAGGCAAGATGCTCTTACATTTTTGAAAATGTTAGTCCTAATATTCTGAGTATTAAAAAGGCCATTAAGGAACATATTTTTCTCACCTTTTGTGCTAAACCTATGGCCTCTAATGCTCCACTGGATATTGAACTGTCTAACCTAGGTTTTCTGCCACTACATGCCAGACCACCTAATCCAGTGATAAGGGCAATCTAATGGATTCCCCCTGTTACTGGTTATTTAAAAATAAACTCTGATGCATCTTGGCTTCAGAACAAAAAGGCTGGTCTGGCTATAGTTGTTAGAAACTCTGATGGAGATCTTATATGTGCTCTCAGTAGTCTGGTTATGGCCCCTTAAACCTTGCATGCTGAACTTTTAGCTCTGAAAGAAGCTATACAATGGGCAGCTTCTTCTTTAACACCATGCACAATTGAGTCAGACTGTCTTACAGCTGTCAAATCCATTTCTGATCCTCTTCATGCTCCCTGGCTCATATATGAACTGGCTTCTTATTGTGCCCTAGCTGCAAATTGTCCTATTTTTCACATTATGAGACAGGAAAATCTATTGGCTGACTCCATTGCAAAGTCTGCTATCACTGACAAGACATGCTCTCAGCTTACTGCACATATTCTATCCTAGGAAGCAAGAGGCGTATTGTACTTGGACAGGTTAGGCCTGCCCTCACTCAGACTCTCACCATTTACAGATGCTATGTAAAATGTGTGTTCTTGTTTCAGCTTCTTTAGAGACAAAGGGCTTCTTCTTCTCAGCAAAAATGAAGTCTGCTCAGGCACCATGTGGTTTATCTCATTTCACAGCAATCCTTTTGTACCTTAGCTTTTGCCGCTTAGTGTTTTGTTTTTACAATTCACTTATAGGCTTCCTCATATGATGGCTAGGCTATTTGCTAGATTATCTAGATATAGAGTTAGTTTTAGTCTATTATTTTGGAAGCATGGCTATATGCTTCGAAAGCTTTAAACTTTCCTTTTTGTCATCTTATGATGTATATACTCTAACCTTAATTGGTTTTTTTATAGGTATGGGGAACCTTATAATAACTCCCCCGCCTAAGGGTGGATTATCTTAAAAAAAAAGTAGGGTTAGGATCAAACCCATTTAGATCCACTGTGATTTTAATACGTACGTACAGTATACTGTTAACAGTAGTTAATAGCGGATATATGAATTAATATTAGCCTAGGCAATAGTTAGAGCGGAAATGTTCTACCCTGACAGATATATCAGAAAAAACTGTTTATATACAGTGTTGTTCTGCGGATTCGAGGGTAGCCTTGCTCTATCCTTGGCATAATTCGGCATCATGGTACTTATCGAACTGATCGAGGAGTATCTGTGTGATTAGGGTTTTCATCGGTATGTTTGGGTATTTTAATTTAGAAACAAATGCACTTTCACTCCCACATTCTGGTTTTTGTATTACTGAATTAGAATTTTAAAAATATAGTTTAGCAAATTGATTGAAATATAGGGTGTGTAGGATTACATTCCAGGCGTTTCCTTATAAATAAATACACAACTTTGCATCATCTTTGGTATAGCCACTAAATTACAAACTCCGCCTTCTTGTCCATTTCCATACATCCACTTTCCTCTCTCTCTAACAGAGGTTTATCGTCTTCATCAGTTCTAAGTTTGATTATTCTTTTGTGTGTTGGGGGAGGATGGGGAAATGGTGGGATAGGCTTAGAAGAGCTTGGATCGCAAAACTTCAGGTGATATGGTATTTATTTCTATGATTAACTACTAATCAGATTCAATCTTCTGAACTGAAGAACTTCCATGATTTTTCTCTTCATCTCGAAATTAGGTCAGTGTTGTGATTTTCCACCTATGTTGGTTGATAGTTATTAGTTGATACTATTTGCATTTATTCTCTTTCTGATTTACACTCATTTTTGTAACCCAAACCAAATTAATTACATCATCTATAATATCATTAAAGCTTTATTAATATTGATAAGCTGTTTGAATATACATCATCTGTCATCATTATCACGCCCAGATATTTAATCAAGTTGTTATATCATCATTATCAGGCGAGGGCAAAGAGACTAAAGATGAGAAATCTGCAGCGGAGGTGGAGCGTAACGCTGTCTTTTTAAGGCTTCAAAGCGACGTCGAAAGTTGTGAAGACGAGGATGTTCAGGTGCTTTTGGAACATGTTTTTGGCCGAGAGTGCGCGAGCGGAGCAAGACGGAGATCGGGCCACCGGAGATGGAGAAAATAACTGTCACTAATTAACTCAGAGGCTGCAGTGATCTATGGATATGTTATTGGAGAGCATTTTTGTATCAATAAGTTTTATCTTTTATTCAGACTATAGTTCTGTTATGTTCAACAAGAACATTAAAGTTAAAGGCACCAGAATGTTTGTGATGAAATATTTTTTTTTTCTTTTTTTGAATTTGAAACCACATCAAGGTGGAGGGGAATTTATTAGCACCCCTAAATCATAAAATCAGGCAAAACCTTTAAAGTTTACATAGATACATAAGTTACAATGTTAAAACCATGAATAAGTTACATATGTATAGCTGACAGCTCTGATGAGTCATGATCCCATCCCTCACCACTGAGTCACCGAGCATGTTAGAGAATCGATAAACGAAACTCAAATCTGTCAAGTGATGTGGTGAGAGGTGAGATCAGATATCAAAAATAAAAAACCAAAGCTTCTGAGCAATGGTGAGTTCTGAACTTCTGTCCATGTGCATTGTCCTTTGTCCGTTGTAATTGTAACTCATTGAACTCCTTTCAATGGACCTTCAAGTAGCCTGCATAGACAAGCACAAAGTAGTAGATGTTCTAGACTCTTATATTAGGTAAACCTATCTCTTCTAAAACAAGCATTCCAAATAAATAGGATGAGTTCTGGAGATTTGTAAGTCTCCAGTAGTTGCAGTTCTAGAGCAGTGTTTTGAGATAAATTCTGCAACTTTGTTCCCTTCCCTGTAAACATGCTTAATGCTGATTCCTTGAGCCTGTGAATGGATCTGACAGCATAAGCTATACAGATTCCACTCAGCAGCTGAGGGATTCTTAATACAGTTTATTGCAAGCATGCTGTCCGACTCAATTGAGAATTCAGTTCCCAATTGGAGACCAGTAGAAATGCCAAATTTGAATTGCAAGTAATTCAGAGTGAAGGGGAGAGCTGGCAGTAACATGTTTCATTTTCATATGCAGTAACTTCCCCCTCCTATCCCTGGTTACCAGACCTAGTCCAACCTTTTGACTGTCAATGAATGATGCATCAATATTAATTTTATAACCCCTATCAGGTGGTTGCCATTTGACAGAAATTGCATGCTTTAATTTCTTCCTCCTCAAGAAAGGAATTAGTCCTGTTCTAAGCAAGTCAACATATTTACTGAGATTTCCAACTATTGAAAAGGCAGTGAATATTTTTGCTACTGTGTGTATGACACTTAGAAATGATAACTACTGTGTGATGAAAGAAATGATACCAGAAAGCCATATTTTATTAAACAAATAACAAATTCCAGTATATATAGAATATAAAAAATCATCGATCATTAAATCAAAAATTATTATTTGATGTAACGTTTTAAAAATACAGAAATTGTTATGATGTTTTCAAATTTTAATTTAAAACCTAAATTAAATTTCAATACTATAAAATATTAAAATAAAATATCTTACTTAAATTTTGTAAATATTATATTATTTAATAATACATTCATTTAAATGTATTCGTATAATTATTGTTGTACACATAAATATTCTTAATTTATCAAAACTTATAGATTATGGTTCGAAAGATGACGAAGTATTGACTTGGATTTAAATATTTGTAAATATGACATAATTATGATGAATGTGCGTGTCTCATAATGAATTTGTGTATAATTTTATTCAGTTATGTGAAAGTATGAAATGAAGTTTCAGTATAAATAGCATGTACGGCTTAAATATTTTAAAAATAAAAATGAATATCCAGTTTAAATATTTTGAAATTTGCTTTATTTTTTAAATTAAAATTTACATTTTACATATATAGCATCATATTATAAGTTTAATAATGATTTCATAATTAAATTTATTTCAATGTAGAATCATTTTTCAAAATATTTCCATTAAATAATATTATTTTACATTTATTTATGAATCCGGAGCATAAAAATGTTTCAATAATGCATAAACTAGTCAGTACCCATGATCTACACTATTGTAAATCATACTAAAGTTAAATAATATAGTTATAAATTTTGAAAAAGGTATATAATGTATTGTTCTTGTTTTTGCAACATTATAATTATAATATTGATACAATAAATATCATCTTACAATATCATCACTTCTTTATACATGATAACATAGAATTTATTTATTATATAATATCAGATTTATGCACTTAAAACTATGACCCTATCAAGTTCAGATTATTGGGAAATAATCTCTTTTAATTTAATCTCAGTTCAGTTAAATTAATCTCAGTTGAACTATTTTTATTATTATTTTTTAAAAAATTAAAAACCACCTGTGAGGTTGTGGGGATTTTATAATGGCACCCCTAGCCAAAAAACCCAACAATGGCAGAGTTTTTACAAATCCTGCATGAGGATATGGGGTTGTATAGCCCCGAATCATAGCATATGCTTCCAAAAAATATGATAATCTAGAAGAGACTAAGTAAACTAGCCTATTTGAGACTGGGACTAATGAAACCAAAAAACAGAACCTTAAAACTAGGGAAGCCTATTAGTGAATTGTATAACAAAACACAAGTCGGCACCCCATGTTAGGACTGAGTTGTTTCATAGTCATGTACAGACAGAAGATCTCGAATTTCAGTTCACGATTGAGTTGTAACATCAAGGGGAAGCCCGTTGCAGTAGGCGAAAGCACTGACTAGTTGTAGTTGCCTGTCTGAGACAAGAAAACACACAAATTAGTAGCACCTGCATTTAAAAAGATGTTCTGAGAGAATGGGTTCCCTGTTTATCCAACAATATCAGACCTTTTACTCTAGAAGAGAGTTGAGAAAAGGAATAGTCAGAATCACATGCTTCATGATATGTCATTTTAGCCAAAGCATCAGCACCTAAATTGGCTTGTCTAAAAGTGTGGAGTAAGACTGTATTTGGGCTCAGTTTGATCCTGGAAACTAAATCATATAATTTCCTAGGGGCAGAATCTGGGTGGAGAATTTCCTGAATTGCTAGTTTGCAATCAGATTCAATTACAGTTTGATAGTGAAGATCAACAGCCAAAGAAATAGCTACTTTTACTGCCAAAATTTCTGCTTCTAAGGGAGAGAAAGCACTGATGTAATAGCAATAGACATGAATAAAATCACCGGTTGAGTTTCTCAAGACAATAGAAATTCCAGCAGTATTATTTTGGTGCCAGGCTGCATCTGTGTTCAGTTTTATGCCATTTACTGGTGGTTTCCAATGAATTGGTGTAATATATGGCTGAGGGGGTCTGGTATGGAGTGGCAGAAAACCCAATGAAGATAAATCAATGTCAAAAGCTGAGAGTGAAGTGATTGGTTTGGCAGAAAAAGTGAGAAAGACCAGGTCAGATAAGGATTTTATTAGAGATTCAGAATTTGGTTTGATGT
Source organism: Sherardia arvensis (assembly GCA_948330725.1). Classification (NCBI taxonomy): domain Eukaryota; kingdom Viridiplantae; phylum Streptophyta; class Magnoliopsida; order Gentianales; family Rubiaceae; genus Sherardia; species Sherardia arvensis. The sequence goes on from OX415235.1 coordinate 32,647,908, forward strand.
CCTCAAAAATGAAAGAGCATCTGACTTTCCAAATCACCCAGCAGATCATTGATGGTATCAGGTTAAAAAGAGCTGTATGGAGTTTTGTTTTTCCTTGAGTGGAGAGATAGAAAGAGATTCTATCCCAGATGGTGTCAGAGGCAAAAGGGGCAGTGCCTACCATATAGTGGAAGTAGTTCCATAGTGTTTTAGCAATGTAACATTCATTAAAACAATGTTCAATTGTGTCCATATTGTTACATGCATAACATTTTGAAGGAAGATGGAACCCCATTTTCATTAGTATATCAGGAAAGGGTAGAAACCCATTGATCATTCTCCACATAAAGACACTGACCTTTTTTTGTAGTCTGGGATTCCAGATATGCATAACATTTTTGTAGTCAGGTGCCGCCATGGGCGCCGTGGAAGTGACCTTTGTAGCTATCCGTTAGGGCCGGAATAGTGTCGTAACGGTAGGAAATAGAGCTGTTATTGGTGTACTGTGTCGGAGAAAAGGGGAATTGGGGAAAAAGAGGTTGAGAGCATTCAGTAGGAGAGAGAAAGCTTGATGAAAGAAATTAATCTCAGTTGAACTAAAATAATCTCAATTCAGTTAAATTAATCTCAGCCCAGCTGGAATAATCTGAAATTAATTTGGTTCAATAAAATAATGACTTTTGCTTTATTTCAATTGGATACAAAATATTGAATGATTTAGGCTCTGTTTGTTGGAGCTTATAAGCAGAGCAGTTCAGTTCAGTTCAATTCAATTCAATTCATTTGAGTTGAATTCAATTTAGTTCAATTACTTCAGTTCAGTTCAATAAAAATATGATTGTATAAAATTCAGGTATAGAGTAATCTCTATAGTTAGTAAATTACTATTGTAAAAATGCACTGAGTAATATCCATAATTTATAAATTACTATAGTTAAATATTCATAGAGTAAATTTTGTAATTAGTAATTTATTTAGACAGGAAATCAAATAATTACAAACCAATACATTGATTCAGTGTTTATTACTTTATTTATTAATATAGATAGATATAGAGATAAATCCTCGTACAGTATTAGGGTTCCTCACAATACAATACAAAATGCTTAATTATTCAAAAATGTTAAACCCTTTTTATATAGCAACGTCCCTAGACCCCGATCAATCATACTCTGTCTGTCAAATTGTTGATTCGAATTGATAAGATTAACCTCCTTGCTGGGTGATAAGTCCATGGTTCATATTCGGGCTTCATTCATACTCGGACCAGGGCCCGAGAAGGGTCGTGGGCTCGAGGTACGCGGAGGGTGGATCCACGGGTCCATAAATCCTAATTCTCATAAGAAATGCGTATATTATGAATGTTCTACAAGGTATATATATCCTCCTAAACATGGTAATACAACCATGACCGAAATACACTTCCTCTATACATGGTAATAAAACTACCATTCCCATAAGAGTTGTATTCATACCATAAATACATATCTTGGTGATCTATGGATTGTAGCCATATAAATACCGAAGGTTTGGTAAACCTCTCTATCTATTATCTTACATACAATACGCCTTACGCATCATACTAACTTGAGCGTCAGAGTGTCTACCCTTGGGACACCCGAGGCTTTGTTTTGCAGATCAGTTCGTTAGCCGGGTTCGTGATCAAGCGCAGGTTGTAGACATCCATCAATTTGGCACACCCGGTGGGACCCGCTTGCTATTCTTGATCTAATCAACCTTCAAACTCATGGTTGATCTGACCAAAAACTTTCGTGGGTATACACGAATCCGTTTTCCGACCCCAACCTTCGTGGGAGTATAACCCTCTGTTGCACCTTTGCGGTCATCGTCTCTAGAGCGCCATACAACATAATCCTCGGACGACCCTGGATGTGCCGAGCAAAGGCCATCTGGTCCCCATACAACTTGGCGATGAAATTCCCCACGAACCAAGGGATAGCCACGGTCCGTGGAGACCAAGAACTAGCTCGAGTCTTTACAATTCAAGCTATCTGAGAGCCAGAAAAAGAGGATCTCGAACCAGCCAAATACTCAGATTCCGAGCCGATGCAACTTGGAGAATCAGGAACCGTCGAGGTTGGAACTCTCATGCCCCCGGGATAAATACCAAACTTCAAGGTCTCCTCAACCAGTATATAGATGTCTTTTCCTGGGATACCAATGACTTGGTAGGAGTATCCCCTCGTTTAGCGGAACATTACCTGAATATCAATCCCTCACAGAAGCCTATAAAGCAGAAATGACATATCTTTGCACTAGATCGAGTTGAAGCCATTGGAGAAGAAGTATATAAGCTACTCAAAGCCGGTATAATCGAAGAAGTGCAGTACCCATAATGGATAGCTAACCCGGTAATGGTCAAGAAGCCAAATGAGAAGTGGAGAATGTGCATCGACTTCACCAACCTGAATGATTGTTGTCCTAAAGACAGTTATCCTTTGCCCTCGATCGACCAACTAGTTGAAGCGATCGCAGGATACCATCAAATCCTGATGCCTTTAAAGGATATCATCAGATCCCTATGGCAGAGCAAGATAAGGAGAAAACCTCCTTCATAACCGACAGGGGAACCTTCTGCTACAAGATGATGCCTTTCGGATTGAAGAACGCCAGAGTAACTTACTAGTGGTTGGTGGATAAATTATTCAAATCCCAGATAAGACACAACCTCGAGATTTATGTGGATGACATGATAGTGAAGAGCCGTAGTTATGACGCCTTCTTTGAAGATTTAAAGGAAACCTTCGACACATTACGGGCATCCAACCTAAAGCTTAACCCTGCTAGGTGAACCATTGGTGTTGGAGCAGGCAAATTCCTAGGATACATATGGTATCTAATCGGGGAATTGAAGTAAACCCCGAGAAGATAGAGGCCTTGCAAAATATGCAACCTCCGAAGACTGTCAAAGATGTACAGAAGCTGACAGGATCTCTCGCGGCCCTTAGCCGATTTCTCTCTAAAGGAGCAGAAAAGCACCAGCCCTTTTTCAACATCCTTAAGAAGGAAAACCAATTTGAGTGGTCACATGAATGTGGGGAAACTTTCCAAGCACTTAAAGACCACTTCCGACAGCTTCCGACATTATCAAAACCAGACAAAGGGGAGACTCTTTATTTATATATATCTGCGTCTCAGCTAGCCATTAGTGCTGTGTTGGTCAAGGAAAAGGAAGGATCACAACACCCAATATATTGTGTAAGCAGTGCTCTACAGGGGCCCGAGACTAGATATACCCCTCTGGAACGCTTAATATTGGCCCTTGTACATGCCTCTCGACCGTTGCGGCCATACTTCCAAGCCCATACGATAGTCCTCTTAACCAACTACTCGATTAGACAAATCCTACAGAAACCGGACGCCTCTGGACGGATGATGAAGTGGGCCATTGAATTGGGAGAACATGATATACAGTATAAGCCTCGGACAGCCATCAAGGGCCAGGCCTTATCTGATTTCATAATGGAGTCTGTTGAACCAGTGGAGATAAACCAACAAGACCCTGTTCCAGACACAGGAAAATGGAAATTATATGTAAATGGATCCTCCAACTCGGGGGTGGGGGGAGTGGTGTTGGAGTCTTACTCACCAGCCCCGAGGGAAAGGACCAACCCTATGTTCTCCATTTCTATTTTCGGGCCACTAATAATGAAGCAGAATATGAAGCCCTCATTACAAGGTTAAAGCTGGCAAATGACCTCGATGTTAAAGACCTCACAGATCGTGATGCAGCAGGTCAAAAGCGAATACGAGACCTGAGAGTAAAGTCTCCAAAAGTACATTGAGATAGTAAAGCCTCTCCTAAATCACATGCGACATTATGAGCTGAATCATATCCCCCGAGAAGGTAACCATAAAACAGATGCACTGAGCAAACTTGCCTCCTCAGACCTAAACATTAAATCTTCTCAAGAATTGTTGATGGAAACCCTGGCGAAAAGAAGTTATGAAGAAAGCAGCATCATGGCTGTTGACAGCTCAAACACATGGATGAACCCCTATATTGAGTACCTTGAAACGGGAACCCTCCCCGAGGACAAGCATCTGGCACGGAAGGTCCGAGTTAAAGCTCTCAAATATGTCATTCATGAAGACACCCTATATAAGAAGGGATATCTCCAGCCTTTACTCAAATGTGTTGGGCCTTCCGATGCTGAACACTTAGTACAAGAAGCACATGAAGGAGTTTGTGGTAGTCACCAAGGTCCACGTACTGTTACCCGTAAACTCCTACAAATGGGTTATTTCTGGCCTACAATGTTAGAAGACTCCAAGAGATATATTCATTCTTGTCACTAGTGTCAGAGATTTGCCAAGATGATCCATGTGCCTCAAGAAAATATGATTACCATCAAAGAATCCTGACCATTCGTCCGATGGGGTATAGATCTTGTCGGACCCTTTCCTACGGCCCCTGGTAATTTCAAATACCTTATTATGGCCATTGATTACTTCTCAAAGTGGTTGGAAGCTGAAGCCTTGACCAACATAACTGGCAAGACGGTTATCAACTTCTGCTGGAAAAATATTATATATCGCTATGGCATCCCGAGATACATAGTGACAGATAATGGAGCACAATTCGCCAACAACCCCTTCAAGAAATGGTGTGAGGAGTACGGCATACATCAGAAGCTCACCTCGGTATATCATCCAGAAGCCAATGGTCAAGTGGAGGTTACGAATCGAACCCTGGTAAATGTCATCAAGAAGCGCCCAGAAGGAGCTAAAGGAGACTGGATCAAAGAACTACCGAGCGTGATCTGGACCCATAGGACTACACCAGCTACTGCAACCGGAGAAACTCCATACAGCTTAGTCTACGGGTCTGAGACGGTCATCCCCATGGAAATTGGAGTCCCCTATGCCCGTACCTCTCAATCAGAAGATGATGATGGCACTGCCAATGAAGAAAACCTCCGTCTCGACCTCGACCTTCTGGAAGAGAAGAGAGCTAATGCTACTATCCATGAGGCCAAGGTGAAGGAAAGAGTTAAGCGCTACCATAACAAAAGGGTTCGCTTAGCCACCTTCGTCAAAGGAGACCTTGTAATGAGGTTAAACGAGAAAAGCAAGAAAGAAGTGGAAGGGAAGCTAGCCCAGAACTGAGAAGGTCCGTATCGAGTCCTAAAATCCCATCCAGGAGGAAGTTACCTCTTGGAAACCATGAAGGGAGAACCCATACCACGAAGATGGAACGTGATTAACTTACGCAAGTATCACGGAAGATAAAACTCGAGGAAGAGCCTCACAACGGTTTGAGAATATCAAGAATGTCCGAGAGCCTCATCAAGGTCCGAGACAAATCTGCTCTAGCACAAACGGGTACTCAAACTCAAACCCACTATTTATTTTACTTCTATTCCTAAAGTTATAAATTTAGATTGAAGTCATGTTATTTTTACACCTATCTTTTAATGAGAAATCTTAAATTCCTTTTATAAAAAGAGGACTGTTATCCTAAAGTATGACATTGATTGCTATACAAAACAATATGCTTTATAAAGTATAGGATTGGTCAGCTTATATAAAATAAGTTATTTGAATCCAAAATTCAAAATACCAATCGTTTTGAATAAAAGAGATAGGTTCAAGATAAAAATATTCCACAAAAGTGCTTGATTGAGATCTATAGACTAAAAGGGCAGACGTGCTCGAAAATCAATCATCTCAAAATATAGAGGAAAAACCTCAAAAACAGAAGTTAAATTTCATATCAAAAGATGTTATTACATCATAATATGATACTTCTAAAAAATCCCAAGTGGATAGGCAAAGAGGCAAAACCTCGAACAAAAATAGTTCATATCAAAGGTGTCATTACATCAGAATATGATACTTTTAATTCCCAAAGGGATACATAGAGGAAAAATCCCGAAATTTGATACGAAGGTCATGAAGAAGATGTTATTACATCAGAATATGATACTTATAAATACGCCCAATAAGGTCATCTAGAACTTCACCAGGAGTGACACTCGAGAGATGGGCTATTGTCAACTTTTCTGCACGCTGTAACATAAAAGACCTTGTCAGAAAAGGACCGAGGAAGAAGCCCAACAACATCAAGAATATGTTCGCAAAGTGTTCATCATGGACAACTGCGAAGACCTGATCCCCGAGTACGTCAGCTTTGTCAATAGGGCGAAAGCTCCTTTCCAGTAAACCATGAGACCGAGGTTCATGTGCAAAGGAGTAAACCCAGAGCTCAAAAGCTGACAAGGAGATGCCAGCGAGTCAGCCAAAGCTAACTTGCTTTACTACCTGAGGGAATGGAGAACTTTTCACCGAGAAAGGACAACTCAGGATATCTTGCTACAATGAGCTTTAATAAGTCTCCTGATGTTGTTATCTTCTCGGAGGGACCCAATGCATCCAAGGACTTGGCTCCCGGAATCCAGTCACTAGCAGTCAAGGCGGAGAGCTTATTAGCAGCGTCCGGGTAAGAGAAGATGGACGTCATAACCTCTATCTCCTTGTCAGATTGACACAACAACAAGATTTCATTCAAAATCTTGTGTTGCTCGGAGTCATGGAATAAGTCTCCATACTCCTCCCGGTGATCCTTAAACTCGGGACTACAAGCAATGAATGCACCCCAAAGCTTAAGAAGCCGTTTTAGCTCTTCCGAGTTTTTCTCTGAAGCCAAGGTCTGCGCCAGCTCATCCACGGTATCTTGATACATCTTCAGCTCTTTTTTCTCGGACTCTCTTGCCAGTAGTAAGAGCAAGTCCAAAAGTTTCTTCATTCACATTCTCCATAATAGAGAAGCAAATCCCATATTCCCCGTATTTTTTTTACCTCAACTCCAACAGTTTCTTCATTTTTCATTCTCTATAATTTATTGACATTTATTACTACACATTTATCCTATTGTTTATTATTTTTTAACCATATATTCAATAAGTCTAAATAGTGATGAACAAATAAATAATTAACTTTAAATACATATTACAATAATATTTCATATTTGAAATTACTTACTCTACCATATAAAATGATAAAAATACATTTTATAAAAATAACACATCACGAATTACAATATTAATATTTTTGTAATGTATATGAATAATTAAACTCATCTTTTTTTAATTATTTGTTACAAGTTATTATTTTCAACAATAAGAAATAAAAAATTTAATAAAAATTTTTAGTTTAAACGTTATGACTTATAAAACGTCAAAATAAATATATTTATGACCTTAAAATTTAGTAAATTTGTATTGAAAATTATATTACATTTGATTATTAAATATCAATAGATATGTACATGTAAAAGTAGTCATATGAGATCTTATTACGATCCTCTTTATGCATGTTTTTAGAATATGTATTTTTGATAAAATTTTATTGTAATTATATTAAAATATTATCATTTAAAATTATTGAAGAGAACCAATGATGAGTGAAATAACAAAAAACAATGCTAGTAGCATTAAATTTTGGTTCTCCAAATCTTCTCCCTCTTTCTCCAAATTTGGGGAATCAAATCTTCTCTCTCCTCAATTTTTCTATTATGGAGAATGGGATGGAGAAGCTGTTGGAGTTCGGAAAGGCTTCAAATTCCCCATATTCAAGTAAAATCTCTATTATAGAGACACTGTTGGACTTGCTCTAAGAGCAAGTCTAATAGTTTTGCTATAATAGCAAATTTTCTCAAATATGAAGAATTTGATCCTTTTTTGAACTCCAACAGATTCTCCATCTCATTCTTCATAATAGGAAAATTGAAGAGAGAGAAGGTTTGCTTCTCCAAATTTAGAGAATGAGGGAGAAGATTTGGAGAACCAAAATTTAATGCTACCTACATTGTTTTTTGTTATTTCATTCATTAATTGTTTCTCTTCAATAATTTTAAATGATAATATCTCAGAATAATTACAATAATATTTTATCAAAAATACATATTCTTAAAATATGCATAAAAATTATTATAATAAGATCTCATATGACTATTTTTACATGTACATATCTATTGATATTTAATAATCAAATATAATCTATTTTTCAATATAAATTTACCAAATTTTAAGTTTATAAATATATTTATTTTGACGTTTTTTATAGTCATAACGTCTAAACTAAAATTTCTTTTGGCAAACATTTTATTTTAATGATTGAAACAAAATAACTTGTAATAAATAATTAAAAAGAGATGAGTCTAATTATTCATAATACTATTGTAATTCGTAATGTGTTATTTTTATAAAATATATTTTTATAATTTTATATTATGGAGTAAGTAATGTCAAATATGAAATGTTATTATAACTTTTATTATAAGTTCATTATTTGTTTGTTCATTATTATTTGAACTTATTGAATATATGAATTTAAAAATAGAAGAAAATTGGATAAATAAGTAGTATTAAATGTTAGTAATAAATTTTAGAGAATGAAAAATGGAGAAACTGTTGGAGTTGAGACAAAATAATATAGGGAATATGAGGTTTGCTTCCCTATTATAGAGAATGTGAATGGAGAAACTGTTGGACTTGCTTAAAGGCCTTATTCTCAACCTCGAGGTGCTTCACCCTATCCTCCAATTGAATCGAATCCAATGGAGCAGGGACAGATGAAGAAGGCACCACTAACTCAGTCGTTAAAGATGAGATAATAGCCCTCATCTCCTCTTTCTCGGCCTTGAGAGCCCGGCACCTGGAATGTAACTCCTCCACAGAGTTATACAGGTGTTTGATCTCACCTTTGGTCCGACGTCCCAGCGTGGATATATCTACCATCAGCTGTAAAATAGAAGATATATAAAGACCTGATATGTAACACTTAAAAGTTCACATAATATGACAAGGAAAATCACTACCTCAGAGACGAAAGGATACTTCTTGAAAGACTTTCGAGAAGCCTGACCATCCTCTTCCTAGGGGCGACTCAGATAATACTTCAACTTTTTCAGAGGCACATCCTCAGGGAATATATTTTAATCTATTTTAGTTTAATTCAATTCAGTTCTGATAAAATTAATTTTATGAAATTCAGCTTAATTAGTTTAGTATTCCGTTATCATTATCAATACATTCATCATTTTTTTATTTCAGTTCTGTTTAGCATATATAAGTTCCTGCAGTTTAGCTCAATTCATCAAAAAATATAAATTGGTTAACAAATGTGAAAAATATATAAATTATTCTAATAAAAAAATTATTAGTCTCATGATCAACGTCACCATTAAGAAGGTGCAGAAAGTACCCAAAAGACTTTGTAGTTAATTCTACAATTAACTTGAGGACAAGATTGATGAATTCTTGGACTTTTCTTCAATAATATTCTCCATTGTTGCAATATGTTTGAAGCAATCTGTGTCGTATTTATTACTTCGATGTAATGATCGACTAACACATGCGTTTTTGCAATTATCTGTGGAGTAAAATATAAAAAGCCATTGATAATCCATTTTAACTCTCTGCTAATAGTACTAGGCTATCTTGGACGTACGTTGTTCTCCTTTGACTAAACACGTCATTGTCGAAACTAACCCTACTATAGTCTATAGCATACATGGGTTGATGATTCAATGAAATTGAATATATCATCCGAATGTGTTGCAATATTCAGCAATGTTTAGACAAAGGAATTTCTTCCAATCAGCACATCATCAAAGATTCATAATGTTTATATCATCTAAATCTGAATGTGAGATTGAATGTGTTGGAAAACATTCAATAAAATTTGCCCAAAGAAACTTCCAATCTGTATATAATTCAAGCTGCACACTGTGTTCTTTTGTTTCAGTATCCCTTTTGGCCAATTTTATTTGGACAATGATTTCCTCCATTGTACTGGTGCAACTAGCTAGACTCTCTGCATCACCATGAACCATGAATATATATATCAGGTTCAAAGAATCTGCACTAAGCACCACATCTGACCAGCTGCAAGCTGAAGAATCCTGAGACGCCGTAGCATCAGCATATATGATTGCCGTAGCCTCATGAAGCCTATATGATTGCCGTAGCTGCAGCGTGTACGCGAACTATAGTACATCTGTAATTCAGTGTTATATTTTTTATTTATGAATAAATAAAATTTAAATTTTAACTTTATAGATATTCATCCGCTTGTTTTTATTTGTATGTGATATAAATTGTTAATTTAACTAACTAAAAATTTATGTGGAAGGGTCCAAAATTCTTAGTCCATCAGTCTATGATTTAGTGTTAATTACATTTCACTCCTATCATTATTAATTGCTTGGAACAAAAGGTCTATGATTTAGTGTTACATTTCACTCCAATTCGATGTATTCATACGCCTCATTCCATCATTGGAACAAAAAGGTCTAAATCTATTTGATTATCTGCAAGCTGCTTGTCTGAATCTGTAACCTAGATCGTTATATACACTTTGTACACTCGCATTGGAGATCTCCTCTATTTCTGATGGGGATGGGTCATTACCATCAGGAGAATTTTCTGCCATCACTGCGATCGGATGATTACCTTATCGTTTGCACCAATGGTAACTAATAATATTGATCTTTAATTAACTTACGAAAAAAATATTCACCAAGATCATCATGCTCTAGGCTAGACCAATCAAACAGAGACACACTATTTTAAATTAATTTTTATTAGAACCACATATTCAATCATCACCCACAAGAATTTAAGTACTTTAGGGTTCTTAAAGAAATTTACGTACTTTAAATATCTTAACCCCTAAAAACATGATAATTATACACATATCTTCTCATTGGTATATGATAATGTATGTATGTGTGTGTATATATATATATATATATATATATATATATAAATATGGGAGGAGTTCCATTCACTCTCTTATATTTACTCAATTTTTTACTCAAAATCTTGACCATCTCTTCAAATCTAATGACTAAATTTCAAAAAATGACCCTAACATTGGTAGAAATGTCAATTTTAGGACCCAACATTCAAAAGTGTCAATATTTGGTACTCAACATTCTGAGAATATCAATTTTAGGAGCCAACATTCAAAATGGTCAAAATTTGGTACCCAACATTCTGAAAATGTCAATTTTTGGACTTTCATAAAATTCACCTATGAGATCTATTAATTTCAAGGGCATTTTGGTAATTTTCATAATAAATAAAAGATTAAAATTTATAAATCCACCAAAATCACCCATCTCATCTTCCCTAAAAATCCCAATTGACATTTTCGACTAATTCTCTTTGTAACTCCACCGCTAGCCATGTGCCCGCATTACCTCGTCACTACCGGAGCCTAGTAACAGTACCATTTTTTACCCACATTTTTATCCTATCCATCAAGGCGAAAATGAAACGTTTGCCATAATTTCAAATTTATGAATTCAGGTCTCGTCTAACTATAAGATGCGCCAATAGTGGTGTACATTTTGGACATTGATATACTTCTGGATATTTTAGTAGAGGAAAATGACAAAAATGCCCTTGAAATTAATATATCTAACATGTGAATTTTATGAAAGTCCAATAATTGACATTTTCAGAATGTTGGATACCAAATATTGACCATTTTGAATGTTGGGTCCTAAATTTTACATTTTCAGAATGTTGGGTACCAAATATTGACACTTTTGAATGTTGGATCCTAAAATTGACATTTCTACCAATGTTAGGGTCATTTTTCGGAATTTAGTCAAATCTAATTCAATGGTCCACTATTTTCTCCCCTTTACTCTCTTTTCTTTTTTCTTTTTAAAGCAATATATTAAAAATCAATCTTAATTTCTTCCTTTTACCATATTTAGAGTACACGATCCTTATTTATCATTTAACATCTTCCCGTGTACTTCATCGGAATCAAAAAAATATGATTCAACCGTTTGATTACCAGAATCATAAGAACAAAACGACTTAAGAGTAAGAACAAAGAGATATATTTTAAGCAACTTAATCTTACACGATTAAGAACATACCTAATGGAACCCTGCCGGAATATCCATTTTTCCCCAAATCAAGAACCTGCAGCTTACTACAACTAGTATTAGGCAATGTAGGTTTAGGAACAACGCCTGTAAACAAATTACCGTACAATCGCAGTGAAATGAGCCTTTAACAGATGTTCCAAATCGAAGAAGGAATCGAATTCCATACAACAAATTTCTCCCCAAATCAATATCTGAAAGCGCAGAGCTGTACCCGAGCTCAAGCGGGACATGGTCAGATAACGCATTGATGCCAAAATACAAACTTTGGAGCGTCGTTAGCTCACCGAGCTCTTTCGGAAGACTCCCAGAATAATTATCCGATTGCAGCTGAATAGAGAAAAGATGCAAGGTGGGTCTTTGAACAAAACCAAGCTGCTCCATTGCGGGGAAGAAAGGTAGGTGCAGAGCGGAGAAGAAGCGTTGGAGAAGACCCATTTGAGGCCTCTCCACTGGCAGATAGGAACCGTGGAGTTCCAGGAAGAGAGGAGGATGTTGTCGGCGGTTCCCTGCCGTCGCCGCTGAACTCTATCGCCAGGGCGCTACATCTCCCCTATTTCGCTGCTGCTACATCGACCAACACAGCCACCGCCTCTAACCGTTGATTGAAGAGGTTATTAGTTTAAAAAGGATAGAAGAAGAATCATAATCAGCCTAAATCAGCCTGGACCCATCGACCAACCGTGCCGCCACCGTTGACTATAACAACCTCGGTGTTGGCCTCGATGTTTGCCCGGAGACTGGGGAGCACATGGGGCAGGTCTGTCACGGTGACGTCAGCACCAAGCAGCACTGCGGCGGCGATTCCGACAAGGCTGGTCCCCGATCCCCGCTCGAGGATGCGGAGTTTCCCGGCGAGAAGCTCCGACAGGGCGGCGTTGCGGTGGCGATTGTCGAGCAGACTGACCAGGACGGTGACGGCCGGCCAGAGCTGAAAAGAGATGCCCTGAGAAGGGAGCTGGCTGACGACGAGGCGGTTCCGCCCTGAGAAGGGAGCTGGCGATGGTGAGGACTGAGGCATGTACAATAGTTTGACATAATCTTTCAGCTGCTACAGTGATTTTTACAGTTGATAGAGTGTTTTTACTCCAATGGTTTACTCTGTATCTTCCTCTAAAAATATATTCCTTCACCTCTTTTATGAACACTTAATTTTTATTTTTTTATTCCCTTATTATATTGCAAAGTTATATCAAATTAAATCTTAATCTTGCATCGATAATATATTTAATTAAAATAAAAAATATTAATAAATTATTATACTTAATAAAAATATTCATAAAACACTTAATCTTATTTTTTTAAAAAAATTTTGAATGGTAAAACACTTATTCTTATAAATTATTGTGATACATACATTTTCCAAAAACTGAAATACCACTATTAAAAAAAAACTCAAATATCCTACAAAATAGAAGAAAAACGAAAAGACAGGAAAGTAAAAAATGGGATGATAAACCAAAAAAAAAAACGAGAAGAATGGAAAAAAATGGGATCGGAACGTATATGTTGGAGATTTATCGGAGGAAAAAAAAAAGAGAAAAAAAATGTAAAAGAGGTTTAGCGGGGGAACAGTTGCCGCTATATTTGACGCGGACTGTTCCCCCTTCATAATATATGCGTCATTTTAGCGCTCCATTGGAGCTGACACAGTTGTAGAAACGTAAAGATTAAACTGTTGTTGGAGAAACTCTGAGGACGATGATGCTCGAGTATGATGAATGAATAATAAATAATAAATACAGTAAATTGAATTTTGGAAATACAGGTAACTAAATAAGTATGAAATATTTGATTATAGTAAGATGGAAGATTGATCCAACGGTCAAGATTTTGAGTAAAATTAACTGAGTTAACAGAACCCCTCCCTATATATATATATATATTCTAAATTTCTGAACATAAGATATATATATATACTAGGCTGTCAGCCCGCGCCAACGCGCGGGATTAATTTACATAAGGCCAAAACAGTACCATTCCATGTGTAAATATGCTGAAGTAGACCTTATGTTCAGAAATTTAGAATATAGGGGACGCGCAAGTCCTGAAATTTCCCAACCGTCAGCAATGAGCCGTCAAGAAACCCAACCGTAGAGCAGTTACATAACCTCCCCATGCAGCAGCGATACACAAAATAATAGTCACCGGTTCCAAAATAATTCCGTGAAGCATTTCGATCTTTTCTGTCCCAAAAAGAAAGCAAGAAATACACAGCACCCCTCTTCTTTGTTCTCGCAAATAACTCGTACCATGGATAATGCGCGTCTCAGAGACATGGCCTTGAGGTTCGTCACCTATGTCCAAAGAGCTCAGTCGCCGACTTACTTCGTAACAGAGAAGTGGACGCGGAAGAACGGGGAAGAAACCGCAAGCTTCCTGGCGAGCGTTCTTGAGGGGTTTCCGGCGGAGGAAGATCCCCACAACACTCACGCCGAGCTTCTTCAGACCCTCAACGCCTTCGTATTCGGCGAAATCAGGAAATGCGAAGCCTAAGCAAAAGGCGTCATCCTTCTGATTGGCCACGCCGATCTGCTGCAGGAGTTCAAGAGGCTTCTCACGATCGAAGCCGGCAAGATGGTCGACTGGCATTTCAACATAGATGTGAGATTCCGGAATTAGATGATAGGTTCAACTTAAGCTGCCATTACCTAGCTTTGTACCAACAACAACAATGGGCACATTCGGTGCAAATCGACGAAGCTCTGGCATCCACTGCAGTAGAATTTGAGTACTCATGCATTATGAAACACGAATGAAATGGCATCAAGAAAGTGACTGATTCTAAGAGGGAAACAATGACTACCTTCTTTTAGACATTTTCATAACTTGCCCTACTGATAAAGGAGAAGGCTAGCACAAATATGTCTGCACCCCTGTAATTAAGAAGCCTTAGCCTACTATAATCTTCTTGACTTGCAGTATCCCACAATTCCCAAAGCATAATTATTGCAGCGCTAGTCTTCCTGATCCTTATTCTTATAGAGCCAGTTGGTGGTAGAAGAGGCATTAGATTCAGATGGCTGATCTGTCATCAATTTGTCTCGATCAAAATCAGCATTAACAAAAATTGCTGCTAAATTCTGTCTCACTGAGTCCACATTTGCAGCATTATTAACACCATCGAGCAAGTGAGACTTGATGTTTTTAGGCGATTTCGCATTCATAACATTGATATCTCGAGGTAGGCAAGATATTCTTCTCTCAGCTTCGCATTGTTGAGGATTTCTTGCAGCTCCTCCATCTCTTCATCATCCTCGCACATCTCCTCGTCGAGCTCAAGGGAGCTGCCATGGCGAGCGAGAACATAGCAGAGCTGCTTCTTCATCAGAAGATCCTCACATTCTACGAAATTCCGTTTCACATAACTGAAATCATCGAGGTTGAGCGTGATCTTCAGCGCGCGAGGAAAATCTTCATATATCATGTAAATCACGTATACCATATCCAAAACATTGGCATCATCGGGTTCCTCGGGTTCAGAAAGGTACTTAGCATAGCTAAATACAGACAGGTCCTTCTGAAATTCTCCTTATCAGTAAAGTTGCATAAGATGCTAAGCTCATCAGTCGTTAATAACAAATACACCTCCTCGGGAGCAGCATTGTTCTCCGTGTGAAGAGCTACAACCTTTTCGATAAGCGCGGCATTAATTCTTCATAGGTTTTTCGAGGATCCAAGCCCTCCCTGTTATCGAATTCGCGAACGATTTCGCCGTCAAGTATGCAAGATAATTATACAACATCGAATAGATCATTTTGCTCTATCATACTTTATGTGAAGTTTAGAAACAAGAAATAAAACAAGTAGCATGCAGAATAGAAACAAAACCCTACCAGCAATGCGCTCATCACATTCTTTACTGAACTTGGAGAATCTAGAGTCCTCTAGTGAGATTGAAGCTCCCTCCTCCAAGGCTAACTGGCAGTCTGGTACTCCTCAAGCTTGATGCAAGCCATTCTGACAATGAAATGCAAATACGAAGGGCTCAGTGATTAAATATCATAGTAAATAACTCTGCAAGTCAACACAGCAGAACAAACCAATATACTCACCCTTTCCGCAAGTATGCCTTGGCCATCAAAGGATCAAACTTAACCGCCTTGTTTGCATCAGCAAACGCTTCTGCAGAAAGAAATCAATCCCCAAGTAATCACTGGTGAAGCACTTACTCGTATACCAGCAGTAATCACAGATGACTGCATCAACTGTAACGGGATACTTAAGCTTACAAGTCAAGGATATGATAGAGTAGTACCCAAATCCATCTATCAAACACCTTGCATGAACAATCTAAAGCCCCAAATGAGTCGAAAAGAAATATAACAGATTGAAGCGGAAGAGACTTCCTCGCCTTGGTTTGACAAAACGGAAGATGGAGCATGCAGGTGGGAGCGATCAGGACCGACGGAATGATATCGAATTAAAAAGGGGAAGACTTGGATGCCGAGAAAAATGGATTCGATAATTGAAGAAGAAGAGAGCAGACTTGGATGCCGAAGAAATAGCGAAGCGTAAAAATATTATAATACTGGGAACGACGAAGTTTACTGTAGCGAAGCTAAGAAAATCATATAATAATGGAGACGACGAAAGTACTGTAACATCGAGATCGATGCTTTTATATATAGAGGATATATCATCCCAATGACTATACTCTTTTATTTATACAACCTTAATTTTCACACATATTTTTAAAATAAGGTTAGCAGCTTAAACTTGAAAGGTGAAATATGTCGGTATATGGTCTATTTTTGAAGGTTGTAATCTTCCAGTTATATACGTTGCATGAATATTGAAAGAAACACAATTATTTTTTTCCGGAATACCTCTGATTCACACATGTTTCAAATCAAACATTAATGTCTTTGAAATTTCATTTTTGTATCGAACAAAATGGCGAAATGGTGGGATAAAATAAAAAAGGGTTTGGATCGTCATTACATCAGGACTACATTTCAAGTCTTCAGGTATCCATTCTGCAGAACTCAAGAGCTTTGTTGTTATTTTAAGTATTCTCATCTTCTCAGATAGTTCTTGATCAGGATATAATTTTTTACTAACACGGTCATATTTGGAATTTATTGGGCACCCTAAACCCGAAAGAAAACAATACCAGAAAATAAAAAGGAGGCCTTGAAGGCTGAGTTTGTTTGTACATAGTGATGTATGGCGGACGCCACGTTTGACGACGAATTCGACTCACGAACTGACCTACAAAACAAAGTCTCGGGTGTCCCGAGAATAGACACTCCGACACTCAAGTTAGTATAATATGTAGTATGAGATAGAAAAGGTGTATCAAACTTTTTGGTATTTATATGGATACAATCCGTAGATCACCAAGATATGTGATTATGGTAGGAATACAACTATTATGGAGATAATAGTTGTATTACCATGTATAGAAGAAGTGTATTTCGTTCATGGTTATATTTACCATGTTTAGGAGGATGTATATTCCTTGTAGAACATTCATAATATACGCATTCCTTATAAGGATTAGGATTGATGGACCCGTGGATCCACCTCCCGCGTAACTCGAGCCCATGACCCTTCTCGGGCCCTGGTTCAAGATTGAATGAGGTCCAGAATACGAACCATGGACTTATCAGTAGCCCCAAGGTAGATCTTCAGAATCGGGAAAACTCCATCTCGAAGCCTGAAGGAGAGGCTTTCTTCTCGAGGGAAGGCCAATAACTCGAGGGAGAGTAACTCGGGGCATTAAACTCGGGGTGTCCTTCTAGGACCATCCTTTCTGGCTGACCCTTCTGAATATCTAGCTTCAAGTTTTTTCGTATTCCATGTGAACACGTGGACGGCTGAGATTAACTCCTTTTGTCCCCCGTCTCTCCAATTACTTGCATTGGAACAAGAATCGAGGTAAATACTCACCTTAATGTCGTCTGAGTTTGGGTTAAATCTCTCAATCATTCCCATTGTCTTCCCTATTCAAAATTTCTTCTATCTGAGATCAGGAAACATATCAGTGTTTTATCAAATTTCTGAAACCCCAAATTTATGTTTCCATAATCATCAGTAAGTGCTATCTTCTTTCTTCGTTACTTTCTTGTGTCTGCTTTTTCCTTTTCCTCCGTGTGTGTATTTCCCCCCATACTCTCTTTGATCATGAGTAGTAGTAGCGAAACGATTTCTGTCGCCCATCATGATGAGGGAGAGTATACATGTGCTCAGGCCGAGGAGAATAGCTCTCGTGACCGCCGCAGAGCCGAGTTAGCGAGTGGGAAAAAGCCTGTAATTTTGAAGAATAAGGCCACTGATGAAGAGAAGAAACTGTTGGTCAATGGCGAGAA
This sequence comes from Sherardia arvensis, assembly GCA_948330725.1. Classification (NCBI taxonomy): domain Eukaryota; kingdom Viridiplantae; phylum Streptophyta; class Magnoliopsida; order Gentianales; family Rubiaceae; genus Sherardia; species Sherardia arvensis. The sequence continues at coordinate 32,666,133 of OX415235.1, forward strand.
GGGCTCAGATGGAGCCCATGGTGGCGCATGTGCCCTGAAGTGGACCATCTATGCATGGTGAGGGCAGCAGTGACATGTCGGTGGAGGATGAGAAAGCCCGTGCCAATGCTGCTGTATTTGTAGAGGGTTGTCAATATTCCATCCCCAGTGATAGCGATCTCATGTATTATGGGGAAGATAAATCTGCATTTGAATTGGTTAGTCCAACACGAGGTGTCGTTTATGGGAGGTTCTTTCAGCATGGGCTGCCTTTTCCCTTTCCCCCCTTGTTGAGTGACTTTCTTGAGTGTTATCAGGTTCATCCGGGACAGCTCCATGCCAATGTAATAGTTATCATAATGGCTTTGATGACTTGGTGCCAGAAAAAGGTATAAACCAAGTCTAGCTCTATTACGAAGCTTGTATAAGGTGTCCATTGTTAAGCAAACAGTAACTCTGTCTGTCCGAGATGCTGATATAGGGCGAGCCTTTGCCCTTTCTTCAAAATGCGAGAGGTGGGATAGAGTGAAGTTGACCTTTGATCAGACAAAGTATCCGTAGCACATTGGAATGAGAAGCTCAAGAATGAGACTAAGTATGGTGTTAAGTCCTCGCACAGATTGCTGGATATAGCTGAAGAGCTGGTGAGGGAGAAGATCAAACTTGTTAGTAGCAAGTTTGTGCCAGGAAACCATCAGATGGGTTGGTTATGGCCCCTTGAGACATATAAATGGATGTACGAGATGCCCGGCCGGACGCTTCAGAATGGTAGTTATCTGAAGTTGTCTTGTTTCGACCAACCTAAGGGTGTGAAGATTGAATGGAATGAGGCCATTTTGTCTATGGAGCAGGATCCCATTGGTGCAGTCAGGGCACTTCGGGCCTCTAGGGCTGTTGAAGAGAGGGCATCTCGAGATGAGGTATCCGAGAATCAAGTTCCTTTGGATAGGGAGGTTTCTTGATTAATGCCAGATGCTCGGCGTCGTCGGAGGAGGTTGGTTTGATGACTAAGGGAGACTCAAACAAAGGCTAAGGTACCAGTTGAGGCAGAATGCTTGTTTGTACCCATTGCCCGAGATCCATCAGATGAGGAAGAAGATGAGGGTCTTGTCTTAGTTTGATGTCCGAGAAAGGAGGTGGTTCGGACCTGTTGTGTTGCTTGATGGTATTAGTTCTTGTCATGTATACTCTTCTTGTTTGTATTGTCCCCCTTTTTTCCTGTTTCTAACGCCGGTCTTCTTGTATGCAGTGGGTGCTTCTAAGTCCGAGAAGGCAACCGATGCATTGGCTAAGCTGGTTCTGTTGAGGAAACTAAGAGGCGAAGGGAATAAGAAGAGAGATTTGGAGGCTACTGGTGCTTCCGGTAGATCTCCCAAGAAGGCTAAGCTCGATCTCGGACCACTGGAACAGTTCGACAAATATGTGGTTCTTCCTTTCCCCGAGATCTCGGAGGTTGAGGCCGAGATAGCTTCAGGATGCTCTGAAATAAGCCAGGTATACTTAACTTAGATTTCAACTTGGTTGAAGGTTCAATTATCTAACTGTATTGTCTTCTCTGGCAGTCTCTGAACAACATGAATAACCATATGAAGCACTTGTATGGTTAAGACAAAACGCTGCATGGCCGGTGTCATATTGTGGTGCCAATGGTGGAGGAGCAAGCGACTGAGGTAGAACTACTGAAAGCACAAGTAGCCAAGAAAACCAGTGAGCCTTCTGAGCTGGTGAAGCGTCTTTAAGAGGAGGTTGCACAGGAGAATGCCAAGAGAGAGTCCTTGGATGAGGAGGTCAGGGCCTTAAGGGAGGAGAAGAGATTAAGGGACAATGCCTTCCAAGATTTAACCAAGAAAATGGCCACTGTGGAGGCAGGGAGGAATTGATATGCCGATCCTGATTGTCAGATACGGTTTGTTCAATTGATAGTAGATTTCTGTCTTAGCTGCCCCGAGATGGAGGCTCATCGCCAAGAGCATGGAGATCTCAATCATAAGTCCGAGCTTCCGCGCATGTGGGTCTCACTTCAGAAGGTCCTCAGTGATGACGATCATGGATGGTTGGCTTCTAGCTATTATTGGCCATAGGTGGCAGAAGATTTAGAGAAGTTCCGGGTGAGGTTTGCCAGGCAGGGGGGTTCAAACCTAGCTTGATAGCTAGTCTGGAGTCTCTGGAGGAGTTTCAGGAGAAGCTCTGCGGCCTGTATCACGAGCCGTCATTCTTGGTAAAGAAGCCGGTTGTAGAAGTTTCAACTGATCCGGAAGGAAACCAAGTCGAGCAGCAGAAAATTGTAACTCCCTAGAGCCTTCACTCTTTATTCTGGATATTTTCTTTTCTGCCATATTTTGGCCCTCATGTACTTCAATTAGCACATATTTTTATGGAATTGATCGGCTTTTCTTCCTTTATTTCCAGTGTTGCGTTGCCACCTGTGCTGAATTGTAGGTTAAATATGAAGCTGTTCTTCAGAAAAGCAAAGATTTGGACGAAGAGCTAGCAGACTCCAAGGGCTTTTGTAGCTTAGTCCGAGAAAAGTTTGACAGTCTTCGTCGTCAGCAGGAAGTGAGTCTGGCGCGTAGAGCTGAAATGAATAACCAGCTGAAGGATCTTCAGCAAAAGTACAAAGTTCTCGAAGAGGATCTTGGCAAGGCTCTGGCTGCCAATAAGGACTATGATCGAGAATGGAGAAAAGCCATGAGTGACTTGAGGGATGCCAAGAGTGAAGGTCATAATAAAGACTCTCGTATTTTTGCTCTTCAGCATGAAAATATTGATCTGAATCATAAGATCGTCTTTGTCACTGAAGACTTGAGGACATGTGAGGCCGAGCTAAATGCTTGTAGAATCCAAATAAAGGAACTAGCAGCTCAGGGGTGTTTGTCACGCCTCCAGTTCTCTCAAGGAGAGAGGTAGGTGAACATTCCTCAGCCCCGAATTTGAGGCAAGTGACGAGGCCTTCTGCTCGAGATGGTATGTCTCAAGGGATGATAAGTCCTCCTGCAGGGGTTTCACGCGGAAGGGGAAGAGGGGGCATCACCTATTCCTAGAGTTCCTGGTGCAGTTGGTTCTCATTCTCAACCTACGCCCATTCAAGGTAGGGGGAATCCCCCACATCTTCTCAATTAATGAGAATAACAGAGGGGAGTAATTGGGGTCGAGGCCTCCAAGGAAATCGAGGTTGTGCCTCTAATTCTACTCGCGGTCGATGACTCACCCCTGTTTATAAGGACCTTTACGAGGTGCAAGAAGTATCATAGTGTAATAACACTTTTTGGTTTTGCCTTTATAAAGGTCTTTAATCTTTGAGAAGATTGATCATCAGGCTATTAGAGCCTAACTTATTTTAAATAAGTATTGATAAGCACCTAGGTAGGTACGTCGTAATGAAGGTCGAGTTTCAAACTTTGTTAGTTTGTATGACCTGTATCATATTGGTTTTGACCATATGCTTTTTATAAGTATATTATTTATTTTAGCCCAAGGTGATTGTTACTTTGAACATGTGGTTCAAACGGCTCATATTAGATAAGCATCAATCATACGCTTTGTATAAGCGTAGAAATCTTAGGCAGCAGTATTTACTTATGCTTTGTAAGGCATAGTGTCTCTTTGTATTAGAGGGACATTGACTGCTTAAAATAAAATAAAAGGTATATATTGAAAAGAAACTATATTCTTCGAACCCATAAGTTCGGGAAAATTATAAAGACAACCCCGAGTTTGGGAACTCAGGTATGAAAAATAAAATAAAATGATGGAAAGAAAAGGAAGCTTGGCCCGTAGGCCTTATTGAAGTAGTTTCTCCTTATTTGGAGAAGGTCTACTTGGTTTTAGCTCCAAGGTACCTGTGTAGAAAGGGCGTCATTATGACAGGATCCAAGTGTTCTCCTTCGTGAGTTTGTAAGAGGTAGAATCCACGGGATTGGACTGTGGAGACTTTGTATGGTCCTTTTGGCCTTGACTCCAGCGCTCCTTCTAGCTTGGTGGTGCACCACGGGCCTACTGGCATTACCAGTTCTCCCACTTTGAAGGTTTGATGACGTCGCTTGTGCCATAATGCAGTCATCTTGTCGTAGGGCTCGTCCACAAAGTGGAATACCAGGGGTTGTTCGAGATTGTGATCGGGTATCAGGTCCACGAGGATAGTATTGACAGTCAAGATGTTGCTCACTTTTCTAGCATCACGGATGGCTGTGATCATGCAGGAACGTGTTACTCCTTCGTCTCCTTTGATGGAGGCCACTCCTTGCGGTGTTGGAAATTTCAGCATCAGATGGTAAGGGGACGATGCGGTTTTAGTTTGGCACATCCAAGGTCTGCCGAGGATGACATTGAAGGGGGTGACGGTGTCAACCACGACAAATGTGCAGTAGAGGGTTAAAATTTTGGCTCCATCGGCTACTGTGACTGGGAGTGTGATCTCCCCGAGAGGTATGACTGGGTTTCCGGTGAACCCCGAGATCGGGTCCGTAGGCTTGAGGTCGTCCTTGGTAAACCCTAACTTTTGGAAGCAAACTTGGAACATCACCTCTAATCTACTACCATCATCCACAAAGACTCTCTTCACCAGGGAATCCTGTATCGTTGCAGAGATAATGAGAGGGTCAGAATGGGGCACCTGATTTGTTAACGCGTCCGCGTCCGAGAAGGTGATAGTTTCCTCGGGGTGAAGCCTCTTGTTGACTGGTTCGGTGTGGGGTATGCCCGCACACTATCCTTCAGCTTTGTGAGGGAGATTGCTTCTCCCATGTAGCCATTAATGCCATTCATGACTAGGTTTGCTCCATTTGGTGGCGGCAGAGGAGGATCTTGAGGATTGTTGCCCCCACCCCCCTTGATTGTTGTTGTTGTTGTTGTTGTTCCGGGGGCCATCCTTCCTCTTCTGCCAGGGCTTTCCCCCATACTTCTTCTGGGTACCCTGGCTGTTGCCGGCTATTGAGGGTGCAATCTGTTGCACAATTCCCTATCGAATCAGTTTCTCAATCTCGTTCTTAAGCTAATAACACTTCTCGGTGTCATGCCCGATCTCGGTGATCTTGGCAGAATTTCGGGGACCTTTGACGCTCGGCTGATTCCTTCATGGCAGGGGGGTCTTTCAAAAGGTGCATGTGAATGGAGAAAATATCAGCCCGAGATCTAGCTAGAGGAGTGTAAGACTCGAATGTTGGTTTAGAAGCGCCTTCTGTCTTCTCGACCTTGGGTATCTTCATCCTAGGCTCCTTGCCTTTATTCTCCATATAGGGCTCGTGCTCTCTTGCCAGTTACCGCGTCTGCTTTGCTATAAAACTTCTCCATGATGGCCTGGAGATGCTGGATGGTAGCGGGGTTCTTGGTGGCCAGCTTCATTCTCAGGGTGTCATCATCTGCACTCATGCGTTACATATTGATCAGGAGGACCTCGTCTCGGTCGAAGCATTCTGTAACCAGATTCATATATCTGTGATAATGCTCTATCACAGTTTCTCCTTCAAGCAGGGCATGTACCCTAAATCTCCGAGGGATTTAGTAAACTTTTTCTTTTGGAAAAAGTCAAGGAGGAGAAATTCGATGAAGTCCCAATAATCAAACAAACTTTCTGGTTTAGTTTGGGTAAACCAGGTCTGGGCTTTTCCTCGAAGGTAACTGGGGACAATTTTACATATCTCCAGTTCATGAAAGTTCCTGTTCTCAAGTGTCCTAAGGAAGACCAATAGGAATTCTCGAGGGTCGCTGGTACCGTCGTAGGTAGGCAAATGCTCAGGGACCCTTTTAGTGCTATCAAAGGGAAGGTTCACGATGTGTCGTGAAAATGGGGAACGAGCAGATTGTCCTCTGGGTCCAAGGATACATTTGATCTCTTGGTTAACCTCGTACTTCCCTCGAGTAGGATAGGCTCCTTCCTGGGTAAAAGGCCAGTCGGCACTGGATTGCCGTTCACTCTGAGTCGGTTCCCTCTTCTCCCGCCTGAGCTCCTCCTGAAGGTTGTCTATGCGCATTCTTCGCACCTTCTCCCTGTTTAGTCCTGAGCCGTCGCGGTAGTTGGCTGGATCGGGAGGTGGTGGCAAGTGTGTCTGAGCGCTGCATGGAGGTAGACTCCGAGTTAGGTCATTCAGGAATCTTCGTTGTTGAGTAGGATCAGAGGGCGGTGTTGTTCGAGCTCCTAGAATGGATACTTGATTCGGGGCTTCATGCGTCTGGGCGCGAAGTTGTTGACTCGGATTTATCAGGGACGCCACAAAATCAGGGTATTGAGAATGTAGGTCTCTCATTAATGCTCGGATATCATCAGGGATTTTTCTTGGGGGAGAGTCCGAGATAAGGTTTATGCGAGGTGGATCAAAGCTCGGAAGAGGAGGACTGTAGGTCCTAAAGGTTGCCTCAGGGATTCCCTTAGGCGTCTCTATCTCGCCTCTTCTTGTTGTCTTTCCGCAAGGATTTGACGGTCCCTTTGGCTCTCTCTCTTCTACAGTGAAGATTGAATCAGGTCCGCTATATCCTAATCAATATTCGGGGTCCTGACCTTCTGAATTATTCACTTGCTCGTTGTAGTTCATGTCGGTCTGGATCGAAATTCTTGTGCCCGAGTTCGGCACTTCGGACACAACAGGATTTGATCAAGAAAGTGGTACTCTGGATGAAGTAGGATTTGGACTGGAGATTGGTGCTCCTGATGCGACAGGATTTGGACCTGAGGACTTCGGAACACTGGAGTTTCCGGCGCCTATGGTAGAGCTTAGTGGTGGTTCTGATGTGGAACGTGCTCGGGATCCTCTTGGTCGGCCGCGTCCGCGTCCTCGGGGAGCTTGCTCTCCTTCGGGGTTCTCTTCTGGGGTTTGCCCTTGTATTTGGGTGCTTCGTCTGGGGTGTTCAGCTTCAGACATGGCGTTGAAAAACTTGTTGAACGGGTGCACAAGATCAGATCAGAGACAAAGTTCGGCGACGTCGTCAATTAACACGATGTCCCATCGGGCGTGTCACTTGATGTATGGCGGACACCACGCTTGACGACGAACCTGGCTCACGAACTGGCCTGCAAAACAAAGCCCCGGGTGTCCCAAGGATAGACACTCCGACGCTCAAGTTAGTATGATGCGTAAGGCGTATTGTATGTAGTATGAGATAGAAAAGGTGTAGCCAAACTTTGGGTAATTATATGGCTACAATCCGTAGATCACCAAGATATGTAATTATGGTAGGAATACAACTATTATGGAGATAACAGTTGTATTACCATGTATAGAAGAAGTGTATTTCAGTCATTGTTGTATTTACCATGTTTAGGAAGATGTATATTCATTGTAGAACATTCATAATATACGCATTCCTTATAAGGATTATGATTGATGGACCCGTGGATCCACCTCCCGTGTAACTCGAACTCATGACCCTTCTCGGGCCCTGGTCCGAGATTGAATGAGGTTCAGAATACGAATTATGGACTTATCACATAGATGTCATCCAGAGAATGGCAACTACATGACCAATTCGCAAAAGAATAGGAGTGGTGTTGGCAAAGAATAGTGAATGTATATATCAATTAATTTGCAGGTTAATAATCAACAATCTGACACTTATGTTACTCGAGAGGGAGCATCTTCTATGTACTATGGGTTATATTAATTAACAAAATAATATGAGTTTATACATTTTTTACATAAAATGTTATAGCACCAAGGATCATTCTCTTCCATTAGGATTCATTAGTGATGGCCTCTACATGTGTATAGAGTCCTTGAAAGTACTTGCATCTGTAGGATTGTTGATCGGGACGGAATCCCTAAAATGTTTTAGAGTCTAATCTCCATATATAGTTGATCATTTTCAGTTCAAATTTCATTAAATATAATTTGATAACAAATTCAGCTTAATTTAAATATATTATATTTTATTAACTTTCATTTCATTCCGGATACGTCAAACTTGTCCTAAATTAGAATTACTTGTACAAATTTTTGTAGGTTTAGATCATGTCCCATATTTTTCGTAAATTTCTTCATCAGGCAAATTTCAAGAATATAAGCCTGTTTTTTTCATGATAATCTATTTTACATCATTAAGTCGTTTAAGTTGAATGCACGTGCTGTTTAACTTAAAATAAAATCTTAATTTCTCCAGATCTTAATATGGGTCTTAGAAAGTGAAAATTTCTCCAAATCTTAATTTTATCCAAACAATATAAACCCCAATCAGAAGTTTAGGATGATCATATACAGTGCAAGAAAGGCATGAGGAAACTATATTTTTTTAAATAAATACCACCTTTCAAAGGTGGGGGAATTAATGGGCACCCCTAACCCAAAATAATAAAAAAGCATTACAAAAAATAAAGAGAGCAAAATTAAAAGCTCAGTTTGTTACAAATCTTGGCAAGATGGGTAGGAAAAGTAGAATGCTAGGCCAAAAACTAAAAAATTTCACCTAGAGATGACAGAAAAAGTGTCATCCTCACACTAGAGATTGAACTTATACAATGTTAAGGAAGCTTCTTGGCCAACATCGAAACGAAGAGCAACTCAGCCGCCAATATCATATACAAGTTAATCAACAGTGTGGAGAGGGAACAAAATACCTAACATATATACTACTAATAGTCAAGAAACCAAAAGAATGCCATGGTCAGTCTGGAGTGTATTGTTGCAGAGGGGAAATTCTAATGGCTGGGACCTGTTCAGCATCAAGAATTACCAGACCCCTTGTAGAGGAAGGCATGGTAGACCAGGAATAATTGGCATCCTTTTTTTCTGACAAGGCAAGCTTTGCCAGGGAGTCTGCAGCTGCATTGCCCTCCCTGAAAGTGTGATGAATTTCAGTAGAGCCAAGCTGTGTTTCAATAGAGTGCAGGAGGTGAAAAAGTCTCCACTGTCTTTTTGTTGAATTGTTAATCATCCGTAAGGCCAGAAGACAGTCAGTTTCAACTGAGAAAGGTGAAATGGAAAGTGACTTAGCTGTGATGATCCCTTGTTCAATAGCCTGTAGCTCAGCCTGAAGTGGAGTAGGGGAAAAGATGTAGAACTTTTTAGCACATATCACAGAAGCTTGAGTATTCCTGATGATGATTCCCAAGCCAGACTGCCCATTTGACCAGGATGCATCCACATTCACTTTGTAGCCAAAAGAAGGTCTGTTCCAACATACTGGGATAAAATTTGGCTTTGGTGGGATATAAGGAGAGGGAATGACTCCAGAATCACAGAGTTCCTTATCCACCTCTCTGGTCATAATCACTGGTTTTCTGGAGAAGGCTAAATATAGTGACTGTTTTAGCTCCTTTGCCAACTCCACATTTGAAGGAGGGATGTCCTCATAAAGCTTTCTGTTTCTTGCTTTCCAAAGGATCCAGCACACCAGTGAGGGGGCAACTTGATTAATCTTTGTGTGAGCCTTAGATAAACCAGAAAAGGCCCAACTGGTTGCCAGTCTGTCCCATAAGTTGTCACACCTGAAAAATTCAGAAAAACAGATTTGGTGCATATACTTCCTAATGAGATGGCAACTGGGCATTGGGTGTAGAAGTGATGAAATGACTCAGAGTTACAGCAAAAGAAACATTTTGAAGGAACCTGAAATCCAAAATGTCTAATGATGTCATCTAAAGGTAACAGAGCATTAAAAAGTCTCCACATAAATATGGAGATTTTTTTCTGTAAATGTGGTGTCCAGATTTTGGTCATAACTTGGAATTGTTGTTTCGGTTCTCTGAGCCCTACATAAGCAGATTTGAAGGTAAAAGTTCCAGTTAGACTTGGCTTCCAAATGAGTTGGTCAGGCCTGTGGGGAACAATGGAGGAGTTTTGGAGGATGAGAATGATATGTGGAGGTAGGTGATCAGCTAGAAGTACTGGGAGAAAGTGTGGTTTCTGATGTACAAATTGAGCAACAGTTAGGCTGAGAATGGATTCCTGTACTGGTTGGTAAAAATCAATAAGTGGACCACAGTCTGTCCAATTAGATGTCCATAAGTTGCATCTCTCATTCCCATGTATCACCTTAGAGGAGGATTCAGCAAAAATATTAACTTTGCAAATCCTCTTCCAAATTTATGATTTTTTAAATGTGTCAGGCAGGGAGGCCAGAAAAACAGTCCAAGGAGCCTCTCCAATTTGATATTTCCACCATAATTTACAGGAGAAAGCCTGTATTATGGTGGATAAAGACCTGAACCCCAGACCATTTTGAGAAGTGGGATAACATAAAGAATCCCACTTTCTCCAGGTTTTTTTAGGACCTGATTCAGTAGCTCCCCAGAAAAAAATTGCTAGTTTCCTTTCAATTTTTTTAATGGTCTGTTTGGTGGGGAGCATTACTGTCCATATGTGTTGTGGTAGTGAATATAGACAAGATTGAATTAGAGTCAATCTGCCTCCAGATGACAACTACACATTTTTTCAATTTCTAACTCTTTTGTCAATCATTTCCAATACAGACTGGAAATGGATATTAAGAGTCCTACCCACATATATTTGTACTTCAAGATATTTAAAGGGTAAACTACCATGTTTCATGCACATTATAGATTTAATCTGTCTCAGCTTGGCAACAGTGATGGTTTTTTTGACATAGAATTCACTTTTTTCAAAGTTTATTTTCTGTCCAGAGGTCGTCTCAAATTTTACAAGGAAGGCTTTCATTTGATCAAATTAATTCTAGAAGCTTTGAGGAAGATTACTGTATCATCAGCATAGCTAAGATGGGATATTTGGACTGAATTTCTGGGCAGGGAGTAATAGGTCATGTTTCCAGACTCAAAAACAAATGCTAAACTTCCAGAGAAGGTTTCAGAGAATATGTTGAAAAGAAAGGGGGAAAGGGGATCACCCTGTTTAATGCCTCTGGTTGCTCTAAAATATCCAACAGGTGAGCCATTTATCAGGACAGAGAACCAAGCATCTGACAGATTTTTTACAATGCACTGAATAAAATTACCCTGAAAACCAAATTTCTGGAGAATTTTTTTTAAGAAAGTCCAGCTGACCCTATCAAAAGCTTTCATTAGATCAAGTTTTAATATGCAGTTAGGGTCTCTATCCTTTCTATTTAAAAATCTGAACATCTCCTTAAGATAGATGACATTATCAGATATGTCTCTATTTTTCAGGATTGCAGTCTGTTGTGGAGATATCAATTTGGGCATAAAAGGCTTAAGTCTTTCCATTAACAGTTTTGAAAATATTTTATTTGTGACATTGGAAAGACTTATTGGCCTATAATCACTGAAAGTGATAGGAGTCTCTTTTTTAGGGATAATTGTGATCACAGTACTGGATATACCCCTATGTATATGAGACTTAGTAAGAAAATCGTTTGATGCCTCTAATAAATCTAAGCAGATTATGTCCCATGCTTTAATAAAGAAGTGTGCAGTATAGCCATCAGGCCCTGGACTGCTGGACTTATTAATGCCAAAGACAATCTGCTTTAGTTCTGTTAAAGTAACTGGCTTCATTAAACTGTCATTATCCTCAGAAGTGATAACTTTTGGTATTTTTGACAGAAAATGAGAGGAAAAAACATCTTGGTGAGGATGTGGTTGATCAGTTAATAAATCTTGATAGAAAGATACAGCTTCATTTTCTATATCAGATTTATCAACTAGCCAAGATCCTGAAGAGTTTTTTATTTTTGTGATTTGTAATCTACATCTTTTTTCCAAAACCGATTGATGGAAATATTTTTTATTTTCATCACCCTCTTTTAACCATTTTACTTTTGATTTATGTTTCCAGAAATTTTTCTTCTCTTTTGAAGCTTTTGTAAAAGAGCTTTAGCCTTGTTAAATTTGATTAGTTCATTAGTTGAACTATCAGATTCATAGGCTAGTTCCTGGATTCTACAATTTTCCTCAGCCTTTATAACATTTTCTCCAATATTACCAAATACCTCTTTGTTCAATTTTTTTAAATTTTTTTTGAGGTAGTTTAGTTTCTGGAAAAATTTAAGCATTTCTCGGCCTTCCTGTGGATGACTCCAATGAGATCTAATGAGATCCATAAAGTCATCCCTTTTGAACCATGTATTCACAAATCTGAAAGACCTTGGCATGAGGAAACTATAGTTAAAGCTTAGGCAGTGGTTATATAAAGCTTTTTCTTATAAGTTTTGGTGGAAACTATATAGCAAAATGAAACAGTCTGCACTGCTTTTATTTGGTCCCTCCCCAAATCCTACAGGAACTCAGACACTTAGAGAAGTATATGTGAACAAACAAACATGCTAACACACAACATTCTGGAACTCAAACTAGATTGGATAGGAGTTTATGATTCCATCACAATGATATGATCCTATCCTCATCAAAAATCAATCAGATATTTCTTCTATCTTTACCGAGCTTTTTGTTATGAATGACCTGATAATCTTAATATGCGCGCCTTGTCCACCGGCAGATTTTTATAGTGATCCAATGAGTATATTTACCCATCATGGAGCAAGTCTCGGCTACCAATTTTACTCTATTTTGCAGACCTAGATGTGCTTGTTTGGGAGCCAGATAGCAATGTGATATTCAAAATCAAATCTGCATACATATGCATCTTTTTCAGGACAGTGGTTGTTGACATTCACTCAATAATTTAAGCAGGTTTTATCTAAACATATCCCACATCAATATTCGATTTCTCAGCTTTTCGTGGTACTTTGCATAATTCGAATTGTCAGCATTAACAAAAAACAAGCCTTCAAATTTCAACATAAGTTTCATATCAGAGCAGTATATATTTATACTATCAGTGCGTAGAATGATAGATGTAATTAAAATCTAACGTTTTTCAGGACATGATCCAGTGCAGGATGAGCCAGAGACTGGATGAAATATATAGCTACAAAATATTATGATTTTTTACGAAAATACCCTCACTCTCTATGTTCATTGGCAAATTTAGCAATATTTGGAAACTGTTATTAAAATTTCGATTGTGTTTAGGAATACAATGAGTAAAAAAGAGAAAAAAAAACATAACTCCGATACGATAAAAAGAATAAAACCATATCTACGTCCTAATTGTAGGAGTATGATGAAATGAAATCTATGAATTCATTGGTTCTCTAATAATGGCACTCTTATCTGAATTAACATAATACTACTTATTTAAGTTTAAAATGTATGTATTAAGAACTGAAGTCTTACAGATAAGTATGAAAAAGGTGAGTTCTCATATGTCAAAATATTTCAAAAAAAAAAAAAAAAAAAAATATATATATATATATATATATATATATATATATTTAGTTATACAGTAAAATACTTATAAGATCTCTAACCTCCAATGAGAGTCCCCAACGTTCATGACTAGAGCACCTGGAATCTCTACCTGGCCCACTCCTGTTTCTTATCATCTTCATCTTCATCCATTTTCACGTACAGTCAAAGTTCCCATGTCAGAGTGACGTCCCACGGTTAAATCTGGATTAGGGCAAATTGGGTAAAAGTTCACGTCCCACACCTTCTCTTTCTCAGGCACGAAGTTGGTTCCGTACGTCACCAAGGCACTGGGGCTAGCTTCCTTGAGATAAATCGCCTTTTTCTCAGAATGCTGAGCAAAGAACCGGCGAGCCGCTGCCTTGACAGAATCCAACAGCTCCAAATCCATGCCATGGTTGATCACCAGGGAAAACCCTAGTATCCCGGCTGCTCTAACGATCGGTCCACTGCTTGGACGTGGTGGGGCCCACTAAGCTCCGACAAATCTATCGGAACCGATGAGATCTGCTTTCGTTTTTAAACAATTAATTTTACGATCTCTCGGTGGTTGGACATATCTTTTCGGCACCTCTTTGATGCCGGAATCTACCAAGCCCTTAACACCGTTACCATCTTTCCTGATGAATTGGAACAGACAAGTTTCGATTTCTTCGGCCATTATGATTTCCCGGTGAAGAATTATCTCGCATCACTATGTTATTCACTTGTCAAAATATTCCCTCAGATTTAACGCGGAGTCAATCTGCTTTCACTTGTCAATCTGCTTTCAGCGTTGCCAGGCATTCCGCTGAACGGGAAGTTGACTGGACGCATTGACCGGAACCTGGTCGTTGAATTTGTGCATGGACCCCGTCATATTTCAGCGCTACGTGAGGGAGGCGCTGTAACAAATGCTGACTTGATCAATTGACCGAGAGCTTGCGTTGAATTTGTGGTTGGACCCCGCAATATTTCAGCGCTAGGTGAGGGAGGCGCTGTAACGGATGCTGACTCGACAATTGGGCTTAGTTTGCAGTCCAAATTATTGGGTTTATGTTGGGCCTGTTTCACAGATATATTAAATTGATCGTGATTTATAAAGGCCCAAATGTTATTTCAGCGGTTTAAGTATTACCACCAAACATTGAAACATTTGATGGCAAAAAAGCCTGCTCTTGGGCTATATCCAACACTATACGAATTCTCCCACGGCCCATATCCAATACTATACGAATTCACCCATAACCCAATTGTAAAATGTGTACACGTGTCATGAAGGAGAAGAGCCACGTCTCTCTTGTTTCAACGCTTGTTTCAAAGCGTTGAAACATATGAAAATTTGAAAAAAAACATTTAACATCAATTTATTACTTCTAAAACAAAAATTTTAATGATTATTATGCTTTTAGTATGTATGAGACACTTTTCGTATAAATATGCTTTGATATTAACTCATTGAAAGGTACGTGTAGTGAAACTTTAGTATCAACAACTTGAGAAAAAATACTAAGACTACTACTTGGTACTTAAGTATATATACTTTGGAGTCATATTTCCACCATAGTTGTGACTAATTTATTTCCATTACTAAATGAAATTAAGTAAATGTGAGTGTTTTTTAGACATTATTACATAAAGTCCATGAAATAGCATTGTAGAGACTGTCAGGTTGAATAAAAATTTGAAAAAATGTCAAAAACAAACAATTTTTTACTTATATACCTAAAAGTTTTGATGATTTTGTTAATTTTATTATGCAAATGACACTTTTAATGTATATTTACATTGCTATTAGTTCAATAAATGATATGTGTGATGAAAACTTGTCATAAAACATCAAATCTTGTCATAAAAATGTCATAAAACATCAAATCTTGTCTTTGAAACTAGTTCTTTTATGAATATGATCATTTTATTAAGTGTACGATAGTTTCTTGACGTGTTTAACAACAAATGAATTTGAAATATTGACTTAGTGGACCAAATTCATATAAAAATTATGCTCTAAGTATACATAGCAACAACTAATTGTTGCTCTAGGTATACATAGCAACAACTAATGGCTGCTCCACGTATGCATAGCAACAACTAACCGCTGCTATTGGTATATAAAATTGAAAAATGTCATAAAATATCAAAATTTGACTTTTAAACTTGAATTTTTTTAATGATTATTGTAATTTATAATGGATTAGACACTTTTATGTAAATTTTCTTTGGTATTGACTCGACGTATGGTACGTTTAGTGAGAACTTTAGAAGCAAGAACCTAAGAAGTACTACTGGGATTACAACTTAGTTAAGTATATATACTTTGCAGTCATATTTCACCCATAGTTGTGATCAAATTGTTTCAAATACTAAATTTAATTAAGTATATTTGAGTGTTTCTATGCCATTATAACATAAGGTCCATGAATTATCAATGATATGAATGTTTAGTTTAATAAAAATTTGAAAAATGTCATAAAACATCAAACTTTGACTTTTAAACTTGAATTTTTTAATGATTATGTTAATTTATAGTGTATAAGTCACTTTTTTGTGTAAAAAATTTGTTCTGGTATTGGCTCGATGAAAGGTACGTGTAGTGAGAATTTTAGTAGCAAGAACCTGAGAAACACTACAAAAACTATAATATGTAGTTAAATATATATACTTTGGAGTCATATTTCAATTATAGTTGTGATCAATTTGTTTCAAATACTAAATGAAATTAAGTAAATGTGAGTGTTTTTTAGACATTATTACATAAAGTCCATGAAATAGCATTGATAGACTGTCATGTTGAATAAAAATTTGAAAAAATGTCAAAAACAAACAATTTTTTACTTATATACCTAAAAGTTTTGATGATTTTGTTAGATCCAATAGTGAAACGGCCTTCTCCATGGCGGAGATGACGCAGCAACGCGGCGGCATCCCTAATTTTCGCTCCTTCGCACAAGCTCTAGCCACCCGACCACCTCCTCTATCACCTTCACTCCCCGACAATCCAGAAATCCAGCCAATCGGCGAATACAAAGGAAAGATAGCCTGCATTGTTTCCCAGGAACAGGCCGACCTGCTTGCCACGCACTACCACAACGCTCTGATAGGGAAGTTTGAGAATGGTATGCCGTCCATGGGTGCACTCAATGAGGCGTTCAAATCGATTGGATTTGCAGGCAAGGTCCAGATAGGGTCGATCAACTATAGACACATCCTCATTCGGTTTGAAGACCTGGAGGACTACCAGCGCTGTTGGCTAAAAGGCTCCTGGATGCTCAAAGGCTCGCACATGAAGGTTTTGAAGTGGAGCACAGACTTCAACACAGGTTCTGAGTCCTCTGTGGTACCAGTTTGGGTAACCATTCCAAATGTGCCTATCTTTTTATACAGTACCTCCATGCTTAAGTTTATTGGCAATAGAATTGGCTCCTTTATTAAGATGGATGCTGCAACTGCAGCTCTGATTAGGCCTTCTGCTGTTAAACTTTGCATAGAACTTGATCTTCAACAAAAACTACACTCAGAAATTACAGTAGGCATTGCTGGACTAGTTGCTGATCTGGAAATCATTTATGACCAACTCCCACAATATTGCCATCACTGTAGAAAACTTGGGCACAATTTTGACAGTTGCAGGTCTGCACACCCTGAGCTTAGGTATGATCAAAGCCATAGCAAAGAGGCACCACTCCTCCCAGTACCTAACCTTAGGCCACCTGTTAAACCTCAGTCATACAAAGGAGGAGGATCTGGAATCTCAGCAGTTGAAAAGGCAACTCTTATAAAAGAGCAGACCATGATCTATGTTAGGAAAATCCCTCAGCCTACTCCCATCCCTGAACATACTCCTACTGTAAACAAAGGCAAGGAAAAGGTCCCCCTGGTTATGATCTCAGACTGCTCTGAACCAAACTCACCTAGCATATCTACCCCTTCCCAACCCATAAACTCACCAGCTATCCAGCCTATAAAGAACTTCAGGCCAAAAACCTATGCAAAAGATGATTCTGCACTTAGTCATGGTCCAGGTAAACATGACACTAATGGAACTTTTACTACTAACCCTATTATATTTTTTTCTCAGGAAAAAAATAGGATGAACAGATTTCTACCACTCCAAGAATGCTCAGAAGAAGAAGATAAGGATATCACTGAATCCCCCATCAAAATTCAATCCACAGAAGAAAATGAAGAAGATATGCACAGAGCTCTCTCTCAGTCCTCAGTTTCAGACCCAAAGAATATTGAACTGGAAAGCTCTCCAACTAAAGAGGTAAACACAACTCAGGTGAGGAAATCTAATAGGTTTTTGGCTAAACAGACACCTACAATTAAATTGCACACTTATTTTACACAACTGAACCAAATTATATCAAGTTCAGCCACAAAAAGCACAAAAAAATACTTTTAAATGAATAGTACAAACCTCAAGCTTAATTTCCTGATCTGGAACATTAGAGGTATGGAAAATTCACTAGTTAGACTACAAGAACTTATTGCTACTAATAATTTTGACCTAATCTGCATCATTGAACCTATGCATGATAATATGGAATGTGATTACTATAGAAATATGCTTAGATTCCACAAATGTCTTTTTGCACAGAATGAAAGGATATGGTTATTCTGGAAAGATGACATCCAAGTGTCTTTGCTCACTGATAACTTACAATTTTTACATGTCTCAGTTCATTGTCAAAAACTTGCATCCTCTATGGAGGCAGTCTTTGTTTATGGATTAAGAACAAAAAAAGGTAGAGAAGACATGTGGATTGATTTACAGAAATTAACCAATCCTGACACTATTTTCATTGGGGACTTTAATGCCATTGTTTCAATCAATGAGTATAAAGGTCCTTCAACTCCAAGCTTATATAGCATCAGAGACTTCTCTAAGTTTATTGATGATATGGCACTGGAGGAAATTAATATTGTGGGTAATTTGTACACTTGGACTAATGGGAGATATCAGAACCCTCTTGATCTGAGCCCAAGTGGGAGGTTAAAAACTCCAACTGTGCAAAAACTTGATAGAGGCCTATGTACTGCTTCTTGGAAGAGTACTTTTCCTGACTCCTCAATCCTAATTATGAATAAACTCACTAGTGATCATTGTCCCCTCCATTTAAGTATTGGCAGCACAATCAAGTCAACCCCTAGACCTTTTAGATTTTTAAATGCATGGTTCAAAAGAGAAACTTTCTTTGATGTGATAAAAACTAATTGGTCTGTGGGGCTAAATGGCACTGGCATGTTATGTTTTTACCTTAAACTTCTCAGGCTCAAAAAAGTTCTCAAAATATGGAATAGAGAAGTTTTTGGTAACATTAATGCTAATGTCATTCAATCTGAGGAAGCACTCAGATTGCAAGAACTGACTTATGATTTAGACCAGTCAAGGGCTGAACTGGAAAAGCTGAAAATTGCTAAGTCTAATCTATCTAAGGCCATTAAAGAAAAAAAATCATTTTTGGAAACAAAAATCCAAAGTCAAATGGCTTAGAGAAGGTGATGACAATACTAGTTTTTTTCATAACTCATTGAAGGAAAGGAAGAGCAGAATGAACATAACAAAAATAAAAAATTCTCTGGATGACTGGATAGAGGATCCTTCTGAAATTGAAGCAGAAGCTGTCTCTTACTACTCTGAGCTGCTTGCTGCAGAGGATAATCCAGATCAGAGAAAATTTTATGCACACTTTCTGTCTCAGATCCCAGTGCTAATTACTTCAGAAGACAATGAAAAATTAATTCAACCTGTCACTTCTGAAGAATTAAAGAGCACTGTTTTATCACTAAATAAAATGAGTAGTCCGGGCCCTGATGGGTTTTCTGCTAAATTTTACATTAAATGTTGGGACATTATTCATATAGATTTACTGAGTGCAGCCAATGATTTTATGAGCAGTGCTGACATTCCTAAAGGGATTGCCGGTACATGGATAGCCATAATACCTAAGGTTGATACTCCATCCACTTTTAGTGATTTTAGGCCCATAAGTCTCTCAAATGTGATAAATAATATTTTTTCAAAAATATTGATGGAGAGAATTAAGCCTCATATGCAGAAACTTATCTCATACCACCAGACTGCTTTTCTTAGAAATAGGGACATATCTGACAATGTGCTATATCTTAAAGAAATGATTAGATTCATAGATAAAAAAGGCAGGCACCCTAATTGTATAATAAAATTGGATCTTAGGAAAGCCTTTGATAGAGTTTGTTGGAAGTTCCTCACTAATATCCTAATTAAATTTGGATTCCATGGGCAATTTATTTATTGCATCATAAAAAATCTATCTCAGGCATGGTTTTCTGTGTTAGTTAATGGTAACCCTGTAGGATTTTTTCAGGCTACAAGAGGTATCAAACAAGGTGATCTCTTTTCCCTCTTTCTCTTTAATCTATTTTCAGGAGCTTTCACAAGGAGTTTGGCTTATATTTTTCAAATTGGTAGATTAAAGTACTATAATTTACCTAGGCATGCTATTCCAATTTCCCATTTATCATATGCTGATGACACTGTCATTTTTTTGCAAGGAAGTAAATCTAACCTGATTAAAATGAGAGCATTCCTTGCAGTTTTTGAAAATGTGACAGGCCAAAAAATTAATTATGACAAAAGTGACTATTATACCAGTAAGCATGCTACTCCTAGTAAAATAACTCAGATTGCTTCAATCCTAGGTATGAGAAGAGGCTCGATGCCATTTAAATACCTAGGAGTACCTATATTTTCTGGCAGGGTAAAAAACATTCATTTCCAGCCTGTTCTTGAATTAATAGATAGAAAAGTGCATAACTGGAAAAATAAGTGGTTATCAACTGGAGCTAGGATTATTCTTATTAATGCATGCTTATACTCCTTACCTCAGCACTACTGGGCAGTGATGAAACCAACTGTACAGGTCATTAAACAGATTAGAAGGAAATTATCCATTTTTTTATGGGGGACAGTAGATGATAGGCCAAAAAAAACTTGGAGAAAGTGGAATGATCTCTGCTATCCTATTTCAGAAAATGGGCTAGGATTCAGAAATTTATCAACTATAGTTACAAGTTATTCTGCCAAGTTGTGGTGGAAGTACCAAATTGTAGTAGCCCCTTGGACCTCATTCCTTGCTTCCCTACCTAAAACTTCACAGACCTCTCAAACTTGTAAAAGAATGAGTGAGGTTAATCAATTTTGTGAAAGAAACTCAAAAATTATAATTGGGAGAGGTGACTGCAGTTTTTGGAACTCAAATTGGACTGACAGAGGACCTATTATTGACACACTGAACCCTGATGATTTTGATATTCCACTAAACTGTTCTGTGGCAGACTTTTATCATAATAAAAATATTTTTCTGCCAGCAATTGCTCCTCATATCCATACTGATCTCCTAATTTTATTGCAAGAATTAAACTTGGCAGAGCACAGAGAGGACAAATTAATTTGGAAACCTGAACAGAAAGGATCTTTCACCTTCAAATCAACATATCAAGCTTTAAGGCCAAAAAGAGGTAATTCTGTATCACTTCAAAAAATATGGAACCCTAGAGTTCCAAAAAAAATCTCTGTCTTCATGTGGAAAACAATGAACTCACTGCTCCCCTTTCATAATGTTCTTAGATTTTATGGCTTTAATATGGTATCAAAATGCTGTTTTTGTGCAAATTCAGACTCCTTGGACCATTTTTTCAATAAATGTCATCTGGCAGAGAAAGTCTGGTGTGGTGTCAACTCCTTTATAGGAATTAGAACTCCTCATTTTGATATAATACGGGGTAGGATTAGTTATTATCTCTCTAGACCAGGGATCACATCTGTGCAGACCATGCTAATTCATAATATCTCCCTTTTTGCATGTTGGACCCTCTGGAAAGCTAGGAACAAATTTTTATTTGACTCAATCATCCCAACAGAGACTGGAATGTTGCATGAAATTAAATCTATGATATATGACTCATGTGCAGCAAAGCCAATTTACATTCAGAACCAACATGATATTGATTTAGCATCAAATGGATACTTTCCCTTATATAAAAAACAGCCTAGACCCTCTATAGTTAAAGTTAAATGGTCTCCTCCTCCTGTAGGTCTTAAAATTAATATTGATGCATCTTGGACATCAAGCCAAAAAGAAACAGGTATAGGACTAATTATTAGAGATCAGGCTGGAGACTTTATTTGTGCTAAAACTTTGTTCACTCATGCCCAGTCCCCTTTGCATGCTGAAATCCTTGCCATTGGTTTTGGTCTGTCACATATTGTTCCAGGCACACCATGTAGTATTGAATCAGATTGCTTGCAGGCCATCCAAATGATATATAAGCCTGATCTTGCTCCATGGTCCATTTTCTCCTTAGTAGATGACATTAATAGAGCCAAGGCAGACACTGAATTGATCCACTCCTTTAGAGAGGGGAATCTAGTTGCTGATTCACTGGCTAGATGTGCTATTTCACAGAAAATGTCTGCATCTTTTACTCTGCTTTCCCTCCCAGCTAAACCTAAAGGCCTATACATTCTTGACAAAGCTGGTACCCCTTCCCTTAGGTTTCACCCCCCCTAGTATGGATGCTACTCATATTTCTTCTAATTTGCTTTTCAGGTGAAGAAAACAATCAAAGGAAGTTACAACTTATTGTAGCCTTTCAACCTACCGTCAGCAGAACCAGGTTCCCACCTCCAGCTTTGAGCCATAGCTTGACTATGACTGTTCAGAGTCTACAAGATCTTACATTCTTTTTAGGTTGATGGTTTTTTCCTTGGTGCCGCTTAGAGTTTTGCAATGCAATTCTCTTATAGGCTTCGAGAAAACATTCCATCCCTATTTTGTATAGTCTCCCTATGTCTTTATTCTTTTGCAAAAGCATTGATATGTTTTTGGAGCTTAGAGCTCAAAACCATCCTTTGAAAAAAGGTTATGGAATGTAAAAATTTAGCTGCTTTCTGTCTTTTACAAGGGTTTGGGATGCCCAATATAAATTCCCCCACCATTGGTGGTTTTGCTAAAAAAAAGAAGAAGATGATTTTGTTAATTTTATTATGCAAATGACACTTTTAATGTATATTTACGTTGCTATTAGTTCAATAAATGATATGTGTGATGAAAACTTGTCATAAAACATCAAATCTTGTCATAAAAATGTCATAAAACATCAAATATTGTCTTTTAAAATAGTTCTTTTATGAATATGATAATTTTATTAAGTGTACGATAGTTTCTTGACGTGTTTAACAACAAATGAATTTGAAATATTGACTCAGTGGACCAAATTCATATAAAAATTATGCTCTAAGTATACATAGCATCAACTAACTGTTGCTCTAGGTATACATAGCAACAACTAATGGCTGCTCCACGTATGCATAGCAACAACTAACTGCTGCTCTTGGTATATAAATTTGAAAAATGTCATAAAATATCAAATTTTGACTTTTAAACTTGAATTTTTTAAATGATTATGGTAATTTTTAATGCACAAGACACTTTTTATGTAAATTTTGTTTGGTATTGAATCGATGTTTGATACGTTTAGTGAGAACTTTAGAAGCAAGGACCTAAGAAGTACTACTGGGATTACAACTTAGTTAAGTATATATACTTTGCAGTCATATTTCACCCATAGTTGTGATCAAATTGTTTCAAATACTAAATGAAATTAAGTATATTTGAGTGTTTCTTTGCAATTATAACATAAAGTACATGATATACCAATGATATGAATGTTTAGTTTAATAAAAAGTTGAAAAATGTCATAAACCATCAAATTTTGTCTTTTAAACTAGTTCTTTTAAACTAGTACTAAACAAGATGGATATAACTAATTTAGGTCACCGATTTTCTTTAATCAGTAACAAAATTAAATATAATTAATTGAATGTCAAATTTTATTTAACTTGCTACGTACAAAACCAAACTATACGGAGCATAATCAATCAAGATCAAATCAAACGTTACAACTTGTTTGCTTAAATTTCTACAAAAACAAATTAAAATAAGTATCAATCAAGATCAAATCTTGATTAGTTGACGTTCTGTAAACACTAACTTAACTGGGTGTAATTAATCAAAGGTTACACATTGAATACTTGACTTTATGTAAATACTAAATTAATTAATCAAAGGGTACACCTTAATTACTTGATTTTCTGTAAACGCTAACTAAACTGAGTATAATTAACACAAGCTCAAAACTTATTCAAGTCTACAAATACTAGTAGCTAGATTGAGTATAACTAATCAAAGTATACAACATTACTTGATTTTATATAAACTAATTACTATCGATTGTGTAAGCATTATTTGACTTTTCATAAACATTACTTAATTTTTCTATTAATAGTACTTAAGTTTATGTAAATTGATAATGAGAATTACAAATATTTTTTAATTCTTTATAAATTAATATCAGGAAATATTTATGTCACCTTATTTAGTAGCATTAAAATTCTATATATGAAAATTACGTTGACTAAAAGATTCTATCATACTAAACAATTCTAAGGAAATAATATATAATTTTTAGAATAAGTTTTTGAGGTCATAATTATAAACAATAATACCATTTTAATAAAAAAAGAAAAACTGAATGTATTATGTAAACCGTTAGATCTTTTCTGCCAAATAAATCTGAGCCATCAATATTATTGTCTATATAAAAGAAAACTGAAATCCTATCCTTATTCTCCAGCGATGAAATCCCATCCTTTTCTTCTGAACTCATCCGTGGCTGTGTTCTTGCCGCATCGGTGATCTGGGCGAAAACCACGATGGCCGCATCGGTGATCTGGGCGAAGCCACGATGGCCGCGTGTGATCCAGGCGAAGCACCGATGGCATCGTGGCGGAAATTTGAGGGATATCGGCGATATTGTGGCGGAGATTGGACGACGAACGAGGCAGAAACTTGGGCGTCGATCGGGAGCCATCGCGGTGAAGGAGCCGATGGACAGCCGGAAATTAAGGGTCTCCGTGGTGAAGGAGCCGGTGAACACCCGGAAAACAAATACCTGCAGTTTCAATCCGCTGCTGCTCTCAATGATAGCCAGGTCACCATCGGAGAGGCTCTTGAGGCGGCGGCGAAGGTGGCCGGAGACAAGCCGGTGGACATCAGCGACGTGAGGGTTGCGTCGGCGGAGAGACATCAGCCGGGAGGACCGTGAGGGTTGCGTCGGCGGAGAGGAGGACCGTGAAGGTTTGGATGCTCTGGATTTGAAGTCTTCCTGCTTTCTTGTCTGGTAAAGTTTCTGTCTTTATTGAAATTTGTGCCTAACACAAAGACCACATTTTGATGCACTTTTTAGTAGCATGAACTTGGTTGGTATGGATTGTACTCCTGTTGATTCAGGGCTATCTTTTAAATCTGAGCTTTGTATGCCTTAAACTTAATATTAAGATAAGGCACTACCGTGTGAGTAACATAGATTTATAGAGTAAGACACCCACAAAGCATCAGTCCTATACATAAGTTTAATCAATTTTGCAAAACACATATTAAGAAGCTCGTAAAAGGCATCCATATTAGTTGGCTTAGGATAATCTGCAAAGAAGCAGCTTATGAGCAGAATTGGACAACGATTAGAATAGGCTTCTATGAGTTATCTCCTGATTCCATCCCAGGATAAGGACACAACCATCTACGATTCTGTTTGAATTAGTGTAATTCTGTATTGCTTGTGATTATTACTGAGGTAATGATTGTTTGGTCTATGTTGCTTGAGCAGATTTGGTCAACAATCTTGGAACGATTGCACGATCCGGTACCAAGGAGTTTATGGAGGCTCTTCAAGCGGGAGCCGATGTGAGCATGATAGGCCAGTTCGACGTTGGGTTTTACTCAGCTTATCTAGTTGCAGAGAAGGTCATCGTCACCACAAAGCATAATGATGATGAACAATATGTGTGGGAGTCTCAAGCTGGTGGTTCCTTTACTGTCACTCGTGACAATAAGGGTGAACCCCTTGGTTGGGGAACAAAGATTACTCTATACCTCAAAGAAGATCAGGTAATCTATGTTCTTCATTTTCGCTCTGATTTTTATGACAGTTTAGAGTTTAGATTGTTCTGTTGTATGGATGGAGTACTCAACTAGTTTTATATCTGGTTTTTCTGAATTCTCAGATGGAGTATGTAGAAGAAAGGAAGATCAAGGACCTTGTGAAGAAACACTCAGAGTTCATCAGCTACCCCATCTACCTCTGGACTGAGAAGAGCATTGAGAAGGAGATTTTGTATGTCGAGATCTCGAACACAATGGAGAAACCTTGTTAGCATCATCATTCTCTCGGGTAACCAGGTGCTTCTTTATATTTCTATTCATGTGTATTAGTGTATAGAACGGTATGAATTAGTATTATGACATTTGATTGACATTCTTGATTTTTAATATAATTTTGATATATTGTATTTTCATATTTGCAGTATTTTATTTTATTGAGAATTTTGGAAATTCAAATATTTCAATTTTTTTATTTTTAATATTTAAACATTTCAGCTATTTTTATTAATCGCTGAAAAGTGATGGGCTTCAATTAGGCCCAATCCAAAAGGAAATAAGTAGAATGTCTACTCAGCATTGCCACTAGACACTGACGGGTCCCAGTATCGGTAAAGCGCTGATACGACCATTACGTTTCACCGGAAGCATAGACAGCGGTTTTTGATTTCGAATAACCGCTGAAAGGACCCGAAATAACCGCTGAAACGTCCTGTTTTTTCTAGTAGTGTAAAACACACTTTTTTCATTTATTTTATGAATTCACAAAAATCTTTTTTTGTACGTAAATAAACATTTTCATGAAATTATGTTTATTAAATATTTTATGAATAAATTTATGATCACAATTTGTTGTGTTCATAATTTAGATTTAATTTACTATGAAATTTAATTAAGTAATTATTTTTCTTAAAAGGATGAAGCAATTTGGAAAATTATCTTTTACATGAAGGGAGTATATCAATACCATCTTATTATGTCAACACAGAAAACACACAAAAAATGATCTTGTTAAACACATACACTAATGTGTACTAACAATTGAAACCCATAAATAAAATACCCACAAAAACGTGCAATTCCCTGATTAATTATCAACCCCAAAACAGCCCCAAAAAGCCCATGTTTCATCGATATCATGTTATCTAAGAAAAGGACGTGTTTTATATCAACATGTGTATTACTAATTTGGGTAACCATATTGTACTTCATTATAAACCGTTTATTGTTCTACTAGATGACACCTGTACTAATGCACGGAAATTAACATAAATATATTTTATTTTATAATGTCTGAATAAGTATTAAAATTTTCCAGCCTTTTTTTAATGATACTTAGGTCCTATCCCCTTGAACTTGTCGAATATTTAATCTCAATGTTGGCTCTAATGAAGTATCAATGAAAAGTGAAAAGAAGAAAATCAACAAATCCAGACACTTTCAATGTTGAACTTATATAAAGAAGGAAAAATTGAGTAAACATAAGGTTTAATGCATACACCTTTGTAGTCTATCAAACAACACTTCTAAATCCGAATGTGGTAAATACTCTTATCATTTCAAGGAAACAACAAAGTTTGAGTGCATAATTTTGAACAACAAAAATCATAGCATATCAAAGCTGCAAAAGAGCGGATGGACAAAAACTGAAGAAAAATTGATTTCCTTATGGACTTCATCATAAACTGCAGTAGAATTGGAAAACTTATATCGCTCATGGCATTACTGGAGCCAAGGCTGCCGCTGCATTGAAGCTGCTCGAATCCCTGACGCTATTGAGTTATGATTGTGTATTATCTACCCTTGCTCCTAAAATCAGCACTCACCATCAATATATGTGTTCAGAAGAAGCCAATAAAACCCAATATACTGATTCTAAAGGTTGGCTGCTGATTCTTTGACGTTGTTTCATAGGTTCTATCAAACACATTTTGGAACAAATAGTTACTTTGCAATCAATAATATATCAATTTTTAGAGTGTGTTTGGTTCGCAAGGTTTTTGAGAGTCTGGATTTTGTTTTGGGTTTTTGAGAGTTTGAGTTTTTGTTTGGGATTTTGAGAGTCTGTTTTTGCAAAATGCTTGTTTGGTTGAGTTGAGTTTGTGAGTATGAAACAAAAATTTTGATTGATTTTTAGATTTTTGCAAGTCTGGATTTTGGAAAACTTGGTGAACCAAACAAGATTTTACAAAACTGCACTTGGATAGTCCAAGTTTTGCAAAAACTTGTCCAACCAAACACACCCTTAGGTTCCAAAATCTGAAATTTACATTAGCACTCTTTGGACATAAAGAAAACCATCACTACAAAAGATCATCAATTTAAGAGAAAAAAAAGAGAGAAAAACTAATATGTATAGATGCAAAAATAAAAATGTTATAACCACCATAAATATGCTACAAACACCGCACCACACCACACATTCCTCATTAGAACAACAGTAATACTAAAATCAACCAAGATATAGAAGGTCAGTTAGTACAAAGCTATCTGAAAAGTTTCAACATCAAGTTAGCTCAAATTTCAGCAGCGAAAATCAACTTCCATTTCAACATCAAAATAGGCCCCAAATAAGGATCAATTTCATCAACAAAAATAGCATCTAATTCCGCATAGTAACAACCAAATCAAGCTCTACTTTAAAAGCAAAAGGAGCATCTAAAATTCAGTAGCAAATCTTCCCTACTCAGGTGCTACTTCAGCTGAGTAAACTTACATATCCAAGACATTAAGAGCAACTGAAATATAACAGTGTGAAGTTCGAAAGCTAACTATGCATGCATGATTCAATCAAAGTTCAATTTACTGATATTGTCCATGTAATAATGAATTTTCTATGATACATATACTATTGAAAACCAATTTATGAAGTAAGGTAATTCTGACCAATCTACAATGTCCCAACTTTCCAAGTTTGAATATTTTCAAAAGTAGTGCAACTAAGCTGAACTTTAAACTACCACCTAATATCAAATATACCCAAATGTCGACAATGGTTTAATTTCGTTACATATTTTATTTGCTACTTCAATGAGTTTGAACCATAACACAACAATCAACAAAATATAAACAGGGGGAAATAACCAAAACGTATGTACCTGATGAAAGAAAAATTAGAGCTCTAATGAATTCAAAGGAAATTAGGCTCAGCTAAGAGTTTTCTAATCTCATATTGAATAAACTCCAAATTGCTAAAGCATAAACCCTAAATTTGAAATTGCAGGGAAAAAGAGAGATCGGAATCAAATTCATACCTGGCTGAGCAGCCCATCCTTGTTCTCCACCCAAAACCTTCTACGGGAGGGCGTAATAAATAGTGAGAACGCGATCGGCTCCGTCCATGTTTTCCATGGCGGCGGAGGCATCCTCGTGCTCGAGGAAAGTGACGAAGTCAAATGAGTGGTGCTTCTGGGTGGCCTGGTCCAGGAGAGTCTTGACGTCCTTGATGTCGTCGAAGGGGATGAAGGCGTCGTGGAGGATCCATTCATTTACTTCCTCCGCAAGCCCGCCAACATAGAGTGTGTTCTTCTGCACCGCCTGGTTCATCATTCTTCGCTAAAAACAGATTTTTAAAATCAAAACTGCTGAAGTGTTAAACCTTTGAGATAGCTTATGAAAATGAGGGTGAAGCTGAGCAGTGTTTACAAAAAAACAGCTGTTTGACATGGGCAGTGTGATAGGTTGTTAATCAAAAGGTGAGAAAATTGAAAGGCCGAAACCCTGGATTGAAGAAGATGATGGATCGTTCAGGAAACACCAATTATCATTGATAAGTCCATGGTTTGTATTCGAGCCTCATTCATACTCGGACCAGGGCCCGAGAAGGGTCGTGGTGGCTCGAGATACGCGGAGGATGGATCCACAGGTCCATCAATCCTAATCCTTATAAGAAATGCGTATATTATGAATGTTCTACAAGGAATATACATCTTCTCAAAGATGGGAATACAGCTATCCTAAACATGGTAACACAACCATGTCCGAAATACACTTCTATTATACATGGTAATACAACCTCTATTCCCATAAGAGTTGTATTCATACCATAAATACATATCTTGGTGATTTACGGATTGTAGCCATATAAATACCCTAAGAGGTTTGGTAGACCTCTCATCTAATCTCATACTTTATACTTTACGCCTTAAGCAAATATACTGACTTGAGCGTCGGAGTTTCTATCCCCGGTACACCCGGGGCCTTTGTCTTGCAGATCAGTTCGAGAGCCTGGTTCGTCGTCGAAGTGTTGGTGTCCGGCATACATCAATTTGGCACGTCCAGTGGGACTCCTCACACTCATAGACGACGTCGCCGAACCTTTTTTCCGATCTGGTCTAGCGCACCTGAAGAAGAAACTTCCCCAACAACATTTCTGACGCCAAGCAACCCAGACGAAGCGCCCGTGTACTAGGGCAAAATCCAGAGGATAATCCAAAAGCGGAGTAGCCCCTTCAAGGACATGGACGCGGTCGAGGGTGCGGACAACCCAGAAGTTCTCAGGCACAATTTGCCTCACAGCCATCACCAAACTCTACCATGGGTATCGGAAACTCCATCGTTCCGATATCCATCAACCCAAATCCTGTTGGGATAACACCACCAATCTCTAGTCCGAATCCTGATATGTTTATAGTACCTCCCGGATCAAATCCCATCGTATCCAGGATACCAGCATCCGGCTCCAATTCTGCTACATCCAGGACCCCACCTCCTGAAACAAACCCTGTTGGATCTGAAGTACCAAACTCAGGTAAAAGGGTTTTCATCCATAACGATGTGAATTACAACACGAACGTCAACAATTCAAATGGCCTGAACCAGGAAAATAGGTTGGGGTATACTGGTCCCGATTTGATCTTCTCTCCAGAAGAACGAACACAAAGGGATCGGCAAATCTTTGCAGAAAGACAACAGGAGGACGTTACACAGAGTCGTCTCAGGGAAACCTTGAACCAAACCATACAACACAGCCCGTGGGGCTCTGATCCACTCCAAATTGACCTTTACTTGGACACTCCCCCGAGGGAAAATAGTAGGTCCAACTCAATCTTCTCTCCGGAAGGAAGAGCACGAAGAGATCGACAAATTCTTGAAGATAGACAACAAGAAGGATAATCTGCGATAGAACACTATTATAGATACATGAATCTCGCCACGAGACGCTATGATCAAGATCTCTTAGTAAACCTGTACCGGACGATGGTAGGTAATAACACTCCGAGGAAGAAAAAGAAGAAGAAGGATAGCTCCCACAACAATAACAACCAAGGTAGCGGAAACAACAATTCTCAAGATCCTCCCCCACCACCATCAAATGGAGTTAACCGAGTCATCAACAGCATTAATGGCTATACTGGAGAAGCAATTTCCCTAACTAAGCTGAACGATAGTGTATGGACCCTACCACATACCAAGCTGGTCAACAAGAGTCTCCATTCCGAAGAAGTTATTACTTTCTCGGACAAGGATGACATACCAAATCAGATGCTTCATTCTGATCCTCTCATCATCTCGGCAACCATTCAAGATTCTTTGGTAACAAGAGTCTTCATAGACAACGGGAGTGGGGTAGAAGTAATGTTTCAGAATTGCTTCCAGAAGTTAGGATTTACTAAGGGAGACCTCAAACCTACGGGTCAGATCTCGGGGTTTAGCGGAAATCCCGTAACACCTCTTGGAAAAATCACACTCCCGGTCACATTAGCAGATGGGATGAGGAGCCTTACCCTCTACCGCACATTTGTGGTAGTCAACACTGTCACACCTTTCAACATTATCCTTGGCAGACCCTGGATGTGCCAAGCTAAAACCATATGGTCTCCCTATCATCTGATGCTGAAGTTTTCAACACCACAAGGAGTAGCTTCAATCAAAGGAGACCAGGGAGTGATGCATTCCTGTATGATCACGGCTATACACGACACCAGAAAAATGAGTAACATCTCGGACAACAACACCGTCTTAGGAAATTTGGTTCCCAACCCTGATCTCGAAAAATCTATGGTGTTTTGCTCCGAGAAAGATGACAGTTTTGTGTCAAGGAATCCTCCAACTCCGGGGGAAGAAGTGCTAAATTTTTTACTAACCATCCCTGAGGAAAAATGACCATCTTTATGTTTCTCATTTCAATTTCCAAGCCACCAACAATGAAGCAGAATGTGAAGCCATCATCACCGGATTAAAATTGGCTAAAGACCTAGAAGTCAGAAACCTCGAGGTCTTCAATGACCCACAGATTGCAATTCAGCAGGTCAAAGGTGAATTCAAAAATCGAGAGTACAGTCTTCAGAAATACCTCGAGATGGTTAAGCCTCTCTAATCAACTCCGGCATTATGAGCTGAATCATATCTCCCGAGAAGTATCGCTAATGGAAATCCTGGCGAAGAGAAATTGCAAAGAAGAAAGCATTATCGCTACTGGCATCTCGGACAGATGGATGAACTCCTACATTGAATACCTTCAAACGGGTACCCTTACTAAGGATAAGCACCTGGCATGTAAGGTCCGAGGAACACATGAAGGAGTCTACGGCAGCTATCAAGATCCATGTACCAATATTCGAAAGCTCCTACAGAAGAGTTATTTTTGGCCTATGATGCGACAAGTCGCCAAAAGATATATTGATTCTTGCCACCAATGCCAGAGATTTGCTAAGAAGATCCACATGCCACAGGAGAACATGATTACCATCCAAGAATCCTGGCCATTTGTCCGATGGGGCATAGATCTTGTAGGGACTTTTCCTACGGCCCTTGTCATCAACTTCTGCTGGAAAAATATTGTGGGTCGCTATGGCATCCCGAGATACATAGTGACCGATAATGGAGCACAATTTGCTAATGATCCCTTCAAGAAAGGGTACAAGGAGTATAGAATACACCAGCAGCTCGCCTCAGTATATAATCCAAAAGCTAGCGGCCAAGTAGAAGCTACAAACCGAGCCTTGGTATGCGGCATCAAAAAGCGCCTCGAAGGAGCTAAAGGAAACTGGATCAAAGAATTACCAAATATGATCTGGACCCATAGAACCACACCAGCTACAACAACAAGAGAGACTCCTTGTAGCTTAGACTATGGGTCTGAAGCGATCATCCCCAGAGAGATTGGGGTCCCCTCTGATGTATGTCGGACACCAACACTTCGACGACGAACCAGACTCTCGAACTGATCTGCAAGACAAAGGCCCCGGGTTTCCCGGGGATAGAAACTCCGACGCTCAAGTCAGTATATTTGCTTAATGCGTAAAGTATAAAGTATGAGATTAGATGAGAGGTCTACCAAACCTCTTAGGGTATATATATGGCTACAATCCGTAGATCACCAAGATATGTATTTATGGTATGAATACAACTCTTATGGGAATAGAGGTTGTATTACCATGTATAATAGAAGTGTATTTCGGACATGGCTGTGTTACCATGTTTAGGATAACTGTATTACCATCTTTGAGAAGATGTATATTCCTTGTAGAACATTCATAATATATGCATTCCTTAAAAGGATTAGGATTGATGGACCTGTGGATCCACCCTCCGTGTATCTCGAGCCCACGACCCTGGTCCGAGTATGAATGAGGCCCGAATACGAACCATGGACTTATCACCCTCTGTCCGTACCTCTCAGCCAGATGATAAAAATGGCAAGGCCAACGAAGAAAACATTTGTCTCGACCTTGACCTCCTAGAGGAGAAGAGAGCAAATGATACTATCTACAAGGTCAAGGTGAAGAAAATGTTCAAGCGCTACCATGATAGAAGAGTCCGCTTGGCCACTTTTGTTAAAGGAGACCTTGTCATAAGTTTAAACGAGAAAAGCAAGAGAAAAGTGAAGGGAAGCTGGCCCCGAACTGGGAGTGTCCATATCGAGTCCTAGAATCCCATCCAGGGGGAAGCTACCTCTTGGAAACCACGAAGGGGGAACCTATACCACGAAGATGGAATGTGATTAACTTACGAAAGTATCACAAAAGATTCAAAACTCAAGGGAGAGCCTCACAAAGGTTCGAGACTATCAAGAGCGTCTGAGAAACCTCGTCAAGGTTCGAGACAAGTATACTCTAGCACAAACGGGTACTCAAACTCAAACCCACTATTTACTTTACTTTTACTCTTAAAGTTATAAACTCAGGCTTTGAAGCTGACGGGAGATGCCGAGACTAATCCTCCTTATTAATGGAAGAACTAGAAATCACCTCTTCAAGAGAAGGTAATGCAGGATACTTAGCTCTAATAAGCCTTAGTAAATCTCCTGATGTTACTATCTTCTCGGAGGGATCCAATGCATCCAAAAACTCGGCCCCAGGGATCCAGCGTTTTGCAGTCTGAGCAGAGAGCTTATCAGCAGCATAAGGATGAGAGAATATTTCCTTCATCATCTCCACCTCTTTCTCAGATTGACATAGATGCAAGACGCCACCCAAGATCCCATGAAGTTCGGAGGAATGGAATAAATCCCCATATTCCTCCCTATGGTTCTGAAACTCGGGGCTACAAGTAATGAAGGCACTCTAAAAATTTAGAAGCCGTTTAAGCTCCTCTGGATCCTTCTCCTTGGCTTGGTTTTGCGCCAGCTTCTCAGTAATATCTCGATAAGCCTCCAGCTCTTTCTCTTGAGACTTCTTTGCCAACAGCAGATCCTTATTCTCAGCCTCTAGCTGCTCAACCCTGGCTTCTAGTTGAGTCACATCCAGTGGAGCATGAACAGGTGGAGTAGAAGCAGCAGACTTAGTTGTCATAGTCAAGAGGGAAGCTTCCATCTCCTCCTTCTTTGCCCTGAACGCCCGGCATTTACCATATAACTCCATCACAGAATTAGATAAGTGTCGGATCACGTCATTAGCTCGAGGCCCTACCGTGGATAGATCCACCATCAACTGAAAGATAGTTACCAGGGATATTTCAAAACCTAGCATCTGAAGAATCTATATAATATAACATGAAAGACAGTTACCTCAGCAACGAAGGGATACTTCTTAGAAGACCTCCGAGAAGCCTGACCATCCTCTTCCTCTGGACAGCTAAGATAGTACTTCAGTTTCTTCAGAGAAGCATCTGCGGAGATCACCAGCTCCAGGTCAGATTCATCACCATCATCTGAGGACCTTTCAACCTCAGTTTCCCTCTCATCGGACTCCTTCGCTCCCTCATCTATGATGTGGAGAGGGGCCTTCCCCTTCTTGACCTTTTTCTTCGGAAGAGACGCTGTACACATATAAAGAAAAAACCTCAGCATATGACACAAGAAAAACATATTATACGACAACAGTATATGACTTGAAAAGTTACCTGAAGAAGACCGACTAGAAGAAGATTCATCATGATTCCGAGGAGACTTTCTCGGACCCCCTTTCCTGGCCTTCTTCTTTCTTCCCTGGATTTTATCAGGGAGGACCCAATTCCGATCAGGCTTCAAAAAGATGGAGATAGATTTCGACCGAGGACATCCAACAGGTACGAGTAAGTGATACTAGGCCACTGCCACGCAGAACCATGAGAGCCCAGAACAAAATCCTTTCTTTGAAGGGTAATGTCCTCTTTCAGGAGCTCCTTGATGATGCCCTTCAAGTGATCAGGGATGATGAAACCTTTGTCACGAGCTATAGCGTCCTTCAGATGGGGATGCAAATCAGGGACCTCGTACTTGCTTCGGTCGAAAGTAAAATAGTCTGCCTCCTACACACCACTGTTATCAGGATAGGTGATGGGTTTTCTCTTCCTCGGAGTAAGGGTAATATACTCATATTTCTCAAAAGAGAATAACGTATACAGACTCCTGAATAAATCTAGGCTTGGATTGTAGTTCTTCCGAGCGCACCAGAAAATCACCGCCATGATCAACACTACCACATTGGAATGTATTTGGCTCGGATGCAGTTGATGATGCTGCAGGAATTCATGAAATAAAGGGGGGAAGGGGAAACTTATCCCTTTCTGCAAAAACCTCCCATAAAGTACCCCTCTAGTGGGGCTCACCAGATCTTTAATAGGAACTTCTCCATCCTCGAGCTTCAAGCCAGCTTCAAGAGGATATGACAGCCTGCAGGACCGCAGATACCTTAGCGTCCTTTCGTCAACCACTTTGGTGATATCATTCACACCATCGGCGGCCGGAACCCGTTTATCAACTTGGGGCTCCGGATTAGGGTCCATCTCTGACCCAGAGGCACCATCTTCTGCCACTACAATTACCGCCTGCAGCTGTGAAGCGACGGTAACTTCCATCAGCTCCCCAGCCTCGACTTCAAAAAATAAGGTGCTCAAGTCACGGTTAGCTGGGGCTCTGTTTTCAACAACATTCTCCACATTGCCAGGGGGAACGCTGGAGTTTGTTGAAGACATGGAAATATAGAGAATGGGGGAAAGAGAATATATGAGGAAAAGAAGACAAATTTGAAGGAAATTTCTTTGGAAATTTGAAATGCAGAGAAGGAAAATATTAAAATTGCTTGGATGAAGATTGATGATAAACACAAGGAAAATTACTTGGTTATATAACCAGTAATTAGTATGCATTTAAGTGGAGTAATTACCTCGACTCGCGAAACGATATAGGCAATTGGAAGGTTGGTCTTCCTCACAGCTGGAAGGTACAATGAATCAAGACCATGTGTCAACCCCCTCAGAATTCAAGAAGGCAGATCCAACCGTCCACGTGTCCTAATGGAATACGAAAGAACTTGAAACTAGATATTCAGAAGGGTAAGCCCGAGAGAACAGTCCTAGAAGGATACCCCGAGCTTAACATCCCGAGTTATTCTCCCTCGAGTTATTGGTCTTCCCTCGAGAAGCAAGCCTCTCCTTCAACCTTCGAGATGGAGTACTCTATATTCTGAAGATCTACCTTGGGGCTACTGATAAGTCCATGGTTCGTATTCAAGCCTCATTCATACTCGGACCAGGGCCCGAGAAGGGTCGTGGGCTCGAGATACGCGGAGGATGGATCCACAGGTCCATCAATCCTAATCCTTATAAGGAATGCGTATATTATGAATGTTCTACAAGGAATATACATCTTCTCAAATATGGTAATACAGCTATCCTAAACATGGTAACACAACCATATCCGAAATAAACTTCTATTATACATGGTAATACAACCTTTATTCCCATAAGAGTTGTATTCATACCATAAATACATATCTTGGTGATCTACGGATTGTAGCCATATAAATACCCTAAAGGTTTGGTAGACCTCTCCATATAATCTCATACTACATACTTTACGCCTTAAGCAAATATATTAACTTGAGCGTCGGAGTGTCTATCCCCGGGACACCCGGGGCGTTTGTCTTGCAGATCAGTTCGAGAGCCTGGTTCGTCGTTGAAGTGTTGGTGTCCAGCATACATCAATCATCAGCTAATGTGGGGAAATAAACAGATGAGATAGGAGAGAGTCAATGCAGTAAAATTAATTTGAGATGAAGTGAAAGAGTCTAACAGTAAAACACACTTAAGAATCTCTCTTTTCCAGAGCAGGATTTAATGAGGCTGTTAAAATATTAAAGTAAAAAGTGCTATTGTACCCCCAAATGTTTAATTAAGTGCTAATGTACCCCTATGTTTTTTAAAAGTGCCACTATACCCTCAACTATGTAATTTGGACAGAATTTTCTTTTGCCAAATATAAAATGTCAAGAATACCTTCACTATTATTTAATGGCAAAAAAGAAAAATTCTAGGACGAAAATGACCCAACCAATTCTGTTACTTCATTGGATGAACGCGTTTGAAACCGAGGGGACCAAAACCACCGTGCCTAGAAATTAGTGTGAGCCGGGGGACTGAAACCGCCACACTCAATAATAATTTGCGTGACTAGCTCAAATTACCAAAGGAGAGAATAAAGTTGGCGAATTATGGTAAGTTCATCAATGTTTTCAATTTGTTGAATTTTTGGATATAAAGTTAACTTTTTCAATAATACTGTGCATTTATTCTGTAATTCAGTGATATCGATTTCTTGGATTTTTTTTGTGCTCGTGGGCATTTGGATCAGGTAAACAAATAACCCAACAAGTGAGGGTAAATTTGTCTTTTAGTTTAAAATGTTGTTGAAATATTGGCTTTAAGGGTACACTTCTTTATTCAATGTAATTATAGGGGTACATCAGCACTTTTGAATTACTCAGGGGTACATTGGCACTTTCTTATAAACTTAGGGGTACCTTTGCTTTTAACCCAATATTAAATTAGATGAATATTCTGGAACAACGAAGTGTAGGCAGGAAGCTACTAAACAATTTATTAAAGTTTTTTAAGTTTCGGGAATAATTGTGAAGGTGACACGTGACAAAAATGGCCTGTTTAGTAGATATTAAGATGATAAAAAAACTCTTGTGTGAGTTTGACTAATTAATACTATTGACATGGGCCTATAAGGCCCATACACAATTTTAAAGGTTTAATGTTACCTCTACCTTGCTTGCTACCACCTTCACCACCAATCATAATTTCAACCTCAAACATAAACCCCTGAGATCCCAACCTCACAACAACCATTAAATCATCAACCGTAAATCATAATCAGCAACAATCATCATCATCAAGTCCTCCGATAACAAAACTACACCTTTAATCGTGAG
Organism: Sherardia arvensis; assembly: GCA_948330725.1. Lineage (NCBI taxonomy): Eukaryota > Viridiplantae > Streptophyta > Magnoliopsida > Gentianales > Rubiaceae > Sherardia > Sherardia arvensis. Next base: position 32,703,824 of record OX415235.1, read on the forward strand.
CTAGATTTATTTTTGAAGTGACTGAATTCAATATATGCAACCTGTTTGACTTCGGTGCTGCTTGGAATTGGGATCAAGCGATCGACCACTGTTGAAGCATATCGGCGCCAGGGTCGTATAGGTGAAGATGGTGACATCTGATTGGCCGATCATCATCAAATAATAATCAACATCAATCAATCAATCATTATCATCATCACTGGTGCTTGAAGGTACATATATAGAGATAGTCTTCAAATCCCCTTTTGATTTCGAGAGCTGCAACCAGTTTGACTTCGCTACCGTTTTGAACTGGGGATCCGGTGATCGACCACCTAGAGTTACTGTTAAGATGATGACCAACAATTGGACAATCATCATCAAATAATCAATCAATCATCATCATCATCATTAGTGCTTGAAGGTATGGAGATGGGTCTAGTCTTCAAATCCCCTCTTTGAATTTGAGGGCAGCAACCTATTTGATTTCGCTGCTTCTTTGAATTTGGAAACAGGCGATCGAATCCTGGTGAAGCATCTCGGCGCGTCGGGGTCGTAATCTCACCGAGAGTTACTATTGAAGATGGTGAACTCTGGTTGGTTGATAATCAACATAAATCAATCATCATTGGCGTTTGAAGGTAAAGAGGTGGGTTTAATCTTCAAATCCCCCCTTTTGGAAGAATCTTCAAAACATAATTTCATTCACATGTAAATCCCCTAATTCACTCCTTCAAAATCAATAGTAGATCTTGTTTTCAAAACCCCCTTTTGGGAGAATCTTTGTGTAGACCATAGATGCAGAAGCGGTGTTGACATCTCCGCGACGAATCTAGCGTCATTCCTGCAAGTGCTTCCTTATCACCTCTTCCGCCAGCAAGCCTTAAGGTCCGAGACGTCACCACTGGAAGCAAAACGTGACACCGGTGCACCACTAAACAGGTGACGGAGATGGCCGATCAATTCCTCTTACACCAATCTCGTCGCTGGTAACTCGGTCCGAGCCCTTCTCCTCAGCCGATTTGGTCGATCCAGCTTAAACCGGTCTGTATGAGACAAATGGTTTTGGTTGGGTCGGTTGAGAATGTCGCAAGATTTGGTCAGAAATAGTTTGTTTGACATACGATGCTTACCGGCCTGGTGTTTCAGACACCGGTTTACGCTTCAACGAGGTCAAAGTCTAGTCCCACACACTTGCCAAATGTCGATGGATCTCTGGCAATGCAATTATTGCTTGTTGCCGATGCTCATTGATATTCTGCCGCTTAGTCAAATTCTGGGTCGATTGCGAGGTAATGACTCTTTACTCTTTTCTTTTTCTTTATCAATTTTTTTATATTTTAGAGAATAAGACTTTTTCTTGAATATTAGTAACGTGTGTCTGTCTGCTATGTCCTATTCATGGTGGTTTTTTTTTGTTTAAATTGTTTTTACGTTCAATATGAATATTGCAATGGATATGAAAAATCCAATTAGGAATAGTTTTACTATCTTCCAAACATCTTTGTAATTTTCTTCTTTATACTAACAGAAATTTGCAAATAACTTAAATGCAAAAGGTGTGCAACAAATGTGCATATAATTACTTAATCTGAATATATATGTATATGTATATATATATTTATTGTTCGGAAAATAGTTGATTGCTATAATGTGCACGTATATACTATTCAAGATATCCGCACTGCACATGCTTCAGAATTTAATAAATTTATTATATTAAATAAAAATTTTTGTTTTCTTATTTGAAGGATCTAATTAAGTAGGTAGGAGAAGAGAAGATGAAACTTTCAACAAACGAAAATATTCATTATAAATATAGATTCACTAAATTTACAATATATGCAAGCTCTGTATCCATTTCATTCTTATCTATCATATTTTGACCATTTTTATTTGACTTGGATTGAACCAAAAATGATACCAATCAACTTAAAATTATCATGTAAAAGTTAAATCATTCAAAAACTATATTAAACAAAAATGCAATCTAGCTACTTTGAGAAATTAAAACTTATCTTCACATACCGGATTTCAATTCATCAACCTCTCTCTAGCTAACTTGTTCAATCCAGAATCTTCAATTCACTTTAGTTTTGCAGCAGAATTAGTATTCTTCTATGGTTTTGAAACATAGCATCCTGAAATAAAATAAACGAAATGATTCTGGGAATTTTGATCAGAAAACAAAACCTAACGATCAGAAACCGGTGTGAAATGCATATATAATTATCAACATTATCAAACCCAGAAATTTAATCAAATGATGGCGTAAATTTAATGTTGATACTGCCTGAAACTTATTATCGTGCTTGTTTCGTGCATATGACTTGCAATATTTGGAATGATAATATATTTGAATGCATCATCTATCAACATTATCAAATCCAAAAATTTAATCAAATGATGGCGCAAATTTAATGTTGATATCGCCTGCAACTTATTACTGTGCCTCTTCTGTGCATATGACGTGCACTAACTATTTGGAATAAAAAAACGTGCACATAATGGACACAAAATTATATTGTGCAAATTTTGTCCATTAAAAACAGGCAGATAGATTATTGAGGAATAATCTTAGTTAATTTAATTTTAATTTAGTTAATTTATTTTTACTTTATTCGGAATCATTTTATTTTAGTTAATTTAATTTCAATTTAGTAAATGTAATTCAGCTTAGCTGGAAAAATATGAGTTTAATTTATTTCATTCAGTTTAGCAAAAAATTATTTAATGAAATTCTTATAAATCTAGTAATACTGATACTAATTCAATTCAATGTAGTCCAAATCAATTCGGTTCATAAAATATATAATTCGATAAAATTCAGATAAATTAGTAATACTGATTCCAACTGAGTTCAGCTCATTTCACTTCAGCAAAAATACATTGTGATGAATTTTCTTCTTGTTATATTTTCTTTTACTCGCGGTGAAGGACTCAATTTTCTTGCAAGTTGACTAGACATAGAACCAGGAATAAGTTTGTCCAACCTTTTCTTAGACGGTTCAATAATAAATCCACATTATTATCAGTTCTATCATTCGACAATTGTTCTTTTGAACTGCTAGGCAAATTATAACCCCTTAGTTCCTTAATTTGTTGAAAGATATAACTTACCTTGAGGCCTTGTGGACTCCTCATTTGCATCTTGATCTTCATCATTATCCTTTGTTGTCTGATCATCCAGTCTAACTTGAGGACTAATGAGATCTTGAGTAGCATCGTGTACATACTCTTCAGTGCTTCGTGAAGTGTGTCCCATCTTTTACCCCAGGCTATCTTTTACATTTGACTCCTCATTATCTGAACCTGCAACTACACTGCAAAATTTATTTGTTGATATTCACTCACAGTGGTGGGTTGTTCACCTGATTTTGCATAAACCAAGGAGTAAGAATAGCTAATGGGTTGCTATTTTCCAACCATAGAATTGATAAAGACAACCTATCAAAAAGAGGCATTTGTCCAATACGGCCACCTACACCTTCACAAATCCCCTTCTGTTTATATTTTTTGTTTATTAAAAAGTATCAAAAGAGACCGTCCATAATTTAGACTATCCTAATTTTAACTAGAATAACATGAAAGTCCTTACTTGCAAAAAACACGGGGTTAGTTGCAATTTTTAAAACTTTACTCTGCGCGCGTGTATTAAGTGGGACCCACCACGATTATTTCCATTTTTTTGGCTTTCTTGCAAAAATGATGTCATTCACCATAATTGAACTCACCACCTTCATGTGTAAAAGCCTTACCACTGCACCAACTGCTGTTCATGACTATATTTGCCAAGATATAAAATAATTTACCACCTTCATGTGTATACACATATAATTTACATTAAATAAAGTTTAATATTTTAACCTTAAAATCTTTGTGTTATCATCTATAACCTATTAAATTAAAAAATCTTTCCACTTTTAAACTTAAACTTCCATATTTAAAATTTAAATATTCTACTTTAATTAAAAATATCCGTATTTTAATTTACAATCAGTTGAAAACAAACATTGTACTTTTAATTAAAATCCACCATATTTTATTCCACAACCAGTTAAAAAACAAATATTATACTTTAAATTTAAAATCTCCATATTCTAACTACAATTTATTAAAAATCAAGCATTTTTATTTTAATATAAAATCTCCGTATTATAATGTACAACATATCAAAAATCAAACATTGTACTTTTAATTAACAACATCCATGTTTTAATCTGCAATATATTAAAAATCAAACACTATACTTTTAATTAAAAACCTCTGTGTTTTAATGTACATCATTTAAAAAAATCAAACATCATCGTTTTAATTAAAAACCTCAGTGTTTTATTGTACAACGTATTAAAATAAGATTTGAGAATGAATAGCACTGAGACATGAATAGTATTGGCCGTGAATAGTACCGGGCCATGAATAGTGCGCGTGTTAATAGGATTGGTCTGTGAATAGTGCGCGCATGAATAGTAATTTCCTAAATTGCAATTAATGACCTTGATAAGTCCATGGTTCGTATTTGAGCCTCATTCATACTCGGACCAGGGCCCGAGAAGGGCCGTGGGCTCGAGATACGCGGAGGGTGGATCCATAGGTCCATCAATCCTAATTCTTATAAGGAATGCGTATATTATGAATGTTCTACAAGGAATATACATCCTCTCAAAGATAGTAATATAGCCATCCTAAACATGGTAACACAACCATGTCCGAAATGTACTTCTTCTATATATGGTAATACAACTACTATTCCCATAAGAGTTGTATTCATATCATAAATACATATCTTGGTGATCTACGGATTGTAACCATATATATACCCTAAAGGTTTGGTAGACCTCTCCATCTAATCTCATACTACATAGTTTGCGCCTTAAGCAAATATACTAACTTGAGCGTCGGAGTGTCTACCCCCGGGACACCCGGGGCCTTTGTTTTGCAGATCAGTTCGAGAACTTGGTTCGTCGTCGAAGTGTTGGTTTCCTGCATACATCAATTTGGCACGCTCAGTGGGACATCTCACTCATTGACGATGTCGCCGAACTTTGTCTCTGATCTGGTCTAGCGCACCTGAAGAAGCAACTTCCCCAACAACATGTCTGACGCCGAGCAACCCAGACGAAGAGCCCGAGTAATCCGCAGGAGAATCCAGAAGCAGAGCAACCCCCCCAACGACGAGGACGCGGTCGACCCGGAGGATCTCGTACGCGCTCCACCTCTGAACCACCGTCAGGCTCTACTGTGGGGGCAGGAAACTCCAACGTTCCAAACTCCTTCGGTCCAAACCCTGTCGTATCAGGAACACCCTTCTCCGGTCCAAACCCTGTCGTATCGGGAACACCCTCTTCCGGTCCAAATCCTACTGCATTCGGAATGCCACCTTCTGGATCGAATTCTGTTGGATCTGAAGCACCAAACTCAGGACAGAGAGTTTCGATCCAGGCGGACATGAACTACAGCGAACAAGTCAACAACTTAGACGGCCACGACCGAGAGAATGGGCTTGGATATAGCGGATCTGATTCGATCTTTACCGTAGAGGAACAAGCACAAAGTGATCGACAAATCCTCGCAGAAAGATAGCAGGAGGAGGAAAGGCAGAGATGTCTCAGGGAATCCCTGAGGCAACCTATACACCATACCCCGTTGGGCTCTGAACCGCCCTATATCAACCTCATCTCGGATACCCCCCCCCCCCCCCCGAGAACGATCCCTGAGGATGCCCGAGCACTGATGAGGGACTTACATTCCAAATATCCTGACTTCGTTGCATTTCTGATAAACTCAAGTCAACAACTCCGTACACAGACGCATGAAGCCCCCAATCGAGTATCTATCTCAGGAGCTCAAACAACACCACCTACTGATTCTATTCATCAGCGGAGACTCCTGAATGATTTATCTAAGGATCTACCGCCCTATAATACTCAGAGCAATCTGCCACCACCTCCTAATCCATATAATTACCAGAATGAAGGCGCAGGATTAAGTAAGGAGAAAGTGCGAAGAATGCGCATCAACAACGTCGAGGAAGAGCTCAAACGCGAGAAGAGGGAGCGAACCCAGAGCGAATGGCAAAATAGTGCCGATCGGCCTTTCACCCATGATGTAGCCTACCCTACCCGAGGAAAATACGAGGTTGACCAAGAGATCACGCATATTCTCGAACCTAGAGGACAGTCTGCTCGTTCCCCCTTTTCGCGGCATATTGTCAATCTCCCTTTCGATAGTAACAAGAAGGTCCCAGAGCACCTGCCCACATATGATGGAACCAGTGATCCTCGAGAGTTTCTTTCGGTCTTCTTCAAGAATTTGGAAACCAGGAATTTCCATGAACTGGAAATATGTAAAATTGTCCCCAGCTACCTCCGAGGGAAGGCACAAACATGGTTTACTCAAACAAAACCAGAAAGTTTATTCGATTACTGGGATTTCGCTGAGTTCCTTCTCCACGCTTTCTTCCAGAAGAAGAAGTTTACCAAGTCCCTCGGAGATCTGGGATATGTGGCCCGCCTTGAAGGAGAAACTGTGATAGAGCATTATCACAGATACATGGATCTAGCCACCGAATGCTATGATCGAGATGAACGCCTCCTGATCAACATGTACTGAATGAGCGTAGATGATAACGTTCTGAGAATGACGCTGGCAAGAAAGAATCCAACAACTATTCAGCACCTCCAGGCCATCATGGAAAAATACGCTAGCAAAACAAATGCCGTGACGGGCAGAAGACCCCCAGATTTCCTTCTGGACAGAAAAGAATCCAGGGCGAAGATACCGAAGGTCGAGAAGACTGAAAACGCTCCCAAGCCTACCTTCGAGTCCTACACTCCTCTGGCTAGATCTCGGGCTGAAATTCTATCCATTCACAGGCACCTTTTGAAGGACCCACCCGCCATGAAGGATTCAGCCGAGCGCCAAAGGTCACCAAAGTTCTGTCAATATCACCGAGATCGGGGGTATGATACCGAGGAGTATTATCAACTCAAGAACGAGATCGAGAAGTTGATTCGCCAGGGAATTGTGCAACAAATTGCACCGTCAACAACCAGCGATAATCTGGGTACCCAGAGGAGATAAGGGGAAAACCCTAGCAGAAGAAGAAGGATGGCTCCCGCAACAATAACAACAACAACCAGGGCGGCGGAGGCAACAATCCTCAAGATCCTCCTCCACCACCGCCAAATGGAGCCAACCGAGTCATCAACGGCATCAATGGCTATACCGGAGAAGCAATTTCCTTGACTAAGCTGAAGGATAGTGTGCGGGCCATACCCCACACCGAGCCAGTCAACAAGAGGCTCCGCCCCGAGGAAACCATTACCTTCTCGGACTGGACGCCGTGCCAAATCAGATGCCCCACTCGGACCCTCTAATCATCTCGACAACCATACAAGACTCCCTGGTAAAAAGAGTCTTCATAGACGACGGGAGTGGGGTAGAAGTAATGTTCCAAGATTGCTTCCAGAAGCTGGGATTTACCAAAGATGACCTCAAACCTACGGGTCCGATCTCGGGGTTCACAGGAAATCCAGTAATACCTCTCGGGGAAATCACACTCCCCGTCACAATAGAAGACGGAGCAAAGAGCCTAACCTTATACTGCACGTTTGTGGTAGTAGACACCGTCACACCTTTCAACATTATCCTTGACAGACCTTGGATGTGCCAAGCTAAAGCCGTATGGTCTCCCTACCATCTGATGCTGAAATTTCTGACACTACAAGGAGTAGCTTCAATCAAAGGAGATCAAGGAGTGACGCGTTCTTGCATGATCACGGCCATCCGTGACGCCAGAAAAGTGAGCAACATCTCGGCCGTCAACACTATCTTAAGAGATCTTGTCCCCGATCTTGATCTCGAACAACCTATGGTGTTCCATTTCGAAGAAGAGGCCTACAACGAGATGACTGCATTATGGCATAAACGCCGCCACCAAGCCGTCCAAGTGGGGGAACTGGTAATGCCAGTTGGCCCGTGGTGCACTAACAAGTTAGGAGGAGCGCTGGAGCCAAGGACCATACAAAATCACCGCAGCACAATCTGGTGGATTCAACCTCTTGCAAACACGCGAAAGAGAGCACTTGGACCCTGCCATCATGGCGCCCTTCCTACGCAGGTACCTCGGAGCTAAAACCAATTAGACCTTCTCCATATAAGGAGAAACTACTTCAATAAGGCCTACGGGCCAAGCTTCCTTTCTTTTCATCTTTTTATTTTTTCATACCCGAGCTCCAAAACTCGGGGTTGTCTTTCATAATTTTACTGAGCTCTCAAGTTCGAAGAATACAATTTCTTTTCGATATATACCTTCTATTTTATTTTGAAGCAGTCTATACTCTCTAAATACCAAGAGAAACTATGCCTTATAAAGCATAAGTAAAGACTGTTGCCTAAGATCCATACGCTTATAAGTGTATGATTGATGCTTATCTAATATGAGCTGTTCAGACTACGTGTCCGAACTACGTACAATCATCTTAGGCCAAAATAAAATAATATACTTATAAAAAGTATATGGTCAAAGACCAACACGATACGGGTCATACAAACTCACAAAGTTTGGAACTCGACTCTCCACGTGATACTCCTATTAAGGTACACATCACTATTTATTAAGGCTATTCATAAGCCTAAAGAGTCAATCTTCTCAAGGATTGCAATATAAAGACCTTTATAAAGGCAAAATCAAAAAGTGTTATTACACTGTGAAATTTCTTAAACCTCGTGAAGGTCATTAAATACAGGGGTACGATCCCGACCGCGAGAAGAAGTAGAGGCACGACCTCGACCACTTTGGAGGCCACGGCCCCAATTACTTTCTTCTGCCACCCTCATCAACTGAGAGGTGTAGGAGATCCCCTTCTATTTCCTACAATTACAGGTCGAGTAGGAGAGTCAATTGAGCCACGAGCTCTAGGAGTAGGTGTTGCCTCTCTGCCCCTTCCGCATGGGATCCCCCGAGATACACCATCTTTGACATGAGACCTTATCAACGGTCCTGAATATGGAACATAAGAAGGACCACCTATCTCCCTCCTTGAAGAACTTGAAGGTGTAACAAACACACCTTGAGCTTCTAGTTCGTTTATTTGGAACCTGCAAGCATTCAGCTCGGCCTGACACATCCTCAACTCGTCTAGCTTGGAGGCAATCTTATGATTCACGGTGATATTTTCATCTCGGAGGGTAGAAATACGAAGGTCCTTCTCGTGACTTTCACCCTTGACCTTCATTAAGTCACTCTTGACTTTCCTCCATTCTTGGTCATACTCCTTATTGGTGGCCAAGGCCTTGTTGTGTGCATCTTCTAGATCCTTATACCTCTTCTGAAGATCGCTCAACTGCTGATTCAGCTCAGCTCTCCGCTGCATAGCCTCCTTGAGCCCGCCGCGAAGACTCTCACATTCTTCCCGCACGATGCTAAAACAGCCCTTGGAGTCACCCAAATCTTCCTCCAGTTCTTTGTTCTTTTGAAGGACAGCTTCATACTGAACCTGCAATTCAGCACAAGCAGCTACGCAACTCTGGACATAAAGGAAGACAGGGAGCTATCAAATTTATGAAAGAAACATATCATTCGGAGTACATGGATATCAAAAGACTGAGTAAAAAGAGTAATTCCTAAATAAAGAGAGAGGTTCTAAGGAATTACAATCTTAGGTTCCTTCTTCTGAGTCTCAGAATTCTCAGTGGATGCTTCCATAGCCGACTTCTCCACCAAGTATGTCAACTCAGGATACAGACTGACCAGTTTATCCTGGAATTCTTCAAAAGTTAATGCCTTATTCAAGGATTCCAAACTAGTCAATAGACTAGTTTCAAACCCCCCAACTCGGCTGAACTCTGCTCGGAAATTCTTCAGTTTTTCCGGTACTTCCGGCCAAGTATAATCAGAGGCCAAACATCCCTGAACCTCCTCGCTGAGAAATCCCATAAGATGAATCCACATCTAAGAAAGCTCGGACTTATGGTAGAAATCGGCATACGGTTGGCGATGGGGAAGGACAGTCGAACCCCCCGGTGACTGAGGACCGGGTACCCCCGGTTTAGCCTGGGTCAGGATCTAACCCGACCCCGATGGGGCCTCCTGCGGGGTTACCTCCTTTGGCTGCGGAGGTGGTCAGCCGAGGACCCCCTGTCGTTCACGGGCAGGAAAATCTTCGGCCTCCAGTTGTGATAGATCTGGAAAGGCATGCTGGGAGTATGGGGCAACCAGCCAGTATTGGGCCGGGATATGGTCAAGGTGGGGGCCCTCTCGGATACGGAGCTCCAGGATACGGGATGTCTCAACCCGGGTATCAGGGGTATCAGGGGTATCAGGGGTATCAGGGGTATCCCCTGCACCCGGAGGGTATTATGCCCAACCCACTGGAGCCTCGGGGGGCTGGGCTCCCGGGATTCAAGGACCGGTGTGGATGCAGAACCAAGTACCGATGGCGGGATATGCCATGGCTCAACCGGCCCCGGTCGCAGGAACCTATGGTGCGTACCCGGTGGTTGTAGAACGGGCTCCGGCGGCTCTAAACTCTGTGGAGGAGAGGTTGGATCGGTTGATAGGAAGGAACGGAGGAAGGCCTACCTCCCCCTGGATAGGTTACATCAGCACTTTCCCCTGGCCGGTGGGAATTAGAGTCCCGGAGGGGGTGCCGACCTACAGCGGGGAGACGGGTCCGGAGGAATTCGTCAGGACGTACCATAATGTCATGGGAACACGTGACATCCGGGAGGAGCTTATGTGCAAGCTGGTGAGCTCGTATCTGAGGGGAAGTTGTTTTTCGTGGTTGAAGCCCAACCCCTGGAAAGTTTTAGAAATTACTATGATTTTTCAAGGGCTTTGATGCACAGATATGAGACCAGAAGAAAGAAGTACCTTCCTTTGGCCGAAGTGGCTCACAGTCGACAGTCGGCAAAGGAGGAAGTCCGGGGTTTCCACAGGAGGTACATGGACGATTCCATAAAGGTGATTGATAGAGACGCTCAAGTGAAGGCCCTGATCAATGTCATACATAGAGAAGTGGGTGACGGGCATCAGTCCCACGCAGCGGCCAAAGCCCGGAGTCGGTATGTGCCGGCTGGTGAAGACAGAGAGAAGAGACTGCGCCCAACGGAGGTCATCACCTTTTCGGACGAGGATCCGGTGCCCAGTCTAACGCCCCATACAGATCCGATGGTGATCACAGTGGAGATAGAAGGATTTACAGTCAAGCGAGTGTTCATTGATGATGGAAGCAGTGTAGAAATCATGTTCGCTTCTTGCTTCGACCAGCTGGGGATAGGGCGCCACAACCTTCGCCCGAGCACCTCTCCGTTGTCAGGGTTCACAGAACGGACGGAGTATCCTTTGGGGGTTGTGACCTTAACAGTGACAGTGGTGGATGACCTTGACTGGAACAAGAAGACCTCGGTCCGGTGCAATTTCACGGTCATAGACGCCCCGTCTCCCTATAACATCATCATCGGACGGCCGTGGATGGCTCAAGCCAGGGCCATTTGCTCGACATACCATTTGACCATGAAGTTCCCAACTAGTCAGGGGGTGGCGACAGTTCGAGGAAGTCAATCCACGGCTAGAATTTGCATGCTCACAGCCCTCCAGGAAGCCAGGAAGGCCCCGGTCGGGGCAGTGCAGGGAGAAGTAGGTCCGGGAGACGTGGAGGATATGCAGGTCGGGAGCCGAGGCATGATCAAGGTCGGGAGAAAAATGCCAGTCGATGTAAAGGAACAACTACGATCCCTGCTTTCAAAATATGAGGATGTGGTCGCATGGGAAGAGAAGGACTTCACAGGTGTACCCCCGGAGTTAGCTCTCCACAAGCTGAATGTATACCCAGAGTTAAAGCCGATTCGGCAAAAGAAGAGGGCCCTGGCAGAAGATAGGGCCGAGGTGGTAAGAAAGGAGGTGTTGAAGTTGCTGGAGGCCGGGGTAGTGGAGGAAATCATAAACCAAGAATGGCTAGCTAACCCGGTGCTAGTAAAAAAGCAAAATGGGTCCTGGAGAATGTGTATCGACTTCACCGACCTGAACAAGTGTTGCCCGAAAGACCGTTACCCCCTTCCCCCAGTCGACCGGTTGGTGGAAGCCATCACCGGGTATGAGGTCCTGGCCTTCATCGATGCATACCGGGGTTATCATCAGATTCAAATGTCAGGAGAGGAAAAGCCGAAAACGGCTTTCATCACAGAGTTCGGTACTTATTGCTACAGGCGGATGCCGTTCGGCTTGAAAAACGCAGGGGCGACGTACCAGCGGATGGCAGATTCGATATTTCGGAATCAGTTGGGCCGAAGCAAGGAGCTATACGTTGACGACATGGTGGTGAAGAGCCGGAGCTACCCAGGTTTCTTAGAAGACTTGGAGGAGATGTTCGGCATTTTGAGAAAGGTCAACCTGAAGCTGAATCCCGAGAAGAGTGTGGTAGGAGTAGCGGCTGGGAAGTTCCTCGGCTATATGGTGTCTAGCCGGGGAATAGACGTTAATCCGGAGAAGGTGGAGGCGATAAGCCGGATGCAGTCGCCGAAGAATGTGAAGGAGGTGCAGAAGCTGATGGGTTCTCTGGCAGCCTTGAGCCGATTTCTGTCAAAAGGTGCGGAAAGGAAACTCCCCTTTTTCAACATACTAAGGAAGGCGAAGAAGTTTGAATGGACGGAGGAGTGCGAGAAAGCGTTCGACGATCTGAAGGAACATTTGAGCCGACTCCCGACCCTCTCGAAGCCGAAGGAGAAGGAGGATTTGCTTTTATACTTGTCCGCATCCGCATCGGCTATCAGTGCTGTGTTGGTCCAAGAGGAAGACGGGAGGCAGTGTCCGGTGTATTTCGTCAGCCGTGCATTACAGGGTCCAGAAACTCGGTACACAAGTTTGGAACAGCTGGTATTGGTGCTGGTTTATGCCTCAAAACGGTTGCGCCCGTATTTCCAGGCCCATCCAATTGTGGTCCTGACCAACCACCCCCTGAAGTAGGTGATGCTCAAGCCCGAGGCGTCGGGGCGTTTGATGAAGTGGGCCATAGAGTTGGGGGAACATGAGATAACATTTCAGCCGAGAAAAGTCATTAAGGGCCAGGCAATGGCGGATTTCTTGACAGAGATGGTCGGGCCTGACACGACTGCCGAGGAACACCCAAGTCCGAGGTGGACATTGCATGTGGACGGGTCAGCCCATGCAGGAGGTAGCGGAGCCGGGGTATTACTGACATCCCCGGAAGGAGATGAGTACCACTATGCGCTGCACTTCGACTTTAAAACTACAAATAACGAGGCAGAGTATTAGGCGTTGGTGGCAGGACTCAAACTGGCCCGGGAATTGAAGATAGGAAAGATCCAGGCCTTCAGTGACTCGCAGATTGTAGTTCAGCAGGTGAACGGAGAGTATGGAGAAAAGGAGCGAAGTTTGAAGAGGTACTTGGAGCTGGTCCAACCCACGATCCGGCAGTTCAACAGTTTCCAGTTTGGAGCAGGTGCCAAGAGAGCAGAACGAAAAGGCCGATGCGTTGAGCAAGTTGGCATCTTCGAAGTTGAAGCCAGGACAGAAAGCACCTCTCAGAAGGGAGACACTGGAGAGGAGAAGTTATGAGCAGAGTGATGAGATCCTGGCAGTGGAAGTGGTGCAGGAAGACTCCTAGATGGCACCGATCCGGGCGTACCTTCTGACGGGCGAGGTCCCGGCCGACCGGGTGGTGGCCAGAAAAATCCGGGTCAAGGCGCCGAAGTATACACTCCAGGAGGGGGTTCTGTACAAAAGAGGCTATCTCCAGCCGCTGCTGAAGTGTGTGGAACAGCAGGAGGGCAAGTACCTGGTCCGGGAAGTTCATGAAGGTCCGAATGGTAGTCATCAGGGAGCCAGAACGGTGGCCAGGAAAATTTTACGGATGGGGTACTATTGGCCTACCATGTTTAAAGATTCGCAGGATAGGGTTCGCTCATGCCTTCAATGCCAGAAGCTCGCGCCGCTAGTGCACATACCCCGCGAAGAGATGATGGGGATAACAGGAGCCTGGCCTTTTAGCAGATGGGGACTGGACCTGGTCGGACCTTTTCCCACCGCTCCTGGCAGTTTGAAGTACCTGATTGTGGCTATCGATTACTTCACCAAGTGGGTGGAAGCTGAGCCCCTGACTAACATCCGGGGAGCTACCAGTGTGAAGTTTTGCTGGAGGAACATTGTCTGCCGGTTCGGGGTGCCGAGAGCCATAGTAACCGACAACGGAGCGCAGTTTGAAAATGATCCTTTCAAATCATGGTGCGTAAAGTATGGAATAAGCCAGAAGCTTACGTCAGTTTATCATCCGCAAGCTAATGGTCAGGTGGAGGTGACGAACCGGACGATAGTGAATGGGATTAAGGCCCGGCTCCAGGGAGCGAAAGGAAATTGGGTACACGAGCTCCCGAGTGTTCTATGGGCTCATCGGACCACGGAAAGCTCGGCAACTGGGGAGTCCCCCTACAGCCCGACGTACGGGTCGAAGGCAGTGATTCCGGCTGAGATCGACATTCCCAGTCTTCGGACGGCCGAGCCAGTCCCCGAAGAAATGAATGAAGAGGAGAGCAGAACAAATCTAGACCTGCTGGAAGAAAGGAGAGAGAGAGAGCGGCCTTGCATGAGGCTAAGGTAAAGGAGAAAGTTAAGAAGTATCATGACAGGAGGGTGAGGAAGGAGCAGTTCAAGGTAGGCGACAGAGTAATGAGACGAAACGACAAGAGTCACCAGGAGCCGGAAGGCAAGCTGGCACCCAACTGGGAGGGACCGTACCGGGTGACAGAAGCCCACCCGGGCGGGAGTTATGTGCTGGAGGATCCAGCGCGGAAGGGAGTCCCCCGAAGATGGAACATAGCAAACCTTAGGCGGTTCTATGGATAGTCTCTGGCACTTGTTGCCTAGATAGAGTAGCCTCTGGCACTTGATACCTAGGTAGAATAGCCTCTGGCACTAGATGCCTAGGTAGGATAGGTCCCTGGCGGCAGGCGCCCGGGACAGGAACCTAGAGGTCGGATGACCGAAGGTTAGGTAGGAAGATATCCTGGAAACAGGGATTTTGTGTAACAAGGGAATGCCCCTTCTATCCGATTTTAAAAGAATGAATGCGCGCATTATGATTTCAAAATTGAAAGATGTGTCATAAACTGAAAATTATTATACATGTCTAGAATAAAATGAAATACATGCCTAGAATAAAATGAAAGGTTATAACATGGTATGGAGTTCTATCCTATCTACGGGCCCCCGACGTAGAAGCTTCGCCGGGAGGAGCTCCCCGGGCCTCGCGTCTGCTTCTTTGGACCGCTTGCTCCAGCATGCGCTGCTCCTCGTTTTGATCCCGCGGGATGTCCGGATTTTCGCTCCGATCGCCCTCCGGCTCGGTAACTGATTCGGAGGTAGGGACAGGAACGCCGCTGCGGGCGCCCCGACCCCCTATTCGGACTGGAGGCTGCCTTGCTCGCAGCCCGGCTGAGTTACTCCCAGTCAGGGTAGCTTTCTGTTTTCCCTTTCCGTCGTTTCGAGCCGGGCGGGAACCAGAGGCAGAAGAAGAACCAGGAGGTTGATCGGCAGTCCGAATACTCTCCTGAGCAGGAAACTGAGCGCGGAATCTGGCGGCAACGGCCCGAAGCCTGGCCAAGCGCCGTTCAGAAGCCTCGAGGTCCAGGAGCTCAGGGGTATGCTCATAGCGTTCATAAGCCAGATCGACATCTTCAAGGGGAGGTATCTGGAATATAGAGGGAGGGACTATAATCCGGTTCATAATATTCTTCCTCCAGTCCACAGCCGCTTGGTAGGCCGCTGCCCAGACACCAGAAGTCCTCTCGGAACTCTCCATCCAGGCGATCAGATCATCAACTGCCCGGGGAACATCGGTCAGCAGGGGAATGTCGACCGCACCCTGAAGCAGTCCTAGTAGATGGTATGACAGATGAACCAACACTAGCTGCTGTTGTAGGGTCCGGTTCCTAGTCGCAAGTTTCTCGTTTCTCGTTTTCCACTTCAAGTTTGGTGGCGTGTTTCCGGAGATCGGTTGTATTTTGCATCCTCATACACTTGCTATAGTACAGCCGAACGTCGTGCCATACTTCATCCAATTCCTTCTGGATCCGGAGTTGGAAATTGCGGTGCTGGGCCTCTTGCTCCGACAGGACTAGATCGAATTCGAGGACCTTGTCGATGCTCTCGAAAGCAAGTCTGTAACACTTCGGCAGGGAACCAAAGTCTTCTTGGATCTGGAGCAGGCAGGTGATCAGGCAGTCGGCGTCGGGGAACTCAGAGATCAAGGGACCGAGCCCTCCCTCGGATAAAAGGTCAGTTAGGCTCGGACAGCCGGCTCCAGCCGGAACTGGGGAAGGAACCGGGGGGCTAAGGACTCTAGAAGAATCCTGGTGGCAACAGGACTGAGTCAGGATACATAAGAAAAAACAATAAGTAAACAAAACCAAGAGCAGTGTCGACAGAAATCGCAAGGGAAGTTTTATTAATAGAATGAAGGTTCGGGGTTGAAGATCCGGGTAGAAAATTACAAAATTGAAAACGAAAAAGGATAAAATCTAACTAACATTCTCGGGGACTCCTTCGCCCTTGTCGTCCCCGCCATCGCTGCTGCCGCTATCCGAATCCTCCTCAGAAAAAACCAGATCAGGAGAGGGAGGGGCCCCGGCTGTCCATGGGTCCTGCGGACCAACCTGCGGAGAGGATGGGAGCTCTGCTTCAAGGTCTTTCGGATCGAATAAACCCCTGTAATGCCCGTACACGGTGCAGTACTGGGTGAAGTCCTCATCTTCGGGCAAGTCAGATCCGGAAACCGGAGCAGGAGGAAGGGGGCCTGGAAGCCGAACCACATCAGTTGACCAGCTCCGGACATCCTCAGTTGACATCTGCTTCTCCCGAAGAGCATCCCATAGCTTGGGAGAGAGACCCTTCATACCACCCTTCTGAAGAGTGTTCACAAGATGCAGTTGCTGAGCCTCGGCATTCGGATTGAACCACCGCTTCTTGAACGAGGCCCTGATTGAAGGAGGGAACCAACCCCGGACCTGCATGTAAGTATTGTGGCATTGATGGGCGTTGGCGGCGAGGTATAGCTCGGTCAGACGGAGCGACAGGGTTTGGCTCGCCAGGACCTTATCAACAACGGCTTCGGCGAACTCCAGACGCCCTCTGTAGTTCGCCCCCTGAACTGCTTCCAGTTCCTCCTCCAGAGCGCTCACCCTGGCGCGAAGTTGAGCCGATGTTTCCCTCTCGGCCCGAAATTCATTTTCCTTCTCGGCCCTCAGCTCTTCTTCCTTCCCCTCGAAGTGGCGCCCGAGGAAGGAAGAGAAGGCGGCTTGGAAGTCAGGAGAGTTGGCAAACTCAGAGCTAAGAAGTTGAACCTGTAGAGCGACGAGCAAAAAAAAAAAAAAAAACTGAGAGCAGAACAAACAGGCTACCTTCGGGTTGGAAGAAGAAACAGGAGGGGTATCGGCGCGGGAAGATGATGGAGTCCGGGAATCACCCGTCCGAGGTTTTTTACTGCCATGCTCTTTATTTTCCCCCTTACGCTTGGCTGGAAAGAAGGGAGGGGGGGAGGAATCTCAGGGGCAGAGATGGTGGTATATCTAGAAACCGGGGATCTACCATCCCTGGTCGGAGAGAACAGAGATAACCCCCGACCGAGTGAGGACCCCGAATTGGGCACAGGAGTAGCAGGGAGCTTCGACAGGTCAACAACTGCGTTATCATCAGCAGGATTCCGAGCGAACTCCTGCTGGGCCACTGCTTCGGCCATGAACCCTTCCTGATCCCCCTTTCCGTCCTCGGGCTCAGAAGTGATGTCCACAATTGCAATAGGACCAAGGTGGGGAGGCCCCGAGCTAGTAGGAGGGTTCTGAACCGGATCATTAGTCTTGTTCTTATCCTCCGGACGCTCCTGCCGAGAGGTTAGATCGTCTCGCTGGCTCTGAACGGTCTTCTTTGTCTTATCCTTGGCTTGCTGGCTAGGATTAGCCAGTTGGTTCTGTTGCTGCTGCTGGACTGGGGTCCCCTGCTGGAGAGGCTGGACGGGCTTCTTCCGCTTATCCGGTTTGACTACCTCAGAGTCAGTCCCGGTCCCAGTGGCGGTTGTTTTCTTGGTCCCTTTCTTCTTCGGAATGGGGACCTGAGGGTTGTCTTCCACAGTCGGAGCTACGAAGAAAAACAGTTAAACGAAGCCATTGAAAAAGAGGAACAAGGACACCAAAGTAAAAGAGAGAAGAAGCATACCTAGAACCGGCAAGGTAACCATCCAGCGGCTATCCCGGAAGGCGCCCTCCGGGTATATCGCCCGGGGGAAGAGGTAGATAGAGTTACCGGCCAGCCAGTACTTGTCCAGATTCAAAGTCCCCGAGGACAGAGTAGTGTGGTTGGCGCATTGAGTCTTAGGAAGGAACGCTTCCCGGACGTCCACAACGACTTCAAAGTTCCAGGCAGGGACCTCATATAGCTCCGGGTTGACGGTCACATAGCCCTTCCTGCCAGTTCTTGGCCGAGTCCTTCTTGCCGAGGATGAAGTCTTGGACCCTGGGACGCGCCTGGACGGTGAATATCATTTCCTTGCCGGGGCACTTGATGAGCATATAAAAGGACTTCCACAGGTTAAAGGATGGATCAATCCCACACCGAAGACTCCTTACGAGAAAGCCCATCATCACAGCGACGACATTAGGGTGCATCTGGGCAGGCGAGATGTTGTAGACCTCCAGGAACCGAGCGTACAACGGAGGGAAGGGAAGGCTCAGACCCCACATAAAGTGTATCCGAGGGATGCACCGGACCGACTTCACGGACTGCTCGGCCGAGACAGCGGCCACCCGGGCGACCATGAGTATCGGAACCCCCATGCCGCTAAGGCACTTGGTAGTCCAGACATCAGCTTTCAGTTCGGGCTTCCGGGCGTTGTCTATCTCCCTCTGTTCCCGGTTCTTGGAGCGCTTGAATATGGGACCAGATGGAGTCACGTTGTGGCAGAGGTGGATCGGCTTGTAAGACGCCGATGAGCCGACAGAAACCGCAGCGGAGGAAGCAGTGGTGCTTTGAAGAGAGTAGGTGACGGCGTCCTGGCGCTGGGCATCGGACTGTGCGGTATTACTCGCCATGGAGTTGAAGATGAGAGAGAATATGAAGATTATAAATTGGGAGTTAGAAGATTTTGAAATTTGAAAGCGATTGGTGAAAGTGATCGACGAAAGGCCCTATTTATAGGGGCGAGAAAAAGAAGAAAAAGCAATGATTAAATGGAGTGGGGAAGCGTGAAAACTGATAATGTCGATAATAAATTATCCTCGAAAAGCACGCGCCCATCTCATCATTGTCGGGCCGGGAAGGAATACAGAAAGCCAGTCCTTCCGCCCTCGGATCAGGAAGGTCCCAGCCTCGGCCGAAAGAACCGGCTTCCGGGGGGCTAGTGGTGATACCAGGCCCAGGCCCAACTACCCAGTAGTAATATGGGCTCGGCCCGCTAGAGGAAAAGGTAGTTTAGCAGTATCCGGGTTCGTACAACTCGGATAGGGACAGATACACTAGAAGACACTCGGAGCATGGACCACACGGAGAGCATGGGTACTGTATAAATAGTGCTCCTCAACACTATCCCAAGTAAGTATCTTCTCACTATTCAAGTGATTACCCCTTTTCTCTCCCGAGATCCATCTTTCATCATCACGCCGGAGGGTCTACCCTCGGGTACCTCCCGGGACTCTGTCTTGCAGAGCTAGGTATTGGATCAGGGATCAGGGGACCATCCGGACCGACCAGGCGGGCAGCATCAAAGTTGATCATACCTGGTTAATTCCAGGACATCCTGAAATCAGCTCGGTCAGTGCCTAAAAAAGGGAGGAGGTGACACATATTTCTCGAACTCTTCTAGTGGTCCGAGTTCGAGCCTTGCTTTCTTAGGATATTTGTTGGGAGAATCCCCAGAAGTCTCAAAATCCCTCTTCCGATCATTACTGCCTGGCAGCCCTCTCGACTGTGCTAGTTCAGCAAGCATCTTTGCTGCACTTTTTTCCTTGGTAGCACCCACTGCATGCAAATGGAATGGAGTCAACATTGGAAAAAATAAGATAATACATGCGAGAACGATTGACCATATCAGACACTACTATGGAAGTTAAAGACTATTCATCCTTGGTCCTACCACACAAGGCTTGCGGAGAATCAGAAGACCGAGGCATCTCCTTTCTCGGACATCGAACTAGGGCCGAACCCTCATCCTCTTCCTCATCTGATAGATCTAGAGCCACCGGAACAAATGGGCAATTTGCCTCTTCAATCACCTTAGGTCCTTGAACCAATCTTTTGAATCGACGCCCACATCAGACCCGAGACTTCCATATCTACTTCTTTCTCGGATATCTCCTCTCGAGCTGTTCTCTCTTCTAGTGCTCTAGTGGCCTGCAACGCCCTAACTGCACCAACCGGATCCTGGTCCATAGACAGGAGGACTTCATACCAGTCAATATCAACACCTTTTGGCTGATCAAAATGTGTCAACCTCAAGTAGCTGCTATTTTGAAGAGTCCGGCCAGACAGTTGATTCAACCAACTATACGTCTCAATAGGCCACTGCCAACCCATCTGATGATCTCCTGAAACAAACTCACCTTCTCTAAGTTTGATCTTATCTCTCACCAACTCCTCAGCTATATTTAGTAGTTTACGAGAGGACTCAATTTCATGCCAGATCTCATTTTTGACCTCTCCGTTCCAATGAGGAACTTCATACTTTGTTCGATCAAAGGTTAGTTTTACCTTATCCCACTTCCCGCAGTTCAATGGAAGAACGAAGTGCTTACCTAAAGAGGTATCCCGAGAGGTCAAGGTCACACTTTGTTTAACAAGGGAAACCTTATACATGGTTCGCAACAATGGGAGACTGGGATGGTAACCTTTACGAGCACACAAGTTATTAAGGCCATAATGATCACTATCACAGTGGCATGTAGCTGCCCTGGATGCACCTTATAATACTGAAGAAAATCATTCAACAGTGGAGGAAAAGGGAAGGCTAACCCATGCTGCAGAAATCTCCCATATATGACCCATCGGGTTGGAGTTACTAATTCGAATGCAGACTTGTCTTCTCCAAAGTACATGAGATCAGCATCAGAAGGAATCGAAAAGGGACAACCTTCTATGAAGATAGCAGCGTCAGCACGTGCTTTATCATCCTTCGTCGACTTCTTACTACTACCTTCGCCATCCATGGATATTCTAACTCCGGATGCATGCACTACCATGGGGCTTTTTCCCTCTATCTGAGCCCTCCTGGCCATTGCCCTCAACCTCTTCTCTTCCTCAGAGGCTTTCTTCTTCAGAATTACAGGTTTTTTCCCACTCGCTACCTCAGCTCTGCGGCGGTCACGGGAGCTACTCTCCTCGGCCTGAGCTTGTACATACTCTCCCTCATCATGACGGGGGAAGGAAATTGTTTTACTACTATCACTCATGATTTTAGAGAGTATGGGGGAAATCCACACACAGAGAAAAGGAAAAAACAGACAATTGCGCAGAGAAAGAAGATAGCACTTACTGATGATGGAAGCAAAAAGCAGAAATTTGGGGCTTCAGAAATTGATGAAGTGCTGATGCGTCTTCTGAACTTGGAAAGAAAAAAATTTCGAATAAGAGAAGACAATGAGAATGATTTGGGAGATTTAATCCAAACCCAGACAGCATTGAAGACGAGCAATTACCTCGATTCTATTTCCGATACAAGTAATTGGAGAGACGGGGGACATACCGTCTCTACTTTCCAATAATGGCACGCCACGTGTACCTACCATCTGGATTTCAAAGGAAGCTAATCTCAGCCATTCATATATTTGATGGAATACGAAAGAACTTTAACCTAGATATTCAGAAGGGCAAGCCCGAGAGGATAGTCCTAGAAGGACACCCCGAGCTTGACATCCCGAGTTAGTCTCCCTCGATTTATTAGTCTTCACTCGAGAAGCAAGCCTCTCCTTCAACCTCCGAGATGAGGCACTCTATGTTCTGAAGATCTACCTTGGGGCTACTGATAAGTCCATGGTTCATATTCGGGCCTCATTCATACTCGGACCAGGGTCCGAGAAGGGTCGTGGGCTCGAGATACGCGGAGGGTGGATCCACGGGTCCATCAATCCTAATCCTTATAAGAAATGCGTATATTATGAATGTTTTACAAGGAATATACATCCTCTCAAAGATGGTAATATAGCCATCCTAAACAGGTAACACAACCATGTCCGAAAATTACTTCTTCTACTATTCCCATAAGAGTTGTATTCATACCATAAATACATATCTTGGTGATCTACGGATTGTAGCCATGCCCTAAGAGGTTTGGTAGACCTCTCATCTAATCTCATACTACATACTTTACGCCTTAAGCAAATATACTGACTTGAGCGTCGGAGTGTCTACCCCCGGGACATCCGGGGCCTTTGTTTTGCAGATCAGTTCGAGAACTTGGTTCGTCGTCGAAGTGTTGGTGTCCGGCATACATCAGACCTCCTTATTTTTATTCAACCATACTTTTAATACTTAGTCCCCGGTCTATAATATAGACGGTATCTCACAAGACTACCTCTTTGTTTATTTATGTGTTCCATTTTAATTAAACCACCATTCCCCACATGACTAAATTAATTAGATTATCCCATATACATGGATTTTAAATATATTAAACCATTTACAATTAATAAAATATTTATTCTTTGTACTAATTTTTGTATCAATCAAAATAAAAAATTTATTATTAATAATGTGATTGAATTTATTTTATAATAAAAGTGTAAAAGCATATTGATGATGAATTACTAAGTATGTCTTAATTCAGAAATAATTAATACCAAAAAAGTAGAATTAGTATATAAATTATCAACCAAATTGTATTACTCATATTAAACACAAAAGTATTTGTTAATTTTTATTAACTTTAGTTTCTTTAACTAATTGAAATTAAAGCATGTAGCCCTTCATTTTAAAATTTTAAAAAATTAATGAATAAAATAATTAATGGAATTAATTAATATGTTTGCTGGTCTAAATTTGTTGGTCTTTAAAATTATAAGATTTATGACAAAGTGGAGTATGTAGCCAAATTTTGAGTTTTACCATTGCAATTGCTCTAATACTCATGATACAAGAGCCATTAAACCGAGACAGCCATTTAATTCCCCGGAATTTGATATTCTGTAATTGCTTCATGGTCTCGGGTGGTGAATCAAACCATTGACAGAGGCCTGATCACCGGTGGATGCCTCTATTCTACCTGAATATGTGTGGACAATTATATGAGGCGGGATGATCTCATGAATTCGGGGCTGCAGATGGAAAATGCTCCAGTTCTATGAATTTTTAGGCAGGAAATTCAAAAACATGACATAATCTTAATTTCCTTCTCAACAATGCCATTGCAGAAGGTTTTGAGTAATTTGGAACTATGATAGGGAGACCTACGTTTTTCTGGTGAGGAAGTTAGATTTCTGATGAAGTAATTTGAAGTTTATCTGAACGCAGTCCAAGTTCCAGAAAAGTGGAAAACATTCTGTGATAGTTTAGCTCCTCTATTTCTTAAAGTAAACAATACTTTCTCAGTAAATCAATGGATTAAAACTTGCAAAGCTTATCGGAAAACCTAGTTGATTGATTTGTAGAAGAGCTCAATCATTATTTCACAACAAAGTGAATAAATATGAAATATTATCAAAAGCAAAGAAGATCAGTAAACCTGAAATATAGGCGCTTCAAACACTGCTCCCAACTTTTCCTATCCTCAAGTTAATAGGAAATGTGAGAAGCTTTTTAGGATTCCCATCTTCACTCCAAGCAGTAGTGAAGTCTCGAACCACAGCATCATTCAAGATTTCAACACCTTTATCTCTTGCGGTTTGGTACGATGACATGGTCTTAATAAAACAGAAAAACTCATCCAAATCCATCCATTTCTCCCCTTTGAATTGCAAAGGTCCCGTGTTCTCAACTCCATCCACAGGATCAAGAGGAAAATCAATGGTTTCATACCGATCCCTCAGGACAAACTTTCCCTCGGGTTCAAGAAAATCCCCACAGTCAAGGTAAACCTTTTGCAGCAGAGTGTTAAGTGATGCACTTGAATTGATCTCCGGGATAGTGTAAGTCCAAGCTGCTATGACTCCATCAGGCTTCTTCAGCACATGCTTTGCTTGCTGATAGAAGCTAGGAAGATCAAACCAATGCAGGGCTGTGGCAATGGTGACTAGATCAACAGTTGATCCTGCTGCCACGTTTTGTTCGAGCTCAGCCATGGACATCTGAGGAGGGTTGCAGTAGTATCTGATGTTGGGCAGCTTGACAGCAAATTCGAGCTGCTTTGAGCTCTTGTCTGAGGCTACAACATTCTTGTACATGCCAGCCAACTGAAACATTAAAAAAGAACAATATATCCTACTTAATTAATCGTCTCCAAAGTCGAACAGCTGATTTTATATATTCAGCAAACAAACGGCTAAGAATGAACAGAGTTCATCTCAAACAACAATATATATCTGGGCAAAGAATATAAAGAAAGGTGAAGTGCGTGTGGGTTATGAATATGGGGCTTACCGATTTTGCAGCCTGGCCGCTTCCTGTACCAACATCCCAGGCAAGATCATGAGCGGGAGTCTTGGATGAGATGAATTGAAGGAGCTCTTCTGGGTATGTAGGCCGCGCTGAGGAGTACTCCTTGGCTTGGTTACGGTACAGGTCTGCCATTGATTATCTCAGTGTCTGACTCTTAGCTGATCTGAAGCTTGCTATGAATTGTGATATGTATCGGATATCAAGATTCAAGGGACAATCATCTATCAATGGACCGGGAATTTTGACTATGAATACTGGACTTGGTTTACTTTTGTGAGTCAACGCCAGCGTCGGAGTACCAAATTTGTTTTCGAATTTCGGAAGCAAACATTGACTTAAACAGTTTCAATTTTTTCATCTCTTCCATTTCAACTATCTAATCGGGTCAGACATTGATCCTGCAATTAACATAATCTAATCCTACTCTAATGAGTCGTAAATCAAATGGACGAGATTCTCACTACCGCTTTTGAGTGGGGTGAATCTCCCACTTAACACACCAGCTGACGTCTTTTGTTCGCTTCGCACTTCATACGCCTTGATCCAATTCTCGTTACTTACTTAAACACGGATCTATGAAAGAAATGGAAAATTGAAGACTAGAAAATATCTCAGAGGCTAATTGGGGGAGTTCACGGGAGTTGAAAACTAAGAAAAATCACAGGAGCTAATTGGGGGAGAGATTTGAGCCCCGAATCTCTTCTAGAGGAGGCAAGGTAAAATAGGCTAAGCCTCTTAATTAATAATTTCAAATTTCCGTTGAAAAAAAAATAATACTCCATTTCTCTCAATGAACTCTGCAGAGTGTGCTAAGTTTTCCTTTCAAATTTATTACTATTCCTATCTAAATTTAATATGTTCAGTTGACTTTTTATACTGCCAACACATTTTTATTGAAGTTAATTGAAAAATATTCATATAACTTCAACTTGAGTGCAAATATATTCATATATGTATCATAATATTAATTCAATTTATCTGATGCTTTAAAGTTAATTTCAATTTTTACAACTCCTAAAAATAATAGTATCTAAAATTATTTTATTTGTAACCGAGTAAAGATAATAATATGCCCCATCGAAACATAAGATGAAAAAATAAGAGGGCACCAAACTCTCGTCTAAATTTTAAGAAGCCTGTTTTTTAGAACATAATTTAATCCTTTGATTCATAGCCAGCATAAAAAAAAATCATGATTCACATTACACCGTCAACGAAACCAAACCTAAGTTTGCATCCTAGTTTAAGTATGACGAACAAAAATGAGGACGTTCGTTTCCTACAAATTAGGGGTCCCGAACTTAGTATCAGAATCTTGAAAATTTCCTTGCACTATCGGTGTTTTGTTAACAAATCAGGGGCTGCACAGGTTTTTAAGATCGTCTTCCTGCGCATACCAAGTCGGGATTATCTTTGAAAGGTAGGGGTGAAGATCTTTGTACGAATTTCTTATCGTCCCTTCTGCAACACCAGTAGCAAGTGAAACATCTGCAACAGAAGATTTCCAATCAAATGACATAATTTGATTTCCAGAAAGTGTACAAAATTTGAACAATTTAATACCAGATGGAGGATAATTAGTTATGGAAGCATTTATTTATTTACCTTTGAGAGGTTTCTTATCATCTGAAAGCTGTGTAACTATGTAAATAACAGCAGCTGCAATAGATATTGGGCTCCTCCTGAAAGTTGTCAATGAGAAAAGATGTAATAATCGACGAGTGTACATAATTTCATACTGAATAATGTAATATGGAACAAGTGTGATTCACAATTCGACATTACATGGCAAAGCAATCAAAGTTGGCAAAGAATATATATATATATATATATATATATATATATATATATATATATATATATATATATATATCAAAACAATACATCGGTGTGTTAACTTCTTAATGAACAAGGGGAAAAACAATTTATAACAGAATCCTCATGCAATGCCACTCACTTGAATCAAGTTACTTGTCAATCACAGCTATGACTAACAAACTAAGAAGCATCTTATGTTTATCCGAAATACGAATTTCAAAATTATCCAAGTTGAATAAACTAAAGATATATCATCAACAAATGATGCCCTCCAGATCACAATGGGTAGCAACTTAACTATTATCCCAGCTTCTAAATTCATCTCCTACTTTTTAACATAAGTAACTCAAAAATTAAAATAAGATCAAATAATAGGATTTAATTAACTGCAGTAAATTCAATAGTTTAAAGCCCGTGCAAAGAAGAAAGGTTCCTATAATAAGCAAGACTCCATTGTTTAAATTCTCCCGAGTACAGAACTATCCAGCTTAGAGAGAGGGATATGGAGAAACATAACGCCATAAGTGACTACCAATTAACCTGGGTATAGAAGCTAACTAAGTAGCAAATTTGGTTGTGATGTCTACTTCCCAAACACAACATCAGAGTTTCAACAATCATTTAGTCCTAAAATATTAGTTTGAAAACTGTGATTTAAAAAACTGGTAGAGAGATCAGGCACTAATATTCATACTTGATAGTTGTATATTAATTTCTCAAACATTAATACGCATGGTGATGATATGTAATTAGTTGCATGTACAGATAGACATGATTAGTCCTCATCTCATTAGACTATACCTGATATCAAACTCTTCAGATTTTTGAACAGCTTCTTGGGCAGCTTTTACGGATTGATTTGTCATTCCAAGGTTTGAACAGAAACGCCTCTGAATTAATGAAGGGTTGTCAGTGAGAAAAGCAATACATAATATATTGATAAATATAAAAACATCGCCAACAAGAGAAGGCTAGACAAGATGGAACAAAGTAATATGAAGTTTCCTGGACTGAAAACTTACCATGAAGTCCCCAGCATGAATAGTCCCCATCTCCACAGATTGGCCCATCTCAAGCTCCAGTTGCTTCACTATGTACTCTTTTGCTCGCCCAATCTCCTTCTTTGTTGCACCGTTAGCAACAGAGCAAATCTCTAAATGAATATTACATGGTCAAGAAAGCTCATTCACTTAAAAAGATGCACCAGTAAGCACCAAAATAAAAAAGTCTCAAGTCTAAAGCCATACCCTTGACTGTTCGCGGTTTATCCTCTTGTCTACAAGCAATATACAGGCACGCAGCCAATATAGCATCCTGGTTTCTTCCTCTACTAGACTTTTGATCTTCCACCTTCTTGTATATCTCATTAGCTCGATCCTGCAATCAAAAAGAGAAATATCAAATAAAAGCCAGATAATCAAGGTTATCCATGTGAAAGAGGATGAAAAGATAACAGTTTGTCTAGGCAATGGCATCATTTTAAACATGCACCACTTTTTGATATATGAATCTATCATCATATCAACAATTCCCTAACAAGATAAATGAATAGCCGTGCCAAAATGTGATCGGACACATATTCTAGGAATGTCGGAACCAATAGAACCAATTTGCAGATCAATACTAAAGGACAGATCATGTTTATAATGCCCGGGGATAATGACTAAAGGGGTTCGACAGAGGGAATGTTACACACATACATATGGGTCTTCCTGGAATAAAAGAAACTTTCTAGCAATATATACAAACTTTTAACTAAGTAAGAGACCTAACGAGTGATCAAGTGAAATTCGACCAAATAAACATATCCCAAGTTCATCTTAATCAGTTCAATTGCTCTTTCAACAACAGCCCCAACCTTTCATGCGAGGAAGATGGCTACCACATATATACTACAGAGGAACCATACGACCCATAACTAGAAGCTGTTTTACAAGAGACTAGCTAGAGACTAAAGTTACAAAAAAATCCTGACATTTCTACAAATTTCAATATAATCACACGTGAAGTATCTGAATCAATAGGATACCTTAATTGTGGCAACAAGACCAAGCCTGCAAAATAAGAGAAAAGCATCAATATCTATGTACACAGTGAGATTCATTGAAAACTGTAAATATGTTGTCACAGAGACCTAGCACCGGCATAAGCACTCCCTTTCATCATTACACAGAGAATGGTCATATTGCGACCTAATTGAAATTAGAAGGCTAATATCTAACGATACGTTTGCGCAATAATCCCCCAAAAATCCATCTTCATATGCAAACAAAATGCAGCATTGCACACTAAATCCCAAAAAAAAAAAAAAAACCAATCTCTTGCAACATTTCCAGAATTATGGTATCTAACCTGTCGGACATGGTGGCGATGGTTTTGAAGGCCATGATAAGGGAGCGATCGGGGTTGGAGCCGCGGTTCTGCCAGCGTCCGAGCGAGGAGGTGAGGAAATCGCTGGTGGTGCCATTGGGCTTGGAGATCACGGTCGACAAACCGCCGTCGGTTAGCAGAGGGTTGGTGGGGCCGCCGACACGGACGGGGTCGTTGTCGCCGGACTCATTGGCGAAGGTCCTCCACTCCGACGTCTCGTCGATGGAATGGGACTCGAGAACCAGGCCGCATTCCGAGCAGACGGTGTCGCCGGCCGAGTGATCGAACACCACCTCCGTGCTCTTCTTGCAGTCGGAACAATAAGCGTCCGCCATGGCTACAATTGATACTACGGAAACGGCTGCTGTTATATATATTTATAGCCGTAAATGGCCATCCATTAATCCTGCCTCTGTCCTATAGTGTGTGTGTGTGCAAAATTTAATGCTGTATTTTGTCCTGTTTCTTTCTTTGCCGAGGATAGACTCACTTTTGTTGTTGTTTGTTGTTTGGTATTTTTAATTATGGTTAGGAAACTCATGTGGATTTCATTCTTTAATTTGAGAAACGTACTAATGAATATTATTAGGATAAGGTCTGTAGTATCACCTACCACGTCACTTTATTTGCATTGTCAAAGACTCACCGTTTCTCTATTAACCATACATCCAAAACAGCCCAAACATTTTAATAAAATTGGGGAAAATGTTTTTTATTGTAATAAATATTTCATTAAAATATTAAGGAACTTAGTTTAATAGAGTAGCAGAATTTTAAAATATTGGGAAAAAGGCTTTGGTACACCCTTTTTAGACCACTGAAGTTTGCAGAGTTTTCCTAAACTTTTATAGATAATTAAGCATATATGTGAGTTATAAAATGAGTAAAAAACCAAGCCTAACACATCAAGAAGTCCCAAAAAAAAATAATAACCGAAAAAAAAAGTCCCAAAAAATAGTTTTTAACAAATTTTTCTCTCTTAATAATTTCTAGTACAAGCCTCATTTTAGCAATCCCTGAGTTTTTTAAAAAATGATTAAAGTGATCCATGCACACACAAAAAACATTAAAAGAGAGAAATAATGCAAATTAAAGCCACTTGAGACAAAGAGTGCAGGTATTGCCTGAGGAATATTAGCTTTCAGAGCATAGTTTTTATGGTTAACCGAGTGGTCTAGTCCATTTGGCCAAAAACCTTCCCTTAAGGTCTTGGCTGGAGAGAGGTTTAGGGTTCGAATCCCCCCTCCAACAAGCCTCCTGTGACTTCTTCCAGTCTCCTCAAGTCTCCTTCCCCTGTGGCATGCTCAAGTGAGTATCGGGAGCTGCATCAACTGGTGCATGAAGTGCGAAGCGGCGAAGTGCATCAGCGGGTGTACCAAAGTGGGAGCTTCACCCCACTCTAAGCAGCAAAGTGAGGATCTCGGCCACTCGACATACTGGATCAGTAGAATAGGATAGCATAGGATTAGACTAGGATAGCTGTAGGATCCATGTATCAGATTAGGTCGTTGTAGTGTATCCTTCAAAAAAAATAGTTTTTATTGTTTACCCGAAATTGTCCTTTTATCATTTATCTCCAATTTTCTTAAAGTTTTTGTCATCGTCGCTACTTCACCCTACACGAAGAACACGCCCTTCAGGGTTTAGCAATCCCTGGATTTTAAAAAATGTTATTAAAGTGATCCCTGTAAAATAAAAAACATTGAAAGAGAGAAATAATGCAAATTAAAGTCACTTGAGGCCATTGCTGGAGGAATATTGTAACATCCCAACAAAAATCACATATCCATTCGGTGAATTTAGTTAGGACGTCTGCCTGGTTTGCACCAGGACTCAAGAAATAGTATACTGGCATAATTATAATACTGCTATTACACTTTAAATTTTATATTCAACTTTAAACTAACAGATTATTTAACTCAAACTACAAACGGAAGCTACTTCATAAGATTGTCTTTTAGTGCATCTACGATCTGGTAGCACCTCAATTTTCACCTAGCTTTGTCATGCCACACATAACACACATAATGAGCTTGCGCCAGTGATGTTCCCCGTAAAACATAATAAACATGTTCATTTCACAGATCATATATCATTTCAATAATGAAACAAAAACTATGAACACCTAACAACTTTCATCTTCACAACAAATCTTAAGTAAGTTAAAATTAATTTATTTATATTTATTGATATTTAGATGTAAATACCAACAAGAAAAGAGTGACAAATAAACAAATTAAAGCTACTCAAAATATTTCATCTAGCACCTACAATTACAATTCAAAGTAACATGTCACTGATTTAATTAACTAAAACACATAATACACGACTTAAACCTAGCTTACACTAACCTCAAATCACAGATTAATCAACAAACTTATAAATTAATTCTTGTAAAATAATCAAGAACAGTTGACAATATTTCCTCTATTCAAACGTGATATGCAGACCTCATACAATTACACAACAGGCTTCCACTGTAAACAAAAACAACTCTTCTGCCCTAGGTATTTAAGGAACAAGTGGTATCCCTTCTTAAATACGTCACACCAAGTAATGATCATGTCAAGCACAAATATGTGACGTTAAACATGAACTAATCACGTCGAGTATGAACAAATCATGTCAAGTACAATTAAGTCATGTCAAGAATAACTAAGTCACACATGAACGAATAGATAAAGTATAGACAAGTCATATATGATAACAAGCACGATCAAGTCAGGTCAAGCACGAACACGTCCAAGTATTAACAAGTCACAAATCATGTCTAGCACGAACACGTCACGTCAAACTCGTTTCCATACGCACGTAGCCCTTCATCTTTATGTACAACATTCCTCACACGGACTATTGGCCGCAACTGACCAGATCCGTGCAAGTCCAGGTCACAATATACTCTCGACTACACCAACCTCCTGCCGTGTGAACGAGTAGTATATTGCTTGGTCCATCTCGCACGACTATTGGCCGCAACTGACCTGGCCGTGTGAGGAGACAAAATACTCTCACTTGCACCAAACTCCATACTCCGAGCGCAAGTAAGTGGTATTTTACTCATGGCATCACATATATCACATATACAAATTCATATATACTTTTTTAAATCATGTGTATTTAGATACCAGCCAGTCTAGTCACATTTTATACATGTTATTCAAGTTAAGAATCCAGAAATTGTCACGGTTTTTAGCACAAGCACGTCAGAGTAACTACAACAAAGCAAAAACTTCACAAGTTTAATTTTCATGGCATATAAATATTCTAGGTACAAATAAGGCACACATCCATTTCATATTATTCAAGTCAAGAATTTAAACATTAGCATATGCACAGCACAGAGTAACCACAACTATCAGAAGAGATTGACAAAAGACGGTGTAGACACCCAAAATTAGCTAACACCGTTTTAAAGCATTCAACAACTACTAGTTTAAAAGACAGAGAAGTGTAACACACCAACAATATCTCAAGACAAATATACAGCCTTCATATATTACCCATTCATTTAGTAGGTTCAAGATATGTCCTTTATTCACTCAAACCCCTTTAAAATATAAATGAAGACTAGTATAACCATTGTATGTATATATGCGAAGAACACAAGTAGGACATAGACATGACATCCTCAAAACTTTATAAATATATCTATAAAGTTTTGAAGAGTGAGAACACTCACCTGGTCTCAGGTTCAAAACATTCAACAACTAATACCCTTGCTAGTATATCCAAATCTGTTGGAAATTGAATATCAAAATATCAGTTTCTAATTATATAAACTTACTTCTTCTGGTTTCCTTCACCCATTTGTTTCCATGACTAATTTTATTTGATTCTTGATCCTGATGGAATTTCAAGAATCATTTTATATACGGAGACATGAACCAAACAGAATTGAGTTAGTAAGTTCGAAGTCACGTACACGTGGGAGCAAGTGCATCAGAAAGTACTCAACTCTATCCTCGACTAGTTAATTCTTAGACCTAGATTGAAATTACTATTCTCGGTACTGTAAGAACTCACTATGCAGTTCAAAGACTTAGCATTAAAGATGTGCTCCTCTTAAAATATTTTCAGTTAGGCCACACAGTGCAAAACTTCATTATCAATTCTCTCCATAGTGTTTTAATTTCTTTGATGGATCTGTAAAATGTAGTACATAATGTAATGTTCATAAATATCCAATGTTAAAGTCATTATGTTATGACTAAACCAAGTTGGAATTGTTGATACCCATTTTCCACAGTAAGTACTGTTTCAAGTTTATCGTTGATTGGTTTGTAAACTTAGTCCATATCCGATTTAAACAAAAATTTAAAAATAATGATAAAAATAGGTAAACATCTTATATATCAGTGTCATTTGTAGAATGTACCAAAACCGGCCACTTGCAAATTCTGAAACTAGATATTGCAGTTATAACTTGACAGTCACTTTTGTTACTGGTTTCTCAGCCCAGTCATATATTTATTGAGTTAACAATGTAGAAAAGAGTTTAAAGTTCACGAATATTCAAGAATCAACGCAAACGAAGTCACGGTTTGAAAGATATGGTTATTTAAAGTTAAGTAGTATTCATTCATCTGTAAAAATATGGCTGCAACAGTCTTGAAGGCCACTTTATGTCACACATTACTTATTCGTTTTCAATAATTCCAGATTCTAGACTATATCTTATCCTACAAGGATTCCATAGGTATACAACTTGACAAAAACACAGCTAGGGTTTGATAGACATGAGCCTGTAAAGTTCATGTTTCAATTTACTTTGCCGCATCATTAATATATGCAACATGACAAAAATTCGATGCTCTTTTTTTTGCTTGTTTTCTAACCAATAAGTCTATTCTTGATATCAAATTAAACCTCAAAATCCAAGGTTTTCAAATATATTTCCTTACTTTGAAAGAAATTATTTAAAATTCTGAATCCTAAGGTTCTGCAGAATACAAATTCCAATAACTTTACAGTCACGAAGGTCAGTGGTTTTGACACCAAATAAATTTTTTTATTGAGATTATGATGTAGTTAATGTCTGAAGATCATAATTAAACAAGAATCAACCAAAACAGAGTTACAATTAGGGAGATATGATTGTTTTAAGTTAAATATGCCAAAACCTCAATCTGCAACAGGCAAGAACATAGATTATCTAACTCATTTCTTACCCGATTCTTACAATTTCAAGTTCTAGATTTTAGCTTATCCCACAAGTATCACTGAGAAACGAAAATCGAAAAAATCTTAGAAAGGGTTTAATAGATAATGGCTTTTCAAGTTCAGGTTTTCAAGAATTCTGCTGCATCAAACCAGGAAATTGAAAGAACTTCAAAACCCTTTTGTTTACTCGTTTTTTAACCAATTAATCAATTCTTGAGCTCAATACATAGATCTAAATCCCAGGTTTATAAAATTAATATCATACTAATTGGATTTATAGGTTGAAAGATATATGCTTTCAAAGTTCAGCACCCCAGCTTTTAACAAAATTTCCAGTCTCAAGCTTTCTATCAAACACAATTTCTATTTGTCTCAAGATTTTCCCCCACTATTCATGAGAATATAATCTCAACACAATCATCTTAAATCACAGAATTTCATCAAACACCTTCATTATAAAAAATACCATACCCCTTTATTGAGTTCTCTTACACTAGATATGGTATTGCTTGTATATTTACAGTTTATACAACTCAAAGTAGCCTACATATTCATGTTTATTGGTGAGAATCTACATCCAGGCTTTATTGCTTCGAATGATCAATTCAAAGGCTGCGGAGATAATATATTTACTAACTATACCTATGAATCTCAAAACTCAAACATACCTCTTGACTAACTGTTTCGTTTATTCCCGAATTTCTAAAATCTTTAATTCTCTCTTCCGAGTTCCTGAACTCTCTTCGTTCCTACCCGAGTTTTCTTCTGTCTAGCCCTTTCTTACCATAACAATTTATTTATTAAATCCTATCCTCCCAACATGTATTTCCCTCTTTTTAATTATTTGATTTTATTTTTACAATTCACCCACTCACCCTCATTTTACCTTCTTTAAACTGCACATACTAATTTTTCGTGTTCTATCAAAATTTAAATTACTATCTTCCCTTTTATTTTATTTATTATTAATAAAATTTTTTTTCAAACATCTATTTATGATTTAGTTCAGAAATATCTTTTAACTCGATTATATTAACTCCAAACCAATACGTTTATAAGTTATCTCAGCATTTATATTTTCATATGAGCATCATATTACTAATCAATCCCGGTATATTTATTTAATCACTCCATCATAAAATTACTTGCAACCGATTAAAATTACCCTAATGTAACTCGTACCTTTCCTCCGGTCCTCATAATACTTAATAATTAGTTCGGGATAATTCATGAGTGACACGCGTTTTACATACCTTCTAACTGGACCCGTCCATAATATTTCTCTTCTACCCCTT
Source organism: Sherardia arvensis (assembly GCA_948330725.1). NCBI lineage: Eukaryota > Viridiplantae > Streptophyta > Magnoliopsida > Gentianales > Rubiaceae > Sherardia > Sherardia arvensis. The sequence goes on from OX415235.1 coordinate 32,739,035, forward strand.
TCATTTTCTTGTTTTTAAGTTCTTCACAACTATGGTCTTAATTTTTTTCCTTGCGTTGATTCTTTTATGTTTGTACTAATTCTTTTAGAACAATCGAATTTCAAGAGAATTGTAAATTCTTTAGCACTCTAACAATTTAGTTAACTTTTAAATACATCTTACAATTACTTATGGTTTGCAGATTTTGGATTCATTCCATATGAAAGACACTCAGTGTCTCTATAAATACTGGTCTCCACAAATATTAGCTTTCAGAGCATAGTTTTTATTGTTTACCGAAATTGTTCTTTTATCATTTAACTCCAATTTTCTTAAAGTTGTCCTCATCATCGCTACTTCACCCTACACGAAGAACACGCCAATAAAGCCTTATGAAATCACTGGAATTTGGGCTCAATTCTCACCTGAAATATGGGCTGAAGAACACGCTTTGGAGCTCGCCGAATAAATTTTAACTGCACTAGTTTATCTTTTGAATACTTTCCAGTGTTTATCTTTTAACTACACCAGTTCCCAATGATTAGCACAACCAGAAAAATCAAAATATTAGTTTGGAATATCAGGGGCATGAAAACCTCAATGACCAGATTGACTGACCTAGTTAGACATCACAAAATTGAAATCTTATGCCTTATTCAACCATGGCATAAGACTCATAAATGTGAAAAATTTATGAGAAAATTACATTTCTGTCACTGCCTAACAGCCCAGAGTGGAAAGATATGGCTTATGTGGAATGAGCCTATCCAAGTAACTCTAATAGAAGATCACTTACAATTTTTGGTTGTTAGCATTTACAGTCCTTTTTAAAACAGTTCTATAGAGGGTATTTTTATTTATGCTCTCAGAATTGTACCAGGTAGAGCTGGACTGTGGGAAACACTGTCACTTAGGAACTTGGATGACTCCTTTCTAATTGGAGATTTTAATACAATAAAATCTCCATTAGAATATAAGGGGCCTTCTCATCCTAGACCTAAAACAATGGCAGATTTTAATCACTTTATATCAACTAATGCTATGAGTGAAATCACCACTGTGGGTAATGTGTTCACTTGGTCAAACAATTGGCTACATAACTCTACTGTTCAGAAAATAGATAGAGGTCTGTGCTTTCACCTATGGCAGATGAAGTATCCATCTTCATCAATCCAGGTTCTAAATAGATACACATCTGACCACTCACCTTTACTGTTTTCCATAGCAACATAGTTTCATCCCCCGGGGCTTTTAGATTTATCAATGCTTGGTTTAATAGGGAATATTCCATCACAGTAATTAATAATGACTGGAATTTACCTATACACTGTAAAGGGATGCTAGGCTTTTATCTAAAACTACGCAGACTCAAATTTACCATTAAGAGTTGGAACAAACTCAGTTTTGGTGATATTGAGTCTAATGTAGTAACAGCTGCTGAAGCCCTCAGATTACAAGAAATTATTTTTGATAACAATGGTTCCCCAAATGAACTCATTGAACTCAAAAAATGTAGGGCAATCCACCTTAGAGCTTTAAAAGAAAAATAGAAGTTCTGGAAACAAAAATCTAGAATAAACTGGCTTAAAGATGGAGATGAAAAATCTAAAATTTTCCACCACTCTGTGAAGGAAAAAAAGGAGTTTTCTCAACATTAATAAGATAAAAAGCTCTACTGGGATTTGGTTGGAAGACTCTACTCAAATAGAAGAAGAAGCCATCTCTTACTATTCTGAGTTACTGTCTGAACCTCCAAACAACTTGAATGGTGATTACTATCACCACGAGCCAAATCCCTACACTCATTACTTCTGTTGATGATGAGCTTTTGCTCAGTCCAGTTAGTATGGAGGAACTGCACTCTACTGTTTTTAATCTCAATAAAAATAGTAGCCCTGGACCAGATGGTTATTCCTCTAAAGTTTTTACAAAAACCTGGGATATAACAAAAGATGATCTTCTGAATGTTGTTCAAGACTTCATGAGTGAATCTATAATTCATGTGGGGATCTCTGCCACTTGGATTACTTTGATCCCAAAAAAAGATGTCATCACCTCTTTTGATGATTTTAGGCCCATAAGCCTTTCTAATTTCATCAATAAAAATTTTTCCAAGTCACTTATGGAAAGAATCAGACCTTTGATGCCTAAACTCATGTCCCCCCAACAGTCTGCATTTCTTAAAGGAAAAGACATTTCTGATAATGTTATTTTACTTAAGGAGATTACCAGATTTCTTGATAGGAAAACTAGGAACCCCAATTGCATGATTAAATTAGACCTTAAAAATGCATTTGATAGGGTTAACCATGGTTTTTTAAACAGTATTTTACTTAAATTTGGCATGCATGGTAAAGTAGTTTTCTGGATTATGAAAAATCTTAGTCAAACACATTTCTCAGTCCTTGTTAATGGTAAACCTTGTGGATTTTTTAAATCTTCAAGGGGTATTAAACAAGGAGATCCCCTCTCCCCATTTCTATTTAACCTATTTTCTGAATCATTTTCTAGAAGTCTGCCATTTGTATATAACATTGGTAAAATTGAGATTTTTTCATACCTAGAGGTCATGTTCCTGTGTCCCATCTTAGTTATGCTGATGACACAATTTTATTTTTAAAAGCATCAAAAAATTCACTCACTATACTTAAGGCATTTCTGGTCATATTTGAACAGACTACTGGCCAGAAAATCAGTTTTGAAAAAAGTGAATTTTTTCTGAGCAAACATGCATCTGCCTTCAAACTTAACTAGATTAAAGAAATCCTTGGCATGAGACAGGGTTCACTCCCTTTCACCTACCTTGGAGTTCCTATTTATACTGGCAGAACTTTAGTTGCATACTTCTAGCCACTTATTCAAAGAATTGAAAATAGACTTACTAACTGGAAAAATAAGTGGCTATCTGCAGGTGGAAAAATTACTCTGATCAAGGCATGTATATTCTCCATTCCATAGCACATCTGGAGTGTCATGAAGCCCCCTGTTAGTGTAATGAAGAAAATTGAGAAACTACTGTCACTTTTCTTCTGGGGTGAAACAGGTTTGAAGCCAAAAAAAAGTGTGGAGAAAGTGGGAAGATCTTTGCTTCCCATATGATCAGAATGGCATTGGTTTAAGATCAATCCATACCATAGTTAAAACCTGTTCTCTTAAGCTTTGGTGGAAGTTCCAACAGGGTGAAACCCTATGGTCTCAGTTCCTGTGGGACCTTCTACCATCTTACAGAAACTCTCCTAATTGGAAGAGAATTACCTCTATCTCTTCAAAAGCTGAATCTTTATCTAGAGTTATTCATGGTAATGGTCAATGTAATTTTGGAGTTCAAATTGGACTGGACTTGGCTCCTTTTCCAATCTCTACAACCCTGATCTTACTAACATTCCATTACATGCCTCAGTACAATTTTTAATTGACAACAAGCAGAGTATTATGCCTTCACTACACTCTTTTTCAGATCATGCTCTAGCTTTTTTACAGGCAGCTACACTTCACCCTTCAAGGCCTGACAGGTTAATATGGAAACCTAATCCTAGGGGAGCTTTCACTTTCAAGTCCACATATGAAGTGTTACAGCAAACAAGAGGTACCTCCACATCTTTACAACATATATGGAATGCTAGAGTTCAGAAAAAAAATAAGCATATTTATATGGAAATTGGTTAACTCTTTTTTGCCATTTCCTGAGGTTCTGATGAGAATGGGATTTAATATCCCATCAAAATACTTATTTTGTAACAATAATGATTTTATTGAGCATGCTTTCAATGAATGTTACCTAGCAAAATCCTTATGGTCCCTATTCCACTATATGGTAGGAACATCTGAGATGTATTTTCATTCTATATGGGACAGATTATCTTTTTATTGGTCTTTTCAAGGAAAAACCAAACTGCATAATTCTCTGTTTCGTATAGTTCCTAGTTTAATCTGTTGGACTTTATGGAAAGCAAGAAACTCAATGCTTCTTGACAATATTTCATGCACAGTCAACTCACTTAGGAAAACTGTCACCGATGAGATCTATACCATATTCTGTGCCAGACCCTTGCTTACATTCCATCCTTTTGATATTGAACTCTCATCCCTTGGCTTTCTTCCACATCATACCAGACCACCACAGCATAGAGTCTTATGTTTTAAATGGTCTGCCCCCATCTTGGCCTTAAAATTAATGTCGATGCCTCTTGGCATCACACTAAAATGGCAGGGCTTGGTATTATTGTCAGAAATGAAGCAGGAAATGCTATTATGGTTAAAACCCTATATGTTTCTGCTTTCTCCCCATTACATGCTGAATTGCTAGCAATTATGCATGCATGTGACATAGGTTCTGGATTTCTGCATTCTTATACTGTGGAATCAGATTGCTTAGCTGCTGTAAAGGTAATACATGATCCCCTCTGTTCTTCCTGGACTCTTTTTGAGCTTGCATCTCAGATTAATGAGCATCATAACACAATCAATCATATCTACAGACAGTCAAACACTGTGGCTGATGCTATAGCAAAATGGGCCTTCACTGAAAAATATAATAGAGACTGTATAGTCTCTGATTTGCCCAGACACATCTTGGGTGCTCTAAACCTAGATAAGACTCGCACACCAACACTCAGAATAATGTAACAGGTGCCACTGATGTTTTTTGTTTCATGTGCAGGTTTCACAGACGCTCATGGACATATGAACCATCAAATGGACATGGATCTCCTACTGAGCTCAAACTCATTCATCCTATTTTGTTACTCCCAAACATTACTTGGTACCGCTTTGGGTTTTGCTTCGAAATTCCCTAATAGGTTTCATGTAATAGTTTGGATAGTATATAAGAAGGATCTTAGAAGTATAAGTGTAATACTTCTCTTTTGAAGCATCCTCATGCTTTCTTTTTTGGGCTTGCCCCTCTTGTAGCCATCTTTGAGAGATGTAAACTATAGCCATTTATTGGAATTTTGATGGCTTGGGATTCCTAATAATATCTCCCCCACCCTTGGATGGTTTCATTGAAAAAAAAAAGAATCTAAGCAAACCTCTGCCTAGAATCTAGATCCATGCTTTATTGCCCCTCTCTCTCTCTCTCTCTCTCTCTCTCTCATTCAGAGGGTCAACATCATCGGCTTATAATCGCAGTTAGCCAAGTTTTGGAAGCAGTTTCGGAAGCCATCTGAAGATCGATGCCAAGCCATCGTCGGAGGAGATCTAAAGGTGGTGGCGGTGTGGATCCACGACTCAACGCTCACACATCCAATGTAACTGGAATTCGTGATATGAAACTTGGTTCATACCTATCTTATGACGTGATGCGTGTGTGATGATCTAGGATAGTCTCCATAAATTTGGGGGGAATTGGAGGTAAATGTACTTATCTAATAAAAAGAGATGACATTTTCGGCAGATCATGGAACAAAAGGTTAGGTTTGCTCAAGCCTGAGTGTGTGATGCTCACCAAACATATTATTTATTGACCATCATTCAAATGAGTACATCTTGCAAGATCATGTGCAACATTTTGCCTATGAATTTTACAAATCGTTTTCTTTGAATTTTACAAATCAACGTAAAAGAAACTAATAGGGGGAGACATTTCGCTTTCTTTCACTAGACAAAACGCTCATCCTTCTCACTAGAACTATACCCCCCCTTTTTTTCCGACAGCCTTTTTTTAATTAATTTTCCCTAATTCAGTGCCAATGACGTATCTATAACAGTTATATAACGGGCATTTCAATGGCGGAGCCGCCGCAGCTCTGTGGCGGCGCTCACCCCACACGCACTTTAGCTCAGGCGCTCACCACCAAATCACCCCCACTATCATCCACACTCCCTTCCAATCCAGACATCCACCCAATTGGAGAATACAAAAGAAAAAATTTGTTCATTGTTTCGCCGGAGCAAGCTTCGGTACTGGCATCCCATTATCAGAATGCGTTGATCGGAAAGTTCGACAACGGCCACCCATCATGGATGCACTGAACGAAGCATTCAAATCGATTGGCTTCTCCTCACACTTTCAGATTGGGTCTATGGATTTCAAGTACATCCTCATCCGTTTTAACGATCCAGAAGATTATCGGAAGTGCTGGCTAAAAGGTCACTGGATGATGAAGGGCTTCCCCATGAGAGTGCTAAAATGGTCAACATACTTCATCCCAGGTTCTGAACCCTCTATTGTCCCTATTTGGATCACCATCTCTAATGTTCCTATCTTTTTCTATAACCAAACCATGCTGGAATTTATTGGGAATAGAATAGGAAGATTTATAAAAATGGATGCTGCTACAGCTTCCCTTACCAGACCCTCTGCTGTTAAATTGTGCATTGAGATTGATTTGCATAAAAAGATACATAGTGAAATTACAGTAGGTATTGCTGGAATGGTTTCTGACCTAGTCATAGAATATGAGCCAATTCCATCCTTTTGCCATCACTGTAGGAGACTAGGGCATGATTTCTCTGAATGCAGATCAGCACATCCTGAATTGACTAAAAAAAGATAGAGTTCATGTTGAACCCAGACCGGCAAAGCCCAACAGAATACCACTCATACATCAAAAATGGCCAATACAGAAGGAATGCAAGCAGGCTCATCTGGTATCACTGCAAAGGATAAAATGAGAGCTATACAAACTCAACAGTTGGTTTATGTCAAAAAAATCCCACAGTCGTTCCACTTGCCACCTCAGATAAAGGATACGGCAGATAAAGGCAAAAATATTGTACAAATAGCCAATGATGATGATTCTGAAATTCCAATCACCCAACCTCCTATTCTATCTACTGATCCTACCCAACCACTATCCAAGGAGATTGATTATAGATGGTTGGAAAAGAACAAAAGACCTAATACATATGCCAAAGATGACTCTTGTATTGGTACAGGTAACCTCTCTGAACCAGTTAGCCCTTCTCTGTCCTCTAATACTATTACATTTTTCTCTCCAGGAAAAAAAATAGAACAAACAGATTCTTGCCACTTCAAGAGCTGGAAGAGTCTCTAGCTTCTGAAGAAATTGAAGAAGCTTCTGGAAATCCAAAAATCTACACTCCAAATAAAGAAACAGACAAAGGTCCCCAGATATCACAGCCTACAGGTCAGGTAAACACAGCCCAGGTTCGAAAATCTTCAAGGCTTATGGCCAAGCATACACCTGTAATTAAGTTACAAACCTACTTCACACAATTGAATCAGATTATGTCAGGTTCAAACACAAAAAGCCCTAAAAATCAGTTTTAAATAATTAATACAAACCTAAAGCTTAAAATCCTAGTGTGGAATGTTAGAGGTATGGAAACATCATTATCTAGACTGGAAGAACTGATTTTATCTCACAAATTTGAGCTACTGTGTTTAATAGAGCCTATGCATGATAATACTGAATGTGCTTATTACATGTCTGTTCTGAAATATGATTATTGTCTGCCTGCATCTAATAATAGGATTTGGTTATTCTGGAAAGAGGATATACAGGTTACCCTTAATTTAGACCATCTGCAATTTTTACATGCCTCGATATATAGCCAGAAACTGAATATTACTATGGATTCAGTTTTTTTCTATGGATTGAGGAATAGAAAGGGAAGAGAGGGACTGTGGGAAGACCTCAAAAAAATATCAAATCCAGAAACCATTTTTATAGGTGATTTTAACGCTATTGCTACAGTAGATGAATATAAAGGCCCCTCATCACCTAGTCTACTTAGCATTAGAGATTTTTCATATTTTATAGATGATATGACACTGGAGCATATAAATACTGTAGGAAGTATTTTTACATGGTCTAATGGGAGATATCAACTTCCAGTACATGTTGGAAATAGTGGTAGGATTAAAACCCCCACAATCCAGAGGTTAGATAGAGGTCTGTGTACTTCAGCATGGCATGATGCATTCCCTGATTCCTCCATTTTAATACTGAATAAACTCTCTAGTGACCATTGTCCCTTATTCTTAAGTATAGGCAGCTCTATAAAATCATCACCAAGGCCTTTTCGATTTATAAACACTTGGTTTAAGAGAGACACTTTTATGCAAATTATTAAATAAAACTGGGCTACTAATATTGAACAAACTGGCATGCTTAAACTTTACCTGAAACTTCTCAGATTAAAAAAAGTCTTGAGAATATGGAATAGGGAAGTATTTGGTAATGTGCATGCAAATGTTTTACAAGCAGAAGAGTCACTTAGACTATCAGAAGTTGCATATGACTCTGATCAGTCTGAAATATTACTGGACAGACTCAAAATTGCAAAATCCGACCTTTCAAGAGCCATCACTGAACAGAAACATTTTTGGAAATACAAATCTAAAATAAAATGGCTCAAAGAAGGGGATGATAACACTAAATTTTTTCATAACTCGGTTAGGGAGAGGAAGAGTAAAATGACCATTACTAAGATAAAAAATTCACTTGGTCAATGGATTGACAATGCTACTGATATAGAGGCAGAGGCTGTTACATACTATACAGAGTTATTATCAGCAGAGCCAAACCCTGACCAAGCAAATTTCTACAGCCATTTTTTAACTCAGATCCCATGTCTAGTCACTAGTCAAGAAAATGCAGACTTTCTTAAACCAGTCAAGTTAACTGAACTGAAAGAAGTAGTTTTTTCTCTAAATAAACAAAGTAGCCCAGGCCCTGATGGTTTTATTGCCTCTTTTTACATAAAAGCATGGGACATTATTCACTTGGACTTGCTAGAAGCCTCAAATGATTTTTTATCATCTTCAGATATTCCTAAAGGAATAGCAAGTACATGGATTTCAATCACTCCAAAAATAGAAACTCCATCCTCTTTTAGTGATTTCAGGCCAATAAGCCTTTCCAATGTGGCCAACAAAATTTTCTTAAAGATCTTGATGGAAAGGATGAAACCCCTAATGAATAAACTTATCTCTCCTCACCAAACTGCCTTTTTAAAGAATAGAGACATTGCTGATAATGTCTTGTACCTTAAAGAAATGGTGAGATTCATAGATAAGGAAGGCAGAAATCCTAATTGCATATTAAAACTGGATCTTAGAAAGGCTTTTGATAGAGTATGTTGGAGATTCTTAACTAGTATTCTATTAAAGTTTGGGTTTCAGGGACAATTTATTTACTGTATCATAAAAAATCTCTCTCAAGCATGGTTCTCTGTTCTGGTAAATGGCAATCCTGTAGGTTTTTTTAAAGCTTCAAGAGGTATCAAACAAGGTGATCCACTCTCCCCTTTTCTCTTTAATTTTTTCTCAGAAGCTTTTACTAGAAGCTTAGCCTGTGTGTTTGAATCTGGTAAATTACAATACTATAATTTGCCCAGATCTGCAATACCTATCTCCCATCTATCATATGCAGATGACACGGTTATATTTTTGCAAGCTAGTACTACTAAACTAACAAAAATGAAAGCTTTTCTGGTTATTTTTGAGGCAGTCTCTGGCCAAAAAATTAACTTCGATAAAAGTGACTTCTATGTTAGTAAGAATGCTACCTGTGCAAAAATTAGAGAAATTAAGAATATACTAGGTATGAAGAAAGGTAATTTCCCTTTTAAATACTTAGGTGTTCCAATCTTTGCAGGGAGAACAAAAAATATACACTTCCAGTCCCTTATTGAAATGATAGACAGAAGAGTGCATAATTGGAAAAATAGGTGGTTATCGACAGGGGGGAAATTACTTTGATTAATTCATGCTTATACTCCCTCCCACAACATTACTGGGCAGTTCTGAAGCCCATATCTCATGTTATAAAACAGATTAGAAGAATTCTCTCTATTTTCTTCTGGGGCTCTACAAATGATAAACCGAAAAAAACTTGGAGAAAATGGACTGATATATGTTTTCCCATTACTGAAAATGGCTTAGGCTTTAGGTATATATATATACTATTATTAAAGCTTTTTCAGTAAAGTTGTGGTGGAAATATCAAATTGCTAAAGCCCCATGGACAGTATTCCTTAAATCATTGCCAAAAATCATCTAAGTCATCACAGTGTTGGAAAAGAATCTGTGAAGTGAATTCTTTTGCAGAAGAAAATTCCAAAGTCATTCATGGTCAAGGATTACGTAGCTTCTGGAGATCAAACTGGACAGATACTGGTCCACTCATCGATACCCTAAATCCAGAAGACTTCAATTTTCATTCAGACTGCACAGTGGCAGAATTTATAGAAAATAAAACTTATTTTCTGAACTGCCTAGCCCCTATAATTGATACTGCTCTACTTCTCTTTTTACAGGAAGCAAAAATTGAAGAAAAAGGGAGGCAAGACAAGCTAATATGGAAACCGGAGCAGAGGGGGAATTTCACTTTCAAGTCCACATATAACAGTCTCAGGATAAAAAGATCTTCGGCATTCTCTCTCACAAAGATATGGTCTACAAGAATCCCAAAAAAGGTATCTATGTGTTCATGTGGAAAACGCTAAATTCCCTACTTCCTTTTGACAATGTGCTAAGATACTATGGATTTAATATGGATTCAAAATGCTGTTTTTGCAACAATAGAGAGTCCCTGGATCATTTTTTTAATAACTGCACTTTAGCTGAGCAAATTTGGACAGGAGTTAATTCCTTTATAGGTATACAGACTCCCGTTTTTCACTCAATATGGTCTAGAATCTCATACTATCTCTCTAGAAATGGACTGACCAGGATCCAAACCATGCTCATTAGAAATATATCCTTGTTTACTTGCTGGTGCTTATGGAGGGCTAGAAACAGCTTTATATTTGAGAATATTAAACCCTCCCTAGCTGAAATCCTACGAAATATAAAATCTATGATTTATGACTCCTTTGTTGCAAAACCACTATATATCCATCTTAGCACTGACATAGATTTAGCCTCTAATGGATACTTCCCCAAAATCATAAAACCACCAAAGCCAGTAATTGATAAGATTTGCTGGAATAAACCTGATGTTGGGCTAAAAATAAATATTGATGCTTCTTGGCTGGCTCATAATGGAGAGGCATGGTTAGGAATCATAATTAGAGACTATGCAGGGAATTTTAGATATGCTAAAACTGTATACACAAAGGCAAAATCTTCTCTGCATGCTGAGCTTCTAGCGATTGGTTTGGGACTTTCTGTTTGTGATTCAACTGCTATTGTAGAGTCTGATTGTCTATCTGCCACTTAAATGGTAAATGACCCTAAACATGCCCCATGTTCTCTATATACTCTTGTTTACGATATTCACAAAGCTGCAAAAAAATTTTCAGTTGTGCATGCTCACAAAAAGCTAATATGGTGGCAGATTCACTAGCAAAGTTTGCATGTCATTCAAAATTTTCCATTGTCTTTACATGTTTAAATCATATGCCATCTACCTCAAAGGGTCTATACATTCTTGATAAATTGGGAACCCCTTCCTTGAGAATGCATCCCCCCTAGAACGGTCACTACTCTCAGTCCTTTGTTTGTTTCTCAGCATTTCAGGACAACAAGCATCTCTCTGCACCAACTGGAACTGAAGCTAAACTGGAACATTACTGGAGCTCACCTACTGGATTTCTAAGGGACTGATCCTCATGTCCACTCACCACATCACAAACAATGGCTGGGATCTCAGCCAAAATACTCCACACACTAGACAAAAAAAGAAAAGAAAGCAAGGTTTCTTTGGTGCCGCTTTGAGTTTTGCTTAGCAATTCTCTAATAGGCTCTAAATCTAATCTTGTTTCAAAACTCAATTTTGTATAGAGCTAGGTCTCTATAAATTTTGAAAAGCATTATTCATGCTTTTGGAAGCTTGTGTTTCCACAAAAACTTGCCTTTTAGCATCGATTTGTATTTTATTCTTTACATGTTTTTTATAGGTGTGGGAAGCCTAATATAATTATCCCCCACTTTCTAAGTGGTTTAATCGTTAAAAAAAATAACAGGGCTTTAATATCATTTACAGTTGTAGCTACCTTCTGGCTCTGACTATTTCAACTTATTGATCCTTAGCTAATTTCAATCCTTTTAGTACCGCTAATGATTCTGTACGTAACGCGGAGAACATAGGTAAGGTGGTTGCGCCCCTCGTGATTAAAGCACTATTCTGGTCAAGGATTATTCAAGCTGAAGCACTTCTCTTCTGTTTACATCGAAATGCTCCATATCCATTAATGAAATCCAACCAAACCCTTGCTGCATTTCCTAGACACGTCTCCGCTCTAAAAAATTTATCAAAGCTTTCAGACTTTCAAGCTCGAACCTTCTTGCAGAAATGATGTTGTTGCCAAATGATTTGCGGATGCATACACCTTTTCTCCCAAACCGCTAGATATCGGTTCTTCCATATCCACCACATGATGCATACTTATAATTCCTATATCTCAATTTTGATAAGTCCATGGTTCGTATCCTGGACCTCATTCAGTCTCGGACCAAGACCCGAGAAGGGTCGGGGACTCGAGATACGCGGAGGATGGATCTACGGGTCCATCAATCTAAATCCTTATAAGGAATGCATATATTATGAATGTTCTACAAGAAATACACTTCCTCCTAAACATGGTAATACAATCATGACCGAAATACACTTCTTCTATATATGGTAATACAACTATGATCTCCATAAGAGTTGTATTCATACCATAATTATATATCTTTGTGATCTACGGATTTTAGCCATATAAATACCAAAGGTTTGGTACACCTTTTCTATCTCATAACTCATACAATACGCCTTACGCACATACTAACTTGAGCGTCGGAGGTTTACCCTCGGGACACCTGAGGCCTTGTTTTACAGATCCATTCGTGAGCCAAGTTCGTCGTCAAGCGCAAGTTCCAGACATCCATCAAATTGGCACGCCCGGTGGGACTTACGTGTTAATTGACAGCGTCGCCGAACTTTTTCTCTGACCTGATCGTGATCACTTGATCAACAAACTTTCAACATCATATCGGAAGCCAACAACCCCAGATGAAGCGCCCGGATGCAAGGAAGGGCCCAGAAAAGAATTTCGATAGGGAACAAGCCCCCCGAGGACGTGGACACGGACTCGACCGACCAAGGGGATCTCAATCACGTTCTACATCATAACCGCCACCAAGCTATACCATGGGTGCCGGAAACTCCGACGTTCTGAACACCTCTAGACCAAACCCTGCCACGTCCGGAGCACCAACCTCCGGCCAAAATCCTGCTGTGTCCGGAGCACCGAACACAGGTCTTGGACCATCCAATGCTCGGTCAAATCCAAGGGTCTCAATTCAGACCAATATGGGCTATAGCGCGTTCATAAATGATCTAGAAGGCCTCAGCATCAAGAACGAGCTCGGATACAGCGGAACCGACTCGATCCTCACCGAGGACGAGAGGAGGTTTAGAGATAGCCATATCCTTGAAGAAAGACGCAAGGAAGAGGCAAGGAGAAGACGCCTAGTCGCGGCCTTGAATCGCCCTTTGGGTCATACAGTTTCTCAACCTCCGATCTCTAATCAGCCTCGTACATATCCCGTTTCGGACCATCCCTCAAACGAGATCCCTGAAAATGTCCGAACTCTAATGAGGAACCTACACGCCCAGTATCCCGATTTTGTAGCATCTCTGTTGAATCCAAATCAGCATCTCCGCGTCCAAACACATGACGCCCCGAGCCGGATGTCGATTCCAGATTCCTCGCTCCCTGGAGCTAGAACCTTACCACCCTCAAATCCTGCTCAACTGCAAAGATTCTTGGATGATCTATCTCGGACCCTGCCTCCATATGTTAAACAATGATATCTGCCGCCGCCTCCAGACCCAGCTAACTACCGCGACGACGGCACGAGTCTAAGTAGGGAGGAGGTACGGAGGATGCGCATCGAGAACATCCAAGAAGAGCTAAGGCAACAACGGAGAGAACTGACCAAAATCGAGTGGCAGACCAGTGCTGATCGACCTTTCAACCAAGAAGAAACGTATCCAACCCGCGGGAAATACGAGGTCGATCAAGAGATAAACCGCATCCTCGGACCCAGAGGACAGTCTACCCGCTCTCCCTTCTCATGACACATCGTGAATCTTCCCTTCGATAGTACCAAGAGGGTCCCCGAGCACCTTCCCACTTATGATGGTACTGGCGATCCCCGAGAATTCCTGTCAGTCTTCTTTAAGACCCTAGAGACCAGAAATTTTCATGAGCTGGAAATATGCAAAATCGTTCCCAGCTATCTCCGAGGGAAAGCCCAAATGTGGTTTACTCAAACGAAGCCCGAGAGCTTGTTTGATTACTGGGATTTCGCCGAGTTTCTTCTTCTAGCCTTCTTCCAAAAGAAGAAATTTACCAAATCCCTTGGAGACTTAGGGTACGTGCCCCGCCGAAAAGGAGAATCTGTGGTAGAACATTACCACAAATACATGGATCTAGCCACTGAATGCTACGATCGAAATGAGCTCCTCCTCATTAACATGTACCGCATGAACATCGACGATGATACATTGAGAATGAAGCTGGATACCAAAAACCCCACTACAATTCAGCACCTCCAGGCCATCATGGAGAAATATGCCAGCAAGGCAGATGCGGTGACCGGCAAATGGGAACGTGACCCTTATGCGGACAGCAAGACTAAGGAGCCCAAAATGAAGATACCCAAGGTGGAGAAAGCCGACGGCTCCTCCAAACCTACTTTCGAGTCCTACACTCCTCTGGCCCGATCTCGGGCTGAAATTCTGTCTATTCGTAGACATCTCCTCAAAGATCCCCCTGCCATGAAGGAGTCATCCGAGCGACAATGATCCCCATATTATTTTCAATAGCACCGAGATCGAGGACACGACATGGAGGAGTGCTTTTAGCTGAAAAATGAGATTGAGAAGCTGATTCGCCAAGGGATCGTACATCAAATTGCTCCCTCATTAGCTGGAGAAAACCAGGGTGCCCAGCGGAAGTATGGGGGAAAACCCTGGAAAAAGAGGAAGGATGGGCCCCGAAACAACAATAACAACAACAATCCAAACCAAGGGAATAGGGGAAACGACCCCCAAGATCATCCTCCGCCGCCGCCAAATGTAGCCAACAGAGTCATCAATGGCATCAATGGCTACACCGGCGAAGCAATCTCCCTCACAAACCTAAAGGACAGTGTCCGGGCCATACCCCACACTAAGCCAATCAACAAGAGGCTCCGCCCCTAGGAGACAATCACCTTCTCGGACGAGGACGCCGTGCCAAACCAGGTGTCCCATTCTAACCCTCTCATCATCTCAGCAAAAATACATGACTCCCTGGTAAAGAGAGTCTTCGTGGATGACGGTTGTGGAGTAGAGGTGATGTTCCATGACTGCTTCGAGAAGTTAGGGTTTTCAAAGGACGACTCAAGCCTACTGGCCCAATCTCGGGGTTCACAGGAAACCAAGTCATACCCCTGGGGGAGGTCACCCTTCCCGTTCAAGTAGCATATGGGGCAAAGAGCCTAACCCTCTAATGCACGTTCGTGGTGGTTGACACGGTCACCCCCTTTAATGTCATCCTCGGCAGACCCTGGATGTGCCAGGCTAAGGCCGTATGGTCCCCCTACCACCTTGTACTGAAATTCCCCACAGCTCAAGGAGTGGCATCTATTAGGGGAGACCAAGGAGTGGCACGTTCCTGTATGATCACGGCCATCCGCGATGCTAGAAAATGGAGTAATGTCTCGGCCGTCAACACTATCTTAGGGGACCTATTGCCAGATCCTACACTCGAGCAGTCCCTGGTGTTTCACTTCGAGGCCGAGGCATATGAAGAGATGACTGCATTATGGCACAGACCTTCCAAGTGGGGGAGCTGGTAATGCCAGTAGGCCCGTGGTGCACCGACAAGCTGGAAGGAGCGCTGGAGTCAAGGCCTAAAGGACCGTACAAAGTCTCCAAAGTCCAATCCGGTGGATTCTACCTCTTAGATACTTGCAAATGAGAACACTTGGATCCTGTCATAATGGCGCCCTTCCTACGCAGGTACGTCAAACCTAAAACCAAGTATACTTCAATAAGGCCTACATGCCAAGCTTCATTTCCCTTATCATTTTATTTTCTACCCGAGTCCCAAAACTCGGGGTTGTCTTTTGGCGAGCTATGAGTTCGAAGAATACAGTTCTTTTTCCTAAATCTATTCTATTTTATTTTAAGCAGTCACTATCCCTCTAATATAAAGAGACAATGTGCCTTACAAATCATAAGTAAGATGCTGCCTAAGTTATTACGCTTCTAATAAGCGTGTGATTGATGCTTATCTAATATGAGTTGTTCGAACTACGCGCCCGAGCCACAATCACCTTAGGCTAAAATAAAATAAATTCAAGATAGTATGCTTCTAATAAGTATACGGTCGAGACCTATCTAATATAGGCCATACAAACTCACAAAGTTTGATATTCGACCTTCTTGAACATGTCCCGAGATAATGTACCTACAAGGTACATATTGATGCCTATCCAATATAAGTTAAATTAGGCTCTCATAGCCTTATAATCAATATTCTCAAGGATCAAAATATGAAGTCTTTATAAAGGCAAGATTAAAAGTGTTATTACACTAGGATACTTCTTACACCTCGTACAGGTCCTTAAACACAGAGGTACGTCCTCGACCACGAGAGGAAGTAGAGGCACGACTTCGATCCCCTTGGAGGCCTCGGCCCCCAATTGCATTCCTCTGCCATTCGCATTAAATGGGAGGACATAAGGGACTCCCCTCTCCCTCCTATGGGCGCAGATTGAGAAGGTGAACCTATTGTACCTTGAGCTCCAAGAAGCCCTTGCTCTGTCATCTGCCTCGAGTTCGGGGTATGAGATGGTAGCCTTCTCCCTCCTCCACGCGAGACCCATACATGAAGGTTAAGTATCCCTCGAGATCTACCACCTCGGACAGGATGCCTCGCATTTTGCCTCCAGCTCGGGGCAAAGGAAGGTTCGCCCATCTCCTTTCTTGATGACACTGGATGGGTGATAAACACACCTTGGACCTAGGGGTGTAAATGAGACGAGTCGTTCGTGAGAAAATCTTGAGAAGCTCGGTCAAAGCTCGACCTCGAGCTCGGGTTGACCAAGCTCGATCTCGAGCTCGAACTCGTTCGAATATGTAACGAGTCGAGTCTGAGCTTTTAAATTTTATTTCGATAAGCTCGACGATCTTATTGAGAATATATATATATATATACATATATATATATATATATATGTATATATATAATTGGATATATAGCTAATATAGGGGTTTCTTTGAAAATAATTAAAAATATAAAATCTAAATTAAGTATTAGGGTATGTATGACTGTAATACAGCTTGTGTATAATCTGTATGCATGCTAAATTTGTTATATTAGTTAAATTGGTTTTCAATCAAGATTTTTAGATAAACGAGCTCCCTTGGCTCGAATTTGAACTCGAATTTCGTTATGCTCGCGAGTCGGACTCGAGCTCACAAAAAGTTAATGAGTCGAGTCATGAGCACAATATTTTATGTTCGGAAGAGCTCGAGCTCGAAAAATATTTAACGATTCGAGTTTGAGCATACAGCTGGGCCTCCAATTCCTTCATTTGGATCCTATAAGCATTCAACCCGGTCTCGCATAACCTCAATTCTTCAGTAACGACTGTTATCTTATGATTCACATTATAAGCTTCGTTCTGAAGAGCAGAGATCCAGATATCCTTTTTATGGCCCTCCTTTCTGGCATCCCTCAAGCTGCCCACGGCTTTCTTCAACTCCTGATCATAATCTTTATTAGCGGCCAGAGCCTGGCCATGGATATCCTTAAGATTGATATATATCTCCTGCAGACCATCTAACTGCCTACTCGGCTGGGTTCTCCGAGCCAGGCAATCTACTTGCTGGCGACAGAGGCTGTCTCTATCTTCTCGAACTAGCCTACAAAAGCCCTTGGAGTATTTTAACTCATCCTCAAGATCCCTATTTCTCTGAAGAGCAGCTTCATATTTAACCTGCAATTCAGCACAAGCGGCAACACAACACTGGAAATAAAAGAAGACGGAGGACAATCAATCTCATGAAAAATATCCTGTTCAAAGTACATGAATGCCGAAACAAGGCGGAAAAAGTAATCTCCTAAATAAGAGTGAAGGCTCTAGGAAATTACAGTTTTGTTCGGCCCATACAGGCCCTTCTCCTGATCAGCTACGGACGCGTCTACAGCAGGCTTCTCCACCAGGAACGACAGCTCAGGATACAAGGCGCGAATCCTTTCCTGGAATTCCTCCAAGGTCAAGGCCTTCTCTAGGGACTCCAACCTAGCTACCAAGTTGGGCTTGAATCTCCCTGCCTGACGGAGCTTATGTCGGGGCTCCACTAAATCCTGTGCAGCCTCAGGCCAACTATAGCAGGAAGCCAACACCTTGCAATTAGTCTCGCTCAGGACCTTTTGAAGAGACACACACATAGCCGGAGGTTGGGACTTGTGGTAGAGTTCACTGCGGTCCTGCTGTAGGTTTTCCAGCTCGGGACAGTTGACGCACAAGTCTACTACAAGCTGGACAAACTGCCTCTGCCGAAAATGATCGGCATATCTGTCTCTCTCCGCCTCTAAGGCAGCCATCTTCTTGCTCAAATCCTGGAAGCAGATATCCCACACTCTTTTGTCCTCTTTTAAGCTCCTCACCTCTTCAGTCAAGGCCTCCTTTTTAGCTCTCTCCTGAGCAGCATCATCTTAGAAGTGTTTGACCAGCTCTGGTGACTCACTAGCCTTCTCGGCAACCTGCACCCTTAGTTGCTCAGCCTCAACCATTTGCTCCTTTGACACCCGCTCCACAGCCTGGCATCAGGCATACAACGCCTTGACGGAACCACACAGAAGCTTCATATGGCTGTCAACACCCTTCAAGGACTGCAAAATAGAACAATAAGAAAACCGTACCTTCAGAATAGTTGTTGGGTTCAAGTTAGAAACAAAAGCATACCTGACTAATTTCAGGGAATCCCGAAATTATCTTGGGCCCAGCCTCCGAGGCCTCGGGGGAGGAAGCACAACATATTTCTCGAACTGTCCTAATGGTTCGAGACCTAACATGGCCCTCTTGGAAGACCTGTCCTCGATCTCGGAAGACCTTCCCATGGCTTCCATTTTCCTCTTCTTCTCATCCCCCTGTTCCAATTCCTGCTACTTAATCATCATGGCCATCAGGTTCGTTACTCTATCTATCTTGGAAGTACTCATTGCACATAAGAAGAATGATGTTAGCAGTCAAGAAAATGATGCAATATGAGTGCAAAAGATATACGTATCAAGAATAGCTACCCCCAGGCAACACATTGGGGAATACTATAGATGTTACAGAGCCATCATCCTCTAGCCTACCAAACTTAGTACACCAGTATTCATTAATACTGGTTGTCTGTGGAGAAGAAGAAACCCAAGGTACCTCCTTCCTCGGACCTCGGACCAGAGCTAAAATCTCATCTTCTTCCTCATTTGATGGATCTCGGGCAACATGCATAAGCAAACACTCTGCCTCATCGGACACTTTGGCCCTTGATCGAGCTTTCTTTGGTCCCCGGACCAACTTTTTCAAGCGACGCCAAGCGTCTGACATAAATCCGTAGATCTCCCCATTCAGAGGAGTCTGAGTTACCAACTCCTCATCTCGAGCTTCCCTCTCTTCAGCAGCCCTGCGAGCTTGAAACGTTTTCGCTTCACCGACGGGGTCCTGCTCACAACATAAAGTGGTCTCATACCACTCAATCTCCACTCCTTTTAGCTGATCAAAGTGAGCCAACTTTAGATAACTACCATTCTGAAGGGTTCGCCCAGGTATATCATACAGCCACCTAAAAGTCTTAAGAGGCCACAACCATCCCATCTGGTGGTCCCCTGGCACAAACTTGCCATCTTCGAGCCTTATCTTCTCTTTGACCAGCTCCCCAGCTATATCTAGCAAACGACAAGAGGCTACATGGTCATTCTTGGCTTCATTCCTGATCTTGGTATTCCAATGGGGCACTTGATACTTTGTTCGGTCAAAGGTCATCATCACCCTGTCCCATTTCTCACTCTTCAGTGGAAACGTGAAGGCTCTACCTATACTCGGATCTCGGATAGCTAAAGTCACCACCTCCTTCACAATGGAAACCTTATACAAGGTCCGCAACAGTTTGAGATTTGGGTCATACTTCTTTCGAGCACACTAGTCACAGGTCATCAAAGCCATTATGATCACTATTACATTGACATGAAGCTATCCCGGATGCACCTTATAGAACTCCAAAAACTGACTCAATAGTGGGGGAAAGGAAAGTCGGGCCATGCTGTAAGAACCTCCCATAATGACACCTCGGGTCAAGGTTACTAGCTCCGATGCGGGCCTATCATCTCTCACATACATGAGATCACAGTCGCTTGGAATGAAAAATCTAAAACTATCGACAAATATGGCAGCGTCCGCCCGCGCCTTATCATCCTTCACCGACCTCTTACTGCTACCCTCACCAGGCACAGACGGTACACCCCCTGGTGCATGTGTCACCATGGGGCTACTCCCATCCATCTGGGCCCGTCTCACCGCAACCATCAACCTCTTCTCTTTATCAGAGGCTTTCTTCATCAATACTACAAGCCTCTTCCCACTCGCTACCTCGGCTCTACGGCGGTCACGGAGTTAATCTCCTAGGCCTGAGCACATGCATACTCTCCATCATAATGTCGGGGGGTGGAAATCGTTTCACTACTACTAGACATAATGTCAGAGAGTACGGGGGAAACAATGGGGAAAAAGAGAAGCGGACACAGAGAAAAAACAAGAAAGGAAGAAATACTTACTGGCTGTGATGGAGCTGAAATTTAGGGCTTCGAAAAAGAAAAAAGTGTTGAAACGTCCTCTGCACTTTGATGAAGAAATTTCAAGTAGAGAAGACAATGGGAATGATTTCGGAGATTTAACCCAAACCCAGACAACATTAAGGCGAGTAATTACCTCGATTCTTGTTCCGATGCAAGCAATTGGAGAGACGGGGGGACAAACCGCCTCTACCTTCCAATGAGTATGCGCCACGTGTATTTCACATCTGGATTTCAAAAGGAATTAATCATGGCCGTCCACGTGTTCTGAGGGAATACGAAACAACTTGAATCTAGATATTCAGAAGGGTCAGCCCGAGAGGATAGTTCTAGAAGGACACCCCGAGCTTAATGCCCCGAGTTACTCTCCCTCAAGTTATTGGCCTTCCCTCAAGAAGCAAGCCTCTCATCCAACCTTCAAGATAGGAGTCCTTGAAATTCTGAAGATCTACTTTGGGGCTACTGATAAGTCTATGGTTCGTATCTTGGACCTCATTCAGTCTCTGACCAATGCCCGAGAAGGGTCGGGGGCTCGAGATACGCTGAGGATGCATGGATCCACGGGTCCATCAATCTAAATCCTTATAAGGAATGCATATATTATGAATGTTCTATAAGGAATACACTTCCTCCTAAACATGGTAATACAACCATGACCGAAATACACTTCTTCTATACATGGTAATACAACTATTATCTCCATAAGAATTGTATTCATACCATTGTTATATATCTTGGTGATCTACGAATTGTAGCCATATAAATACCAAAGGTTTGGTACACCCTTTCTATCTCATAACTCATACAATACGCCTTACGCACATACTAACTTGAGCGTCAGAGTGTTTACCCTGGGACACCCGCGGCCTTGTTTCGCAGATCCGTTCGTGAGCCAAGTTCGTCTCAAGCGCAAGTTCCAGACATCGATCAAATTTTATGAGCATTATTGTGAAATGATTTGATCAATGGTGATTGGTGAAAGCTTATGGGACTCAATTGCAAATTACTTTGTGGTGGTCGTCGTTTACCACCAAAATATTCCTGCAACGCTTAGAATATGGATTAGTATAGCAAGTAAGCAGGTTCGAATCCCACAAGGAGCAGATTATTAACTTAACTTCCCTAAAGATAAAATTTGGTTTATAGTTACCAAATTTTTACTTCGGAGTTTTATATATATTAAGACTACGAAAATAAATACAGAATGATTAACTAAACTAAATGCAAGTGTATCAATTAATTATGCAAAATGGCTCAAATAAATCCACACTAGTCATGTATTCAATCATTGATGCAAATATATAATTAACAAACATGAATCTGAACTCTCTCTCTCTCTCTAGAAAAATGCTCCGCCCTCTCACCTAAACTGACTTTCACGCACCGCACTTATTACGCCCAAAATCCCACAAAATTAAGCCGTTATCAGCACTCTGACAGAGACAACAGTGTTTTAACGTCTCTCCCATGGCGGTTCCGCCGCCGGGGGAAGGCGGAGATTTCACCGGAAAATCTTTCCGGGATGTTCTAGCGCCAAAAAGCCAACCCCTATCAACCACTCTACCCTCTAATCCAAAAATTAAACCTATTTCCCACAGATTTAATGGAAAAATTGCCTGCATCTATGCCACTGAGGCCATCGAGACATTCGATGCTCACTACAGTACTGCTCTGATCGGCTAATTCACAAGCGGAAAGCCAGCAATGGAGCAGGTACACAAAGCTTTTCAGGGCATGGGTATTGCCGGAAAATATCAGATCGGTTCCCTTGACTATAGGCACATCCTTATAAGTATGGAAGAGAAGGAAGATTATCACAAATTTTGGATGCGTGCGGTCTGCAGTATCAACGGCAAGCCGATGAAGATTCTGAAGTGGTCGCCGGAATTTTCCACCAACACTGAATCCTCCATCGTACCGGTCTGGGCCACCATCCACAAGCCACCAATCCTCTACTACAACAGCTCTGCGATCGAAGACTTTGGTGACCAAATTGGGGTATTCGTTAAGATGGACGCGGCGACGGCGACACTGTCCCGACCATCAGCAATAAAGATATGTGTGGAGGTCGATCTGCTACTCCCACTCCAATCCTCGATTATCATAGGTGCGCCAAATAAGTATGTAGAATGTGATATCGAGTATGAAAATGTGCCTTATTATTGCACATATTGTAAACGAATTGGTCATGATGATCAAAGGTGTGGCTTTCTGCACTCTGAACTTAAGAAGGCACATGGGAGAAAGCCTATTCACAAAGAGGTGGATGAAGGTCAACAATGGAAGAAAGCAGCACCTGGCAGCAGCTCTGGCCTTTCTAGACCTCAAAAAAATCTGGAGGCACAGAAACATAGTGAAGACCAACACCAGCTGCAGAACAGCTCCTCAGCAGATCAGCAAACTAATATGAATTGCACCACTGAGCGAGGGAATGATAACTCTCTCAGCCTATCCACACATACCAAGCCAGCCAACAATCCCAAACCTCTCTTAGAAATAGGCAGCAAAGCCCAGCCTATTGACCTTTTAAACCTAGTAAAAACACCATCAGCTCTACCATTCTACTCCTTTGATGATATGCACATGCACAAAGATATATCCAAACACCTTGATAAAGGCCTAAAAAACCTTATTATGGTGCCATATCACCCACCAATAGAGGTGGTTACTTCTAATACTTTTCATATTTTACAGGACTATGAGGATGATAGCAGCTCAGGCAACTATGAAGAAGCAACAAGTGAGCTTGAATTCAAAAACAGTGAGGATCAAGCACCCTCCAATAAAGATCAGACTAATCTTACAGGTATTCTCTCAACTCCAACACCTCCAGTTGAAAAGAGGAGAACTAGAAGGGGTATAGAAGGTGGCAAAACAGTTGAACAATGGCTCAGGTCATCACAAAAATCTAAAAAAAATCAGTCAATGATTAGTTACAACATATATGGTAATGTGTTAGTTTGGAATATTAGAGGCTACACAACATCACTCGTTAGACTACAGTCACTCATTAGGTCACACAAAATAGACCTAGTTTGCATTATTGAACCCATGCACCTTAGTTCTGACATAATACAGCTGCAATTTGATTTACAGTTTCAACATGCTATGCCTGCTCAACATGCTAAAATATGGTTTTTCTGGAACAACAATCTGCACATACAGCCCATAACACAATCTGACCAATTTATACTGATAGCTGTACAGAAAAATATGTGCAATATATTATGGAATTGTTGTATAGTATATGCAAAAGTTACTAGAAGTTTAAGGGAAGCACTATGGGATGACTTAAAAATCATACCTAGTGCTCCCACTGTTTTTATTGGTGACTTTAATGCTATTGCAGCTTCAAGTGAAAGAAAAGGGAGGAAGCCCCCCCTTTTGCCAGAAGTATAAGTGATTTCACAGGCTTCATTTCTGGGCAGAACCTAATGGAAATAAATACAGTTGGTAATAGGTTTACCTGGACAAACAATAGATCCAGAGGAGACCGACTGCTTCAGAGGTTAGACAGAGGTCTTTGTAATGGTGAATGGAGTGATATTTTCCCACACAGCTCAATACAAGTAAGGAATAGGACCACCTCTGGCCACAACCCACTTATACTATCCATCCAATCTTCTGAAAGGCAAAGTCTCTAGAAAGTCCGACTTTCCTAAGTGTTATGGAACTACCACTATATATTTAAGGTCAAGTGATACTATTTTGTGTTAAAACATTGATAGTATCATAGTGAACATATAGTAAAACATGTTTTAGTGCAAAAATTCATGAATTTACATTAAAACATTAATAAAATTCAAATAACAAATTTTACAGTTCAAATTAAAAGGTACACTGTATAAGTTAAAACGTATAAAGACTCTTATGGAAAGTCAGGAAAGTTGGACTCTCAGGAGACTTTCTCCTTCTGAATGTCCCTAAACCCTTTAGAATCCAAGAAATGTGTACCTCTAGAGGTGAATTTATGGAATTAGTTGAACATAGTTGGAATCAGGTTTGTTCTATTTATATGGAATGAGGAGAATTGTTTGTAAGCTGAAGAGGTTAAAGATGGTGCTCAAGAAATGGATCTGGGAACATTTTGGTGATGTAAACAGAAACAATCAGAAGGCTGAGCAAGAAGTGAATGAATGGGAAATTAGATATCAGGATGCTGGTGAAGAAATGGACAGAATGGAGCTGGACAGAAAAATGGCAATCTTAATTAGGGCTCAGAAAGAACAGACTATCTTTTGGAAGCAGAAGACAAATGTCAAATGGCTAAGAAAGAGGGATGTCAACACAAAATACTACCACAATGTGGTGAAGGAAAAGAAAATGAGAGCCAGAATAACAAAGATCAAGAACAGTGATGGGAATTGGATCTCAGATCCAGTGCAGATCAGTACAGAAGGTGTGAATTTCTTTCAGAGGTTGTTGAATGATGATACCCCAGACTATTCAGGTACATACTTGCAATATTTCATGGATCTCATTCCTAGGCTCATTACAGAAGAGGACAATGTGGGGATGCTGAAACCAGTAGACAGTGAGGAGCTGAAAAATGCAGTCTTTGGGCTAAATAAAAATGGAGCACCTGGCTCAGATGGGTATAGTGGATGTTTCTTTACACACTGTTGGGAGCTGGTAAGGGAGGATATGCTTGCAGCAGCACAAGAATTTATGGCAGGTGTATGTATGCCAAAAGCAATGGCCAGTACCTGGTTGACTCTAATACCAAAAACTCAGAACCCTAGCTCATTCTCTAAGTTTAGACCTATCAGTTTGTCTAACTTTGTCAGCAAGGTATTTTCAAAAATTCTGATGGAAAGAATCAAGCCATTGATGGGGAAACTTATCTCTGTTGAGCAATCAGCCTTAATGAAGGGGAGAGATATAGCTGATAACATCCTACATATGCAAGAGATGGTCAGAATCCTCAACAAGAATCCAGCCAGTAACAACATAATTTTTAAGTTGGACATGCAGAAAGCTTTTGACAGGATTTCTTAGAGTCTTAGAGATGTATACTATATAACAAAATTGTATGAACTATATGCCTTTTTTTAAGGTTTTTGAGGTTTGGTAAATCAAATAAATATCACCCCACTATTTAGTGGTTTTAATTTAAAAAAAAAGGATTTCTTAGAGTTTCCTTAACTCAATTCTGTTAGCATTTGGCTTCCATATGGCTTAACTGTGAAGATTATTTTACAGAATATAAAGGCAGCTTGGTTTTCAGTGCTCATTTATGGTGCTGCTACTGGATTCTTTCCCTCCATAAGGGGCATCAAGCAGGGTGACCCCTTATCCCCATTCCTGTACAACTTTGCAATTGAGGCTTTCACAAGAGGTTTAAAAAAGTTAATACACAACCAGTACATAGAGGCCTTTATAATGCCAATAGGTACTCAATCCAGCTCCGATCTGATGTATGCTGACGATACTGCCATCTTCTCAAGGGCTTCCAAAAATAATTTGAGAAGAATAAAAAAATTCCTTAATGCATATGAAATCAGTTCTGGTCAGAAAATCAATTTTGACAAGTCTGAATTTTATTTGCATAAAGATGCATCTGTAGTCAGAACCAGAATGATAAAGAGAAAGATTGGGATGAGAAAAGGGAAACTTCCCTTCCAATACTTGGGTGTTCTAATTTTTAGTGGAAGGAACAAAATATGGTACTATCAGCCCTTGCTTGAAAGAATGGATAAGCTTCTTAATGGATGGAAAAATAAATGGCTCTCAGTTGCAGGAAGGTTCATACTCCTAAACTATGTGTATATCTCAATCCCTATTCACTACATTGCAGTACTACAGCCCCCTGAGGGAGTAATCAAGAAAATGGAGGGTATGGCTTCAAAAATTTTCTGGGGAGAGTCAGAAATGGGGCAGAGGAAAATTTGGAGGAAGTGGAGAAGAATGGCCATACCTAGAGATGAAAATGGCATTGGTTTTAGGGATATTAGAGCAACAATCCAAGCTTTCTCCTGTAAGTTATGGTGGAAATGCAACACAATCAAACACAGTGGACTGCTTATCTATGGACTGCACCTGCTACCTTCAAAACCTCACAAGCTTGGAGAAGAATCTGTTCAGTCACAGAATGGGCCAATCAATAGTCTCAAGTTCTGATAGGAAATGGTTCTGTGTCCTTCTGGGATGCAAACTGGCTGGGAAATGGTGCTCTCTATAATAAATGGCCTAGTGGGGTTCCTCTTCCTTTTCCCAAAATGAATGTGGCAAATTTTTATGCTAATAAATTGCAGGTCATGCCTGCACTGGAGCCTTATTTAGCTACCACTTTATTAAATCAATTGCAGGAAGCACAGATCAAACACACTCATGAATGTTTTAATCTGGAAACCAGAAGTGACAGGGAAGTTCTCCATTAAATCCACATACATATCTATGAGGGATACACCAAGTGATCAGCATCATATAAAAAAGGTATGGAGCAAGTTTATCCCAGTTCAGATGTCTATTCTTATTTGGAGGATAGTAAATGACATTTTGCCCTTTGATGACACTCTTATTAAATTTGGGATCAGTTTGGCATCAAAATGCCCCCTCTGTGGGAACTTCGACACTTCTAATCACTTCTATAATACATGTGTCCCAAATATGGCCATATTTAATCTAATACATACAGTCTTTCTAGTGCCAGTACCACATTTCCTATATGCTAAGCATACAATTTCTTTCTACCTTGCATTTAAAGGGACCTCAAAAGCACACACAACTGTATTTATTTCCACTATAGTCACATGCTTCATGCTTCTGGTTTATGTGGTGTAGGAGTAATAAAATTACATATGAGGATAAGTATGACACACACAATGAAATGCTGCTCCAAGTAGCAAAAAAATTATCCCTTATTTTTACAGCTTTTCCTTTAACTTGCAATGCTGAAAAACATAGGGATTTACTACTGACAGGTCTTGTTCCTTTTATGAGAAAAAAGAGGCCTAAAATGGAAAGATCTATCAGATGGATCCCTCCTAATGTAGGGATTAAGGTCAATGTAGATGCCTTTTTCTCACATGGTAGTGCATGTATAGGTCTTATAGCTAGAGACAGTACTGGTCAGGTCATATATATGGAGCTCAAACATTGTAATGCTCAGTCGTCGTTGCATGCTGAAATTTTGGCATTAGAACAAGGGATCAAATATGGTAGAACACTTCTCCAGTCATGCATTATTGAGAGTGACTGCCTCCAAGCAGTTAGAGCTATACATCATCCCCATTCCTGTAACTGGGAATTTTACAGTCTATATTCTGATATGCATGAAGATCTATTAGGAATAACAGTCTAGCATGTGTTTAGGGAAGGAAATCACATTGCTGATTTACTTGCCAAGTATGTATATGCTCATTCTATTACATGTCCCTTCATTGCAGCTGATGTACCTCCCAATCTAAGAAACTCCATTTTGCTAGAAAAAATGGGAGTTTCAAACATCAGAACTACCTAAATATTTATTTGTGCAGAAACTACTGTTTTTCTTGTCCCATGCAGGCCTCTGAAGACCCATTGATAGGAGATCAATGGGATTCCATGGTACACCAAAATTGAATTACACCAACACAGGCACTCCCAGCACAAGAGAGGATCTGACACTCTCTCTGGTGATATTTTGACATAATAGAATTTGATCACTCACCTCTTGGCAGATTTGTGTTTCATTTAATGATTCACTAAAATGGTCGGAGTATTTGAAGTGACATCCTTTTTAGCCTATGTTTAGGCCCCTTAGTCACTCTATATTCACTTCATTCTTTTGAGTCATTGTATGGCTATGTATAGTGGTGACTTCTCTTGTACTGAACTTGGGCTTATGCCTCTATTTTGATCATGGTTCGGGGAGCCAATGAATATCCCTCCACCTGAAGGTGGCTTAATATATAAAAAAAACAACCATAAACCAACCAGTTATAGGGTACCATGAATGCAGCAGACATACCCCAATTCCTACTTACTTTATCGATAGCTAGCAAGAGACGCTTAAACTAACTATTTCTCTAATCAAATAAAATCTAGTTGGTAACACCAGTTTTAAATTGTTTGATAGCATGAAGATTTGAAGGAACCCAGTTTAGACACATAAACCAAAAACACAAGTATTAACCTATCTACCAGTTTATTCGTATTGTCTAAATGGTAGCTTTACCACTTCTTAGCCATTTCCAACAATTATGGATTGGTGGTACTAATTGGAAGATATAACAATATGCACAGAGAACAAACCAAAATTACCAGCAATCAATTTAAGCACAATTAAATCTCACATAATTTTCATGACTAGAGCTTCATTATTCTCGCCAAAATCAAATTAACTGCTAAAAATGAAAACACATAAACAAACAATAAAATAACATGCAAACATTATAATAATACAAACCAACCTAACTAATTAATGAAGATGAATATCATACGCATGCAATAAAAGTTTGGCGACCAGACCAAACATAAACCCTTACGGCCGGCCACCAAAATCTAATTAGGGTTTGTTTGGTATTTATCACCTTATTACAAAATAAAACCTAATCTAAATAATATAAGGAAAATATTTACCGGACTAAATAATTATTATAATAATTAAATTGGGTTTTTAATATGATTCTTCATCTTCTTTTTCACGTAGCCCAATTAAACCCAATTTACTCATAATATTCTTCCGAACTTATTGTCTTTAATTAATACAAGTAATATATATGCAATATTTTAAGTCTAATAATGAATTCCTTCAAAACGTATAGCTGATTAGGGATCGACCCGCGAAGCACAACTTAGCCGTCCGTAGAGAAAACCAGTATTAGGAGTTGCATATTACTTTAGCTCGTCTCTTCCTTGAACTTCTTCTCTTCAGCGCCGATATAATGAATATTAACGATTCATTAACCGTTGGAGCACACTATCTCATTAAAAATGGGGAATCGATAGGTGCAGTCCAACATTATTTTTGCAATCCGTATTTATATTTGAACTACTTGACGTACCCTTATTTATGGGAACCACATTTTTACTTTTGAATAAATATTAAGGATATTAATGTCACTTAATGAATAAATACGGACTGCATAAGTAAAAACTGGACTGCATATAACAATGCCCTTCAAAAAACCCTTTGGAAAAAGAGTATAGTGTATAGCTCCTCTCAATCAGCTCCAAAAGTCCTCTATTTCGTCTCTTTTAGCCCAAATTCCAGCAATCCTCAATTCATTGTTTTAAACCATTTTTCTTATAAAATTTCCACAAAAACACACATTCGTGCACATCAAATGGTAAAAGAGACTTATAAAATCACATAATAATATATATAAATTACAGCTCATCACTTTAAGTTCATTAACAACAAAGTCGCACCCGATATTGAATGCCTAGAACCAACATATAACTTGGTCTCCTTATTTGCATATATTGCATCTAGCATACTTTGTTTCCCAGTAAATTCCATAACAACATCATCATACATGTAATTTAGTTGTTCTTATACTTTAGTATTTCCTCATCATTTCCAACCTCCACCTCCATATTATCATCTCCATAATTACCTTCTCTATGTCATACTCATTCAATATAAGATTGATCAAAACCTCTACAAATTAAATGCTTGCGCAAAACATCAACATCTTCGAATATAGCATTGGTCCTACAATCCTCCCATGGACATCTAATCCTGCATATGTCTTTCTTCCTAAAATATCTCGAACCCACATTGATAAAATGTTCCACCAAATCTAGATACTCCTTTGACAACTGTGCATTCTCTCTAATAATTTTCGCGTTCCATATTCATAATTATGCTTCACAAACAGTGATTATAACTCTCTCTTTTCTACAACAAGCCTACCTACTGTTTGATTTTCTACCACTGCATGCTAGACCACCCCAACTAGTAATCCAAGCCATTAAATGGAATGCACCCACTGTAGGTTTTAAGATCAATGTGGATGCCTCATGGCACCACACAAACATGGTTGGCTTGGGAGTGGTAATTAGGAACTCTAATGGTATTGTGCAACACATTGCCACACTCTTTACTGCAGCTAAATCCCCTTTGGAAGCTGAATTGTTAGCTATCCATCAGGGAGTAAAATGGGCTAACAACATGCTAGGAAAGTGTATTATAGAAAGTGATTGCCTTGTTGCATTTTATTCAATTTTGAATCCTACTTCTTTACCATGGATTGTCTATGATCTTGCATCCTCCATCTACTAAATGACAATACTTTATCATGTAAGTGCCTAGACAGGCTAATCTTGCAGCTGATGCAGTTGCCAAACTTGTTTATTCTGCTCTTATGAACAACCACTTCACACTCACACAAATTCCCTCTCATATTAGAGGAATAATCCGTCTGGATACTACAGGTACACCATCTCTTAGGATCTCTTGAATGGATGCTACTTACTATGTTTATATGTGGTACAGATATAAGGACAACCAACACTGTCCTGGAAGCAAGCAGATGGAAAACCTACTCTTGATAGCAGCAGCTACAGAAGTGTAAACACTTCTGAGGAATGGTCAATTCAGCTTGATGCCGCCTTGTGTTTCACATAGTCGATTCGCTAATAGGCTTAATGATATATATAGAACACCTCCATTAACTTGTAGTTATAGTCAATCATTATGTAATACCCCTACTCTTTTGAAGCATGATCATGCTTGTGGATGTTTTTCCACCTCTTCCCAAAATTTGGGATGTATTTTAGTCATTTACATGGCTTTTGATGGTTTAAAGAGCCTAATATAATCTCCAATACTGTCTCACCAATAAATAGAGATTTAAATTTTAAGGGGACCATTATAATGAAATTAAATTATAAAGTCCCAACATTTTAAACGTTCATTCCAAAATCACCAAACGCCTTTCATCTCGAATCACCAAAATTTAATAAGATCTTCTGAAGTTATCAAGATTGAATTTTATTGGCATTTAATTATTTTCATATTTATCATAAACATATATGGCCCTGTCAAATTCGGCTTATTTTCATCTTAACTGCGCAAAATTACGCGAAAATTAGCTGAAATTAGCTGCAAAAAGGTGTATTTAGCTAAAGCACGCTGCAATTAGGTGAAGTACGGTGTAGTTTGCTGAAATAAGCTAAAACATAGTTTATTTAAATCTTATAACTTTTAGCACATTACTAAAAGTTTATTAACTTTTTTAATTTTCCTCTTTCCTTTTTAAAATGCACTAAAATTTTTTAACTTTTTTTTTAATCTTCGTCTTCCAATTTTTAAATCTCAAAACTTATCTCTTTTCTCCGTTAACAAGATTCATCCGAATCATCCAAAATTCCCATGTATCCGACACCTAATATAATATACTCTCTTTTAACCACTATTTTTAATTTATTATATTTTCCTCTTCCAAATCCTCAATGTCGTTTGTATTGTTCAATATTATATGGTTGATTCTCGATACCCAAACACTCTTGGATACATGACTCCATTTTCCGGTACAAGAGCAAGAAAACATGTAATAGAGTTTAGACATGCACCACCTAAATGTAAGGCGGAGCATTTTTACAAATGATATTCGTCATTGAGGATGAAAATCGAAGGTGCATATGGACAGTTGAAAAGTATTTGGAGAGTGCTAAAAAGAGTGTCTCAAATTGAAAATTGTCATCAAATGTCAATTATTGTTGCATGTTCACATTTCATAAATTCATTCGAATGCAAGAGATTGGCATTCCTATTTTAGATCGCGGACCTACACAAGGAACTAGTGATTTCACTATGTTTGATGAATATCGCATAAGAGTTATGGCAGAAGTGCGTGAAGGTGAAGGTTAACAGATTTGAAATTCGGTAGGTGGTGATACTAGTGAAATTGAACCATCAGATGATAGCGATTAGTATTGGATGCAAGCGATATGCATTTTGGGAATAGTTGCTCAAATTGTTACTTGCAAGTACAAATTAATTTTATATATTCTCGATTACTAAACGAAACATATTAAAGTAACTTTATTTGATAAATCAAAATAAAAAATGTAATTGGCATGTGATAAAAGTAATTTTGTTGAAGCAAAAAATTGAAACCAGCTGAAATTAGCTGAAACACGCTGCAATTAGCTGTTAGCTAAAGTTGGGTGAAACACGCTGCAGTTTGCTGAAAAAAGATGAAGTTAGCTTAACTTAACTACAAGGTGCAATTAATAAGCATAACTTGACAGGGCCTAGACTATAAAATTTATCGGTAGTTTGGATTCCGTCGCGACTTAAATATGTACTCCATCTGTTTCACCTCAACCTGCACAAGTTCCTAGTATTTCTAACGTTCAAATTGAAGTAGCATTATTAATCAGATCATATGAGATGTTGTTGGATTCGTTAAAACGTTTATTATCATAATATCAAAACTTCATAATACATAACTGCACACAAATAAATATATTGATGGTTAAAATTATTTCTAGTCAATGTAAAAAATCAATTTGTGAAATTTATTCGGGAACGGAAGGAGTACTTTAAAACTTTTTCTCAAATGTAAATTTATAATTAGAATTTTTTGGATTATTTGGGTTTAAAGCGAACCCAAATAACCCAAATACGAATTCATAATTTGCATTTCTAGTCAATATGAGTCGGGTTTGGGTTTTGTATTTTTAGAATTCAACCCAAACAATCAGAATCGAATAGTTCAAAAATCGAACAACCAGATCTAACTACCCACCCTTAAAAATTATAATATAGTTAACTTAAGATAAATTTTATCAAGCCATATCTATAAAATATGAATTAAACTAAATTAAATTTCATATAAAAAATATTCAGATAATATGTAGGAAAAAGAATGTCGTAAACCATGAATCATTTACAAACGTCCTCTCTAATCCGAAACATATCCAACCACTTCCCAGACACCTAGGGATACTTCCAAGCTCGAACGAATAACGATACTAGTTGTCATTATAGTTGAATTTGTTTGATTTTAATCAGATATATATTCACGGGAACTTAACTTTGAAGAAAATATCTCGGAGAGAAGAGTATACGGAAAAGGAAAACCTAACTTTCGTTACAAATTCGAATCATTTGGTCCTCCCATTCACTCACTCAAACACTGAAGAATATCATTAGTAATAGTTCCCTCAAGTAGAGTCAAGCATTGATACTTAATAATAATAATAATCAATTTATGGCAGCCTATTCAACAACGTTTCCAAATGTCAACTTGGATACCCAAAATTGATTTTACACCTATGTGTAGAGATACAAGTTGCCCTACATAGAACATTTGGATACAATGATTCACTCTACACCACCAACAAGGGAGGGGTAGTACAGCATGCCCTAAGCTTTCGGATTCGAAAGACTCTTGAGATCCTTTTCCTTGGCAAACCATTCTGGTATTATTTTCGCTGCGTGGGGGAACAGATCCTTGTACGCATTCTTTATAGTGCCTTCTGCAACTGTAGTTGCAACCGAAATTTCTGCATACAAAAACTTATCACTCATCTTGTAAAATGTAAATGAGCCATTAAAAGTTTAGCACCTGTCAAATCATGTTAGGTTTGTAAGTTTTTAATTCCTCCCATTTCTCCTGTAAAATAAAGTTACATGTAAAATGCTCCTACCTCGCAGGGTCGGCTTTTTTGAATCCGCAAGCTGAGTAATCATGAAAATTATTGCTGCAGCAATTGATATGGGGCTCCTCCTGCAGAAAAGGAAAAAATGAACAGAGGATGTCAAAATCTCATTCTCATACAATGATACAACACGATATCCTATAGTTTAGTCACAGAGGTTATCGAAATCCCATCAAGTCATGTGTGCATGGTAGTTAATACAGTAGTTAATAGCTCAGATAAGTGAAGTAGCCATAACAGGCCAAAACCTTTTACATGACCACTAAGAAGTAAGAACTGATCAGCCACAAATCAGCAACCCAGTAGTCAAAAGAAAACATTCCTGGACCACGTGTTGATTCATTACGGTTACGCACTTGTGAGTTATGAAGTATTCGTTTAATTCATTAAACTCAACAGAAAAGCATACTTGTAAGTAATAACATATAACTCAAGCATCCAGAATCCTGATAATCATGGTTTTGACTGTCTTTTACAATCATAAACTTTTAAACATTTCACCCCATCACCAACCCTCTTTAACACTTACCAACATCTAGACACTAGTCACTAGTTCACACAATACTCTAGAAGCAGATTAAAAAGAAGCATCTAACTCATGCCTTGGTCAGATCATTCAATTCTCAGTCAAATTTTAGAAAGATTGATGACATGAGAAACAACATAGCACTTACCTAATATCAAATTCTTCAGACTTCTGAACTGTTTCTTGGACAGCTTTTACCTCTTCATTAGTCATAATGAGATTAGAGCAAAAACGCCTCTGAGACACAACCGTATTCGTATCAGGACATGTAAATCATAACTATATTAACAGGAAAAATCTACCTAAAAAGGTACAAGATGAGCATATAATCTTCCTAAAAGTATAGCATCCTCGTCAAGGGAGTTTATATTATATTAAAAGTTTAGAGCATCTAACCAGATAATCTCCAGCATGTATAGTTCCCATCTCCATAGATTCCCCCATTTCAACCTTCAACTGCTTGACAATAAATTCTTTAGCTCGACCAATTTCCTTCTTAGTGGCCCCATTGGCAATAGTACAAATTTCTAGATGAAAGACAAAATGTTAGAAGGTGTACACAAAGGAAGAAAAAAGCACAATACAATATGCATATGAGTTACCCTTTACAGTACGTGGCTTGCCCTCCTGCCTGCAAGCAATGTAGATGCACGCAGCTACTAGAGCATCTAAATTTCTTCCTCTAGTGCATTTCTGATCTTCTAACCTTTTATATATCTCACTTGCACGATCCTTTGCACAAAAGAACAGGAAAACAAAGAGAACGCACTGTAAGAACAAAGATATGGAAAAATTCCCAAAACAAATTAAAAAAAGAGGTTTTTTTCCTTCAACATCTTCCTTTAACTTCAACATGCATAAATTCTATCATGCATGAGACAAATCTCTTCATTATGAAGCACCTAAGCATTTAGAGCTCCAATAAGTAAACAAAGTGTGGATTACTTGAAGTAGCAGCTGTAAATTAAGACCTGGAGGAACTTTAGCAAATTATAAATCTTAAGTGGATAATGCTCTCTTGGGAATAAAGAGAATGATGCTCTTTTGGCAGAGGGGAGTCGATCTAAAGGAACAGTTGCATGAGACGGATAGTGAAAGAGCGAAAGGGTTCCTCCAAAATAAGATTATCAATTTCAGAGTTACAAGACAACTGAATAATATTTGTCATCATTATAACTAAGACATTAACTATAATGTCTGAGAAGTATTATGGAAATATAGCAACCTCAACTGGATTATTTGGGTCAGCTCAATTTTAACGGGAAAAAGGTTAAAATAACTTCCACTGAGGTAAATGTGACTCGGAGCAACCTCCAATAGTAAAAGGCAGTCAAATGCTCAAATATTAATCAGGCAAGAAACACATATAATGCATACTTAAGTCATATATTTTATATTTTTTAAAATGTAGTATCCAAAACAAAATTATCCTTATTTTTCCCCATTGTTGTCATTTAACTTAGCACACCTAATTGGCATATAGCCTTATACCACAGAATATGAGATGATTTCATTGGCCTGTATCCATTTTATAAATTGATTTGATTATATTTACACTATATAACAAGAATTTTAGATTACAAATCTGTGAGAATCCATTCAAAACCAAGTACACAGCCCCATCACACTACAGGGGCTGCCTATGACATCGTCACATCCATGGGTAAGCATGAAGCAGTTACGCTAACAAGTTTGAAAGCATCACTCTCTAACTTTCAACCAAAAAATAAAAATGCAAATAACTGCTTTCGGGTGAAAGGATCCTTCTTTAAGGTGGAATCAAGGAACCACATGTTAAAAACTTAAAATAGGAAATGGTTCTTAATAGGTGAAAGTTAAAATTTAACAAGATAATAACCAAGTATATCTTAGAGCAAAATTATCAACGAATGACAAATATATGGCAACTCGTAACAATATTTTTCATTCCACAGACATTTTCTTTGATCTTAGCCTGAATGTAAGACCTTGCTTTCTACCAGATTCCAAATATGCAAAGCTCCGTCTCTCAAACCATGTTGCACGGGTGCAACAATTATTTGGTACAGAAAAATCAGCACTGAAGCTCTTTCAGAAACTAAAGGTGACTTAGAC
This sequence comes from Sherardia arvensis, assembly GCA_948330725.1. Classification (NCBI taxonomy): domain Eukaryota; kingdom Viridiplantae; phylum Streptophyta; class Magnoliopsida; order Gentianales; family Rubiaceae; genus Sherardia; species Sherardia arvensis. The sequence continues at coordinate 32,775,972 of OX415235.1, forward strand.
CCAACGAAATATTTATCCTTGCTGTCTGTGTACAATTTATAACAGACACTGACTTGTCAAGCAAGTCAGAGCAACGCAGACATAGCACTCTTAGAAGCTCAAAGAGAAACAGCTCAACCAGAAAAATATGTTCCAACAAGGACTTGGAAAGAGAGTAAAAGGCGTAAAGATAAGTTCTAAACAGGGTGTAACATAAATAAAAGAAAGGAAGTACCTTAATGGTCGCCACAAGGCTCAACCTGAAACAAAACCATTCATTGTGTTAGCCATACAGACCATTTTCAAGAATAAAAAGGAGTAGAGCAAACAAAAGCACAAAATTCAAAACAAGTATCGAACATACCACAGCAAATAAGTATTTTATGACTTATTACAAACAAAAAAAAAGACATCTTTACAACTCACGAGTACAGTCAGGAGAGAGGGGGCGGAATTCTTGTTCAAATATATCCATTTAAAAAAGGAACTTAGGAGTTAAGAGCAGTGGAGGCTTAAAGCATGACAAAAGAATACTCCCAGAAAGAAACATTTACTTAAAATGTAAGATTTGACGATTGACATCATTGCTATTAACAAAAAACCAACCTTTTGAGCAAACCTGTCTCTAGTTTATAACACAGACTTCCAAAACCAAAAAATAAAAAATAAAAAAAAAATCAGATATTAATCAAATCCATTTTCCCAACCAATCCTTAAACTATTCACCTAAGTCATAAAGAGAGCACATCCTTGTGAGCTTTTTTAAAAAAACCAAATTTCTCTTCCACAAGTCAATGACCTAAAAGAATGGCAAACGCACATCTAAACCCTTCATACATTCAGCTAAGCATAGACAAAAACCCCATACAAAAACCATCAAAACAAGAGTTTTACCCAATATGCAAGACATTCCCAATCTAAAAAACAAAATATCAAATTTATGAGAAGACCCAAACCCAGAATAAGGGGAAAGGGGAGTATTATACCTGTCGGCCATGTTAGCAATGGCCTTGAAGGCCATAACGATAGCTCGATCAGGATCGCCGCTGCGGCTCTGCAAGCGAGAGAAGTCGCCATTAGAGCCGTTGGGAGCTTTGGAAATCACGGTGGAAAGGCCAGCGTCGCCGAGTAGAGGGTTGACCGGACCTCCGACACGAACGGGGTCGTGGTCGCCGGAGTCATCGGCAAAGGTCCTCCACTCAGATGTCTCGTCGATAGACCTCGACTCCAGCACCAGACCGCACTCAGAGCACACGGTGTCCCCAGCCGCGTGATCATGAACCACCTCCGTGTTCTTCTTGCAGTCGGAGCAATAGGTATCCGCCATCGCTGATTTTGCTAAGCGTTGTTTTGTTTTGCCTCTCCAAACGAAGAGAGGAATGTTCGTACCGACTCTCTGGGGTTTGGAGAGGAGCGGTGAAAAGCAAAAAGGGAAGAGTGGTCAAACTAGTATTTATATACCAGCAGATATGGCCAGCTAAGGCTGGCGTCCTCGTTCAGTCCTTGGGTGCCTTTCATTATTCTTGCTTTTTGTTTAAACCCTCAACTCAGGTTTGGTAAATTACGATTCATCGCCAAAAATGATTTTATTTTTTTTCATTCAATTCATTTTGATTTTATTCTTATTATTACTATTCAAGAAGAAGACTAGCTAAATATCATCGTGCGTTGCATGATATATTTAATCTTTTTTAATGTAAATATTATGAACAAACTTATGAAGATGATGATGAAGTATGTTTAAAGAAAAATTATGTAAAATAATTAACAAAATTATAGTGACAAATTTCAAAAGATAATTGTCAATATATATCGTAATTGTAAGGTTATTCATCAAAGGTAATTATTATAAATATTAAGATCAAAATATAAGAAATTTATTTAATATTAAGTTAATAGATAAATATTTTTATGAGTATACATTTAAAAAAAAAATGCTAGCGATCCATGCATAATTAATATAGAAACACTATAATCTATATTTTGTAGTCTAATATATTTATATAACCTATGGTGATCTTGTAGTAATACACAACATTTCCATGTATATTCCATATATCGTACATTTATGTTTTCCTTTCGTAGACGTGTTAATTAGTATAATAGATTGAAATTACCGTGTAAATTAGGATTTTATAGGTGGAATGAGTTGTATTTGAAAAATAGAATGAATATATAAAAATGTTATGCACCGGAGTATGGTGAACTTGCGGTGGCTGTGTGGCGGCTTTAGTCAAAACTACGTAGTTTCATCTTTTTTAATGTTTTTTATTAATTTATTATTTATTGATCGAAACAATAACTTTTCTAACTCACACTAGGATAATAGGAATTGGATGGTGGTAATGCATGATTAATTAAGTTACAATACTTCGAAGTTTGTAGTATATGTTCTTATTTAGGATTTTTCTGGATAATATTTTTAACTGAAAGTAATTAATATGTTGAAAAAATTACTCTACCGATCATGTAAATGTTGAAATGTCAGTACATACTTTTAGTATTCACAATTCCAAGCATGAATCCAACCTCCATTATAAACTTGGGAGTCGTGTCTGTGTTTAATTCAATATATATAAACTGAAGGGGGCTTGAAATATTGTATTATAATTAAGAAAAGTTAAAACGAAGATAACATGAAGAAACTAAATCGAAGGAACCATATTCTATATAATCCTTTCGGACCGGCCATCGGAAAATAGAAGGTTAACAGTCCAATCCAGTCAGACATGGAATTTATAGTCTATTTCGAAAGAGCAATATGGAAGAGGGATATATATTAGCCATTTGGATCTCCATACATAATCAAAAATCAAAAGATTTGAATAAATTTCAAAAATTGTCATCATGTTAAATTCAGAAACATGATAAGAAAATTGCAAAAGAGGGATTATTGGCTGATGAAGAAATAGACGGAGAAAAAGGATAGAGAGAAAATGGAATAATAAATAAGAGAATAAAAACATAAAGAGAAAAAAGGGGGAAATAAATGACCATTGGATTAAAAGCACTTTAATGGTTTTGATTTTGAGTAAAAACTTGAGTGAAAATATGAGAGTTAACGGAACCCCTCCCTAATCCCTATATTTATATTCAAAACTAATGACGTATATATCATTAGTTTGCCATATAAAAAAAGAATATATAATGTGCAACAATATTTATATTATACCATAATTTGCATGATATGGAAATAAGATATTTTGCATCTATAAAACAACTTGTAACATTATTGTAACATTACTCACTTCTCAATCGCTTCATATATAACCTAATGGTCTCATGAACAAATTATAAGTACCTCACAACCTCAGAACTAAAGCCATGTAAGTAAGCATGCACCTTCGGCTTAGAATATATCCCATCTTCTTTATCCATTACAGCCAACAACTTCATTGGCCTCTCCAAACACCCAATCCTTAAAGAAGCATGGACTATACAACATCTCCGCCCTTTCATAAGAAAATCATAACCTAACATATTACAGAAATCCAATTTCTCAATGCCCCGCCTTACTCACTTCTCATACTGATATTTATAGATGTCGTGTAATAAGTAGAAAGACAATATTAGTAATCTCGCCATCACATTCAGAAGACAATATTAGTAATCTCGCCATCACATTCAGTTTGAGTAAATATGCCGAAATAATTAAAAAATCTGAACGGACCCTTTTGAGCCCTAACACCAAAAACCAATAACCCTCTACATATGCTTGTAATCCCACCAATCGTAAAACGTTTAGGGTTTGATTCCTTCGCCAACAAAGTTAAGGGCTTTGTAGAAACGTTCATTAAGGCACATATATTTTAAGCCGGATACGGTGAGGACCCTGACAGCACCGCTAATGCAGTCTCGAACGGGAAGAGCATGGAGGTGTGACAGGTGTCGATCGGAGACATCATAATAAGGAGGGTAATGTTCATGTTCTATTTGTTACGAAAATTGAAGTCATGATGTGCTTTTATACTATCATTCCTTCCTACCTTACACACCGATTTCAATGTGGGACTAAAAACCTAATACCCAATTTCCTATTTTCTTAAAGGAAAAAGACAGATTACAAAATAATTATATTTAATCAATTAGTATATATAATTAAGTAGCTTCTCATTTAATTATGCATAGTAATAATACTTTTAATACTATGTAATTTAATACTTTTAATACTTTTATTAATTTATTTATTGACAGGAGCAATAACTCTTCTAGTTCCCTTTAGGAATAGTAATAATATTAATTTATAATGATGGAAAACATTGTTTTGCCAAAAGGAAATATGCATATCATACACGGTCTCTATATATCTTCTATGGAAAATATGTTGAGTCTAGTTCATATAAATTTGGAATAATTCCGACGTGAGGAGGACGCAAATTTAAAAGAAAAAAAGGAATATATAAAAATGGTAGGCGCCGGAATATGGTGAACTCGCGGTAGTTATGTGGTGGTTATAGTCAAAACTACGTAGTTTAATATTTTTAATGCTTTTTATTAATTTATTTATTGACCGTAGCAATAACTCTTCTAGTTCCCTTTATGATTATTTATTGACCGGAGCAATAACTCTTCTAGTTCCCTTTAGAAATAGTAATAATATTAATTTATAATGATGGAAAACTGTGTTTTGCCAAAATGAAATATGCATATCATACATTGTCTCTATATCTTCTATGGAAAATATGTTGAGTCTAGTTCATATACATTTGGAATAATTCCTGATAAGTCCATGGTTTGTATTCGGGCCTCATTCACACTCGGACCAGGGCCCGAGAAGGGTCGTGGGCTCGAGATACGCGGATGATGGATCCACAGGTCCATCAATCCTAATACTTATAAGGAATACGTATATTATGAATATTCTACAAGGAATATACATCTTCTCAAAGATGGTAATACAACCATCCTAAACATGGTAACACAGCCATGTCCGAAATATACTTCTATTATACATGGTAATACAACTTCTATTCCATAAGAATTGTATTCATACCATAAATACATATCTTGGTGATCTACGGATTGTAGCCATATAAATACCCTAAAGGTTTGGTAGACCTCTCCATCTAATCTCATACTTCATACTTTACGCCTTATGCAAATATACTGACTTGAGCGTCGGAGTGTCTACCCCGGGACACCCGGGGCCTTTGTTTTGCAGATCAGTTCGAGAGCCTGGTTCGTCGTCGAAGTGTTGGTGTCCGGCATACATCAATTCCGACTTGAGGAGGACGCAAATTTAAAAGAAAAAAAGGAATTTATAAAAATGGTAGGCGCCGGAATATGGTGAACTTGCGGTGGTTATGTGGTGGTTATAGTCAAAACTACGTAGTTTAATACTTTTAACGCTTTTTATTAATTAATTTATTGACCGGAGCAATAACTCTTCTAGTTCCCTTTAGGAAGAAGACAAACAACCCATGATTGGGAATGGATGCATTAAATTTATTGTAAACATAATCTCATTTTGATTTTTTTTATAATGTACTCCCGGTTCTATATCAAACTGTCCATTTTCCTATTTATATAATTAAATTAATTATTTTTAGTATAAACATTGGCTTGTAAGTATTAATCAAATATGATCAATTGATCATGTGAGATATTGTTCGATTTGTTGTAACGTGTGTTTTTCAAAATAAAAACTTCAAAGCATATAAATATATATAAATAAAATATTAATGATCAAAAATATTTTTAAACTAAAAATGTCAATTTGTGCAGGTTGAACTGAAAAAGAAAGAATAAATGGTTGTTAGTAACTAACATATCAGGTGGTAAGACTACATTTGCTTTTGTGTAATTTGATTTTAGACTCTTATAACCTTATAACAAGATATTGGTTGACCAAGAATCCAACGGGAGAAACGCTCTCTCCTATCCTCCCCAAACAGTAGCAGATCCAGATCCAAATCTGGCGGGGTATCCGTCGGCGATTCGCCGCCGATCAGGCCACCCCTCCCACCCCATAAACCTAGTATACCTATCCTACCCCAATCCCCAAACTTCAATTCAAAACCCCACCTCAATCTAACAATTACATCCATTTTGTTTGATTCTCCGACCAAAAACCGTGAGGACTCCAGTCAGCCGAACGACGAGGCCGGCGGAACTCGAGCGGATGCGCAGCCATCGCGCCGCAAGGGATGGCCACCCAGTCATGTCAGCGCGACGGATCTGCTTGAGGAGGACTCTGCTGCTCCGACCCAACGCTGCGCCACGGCTGATTGAAGCCGACGACGGTTGACGCCGATCTACAACGCTGTGGGCTCCCGGTGACGCTCTACAACCAGAAAGATGATGAGATCCGACGACCAGGAGGCTGACGGCTCGATGATGCGCAACCGAACCGCAGGTTTTTAACCAGGCTTTGCTGAACAGGTTAGTTGGCCCTGGATTGGCTGGGGCTCAACTCGGTCGGCTCGGGTAGAACAGGTTTGGATGGTTTTCAACTGGAGATGGCCCAATTAGGTTGAGATGACAGGTTTTGGTCCGTGTGCTAGGGCAAAATCCGGAGGAGAATCCAGAAGCAGAGCAACCCCCCCAAGGATGAGGACGCGGTCGACCCGGAGGATCTCGTACGCGCTCAACTTCTGAACCGCCGTCAGGCTCTACCGTGGGGGCAGGAAACTCCAACGTTCCAAACTCCTTCGGTCCAAATCCTGTCGTATCTGGAACACCCCTCTCTGGTCCAAATCCTGCTGCGTCAGGAATGCCACCTTCTGGATTGAATCCTGTTGGATCTGAAGCACCGAACTCAGGACCGAGAGTCTCGATCCAGACTGACATGAACTACAGCGAACACGTCAACAACCTAGACGGCCTGGACCGAGAGAATGAACTTGGGTACAGCGGATCTGATTCGATCTTTTCCGTAGAAGAACAAGCACAAAGGGATCGACAAATCCTCGCAGAAAGACGGCAAGAGGAGGAAAGACAAAGACGTGTTAGGGAAACCTTAAACCAAACTGTACGGCATAACCCGCCAAGCTCTGAGCCACCCTATATCAACCTTGACTCGGACACCCCTCCGAGAACGATCCCTGAAGACGTCCGAGCACTGATGAGGGACTTACATTCCCAATATCCTGATTTCGTTGCATCTCTGATAAACTCAAGCCAACAACTCCGTGCACAGACGCATGAGGCCCTCAATCGAGTATCAAACAACACCACCTGCTGATTCCACTCGACAGTGGAGACTCCTAGATGATTTATCTAGGGGTCTACCACCTTATAATCCTCAGAATAATCTGCCACCAAATCCAAATCCAACTAACTACCAGAATGAAGGCGCCGGATTAAGCAGGGAGGAAGTGCAGAAGATGCGCATCAACAGTGTTGAAGAAGAACTTAGGCGCGAAAAAAGGGAACGAGCGCGAAGCGAATGGTAAAACAGTGCCGATCGGCCCTTCACTCAAGTAGGAATCTACCCTACTCGAGGTAAATACGAAGTCGATCAAGAAATCACACGTATCCTCGGACCCAGAGGACATTCTGCTCGTTCTCCCTTCTCGCGGCATATTGTGAACCTCCCCTTCGATAGCCACAAGAAGGTCCAAGAGCACTTACCCACATACGATGGCACTAGCAATCCTAGAGAATTTCTCTTGGTCTTTTTTAAGACTCTGGAAACCAGGAATTTCCACGAGTTGGAAATATGCAAGATCGTCTCCAGTTTCCTCCGAGGGAAAGCACAAACATGGTTTACTCAGACAAAACCAGAAAGTTTGTTCGATTACTGGGATTTCGTTGAGTTCCTTCTCCACGTTTTTTTCCAGAAGAAGAAGTTTACCATGTCCCTCGGAGATTTGGGATATGTCGCCCGCCTTGAAGGAGAGACTGTGATAGAACACTATCACAGATACATGGATCTAGCTACTGAATGCTATGATCGAGATGAACGCCTCTTGATCAATATGTATCGAATGAGTGTAGATGATGACACTCTGAGGATGAAGCTGGCGACAAAGAATCCAACAACAATTCATCATCTCCAGGCCATCATGGAGAAGCATGCTAGCAAAACAAACGCTGTAACAGGCAAGAGGCCTCCAGACTCCCATCTGGACAAAAAAGAGCCCGGAATGAAGATACCGAAGGTCGAGAAGACGGAAAGCGCCCCCAAACCTACCTTCGAGTCATACACTCCTCTAGCTAGATCTCGGGCTGAGATTTTATCCATTCACAGGCACCTTTTAAGGGATCCACCTGCATGAAGGAGTCAGCCGAGCGCCAAAGGTCCCCGAAATTCTGCCAATATCACCGAGATTGGGGGCATGACACTGAGGAGTGCTCAAGAATGAGATCGAGAAGCTAATTCGTCAAGGAATCATGCAACAAATTGCACCTTCGATAGCCGGCGACAACCAGGGTACCTAGAAGAAATATGGGGGAAAACCCTGGCAGAAGAAGAAGGATGGCTCCCGCAACAATAACAATAACAACCAGGGCGGCGGAGGCAACAATCCTCAAGATCCTCCTCCACCACCGCCACATGGAGTCAACTGGGTCATCAACGGCATCAATGGCTATACCGGAGAAGTAATTTCCTTGACTAAGCTGAAGGATAGTGTGCGGGCCATTCCACATACCGAGACAGACAACAAGAGGCTTCGCCCCGAGGAAACCATTAATTTCTCGGACGCGGATGCCGTACCAAATCAGATGCCTCACTCTGATCCTCTCATCATCTCAGCAACCGTACAAGATTCTCTGGTAAAAATAGTCTTCATAGACGATGGGAGTGGAGTAGAAGTAATGTTCCAAGATTGCTTCCAGAAACTAGGATTTACCAAGGACGACCTCAAACCTACGGGTCCGATCTCGGGGTTCACTGGTAATCCCGTAATACCTCTCGGAGAAATCGCACTCCCAGTCACAGTAGCAGATGGGATAAAGAGTCTGGCCCTCTACTGCACATTCGTGGTAATCGACACCGTCACACCTTTCAACATTATCCTTGGCAGACCTTGGATATGCCAAGCTAAAGCCGTATGGTCTCCCTACCACCTGATGCTGAAGTTTCCGACACCACAAGGAGTAGGTTCAATCAAAGGAGATCAAGGAGTGGCGCGTTCTTGCATGATCACGGCCATCCGTGATGCCAGAAAAGTGAGCAACATCTCGGCCGTCAACACTATCCTAGGAGATCTGGTCCCCGATCCTGATCTCGAACAACCTATGGTGTTCCATTTCGAAGAAGAGGCCTACAACGAGATGACTGCACTATGGCATAAACGCCGCCACCAAACCTTCCAAGTGGGGGAACTGGTAATGCCAGTTGGCCCGTGGTGCACTAACAAGCTAGGAGGAGCGCTGGAGCCAAGGACCAAAGGACCATACAAAATCTTCGCAGCAAATCCGGTGGATTCTACCTCTTGCAAACACGCGAAGGAGAGCACTTGGACCCTGTCATTATGGCGCCCTTCCTACGCAGGTACCTCGGAGCTAAAAACAAGTAGACCTTCTCCATATAAGGAGAAACTACTTCAATAAGACCTACGGGCTAAGCTTCCTTTCTTTTCATCTTTTTATTTTTTCATACCCGAGCTCCAAAACTCGGGGTTGTCTTTCATAATTTTACTGAGGTCTCAAGTTTGAAGAATACAATTTCTTTTCGATATATATCTTCTATTTTATTTTAAAGCAGTCTATATTCTCTAAATACAAAGAGAAACTATGCCTTATAAAGCATAAGTAAAGACTGTTGCCTAAGATCCATATGCTTATAAGTGTATGATTGATGCTTAAATAATATGAGCTGTTCAGACTACGTGTCCGAACTACGTACAATCATCTCAGGCCAAAATAAAATAATATACTTATAAAAAGTATATGGTCAAAGACCAACACGATACGGGTCATACAAACTCACAAAGTTTGGAACTCGACTCTCCACGTGATACTCCGATTAAGGTACACATCATTATTTATTCAGGCTATTCATAAGCCTGAGAGTCAATCTTCTCAAGGATTGCAGTATAAAGACCTTTATAAAGGCAAAATCAAAAAGTGTTATTACACTAAAAAACTTCTTACACCTCGTGAAGGTCTTTAAATACAGGGGTACGACCCCGACCGCGAGAAGAAGTATAGGCACGACCTCGATCACTGTGGAGGCCACGGCCCCAATTACTTTCTTCTGCCACCCTCATCAACTGAGAGAGGGTAGGAGATCCCCTTCTATTTCCTATAATTACAGGTCGAGCAGGAGAGTCAATTGAGCCACGAGCTCTAGGATTAGGTGGCGCCTCTCTGCCCCTCCCACATGGGATCCCTCGAGATATACCATCTTGGAAATGAGACCTTATCAACAGTCCCGAATATGGGACATAATAAGGTCCACCTATATCCCTCCTTGAAGATCCTGAAGGTGTGACAAACACACCTTGAGCTTCTAGTTCCTTTATTTGGAACCTGCAAGCATTCAGCTCGGCCTGACACATCCTCAACTCATCTATCCTGGAGGCAATCTTATGATTCACGGTATTATTTTCATCCCGAAGGGTAGAAATACGAAGGTCCTTCTCATGACTTTCACCCTTGATCTTCATTAAGTCACTCTTTTCTTTCCTAAAGGGAATATGGTGAACTCGCGGTAGTTATGTGGTAGTTATAGTCAAAACTACGTAGTTTAATACTTTTAATGCTTTTTATTAATTTATTTATTGACCGGAGCAATAACTCTTCTAGTTCCCTTTAAGATTATTTATTGACCGAAGCAATAACTCTTCTAGTTCCCTTTAGAAATAGTAATAATATTAATTTATAATGATGGAAAACTGTGTTTTGCCAAAAGGAAATATGCATATGATACACGGTCTCTATATCTTCTATGGAAAATATGTTGAGTCTAGTTCATATACATTTGGAATAATTCCTGATAAGTCCATGGTTTGTATTCGGGCCTCATTCACACTCGGACCAGGGCCCGAGAAGGATCGTGGGCTCGAGATACGCGGAGGATGGATCCACAGGTCCATCAATCCTAATACTTATAAGGAATACGTATATTATGAATATTCTACAAGGAATATACATCTTCTCAAAGATGGTAATACAACCATCCTAAACATGGTAACACAACCATGTCCGAAATATACTTCTATTATACATGGTAATACAACTTCTATTCCATAAGAATTGTATTCATACCATAAATACATATCTTGGTGATCTACGGATTGTAGCCATATAAATACCCTAAAGGTTTGGTAGACCTCTCCATCTAATCTCATACTTCATACTTTACGCCTTAAGCAAATATACTGACTTGAGCGTCGGAGTGTCTACCCCCGGGACACCCGGGGCCTTTGTTTTGCAGATCAGTTCGAGAGCCTGGTTCGTCGTCGAAGTGTTGGTGTCCGGCATACATCAATTCCGACTTGAGGAGGACGCAAATTTAAAAGAAAAAAAAGGAATATATAAAAATGGTAGGCGCCGGAATATGGTGAACTTGCGGTGGTTATGTGGTGGTTATAGTCAAAACTACGTAGTTTAATACTTTTAATGCTTTTTATTAATTAATTTATTGACCGGAGCAATAACTCTTCTAGTTCCCTTTAGGAAGAAGACAAACAACCCATGATTGGGAATGGATGCATTAAATTTATTGTAAACATAATCTCATTTTGATTTTTTTTATAATGTACTCCCGGTTCTATATCAAACTGTCCATTTTCCTATTTATATAGTTAAATTAATTATTTTTAGTATAAACATTGGCTTGTAAGTATTAATCAAATATGATCAATTGATCATGTGAGATATTGTTCGATTTGTTGTAACGTGTGTTTTTCAAAATCAAAACTTCAAAGCATATAAATATATATAAATAAAATATTAATGATCAAAAATATTTTTAAACTAAAAATGTAAATTTGTGCAGGTTGAACTGAAAAAGAAAGAATAAATGGTTGTTAGTAACTAACATATCAGGTGGTAAGACTACATTTGCTTTTGTGTAATTTGATTTTAGACTCTTATAACCTTATAACAAGATATTGGTTGACCAAGAATCCAACGGGAGAAACGCTCTCTCTTATCCTCCCCAAACAGTAGCAGATCCAGATCCAAATCTGGCGGGGTATCTGTCGGCGATTCGCCGCCGATCAGGCCACCCCTCCCACCCCATAAACCTAGTATACCTATCCTACCCCAATCCCCAACCTTCAATTCAAAACCCCACCTCAATCGAAAAATTACATCCCTTTTGTTTGATTCTCCGACCAAAAACCATAAGGAATCCAGTCAGCCGAACGACGAGGCCGGCGGAACTCGAGCGGATGCGCAACCATCGTGCCGCAAGGGATGGCCACCCAGTCGTGTCAGCGCGACGGATCTGCTCGAGGAGGACTCTGCTGCTCCAACCCAACGCTGCGCCATGGTTGATCGACGCCGATGACAGTTGACGCCGATCTACAACGCCGTGGGCTCTCGGTGATGCTCCACAACCAGAAAGCCGATGAGATCCGACGACCAGGAGGCTGACGGCTCGAGGATGCGCAACCGAACCGCAGGTTTTTAACGTCAGGCTTTGCTGAACAGGTTAGTTGGCCCTGGGTTGGCTGGGGCTCAACTCGGTCGGCTCGGGTCGAATCGGCTCGGGTAGAACAGGTTTGGATGGTTTTTAACTGGAGATGGCCCAATTAGGTTGAGATGACAGGTTTTGGTCCGTTCAGGTGTCGTTGACTTCAGCCGGCCTTTCAAGCGCCGCCACTGGTACTCCACACGACTCTGCCAGGCATACTAGTGTGTCCTTGACCGGTTGCCCCACACGGATGCTAACGCGCTACGATGGAGTTTCCATGTGCCACGCAGGTTTATTCCGGTGATGTCTCTTTATCGGTGCTTTTATTGGACCGGATTGTGGGTGGATTGTTTTTTCTTTTATTCAAATTTTTGTTTTCTTAGAGTTTTTAGTTTTTAGGAGATGGGTGATTGAAACTTTGACTTTTTGCAAAAACATTTTGACAAATTTATTGAGTATCCCTGCCCATCTGTTTATCGCCTCCCTCTTTCTTTGGGAAGACCCCTTGGGCTTCGGTGTGTGCATTTACAGTAGAGGAGAAATCCAAGTCTTGGTAAATTCTTTAATTTACTTCTGGCGTCTCTGTGATACACTAGTAAATATGAGCATTTAATGCAAACTTTATGTTTCAAATTAGGGATATTACACCTGTCAAAGAAGTTTGACGTTTTTGTGTCGGTCGTTAGGAATCTTTCGATCCATCTCTCTTTTAGGTAGCACTATCGAAGTAGAGAATTAGTATGGCTGTATCTAGCTACCAGGGCTTTAGTTCCTGCTTCAGATACAGAGAAGGTTTAGAATTGTTATATCTTTAGAAACCTCTCTATAATCTTACAAATTGCCTCCCATAGAGGAGATCATTGTATTTTATTTTATGTCAATTTATTGGTTTGGGGATGCCAAATATAATATCCCTCCACCAATGGTGGTTTGCTAAAAAAAAAGATAATGAAATGTCTTTGGCCCGATTTAATATAATTTAATATAATTTAATTTTCATCCTAAACGACATTCATTGATAATCATCAGTATAAAATTTAACATTCTTTTAAGAAACACATTTCAACTCATTTCGGCAATTTTCATCTCTCATGAGCAATTTTTTAGTTTAACACAATTCGAATTGATCAATAGAATTTTAGTAACCAGAATTGATGTCGGTGTTGTTATGGTGACAAAAATAGAGTTTTATTCAAGTAAGAACTCACTAATATTTTAAAGAGTTTTTATGCTGAATATAAAGCTCTCAAAATTGTAGCTGAATTATTGTCGGAGATGAGCTTGGTCAAAGATATGATCCTAGTTGGTGATGTTTTCTAGTTGACCATACTTTTTCGTGAAGAGAATGAGCCATCAATCCTTTATGCACCTTAAATTTTCAACGTCGGAACTCTAATTTGTACAGGGACTCAAGGACCCGTTTTGGGTGATAAGTTCATGTTTCGCATTCATAGATTTCGTTCGAACTCTGATCGAGCTCCGAGAGGATGCGGGCTCGAGATACGCGGGAGATGGGCTTACGGGTCCATCGACCTAATCTAAATATGGGTTGCGTATATTCTGAATTGCCTACAAGGAATACACTTCCTCTAATTATAGGAATACAACTGTTGTTACCATAAGCGTTGTTTTCTTACTTGAATTATAAACCATTCCAATCTACGGATTGAGGGGTTATAAAACAAAGGTTTGGTACGCATCTCTATCTATCTAATACACACACACTTTTATGCTTATAGCTTCTCAAGGCTGTCTACTGACTTAAGCATCGGAGTGTCTACCCCCGGCCACTCCGGGGTCTGTTTCGCAGATCAATCTGTGAGCTCGGTCCGAGATCATCCGCGGGTTCCAGAAATCCATCAATTTAGCACGCCCAATGGGAGCCACGTGTCCCTCTCTCTTTCAACCGAGCTCAGATCTGATCCCTACGGCGATCTTTTCGGAGCAATCTAAACAACAAAAACCATGTATGACTCTAACAATGACATTCACAGAAGCGATCGCGTTCGGGGGCGAACTCTGAGGGCGCCGGTGCAGGCCGAACCTCCCGAGGCCGGGGGAGAGCATGTGCTATTTCCGAACCTTCCCGAACCTCTAGCATAAACCCTGGGAATGGCGTTGTCTCGAGACCCACTAGCTCGGGCCTGCCATCCCGGGACACACTAGCTTGGTACCTATGTCCTCGAGACCCAGTGGATCACGCCCTGCTACATCGGGGATTATTACCTTGGGGCCCAATCCATCTCGAACCACTCCTCCTCTCAGTGGTCCAGAGTCGCGAAGCTCACCCTAGGCAGATTTTAACTATTCAGAACAGGGTGACCCACGAGACGGTACCTTTACCGACCCCGAAGAAGATGAAGAAAAAGACCTATTTGGCAACGGCTCTCTCCTTGACGTGGAGGCTAGGATAAGGGCTGATGAGGCATATGCACGAGAGCTCTCCAGAGACCTAGAGATGAGGAGACAGCCACAGGGGAATGCAAACCCCACTCCACCAGGCGCGAGAACACAAGCTCCAGCTCGAACCTCTACAACGAGTCAAACCTCTTATCGACCCCTAATGGTAGGCCAAAATCCAACTCGATCTTGTGCAACGAGTCAGACCTCCTCTCGACCCCTAACGATGGGTCAAAATCCTACTCAACCATTGACAACGAGCTCTATAGAGAGCTCTTCAGTTGGAGCAATTTTCCAAACGGCACTAAGTCTGATGCATGCCCTTCGGAGTTACTACCCCGAATTGGCAGGAAACCTTCAAGTTGGTCCCCCGCTTGTGTTTCAGACTCTATATTCTGAGCCACCAGCCCAACCAACAATACCTGACATAGGCTCGTTTAATCCATTGATTCCAACGCATCTGCGAGGAAACTTCTCCTTTTCGAGAATCACGAGACTAGGGAGTGTGCCGACTCCATGCCCGCCTACAGACCTCCAAAGAGAAAGCATACCTTAGAGTCAGCAGTTTTTTGATGGGCTGTCTCATTCACAACGACAACCAGCACCCACTGGGAGCTCATGGCAATAACTTAGGACATATGAACGTTAGGGATCGTCACCCACTGCTCATTCAACATAACCAAGACATGTTGCTTCAACAACAGAGGGAAGAAGAGCAAGCCAGTAGACGGCAAAACCCCGACGCATATTAGCCTGCAAATCCTCAGATGACATATCAAAAGAAGGACCAAGAGGAGATCAACAAAGAGCTAGATCGTCTTCTCGGACCTCAAGGCTAGGCGGCTCGATCTCATTTTTCCCAGCACATCAAGGCCAGTGATACATGAGAATTTCTCTCAATCTTTTTCAAAACCATGCTATCTCGAGACTTTCACGAGCTCGATATTTGCAAGAAAATCCCGAGATATCTCAGGGGGAAGGCGCAAGACTGGTTCAGCAAGACTCCTTCAGAGAGCTTGTACTCGTATCGATGTTTTGGAAAGTTCTTGCTTTCTGCCTTCTTCCAATAGAATAAATTCACTCGATCAATGAGTGATCTGTGTAATGTCATCCAAAAGATGGGCGAAACCATTGAGGCACTCTATCACAGGTTCATGGATCTGGCAATGGAATGTCACGAACGGACCGACTTCCTTATCATACACCAGTTCCGGATGAACCTCAATGATGATGACTTGGTAAGAAAGTTAAGTTTAAAGCATCCTACAACCCTCCAACAACTCCAAACGATTGTAGTAAAGTACGACAAACGGGAAAATGGAGTCAAAAGGAAGCAAGAGCTCGACCACTAACGAGAAGGCAAGAGCCAGGGGCCAAAGCTAAAGGTGCCTAAGATAGAGAAATCTGAAATCGCCTCTAAACCTAGATTTTAATCATACACTCCCCTCACAAAGTCAAGAACCGAGATACTGTCAATTCATCGGCATCTTTTTAAAGATCCACCTCTGATGAAATAATCAACGGACATGCAAAAGTCCTCGAAATTTGGTGCCTACCACAAAGATCGAGTACATGATACGGAGGAATGTTATCAGTTAAAGAACGAGATCGAGAAATTGATCCGACAAAGGGTTTTCAAAGACGGAGCCCCCACAGCCTCCCCAATAGTTGCATCGGACCATGCAGCTCCGACAAGGAATGGAGGAAGACCATGGCAGAAGAAAAAGGATAGTCCGCAAGCAAACCACGATGATCACAATCAAAGGAACGGGGAAGAGATAACCCCCCCACCAAGATCCTCCTCTACCACAACCTAATGGAGCAAATAGAGTCATAAACGGCGTACATGGCATCACCGACGAAGAATTTTCCCTCACTAAATTGAAGGCCAGTGTTAGGGCCATTCCCCACACTGAACCACGCAACAAGAGGCTTCTCTCGGAAGAGACGATCACCTTTTCTAACAAGGACGCAGTCCCGAATCAGGTCCCCCACTCAGATTCTCTCGTGATCTCGGCGGTAATCGATAACACTCAAGTAAAAAGAGTTTTCATTGACGATGGAAGTGGTGTCGAGGTCATATTCTATAACTGCTTCGAGAAGTTGGGATTTAACAAGAAGGACCTCACACCAACGGTCCGATTTCGGGCTTTACAGGGAATCCAGTTGTCCCGCTAGGTGAAATAACGTTGCACCTCCAAGTGGCGGATGGACCTCGAAGCCTCACTCTTTATTATGCCTTCGTGGCGGTCGATTCAGTCACTCTTTTCAACATCATACTTGGCCGACCATGGATGTGCCGAGCTAAGGCCCTCTGGTTTCCTTATCACCTCGTTCTAAAATTTCCTACAAGCCAAGGAGTAGCAGTTGTACGAGGAGATCAAGGGATGGCACGATCATTCATGATCACAGCAATTTGAGATGCCAGACGAGGCCATATCGTTTCTACCATAAACGCGGATCCGATAATCGCCAATCACGATCCTAGGACACCAGATGTTGGTATCCTCAACTTCGATGCTGAAAAAATGGCGTGGATATTGCAACTCTCAAGAAGGCGCCTAACCTTTTTTTAAGGAAGGTGACCTAGTGATGCCAATATGCCTGAAAAGTCAGGAGAAATTTGAAGGGAGCCTGGAATCAAAGCCCAAAGGATCTTATCAAATCTCAAGATCCTTCCAGGGGAATGCTACCTCCTAAAGACTCATAAAGGCGATAATCTACCCATGGTAGTAATGGAAATCTACCTCCGCAGGTACCTTGGAGTTTAAAATAACCAAGTTTGTTCTTTCCTCATACATAGGAAAGATTACTTCAATAAATCCCCATGGCTAAGTTTATTTCTATCCAAGTACTAGACTTAGGGATATACTATGTTTTATTTTTTGACAGAGCCACGAGCTCGAAGAAGCATTTTCTTATCCTACAATATTGTTATTTTATTTTTGAGGAGTCGATATTACTCTAACTAAAGAGATATTATGTGATGTAGGACTCGTGCGCTGATGAATAGGTTGTTAGAAAATAACTCATAACAAAATATATAATATTTATCGGCAATCACACCTAGAAAAATATATAAAAATATCCTTTGATAATCACACCTCCGGGAAAACTGGGTTAAAACTCATACTTTGAATTTTTATTAATCCCAAAAATATCTTCTTTTCTTTTCATGTACAAGGGTGACAATGTATCGCTATGAAAATAAAACAAAACAGGAAAATAATATGTCCTAATTTTATTCTAAAACTAAAAGGAGAACAAATATAATTTTTCCAAACTAAGATTCACTTTTCATGAATAGTTTTGGAAAATATTCATTTCCATTCTTCATCATTCTCCCCCTCTTGAAAAAAACTCGACTCCGACGAGTAATAACAAATAATTTTCGTGAAAGAACTCTGCAAATCTGAACCAATGGTTGTGCATTCCTTACGGGGATGTCCTTTCCAATGGATTAGATACTTCCAACGTAAAACACATAAACGACATGCTTGAATTCCAAATCCATCAAAAGGTTTAACAACAATTTCATGCACTTTCAATTCTCTTTTCTTCAAAAACTGCAGCATATCATCCATTCTTGGTCAAATCTGCTCGATAGATCTTCGATTAAACACCTCCATATCTTGAAATTTATGGTGCCCTTGAACTTGATCTTCCAATGGTTGATGTGGCTTGATCTTTGACTGTGAATGCCGTGATGGATCATCCATTTGAAGTGATGATGGATTTTGCTATTGTGGTAAATATGGTAAAAAGGAAGAAATGATCCTATGTGACAGTCTACGGGGACACAAGCTGACGCTAAATCCCCGTATAATAAAATAAATTCTAATTCTACCCCCAAGACACAAACTAATGGTCGCATAGGGGAAATAATATACAACCCAAAAAATATATACTCGGGTAAAACAAATGATACTAAAGTCAAGAGAGTATGGTTAGGGGTGAGAACAAACTCACTACCCCAACACATAAAACAATCCGCTTCTACCTCCAACACGTGAAGCCTTCCAAAGATGCTAGCCACATAGATGTAGCGGCAGTGACATGCAAGTCCAAAGTGGGTCGACCTATATGTACAACCAGTAGATACTTGCCCATCCGTAAATGCAAACCCAATCCTAGTAATGTCACCCACCAAGAGTTCCGGTTCCCCTGTGATCTAGGATTCAATATCGACCCAGGACTGGCTACCTATTTGGTCAATATCATCTCCGTAGAAAAGGCTTCATCTTCCCTCTTTGAATGGGCTATGAGTAGCCGAGAGTGGTCTCGGGTCTTGGGCTGGAAGCTATGAAAGACGATGTGGATGTGGATGTGGATGGGTTCTGCTATTGTAACTTCACAGATGATGGTCAGTTCTGCTCACCTATTGGCGTCTATAGTGGAGAAGTCTGCTGCGGTTTCAATATTGGCGTGAAATTCTGCACAATAGTTTCTAAGTGAGCAATCTTTCTTTATACGATTTTCGGTGGATTCACGGGTGATGGCGGCAATGGTGGTGATGAATTATTCACGTTCGTCTGCAGTTGCGCGTCAAGGCGAGCAATCACCTGTTGTTGTTACTCTTGAAGACTCTTCAAAAATTCCTTGATTTGAGTAAGGGTAGATACTTGCTCCACCAGGATTGTCTCGTGGTTGTTGATGACTTTCTCCAAATCTTTCAGAGTCATTGTCGAAACCCTGGTCTGGATACAAAAAATGATGCAGGTCTCATGCGTTGATTAATAGGTTGTTGGAAAAAGAACTCGTAACAAAATATATAGTATTCATCGGCGATCACACCTAGAAAAAAATATATAAATATCTTTTGGCAATCACACCTCCGGGAAAATTGGGTTAAAACTCATACTGAAATTTAATTAGTCTCAAATATTTCTTCTTTTCTTTTTCTCTACAAGGGTTACAATATATATAGCTATGAAAATAAAACAAAACAGGAAAATAATATGTCCTAATTCTACTCTAAAACTAAAAGGAAAGAATATTTAATCTTTCCAAACTAAGATTCACTTTTCATGAATAGTATTGGAAAATATTCGTTTCCATTCTTTATCATTATGCTTGACAAAGTATAATTACGATTTCTACCTAAGATAATATGCTTGAAATAATGTATGATTGATGCTTATCTAAAATAAGTTACTCAGACGACACGTTCGAATATCAATCATCTTGGGCAAAAATAAAATAAAACAACTCTAGATAATATACTTGAAAAATTATACGATTGATGCTTATCTAAAATAAGTTACTCGGATGATACGTTCGAATATCAATCATCTAAAGCACAAACAAAAGTCCCGAGATAGTATGCTTGACAAAGTGTACGATTGAAGCTTATATAAAATAAGTAATTCGAAAGTCTGAATATCAATTATCTCAAGGGCAATGAATAAAGGTCTATAAAAGACTAAAAGGGTGTTACTACACCATAATACTAGATGTTATTCATCAAAACACTATCTTATCGAGGAAGTCTGAGAATCTTGATCCTCGTCCTTGACTTCGGAAGGAAGAAGAAGAGTTCCGGCCTCAAGCCCCTAGGTGGTTATAATCTTGAGTGTTAGGGTCAATTATTTGCCTCGAGCTCGGAGCAGAAGAGGATTCACCTCTCTGTCCCCCGGGAAATATTCTCGGGGTAGATCCTGAATGAGGGGGAACAGAAATCACCCCTTGATCATGCAATTTTTGAAGTTGCACGGCGTAAGCAGGGCACTGCTCCCTAGAAAATGCTAGCTCTTCTTCAACACCAGTCAGCTTATAGGCAGTTTGAAATCCATGATCCCTAAGTTGACTCATCTTCACACCATTCTCTTGGTTCTGGAGATTAACTTCTTTGTAATCGACAACTGCTCTCTCAAGCTCTCGAGAAAGGGCCTCATAAGCCTCTTTCATCTTCCCAATCTCGGACCGAATATCTTTGCACCTCAAAGCCTCATGTAAATAATCCTAAATTGTAGAAAAATTCTTATGTCTCATTACATTGAGAGAACTCCTCCTCAGGACGACTCTTAGCATAATCAGCTCCTAAGGGATCATGCCTATGCTGAAGTTCCTCTAGCTGGATCCTAAGTTGGTTTCTCCTTTCCTTATACATTTGAACCTACTTACGATGAAAATCCCTATCCATCCTAAGCTGGTGGATGGCCTCACCTAAGGGATTATTCTCATCTGCAAGGCGAGCCCGTTCTCGAAAATGACAATCCCTACTCTATCTCTCTCTCAGTGTATCACACTCCGTAGTGAGGGCACTATAACTATACTTCAAAAAAACAAAGTCCTCCTCCCACTAGTCTGCCTTATCCGTTAGCTCCCGAAAACTGCGGCTAACTTCTTTATAACAAAGACAAACTTTAAGAGAGAAATGATCGATAGAAGAAGATTAAATACAACTAGAGTGGTACACTGAAAATAGTAAAAAAATATTGTCAATATATTAAAGAATCGATAAGAATTCGGATTCAAAGGAAGCCTGAAATGGCGAAAAACAATGGGAATCCCCCACAAGTTAAGGCTCTAGGGAATTACATGATGATTAGGAGATTGATCCTGGTCACCTAGTTTTGATGACTTCGTCCTTGTTGGGTGCTCGACCGTCTTAGAAGGCTCCCCGAGAAAGGTTAACTCGGGGTACAGGGTGATGATCATCCTCATGAGATCCTCCAAACTCACCATTCTGGCCAACTCCATGCTACTTAGCAGCTCAACCTTAAAATCCCCTCGCTGATGAAGTTTGACTTTCAGCTCCTCCAGCTTTTGGGCTGCAATAGGCCAACTGAAAACTCGAGGCTTAGGAGCCCTTTCTATATCGTTCTCGCAAAACTTTGAGACCGGATCCCACAGCTCATGGATTTTAGCACGATGGTACAGAAGACCACAAGTATTCCTAAGATCAACCATCTCGGGGCTATTAGCACAGAACCCGGACCACAAGGCGAGCAAATGTCGCTGTTTTTTTGGGATTACCATACATATCCCGCTCCTTCTGGAGTCCTGCAATTCCTCGGTCCATCTCTAGTATGGTTGCCTTTTGGGATCTTAACCCGGCCTCAATAGTCTTCTGGGCTCGTAAAGCAGCCTCCACCTCTCTAGATAGTTGCACAACCTCCACTTGGAGGTGCCCGACCACCGAAGGTGACTCTTTAGGCTTCTCGGCCATCTGACCCTTCAACTTCTCATTATCCACTAAGAGCAAGTCTCTCTCGTGAAAACTCCTTCAAGAGCCTGACAGCAGGCCTTAAGCTCCTTGGCCGAGTGATACATGCAGACCAACCGACCTGCTACAATCATGGCCGAGCTAGTTGAGTTTACCAACACCTACATCAAAAACCAATAATTAGATATTGGAAAATCACATTTATGTCGAAGGACAGACTAGCGTGTAAGATGTTATATACCTCAACTATCTTGGGGCATTCGTTGACAACCTCGGACCTGCTAAGAAACAAGTTTGTGCCTGAGGGCTGCGAAACATAATCCTCGAAGTCAAGCAAAGGCCCAAATTTAACCTCTCTCTTCTTAGGGTCCGCAGAGTTCCCATCAGGCAAACGTGGATGACCTTTCCATAACCTCTTGAGACATATTTAAAGCTTCCCATTCTTCCCTCTGCCTTTTGATTGACGCATTGTGAATGCAGAAAAAAGACCCTCGGCCACATCCTTATCGTTATGGGCAGGAGAAGACACTGCAAGAAGAATTAATAGTTCAGATGTTGTGGACAGTCATAAAACAAAAATGCAAATACATGCATGTGCATATACGAGAGGGGTTACCATCTACAAAGACATCTTCTCTCGTGAGTCGAAGGTATAGGTATCTCTTTCCTCTACCTTGGGGCCTAAATCAAAGAAACCTCTACTTAATCCTCCTCATATGGATCTCGCATTGCTACTTCAATGACAGGGATGGGTTCTCTAGGACCTCGCCTTAGCCTCTTAAAGGAATTTTGGACATCTGCCATAAACGCATGCCCTTTTCCCTTTGAGGTCACCAAGGACCCCTTGGAAAGTGAGAGGTCCTTGTAATGAGATTCCCGCTTCTCCGCGGCCTTCACGGCCCGAGCGGCCCTAAAAGTAGTTTCGAGATCCTCCATGTTGAGCAATGTCACTCGTACCATGCTATGGCATACCCATCCTCAGGCTGATCAAAAAAGTTGCTTTAAAATAGCTGCAGTTCTCGAGGATCATGCCGGGAACTTCCTCTAACCACCTGAAAGTTTCAATGGGCCATATCCAGTCCGGCTGGTGGTTCCTCAGAATCCATCCGTGCTCTTGGAGTATAATACTTCCCTCGATGAGTTTTGACATTGCACCAGCCAAATAGGAGGGAACCTTAAACTCATGTTTAGTCTCGTTCTTAACATTCGAGTTCCAAATGAGACACCCGGTATTTTTTCTAGTCAATGATCTACCAAATCTTGTCCCAATCCCCACTCATGCTAGGGAGATCAAACGGCCTCTTGTCTCGAGGTGTCACGGTTACCGACCCCTTGGTATATATCATCTTGTATAAACTTCTATTCAACAACTCGAAACTTGGCTCTATATCCTCTTGAGCACACCAGTTGATTAGGGCCATGATTACCACTACTAAATTCGAGTGTACTTTCCCTTGATGGACCCGATAATGGTTTAAAAACCTCAAGAATAAAGGGGGAAAATGGAAGGTGAGACCATGCTCTATAAGCCTCCCGTAAATTACCCCCTACTCGGGCTAACCAAATCCCTGGTCGCTACAGCATCGTCAGCATATATACATAAGGTCACAATCTAACGGAAAAGAGTACTTGCAGTCCACGACGTACTCTGGGGCCTAATCTTGGGCCTTTTGATCCTTCGCTGTAACCTTGCTTGAGCCCTCTATTCTCTGCGGCTGAACTACTGTATTAGGAGGACGCGGCGAAGAGGTTGCATCTCTCTCTATATGGGGTTGTACTGAAGCTAATAGCAAGTCCATACACTTTCCTCATCCCTTGTGCACCGAAATCTCAATTGGGCGTTTCCCATGGGCGATTTCAGCCCGACGACGGTCATTGGAGCGAATCTCCTCGGTCGCAACATTATCATCCACTCTATTATCATTATCATGCAAGGGGCTGAATTTCGCTTCGTGTTCGGAGCTAGTGCTCAACATGATAACCGAGAGGATGAGAGAAACTACGTGATTGATTTGGGGCTTCTGAAAAAAGCTGTTGAGAGAGTGTCGTCTGCGAAAATTGATGGAAAGTTGAAAGTGAGAATGACAAAAAAATTATTTGGGATATATAACCCAAAATTAAACATCATTTAAACGAGTAATTGCTTTGATCCATGTATCGATGCAAGCAAGTGGAAAGGTAGGGAACAAACCACCCCCATCACCGAATAAATAGGCGACACGTGTATCCAGTTGTCAGATTGGAAAAAGAATTAAACTCAGTCGTCTACATGTCCAGATGGAATGCAAAACAATTTAAAGCTAAATATTCATAAGAGTCAGCCCGAGCAGTCAATCCGAGAGGATGCCCCGAGTTACTTCTTCGAGACACATCCCTTGAGTTCCTCAACTTTACCCCAAATAAAAGACTTCGAGAAAATCTCTTGAGAGGAGATCTCGAAATCTGAACATCTATATTGGGGCTACTGATAAGTCCATGGTTCGCACTCATAAGATTCATTCGGACTTGGACCGAGGTCCGAGAGGATTCGGGCTCGAGATACGCGGGAGATGGGCTTATGGGTCCATCGACATAATCTAAATATGGATTGCGTGTACTCTGAATTGCCTACAAGGAATACACTTTCTTTAATTATATGAATACAATCGTTGTTACCATCAGAGTTGTATTTTTACTTGAATTATAAACCCTTCCAGTCTACGGATTGAGAGGCCATAAATACAAAGGCTTGGTAAACCTCTTGATCTATTATCTTACACACACTACGCTTTAAGCTTATAGTTTCTCAAGGCTGTCTACTAAATTAAGCATCGGAGTGTCTAACCCCGGCCACCTCGAGGTCACTTTTGCAGATCAGTTCGTGAGCTCGATTCGAGATCATTCGTGAATTTCAGACATCCATCATTGAGTACCAAGAGGAAAGAGATTAAAATTTTCGGGCACATTCTTTATGTAGGGTTGCTAGTCTAGTCAGCTTGATGTTCTTGATTGGCTCTATATGTCATTGTTTCTCATTTCAAACGATTATGCACATTTCCCAAAACCTTGAAACGATATTTCTCCTTCCTCAAACAAAACCCTGAATTTATATTTACATGACTATTTTTCATTTGCGTGTCTGTATTTTAACTACAATTGACCAGTACCCTCTTAATTTGAGTTCGAAAATTTAACCTATACTACTAACATGGCAAACGTGGGCATGTAAAGATAAAATAGACCCAAAGTAAAACCC
Source organism: Sherardia arvensis (assembly GCA_948330725.1). NCBI lineage: Eukaryota > Viridiplantae > Streptophyta > Magnoliopsida > Gentianales > Rubiaceae > Sherardia > Sherardia arvensis. The sequence goes on from OX415235.1 coordinate 32,801,286, forward strand.
TTATTAGTTAAAAAAAATAAAAGTGTGATCTCAAAATTTAAAAATATATCACAATTTGATCATGATTCTTTAAAACTCCGATCTCTTTGTCACTAGTCTATTTAATTCTAAATTTAGGTCACTTTTACACCATTCAGATTTAAATCTCAAACAAAGATAGTTACCCACTAATTAAAAGGGTAAAAATCACATTTTGAGAAAATTAAAGTTTATTCGAGTTACAAGATAAACTATAAAAACATTCCAACCCCTCTAAAGGTGCCAATAACAACAACACGCACAAGACACAACACATTTTCATGTTCCAATAAACATACAAAGTTTCAATTAAGATTGAGAGAAAGTCACCAAGCAAACATTAAAATTACAACATATAATGAATATTAATATTATTTTACAGAAAATTAATCAAGAAGAATAAGAACTGATTCAGCCGCCTTGAGCCGCTCTTTGGTTCACCCTGTTAATGTTCGATTTGCAGCATCTTGTCTTTTTTTTTTTTTTTTTTTTTACCCCTTTTCTTTATTTTTTGAATAGGATTTAGGTTTTTAAGTTTTTGCTGAATAAATGAGGCATCTTCTTTGAACTGGATGTTTTGATATAGTACTGGTCGAGTATGTTGTCTGCCATCGTGTTTTTTTTTGTTTTACCAACCAGTCCATTTTCTCAGAATAACTATGATGGCTTCCGATCTGCTTCAATATATAAAAGAAATCAAAGTCAATGAAATATTGGTATTTTGTTTAAATACCGGTTTAATTTAAATATAATTGAATTCGAGATAGTGAACTCGAAATGTTATAACAAGGTTGGTGGTGCGGAGTGCACACTTGTAAAAATTATCTACGAGTTTACGATTGTAAGATAAATATTTATTTATTTATCTGTGTGCGATTTATATTAAATTAAAGTGTTGCATCGATTCAGAGTTTATTCTGAGGATTATGAACATGTATTAATTAACAGAATGGTTGCATACGGAGTTACCAAACATGTGTCAGTTCAGATTGGTTTGGTACGGAAGTAGGAGTTGCATGAAATTACTATATGGTTTACTGTATAGTTACTGTTTAGATAAAGTTTGTACGTAAGCAGTTGGCTTGCAGTTACCGACTGGTATCTTTACGGATGCAATCTGGTGCAATACTGTTGGCTATAAATACATGTGGCTTTTGATGCATGTCAAGAAGGAATGATACGTGATGCCTGATGCAGGTAACACTGAAATATATAAACGACAACGAGAAACACAGATTTTCTGATATACAATCCAGAAACACTAATACTCAAAGACATGTTCTTGATTCCAGCCTAGAATCAAGAATGAAGCGATAGTTTTATCCTGCGAGGAATTTCGTGTAACCCAGGCTGATAGGGTCGAAATATTCTCAAAGGAAAGCGATAGTGTTACGTGACTCTATCGTTATCCAGCTATTATCCCAATCACCCTATTGTCCCCATTGTTTATACCAACAATCTTTGAGAATATTTTTCGTTGATTGTGATAATGGAATCGTACTTGTAACAAACTAATGATGGTTGTAGTATGATGAATTTGGGTTGGATTGATACGAGGTAGAGGGATTCCAAGAGTATTGTTTTGTAATAATAATATATGGTTGTATGTGGTATGTATCTGGCAGAAGAATACATTTTGACGATGAAAGTTGGTTACTCCAACGGATCAGATGAAGGATGGAAAAGATAAGTTCAAGTGAATGTTCTTTATTTTTATTTATGGAAGAGTCACTAGAATGTGTTATCTTGGATGGTAGGTTTGATTAACTGTGTTGCATACATTTATATCTTAGATATGACATGCATACAGTTAGTTACATATCTGTATATGTTATATCTGATTCACTGCTACCATGTTGTTGTGATAGTTGATGCATGCATATCTGTTTGCTATCAGATATGGTAATAAAAATGCTTAATGTGTCAGCATTCAATTAAGATGAAAATATAAATATATTATTCATGAAAAAATATTTACACTGATTAAGTATTATTACTTATTTGATGTGAATGTGTTTTTAAGGAAATTATGTTTCCATGACTTAATGTGAAAAACAGTCGTAATATATACTCGTGTCGAATAGGGATGGGAGTATGTGACTGTTAATGCATCGCTGCATACCATCGATGTATGACACTGTTTGATGTTAAAATGTTAAATATGCATACATAGTATGTGGAATCTTACGGAATTTCTGTAAGAAAAGATAACATGAACAAGAATGTTTCGAAAGGAAAATGTCTTGTTAATATGTAATTTTATGTTACAGGATGTTATACTTGTACAAATTATCAAAGAATTGAATTGCTCTTTGTGTATTTATTAGAGCAATTTGTATGACATTGAACTTAGTTCGGTGTTGAGTGTATTCGATAATCTTCTACATAGAAGGATTGGATGAAATATCTATGCATGATTCACATGATGGAGTAATATTATTATAATAAAATAATGCATGTTGTATAGTTTGAAATTATGTGAATTTGTATATATGTTGGCTTGATTAAATTGCTGAATTAATTGGTGGTTTATGTACATTGCTGAATTAATTAGTGGTTTATGTACATTGCTTTGTCCATGTAAAATAAATATAACATAAAATAAATCAGGGATTACTTGATTTTTGGACAGTTTATTTATTTGAAGGTTAGACATTGAGTTTCATTGAAATGATATGTGAATTACTCATCTTGCTTTGAATGAATGGACATGCATGAAGATTATTATTTGTACTAAATAATTATTTTCAATGACAAAGTTGCATGTGGATTGATTGACTAAATTTGATGATATGTGATTGGCCCATATGATTTCAAATGTACTTATACATGTTTGCGATTGAGTGATTACAATATTGATTGTATGATTTGTGAGTTATGAATTCACAGGAAAGAAAATGATGGTCTTGGTTCATTTTGTGGTCAGTAATTATGATATTTACATATTGTAAATTGCATGATTTTGTGAAAAAATTGTTTTTTGAACAGTTGTGTTTGATGTGATCAAACTCTAGTAAAAGTACGGATCATGTTATTGATTTAGGCATAATTAAAATGCCGAGAATTCATTTTTATTAAATGAATTGGTTGGTTGATCCGGGAAACTGTCAGACTTGATCACTTATAATTAAGTTAATTCTATAAGTAACTTGGTGTGTGAAACTGCTTGTCAAATCTTTTTATTTCACGTAATAATGCATGATATTTATGCATGAAAGAAAATGAAATTTTCTTGATCAAATTGAATATATTTGATGATATCTTGAATGGATATTAATTTTCGAAATATGTTGAAACAAACATAGAGCACGAGATATGTGTTTTTGGCAATCTTGGATTGCAAGATCAAGCACAAATGTGTTGGTCGCATTTTTTGGTTATAGCATAATGTAACCTGAGTACATGTGAAAATTAATATGTTTACAAGCATGATATGTATGTTGCATTTTGTAAACCAAATTGTGTCTTTTTGGTTGGCCGGCTAATCAATTAAGTAACTTTGTTACTAATAAAAGATGACTTAAGGCAGCACTGCATGATATATAAATTAAATAATTTAGTATATTGCTGGTGCTCGATATGAATTAATTCTTGGTATTGAAATTGCATGCAATGTGATCAGAATGCACGAGTAATATAATTCGATTATATGGTGATGCATGATTAATATAAGTTAAGTGAATTTCACTAAAATTGCATGTGTGAATTTTATTAAAATTAAGGGAAAAATGAATGATTTTGTTAACTTATATTGACTTGCATTTGTATATTTTCCATGGAGGATGACTAATTAAATTAATTTATCAAGTGCATGGTTTATGATTTTTATTTGTACTAGTTTTTATAAGTGACAGTACATCATGATTTATTATGTATGGAATACATGTGCATGAAAATTATGAAAATGTTTACATATCATTTATAATTTGTGCATGCATGAAATTTTACCGGATTAAAGCAAACAAGAAATTGTGGTGGGTAAAATGAACTAATTCGTTTGCCAATTATACTTGGAGCAATTTTATTCATAAATAATGATTTATGAAAGGGAAATGTTTTGATTTGGTAAATTGATTCCATGATATTTTGGCTTGAATTCATCATGTACATGGTAAATGTGTTGATATTAGTGTCATTATTATGTGATGATAAATTATGTGGAAATTTCTTATAAGGGATGACACGCTATTTGACCATAATAGTTTGTGCAAGTAAAATACTTGTGATTATTAATCTATATCCTGGAAAATAAGAAATAGTTGATTCGGAAAAGAATCATGATTTCAAGAATATATAGAAATTCTTGGGAACAAAATTATGATTTGGAGGGAAAATTTAAATTTTTGTTGAGATGTAAAAGTTTGAATAGTCTTTGATCTTGTGAATTGTTTTGTGGTTCGAGACAGTTTGGAAATGGATAGATTTCTTTGTCGTTGATTTTATTCGACAAGATTCCATTTTTTTGGAAGGATTTCAAGTTCATCTTGAAAATAAAAGAAACTATGTCTCTTGTAGAAGACGGAAACCATTTGTGATTTGCGCATAGCAAATGGTAAGTCTAAAGATAAGACGGAAGTCATTTGTGATTTTGCACATAGAGGTAAATATCTAAAGGTGCAAGGATGACAAGTCTAAGGTTAAGTTAAGAGACTTGGATTGTTATAAAAGTTTGATACAGTTTAGCAGACCACTTGACGAAGTGGTTTAGCTAGGGACTTTCTAAAGTCGGTTATCGGGATGTTTAAGCCTATTTAAATCTTTGATGGTGGTATACCCAATTTCGCTCTAGTACGACGCTTGAGTTAAATTCAATGTGGAAGGCCCATTGTTTAAGATTGAAACATATAATATTATATCCCGAAAGATATATGTTTGGACATGCATGAGAGACCAGAGGTTGAAGTTTAACTTCTTAATGAATCTTTTGACAAAGTACATATGCATGTGTACGATTAAAAAGATTCGCCTATATGTAGTGCGAAGTGTAGCCACTTCAAGAAGCCCGGGCTTGGCTTTGTATGCACTCATGAACGGATATGGAAACATGGCTTGTATAGTGTCGATTTAGCTTTTGAGCTGTTTTGAACTTGTGCGTGTTTTATCTTCAAGTGTTCAAATGGGTTGAAGGGTTCAATCTTTTAGACACCCCGATTCTCGAGCATTTGGAATGTGTAATTCACTAAGATGAAAATTCAATCTATAAGACATTTTCATTTCTGCACTTGTTTGGTTTTGATGGATTGTTGGATTTTCCGAGTCAGGGATTATACTTAAATGGGGGAGGATTGTTGGTATTTTGTTTAAATACCGGTTTAATTTAAGTATAATTGGATTCGAGATAGTGAACTCGAGATGTTATAACAAGGTTGGTGGTGCGGAGTGCACACTTGTAAAAACTATCTACGAGTTTACGATTGTAAGATAAATATTTATTTATTTATTTGTGTGTGATTTATATTAAATTAAAGTGTTGCATCGATTCAGAGTTAATTCTGAGGATAATGAACGTGTATTAATTAACAGAATGGTTGCATACGGAGTTACCAAACATGTGTCTATTCAGATTGGTTTGGTACGGAAGTAGGAGTTGCATGAAGTTACTATATGGTTTACTGTATAGTTACTGTTTAGATAAAGTTTGTACGTAAGCAGTTGGCTTGCAGTTACCGACTGGTATCTTTACGGTTGCAATCTGGTGCAATACTGTTGGCTATAAATACATGTGGCTTTTGATGCATGTCAAGAAGGAATGATACGTGATGCCTGATGCAGGTAACACTGAAATATATAAACGACAACGAGAAACATAGATTTTTTGATATATAATCCAGAAACACTAATACTCAAAGGCATGTTCTTGATTCAAGCCTAATCAAGAATGAAGCGATAGTTTTATCCTGCGAGGAATTTCGTGTAACCCAGGCTGATAGGGTCGAAATATTCTCAAAGGAAAGCGATAGTGTTACGTGACTCTATCGTTATCCAGCTATTATCCCAATCACCCTATTGTCCCCATTGTTTATACCAACATGAAATTTACCACTCTCCCTTTGCCAATTCTATTCTAACTAGATTTATATCATTTGACGTTGATGAGACCAAAATATACTCTTTTTTATGACATTTTAGAGCGAATTTGGGCAGCATTTGGTGTCAAGTATGGAGCTTTAAAGCTAAAGTTGTGAAAGTTGCATTTTGAAGAACAAGGCATGAACTAATATTTTGAAGCTCAGTTTTGAGAATATTCCCAAACTAATTAAATCCTATGGATGATGCCATTGGATTCGTCTCGTTGAGATTTTCGAAATGGACTACTAGAAGATGCAACTTGGATCAACGGTTCACACTGCACGAACCTTCACGAAAGCCCACAGAGCTTCACAAGAGACTGCACGTGTGGTGCACTGCATTCTATATAACCCCTTATCCTCCCCCATTTGAAAACGGCCTCCATGATGTAGATCTCCATTTTATTCTTGTTTCTTTCATCTTTCTTGTACTTTCTTCCCTTATATTTGTAATATGGAGCCATGATTAGTAGATTAGCTTAGTTTGATCCTTAGGAGCACTTGAACTCACGTCTCCCTTGAAACATTGAAACCTAATTGTGATGACATTCATTGTATCAGTATTAGGTAAATACACAATGTAACTTTTTTTATAATTCATAACTATATCATCCATCAAAAATCAAATTATATTCAAAATTATTTAATTTTTGTATGATTTACAACAGTCTATATCACGAGCGACTAACTAATCCTAAAGGGAATTAGAATAGTTATTGCTCCGGTAAATATAAATTAATAAAATATATTAAACTACGTAGTTTTGGTTAAACACCACCATATCACTGCCATTAAACCACCGCAATTTCCCGGAATTTCATTTATCATTGTTCAATATTTGATGTATAAGCCGCCGCAATATACCATATGAAACTACTCATGTTCCCATTTTATCTCATTGTCTTTTTTTTTCTTTTTTTTTTAAATAAATCCACCTGAGTGGAGGGAATATTTATTTAAGGTTTCCCAAACTAGAAAATGGCCTCAGATAAGGCATTGTTACATCCATAGATGATTTCAGTGAGGGTCATTACCCTAAAAAGCAAATACAAGCTTTTCAAAAGGAGAAGAAAGGAGAATATTGCTAACCTACCAATAAAGCACAGCCTGTAGAAATCTTTATCTAAAATCCCGGAGCTTATTAGCGAAATACAAGAGTATAACACAGAGCAGTCACAGGACAAGAAAAAACTCCAGACTGTATCAAAAGGAACTAGCAATATAAGTGAGAACACTGAGATTAGGGACAGAAGAAAATCTGTCTGAGTAGGATCCTGGTTTAGGAGCAGTGGAGGAAACATCTGTGGTATGATAGCAAGGATGGAGATGAAACTGACCAGCCTGAGCAGTGATATGATCTGAGTGATCTGAGCAGTGATCAACATCTGAGTGTAGGGGTTTGGTTTTTGTCAAATAAGAGGATGGCTCTTACTAGTGATGGTAGCTGAGACCAAGTATATGAGGAAACTTGATCATTTTGCAGAGCTAGCTTGACAAGGAAATCCGCAGCCTGGTTCCCTTGCCTGTAAGTGTGACAGATATCAACTAGAATACTTTTATGAGCCTCCTCACATAGCTTAAAGAGCTTCCAGTGTGCTGTTATCGGGTTAAGAATCATGCTAATTCCATTAAGGGAATCACTCTCAATGATAAAGTTCCTGTGACCATAATGGAAACCGAAGTCAAAACCAGCCCTTATTGCTTTGATTTCTGCTTCAAGAGGGGAAGATGCTGTTGATGGAAAGGAACAAGCAGCAACAGTGTCACCAATAGAGTCCCTAAGAACCATTCCAATACCACATCTGGATCCCAACCATGATGCGTCAACATTCAGCTTGAAACCAAAGTTTGGCCTTTTCCATACTACAATCTGGAGTCTAGGTCTTTTTGGTTTAAGTAGTATAGGAATATAGCCAGCAGAAGCAATTTCCCTATCTATAGGACACCTAGAGGAGATAGGGTGAGCAGAGAGAGAGAAATACATTAAGTCCTTAATCTCTCTAATAATAAGTGACAAGAGATTTCCCACGTCGTTAAATGGGACTCCGCGAGATCAAAATACTATTTATAAATCACCTACAACTTCTAACTACTAGAAAGTAGATAGTGTGAAGTAGGGGTCGAACCACAAGGAGAAGGGACTTGTAAGAGTGTTTTAAAGTAGAAAATAAGCATACTTATATATTATGTAGAAAGCAATGTAAACAAGGGGGGGTTTTGAGATTGGTTTGGATTACACTATGAAAGCAAATTAAACTATCATTAGCTAAGCTAAGGGGATGATACTAGGATTATGAGGCCTTGGGAGGCAAATGACTTCAATTTCCAACTATCGACTTATCACCGAGCAAATGCAATTACAAGGAAGTTTAGACCATTTTTCAAGGATGAAAACATCATTCTCTCGAATGTAGCTAGAAAGGATGATAACACCACTCAAAAGCTCTCATTGTTGATTCACCTAGATGATAACATCATAGATAACTCAACAATGGTATTAGGATTAGAGAGACACAAACTTACTCACACACCCGCAATAGTGAGAGCATACAAATAAGACATTTGATAACTAGCAAGAACCAAGACGATGATAGAATATATGTCTCGACTCCTACTTTGCTACTTAATGATATTGGAGTGAACGATAACGTTCTACCCACAATTCTAGCTATTCGTTGATAACAATCATACGTTAAAAAGGAATCTTCAACTCAAGTATACAATCACATATTAGGGGGACCAATGATAACATTCAATCCTTACCTAAACACATAATTGATTAATCATGCAAGTTCATAAGATTTCCACTTCTAACAACTCACATTTATCATGGCATTCCTTAACTACAATCACACAACAAGGGGAAGAAATTGTCATCACTCAACCCCTTCCATAGTCATTAATCTAACAACTAGAGATTACACTACCATTATGCTAAGTCACCATCATCATCACACTAAATTACTCTAACCAAGCTAACCTAATTAATGACTATGGAGCATGCAATTGATATAAAACACAAAGCCCATAACAAATTAAGCAAGATTGAACAACATTCATGCACAAGAATTCAAGTTCATCAAATGATAATCCAAATCTCAAGTTTAAGCATACAAGGCCCTCAAAGTTTCAAGGGAAATGAATTCAAATGCTCCCAAGGATCAAACTAAGCTATACTACAATACATGGAATCAAACTACTAATCTAAGGGAAAGGAATGGAAGAAAAGGGAAAGAAAGATGAAGAAAAATGGAGATCTACATGGTCTTGGCCGTTTTTGATCTTGGGGGAGATAAGGGGTATTTATAGAATGCAGTGCACGGGCCCCGCAGCACTCCGCACACTTTTGTGAAGGGCCGCACACTTTAACTGTTGATCCGATTTGCATCTTCTAGTAGTCCATTTCGAAACTCTTGATGAGAGGAATCCAATGGTATGATCCAGGTGCTCTAATTCCTTTGCAAATATTTCCAAAATCAAGTTTCAAAATATTAGTGCATCACTTGTTCTTCAAAATGTAACTTTCACAAGTTTAGCTTTAAAGCTCCTTACTTTGCACCAAATGCTACTCAAATTAGATCTCAAATGTCATAAAAAGAAGAGTATATTCAGGGCTCATCAAATACCCCCACACTTAAACCTTTCTCGTCCTCGAGAAAGAACGATTAAAGTCTAAGTGCATACTCCTATCAATTTCACAACAAGACATTTGAGATCTTTACAAAATACAAACTTTCCTTAAGATGAAAACACAAGAATCATGTCTCATATTCTAATCCCAATGAAAGTTCTACCCAACCCCCAATATCATCATATAGTAAAGAGTGTGCCAAAATTACAAGTACAATGCAAATAATTTCCTTGACACAACCTTACCAAAAAGAGACCTCAAAATACATCACAAAAAGTTCATCAAAATGAGACCACCGAAACAAGAGCAAGTTTACCTCTCCTTTTGCCTATGCGCCTTCGGTTTTCACATAGCCCCTCTTTTTTTCTTTTTTTTTTAACTCTCCTTTTGCCTAGGTTATACCTAACCTCTCATATTTCGCACACTCTCCTTTTGTCTAGGTTATACCTAGCCTCTCTTTACGCACACTCTTCTTTTGCCTAGGTTATACCTAGCCTCTCATTTTTCCGCACAAGCCTCTCACTTTTGCCTAGGCTTTGTTGATGTTTTGACCCATCCGGGCTTTTCACTCATTTTTCTTTTCAAAACAAATTCTTCAAAAGAAGTACACTTTTTACAATAGAGCGAAGCAAAACATGGATACTAAACCCTCCCCTACACTTAAACTAAACATTGTCCTCAATGTTAAAGAACAAATATAGCAATAATAAACAAGGGAAGGGAGCCAATAAACTTGAAGCACAAGAGAACAATCACAATGCTTCACAAAAGAGATACTAACCAGAGATTGCTCCACAGAAATAGCGTCAAGAGTACAACCATAAAGCTCGACCAAGAGAATTAAGAGCAATTTGTAAGCACCAAAATCATGGAGAGATAACCACTTCCACCATACAAAATGTCCAGATCAGTGCAAGAATTTCACAGAAGTGGTGAGGTGGAGTTTCAGAGGTGTTGGTGATGTGTTTCAGAAGGGCAGATAGCTGTGTGATGGAGGTGCTGCTGGCCAATGAGGGACCAGCGGCGGTGATGATCGGTATGAGGCTGAGCCGGCGGACACTTGGTGGCGATGATGGTATGGTGGCGGTGATAGTGGTGACTCGGACAGAACAGTAGGAGGGACTCGGACTGCAATGACGCAGAGGAGATTGATCCCGGTGGTGACTGACCAGAGCAGATGCCGGAGCAGACACGGTGGTGATTCACCTGTGGAGGTGGTGGTTTGCAGGGACCGAAAGATGGTGGAGGCGGTGATCGGTGATTGAAGTGATGGGTGGAGGCGGCCAACATTGGTGGGGTGGTGAGTTTCGCCGGTGGAGACGCGACGACACGACGACAGACGATGGCGCACGATCAGATGGTCGGTGTAGACGGTGGAGACACGGTGAGGTGAGTGTGGCCGGCGACCACGGTGGTTCAGCGGAGGTGTTGCTTCGCAGGCGTTTCAGAGATGGCGGCCGGCGTTGGGTTCAGGCAACCTGAGATGGATCAGGGAGGGATCGAGTGGGGCTGGTGGCGCCGTGGCGGTGGTTGCGCGGAAGTTGCAATGGAGATGGGATGGCGACCGATCTGCGGAGATGGGGGTGGTCTCGATCGGAAGTGGTGAGGGGAGTGGTGGTGCCGATCGGAAGTAGTGGCGCCGGTGTGGTGAGGTGACCGGCGAGGATGGAGGTGAGTGGGTGGCTCGCCGTTGGTCAGTGAGCAGTGGCGGAGAGATGGTGACTGTGGCGGATATATGGCGGTTGAGTTGAGGAATCGATGGTGGCTGGGAGGAGGTGGGAGGAGGGGGATGGTGTGTGGCCGCAGGAAGATTAGGTTGCAGGAGATTAGGGGTTTTATTTTGATTTTTTTTGTTTTTTTTTGGTCAAAGTCAACAAAAAAGGGAGAATAGACGCACTTTTTTTCTGATTAACAAAGGCCCGCGCGGTATTTTTTTTTTTTGTTCTTTTCTTTCTTTCTTTTTTCTGTTTTTTTTCGTTTTTTTTTTGATAAAAATTCCATGCCCCTATGCGTCCAAATTTCCTGCATCAAAACACTACCAAAGTGTAAAATCTTATTAACAAACGAAAAATCAAATAAACTAAAATAAACATCTTTTTTTTAAGCACATAAAAGAGGAGAAAAAAAAAAGAAAATCGTGGAGCTACGATCAAAATCGGTTTATTTAACGTCGTTGACACGACATAGGAGGTTCATCCCAATGGTGCAATGGGTGCCTCAAGAGAAATTACGTATTTTTAAGGTCGTCGTCACGACCCTAATGTTATTCAAATAACAAAAGATTAAAATCCGTCACCCTCACATGGAAGGTAAAGGGAAGTCGGGGAGGTTTAAGAGGAGGATTGTATGGTTGAGGTTTTGGAGGAGGATGGATAATTGGAAGTATGAATATATATGGCTTTATAATCTCCTCCAAGATTGATGGAAGTGGTAGAATGGGTAGTATAGGTGGAGGTGGTGAAAATGATGATATTGGATGTTCAAGAGCTATCACCTCCCTTTCTACTTCACTAGGCTCAAAAACCAATTCTTCGTCCCATTGAACTTCTTCCTCATACAAAGAGGTGATTTCACTCACCAAAGTACTTGGAATAGTATCTATGTGATATGGTACATCCTCTTACAACCTATTAGGTTCCTCTAATGGTTTGGGAAGTTGGGGAATTTGTGTAGTATGTAGAAGCAAGGATGATAACGGTGATGGTAAAAATTCAAGAATAGCGATCACCTCCCTCTCTAATTCACTAGATTCAACAAACAACTACTCATCCCATTGAACTTCTTTCTCATACATAATGGTGGAATCACTCACCAAAAAATTTGTATTAAGTTCCACTTGGGATGACTCTTCCTCTAAAGATTGAGCTACCAAGAGTTTTACCTCTACATCCATTTCATGCATTCGCCTCTCAAGATTTTCAAAACACCGATTTCTTTCATCATCTATCGGATCTTGCTCTTGAGGCATATCCCAACAAGGTGGGGGCATGTCTTGGTACTCATAGGGTTGGTTTTCATCTAGATATCCATAATTCAAATGATCACTCCCTTGTGGCTCATAAGAATTGTAGTATGGATTATATCCATAGTATGTATTAAGTTCCACTTGGGATGACTCTTCCTCTAAAGATTGGCTCATCAATAAGACCTCTACTTGGGGTTTTTTCTTCAAACAGTAGCTTAATTATAGCTTTCCAGAGACTCCAACATATTATACCACACAACATTTTTATCAGTCTAGCTTGTAGACTAGATAAACCTATATGTGAGATATAATAAGAGAGCCTATCCCAAATGGAGGTGAAATGAATATCTAATACACCAATAGTTGCCATCATCTCAGACCAGATACCCTTACTGAAAATGCATCCATTGAACCAGTGACTGATTGAGTCCTCATTGTTGCACATATGGCATTTGGAAGCCAACTGGAAACCATAGTGTATAAAGATCTCATCAAATGGCAGTAAAGAGTTAAAAAGTCTCCACAAAAAGAAAGTAATCTTCTTGGGGATTGGGATTTTCCAAAATTTTGCAAGAGAGGGAGAGGGACTTCTCTGGTCAAGCAAGATGGTGTAGGCAGACTTGAAAGAGAATTCCCCAGTGATGGAGGGCTTCCACACTTGTCTGTCTTCCCTATGTTCTGATATCTCTGCTTGTAGAAGAAAGTGAATCAGGTCCTGTGGAAGCACATCCTGCAGCTGAGTGATAAGAGACTGTCTCTGGGAGATGAATTCAGAAACTGAGCAAGAGAGAGGAATAGTAGTCAGGGCTGGAGGTTAATGATCCATGGTTGGTCCCATATCTGTCCAGTTTGAAGTCCAGAAGTTGCAACTTCCCCTTCCATGGATGACACAAGAGTAATGCTCCCCTATACAATTGACAGAATATATTCTCCTCCAGGTTTGAGAAGTTCTTGAAGAGATAGGCAGAGATAGGATGAAATGAGTCCAAAGAGCAGTGCCTTGTTGAAGCTTCCACCAAAGCTTAATGGAACAAGCTTGACTGATGAACTGAATAGATCTAAATCCAAGTCCATTTTGATCCACAGGATAGCACAATTTCTTCCACTTCCTCCATTTTCTGTTTGCCTTAATTTCTGTAGAACCCCACAAAAAGTTAGCAAACAACTTTTCCATAGTTTCCACTGTATGGACAGTAGGTGTCATTACAGTAAAATTATGCAGTGGGATAGAGTATAAAACTGATTGAATCAGAGTTATTTTGCCACCTGAAGATAACCATTTATGTCTCCAAAAACTTAATCTTTTGGTTATCTGTTCAATAATTGGGTAGAAATGAGAGTTCATGATTTTCCCTACAAAAATGGGACAACCCAAATATTTGAAAGGAAAGGATCCCTCTTTCATACCAAGAACAGTTTTGACCAAATTAGTCCTAGCTAAACTGGCATGTTTACTTATATAAAAGTCACTCTTTTGAAAATTTATTTCTTGGCCTGTGACATTTTCAAAGGTTGGCAGAAAAGCTCTTAATCTGATCAAAGTGGGCTTGTTAGCCATTAGGAACAGAATAGTATCATCTGCATAGGATAGGTGTGAGATAGGGATTGTATTTCTAGGAAAATTAAATAGGTTAACTTCCCCATCTCAAACAAATATGAAAGGCTTCTTGAAAAAGATTCTGAAAAGATGTTAAACAGGAAAGGAGACAGTGGGTCTCCTTGTTTAATACCTCTTGAAGCCTGAAAAAATCTCACAGGCTTGCCATTAACAAGGACTGAAAACCAAGCCTGTGAGAGATTGTTTAAAATGCACTTTATGAAACTGTCATGAAAACCAAATTTTTCCATGATTAGTTTCAAAAAATTCCAGCTAACCCTGACAAAAGCTTTAGTTAAATCTAGTTTTAAAATGCAGTTAGGATCTCTGGACTGTCTATTAAGATGTCTCACCATCTCTTTCAGGTATAAGACATTATCATATATATCTCTACCATGTAAAAAAGCTGTTTGGTGAGGTGAAATCAGGGAGGGCATTAATGGTTTGAGCATGTTCATCAAAATCTTAAAGCAGATTTTATTGATGACATTGGACAAACTAATGGGCCTGAAATCATCAAAGGAAATGGGGTTATCCTTTTTAGGAATTACAGTAATCCATGTTGCTGCAATACCTCTAGGGATGTCTGCACCCATAAGAAAATCATTTAAAGCCAATAGTAAATCACTGGAAATGGTGTCCCAGGATTTCATATAAAAAACAGAAGAGAAGCCATCAAGGCCAGGAGTACTGTGCTTATTTAAAGAAAAAACCACAGACTTCAATTCTTCAATTTGTATTGGCTGTAAAAGAGTGCAGTTTTGTGAGTGTGTGAGGAGTGTAGGAATCTGTGAAAGAAAGTGTGAAGAAAATAGTGTATTAGCTGGAGTTTGCTCACTAGTTAGAAGAGAAGAGTAATATCTAACTTCTTCAGATTCAATTTCATTACTATCTTCTAACCAGATCCCAGCTTGACTCCTGATTTTTGTGATACTAAGCTTTGATCTATTTTCTTTTATGGAGTTATGAAAAAATTTTGAATTCATATCTCCCTCTTTCATCCATTTAAGCTTTGCTTTGTACTTCCAAAAATGTGCTTGTTCTTTGGTAGCTTTTTTTAGCTCAACTCTCTTGAGTTTCAGGTTTATGAGTTCAGAATCACATTGATTGTGATCATAAATCATTTCCTGAACTCTTAAGGCTTCTTCAGTCTTTTCTACATTCTTGTGAAGGTTACCAAATATTTCCTTCTTCCACTCCTTTAATACCTTTTTCAGTCTTTGAAGTTTGAGGAAAAATTCTAAAAGACCAGTTTCTGACAAAGGCATATTCCAGTTTTCATGGACTAAGGAGGGAAATTCAGATCTTTTAAACCAAGTGTTAATAAATCTGAAGGATTTGGGACATGATTGAATATTGCTCCCAATTTTTAGGAGCAAAGGACTGTGGTCTGAGTTATCCCTATTAAGGACCAAAATAGAAGAGTTGGGAAATTTAGAGTTCCATGCATTATTGCATGAGAAAGTCTCTGGAACTCCCAACTTTCCTGACTTTCCATGAAAGTCTTTATACGTTTTAACTTATAAAGTGTACCTTTTAATTTGAACTGTATATTTTGTTATTTCAAATTTTTTAATTTTTACATGCAAATTTTAAAATTTTTGCATTAAAAAATGTTTTACTATATGTTTATTTTAAAATGATCAATTTTTTAACACAAAATTGTATCACTTAAGTCTAAATATACAATGGCAGTTCCATAACACTTAGGAAAGTTGGACTTTCTAGAGAGTTTGCATTATTGCATAGTCCCCTGTCCAATGTTTCCAATGTAGGAATTAACCTTTTGTTGGTCAAAGTATACTCATTTACCACAGTATGTATGTGAAGCAAGGCTATTCTATCTATGCATTTCTGAAAATCCATCATACTACATAGTTTAGGAGTAGATGGACCATTATAATCAGAAACAGATAGCATGGCATTGTAATCACCTATAAAAAAATAGTCAGAAATAGGAATAGCTCTAAGGGCAGACCATAAAGCTTTTCTTTCCTTTCTGGTTCTCAAACCATAAACAAAAATGTCAGTCATTGAGGCATTAAGTTTTTGGCTATTGATTTGAACTTGTAAAAATTGGGGGTTATCTAGCTTTAAGGAGAGAGACACGGAGTCATTCCAAAAAAGCCAGATTTGACCTGAATTGGAGTACATGCAGTGAGTAAATTTTAATACTCTCATATAATAATCACATTCACTATTATCATGTTTGGGTTCAATCAAACACAGTAATTCAATGTGATTATCAGAAATGAGGTTTTTAAGCCTATCTAGAGCTGTTTCCATTCCTTGAATGTTCCACACAATACAGTTAAGTTTGATGGTCTTATCAATCATGGAAAATATTTTTAAATTTTTTTGAAGAGGCTCTAGATAGGGTAGTCACTTTATTTAACTGAGTAAAAAAAGTGCTAATGTTTGGTTTGTTAGTTTGAGAGATAGGAGCCACTTGTTCTGGCTCATCTTTGTTCTTATCATCTGTAACTTTATCCAAATCCTCCAACAGTGGTGCAAATCTATTCCTGTTCTTGGCTTGGGACAGAAACAACATATTATCAGCTTTAAAAATGGAGGAGAATTAGAGGAGATACATGGTACCAGATTAGACTCATCCTTTGCATATTGGTGTCTGAGTTTGGGGGCTTCAGTCACCAGCTTTGAAATGCTATGGAGCTTATCAGGGTTAACACTTTTGGTGGAATGAGTTATTTCTGGAGAGGGCTAGGGGGAGCTTTCTATTTGAATAACATCTCTATCATTCACAGAATCAGGAGTGTCCACAAGGTCAGAACTGGATTGCACCACTTGGATAGGTTTTCCATGGCTTCCCAGCATAGTATCCAATACAGGAGGCTGAGGGAGGTCATATACCTGTGGATCAGTAGCTGCATTGGTGGTTACAACAATATGGTTTTTTTTCAGCTAAGATAGAAGTTTCTTTTATAGCAGTAAGCTCTTTGAGTGCAGCAATCCTCTTTCTTTTAATGGACCTCTTTGACACCTTGAATTGAGTGGTGTACACAGATAGAGAGGGGGAGGGTGCTGCAGTGTTTGGGTTGACAACATGAGGGTTAGATAGGTTGGGAGTAGGGGAGGCATTAGAGTTCTGGGCATGGGCTAAAGTGTGGGGGTGTGTCTGTTTTTTGTGGGAGGTTTACTAAAGTGTGGGGGTGAGGGTTAGTAACAGTGGGAGGTTGATTGACTAAAGGTGCAACAGAATCATTTTTATAAGGCTGGTTTGGAGGTTTTGTAGCTGAGTTAGGATGAAGGTCCCTGCAAATACCAACATCATGCCCTAATTTTCTACAATGGCTGCAGTATTTAGGGAGATTTTCGTATTCCAACTTCACCTTGGGGCAATTCTCAGTAGAAACCAATCTAATATCATATGGGATGGGTTGGAGGAGGTCAAGTTCTACACACAGTTTAATTGCAGAGGGGCGGGTAATCAATTGAGTTGCAGCATCATTTTTGATAAAAGAACCAAAAAACATTACCTAGATGTTCAAGGACTGCATCATTATAGTAGTACACTGGAGGTTTGAACAGAGTAACCCATACCGGAATAATTGATGATTCCGTCTCCGTCGAGAAATCCGGCGTCCACCGCAGAACCCGCATCGGGAATCCGTCCAGTGACCAGTTCGATTTCATCCAGCAGCGCTGGAAATCTTCCTTGCTAGCAAATCGGATGAGAATGTGGCGGTGTTCAATCGCCCCTAGTTGATAACTTCCGACGAATCCCACCGCTTTGAAAGTAGTTTCAATCGCCGGCATAGAAGGTCGACCTTTGCCGAACTTTTATCTCATTGTTTGATCATCTTTGAACAAACTAAAAAACTTTTTTTTTTGGTAACCTCACATGTTAATATATCTTTTCCCACTACTACTACTTTGTCCATATATTTCTTACACATATTTCTCCATATTTTCTCCTACACATTTCCTGTTTGACATTGATTTTTTGGATATATTTTATTTTTTATCCTAAAAGAAATTAGAAGAGTTATTGTTCCATTAAATATTTAAATTAATAAAAAGCATTAAACTATGTAGTTTTGATTAAAACCGCTACATAACCACCACAAGATCACCATATTCCGGCGCCTAAAATTTTCATATATTCCTTTTTATGGTATTAATAGAATATGCTTATGACAAAATATGTTCAATTATTCTCATTCTTTTCACGCAATATAATTTTCCCAAATAAATTACGTCCAATTTCCTTACGGCGTATGTATTTCATTTTTCCCCTTTATATATATGTTAAGTATATACATATACAATATTGTTTCTGATTTATATGCCACTCTACTTCTCTTTCGTAAATTGTTTCATATATTTCTTCATATATCGGCTCAAGGATCCAAGCCTGGAGCTTTTTGCATAAATAGGGCCTTAATATCAGTTCAAGGATCTTCGTCTCGGATCCTCTGTGCTTCTACTTCAGCTCCTCAGCATTTTTAATTTCTTATTTCATCCTGGCCTGCGAGGGAAACCAGGATATCCCCATCTCCAGCCGGCTGCTGCGTCGAGCCGATTAGCATCGGGCTCCTTCGTGTAAAATATGTACACTTGATATCTTATTATTCCTGAAATTTTGAAGATTGGAGCTTTATCAAAATAGTCACTGAATTTCTCAGCATCTAGGGTTGCAGAAAAGATCAAAGAGATCAACAGTTTCATATCCGGCCGGATTTACCTAGCTACTTTATGCCCTAGCTTCACTCTCATTTCCTTGAAACACTAGCTGCAACGGTCTTGAAGCTGAGGCTCCTACCTATGGTCTACCTGTAAGTTCTTGAAATTTTGATGATATAAAGATTCAAAGAATTGTTGCTAAGAATGCTTGAAATCACACCAAAATATAACTCATATACCGTGCGTCCCTTCTTCAAGAGTTTGAAGATGATGAAGGCCATGGGACACTGTCTTATTTTCTGTTATATCATACTGTTGCTCTTGGCAAAAGATGAATTTATCATTGTCGCTTCCAGATTGAGCAAGCCACAGAAAACAATCCTCAAGACCATAAAGGTGAGTAGTGCGTAATATGCACTGAGCTAGCTAGCCAATATATAGAAGAGAAACGAGTTAATGCATGGTTGATCTTTTGGGTCTTATTCTTTGTCAAATTTGCTCCTTTGTGTCGAGAAAACCTCTTGTTTGGAAAAATATATATGGAGGGTTTTTTTTTGTTTGTTAAAATATGGACTATGGAAGCTTTCAAAAACACTAGAATGTAGATATACATAGTGTTACACGATTCTGTATTTTAATTAGTGTAGTCCAAGCAAGATATTATTAAAATTACAATATCATTCCGTGATAAGTTTTCCGATAAACATAATAAATGAAAATATTTTTGTAAACCGGTGAACATAATAAATGAAAATATTTTTGTAAAAATAAACCCATGTGATGATATTATTTAAGAATTTGCAGAAAGTACACATATTGTTAAGAGTAATTCGCGTGAGCTAGATCTATTTTTATGTATGTAACTTTTAATAATTCAACTAATATTAAAATAAATTGAGCAGATATATGAAGAGTGGAGATGGAGACGTGGATGATTGTGTGCATATCTATCCCCACGTAAAATAGGTAATCTACCATATATAATTAATAGTGATTGGAATAATCATATATTCCGTATTAATTATTTAAATATCTCGTGAAAAATACATGGAAACACCGTATCTTCTTTTATTATAATTACATTATACGATATATAAATATTCTTTTTACTAATAACTTAATTTCATTCATTCTGGACTTTGGATGTGAAAATTCTTAGAGATATTTTTAAGGGTATTCTCATACTACTTTTATGTTGCTCAGTTGCAAGATAAAAATATTGTACTACTAATTTACACATAAACAAGCAAAATAATAAGATAGAAGGAATTTTATTAATAAATTTTTTTATATTGTTATAAAAATAGAAATTTTACATTAATCTAAATTTAATTCGAATTTATCCTAAACGGAATTAGAAGAGTTATTGCTCCGGTCAATAAATAAATTAATAAAAAGTATTAAAAAGGATGAAACTACGTAGTTTTGACAAAAGGCGCCATATAACCACCGCAAGTTTACCATATTACGGTGCCTACCATTTTTATATATTCCTTTTTTCATTTCTTTTACTTTTATTATTTCATTCTTCATCGATGATGATACATTCTATTTTTACAAATACAACTCATTCCACCTATAAAATCCTAATTTACACGGTAATTTACACGGTAATTTCATACCATCATGCTAATTAACACGTCTGCGAAAGGAAAACATGAATGTGCGATATATGTAATAGGCATGGAAATATTCTATATTATGACAAGATCACCATATTCCGGCGCCTATAATTTTCATATATTACTTTTTGGTTTCTTTTTAGAATGAGTACGTATGATCAATTTAGAAATTATACACATCAACATTTTTTCTTTAAAATGTGTCCTTATAAAAATATTTATCTATTAACTTAATATTAAATAATTTTCTTACATTTTGATCTTAATATATATTATTTTAGGATAATTATCTTTGATATATAACCTGACAATTACGATATATACAACATATATTGACAATTTCATAATTTTTTGAAATTTGCCACTATAATTTGTTAATTGTCTTAAAGAGTTTCTCATTAAACACACTTCATCCTCATCCTCATAAGTTTGTTCATAATATTTACATAAAAAAATTAAATATATCGTGCAACGCACGATGATATTTAACTAGTTATACATAATACATTATAAAAAAGAATATTGTAATTCGTAATGTAATTTTTTTATAAAAGGTGTTTTTTTAATTTATATTATAGAGTAAGTAACTTTATATAATAAAATTTTGAAATGTGTACTATAAGTTCATTTTTTGTTTATTCATTATTGTTTGGATTTATAGAAAATATTAGTATTAAATAGAAAAACAAATAATAAAAATGTTAGTATTAGATGTCAACAAATTTTAGGGAATGACAAATGGGGAAACTGTTGGATTTGGGATAAGAGCAAATCCAACAATTTCTCCACTCATATTCTACATAATAGGGAAGCAAGTCTCATATTTCCCATATTGTTTTGCCTCAAATCCAACGGTTTCTCTATTTTTCATTCTCTATAATTTATTGAATTTTTTATGAACCCATTTTACATTAATTAAGAAACAAAGTTTACACATTTGTAGCAATCCCTCCAGCTACTCTACATAATTCTTTGCTATTCTATGTCTAGAAAATAAAAAAACTGCAACTAATCCAACATTCTATTTCTTCCAGCTATCCCATCTCCGAAGGCATTCTTGCAATATGTTCTGTGTCAGCTCAATACTTCCTTGCTCCTTCTGGTGGAAAATTCTTTGATTTCTTTCCCTCCACAGGGCATAACCTGCTGTGGTGAGGATCATCAACTTCTTCACATGCTTCTTTCTTCTCCATTTTTTCAACCATTTCCTTACCTCCTTTAAGTTTTGGACTTCCCCAATTTCCAGCTCTCTATACAAGTCTTTGACATACCTGAAACCTGTGAACAAGTGAGCACATGTTTCTACCTCCTGTTTGCACATTGAGCACAGACTTAGAGGGCTTTTGAGCACCCAAGTCTCCCCAATCTTGAAACAGTAGGCAATCTATCCCGAAGCAACATCCAACAGAAGTAACCTTGCTTCGGTAGTAAGGTAGTACCCCATATAGTAGTTGCCCAAGAGTCTCTGCCATCTATTCCCTTCAATTGATTATATGCCATAGAAGTCTTGAATTTTCCAGACTTATCCAAACACTGTGAAATTATGACCATCATTCTTTCAGAAGCTTCTTCCAACTGCAGCTCTGGCCTGCAATTGGTTCACAATTTATTGACATTTAATACTACATATTTATCATATTGTCTTCTATTTTTTAACCATATATTCAATAAGTTCAAATAATAATGAACAAACAAATAATGAACTCATAATACATGTTACAATAACATTTCATATTTGAATTACTTACTCCATAGTATAAAATGATAAAATACATTTTATAAAAATAACAAATTACGAATTACAATATTATTATATTTGTAATGTATTATGAATAATTAGACTCATCTCTTTTCAATTATTTGTTACAAGTTATTCTTTTCAACCATTAGAAATAAAATGTTTGATAAAAAATTTTTTGTTTAGGAGTTATGACTTACAAACAACCGTAAAATAAATATTTTTATGACCTTAAAGTTTAATAAATTTATATTGGAAAAATAAATTATATTTGATTATTAAATCTCAATAGATATGTACATGTAAAATAGTCATATGAGATGTTATTACCATAATTTTTATGCATATATATAGAATATGTACTTTTGATAAAATTTCATTATAATTATTAAAGATATTATCATTTAAAATGATTTAATAGAAACAATTGATGAATGAAATTAAAAAAAAAAACCATTCAAGTAGCATTAATTTTATTTTCCCAAATTTTCTCCCTCTTCCTCCAAATTTGGAAATCAAATATTTTCTCTCTTCAACTTTCCTATTATGGAGGATGTGATGAAAAAACTGTTGGAGTTCAAAAAGGTTTCAAATTCTCCGTATTCAAGTAGAATCTCTATTATAGGAAAACTGTTGGAATTGCTCTAAGATACTATTGAAAATATGTGATTTGCTTCCCTGTAAAGAATATGAATACGAATAAGAGATGATTTGCTTCCCATTTATTTGGGAAAAATACCATAATTACGTTTAATATCAAAGGGGGTTGTGTTTAATTTTTTATACTCCCTCTGTCTCATATGAATGTGCACTCTGACTTTTTGACACTATTTATTATTAAAATTTAACCACTTATTTAAATAAATATATAATCATTAATATTATGATATTTGATATCATTAGATTAATCGCAACATACAGTATTCAAATATCAAATTTTAATTTTTCGATAGTATAAATATATAAAGGTACGTTTAGTCAAAGATGTACGTTGGATAATGTGAAAAGTTAACTGTACTGAATAGACTGAGACAGAGGTAGTTACAGAAATGGTTGCAGTTCACACTTTAGAAAGACCATAATACCCTTCAAAATATGTTGTTAGGGAGAATGACAAAGAGATTTATAGAGGTAGCAAATTTGAAACAAAACTAAAGTTTCAGTATGTAAAATGAAGTCAAAATAGTTTATGTACTTTAAATGAGAATTTTAGATAATTTGAATATGTAAAATGAGTTAAAAAGTAATTTAGCTACCTTAAATGAGATTTTTGCATAAGTTAGGATTTTTTTGCAATTTACTCTTCTTGTGTCAATGGTATAGATAGATGATTGCAGTGGAATAAGATAAACTAGACTTGCCTAATAATTGAAATTGAAAAGACTCAAGAGCTAATGGGGGCTAACAAATTCAGGTGGTGGTTATCAAAAAAAAAAAAGAAAAACAAATTCAGGTGGGAGATATATTGCAGGTGGGAGAAATAAATTAGAGAGAAATGGGAGCATGTGCACAGAGAGAAATGTGTTCTAAGTCTCTCTTTCATTCAATGGAGTAGATTTGGTTGACTAAACATTCTCTATGGTAATATATTATCTGGAACATTCTTGAACCAGAATTGTAGGTAGAACCCAAAGCAAGAATGGTTTTGCCTGATGAACACAGATCAAAATCCAGACCAGTGTTTCTTGCTTTCATATCTCTGCTTTCTTGCTGCTTAATCTTGGCACATCTGTTGCTTTTCTCCTCTCCCGCATTCACTCTCTCTCGCCCATGTGAGCATTCTCCACTGTAGTCTTTAATGTTTGTGTTGCTGAAACTCATTTTTCATCATTGATTTCATGATATTGATATTGCAGACTCGTGGATTTTCAAAGTTGATGCTGAACCTGTTACCAATGGTGAGTTTATGTAAAGAAACTAAAACTGACATTATTTTCAGGATTCTGAAGATGTTATTTTCTGGCAGGAACAATTTATTGCGACCGAAGCAGCTCTCGGTTTGACGTATGTAGATTGACAGGAGACATCAGAACTGACTCTATTTCCTCCTCAATCTTTCTCTACACAAATAATTACCAAAACGGTGATATAAAGCATGGCGACGAGATTCTGCAGCACGAAAAGATCAGGCCGTACCCCAGAAAATCGGAGACAAATCTGATGACCAAAAAGGTTTCAGAATTAAACCTGATTGTCAAGAATCGCAGTCTTAGCTCTACTAAACACAAGTGTGATGTCAAACATCATGTTCCTGCTGTTTTCTTCTCGAACAGAGGCCATACGGGGAACGCTTTCCATGATATCAACGATGGTATCTTGCCCCTTTACATCACTTCCCAGAAATTTGACAGAAGAGTTGTGTTTGTGATTCTTGATTATCATCAATGGTGGGTAGAAAAGTACCGTGATATTCTATCCAGCCTCTCAGATTATCCGGTGATCGATTTTACAGGCGATAAGCGGACTCACTGCTTCCCTGAATCCATAGTCGGCCTCAAATTCCACAAGGAGCTTACTGTGGATCCTTCACTGATGGAAGACAACAAGACAATTGTTGATTTTCACAATCTCTTAAACCGAGCGTTTCGGCCAAGGGCCAGAGGTCTAGTCCATGAGGAAAACGGAGAAAAAATGGCCAAAGAGAGGCAGAAGCCGAGGTTAGCCTTCATTTCGCGACATGGCACGAGAAAAATAACCAACGAGAAGGCCCTGGTGAAGATGGCAGAAAAAATTGGATTCTCAGTGACGGTTCTGAGGCCTGAAACCATGGAGCTTGCAAGGGTTTACATGGTTCTGAACTCGAGTGATGTTCTGCTTGGAGTTCATGGAGCTGGATTGACCTATTTCTTGTTCATGAAACCTGGTTCCGTTCTCATTCAAATCATCCCTCTTGGGATTGATTGGCCGGCAGGGTTCTGCTTCGGAGAGCCGGCTGTGAGGTTTGGGTTGAGGTACATTGGGTACCAGATTCTGGCAAAAGAGAGCTCCCTGTATAATGAATATGACAAGAATGATCCTGTTCTTACCCATCCTCAAAGCATTGTTAGCGGCAATTGGGACGTGATCCAGAATACATACCTTCATCAGTATGTGAGGCTCAATCTTCGCAGATTTCGCAAGACATTGATCCAGGAGTATCACTACACCATTGGTTCTAAGAGACATTAGTTTCTGATTCCAATTCATTCATTTTTGGACCGGAGTTCATTTTGCATGCCTTATTTTGTACTTGATATTTGATTTTTCGAGTTGACTCAAAAATATTTATTAATTATTAATATTTATTAATATGGTTCTTGAAAATAGACTTTGATTTGTTTATTTATTTCGATATAATAGTGTTTGAAATTTTCAAAATAAGATTATGAGATTTACTTGAGACTGTGTTTTAAAAGCATGGACGATTGGCGTTGAGCCTACCACAGTTAATACTAGAATGTCGTTAACAGATCTGGTGTAAAAGAGTTGACTATTATAATAAGGAATGAAGTAAATGCACAAGTAGAATGTCGTTAACAGATATGATGTAAAAAGGTTGACTATTATAATAGTAAATGGAGTAAATGCACAAGTTAAATACTTGACGGTTATGACTATAATTTACTATTTATTATTTATCTAATTATTAAAAAATGGTATAATTATTTAATTTTTTTGAAATGGTCATTCTAAAAAATAAATTGAAATGGAAGAACATTAAATTTAAAACAATACATAATTCTGAACTAAAAATTTGTGAAGAGCAGATTATAAATCGGATTAATGTGAAATCTGTTGCATTTACTCTATCAGATTGCCTACATACAGTACTATACCTTTTTAAAATATGTATACAGTACAACACCATTAGTTATATTTTTGCATGTTCTCTTTATTGTGTTTTAATAAAAAAAAAAGTCTTTTAAAACTGGAGTACAATTGGTTATTTTTGTCAATTGTAGTTTATCTTAAAACTGGAGTGATCTGGAGTAGAATGATTTTATATTTTACAAAAGTCAAACACAGAGAAATGTATCTTTTTTATTCATTAGAAGATATAGTTGACTTGCCTTTTTCAAAACAACCTTGTATGTTTATCACCTGGAAACATGTTGAAGCAGAATTCAAAATAAAAATGGTAAAAAGCCAGAAATGGCAGAATCCAAAAGAAGGAGAGCCTCTGGCTGTGGGTGATGAACATCATCAAAAGGGCACATATATTCCCCCCGGGATCTTCAACAGATCAAAATCCAAACAACTCTTTTTTGCTATCATTTCTCTGATTTCTTGCTTCTTAATCTTGGCACACCTGCTGCTGTTCTCCTCTCCCGCATTCACTTCTTCTCGCCAATGTAAGCTTTCTTCCATTTTATGATCTTTGATGTTCCTGTTTCTGAAACTCTTTTTTCTTCATTGATTTAATGAAATTATAATGTTGCAGACTCATGGATTGATCCTCAACATGTTGCCAATGGTGAGTTTACACACAAGAAACTAACACTGACATTTCAGACTGGTTTCTGAAGATGATTCTACAAATTATTGCAGGAACAATCTATTGTGACCGAAGCGGAACCAAGTCTGATGTATGTAGATTAACAGGTGATGTCAGAACTGACTCCATTTCCTCCTCAATCTTGCTCTACACAAATAATTACCAGATTCTGCGGCACGAAAAGATCAGGCCGTACCCTAGAAAATGGGAGCCAGATGTTATGGTGAAAACGGTTTCAGAACTAAACCTGATTGTCAAGAATCACAGTCCCAGCTCTGCTAAACACGAGTGTGATGTCAAGCATGGTGTTCCTGCTGTTTTCTTCTCTACGGGAGGCTACGCTGGGAATGTTTATCACGATATAAACGATGTGATTTTGCCCCTTTACATCACATCTCAGCATTTTCATAAAAAAGTAGTGTTTGTGATTCTTGATTATCATCAATGGTGGGTAGAAAAGTACCGTCATGTTCTGTCCAGGCTCTCCGATTATCCGGTGATCGATTTTAAAGGCGATAATAGGGTTCACTGTTTCCCTGAATCCATAGTTGGCCTCAAAATCCACAAGGAACTCGCCATGGATCCTTCACTGATGGAAGGCAACCAGACAATTGTTGATTTTCACAATCTGTTTGACCGAGCGTATACGCCAAGTATCAGAGGCCTAGTTCGAGATGAAGACAGTAAGAAGATGGCCAATAAGAAGCAGAAGCGGAGGTTAGCAATCATATCGCGAAAAGGGTCGAGGGAGATAAGCAATGAGAATAGCATGGTGAAAATGGCGGAGAAAATTGGATTCTCGGTGACGGTTTTGAGGCCTGAAACTATGGAGCTTGCGGACCTTTACAAGGCTTTGAAGTCGAGTGAAGTTTTTCTAGGAGTTCATGGTGCTGCAATGACATATTTCTTGTTTATGAAACCTGGTTCTGTCTTCATCCAAATCATTCCTCTTGGGACTGATTGGCCAGCAGGGCTCTGCTATGGGGAGCCATCTGTGAAGTTTGGGTTGAGGTACATTGAGTACAAAATATCGGCAGAAGAGAGCTCTCTGTATGATGAATATGGCAAGAATGATGCTGTTCTTACTGATCCAGAAAGTGTTGTTAGCCGAAAATTTGAGCTTGTTAAGAAAATATACCTTGATCGTCAGAATGTGAGGCTCAACCTTCCCAGGTTTCGGAAGATATTAGTTCGGGCGTATCAGTACACCATTGATTCTAAGAGGCTTTAGTCTGTAGATTCGTTGTAGGAGTCAATATTGTTTCCGGACTGGAGTCAATTGCATGGTTTATCTTCTAGTATTGTGAAATTCTTAGGAATTTGCTGTGCACGTTTGAACATTTTACTTTAGTATAATTTAAAATATAGTATGAAAGTATGAAAATGTCATCAAATAATTTGGTTCTTGAAAAATTAGTCATTTCTATTGAGATTTATAATGTTGAGATTTATAAAATTTTATTTCCGTCTCAAAAAATAAAATGAATAAATTTCTATTGAGGGCGTAAATATACTTAAAATTATTAAAAAGGGTGTAATTATTTATTATTTATTGTTAAGAGTGTCTTACTTGTTTTAATAGTTTTTAATTAACAAACAGACATTTTTAACTTTACTTTGTTGATCTAGGATTTTATATTCTTTTTTAACTCCAAAAGACCTTTAGACATCCAAACCATTCCTATTATACCACATCCCACAAATCCACATGTAGCTCTGCAAGCATCTAACGTAGCTTTGCACGCCGACAGGCATTCGATGGAGCCGAAAAGAACCCATTGGCTGATTTTCCTGCATTTCAAAAAAATCATCCCAACAGAGGCCACAACAAACTTTTGGGGCAGTACAATCACCGCATGCAACCTCGCGGGAGTACTATGTTGTTCTACACCCACCAAAGCAGACTTCAGACACTAGTGAGTTGGGCCATCCTTCCGTGCAATTAGAAAAGTCAGCCTTGAAAGCTAGCAGCAATCAGCCGTGGCCACGTCTGAATTAGCATGTTGATCATCACCATTAATAACATCATTGAATGTAGCTGCTTCTTCATCAGTATGGAATATTTTTTAGGATTATTACAACTCTCGTTGTGCTATGTTTGGTCTCGGTCGGTATGGCATATATAGAGGTGATATTGATATACCACTGGTTTCAGAATGCAAAACGTCCTAGACTCAGTCCCACATTATGAAAGTATTTACGAAAATGGTCAAGCAAAGGATAGAGAACGTTGGATTACAACAGAAGATGACTGTAAGTAAACAATCATATCTGAAATGATATTCACCATATCAAGTATACACCAAAAGTTAATCATCTGTTGTTAGTAGTGAAAAGTGAACAGGTTACTGAATACCTCCCAATGTTTATATGCTTAATACCTTACTTGATGGCTTCTGTAGAATGAAACATGTAAAAAATGTAGTAAAAGTGTACAGCTTGATGAGAGTTTATGGTGTAGTTCCTAATGTAGTGACTTATATATACAACTCTATGCAAATTTATCGCTTAGCAAAGAACAATGCAGGAGACTCTAGCTTTTTTCTTCAAGATGCTAGAAATGGGGTTGCTGCCAGATGCTATATATTCTTTCCTCTCCATAATGTAATTCCTAACTTATGATCATTTGTTCCATTCGTCTCCTTGCTTATTTTCTAATGAATTTGGTGATACGAGATGGGATGTGGTACAACAGGAAAGGTTTGGGATGTCTCAAGGTATTTTGGAGTTAGGAAAGAATATAAAACCCTAGATTAACAACGCAAGGTTAAAAAGTGTCTTTTTCTTAATTAAAAACTATTAAAACAAGTTAGACGCCTTTTTCTTACAATAGTAAGACGCCCTTAAGAATTAATATTAAATAATTACGCTCATTTTAATAATTTCAAATCTATTTATGCGCTTAATAGAAATTTTCCCAAAATAAAAATAAGGTCATTACCATTCATTCACTATTTGTTTATTAATGTGAAGTTTTTTCATATATTTTCTAATAAATCCATCACCAAACTATCTTCCCCGGCTTCAAACATTTCTATATTCTTCCCCCTTTCTCTCGTGTATCCAAAAAATTATCCAACTAAATCATAAACCCTTCTTCACCATAGACTTTGGCGGTTTGAAGTGTATTATTCTATATCCCATATTGAAAGATGAAAGGAAGTGTAATATTGCTCACTATATTAGTTTGGTGTGCTATTCATATTGCCAGATTTTATAATGGAACATTATCATATATGTGTAGTGGATCACTTTGGACCAATGATCACGTGTTCCTCGGTGGCTTTGGAAGTGCATTATTTATATCCCACTTCAACAGACGAAACGAGTATTGGTAGATCACTCATCATACACTAGTGAACACAAATGGGAAGCAGGGCGGGGAAAAGGGGGAAGCACGGCGGGGTTGTCCCGCCGTTACTTGAACCGCCGTGTTTCGCCTCGGCGAAGCACGGCGGGTAAACCCCGCTGTGCTACTCTTTTCCGATTTCGTAATTGTATAGCCTCATCCGGAAATAAACATTTCCGATTTCGGAAATGTCTAGCCTCATCCGAAAAGGTTTTGATTTGTGATATCCTTTCCGAAATCGTAAAGATGAATCACTGGCCGTGAGCTAAGAGATACGATATCGGAAACTTTTGTTTTTAAAATTGTTTACGGTGTCGGAAATGACTTTAAACGGACAATTATCCGATATCGTAAATAGGGGCCGAAGATTACTTTCCGGTAATCTTTCCGGGATCGTAAAGTTTAGTTAAAAATGTTCTGAAAATGAGTTTTCCGATACCGTAAATGGATGCCTGTGTTGATATTGTTTTCTTGTTTACGATGACGGAAATTTGTCTGAAAATACATTTCCGGACACACTTCTCGATATCGTAAAAATATTAAGCGGCTAATTTCCGAATTCGTAAATGTAGTTACTGGAGACCAATATGGTGGTCTGTTTACGAGCCGGACAACGTGCCGGGTTTATCACTGTTTTTTTTATATAAGGAAAACCACACTGCTTCCGATGTCGGAAACCACCCGAAAGATCTTGGGGAATTTTGTTATGGTTTCTGAACTCGTAAATGAGCCTGGGCGTGCCAAAAAAAATTTCTATTTTGATCCGGGGCGTGCCAAAAAAATTCCAATTTTGAATTTGCTTTACGCGATCGATGAGCGTCTAATCGAAATTAGATATAATAGCCATAATAAAGAACCTAATCCTTCAATATTGGCTTTAACGAGCCAAAAAATGCTTCATAGCAAAATGAATACACCTAGTAGTTGATTACACTATCTAGTGCACAATTGTAACTTACGCAGCTACGACGAGGATCACAATGATGTCGTTGTAGCCGGGTGCTCTATGCATGAAGCACACTCATCCAAAATGAAGCTTGCCAATGCACTCC
Organism: Sherardia arvensis; assembly: GCA_948330725.1. Classification (NCBI taxonomy): domain Eukaryota; kingdom Viridiplantae; phylum Streptophyta; class Magnoliopsida; order Gentianales; family Rubiaceae; genus Sherardia; species Sherardia arvensis. Next base: position 32,832,444 of record OX415235.1, read on the forward strand.
TTGCTACCTTCAACTCTTGCAAGGTGTATGGGGTATAATCATCGTCGAAAACCTGCGATTTGAAAAAGTAAAGCATGTTGGTAACACATTACAAGGATTTACATTAAATCAAATAAGGAATGGAAGAGTAAGCTCACACTATGAATGTTAAACTGTGAAAGCCGTGCACGTGCAACCACCCTCCATGCAAACATCATCGTGTAGTAAACGCATATCCAATCATTATCTTGGACCTTGTACTAATAGTGACAAAAGATACACAATTTAGGTCCTAATAAGGTACAAATTTGAGGAATAATAAGAATAGATTACCTTAATTTGGTAGAACCTAAATTTGGATGGTTTAGGATTTACGAAATTCAAGGCTTCCTTGATAATATCGTTAAATGAGTGGATTGGAGGACGGTTAAGTGGATCTATCCAACATACTTCTTTGAAGTTTGTGTTTATCGTCACCAAACACCAATGTTCGCTAATCCAGAAGATAATTTGTACATGAGAGTATAATGTTAGGTAAACACAAAATAAATCATTGAAATATATATAACTTACTTACTTTTCAAGGTATGGACAAATGAAGAAGTATTTTGTTCGATCTCCTAAGGCAACCTTCAAATAAGCTACCCTTTCCTCTGTTGAGTGGGTCCCCACTTGTACGGAGTCGGGGCATATGAAGCCAAGAAATGCCATTCCACGACTTTGTGCCAAATGATGCATTTGTCTATGATGAATTGTAAAGAAAGTGTTACTACCTATTCGATTGTAGTTGGAATATAAAATAATTATATTTGGAAAATGAAGACTTACAGTTGAACGAGGCACATTATCGTGGAGAGTAGCCTTTGAGGTCGCCATATATCGTCAAAGTCTTGCTTGCATAGTACTACTAATTTATCAACACCAAAAACCTCTTTTGGTGCGGGAAAGTTATATGTACTAAGAGAGGGATGTTTTGACAACTTGTCAAAGAGTTGGCGGATTGACGATGAAGGTTGGCTATCTTCAAATGGATGTGAAGGGGATGGAATTGTGGTTGGCGTCTTGGATTTAGTATATGGAGTTGTGGTTGGCACCTTGGATTTAGGAGATGGTATTTTGGTTGGCACCTTGGATTTAGGAGATGGAATTATGATTGGCACCTTGGATTTAGGAGATGGAATTGTGGTTGGCACCCTAGATTTCTCATTTCTAGTTGGTGGGCAAGGATTTTGTGGTTCCTTATCATCTTGACTAGGAATTTGTACTAATCTCCTAGGCCATAAGAGAAGTTCTCCCCTTGATTTGGAAACTAGTTTAGGTGGGCCTTTTTGAATCGGGACGTGGGCATCACCACATATCTCTTCTGTTATAGACACCTTAACCAAACCTATTGGAATCTTCTCCCCATGGTGTAATTTAATGGCCTCCTCATAATTTCCAATGGCTACTAATTTAGGGGGTTGGGTGGTACTCACATCGATGTACAAATTGCATGGACAAGTTACCTAGATATTGACATTGTAAGAGGAAATACCAATTCATTTTACCAATTCATTTTACACTAGATTATATGTCGGAGATTATAATCATCTAATTATATAAAATTGGCAAAAGAATAGCAAATAATTGGCACATAAGCATAAGAAGACTAACCTTTTGGGGAGTAGAAGTTTCGCCCCCACTTGCCGCGTCCAAGGGTGTTGTGACAAAGGGTGGACTAGGCACATTTAGTGGCTCGTCAATGTCATCTTGTAGAGGTTCGTTGCGCGACCCCGAAGAGGGGGGTTCCCAATCTTCACCTACATCCTCGAAATTGGGGGGTAAAATGATTCCATGTTTGCGAGCAAACCACTTAAAACCATTTTCCATTGTTGTTTTAATGGAATCAATTTCCTTCCGCACCTTCTTGTACTTGGCATCTTGCGCATTATTCGAGGCTAAAGGATGTTTACCAAACACATCCTTAGGTCGGACATGAGAACCATATCCCCTAACGGTTCTGGGATGATCGTCCCCCATCGCCTTATTCAAAATGTCACACCTTTCCGTAGGGGTGAATTTTCCATCGGCTTCCTCTTGTTTAGCCAATGCCTAATTTGAAAGTGGTTGAAACCATGAAAATAATTTGATTAGATAGATAAACAAAACATTTCTCTACTACATATCATACAAACACATTTTGTAATTGATTTACAATTTTTTTGGCAACTTCAAGAGTTTCGTCGGCTTCATAAACGCCACTAGGATTTTGTCTCAATATAAGGAACGACTCCCACCTCTCAATTTGGTCGGGATTCTTCCTAGTAGTGGTCTCCCTTGCCTCCTCTTCCGACATACCCTTGTCCATTTTTTGTTTAACACCATCTTCATATTCCTCCTCTATGAAGTCCTCCTCCGCTCCATAATATCCCGAGCGACTATAGTGACAAATCATTTTGTTTGATTTCGCTAGTTCTACCATATTAAGATGAGTGCCCTATTTTAAAAGCAACCAACATAAGTAGCAACATCGAACACTATAGTATAATTTGAATAGAAGAGAAAAAATTTTACATCGTCCAATAGCTCTCGTGCATGGATTTTGAAGATTTCCCAACTCTCGGGTTGAATGTACTTATACACCGTCCATGGCATGATGTTCTTCTTATTTCCATAGATGTACTCATTCCTTAGCATAGACCTATGTTGACGTGCACACTTCGAAATCTTTTGCAAAGTCACACGGTCTAACATCGCCATGTCGGGGGCGATAATAGTGAACGGTTCCTAAGTAATGAAACACATTATTAGTTGTAGATAGTATAATCCACATTATAATGCTCTCACGATTGTAAAACATGTAGTAAAATGCCATTAAAAAAACCACATCATGCCTTGCATTCTTCCAACAATTCTAATTTACGCTCCATCGGTACTTTGGTCCAATCGAACCATTTAATATCATGTCTTGTTCTTGCAATTTTACCAACCAAATTAGACCAATATTTACGCTCTACCCCTATGACTAATCCTAACCTATTGAATTCCATTAGAGTGGAAATACCCGCGTCCTAACGCCTTTGTATTTCTCGACATAAATTTCTAGGAATTTTTGTATCTACAACCAATTGCTCTTTTGTGGATGACTTGACCTTCTTCTTCGTAGGAATTTTCATTTTGTTTTGTTTACATGTAGGAGCCATGATTAACTACTTAATCACTAATACCAAGTACAGGCACTTGTCTACTAATTCACCTACAACTACAAAATTTCAATTTCACCGGCAATAAAATAGTTAGGGTGCATTTAACAAAATAAGGAGATATTAGTATAAAGATTTAGCTAACAAAGCAAAAGACAATAACATAAATGAACCCTAAAATAGATAATTAATGCATCAACTAGATTAGGGTTTGGATTTGATAATATTTGGTTACCCCATAACCCGTATGTTTGTTTGCATCGCACGTGACAAAGCAATACAAATGGGTTAATAAAGGTAACCAATTGTACCTCTAATTTGTAATGAAACACCCCCAAAGTAGTCGAACTTATAGAATAAATGTAGAATCTCAACTTTTTGTGAGGTTCTTTAGTTGGATTCTTTGATTTGGGTAGTGTGATATCGTACAATTGACAAGATATTGAGAGGGAAGAGTGGTAGGAGGAGAAATAATGAGGAAGAGACAAATGGGTTGGAAAGATAATGAATGAATGAACCCACGTGATGGGTTTTAGTCTGGTCTGATGCCGAAACGAGTGATTTACAAAATCGGAAATGTCACTCTTTTTAAATACAGAGTGATTTCCAAAATCGTAAACCAACTTTTCCGAAATACTTACGATGGAACAATTGGACCGGGTTGACTTTTCTAATCAGGCAGGTTGAACCATCTGAATCGGGTAATTTACGAGCTCGTATTCATGTCGTAATCATGTTTTCCGGATGGGACATACTCTTTACGATATCGTAAACCATCCTAAACAGAAATCTTTACGAGCCGGAAGCCTATCCGGGTTTGGCACTGGCTTTTAATTCTCACAATTTAATTTGTGACAGCTTACCCATTCCGAAAACGTAAGTGGGCCGAAATTAGTTTTTCGGACAGTGCACTATATTTACGAAATCGTAAATCACCCGAACTAATCATGTTTACGAGCCGGAAGGGTATCTGGGTAATTCACTGGAATATAATTATCAGCAATTAATTTTATTTAGATTATCTGTTACGAAATCGGAAAGTGACCCGTTAAATTCAATTTTCCCAATTCAACTAATTTCCGGACCCGTTTACGAACTCGGAAATAGTATGAATGTGGTTGCGGGTGATTTACGATTTCGGAAACACAGAATGGTATATATAGTCAACTGCGATTTTGTGATTCAGAAAAGCCCCAAATCACAAAAACTCAAACCCTACCACCCGATTCAATCAATTCCGGCGACATAATCATGCCTCCAGCCAGGCCTAAGCACAAAGCTAAGAGGGGCGCCCCAACATCACCCGAATCACCATCCCCACCACCAAACCCTAAGCCGAAGAAGCAGAAATCGAAGAAGCCCCCCACCCCACCTGAAATTGAAACCGAGTCAGACTATGATGAGATGGCTGGGTTGGAGACTACCAGCGAGGAGGAGGCTGAGGGTACCCATGGAGAGGATGGGGGATATGCGGAAGAGGATGAGGTGGAGGAGGAGCCGCTAAATGTGCCGGTAAAGCTCGGGCGGCGTGCGCAGCGGCATGAGCAAGGTGGGGATGAGCACCAAAGGCAAGGTCACAGCCAGCGCTTTTACGATCCAGTGGCCGAGGAGAACTACGTGAAGTGGATAAGGCGTGGCATGTGCGACTCAAAGGTGCTAAAATCGGAGATCATATCTTTTGGTTTACGATATCGTAAACATCTCGGACAAACGCACTGTCCATAGTTAAATAATATTTCAGGAAATATGATTTATTTACTGGGTTAAAAACTAATGAGGGTCATTTCCAAACTCGTAAACAACCCGATGCACACAAAATGTTTTTGGTGGTAATGAAGGATCTAGTGGGGTTCTAAAGGGAGAATGGGTTGATATTCATAGGGTTGTGGTGCTCCATTTATGAAAAAGATTTTAGAGTTCCTAGTAAAAAAGTAAAGACATTTTTACCTTTTCAAGATAACCTCATGCAAACCCCCAAAAAAAGTTAATTCCTTATGGAATTTGAAAGGTTATACTGAATTTTGTTTAATGTTATTTCAGATTTTTTGATTTTTGATTATTTTTTAATGTTATTTCATCAAATCAAACTATACTAAATTGAAAGTATTGAAAATGGTATTTTTTTTTTACATCTTGAAAAAAATAGCATGTGGTAAATAATAATAAAAAAAGAGCATGTGCTAAATAATAATTCTTGAAAAAAAAAGAGCATGTGCTAAATTATTTGATTTTCGACAAGATTAATGTTGATAAATAAAGACCAATTTACGGCTTCGGAAATTAGCCGGATGAAGTGTAATTTTATATTTCCGATTTCGTAAATATTATTGGGGAAAAATTGGTCCTATTGCTAGTGATTTACGAAACCGGAAATAGGAATGGGGGTAAATGAACGTCTTGTCATGTAATTTACGAAACCGTAAAGCGTTAGAATATGATAAGCGGCTGGTTTACGACATCGGAAACGGGAGACAATATAAAACAGAAAACAACTTATGTGCAGTCTTTTGTCCCAAATCAGATAAAATCAAAACTCAATCTCCACCTTCAACGCCAATCTAGAGTCACCAATCAGCCGTCCAAATCCATCAAGCTCGGCTTTTTACCACATTACCAGTTCCGACATCGCAAACCCATGGCACCCAAGAAGTCAAAATCCAAGGCTCTACGAATCCAGGATGAAGAGGAGGTCGACTACGATGATTCGATATTTTTCTCCAAGGCTCACGAAGAGAGGTATGAGTACATTCGTGATCACTGCAATATTCTTAAAAGTTTTTATGTTGATCGTGATGATGTGGAGGATTTGTTGCTTGGTAATGTCGTAGAAACCCTAGGTAAACACTACTTGACTGATTTAGTGTTTAATAGTAGTGAGACTTATACTGAGGAGGTATGTCAGTTTTATGGAAATTTGCATGAGATGAAGGACGGTACTTGCACGACTGGGGTGAATGGTATGAGCATAGAGGTTAGTAGGAGTATGATAAACCGGGTTTTAGGCTGTCCTTACCGGAAACTGGAGGAATGCCACCCTCAGAAACAAGATGGCTGTGAGGATCGTGGGCCAAGTCAACAGGTCATGCCACTTAGTCAAGGGCAGGCCCAAGAGGCCCAGTGATGCTGCGGGAATGGACGACTAGCATGGGCCGGCGCGGGCACGTGCCAGGATCACCAGAGGCCCATCAGTGTGCCTAAAACCCTAGACATTGAACCTTGGCATGAGATATAAAAGGAATGAGCAGAAGAGAAAGGAAGGTAAGCTCACAAATACTATTGAAAAGGATAGATCACAAACACTGTCAACCGACTGACTTTGGCATCGGAGCGGGAACGGCTATCGCCCTCCCCGTGCTGACCTAGCCATTCCCTTTCCCCGTGCAGGTAGCCTGTTGACAGCTCCGTTCAAGGAGAAGCTCATATTTGTGGCCGTAACATTGGCGCCATCTGTGGGGATCCTTATTATTCTTACAGCCTACGCACTCAATCGATGAGTGGAGAAACCAGCAGCCAGATCCCGCCCCTGACCGATCTGACGGGACGCGAGGACGATGAAGATGAAGAGCTCGACCAATAATCGGTCAGGCATCCCGCCGTTCGCCGGCTGTCGAGCCAAGTGGTGGGACCGGAGTCAACGCCGAACCCTACCCTGGGGGAAGCAAAGGAGAGCATGGATCTGCTCCAGCGCATCATCAACTCCCAAGAGCGCATGGCCAACCAGATCCACGAGTTGCAGAGTCTGAGCGCTAGAGCGGGAAAGATCACCCCGAAGCGCCTGTTCCAGGGTGTCAACACGATGAAGCAGAAGGCGCCCGACGAGTCAGAACCGCCGGCGCAGGGCGTGGAGAGAAACCCCATCCCGATCACCCATGATGATGAGGACTCAGGGGAAGATGAAGACCCAGAGCAGGTATGGGCGGTCTCGTACATTCACAAGCCGAAAGTCCCGCCGCGAGTTCCTGTTCACCGGCGCCTCACCGTGAACTGGACCCCGCCGGAGGGAGAGAAACTCCGAGGAAGCCCGTTCACCCGGTCGGTGATGGAGTTCGTGGCCGAATCGAAGATCCGTATCCCCCCAAACTTGGGGTCATACGACGGTTCAACGGACCCGGCCGACCACATCCATACCTTCACGACGTCCATGTCGACGTACAGCACTCCCGAGCCAATCTGGTGCCGGGCGTTCGCCACAACCCTCAAGGAGGCGGCGAGGCTGTGGTTTGCCAATCTGGAAAACGACAGCATTTCTAACTTCGCGAAGCTGGAGGACCTTTTCCTGACGCGGTTCATGCAGAAGAAGAAGTTCGCCCTCACCACACAGGACGTGTTGCGGATCAGGCAACGGTCGGGCGAATCGCTCATGGACTACTACGAGCGGTTCATCATCGAGTGCAACAAAGTGGAAGATAGGCTGGACGAGAAATGGCTGGTCGAGATTTTCGTGCAAGGGTTAACCCATACCCTCTTGAAGGTTCGGCTGTCGAAGAAGCTTGTTTTCACGTTGTACGAGCTCCACATCAAAGTCGAGGAGTACCACAGAGGTGACAAGGCCACCAAGGACATAACCTCTGGAGGGGAGTCAAGGAAGGACAAGTCGAGAGGGTCTGTGAAGGATCGGCTGGGTAGCAGAGAAGAACCGTCGAAGGACAGATCCTTCACGCCTTTGACCAGAACCCCGAAGCAAATCTTCATGGCCGTGGCGGATCAGGGGATTCTCCCGGTCCCCCGCAAGATGAAGTTACCGCCCTCCAAGAGGGACATGACCCTTTACTGCGACTACCATGAGGATCACGGCCACGACACCGACGAATGCATACACCTCAAAAGAGCCATTGAATCCTGCCTCAAGCGGGGACATCTCAAGAAGTATGCCAAGGAGGCCCGGGAGTACAACAGGGAAGAGTACTCGTCGCGGTCAGGTGAACGACGGACTGAACGAGGAAGCGAACGTGGAGGTGAACGGTCGCGCGATCGGTCGACTGGACCCAGGTCCAAGGAAGTCGCTCGGGCCGAGAAGAAGGAAGAGTCGGGAAAGAGGCGAAGGTATGAGGACATTTCCTCGCAGGATGAAGAACCAGCCGCTCCCACCAGCGCGATACTCGCTATCATCGGGGGGAACGCAGGAGGAGCCACAGAGTCTCAGAGGAAGGCGCGTTGCCGCAAGACGCCCGAGCCGACGCCTATGTCAAGGAGGCTGACGCCGGAGGAGGTGATCACCTTCAGTTCCGAGGATCCTGTCCCAGACCGACCTGCTGGGGGCGACGCCGTGGTCATCACGGTGCAGATCATGGACAAGTTGGTGCACCGTGCCTACGTCGACGGTGGCAACTCGGCGGAAATCATGTATTGGCACTGTTTCGAGAAGCTGGACGAGAACACGCGCAAAGGATTGGCCTCGACGGCCACGCCGTTGGTAGACTTTGCGGACTGGACTGTTTGGCCAGAGGGGATCATCACCCGTGGCGGTCGGGACGACCCCCCGCAGGAAAATTGTGGACCTTGAGTTCATCGTGATCAAGGCGCACAGCCCATACAACTTGATACTCGGCAGGCCGGCACTGGCAGCCTTGAAGGGGATCGTGTCCACCCTCTATCTATTGCTGAAGTTTCCCACGAGGGAAGGGATAGCGACGGTACGGGGCGATCAGCAGAAGGCTAGGGAGTGCCACTGGGTGGCTCTCAGAAAGAGGAAGAACCCCGAGGAGCCGTCCGGACAACCGTCAGACAGGACGTCCGGCAGAACGTCGGCTCGAAGGGTGCAAATGGTATCCCCGAAGGAAAGAACCATCGTCGAAGAGTTGGGGAGCGAGGTAGAAACCGTGTACCTACATGGGGACCAAGCGATACCCATACAGGTCGGAGCGAGCGTTCCTGAGGAGGTGAAGCAGTCGATGGTCAGGGTGCTGGAGAAACACGGGGGCGTGTTCGCGAGGAAGCCGTCGGACATGACCGGGATCTCCCCAGAACTTGGGATGCACTCGTTGAATATCAACCCCTCACACAGGCCGGTCATCCAGAAGAGAAGGCCCTTGTGCCCCGAGAGGAACGAAGCGGTCAATAGGGAGGTCAATGAGCTCGTCAACGCAGGAATTCTTGTAGAGGTACCGTATCCGGTCTGGCTAGCCAACCCCGTTTTGGTCAAAAAACAGGACGGCAGTTGGAGGATGTGCGTCGACTACAAGACCCTCACCAAGGCATGCCCGAAGGATTGCTACCCAACTCCGGCCATCGATCAGAAAGTGGATGCGCTCGGAGGTTTCCCGATCAAGTGTTTCTTAGACGCGTACAAGGGCTACCACCAGATCCCGATGAGGCCCGAAGACGTGAATAACACTGCTTTCATCACCGAGAGAGGAGCTTTCGCTTACAGAATGATGCCGTTCGAACTGCGAAACGCGGGGGCCACCTATCAAAGGGTGGTCGATCGCGTCTTTCGGGAACAAGTGGGACGCAACGTCGAAATCTACATGGATGACATGGTCATCAAGAGCAAAAGTTTCGGTGATTTGATCAAGGACGTGGACGAGACATTGGCATGCTGAAGGAGATAGGGATGAAACTGAACCCGGCGAAGTGCCAGTTCGCCGTCGGGTCAGGGAAGTTCCTAGGTCACATGGTTTCGAACAGCAGCTTGAACGTCAACCCGAATAAGGTGCAAGCGGTCGTGGACATGCCTGCCCCCAGAACGGTGAAGGACATCCAGAGCCTCAACGTGAAGTTGGCCGCGATGAACCGTTTCTTGTCTCGGGCGGCGGAGAGGTCGCTACCTTTCCTGAAGGTTCTCAAGGGGTGCGTCGGCGCGGCTGGAGCCATCCAGTGGGGGCCCACAGAGGACGAAGCGTTTCAAGAGTTGAAAGAGCACCTCAAGGTGCTGCCGACTTTGTCGCCCCCAGAAAGCGGAGAAACCCTTTTTCTGTACCTGGCCGCGGGATCGGAAGTGGTCAGTGGAGCATTGGTCCGAGAGGAAGGCAAGGTGCAACGCCCGGTGTACTACGTGAGCAGGGGGCGGAAATCAGGTATACTGATCAGGAGAAGTTGGCCCTCGCCCTCATCCACTCGGCAAGGAGGTTGAGATCATACTTCCAAGCCCATCCTGTGGTCGTCTTGACAAACGAGCCCCTGAAGGCGATCTTAGCTAAGCCGGAATCATCGGGGAGATTGGCCAAGTGGGCTGTTGAGCTTGGAGAACACGCCATCCAGTACGCCCCCAGGAAGGCGATTAAAGGACAAGTGATGGCGGACTTCTTAGCGGAAATCCCCTCGGCGACGAAGGTCACGATCGTGGACCTGGTGACGGAGGCGGCGGACGTCCCGATCCGGACCCGGCGTCAGGAGGACAGGATGGATTGGTGGAAACTCCACGTGGACGGCGCGTCGGGCGTTGAGGGAGCGGGAGCCGGCTTAATTGTCACGGACCCCGACGGACAGGAGACCACCTACGCCCTGAGGTTCGAGTTTCCGGCAACGAATAACGAGGCTGAGTACGAAGCACTGATAGCGAGGATGGAGATTGCCAAGAGATTGGGGGCGAACAAGCTGGATGCGTATGGCGATTCGGCCTTGGTGGCCAACCAGTTCAGCGGAACCTATCAGGCGAAGGAGCCGTCGATGCAGAAGTATTTGGCGAAGGTGAAGGCGCTGGCCACATCGTTTGAAGATTTCGACGTCACCCGGGTTCCCCGTTCAGAGAACACCCGACCCGACGCGCTCAGCAAGCTGGCTTCGACCGCCAGTAGTCACTTGTCGAAGGGGGTGCTGGTGGAAACGTTGGCCGCAAGATCAACGAAAGGCCAGGAACTGCTGGCCATCTTGACTGAACCCCCCAGCTAGATGACCCCGATCAGGGAGTTCTTGTTCAGCGGACATACACCGGACGACGTTGGCAAAGCGAGACAGCTTGAGAGGAGAGCCTTGGAGTTCGCCTTGAAGGACGGAGTACTCTACAAGAAGGGATATTTGCAACCCTGGCTGAGATGTATTTCCCCTAGGCAGGCGGACAGGCTGTTGGCGGAACTGCACGAAGGGACATGTGGGAGCCATCAAGGGGCGAGGACATTGGCCTTGAGGGCCTCGCGGGCTGGTTTTTACTAGCCGAACATGAGAGCCGACGCCGACGAACTGGTGAAGAAGTGCGTCAAGTGCCAAGCCCACGACAGGGTGTTGCATTCCCCAGGAGTGCCGATGAAGAGTATCTCAGGCCCATGGCCATTCGCCAAATGGGGAATAGATATAGTTGGTCCGTTCCCCGTGGCGACGGGAAGGAGGCGTTTTCTCGTTGTGGCGGTAGACTACTTCACCAAATGGGCGGAAGCCCAGGCGGTGGCGAGCATCACCGGCAAGCGAATGACGAACTTTGTATGGAGGAATGTGGTGTGCCGGTTCGGACTGCCCCGAACCATCGTGAGCGACAACGGGAAGCAGTTTGAGGGGGAGCCGTTCAAGTCGTGGTGCTCCCAGCTGGGGATCGAGCAAAGGTTCACTTCGGTGGCACACCCCCAAGCGAACGGATTGACGGAACGCACCAATGGGATAATCATCCAGGGACTGAAGCGGCGACTGGATCAGGCCAAAGGGAACTGGGTGGAGGAGCTCCCGTTGGTATTGTGGGCATACAGGACCACACCCCGGGCGGCCACGGGGGAATCACCATACCGCCTGTGTTATGGGAGCGAGGCGATCATTCCCCCAGAAGTGATCGTGCCATCGCCGAGACTCGCCAAGCCGTTGGCTGAACCGGAGAACGAGGAAGAAATTTGAGCCAGCCTGGACGAGCTCGAGGACCGGAGGGAGAAGGCAGCGCTGACGGAGGCGGCGTACAAATCTTACGTTGAGCAGCGATACAACAGCCGTGTCCGGAACCAATCATTGAAGGTGGGCGAGCTCGCCCTCCGGAAGAATGAGGCCAGCCGTGCCGAGGAAACGAAGAAGCTGGACGTAACATGGGAAGGGCCGTACCAGGTGGCGGAGGTGCTGGGCGACGGGGCGTACAAGCTCCGCACTCTGGCAGGAGAACCGGTTCCCCGCACTTGGAACATGAGAAACCTCCGAAAGTTTTACGGATGACCAGGTATCAACCTGAATACTTATGTATATGTAGACAGTAAGCCTTAACCTGTGGGCGAGGAAAACACTTTTGGTCGGGTTCTCGACGCGATCATCCTGCCCCCGTTCACTTGCTCGGCGGGGGAATGATCGTCAGGGGACTCACTTTTCTTCTTTTGTGGCAAGTAATGTGAAGCAGGCTTAGCGGTATGAATATTGTCTGGGCACACATCAGGCGACATAACTGAGCTCGTTGCCCCCAAGAATCACCTGGGGGCTCAGCCGCCTCAGTCGCCCGACGTCCAAATGGACAGGTGAGCCCGACGATGAACCCGATGGCAAGCGCCGCGGGTTGTCGAGGCGACACTTAACTAATTTCATTCGCTGGCCGACATAACTGAGCTCGTTGCCCCCAAGAATCACCTGGGGGCTCAGCCGCCTCAGTCGCCCGACGTCCAAATGGACAGGTGAGCCCGACGATGATCCCGACGGCGAGCGCCGCGGGTTGTCGAGGCGACACTTAACTAATTTCGTTCGCTGGCCGACATAACTGAGCTCGTTGCCCCAAGAATCACCTGGGGGCTCAGCCGCCTCAGTCGCCCGACGTCCAAATGGACAGGTGAGCCCGACGATGAACCCAACGGCGAGCGCCGCGGGTTGTCGAGGTTACACTTAACTAATTCCGTCCGCTATTCGGCATGATTGAGCTCACTGCCCTCAAACCGCCTGGGGGCCCAGCCGCATCAGTCGCCTTGGCGATGGCACTCATCAGGATGAGCCCGACGGTAAGCCCGACGGCAAGTTCCGTGGGCGCCTAACTAAGTTGACGGTGCCACTGGCCTCGCCGACCGAGCTCGTTGCCCTCAGGACGACGGAGGGCACGGCCGCACCAGTAGGCCCGAGGGTCAAATCAACGTCCAGACGAACGACCCACGTCGACTCCGCCACCATCAACCCGCACCGATGGACTAGTGGGGAATGACGGGGAAGAACAAAGGACACAACGTCATAAACGTCAAAAAGAGAGGTTTTGTTACCAAACGTCGGAATAAAGAAATCCAAAAGTAAATAATATCCAAACAGGGCAGAAGGTAAGAGAAATTATCAGAAGTAGCAAAGAAAGGATGAAGCCACAGATGGCATAAAACAACGCCACGCAGGGCGGATCATTCAGAGCATTCAGTTGCCGCCGGTCTTCTCACCGTCGTCCTCCACCATAGGCTCATGCGCCGGCGCCTCGTCCACCAACCCGGCCTCCTGGAGGTCATCCAACAGGTCATCAGGCGCGTCCTTCTCGGCGGCCATGGCAACCTCTTCGACCGGACCCTTGCCGGATGGGTGAGTCGTCGACGCGGCAGAAGGTGGCTGGGGTTCAGAACGCTGAGGAGGAGTCCACCCCATAATCGCCTCAGGCGACATCTCCGCAGACAACTCAGAGAAGTATTCTGTAAATAAATACTTACCAAAGACAGAAAACAGCTCATCCAGTGAGCGGCTGAACCGAGCAGCGTCACCCTCGTATATCTCATCCAAGTCGAAGGAGCGGTAGACCGCCCGGCGAAAACGACGGCGCACGTTGTCACTTGAAGCCACCTTGAGGAAGACATCGGGGAGACCGACCTCGATGGCCCACTTGTACTTGGCGACGGCAGCGGCGATTCGAGAGTCGTGGCCGGCGATAGCCTCCTCAGCACTCTACAGCTTGGCGTGCATCAGATCGAGCGTCTCCAGCTGAGCCTTGGCCTCCTTCAGCTTCCCGTTAGCCGAGTCCCGTTCGGCGGCGGCAGCCTCCTTCTCGACCTTGAGAGTGGCGACAGATGCAGTCAGCTCGTCCACTTGGGCCTGGAGATCGGCCGGATTAACGGCGGCACGAGCGTCCAACTCCACGATCATCTGCTCCTGCTTCCGGTTGAGGTCGCGAGCGGCCTCCAGAGCTGCCTGACAGGAAGCGAGCTGGCCGCGGGAGCGGTACGCCTCACAGTGCAAACGGCCCAGCTCATCCCTTAGGGAGGCGGAAAGCGGAAAGGCAGGCCATCTGGGAGTTCGAAGAGAGTGGCCATTAAACAAAATGCGATCTCAAATAGACGCGAGAAAAGAAACAGAAGGAGAAGGATCATACCTCCAGACTAGCCGAGTCGAACCGGTCCATGAGACTGGCGAAGCTGTGAAAGTTGACCAGGGGGTTCGCGCGCCAGGCCTCGAGGTGACCCCTGGAGAAGGCTGAAGCCAGAAAGTCGGCACGACCCTTCGGAGTAGTCAGCGCTGGTCCGGCCGGAGGATGCAGAGACTCCGCCCTGAGAAGCTTGTTGCGGTGCAGCTCATCGGGAGGAGGCAGGGACGTCCCCTCGAAGGCGATCTCGACACTCATCGAGTCAGCCGGCCTCTTGTGGGGGTTCCTGTGGTCACCCGAGTCATCGCCCTCCAAGTTGATGAAGTCGGGACGCATGACGTTAGGCTCGGAGACGTCTAGTTGAGACTCTGAGTGTTGAGCGCGACTGTCGGCAAGAGCAGATGCGGACGAGCGGGCCTGGCGACGTTCGGATCGGCGGCGATAGTTGTCCATGTCGGAGTTGGCGAGCTGAGCGTCCGTTGGATGTCGGGATGACTGTCGGTCTCACCGTCAATGATCCGGGAAGCTGTGCGACGTTACAGACAAAGAAGAAAGAGGAATCAGTAGAACGGTATGATTGAACAAAACAGAAGTGACAAAAGAAAGGAAAAGCAAAAACACGGCTAAACGCTGGTCGACCTTCCCCCGGATCCTCGGTAGACGGGACTGAGTGTATCGGCGACTTCATCAACACGTCAAGCCGACAGTGGGGGAGTCCACACTGGCTCAAGAGTTCGTCGGAGTTCACGGCCGTCCACAACATCGTGCCCTGTTTCAGCTTGCGAACCTCTGGATCCAACACGGCCGCCTCCCCGTCGCTGGGACGGAGCCCCCGAGTCGCCGGATCACCCACCGTGTATCTGACCCGACTTGCACGAGGGCCCCATACCAGGTTGTTGTCCACGTATACGAACTTGGATGCCCAACCGGACTTCTTCGGCCTCCTCTGGAGCAGAGACTTTCCCGCCGCCGGCCGGAACTTGATATGACGGTAGCCCTTGTCCACACATGGGTAGGCGAATACCCTGAGCAGGGGCAGCGTGAGGACCACCTGCTGGCGGGAACACACGATCTGGAAACCGATCAATGCCTTGACGGAATTAGGTTGAAGGTAGCGCAGATCGAGCCCGAAGAAGGCCAGTGCTTGCTTGAAAAAGCCGGTCAACGGGAGGCGCAGACCGCAGGAGAAGAGGTAATCACAGTAAACGGCGGTAAAACCCTCAGGGGCCTCCGCCACCAACTGCCCAACCTCCGGGAGGCGGATCCGCACCTCCAAGTCCGTAAATTGCAGGCCGACGGTGTGACGGCACCGCTCTCGGAAACCGTCGACATCGCCGGCCGTCGTAGTACTGCCCAGCCCAGGTCCCATGCGTCGGAGAGCCATCGAGGATAGACCGAGGAATTGGGGAAGGTCGCCTGAATTAAAGGAGTTGCAGAGAAGGGAGAATACCTGTAAGAGAGCAGAAGAGCGCAGCGATATGATGGTTCGGAGTTAAGACAGAAGGAGAAGATGAAAAGGGGGGATTACTTTCAAACAAAAGAAGGCAGATGAGGAATTAAGGCTGCGTGGGGAGTCGTGATCGAGGCGGGCCCACGCACCATCGAGAAGAGGAGACGAGGGACACGCGTTCGACATGCATTAAAGGCGAAGGTTAAAGCTGCGCGCGTGAGGTCACAACAGCCAGGTCCTCGCCTCTTCAGTTCTTCGCCCGCATTTGTCAACACGGCCTCGCACTTGGGGGGACTTGTGAGGATCGTGGGCCAAGTCAACAGGTCATGCCACTTAGTCAAGGGCAGGCCCAAGAGGCCCAGTGATGCTGCGGGAATGGACGGCTAGCATGGGCCGGCGCGGGCACGTGCCAGGATCACCAGAGGCCCATCAGCGTGCTTAAAACCCTAGGCATTGAACCTTGGCATGAGATATAAAAGGAAGGAGCAGAAGAGAAAGGAAGGTAAGCTCACAAATACTATTGAAAATGATAGATCACAAATACTGTCAACCGACTGACTTTGGCATCGGAGCGGGAACGGCTGTCGCCCTTCCCTTGCTGACCTAGCCATTCCCTTTCCTCGTGCAGGTAGCCCGTTGACAGCTCCGTTCAAGGAGAAGCTCATATTTGTGGCCGTAACAATGGCCCTTAAAATTTCCATTACAAGGGGCGTATTCCAGATAAGCCCGATGAGATGCACGGCCTAAACAAAGTATCTTTGGCTGAGAAGTACTTTGGGCGCCACAACTCCAACCCTGGAGCTGCAGCCAACAAGTTCAACACAAAGTTCATGACTTTAGAGGACCGTGTTTTGTATGAGATCGTGCACAAGTCCATAGTGCCAAGTGCAGGTTATTCCACAGAGCCAAACACCACAACTGCCATGGAGTTCTTCTATCTTGCTGAGAACAAATTGACAAACCCTGGGTACACCATCTTGGAGCATATGAAAATGGTGGTGAAGGGAAAAAATCCCCGGGATAATATACCCCCTGGTAGTTTTATTACTCTTTTTCTCACCGGAAGCTTTATGTTGTCGTACCAGAAACCATTCCCATTTAGTTCTACGTCGGGTATTAGGTCGGAGAAGTTAGACCTAGAGTATTTTGACAGTAGAGGGATGGTGGTGTTTGATGGAGCTTGGATGAACAAGCCACCCAAAACAAAGAACAAGATGATGCAAAATGTTGAGAAGCAAGGTAATATT
The DNA here is from genome assembly GCA_948330725.1 of Sherardia arvensis. Taxonomy (NCBI): domain Eukaryota; kingdom Viridiplantae; phylum Streptophyta; class Magnoliopsida; order Gentianales; family Rubiaceae; genus Sherardia; species Sherardia arvensis. The sequence continues at coordinate 32,849,454 of OX415235.1, forward strand.
CTTTAACATTTGTTTGTTTTTCAGAATTTCTTGTTAGTTTTTACTGTTATTAATATTCTTTAATATTTTTATGGCAGAAATCGATGAGAATGTGGGGTGGAAACAATTATACAAGAAAATGAAGTCAAAAATCCCTGATTTCTTGTACGTGAGCAAGGAAGCGCGGTTGGCTGAAAAGCAGCAGCGCGCTATTCATAGAGCCGAGCGCGAGGCGATGATGCGGGGAACGGGTGGTGGTGAAGCGGGCGGCTCACAATCGAGGCCGGTTACGGGTGCCGAGGCAGATGAGGCACATGCAGACCAACTTCCGGCTGATGAAGACAAACATGATGAAGACAAAGATGACAATGATGTGATGAAGCATATTGTCTTCTAAGTAGTTCAATTGTTGTTAGTCTTGAAACATCTTTTCATTTGAAATTCAATGATACAATGATATTCCAATCAATTAAGATCACTCTTTGTTATGTTATGGTTTTTAATTTGATCACTCTTTCTTATTTCAATTTTAAAATGTATCTCATACAAGTTCCTGATTTTCAACTTTTTTTAAGAGTAAATGAGTGGTTTCCGAAACCGTAAATAACACGAAACACTTTTTAGGATACATTTCCGAAATCGGAAATAACACGACTTTAAAAACTTTACGAGCCGAAAGCCTTTTTGGGTAATCCACTGGATTTTAAAAAAGGCACAAACTAAATTCCAGTTTAGTGTATTCCGAGTTCGGAAATAAGCCGGGGAAGAATAGAATTTTTCCAGACAAAATGAAACCCGTATACGATATCGGAAATGGGCCGGAAGAAGAAAGTTTATGAGTCGGAAGGGCATCCGGGTATGCCACTGGAGCTAGCTACGTAATATTTCAGGAATCATGATTTATTTATTAGATTACAAAACCATTTCCGATAGCGTAAATTGTCCACTTTAGTGTTTTACGATTTCGGAAATTGGACGGAAAATGTGTCACTTAAATGAAACTAGCCAATTTATTGGGTTTTCACAGTTCTAATTACACTAGGAGTACCCCTACAAGGCTAAATAACATAAGAACACAAATTCTATTACAATATTAGACTTAATATATATTAAATGCTCTAGAGCGATCTGTCTTACATTTACGAAACGCGCACCTTTTTGCTCTTCGACCCCTTTGCCTTAGGTGGTTGTTTTTTCTTTGGTATCCCCCGCTCATCAAACCACTGCCCTTCTTCATGATCCAACCTGCACTGGTAACGGCGGAGATTTGCTGCAGTTTCATGTAAGTTTATATTGTCTTCACCATCAAAGGCTATCTTAAAGGTATCAACATCGTTCAAGCATTCTTCTTGACTCTCTCCACCAATAAATGCTCTCTTCCCGTTCAGTACAATCTCCTGGTGAACAGAAGTAGGGTCCTTCACGTTGAACACTTGGTCGGTCTGAGTCGATAGAATTAAGGGATCCGACTTATACCCAACTTTCCTCCGGTCAACAATGGTTAGGCCTAATGGATCAGGAACAAATCCCGTGCCTGGATCAATCCAGTCACACTTGAATACAACCACCTTCAGTCTCACATAGTTCAGCTCCCATATGTCTGTGATTGTTCCACAAAACCGGTTGTCTTCATACACGCCCTGCCTTAACTCATCAGTAATCAAAGAAACACCACTGTTCTGCGATATGCGCTGCCCATCAACTGTCTTCGTACTAAATGTGTAGCCATTCACATCGTAGCCCCTGTATGACAAAAACGCACCCATCGGTAATCTAGACAACCACTTAACTTCCTCAGAATGATCTCCGACTTCCACCGTCTTCCTAAGCCACTCAACAAATGTCCTCGTGTGCTCTTCATGGACATATTCAGGTTCTAGAAGCGGCATCAATCTCCTTATTTCATCCATGTGAAGATCAACATAGGGAACCACGGCCTTATGGTTACGAAGCACATATAGATGTGCAACCTTCAACTCAGCAGTAGTGGGCGTGACATATTTTCCACTACTAAATGCATGGCCTTCAATCCTGTCTGCATGCCTGTTCTTCGGGACACCTACAGTCTCAACATCATCGAGGTACGCGGTGCAGAATTCTATTGACTCTTCAGTTACATAACGCTGAACTATACTGGCATCGGGCCTGTATCTGTTCTTCACAAAATGCTTGAAAATCTTCATGTAGCGCTCGAAAGGGTACATCCATCTCAAAAACACAGGACCACAACACTTGATCTCACGCACAAGATGAACTATAAGATGCACCATTATATCGAAAAATAAGGGCGGGAAGAACATTTCCATCCGACACAAAATTTCGACAACCATTTCTTGTAGTTTATCTAGTCTCGCTCGGCTAATATTCTTTCTACAGATGGACTTGAAGAACATGCACAAGCGGCTTATGCAGCGTCTAACATGTGGTGGTAGGGACGTGCGCAGAGCAATGGCATTCAATTCTTGCATCAAAACGTGGCAGTCGTGCGATTTGAGTCCCGCGAGTTTCACCTCATCAACATTCACACACCGACTAATGTTGGACGAGTAGGTACTAGGTACTTTAATGTCCTTCAGACTTTGACAAAATTTCTTCTTCTCTGAATCAGACATGGTGTAAGAGGCCGGCGGCAAATATGTCTTGCCATTTTCCTTCACGGGGACCAAGCCCGGTCTAACACCCATTTCCTCCAAATCCATCCTGGCTTTCAAGCCATCCTTACTCTTCCCCGGGATGTCTAGTAATGTTCCAATCAGACTCTCGCAAACATTCTTTTCTATATGCATAACATCTAAACAATGTCTAACCTCCAAGTCTTTCTAGTAAGGCAACTCGAAAAAGATTGAAGATTTTTTCCATACACCATTCACTACTGGCTTCTTCCTATTCTTTCCAAAATCATTGGGAATGTCCTTCACAGATTCATACACGCTCTCACCACTCACAGGCGTCGGTGCATCCCTCTCATCAACCGCTCCATCAAACCACTTCTTGCACTTACGGAAGGCATGCTCATGATTTAGAAATCTCATGTATCCTAAATAAACTGTTTTCCTCCCATGCTTAAGTTGTACGTGACTAGTGTCCATCTCACAAACTGGGCAAGCAAAATGCCCTTTAACAGAGTAACCTGCCAAATTACCTAATGCAGGGTAATCATTAATGGTACAAAATAGCATAGCTCTCATGTCAAACCACTCTTCCCGGTATCCATCATAAGTCCATTTCTCAAAATACCACAACTTCCTAAGATCTTCAATTAGGGGCGCAAGATAAAGGTCAATGTCGTTACCTGGTTGTTTTGGAACTGAGATCATAAGTGATAGCAGAACGTACTCGCGCTTCATAGTTAACCAAGGTGGTAAATTGTAAATCAAAACCATCACGGGCCACAAACTATGGGTGCTGCTCAGATCTGCAAAGGGATTCATACCATCTGTCGACAAACCTAACCGCAAGTTACGCGGCTCATTACCAAATTCAGGGTACAACTCATCAATATGCTTCCACTGATCACAATCAGAGGTATGGCGAATCACATCGTCATCGGGCTGATTCCTATCTGCATGCCAAGTTAATTTTTCGCATCTTCCTTATTAGCGAATAAACGCCTCAACCTAGGTATGATGGGGAGGTACCACACAACTTTAGCAGGACTCCTTTTCTTTGTTCTAGGCGCCGTCTCTGCACAAACACCTATTGACCTGGACCGTTTCGTATACCTAGACTCTTTGCAAACGCGACATGTATCCCTTTCAGCATCTTCGCCCCTGTATAACATACAATCATTAGGGCATGCGTGAATTTTTACCAATTCCAATCCCATTGGACAAATAATTTTCTTCGCGGCATAGGAACTTTTTGGCAACAAATTATCTTTAGGAAGCAACTCCTTGAACAATTACAACAATTCCGTCATTCCTTTCTCCGTCAAACCATGTTTCGCTTTCAAATTCATCATCATCAGCGTTGAACTGAGAACAGTGTGCCTAGCTCCCTCATACAGCAGAGTCTTTTTATCTTCATACATCGCCTCCAGCACCTCAGGTCTACCTTTGAAATGCATGGCCACATCTTCCGCCAAATCATCATATTCAAAATCACAATCCATATCACCATTAACACTCTCCTCTTCAATCAAAACTTGATTTTCTCCGACGACAGTACGAGCCTCGCCATGCAATGTCCACCTAGTATAAGCTCTAGAAAATCCTCTCACAATCAAGTGTGACTTTAAATCACGCACACTCAAACGCACATCATTCTTACAATCTCTACAAGGGCATCGAATTAGCGACTCATTCTGTACTCTTGCATACTCAGTGGCAGCATTCACAAACTCTGTCACGAGATTCAAGTATTCACGCGATGTCCTAATATTCTCTTCTATAATTCTAGACCGTTCCATTGCAACGTGCAAATTCTACAAACAAACTCCTACATTGACAAAATTCAAACTTAATCAACCTTTAGAATCACAAATTATCAAAGCCCACCATAGAATTACAACATTTTCAAGTTCTCATACATCAAAAACAAGCATGTCATTGTAAACAAAAAAATACATACAAATCATAACATGGAGAGAACATCGATTCCACAATTTAACAATGCAAGATTTAAAGATGAGATGACATACCTTAACGATTCAAACTTAGATCAAGAATTCAGGCAAGACTTTCCCCTTTTTCTAAACTTTCAAAACTTTCTCCCAAAATAAAAATGCAGAGAACAGACTTTTAAACGCCATCATACCGGTCAATTTCCGATTTCGTAACCTACCCAAATACCTCCCTGCCGAATTCGGATTATTTACGATTTCGGATACCTACCAAAATACATTTTCGAGTGGTTTACGATGTCGTAAGAAATGCCACTACTTCTGAGTACAATATGTGGCTTATTTACGGAATCGGAAACTAGCTGGTATCATATATTTAAAACCAGAAATACTGGCACGTGCTTTGCAAGTGCCACGGCCAAAGTACAGGCCCATTTCCGACATCGGAAACTTTGGACAGCACGGCGGGAAATCGTTCCCGCCGTGCATTCTCAACGACGTTTTTCAAACAGCACGGCGGGTTTTCCATTTCCCGCTGTCCTACACGCAAGACATCGGCTAGCCTAATTTTGACCTCCGATACCGGATCATTTCCGATTTCGTAATGCAGAAGTACGGCGGGAAAAACAAGTTTCCTTTTTCCCGCCGTGCTTCTGTGCTGCGCATCCACCAATTTCCACTAGTGATATTACCAATTGATTTTACGATGGAAACTCATCTAACTCGGGTAGTGGACCATCTTGGGTCCATGTGCCTATGTTGTATCCGCACTCTCATGTCTATTTCATATTTCCCAGCATGTCCCAGTTATGAGTTTTCCTAGTATGGGCTTCTGATACAAAGCAGTAGTAGTGCGGTTGTCGGTTACTCGGTGGAAATTCAAATTCAAGCAACGATTATTGTTGTCTTTCTACAAAGCTCCATGGTTACAACTATTTTACATAAGATTGGATATGTATAGTTTTTTAAAACTTATTATGTCTTAAAATTAACTGTTTCGTACGACCCCTAAAAGTGCCAAATATATTTTTTTAGCCGAACACCGCACTATTTTAAGGGGACACAAACAATATATTTGCAACTTTTAGTTTCCACAAGAAACCAATAGTTCTATGTCTTGTCTTCTAAGGCCATCTCCAATGGTTTTCCCCTATCTTTCAGCTGCTACAGTTGTTTTTACAGTTGGTACAGTGTTTGAACTCCAATAGTTTAATTTTAAATTTTCCTCTAAAAGAATATTCCCTCATATACTTCACAAAAACTTAATTATGACCCTTTTAATCTTTTATTATATCGTTAATTATATCAATTTAATTATTTACCTTGCACCGTTATTTTATTTAATTATAATATAAAATAAGAATATATAATTGTTTATATTTAAATTATTAATAGAGCATTTAAAAGTACAAATATTAGTGCATCATATGTTTCAAAAGAATTTTAAAATACACTGGTAAACAATGTGTTCATATCATGAATTATAACAAAACAAATATAAAAAAATTTAGAAGGGGTAAAATAAGGAGAGGTAAAGTAGGTAACAAAAAATATAACGTAATTAAACTAAATAGATAAAAGGGGAAGAGATAAGAACATTAACCAGCAAAAAAGGAATGAGAAGGAGGAGCGATAAAGACAGAAAATGATGCGAGCACATGCCTAAAAAAAGGAAAAAGAAAATGAAAAACAGATTTGAGGGATGAATAGGATCCTCTATATTTAGAGTGCACTATTCCTACTGAAAAATTTGTACGCCATATTAGAGTACCATTGGAGATAATACAGTAGCCAAAATTGAAAGATTGAGTTGCCATTGGAGAAGCTCTAAGGGCATCTCCAAGGGTTTCACTCTATTTTTCAGCTGCTACAGTTGGTACAGTGTATAAACTCCAATGATTCAAATCTAAATTTTCCTCTAAAAGTATATTACTTCCGGTTTTTCTAACGAGTGCCCATGGGCACTCGTTAACAAATAAAGATTCCATCATAATGCGTGTAATTTATTGATATTTAATGTAATTTATTGATATTTAATGCTCATAGAGTAAATGTACCTATGTAGGTAAATGAAATTCAACTACTATTTATTCGAAGAAATAATATTTACTTCACTGTATAAATATACACTCATTGTCATTAAATACGTTTGTTTATTTTCTTTTTGCTCCACTTTTGTTTTTTTTCTCTCCTTCGCTTTCTGAATTGTTAAATAATTTTTTTCATTATTATTGATTCCAATACAAATTCCACTTCCAAATTTCAACCCAACAACTTTATTAATATTTTAATATGACAGTTGCGTAATATAATTTTTATGATTGTTATAGGATTTGTATTTTAACTTTTTGGTATGACAGATGTGTGAAAATGGTGATATAATTTTATGATCTGTATAGACTTGATGATAGATGTGTGCGAATGGTGGTATAATTTTTATGATCTGTATAGATTTGATGATAGATGTGTGTGAATGGTGAGATAAATTTTATGATCTGTGGTACAAACTTGATTAACATGACGACGTTTTTTATCGGATTAAGGGAAAGGGGAGGGAAATGTTGAAAAAAATAAAAGAAATGCAGTGTAGTAATGTAAGAGAAAGAGAAATGCAGTGCAGTAACATAAGAGAAAATCAATAGACGCATATAATAAATATCTACTCGTGTTTATTATTTTTACCTCGATTTAATAAGTACTTGAATTACATTTATCTAGATAGATATATTTACTCGATGAGCATTAAATATTAACAAATAACACGCATTATGATGGAATCTTTATTTGTTAACGAGTGCCCATGGGCACTCGTTAGAAAAACCGTATTACTTCATACAGTATCATTTATGAACACTTAATTTTTATCTTTATATTCCTTTGTTATATTGCAATGTTATATCAATTTAATCCTTAATTTTGCATCGAGAATTTATTTAATTAAAATAAAAAAGATTAATACTTAATTATTCTTAATACAAATATTAATAACACGCTTAACCTTGCAAATAATAGTGTAACATACTTTTCCAATAGTGTAACCTTACAAATAATAGTGTAAAATATTGTGCATTTTTCAACTTAATTGAGATATTAATCTTTCAGTCCGGTGCAATGTAATTTCATTTTTTAAAATAATATGTTCATATCACAAATTATAACAAAATAATATAACAAACATAGAAAATACATGATAAAGGAAAAATAATTATACAAAAATTAGGAAACAAATATATGACATAATTACATATCCAGGAAAGGTAAAAATATAAATTACTAAATAGAAAAAAGATTTAGTAAATGTGGCGCATTCCAAATAGGATCATGGCAAAAAAAAAGGAGCTCGGCGGAAGCTGAAAAATGAAAACAGAGATAGAGTAAATATATGCGCATGAAAAGAGGAGACATCGCAAAGGAAAAAGGGAAATAAAAAATTATTGGATATAGGGGAGGAATAGTCACCGCTAAATATAAGGTGGACTGTTCCTCCTAAATTATACGGACTGGATAATAGCGTTCCATTGGAGATGAAAAGTGACAATAACGTAAAGGTAGAGCTTTCATTGGAGAAGCTCTAAGATTAGTTGTAGCTATCTTTAGATATTAGATCGGCAGAATACTGTTGTGAGGAAAAACCAAAATCAGCACGTTAAGTTATAAAAGGAACAACACGCAAACGAAGAATCATTGATGAATTAATAAGACACAAACTCTACAGCCATGGTTTGACTTATTCAGATGCAACCTTACCCATGCATCAGCAAAACCATCGCCCTTAGAGTTGGCAACGGGGCGGGTTTATGTGGATATCCGCCTCATGCCCACTCATTTAGATGGATATGGATATTGAATATTTATAAGAGTGGCGGGAATGGATATTAATTTTATACCCACCGTGGGTAATGGATGGGCATGGATATTTTAAAACCCACCTCATGCCCGCCACGTCTATGCTTTCGACACAACACGCAAACAAAAATTCAGATTCCGCCACAAGAAGCCATATGTCACATATATATATCGACAGTCATCTTACACCGCCGACTGCGGACCATCGCCACTATGTTAAAAGAGGGGATAATATTGGTGATGTGGTATAAAATAATTGTAACGCTTTTAGTTAGTGTAGGTATAAGAAGGGAGCACATGACGTTGTACTACTTAATTTTACTAATAAAAACCAGAGAGCAAAATAAAATGAAAAATGAAACTTTCCTGCAATTTCTAAACGTTTGGAAATAATTCAACCGGAACTAATTCATCGGAATTAATGGTTCGAAAAGTAAACAAAACAACAACATAGTTACACAATACCAAACATTCAACATCTTGCAAACTCCCACTAAATATTCAAAGCTTGTTACTCAAACGAAATAATTTCCGGCTTGAAAGAGGACCAATAATTTCTCCACGGCCTTCATCACCTCTTGCACTTGTATTTATTGCGAGTTTTGATCATCTTAACCGGATTGTTCAGCCCGTGATCATACCTAGTGTTAATCATTAAAGTGATGCCAATTGCACAAAAGAGGACATCACCCTCTTGATCGGTGAACTCACTCAATTATTCCTCTTTTGAAATCAACAATTTCTTGATAGAAGTCAGCTCACTCTCATCTCCAATCTGAATCTGCAAATATACACCAACAATTTCTAGTTTTGTACACTATGTATATTGATTTATTTTGGATGATTTTTGTACTGGATAAGGTTCCAAAGATGTATGTTTATATAACTTAAGCGCATTCAACAATTAAATTATTCATTATTTTTCTATATTTAAGCATCAACTGTATTTTCGTGTTTAACATCAATTTATTGTTTTACAACGTCTTGGGTGAGACCGTATCACCACAAATTTATGGCAGAACCAAAAGTTCTCATATGTTTATGGTGATAATTTGCGTCTTTGTAATATTTGTTGGTCGTTCTAACACAACTAATTCACCGCTTAAAAACTTAGCGAGCGTTGGAATGTACAACAAATTTGAAATAGTGACCGAAACACTTGAACAAACTATATAAAAATATTTACAACATTTAAATGAAATTTTTTTGTGAAAATAGATAACCAAAAGTATCATATTAAGAGTCTAATAAAACAAACAAATAATTTTAACTTATAATGTGAAATAAAAAGCGGCCCTACCATAAATTTATGGTGAGACCGTCCTAGCCAAAACTCTTTGTTTGTTTAACCTAGAATAATGACAGTAAAAGTTAATTCTTAAGAATAGATTGGTATAACTTTCTAAAATTGTGCATTTTATCTAAGTAGTAAATTATTCTTAATGCACATATAATATTTTAAAATATAAATATACAATGTGGACAATACATTAATTTTTTTATATGTAGACCGATTTCATATATAAGAATGATAATTCGAAAAATTTTAATACTTAGATAAATTGTCTTTTCAACATGACAACATACATAATCTTTTTTACATGTCGATGGGGCTGATTTAGCTTGGCGGATGAAATAGCACCATAAATCCACAATAATCTCTCCTGTCACACTAGCTAGTAAACTTTTTAATTTGTAGGTTGATTTAGAATAAAAGCATCATATTTGAAGACCAAAATTAGTACTTAACTTATTATTAGTTTATAATAAATGCATTCATCTAAATTATACTGTATATATGAATATGATGCTTTAATGACTAATCGAACTTGGAACTTGGTCCCTCGTCCCTCTCACTCTTATGTGGTTGCATGTAAGTGGGTATACATGATTAAGAGAAAGTCGGACAAATCCATTGAGCGCTACAAAGCGCGTCTTGTGGCCAAAGCTTTCATTAGAAGGCCGGTGTTGACTACTTTGATACTTACAGTCTGGTGGTCAAGCCCACGACTATTCGCCTCGTCTTAAACTTGGATGTCTCTGCTAATTGACCTCTTCGACAAGTGAACGTCAATAATGCTTTTCTTCACGGTGATCTTACTGAGACTGTATTCATGGAACAACCTTATTGTTTGAAACAAGCACTTAGGGCATGGTTTCACAAACTCACATCAACTCTGGTTCGTCATGACTTCAAGGCTTGTATTTCTGATCCCTCTCTCTTTGTCAAGAAGCATGGTTCAGATGTGGTTTATGTCCTTGTTTATGTGGATGATCTTGTTATCAATGGTTCATATACAACCTGCGTCGATGACTTTGTTTGTCTTCTTCATCGTGACTTTTCCCTCAAGGATCTTGGTACTGTTCACTACTTTTGGGGATTGATGTATTTCGTAAGATATCTACACTCCATCTCTCTCGGCAGAAGTATATTTGTGACATTCTAGAACGCAAAAACATGTCGGGCGCTCGTCCCATATGCTCTCTAACTGAGCCTTGTTCCCGTCTAGTGGCAGCTCGGAGTGTTGTTGGTGCTGTACAGTATGCAACTATCTCTAGGTCGGAAATTTCATATGCCGTCAACGGGAGTGTTAGTTCATACACTCTCAAACTGAGGATTATTGGTCTGTTAAAAGAATTTGAGATATCTCAAAGGCACACTCTCGTCAAGTTTAGTTCTTCAGAAGGCTCGCGACTCTCGCCTTGTTGCCTTTTCCGATACAGGATGGGTCTCTGATCCCGATGATTGCAGATCCCAACATGGTTTTTTCATATACTTTGGCGGTAATCTTATTAGTTGGTCCTCTATAAAACAAAAGTGGTTGCTAGCTCTAGCAGGAAGCCGAATATCGAGCCATTATATTTGCCTCTGTTGAACTTATTTGGCTTCTCCGGCTCATTTGGGAAATGCAAGTATTCGCTCAACTTCCTCCCATTCTTCTTTGTGACAACTTGAGTGCCACTTTTCTCTCAACTAATCATGTTTTTCACCACGGTCCAAACAAATTAAGATTGACTATCACTTTGTCCGTGAACAAGTTGCTTCTGGTGATCTTGTTGTTCGTTATGTTCGGTCTCTTGATCTGATTGCTGACATATTCACCAAGACGGTTGATAACCATCACTTCTCCACTTTACGGTCCAAGCTCCGCTTCCTTCCTCGGTCATGAGCTTGTGGGGTGTTAGCAGTACATGTTTATTCATCTAAAATTATAATGTATGTATGGTAATTGATTTGTTCTTATCTATAGTAATCTTGATTGATCTCATAGATTAGTTTAGATTGATTCTAATTGTATAGATTGATCTTGTAACACATACAGTACTATTTTTAATTTTTTTTTCTATACTCATCTCAGGAATAGAAGTTAACCTTTTAGTAAAACACTTTTATCCATCTCTAAAGTTTACATTATTTGGGGGGGAAATATGCCATATGTACGTATATTACGATGTATGAAACTATCTATGATTCAACGTGAAATCTGGTGACACCATGAAAGCTCCCTTGAAGCTGCCCAATTCAAAGAAAGCGCGCCCCAGTTAATGTTTTATGACTGCGACGGAGTCCCTGGAGCCGTCGTAAACCCAGAAACATGTAAAACACCACGCGTTTGACCGTAGGGATATGACTCTTTTTATATTTTTAATGTTTATGTTTATACATTACGTACATCAAACACAGCTGGTGTATTCTCATCCATGACTACGAATGATGCGTGGTTTTCTGTTAAAACCTTTTCCTAAATACCAAACTTTAATCAATCAACCTATTTCTGTTTTTATTAGCTAGGAATTGAATAACTAAAGGATTAATCAAGTTTTAGTGCCGAATTACAAATGTGTAGTTGAAAAGAATTAGAAATGAACCTATTTAAAAAATTTTTATATATATATATATATTTTTTTTTAATGAAATCCACTCTGAGAGTGGAGGGAGAACTTTGTATTAAGGCTTCCCAAACCTCTTAAAAAACCAATATAAATTGGCGTAGTGATACATGATCAAGTTCCTGAAGCCAAAGATAGGCTCCCAAAAAAATTAGCCTACAGCTGAAGAATTAGACTTCTAAGCTATACAAAAGAATGAGTTACTTGGTTCATTAAGGAAGCCTGTAAGTGAATTGCAAGGCAAAACACTAAGCGGCACCCAAATAACAAACCAGGTATAACTACAAATGGAGGCTAATCTAGGAACAAGTGTTAGCTGTGGATGTAGGAGATGCAACAAGAGAGTCTGATCAGTTGATTATGCCTTATTGGTGGAGAGCCACTGCTGTACAGGTTCTACAAAAAATGGCATCATCAGTAGCATCTGAAAGGTTGAAATCTAAGTGAAGGAGTACCAGATTTTTCCATAAGGAGCATACCTCTTATATTATTAGGTAGATCTGTGTAGAGCATAAAGGAGGTGATCTGATGGATTCTGCTGAGCTTGGAGATTGCATCAGCTGGTGTATTGGCCTGTCTGTAGACATGTGATAGCTGCAGCCCTTGGATTTGAGAAATATTGTATGCAAGGGTGAAGAGTTCCCAGGGTGCAGAATACGGATTTTTTATAGCCCTTACTGCTAGCAAACTGTCAGACTGAATGTGGTATGACCCTCCAGTCATAAGTCCCTGTCTATATCCCTCCTGTATGGCAAAGAGTTCTGCCTGCAACGGAGAGATAGAAGTGGAGTAGAACATAGTAGCAGATATAAATTCACCATTTTGATCCCTAATTAAAACAGCAATGCCAGTTCTATTAGGGGCTATCCATGAAGCATCTACATTGATAGTATACTGAGACTGGGAAGGGGTCCATTTCACTATATCAGGTTGTGGGATTGTCTGTGGTGGTCTGGTGTGAAGGGGCAGACATGCAATGGTAGATAACTCCTTATCAAATTCAGAAACAGTAGGAAATGGCCTGGCTGAGTATATGAGAAAGATAGAGTCTCTAATATGTCCTTTGATAGAGTCAATATTAGGTGGTCTATTTTCAAAGAGATAGTTATTTCTGACCTTCCATAACCACCAGCAAATAAGACCAGGAATTGTATGAATTAATGAAGTCTGAAACTTTGTGACCCCTCTATATGACCAATAAAAAGACAACCTGTCCCATAGATTATTAAAATTCATTTCAGAAGTACCAGACAGGTTGTGAAAAAATGACCATAAAGCTTTGGCAAGGGTACAATCATTGAAACAATGTTCTAGCTCATCAGAATTGTCACAGAAAGGACATTTTGAAGGGAGGTGGAATCCCATATGTTTAAGCACATCAGGGAAAGGTAGAAAAGCATTAATAAGTTTCCAGAGGAAAATACTTATCTTTTTTTGGATTCTGGGATTCCAAATCTTTTTGAGAGAAAATGCAGTTCCCCTTCTGTGTCTCAGAGTATTATATGCTGTCTTAAAAGTGAAATCACCATTTTGACTTGGTCTCCAAATGAGCCTGTCATCCCTGTTCCCCACAATTTCAGTGTCCTGTATAGCAGCTAAAACAGGAGGTGTAAGATGTAATAGATCAGATGAGGAAAAATGGTTCACAGTAAAAGATAGGACTGTACAGTCCTCAGGTATATCTGACTGTGATTTATCAATAAAATTGCTAATTGGACCATAACCAGTCCAATTAGCTGTCCAAAAATTACAACTTCCCTTTCCAATGATAACTCTAGTAAGTTCTTCTCCTATCTGATCTAGCTCCACAATTCTTTTCCATATTGGTGAAGTCCTATAGGAGTGTGGCAGAGCCCAAAGGAACTGAGCCCAGAGAGGAATTCCTGATTGAAGCTTCCACCAAAGCTTAATGGAACATGTCTTCACAATAGTGTGCATTGATCTAATTCCCAGACCATTTTCAGCCTCTGGATAACACAGTCTATCCCATCTTCTCCAGACTTTTTTGGCCTTCAATTCAGTTTCTCCCCAGAAAAATAAAGAGAGGATTTTCTCTATCTTTCTAAGTACAGCAACAGGGGGCTTCAATACACACCAAATGTGTTGAGGTATTGAGTAAATGCAGGATTTTATGAGTGTGATCTTCCCCCCTGTGGAGAGCCATATGTTCTTCCAGTTGTTCAGCCTGTTCTGGATCCTTTGGATGAGAGGCTGGAAATGTGATATTAGAGCCCTCCCTGTAAAGATGGGGACACCTAAGTAGGTAAATGGCATGGAACCTTTCCTCATACCCATCAGATCCTGTACCTGTCTCAGTTTAGAATTAGTTGCATGCTTGCCCAAATAGAACTCACTCTTTTCATAGTTAATTTTTTGACCAGTGGTCTGTTCAAAAATAACTAGAAAGGCCTTGAGTTTAATAAGATTCTGCTTGGAGGCTTTTAGAAAAATAATGGTGTCATCTGCATAGCTTAAATGGGAGATAGGTTCTGGCCCTCTTGGTATATCAAAATATTCTAGCTTGCCAGTAGAAAAAATGTAAGCTAAGCTTCTAGTAAAACATTCAGAAAAAATGTTGAAAAGAAAAGGGGAGAGCGGATCTCCTTGTTTTATGCCTCTAGAAGCTTTAAAAAAACCATTTGGCTTACCATTAATCAACATAGAGAAATGGGCATCCCTAATATTTTTCATGATTGCATGCACAAATTTCCCATGAAAACCAAAACGTAGTAATATAGTATTTAGGTATGCCCAGTTAACTCTATCAAAAGCTTTCATGAGATCTAGCTTAATAATGCAGTTTGGCACCCTATTTTTCCTGTCCAGAAATCTAACTAATTCTTTAACATATATCACATTATCAGATATGTCCCTATTTTTAAGAAAAGCAGATTGGTGTGGAGAAATGATTTTATGCATAAGAGGCCTAAGTCTGTCCATCAAAAGTTTGGAAAAAATTTTGTTAATGCAATTAGAGAGACTTATAGGCCTAAAGTCACTGAAATAGGTTATGACTTCTTTTTTTGGAATTAAAGCTATCCATGTTGCAGATATACCAGTTGGGATCTGGGAGATACCCATAAAATCATTCATGGCAGATAACAGGTCAGAACTAATGATTTCCCAGCATTTTATGAAGAACTTAGCACAGTAGCCATCTGGACCAGGGCTACTATTTTTATTCATGCTAAAAACAACATGTTTTAGTTCTTCAATAGTAACCTGTTTGAGGAGAAGGTGGTTATCTTCCTCAGTAATGATTTTTGGTATCTGGCTTATGAAATGGTCATGGAAATTACCATTCAAAAGACAATCTGGTTCAGTTAAGAGGTCAGTAAAGAAAGATACAGCCTCATTCTCTATTTCTGGAATAGAATCTAACCAGATACCATTTGAGTTTCTAATCTTTGTGATGCTCAGACCACTTCTTTTTTCCTTGACTGTATTATGGAAAAAAGTAGTGTTGTCATCCCCCTCCTTGAGCCATGTGATTCTGGACTTTTGTTTCCAGAATTTTTGTTGTTCTTTAAGGGCTCTCAGGTGTTTAGCTTTCAGTTCTTTGAGTCTGATAAGTTCAACAATTGAACCATCATTATCATGAACTATTTCCTGTAATCTGAGAGATTCAGCAGCATTTTTAACATTACTATCTATATTACCAAAGGTTTGGATGTTCCATTTTTTAATAGCAATTTTAAGTCTCTTCAGTTTCAGGAAAAATCCTAGCATACCAGTTTCAGACATAGAGATATTCCAGTCATTATGGATTAATGGAATGAAATCCTCTCTGTTGAACCAGGCATTAATGAACCTAAATGATCTAGGTGATGATGCAATGTTGCTACCTATGGTAAACAGTAAAGGTGAATGATCAGAAGTGTCTCGGTTAAGGACCTGAATTGATGAAGTTGGGAACTTTATCAACCAGTCACTTGATGCCAGACCCCTGTCCAGCTTCTGTATAGTGGGGATCAATCTATTATTGGACCATGTAAACATGTTACCAACTGTATTAATCTCCAGCATAGCCTTAGAAGAGATAAATTCATTAAAATCCATCATACTTCTAGATCTAGGATGGGCTGGTCCTTTGTACTCATAAGCTGATTTTATTGTATTAAAATCGCCTATGAGAAAGGAATCATTCAGATTTTGGTTTTGCAATTCATTCCAAAGAAATTGCCTTCCTGGAATTGTTCTCAAACCATAGATGAAAAAACCTAACATAGAGCAGTTAAGTCTGTGACTAAATATAGTGCAGGAAGTAAATTGCAGGTGGTCTTGGACCAAGGAGACTTGGATGTTAGTGCTCCACATCAATCAGATTTTTCCACTATTGGAGCAAAAAGAATCTGAGAAATGTAATTCTCTTCTATATTTATCACACATATGTTGTTTATGCAATGGCTCAATTAGGCACAGAAGTTCTATTTTATGGGTTTTAATCAATTCAGCCAACCTAGTGATTGAAGTTCTCATTCCCCTAATGTTCCATACCAAAACTTTGATATTAAGGTTTGTGCTAATCATTAAAAACTTCCTTTTGAGCTTTTTGATCTGGTGAGAACTTTGTTGGGGGATGGTATTTTTGTAAGCCTTAAGGGGGTGAACTTCCTGTTAACTTGTGTGAAAAAAGTTGTCAATTTAGATTTCTCAACAGACTGAACTGGAGGCATCAGGTTAGGCAGCTGTTTTCCAGACAAGGCATCAGGAGGTGGAGTATCAGTGATTACCTGAGGGGTGGATTGATTGTTATCATCTTCAGCAGATTCTGAAGAGATTTCATAGTCAGAGCCATCATGTGTGTCTTCATTATCCTCCTGATTTATCATCAGTGGGAGGAACCTATTGTCTCTGTTGCCATGAGAAAAAGAGGTAAATTGGTTAGGTTCAACATCTATAAAAAAATTGGAAATCTTACCTGTTCCAATTTGCATATCATCCTGAGCATATAGAGTGCCCTTTCCTTTAATTTTTTCCCTGGTAATTTCATCAAGACCTGATCTTGGGCAGTTGTGGGGAGTATTTGTCAATATGGTTTGTACCAGTGTTGAGCTCACTGGTTTATGAGGTGAGGAAGTGTTGCAACTAAAGGAGGGGATTTTTACTGTGGGGTATTGTGTTGGTGAGGATGTGATAGAGCAGTGTGAGGCAGAAGGTAGGCTCTGTTTTTTTCTTTGTAGGATTTGTGGGGGTGAAGTGTGTGTGAAGGATTGTGCAAGATTGACAGTTGCAGCAGCAGCTTCCTTATCCTTTGTAATAGGGGTAAGTCCAGAAGGACCTGGGATCTGAGACTGGGCTTTTTGAGGCTGTGTATCCTTGTCACAGTCTTTTGCTGGCAATTCAGGGGCTGCAACCTCCTTATTCTTCTCTGCCTGAGCCTGAGGCTCCACTTTTTCCCATTTCCTTGCATGATCATTATTGTAGTGATGCCTAGGTCTGAGTGGCTGCTTCAACTCTGGGTGAAGGATGCCACAATTTTCATCAGAGTGTCCTATCATTGAGCAATGAGTGCAGTATGTCCTATCATATTCAACCATATATCTTTCAATAGGTTCATCCTCAATACCCAGCCTAATAGAAGATTGTAATTTCTTCCTAAGATCAACCTCTACACATATTTTCACAACATTAGGCCTAGTAAGAGCTGCAGTAGCTGCATCCATTTTAATAAATTTGCCTATTTGATCACCCATGGCCTGAATCATAGCAGTGTTGTAAAAATAAAAGGGGACCTTACTGATATTCACCCAAACTGGGACGATGGAAGATTCTGCCTCCGGTGAAAAATCGAGAGTCCATTTAAGCACTTTCATCTGAGAGCCACTGAAAGTCCAGAGCCCCTTCATCCAACAGCGTTGATAGTCTTCAATGTCTTCAAACCTGATTAAGATGTGGCGATAATCAATCGATCCGATCTGGAACTTCCCGTTGAAATCTGCTGACCCGAAAGCTTCATGAAGTCTGTCCATTGGCGGTTTCCCCCTTGCAAATTTTCCGATCAAAGCATTTGAATAGTGGGAGGCCAGAGTTTGTGCTTGTTGACGGGTTACAATACAAGCTATTTCCCCCCTATATTGGGTGATGGGTTTGATTTCTGGATTAGTAGGGAGGGATGGGGCTAGAGGAGGAGGTCGATTGGTTAAAATCTGAGCGAAACTTTTTCCGGCGACTGTTCTCGCACGGATTGGCGGTGGCGCCACCATGGCGCCGCCCACAGAAAGCCGTTAAGCAACCGTTATTTTGAGGCAACGGTATTAAAACGGCAATAAAGAGGGTTGTGTATGGTTTTCCGGGCCGGAAAAAGGGGTGGAAAGATAGGAGAGAGAAGAGAGCGTTTTGTGAAAACTAGGAGCAGCTTGAAAACTAGTTTTTTGTTGAAATTTTTTTATATAGAACGCTAAATGAAACGATATTTTGATTCTTTGTTTAAAGTTAAAAGCTATACTCTCATCATTCCTATGTAGTTGGCGTAGGTTATACAAATATTATTTGATGATAAATTTGACCATTAAAACTTTATTTATATGTATTATTTTAAATTAAAGTTTTGATAAATAGAAAATACATGTAATGGAGAATTCAATACTATATAACACAATACTACACGTATTATGTTAAAATTATGGTCAAACAAGTACTATAGAATACTATGAATAATAGTGTTCTAGAACTATTTGAGAACGAAAGGAGTACTCCATTTATTCACGTTACATATTAAACTATACATCCGTGCATATAATTTTCTTAAATATATTAATGTGATTTTATACAATGTGGTATTGGATTTAATAACAAAATACATCATATAATATTATTGACTAAACTTATATAATGGAATCCGATGGAATGGATAATAGATTTAATAGTAATACGCTTCATTATTTGATTATAGTGACAAGTGAGAATTGATAATAATCAGGTTGACCGTTCTCGTTAGTCCACCGCCTTCCTTTCATTAGACGTCTCTTTTCAACACACTATAAACTCATTCCTCCCCCAAACCAACCTTCTCTTACTTCTTTTCTTCAGCCGAACTCCATTCCTTTCATTGAATCCATCCCCTCCACACCTTTATCCATCATCTTCATCTCTGTTTGGTTGATCTCAAGAACTCAAATCATGGTGAAAAACCAGAGATATCTGCGAGAAGGAGAATCCCTGCTAGTCCTGGTTTCTGAAGAACACCATGATCAAGACTGCTCGAATGATCCTTTTGGCCTACTCATCTGCTCCAATAATCAGTACAGAAGATCAAGATCCAAGCTCTTGTATTTTCTCTTTCTGTCTCTGCTTTCTTGCTGCTTAATCTTGGCTCCCCAGTTGCTCTCCTCCTCTCCCGCCTACACTTTTTCTCTTCCAAGTAAGCAACTTTTTGAAACTTTATTTATTGGTTTTTCTAGAAACCCTTTTAAATAATATTGTTGAAATTTATATTTGCAGACTCATGGCTCTTTGAAGCTGATCTTATACCTGATGCAATCATTTCTCCCTTTTGTTCTGATGATATCAATGGTAAGTCTCTTATGTACATAGATGCTCTGTTTCATTTTTGAATTCAATGTAGAATTTAATCAAGAAAAGTAGATTAAGAAATATATAGTGCAGTTTGTTGAAAAGGATTTGTGTTTGCAGGAACAATATGTTGTGACAGAAGCAGCATGCGATCAGATGTTTGTAAACTGAAAGGAGATGTGAGAACAAGCTCTGTTTCCTCCTCAATCCTCCTTTACACAAACAATGATCAAAGCAGTGATTATGTATCGGCCCTGTATGAAGATGGCCATGGCGGCGAGGTTCTGCACCACGAAAAAATCAGGCCGTATACCAGAAAATGGGAGACTGAAATGATGAAGAACCAGGTGTCAGAATTAGACCTGTTTGTCGAGAATCAAAATTTCAGCAGGTTTGAACACAGGTGTGACGTCAGCCATGGGGTTCCCGCGGTTTTCTTCTCGACGGGGGGCTATACAGGGAACGTTTATCATGATATAAATGATGGGATTCTGCCCCTCTACATCACCTCCCAGAAATTCAACAGAAAAGTTGTGTTTGTCATTCTTGATTATCATGAATGGTGGTTCACCAAATACGGCGACGTTCTGTCCAGGCTCTCGGATTATCCGGTGGTCGATTTCAGGGGAGATAACAGGACTCACTGCTTTTCTGAAGCCATAGTCGGCCTGAAAATCCACGATGAGCTTGCCGTAGATCCTTCCCTCATGGAACAAAACCAGACAATCGTCGATTTTCGCAGAGTCTTGGATCGAGCATATTGGCCACGCATCAGAGGCCTGATTCGGGCTGACCGTGAAAAGATGGCCGGAGAAAAGCAGAAGCCTACTCTAGCCATCATTTCACGAAAAGGGTCGAGAGAAATAATGAACGAGAATGCCTTGGTGAAAACCGCTGAGAAACTCGGGTTCTCAGTCACGGTTCTGCGGCCTGAAAAAACCACGGAGCTGGCTAAGATATACAAGGTTTTGAACTCGAGCGATGTTCTCATCGGAGTTCATGGAGCTGCGATGACTTACTTCTTGTTCATGAAACCAGGCTCTGTCTTCATACAGATCATCCCTCTGGGCACTGATTGGGCTGCAGAAAACTACTACGGAGAGCCGTCTGTGAAGCTAGGGCTGAAATACGTCGGGTACAAAATAGTGCCCAAGGAGAGTTCTCTGTACGGTGAATATGGTAAAAGCGATCCTGTTCTTACTGATCCAGAAAGCGTTACGAGCAAGAAATGGGAATTGACCAAAAAAATATACCTTGATCATCAGAATGTGAGGCTCAATCTTTCCAGATTTGGCAAGAGATTGGCTCGGGCGTATCAGTACACGGTTGATTCCAAGACCAAGACGCATTAATTATTTTCAAATTTGATGTGTGTGATCATTCTTTTGTCAATTTTGTACATTATAAACACACCAAAAGAGGTATTTACCGGAGAATATATACAATAAGCTGTCCAGCGCGCTTTTGTCTACTATGGCGGTTATTGTGTCGAGATTTGAGATGTGGTCTTGAAAGGGTATAAAACGTTCTTGTTGCTGATCCTTTTTCGTCTTATGAGTACTCTATATAGTGTTTGTTTTTTCTTGAAAACAAATGGACAATATTATTCCATTTCATTGAAAAACGTTCAGAATTTGCATAAACAAGCTTAAATTACAAGTAACCTAATAAAATTAATGTTACTATTTTACTAATACTTGAGTGAGTGTGTCAGATATCATTAAATATAATAGTATGAAGTTTGTAGAATGAAAATTCATTCAATCTTTCTGATATTATTATTAATTCACTTAAGCAAACACGGTCAAGATATGTTTGATTAATGCAGTAGAACAAGTTAGTGCAGTGGATCCAACAAATACAAAACAATCCGACTAGATTAAAGTCCGGGGGCCCAGCCCCCCCGATACAGCAAGGAGGGTACGCAGAGCTCTGCCCGGGGGTATACCACTACAAAACTTTGGTGGGCCTTGGGGGCTGGGCCCTAGTGGCTGGAATGCAGGGGCCGGTGTGGGCAGCCGAGAAAGCACCTGGAGGGGGTTATGCCACTGCTCCCTCAATCGCGGCCTCGGGGGGGCAAGGGATGTACCCCGTGGTTGTAGATCGGGCCCCAGCCGCTCCTGACTCTGTTGAAGAAAGATTGGACAGGATCACTAGAAGGAATGGAGGTCGGTCTACTTCGCCTTGGATTTGATATATCAGTACCTATCCCTGGCCTCAGGGAACCTGAGTCCCTGAAAGAGCGCCCACGTACCACTATGAGACGGATCCGGAGGAATTTGTCCGGACGTATCAAAATGTTATGGACACGAGGGATATCTGAGAAGAGCTCCAATGCATAATGTGAGCTGATACCTACAAGGATTTGCCTGTCGTGGTTTGAATCTCAGCCACCAGAGAGTTCTAACATGATTTCTCAAAGGTGTTGATGCACCGGTATCAGGCCAAGCTGAAGAAGTAACTCCCCTTAGCTAAGGTGGCTTACAACAGGAAAGTAGTGGAGGAAGATGTACAGTAGTATCACAGAGGTACATGGACGACTCCAAGGTGGTTGACAGGGAACTGCAGGTGAAAGACATGATTGCTGAATTCATAGCAGGCTTGCGGGACGATGTGATGTGGGATAAGTTGATGGCAGATATCCCGACGACTTTCCACAAGTTGGACTTGGAGGTGGACATTCATTGCTCGTTTTTGGAGGGAAGCAAGAAGAGAAAGGAGGAAGGGTACTTTATGACAGAAGTGGTAAGGGGGACAAAGGCCGAGCACCAGAAGTGGCCAAGAGGGACGATGCACCCATACAACAGCGACCGAGGATGGACCCCCCATCGGGCGAAACGTATACTCCCCTGACAAAGACGCAGATGGATCATCCTCACTATCCACAAGAACTTGAACCAAGGCTCGGTGCCCATCCCGGGTAACCCGACACCAGCAAATGTAGGGAAGTACAACGTCTTTCATAAGTCCAACGGTCATACGACAGAGGGTTTTCGGAGCTTGAGAGTGGAGATAGAAAGATTGATTGAACGGGGACAAATGAGGGACTGCGTCACGCAAGAAGCACAGCGCCCGTGATACATGGGGTAGTAGAAGAGGGCTCCTAGTCTAATGCGGCTGTCAAAGCCAAAAAACATGTATGTACCAGCGAGGGAGGATAGGGAGAAGAGGTTTCGCCCGAGTGAAGTCCTAACATTTTCCAATGAGGATCCTATTCCAAACCAAACATTGCATGCTGACCCAATGGTAGTAACGACAGAGGTGAATGGGTTCACGGTGAAAAGATTCTTCATCGATGATGGCAGTAGCGTAGAGTTCATGTTTGCTGGATGCTTTGACCAGCTGGGTATAGGCCAGCAGAACATTCGTTCGAGTACTTCTCCCAGGATTTAAAGGACAGACAGATTATCCCTTGGGTGTAATGACGGTGACGGTAGTGGATGATCAGGATCGGAGTAAGAGGACGTCGATTTTGTGTCACTTCACGGTCATAGACGCGCCGTCCCCATACAACATCAATATAGGCAGGCTATGGATGGCCCAGGTAAGGGCAGTCTGCTCCACCTACCATCTGACCATGAATTTCCCAACAGATAATGGGATTGCAAAGGTAATGGGGAGTCAGTCGACGAAAAGGAGTTGCATGTTGATAGCCTTACATAAGGAAATGAAAGCTCCTGTAGGAGCTGTGCACGGGGAGGTAGCCCCGGTATAAGTAGAGGACATGCCGATGGGAGAAAGAAGAATTCTGAATGTAGGAAAGCATACAGGGAAGGGAGTCAAAGTGCAATTGCAAGCACTGTTAGCGAAGTTTGAGGATGTCTTTGCTTGGGAGGCAGGGGACTTCATGGGGATCCTCCTCCCCTGAAGTGGCGGTGCATAGGTATAATATCAATCCTAACCTGAAACTCATCTAAAAGAAGAAAAGAGCCCTGGTATGGAAGCGTTCGGATGCTGTCCAGCCAGAAGTGAAGAAAGAAACTAAAGGAGGCAGACGTGGTAGATGAGATCATGTACCCGGAGTGGCTAGCCAACCCGGTGTTGGTGAAGAAGTGTAATGGAACGTGGAGAATGTGCATTGATTTCATGGATTTGAACAAGTACTTCCTGAAGGATAGCTATCCTCTACCCTCGGTGGACCGTCTGGTGGAGGCCATCACAAGCTATGAGATCCTAGATTTTTTTGATGCACATCGGGGATATCATCATATTTGGATGGCCGAGGAGGATAAAGCTAAGAAATCCTTCATCACGGAATTCAGAACCTTTTGCTATAAGAATATGCCCTTCTGGTTGAAGAATGCGGGGCAACCTACCAATGCATTGAGGATAAACTATTTCGGGACTAGATGGGTAGAAATATGGAGGTTTATGTGGACGACATGGTGGTTAAGAGTGGAAGTCACCCGGGTTTCTTAGAAAATCTGGAGGAGATGTTTGGCGTCCTAAAAAGTGTGAATTTGAAGTCAACCGGGCAAAGAGTGTATTAGGAGTAAGCGTAGGAAAGTTCCTCGGGTACAAGTTGTATGAATTAACGATGCGTATTATATCTAATATATTTTTTATTAAGGTTTAAAATATTGTATATATATAATATATAAAGATTAAGGAAATTGTGTTTGTGTGTATATATTGTTGAACCCGAGAATAGAAATAAAAAATCCTAAAATGATAATTGAAATGCATTAAAAAATAAAATAACAAAATATTAATTTAAGAGAACCCACAATGAGATGCGTTTGGCCTGTTTTTGAATCAAAATTAATGCCCGACTGCCCAAAAAACACAAGGTATCCACTATGGGTTGTGTTTACCCTGTATTTGGGCCAAAACCAACAAAGTGGTATTTTATATCAAAACCCGCATTTGAACTGTGTTATGATCTCTTGAATTAATGAAGGGCAAAATGGTAATTGCAAACCAGTCAACCAAGTCAAATAGTCAAGTCAAGGCATTATGAGAATCAACATAGGATCTTTTCTTGTTGATTATATTAGCCAATGATTAGGCATAGAAAGGCATTATCTGATCAATAAAAAATTGTACTCTCTAACGGTATTTTCCGATTAATTGTAGTTAGCTCCGTTGAGCTATTTCCCAAGCAATCCTTGGGTCATTTTTCGGTTCTTACACGTGGTATCAGAGCGATCGCTCCTCCGGCTACCATGACAAGGACCAATCGCGGCGACGCACTGGATGTACGGGTGACGGAAGTGGAAGTTCTGGCGAGCCAATTTCAGGCTCAGACGGAGCTGAACAGGCAGCAGATCGAAGCCACGACGGCGATATTGCAGCAAATGGGAGCAACTCTGTCCAACCTCCGGGCGGATCAGTCACGCCAGTATTTGGAGCTAAGGGGAGATCTAGATCGGAAGATCGGCGAGCTGACGGAGTACCAACGGGGGCAGGACGAGAAAACACGCCGTTACCGAGAGGCACGAGTGGAAGAAGAACGGAGTATGCGGGAATTGCTCACGGCAATTCTGAAAGAGAAAGCACCAGCGACGGATCCAGCTCATCCATCACCGGCAGAGTCAGATCTAGCTTCTCCGGCAAATGTTCAGCAACCCAGGCTCACCCTTGAGGTAAATATTGGTAACCGAAACCCTCTCAATCCCACTGCTAGATTTGTGATTTCAGAGCTTCCCAGTTTGAGCATCACACTGTCAAAAACCCTTATTATGTTGAGGATGGACTAATGGACAATAAACAGATGGGAAATTCATTTGTGTTGGGGGGTAGAACATTTAATAGCAGTGAAGATTTGTTCATTGGCAGTAGAAGAGTGCATAAGGGTGGAGAGTATAATGGAGTTGAACAGATGAGGAGACTGAATGGGGAGGAAAATGGAGCAGAGAATGGTAAGAAAAATTATGACCATAGGAATCAAGGTTATTTGCTACCTAGGAATTAGCAATGTTCAATGGAGAGAATCCCAAAGAGTGGCTGAGAAAAAGCAACAAATATTTTAATTACCGTGGTCTGAGTGATGTGGAGAGGATGGATACTGCAGTGTGGTATTTAGAGGGCAAGGCAGAGATATGGTACCAAGTTGAGAGGCATCATAGGGTTTTTGCAAGCTGGAAGGAATTACAAGCTGCACTGTTACAGAGATTTGCAGTGAAGGGAGGAGAAGATGTAACTGAGGAGTTCAATAAATTGTATCAGAAGAAGGGAGTAATGGAGTATATAGAAGAGTTTGAGGACCTCAAATCTTTGATGTTGGAACTAGACCCTCACCACTCACAACAATATTTTTTATCCAGCTTCTTGAGTGGATTAAAGAGTGATCTAAAACCCCTTGTAAGAGCTGATAGACCTACTAGCCTACATGAAGCCATTGAATCTGCAATTTGGCAAGAAGAACTTCTGGAATCATTGTATAAAAAGGGAAAGCATCAGTTGACAGTGCCATCAGTTGGAGGTCATAAGAGAGAAAGTTACACTGGGAATTGGAGTGGGAAGACAAATGATAGGAAGAATAGTGAAGGAGTCAGGAAGCAGGAATTATTTAAAAGGATAACACCCCAGGAACAGCAATACAGAAGGAAGAACAGTCTGTGCTATAAGTGTGCTGAAAAGTATACACCATGCCATGTGTGTAAGTTTAGAAAAGTTCATGTGATCACTAATGCAGAAGAGGATGAGGAACAAGATTTGTTAGTTATTGCTGGAGATTGTGATGAGCTGAGACAATTAGAAGAAGAACTGAAGGAATTTGAACTGAAGACTGTGGGGAGAGGAAGTGACAAAGTTAACACCATATCACTCACTGGCACTGTGGATGGAGACAATATAAAAATGTTTTTGGATATAGGGAGTTTCACTAGCTTTATTGACCCCAGTGTAGTGAAGAAAATGAAGTTGGAGGAACATGTCACCAGGCCTTTTAGAGTAACTGTGGCTGATGGGAGTGTAGTAAGTGGAGTATCTAAGTGCCCTAAGGTGAAGTGGAATGTGCAGAACCATTTTTTCAGTTTCAGTTTCAAAATAATGAAGCTGGGAGGAGTAGAATGATTCTTGGTGCTGATTGGATGTCTCTTCTGAGTCCCATATCCTTTGATTTCAACACTGAAGAGGTGTTTATTACTAGCAAGGGTGCTCAATGGTCATTACAGGGAAATTGTAACTCACCTCAGATGCATTTGATGAGAGGAGATGAAGCAAGGGAGATAGCTCAGCTCAGAAGAAGAAGGAACTACTTGGCAATGATGACAGAACAGCAACCAGATGATTTTCACAACACTGACATGGTATGGATTGGTAGGAGTCCTCTACCAGCCAGTTATGGAGGAGGTTTTATGGAGCCTATACTGGACAGACCTGAGGAGGAGAAGGAGTACCACAGAATGAAAAAGAGACATTATGATGAAATGTAAATGAAGTTATATCAGATTTCAGAAGGCCATGAGAACAGTCTGGAGGTTCAACAGTTAGTAGAGGAATTGGAGAGCTGTTTCAAGAGCCAAAATCACTGCCCCCAAGGAGAAACATTGATCACCAAATTAACCTGAAGCAAGGAGCAGCACCTTTCAAAGTGAGACCCTACAGGTATCCTCATTTCCATAAGTCAGAGATTGAGTCTCAAGTGCAAACTCTGATGGATAATAAAGTGGTGCAAGTAAGCACCAGTCCCTATGCCTCACCAGTACTGTAGTCAAAAAGAAAGATGGAGCATGGAGGCTTTGCATTGACTACATAAAACTAAATGATTTAACCATCAAAGACAAATTCCCCATCCCTGTTATTGATGAGCTTTTGGATGAATTACACAAAGCTCAGATTTTCAGCAAGCTGGATTTAAGGTCAGGCTACCATCAGATTAGAGTCAAAGAAGAGGATATACCCAAAACTGCTTTTGCTACTCATACTGGCCATTTTGAATTCCTAGTGATGCCTTTTGGCCTCACTAATGCACCAGCAACCTTCCAGGCATTGATGAACTCAGTTTTTCAACCATTCACACTGGTTTTCTTTGATGACATATTGGTTTACAGCCAGTCAATGGAGGAGCATTTAGGGCATTTGAGACAGGTACTAGAAGTAATGAAGCAGCACCGGTTGTATGCTAAGCTATCCAAGTGTGAGTTTGCCAGGAGCAAGGTGGAGTATTTGGGGCATGTAATATCTAGTATGGGAGTGGAAATAGATCCAGGCAAGGTGGAATGTATACTTAAATGGCCAGAACCAAGCACCATCAAAGAACTGAGGGGATTTTTAGGGCTCACAGGGTACTACAGGAGGTTCATTGAAGGGTATGGGACTATCTGTAGACCATTACATGATCTACTCAAGAAGAATTCATTTGGCTGGAAAGAGAAGGCACAAGAGGCTTTTGTAAGATTGAAGCAAGTGATGACTGAAGCACTAGTACTTAGAATGCCAGATTTCACCATTCCCTTCATTGTGGAGACAGATGCAAGTGGATTGGGTATGGGAGCTGTGTTGATGCAGGAAGGAAGGCCAATTGCATATCTGAGCAAAGCATTTTGTCAGAAGAATCTTGGGTTATCAACCTATGAGAAGGAGCTACTGGCCTTAGTAATGGCAGTTGAGAAATGGAAGCACTATCTAGTTGGTAATCAATTCATCATAAGGACTGATCACCAGATTTTAAGTTTTTGCTGGAACAAAAGTTGCACACAACTGTACAGCACAAGTGGGTAACAAAACTGCTAGGGTTGGATTTTGTCATTCAATACAGAAGTGGAAAATCAAATGTAGCAGCTGATGCACTGTCCAGAAACAAGTTTGATTCAGTTGCAACAGAGAGGGAGGGAAAGGATGCTGAGAAAGGCTCTCTGATGGCAATATCTTCCTCACTCATTCCTGATTGGATGCAGCAAATAGAGGCCAGCTATGAAGGGGATGGGAAGGCTCAGGAACTCATTGTAGAGGCCATACTGAACAGAAAAGGAGGGGGAGAGCTCAGTTACAGTAATGGCATTCTCAAGCAGAGATCTAAAATATATGTGGGGAGTCAAGGAGGCATCAGGAAGGAAATATTGTCAGCAATGCATTCTTCTGCAGTGGGCGGGCACTCAGGACAGTCTGCAACTATTAAGAGGATTTTTGGTCTTTTTACTTGGCCAAATCTCAAAGCTGACACCATTGAATTTATCAAGAGCTGTGTACCTTGCCAGAAGAACAAGAGTGAACATTGCCATCCTCCAGGGCTGTTGCAACCTTTATAGATACCTACTTCAGCATGGAAACATTTAACTATGGATTTTGTGGAGCAGCTGCCTGAATCCAAGGGTTTTGATACTATACTAGTGGTGGTGGATAGATACTCAAAATACAGCCATTTTATTGCACTATCTCATCCATTCTCAGCTAAAGATGTGGCTCAACTATTCCTAGATGAGATATATAGACTCCATGGCCTTTCAGATTCAATCATTTCTGACAGGGACAAGATCTTCACCAGCCACTTTGGAATGAGCTTTTTGGCAAAATTGGAGTAAAGTTGAAGTACAGTACAGCCTACCATCCTGAAACTGATGGCCAGACGGAGAGAGTAAACCAGGTGATTGGTAATTATTTGAGGTGTTTTTGTGGGGATTTCCCCGGTAGCTGGAAGAATTGGTTGGCTGCTGCTGAATGGTGGTACAACACTAGCCACCATTCTAGTTTGAAAATGTCTCCCTTTGAGGCTATCTATGGAGTTAAACCATTATCTCTTCCACTGGGAGTAATGACTGATTCCATATTCCCAGCTGCTCAGGACCTGTTGCATCAGAGAAATTTAGTGAATCAGAAGCTCCAGGAGAATTTAAAGCTGGCACAGGCAAGGATGAAACAAAATGCTGATCTGAAGAGGGTGGATAGAAATTTTGAAGTAGGTTATTGGGTGCTGCTCAGGGTCAACAAATACAGGCAACAATCTATGCAAGAGTTGGCAACTTCTAAACTGTCTCCTAAGTACCATGGCCCTTTCCAGGTTACTAAGAAAGTGGGGGCAATAGCTTATAAGTTGAAACTACCAGTGGAATGCAAAGCTCATCCAGTGTTCCATGTAACCCTGCTCAAGATCTTTGTAGGTGATCCCAACTCAGCTGCAAGTTCTTATCCCAATGTCTCTGCTGAGGAGTTAGAAGGTCTCCAGCCACTCAAAGTGTTGCAGCGCAAATTGGTTGTCAAGGATGGTAAGCAGAGTGTGAAATGGTTGGTGCTGTGGAAGAATTTGAATGTAGATGAAGCCTCATGGGAGGACTCTGAGTTTATGAAGCAGCAATGTCCAGATTTTCAAGCTTGAGGACAAGCTGTGTTTCAACAGGGAGGGATTGTTATGATCTCTTGAATTGATGAAGGGCAAAATGATAATTGCAGACCAATCAACCAAGTCAAATAGTCAAGTCAAGGCATCATGGGAATCAACATAGGATCTTTTCTTGTTGATTATATTAGCCAATGATTAGGCATAGAAAGGCATTTTCTGATCAATCAAAAATTGTACTCTCTAACAGTATTTTCCGATTAATTGTAGTTAGCTCCGTTGAGCTATTTCCCAAGCAATCCTTGGGTCATTTTTCGGTTCTTTACAAACTATTGGGGAGAGGCCCGCCTGAAAGCGGGCCCAGAAAAGTGGTGATATGGGCTCTGGCCAATATTTAGGCTCCGGCCCAGAGTGCAGTCCGGTCCATATGACATCAGCTAGAATGGCGTTATCCGGGGACAAAGGGGACATTAATATGACCTGTCTCCGGGTAAGGACAAAAGGACAGGACCACTGCCTCTAGGCTGGAGGCTGACCACTCACACCTATAAATACAGCTTTGGACTTGTGGAGAAAGGTATGTTCTATCAGATAAAAACTCTCTCAATATATCCTTATTCTCTCTCCTATTCAAAGGCCCCTCTTTCATCATCACGCCGGAGTAGCTATCCTCGGGATACTCCGGGGCGTTGTTTTGCAAGTCTTTAGGTGAGAGCGCGCGGAGCACAGACAAAGTCTCATCTGGACCGGAGACTCATCTGGTATCCGGACCGGGACTGGAAGCTGGTAGCATCAGTTGGCACGCCCAGTGGGACCTAAATATTTCCAGTTACAAGTTACGTTCATGCCGCGCGGACGACGAGAAAGAACCCTCTCCCGACAGAGGAGGAAGCGGGAGGAGGGCCAAAGACTAGAAAAGCCGCTACTGTTAGAGCCCAAAAGATAGCGGCTGAAAAGGAACGAATTCTCCAGGCCAAGCAGGCGGCAGCAGAGGCAAGGGCCGCGGCTGAGGAGCGTCGGCGACAGCGCCTGGCAACGGAGAAGGCGAAAGGAAAGAAGCAGGTTCCCGAACGAACTCTGGCGGACATACAGCGCGAGACCAGGGAGCGATTGTGAGCAGCACGAGAGGCACGGAACCAGAATCAGTTTGGGGACCAGGCGTCGTCAGAAGGGGATACTGACAACCTTGAAGGGACACCGGATCCGGGTCATCCTGAGGGACCCGACTCGGATGAAGCCGAAGATTATGAACCGGAGGAGTCTCCGGAAGGTTATAGCACGGAGGATGATGCTCAGAGCAGGTCAGCCAGACCCCGAGTGGGGCGAAAGGCCGGAAGGGAGGAGTGTAAGCGTCATGATTCCGGGCTTGGAGGCAACATCCTGAGGACAAACATGACGGAGTACCAACAGTTCCAAGAGTGGAAGGCGGCTCAACGAGTTGAAGCGGACAAGCCGCCTCCGGATCAACCAAGAGTGCCAAACCCAAACCCATTTCCGGGCGGACATCAACAGCAGACCGCTGGTTTGAATCCAAACGCACCACCTTACTGGGGAGCACAAAGTCAGCAGGGATACGGTACCCAGCAAGGTTACGGGATGGGTGCACCCGGAGGCCAACAACAAATTATGTTTGGGATGCAACCTGGCGGAGGGCCCGGAGGTCAGCAGCAGATGACGTTTGGAATGCCACCTGCCGGAGGAGGATTTCCCGGAGGTTTCGGTTTTCAAACACCTTTCTGTCCGGATTCCATTGAAGACTGTCTGAACCGCCTCATCGGACGGAATGGGATCGGGCCACAGTCACCTTGGGTTCCGGAGGTATTGAGTTTCAAGTGGCCAGCCGGAACCAAGGCTCCGGACGGACTTCCAACCTACAACGGAGAAGGAGATCCGGAAGAGTTTGTTCATACTTATGCTAGTATCATGATTGCTAGGGACATTCCGGAAGAGTTGAAGTGTAAAATGGTGCCTTCATACCTAAGAGGCAACTGCTTGACATGGTTCAAGGGTCTGCCGAACGGTACGCTCCGACATTTTTGGGATTTCGCCATCGCTCTGGTCCGGCGCTATTCCGTCATGAAACACACATTTGTGAACCTTGCCACGGTCCTGGCAATGAGGCAGCTGGAGACGGAGACTACTTGGGAATTCTACACCCGGTACATAGCTGCGACGATGAAGGTGGTGGACCGGCACTTGCAGGAGAAGGCCATTATCCACAACTTTGTCAACGGACTGAGGGACAACACCTTCTACATCGAGCTCATGAAGAATATGCCTACATCATACTACCACCTCCAGTTGGTGGTAGAGATGCATTGTACGGTGCACGATGCCAACCAAGTCCGGATGACAACTGTCGGCTTTTTTTCGAGCAAAGATCTCTTACAGTGACGGGGACCCAAACCACCGCTGCACGAACCCCGGCCCGGACGGATCAAGCCAGACGAGTACCCGCCCCGGCAGCAGCAGCACCAGCACCAGCGGCCGTTGCTCGTCCGACCTACACCTCTCTCTCAAAGACCCGTACGGAGATCCTCGCGGTTCACCGAGGTCTGTTTACGGATCCGCAACCCATCGTTGGCGTACCGACGCCAGCAAATGCGGACAAGTGGTGCGAGTTTCACAAGTCGCACGGACATACCACAGAGGGATGTAGGGCGCTCCGTTCGGATATTGAAAGGTTGATCGGAGCAGGGCAGTTAAGAGATTGCGTGGCAGGAGAAGGACGCCCGGCTCAAGCCCCAGCAGGGTCGGAAAAGGAATTGGAGGAACAATCACCCCCGAGGGGGGAACCAAGCTAACCCGGCAAACCCGGCAGCAAGACAAGCCGCACCAGCGCAACCCCCGGCTCAGCCCCGGATGATCAATGTGATAAACGGAATTGTCGGAGATGGACTCTGTTCTATGACGGCGATCAAGGCCAAAAGCAGATACGTGCCTCCGGGTGAGATACAAGAAAAGAGGTTCAAGCCAAGTGAGACTATCACCTTTTCGGATGAGGATCTGGTACCCCCCAGGTTCCCCATTCGGATCCGATGGTGGTAATAGCAGATGTCGAAGGGGTGCTGATCAAACGAGTGTTCGTAAATGATGGTAGCAGTGTGGAGATCATGTTCGCGGAATGCTTTGATCAGCTCGGAATTGGGCGACAAAATTTAAAACCGTGTCAAACCCCCCTTTCAGGGTTCACCGGACGGACCGTCCATCCGCTCGGAGTCATCCCTCTGAAAGTCACCCTGACGGATTTCCAGGACCCAACAAAGCGGGCCACGGTGGAGTGTAATTTTGCCGTCATTGATGCAGTTTCTCCTTACAACATGATCATTGGAAGACCGTGGCTGTCGCAGGCACGGGCTATCTGTTCGCCTTTCCACTTGATTATGAAGTTCCCCACTGAAAACGGTATCGCATCCGTCCGGGGGCACCAACAAACCGCCCGGAGTTGCATGTTGACCGCCATCAAAGATGCCCGGTCCGGGGAGGGCCAACCCAAGCTGTCCGCCTCGGACAAGGGAAAAGCCAAAGCAGACTTGGTAGGAGCCATCCATGGAGAAGCACCATCTTACGAAGTGGAGGATATGATGGTCGGACAGAAGGGGGTAGTCAGTGTGGGAAAGAACATGCCGGATGACGTTAAGAAGGAGTTACGAAGCCTGTTGGCAGAATATGAGGATGTGTTTTCTTGGGGGACGGAGGACTTGACTGGCGTTCCGGAAGAGATCGCAGTCCACAAGCTCAATGTCTTTCCGGAGCTGAAACCGATACGGCTGAAGAAGAGACCCCTCGCCCCGGAACGCGTGGAGGAAATCCGGGCAGAGGTGGGTAGATTGTTGAGTGCCGGAATCATGGAGGAGATATCCTACCCTAAGTGGATAGCAAACCCAGTTCTGGTGAAGAAGCACGATGGCTCTTTGAGAATGTGTATTGACTTCACAGACCTAAACAAATGCTGTCCGAAAGATAGCTATCCGCTCCCCTCCATCGATCAGTTGGTCGAGGCTATTACTGGTTACCAAGTGTTGGCATTCTTTGATGCGCACCGAGGGTATCACCGGATTACGATGGCCAAGGATGACCGTCCCAAAACATCTTTTATCACTGACTTTGGTACTTTTTGTTACAGGAAAATGCCTTTCGGATTGAAAAACGCAGGTGCGACGTACCAGAGGATGGCGGACAAGCTTTTCCGGAACCAAATGGGGCGGAACATGGAAGTCTATGTTGACGATATGGTGGTCAAGAGCCGGACGTACGAGTCTTTTTTGTCCGACCTCCGGGAGATGTTCGACGTGCTCCGGACGGCGAACTTCAAGCTCAGCCCCGGAAAGAGCACCATCGGAGTTGGAGCAGGGAAGTTCCTTGGCTATATGGTGTCAGCTCGAGGAATCGACGTCAATCCGGAAAAGATATCGGCCCTTATGGAGATGCCTCCTCCGAAGGGGGTGAAGGACGTGCAAAAGTTGACCGGATCACTGGCCGCTCTAAGCCGATTTCTCGCTTGGGGGGCTAAGAAGCAGCTCCCGTTTTTCAACATACTCCGCAGGGCTAAACCGTTCGAGTGGACGGAGGCGTGTGACCAGGCGTTCACGGACCTCAAAGCTCACTTAGCAAGCCTCCCCACCCTGTCCAAGCCACTGCCCGGAGAAGAGCTTTTTCTATACATAGCGGCGACGGAACATGCTATAAGCTCTGCTTTGGTCCGGGAGGATGGTAAGGTACAGCGTCCGGTTTACTTTGTGAGCAGGGCACTCCAAGGTCCGGAAACGAGTTACACTGCTTTGGAAAGGTTGATACTGGCATTGGTGCATGCTTCCCGGCGCCTCCGACCATATTTCCAAGGTCATCTGATCACGGTTCTAACGAATCATCCGTTGAGACAGATCATGTTGAAGCCGGAAGCCTCGGGTCGGATGATGAAGTGGGCAGTCGAGCTTGGAGAGCACGAGATCAAGTATCATCCCCGGAAGGCTATCAAGGGGCAAGCCTTGGCGGATTTCTTGGTAGAAATGACCGAACCTTCAGGAGATCCGTCCGGGTCGGAACCACCCTCCGAAAGATGGAAGTTGCATGTGGACGGATCGTCTCATGCAAATGGGGGCGGAGCAGGAGTCCTGCTTACCAGCCCACAAGGAACGGAGTACAGGTATGCTATTCAGTTTGGTTTCCGAGCAACAAACAACGAAGCAGAGTACGAAGCGCTTCTAGCCAGACTCCGGCTGGCGTTTGAGATAGGGGTCACGGACGTTGAAGTATACAGTGATTCTCAGATAGTGGTTCAGCAAGTGAGCGGAGAGTATGAGGCGAAGGAACGGAGCTTGCAGAGGTACCTTGAGGCGGTTAAGCCGTTATTAGCTAAGTTCCGTGGCATTACCGTAACACAGATCCCTCGCGAGGATAACGGTAAGGCGGACGCCTTGAGCAAACTCGCCTCCTCTGAGATCAAGCCGGACGCAGAGAGCAACTTGATGATGGAGACCCTATCCGCCCGGAGTTACGACGTTCCACAGGTGGCAGCAGTGGAGGTCCTAAAGGAGTCAAGGATGACGCCCTTCTTTGAGTATTTGCAGCACGGAAAGCTTCCGGAAGATAAAGCATTGGCGCGGAAAATCCGACAGAAAGCACCGCACTACACCATAGTGGACGGAACCCTACTCAGGCAAGGATATCTCCAACCGTGGCTAAGGTGCGTGGACTCGGACGAGGCAGCTCGGATTGTGAAGGAGATGCATGAAGGACCAAACGGCAGTCACCAGGGAGCCCGGACCATAGCGAGAAAGAAAATGTGCACATGCTACTACTGGCCCACCCTGTTTGAAGAGGCGCAGAAGTACGTCCGCTCCTGTGTGCAGTGCCAAAGGTTTGCCTCCGCTCATTCATGTTCCGCAAGAAGAAAGGGTCGGGATCACCGGTTCATGGCCTTTTGATAGATGGGGCATCGATCTGGTCGGACCCTTTCCCTCCGCTCCGGGAGGATTCAAGTACATGATAGTAGCAATCGACTACTTCAGCAAATGGGTGGAGGCTGAACCCCTCACAAACATCCGTGGCAGCACTTGCGTCAAGTTTTGTTGGAAGAACATCATCTGCCGTTACGGAATCCCCAAGTACATCGTTACGGATAACGGAGCCCAGTTTGAAAATGACCCGTTTCGATCCTGGTGTAAAGAATACGGAATTACGCAGCGGCTCATGTCTGTCTACCACCCGCAGTCCAACGGACAAATGGAAGTTACGAACTGGACAGTGGTGAATGGACTGAAGACTCGTCTGCAGGGGGCACGAGGAAACTGGGTCGACGAGCTGCCGAGTGTTCTTTGGGCATACAGAACAACCGAAGGATCCGCCACGGGCCAGTCGCCATACAGTTTGGTATACGGGGCGGAGGCAGTCATACCAGCTGAAGTGGGAGTCCCCAGTCTCCGGACCCATACTTGGGACGAGGACCAAGCCGGACGGAGCTCTCCGCTCGGATCAAGCAGGCTGCTGGACTTGGACCTTTTGGAAGAAAAACGAGAGCAAGCATTCATCCCCGGAGATTGGGTGATGAGGAGGAATGATAAAAGTCTGAAAGAAGCCACTGGCAAGCTGGCACCAAACTGGGAAGGCCCGTATCGAGTCACAGCTTCATACCCGGGTGGGAGCTATGAGCTGGCGGATCAGTCCGGACGAGCAGTCCCCAGAAGATGGAACATTGCCAACCTGCGAAGGTTCTACGGGGCATCCTGAATAGGTATGCTTTTCGATAGAGTTCTTTTTCTAGCCTAATGTAGTTTCGGGTCCTCTGGCTAGGGTTGAGCCTAGGATTCCGTTCCGTCCTATTTACTATGTACTTGACTCCGGCCGCATTTAGACAAAGGGTATGTCTAGCCGGAGTCCGCTTATCTGAATGCCGCTTATCTGAATGAAGAATTGTCAAATTTTACGCTTGTCGAATTTTACTATGTACTATTTTTCAATTCCGCACTGATTAAGATCCTCCGGATCGTTTGAACAAACGGACGGAGTGAGCAAAGACGAACAAATAAAATCCTCCGAATTGTTTGAATAAACTAACGGAGGTAAGCAAAACAAAAGGGCAATACGGTTTGATCAAACAACAAGAAAAAACGCTTGAATAAGCTATCTCAACAAGAAAAGAAATCACATTTGGATAAATGATGCACCAAAAGAAATTAAATCCGTACGGATTAACATACAAATACAATGGATACAATTGTACAATCTGACACGTCCTGACGGACGCAGATAAAAGAGGAAAATAAAACCTATCTATTTGGGCCAATTTATGTTCCAATTGATAGAAGGAGAGGTGGGCTCCGGAGTAGGAGGCTCCGGAGATGGTGTCATAGCACCATTCTCCGGAGATGGAGGTCTTGGGTCTCGGACCCCCCCTGGTTCAGGGTAGAAGGAGTCAGCTCCGGAGTGTCGTCATCGAGGTTATGGACCTCGGTACCACTACTCTGACCCACCGGTCCTCGATACGGAAAGGGAGGAATGGGCGGAAGCTCTGATGGACCGGCGCCATCCGGATCGGAGCCAAAGATTCCGTCGGAGTCAGAATCGGAGGACTGCATGGTCTCCTTTGTGACTTTGGCTTTCCCTTTGCCCTTGACTGGAGGTCCGGCCCTAGACGGACGAAACGGGTTCTGGCTCGAATACCGTGAAGGAGAGCGAATCCGGACGGGGACCTGGGGACGGCGTGCTGGCTGAGCACCCCTTCCCCTTCCCCTTCCCCTTGTCACCTGCTGAGCACCTCTCCCCCTTGCCATTCTGTTAAGGGCGCAGTTGAGGCTCCGACTGTTCCCGCTACGTGCGTTCTTGAGCTCCCTTCTGATTCCCTTCCTCCCCCTGCCATGACCACGTCCACGGAGACGAGCCTGACGCCGCATCGCCAATTCGGCCAGTTCCCTAATGATAAAGGGACGGATGATAGAAGAATCTTGGCGAAGCCGCTCCACGCGACGTGTAGACTCCTCCAGATCGACGGACACCTGGATGCCAGTATATCTCTCGAAGGTGAAGTCTATCGCCACTTGACTCGGAATGAGGGTCAGCGAAGGAGGGAGAGAACTGCCGGCATGCATCCGTTTCCACCATTCAACAGCCTCCTCGAATGCAGGACGATATTGGGATTCCCGGTCGTTCCACCCCAACTTGAACATCCGGACGATCAAAGCACTTACATCGCGAGGAAAGTTGCGGTATATGGTCGGAGTGACGAGTCCGAGGCGTAATCCGGTCAGATGGTACGAAAGTTGCAAGGTCATCAGATTCTCCCGGAGGACCATCACCCGACCGGCAAGCATTTGGTTTTCTTCCTCCAGCATCAAGTAATCCCGCTGGAAGTCCGTTCGGCTGGCCAGCCACTTCAGCTTTTCGGAATAGAAGGGGAGCACGGACCAAACTAGATCCAGCTCGGTTTTCAGTTTAGCTTTGTAGTCTTCGTGCTCTGCTTGTAGCATGGAGATCGTCTCATCCGCGTCATGGGTTGCACGGATCCGTTCTCGAGCAAAGTCCTGACATTGAGACAGGGTGCCAAACTCCTCGGATATTTCTCTAAGGCAAGCAGCCAAAGAAGGGACGTCTTGGAACTCTTCCATCAAAGACTCCATTCCGGAGCGAACGAGAAGCTCTCGAGTTCGTTCCCCTTCCATCGTCCATCCGGACAGCTCTGCCTCCAACTCCGCGCACCTGGAGCACGGAGGGCTTGTTGATTGGGAACTAGCAGGTGAAGTACAGACACCCGCTCCTCCGTTTCGGAGCACCGGACCAGGACCTTTGGGCTGCGGACAAGGAAGCATGAATATAAGAAGAAATAAACACAAAGTATGGGGAGAAAATACTTGTTTTATAAATAAAAGGAGATTACATTGTCCGGAGGGTTGTCATCCCCATCCGAATCGTCGCTACCGTCTTTCCTACACTAAACAGAACAAGATCAGACCTAGTGGGACGGAAGCAACT
Source organism: Sherardia arvensis (assembly GCA_948330725.1). Lineage (NCBI taxonomy): Eukaryota > Viridiplantae > Streptophyta > Magnoliopsida > Gentianales > Rubiaceae > Sherardia > Sherardia arvensis. The sequence goes on from OX415235.1 coordinate 32,888,432, forward strand.
ACAAAAACAAAAACAATACGAAAAGCTAAAGAAGTTATTCTACATCTGTCTCTTCGCTGTCCGTGCCACCATCTTGACGACCATCCTTATCCCCGCCACCGTCGTCCTCATCAGTATCTTCATCCGTAGAGGGAAACATCTTCAGCACTTCAAGATACTTGGGCTTGACGGGCGATTCAGGGTCAGCGCTCTCTTCGGGTGGGGGCACTGCAACACTCAGATCCACCAACCCCTCGTCATAGGCACGGATGGCCTCCGCCGACACCAGCTTCGGACTCTCGGCATCCGCCTCAAAAATCTCAAGCACGGAGGGATTCATCTTCTCGACTCCGCCTCGATAAAACTGATCCACATCGAAGTTATATTTCTGGGCGGCTTGCGGTTTGTAGTAGCACTTTGTAAACCGCTCCCTCTTAGGCTCCGGGACCCAACCCCTCATGCTCTGATAGACTTGATGAGCGGAGATCTGGTTGGAGGAACGGAGGAGTTCTGTCAGACTGCCCTCAAAAGCCTGGCTCCGGAGTACCTTATTGGTGAAGGCGACACACATCTCTCGCTGAGCGGACGGAGAAACCAAGCTCTCCAGCTCCTTAATCCGGGCATCCGCCTCGGCCGCTCGGATCTCCGATGCCTCGAGCTCACGACGGAGAATCCCATTGGTCCTCACGAGCGCGCTCCGTTTCTGAGCAAGCCTCGTCTGCTGGACGTGGTAGGCCTTGTTGATGGCCTCGGAAACCCCAGGAGAAGCGATCAGGTAAGCAGCAAAGTCCTAAAGAAAGAAAATATGAAATTCCGAACAGAACGAGAAAACCGAACCGGAAAATGAAATTTAGCTTACCATGCCAGTCTCGCTCCGGCCGCTGCTGTGAGTGAGCTCCTTGTGTGCATTATTGGGATCGACCACCGGCCTCCTCCCATCCCCCTGATGATCACCGGCGCGGGAATGCTCACTTTGCTCCGGAATGCGAGAAGTTTTAGGAATCCGGGGCTTTGGGCGCTTGTGGGACCGGGAGGACTCCCCTCCCTCCTCATCGGAAGAAGACGGAACCCGGACTTGGAGGAGGGCGGCCCTATTTCCGACCGAATCCGCGGTGGTATGGATGAACGCCTCTTCCGCCTTCTTGGCCGCGATCTCATCCGCCCTGTTGGCCGCGGCCTCCCTCGACTTCTTGGCCGCGACTTCCCTCTCCTTGATGGATGCATCTTCTTGGGCACGCTTCCTCTTCTTCTCCGTCTCGGACGGCTTCTCTGTCGGTATTTTCATGCCGGTTACCGAACCGGCTGGTGGGTTATCTGCCTTGGTGGTTATCTTGAGCTGTCGTCCGGCCGGGTCAACGCCATCCCCTATTTCAGGATATACTGGCAACATCCGAAACGGATAAGAAAAAAGCAAGTAAAAAAAAAGAGAAGGAAAAACAGAATATAAAAGCAACTTACTGGATGAATCCCGGAGGACATAGAAACGACACTTGAGAAACACCTCCGGCTCGTATGCCCTCAAAGGGAAGACGTACTTCCCTTTCCAGAAAGGATCTAAATCGATCTGGTTGGCGGCCAGCTTCGCGATGTTCTCCTCTTGTCCCTCCGGACTGAACGTCGTCTTGTCCTTCTTCTTGGCATCATGACCCCAGCTCGGACACGGATACTTGTTGGTGTTGAAGGTGAAGTAATGCTTCTGCCAGTTGGAATAGCTGTCGCGCCGGCCCTTGCAAGGATCCTTTATCCCCTTCCGTCTCTGAAAGGTGATAATCCCCTCATATTTAGTGCCCTCCAAGTGGTAGAAGGCCCGGAACAGGTCCAAGGACGGCGTCACCCCGCATTGGTAGCAGTTCAGGAGAAACGCCCGGACTACGGCGACTCCGTTCGGCTGTAATTGGGCCGGAGAGATGCTAAAATGATGGAAAATGGCGGAGTAGAGGGGAGAAAGAGGGAAAGTTATCCCATAAAGAAAATGGCTCCGGGGAATGGCTGCAACAGTGGTAACGTCACCTGCAAACGAGCTCAGTCCAGCATCAATGGCGAGCGGAACCACCATCGCCTCAACCAGCTCCCTCACTGCCGGAGTAATGTCGACGTCATCACCCTCGGAGGGATCGTCAACCTCCGGCTCCGGATTCAGGCCGACCTGAACATCCCCACCAGACAAACCGGCAACCTGCCTGTTCTCTTCATTCTCATGAGCCATATCTATATGCGGGATTGAAAAGTGTTTGTGTTTATATGAGAAAAGAGATTGCAGCGCAGAAAGGAGAAAACAGAGAAAAACGTAAGAAGAGGAGTAGCAGAGTGAAAAATGAAAATGAATGGGATGATTCAGTATTTATAGAAGGGAAGTTTCAGAAACGAGAAAAAGGGGGACCGAGTCCCAAGGCAACATGATTGCCATTTCGAAAAAAAGGTAAAAAGGGAATTTCTCGAATAGACAGCTCATTTATGACGACGCAACACGCTTCATAAATGCGCCTACAAACACGCGCGCAGGAAACCCAAGCGCCGAGCGCGTGTTCTCATACATACCACACAATCCTGGAATAGAGATCCGGGTCGGATTGCATGCCTCCGGGCGGATCCCAACGATTAGACTAGACGTGATGAGACACGGGACCCCTCCTCCGGATGAGACCTCCGGACGGATCCCATGTCTCGGGGGGCTATTGGTGATATGGGCTCTGGCCCATATTTAGGCTCCGGCCCAGAGTGCAGTCCGGTCCATATGACGTCAGCTAGAATGGCGTTATCCGGGGACAAAGGGGACATGAATATGACCTGTCTCCGGGTACGGACAAAAGGACAGGACCACTGCCTCTAGGCTGGAGGCTGACCACTCACACCTATAAATACAGCTTTGGACTTGTGGAGAAAGGTATGTTCTATCAGATAAAAACTCTCTCAATATATCCTTATTCTCTCTCCTATTCAAAGGCCCCTCTTTCATCATCACGCCGGAGTAGCTATCCTCGGGATACTCCGGGGCGTTGTTTTGCAGGTCTTTAGGTGAGAGCGCGCGGAGCACGGACAAAGCCTCATCCGGACCGGAGACTCATCTGGTATCCGGACCGGGACCGGAAGCTGGTAGCATCAAAAAGGCCATGTTTTTCTTTCCTTTCCTTTTTCCTTTCCGTCCTTTCTCCTTCCTTTCACGTGTCTAATTTAATTTTTCTTTTTTTTAATTTCGAATTTTGAATTTTAATTTTAATTTTCAACTGATTTTTTCCCCTTCACTCTATAAATACAATACATTTTACACAACAATTCCACACATAATTCTTCACCCTATATTTTCACACACAATTATGTATGCAATAATTGGTCAAACAAGATTAATATTTATGTTTTTTATTTTTAATAATTGGTCAGACTAGATCAATTTGTATGCTTCTTTTTTCATTGTAATGTAATCATCACTAGTTGTTTGTTTGTCGAATTCAAATTTTTATTTGTTTTTTTTCTTTCATTGGTTTTACTTATATTATTTTTTAAAATTTTATCGATATTTAAAATTATTTTAATTCACTTTTCGCATATATTAGTTTGGATATGTTGTCCAAACAAATATTCATTTCATCAAAACCATAAATTATGATGTCATTAAGAATGTTGATAGTCATGAATAGTTATGATGTCAAAATATAGGATCTTTTCTTAATCAACATAGGATCTTTTCTTAATATGGTTTTGATGGATCAACATAGGATCTTTTCTTAAATTATGATGTCATTAATCATTATTGGAATCAACCAAGTCAAATAGTCAAGTCAAGGCATTATGTGGGTTCCATGAATAGTTGCTGAATAATTGTTGGGTTGGTTTTCCATCGTGGAGATGGATTTGAGGTTGTGTTTGAGTGTTGTGTTTGATGATTTGAATAGTTGATTTATTAGTATTTAAAAAGTGAAAAACAAGGGGTTGTGTTTGGATGGGATTCCATTTTGGATGCTCTAACAGTGGTGATGCTAGAGCATCTCCAATGCAAGCGTCAGTTTTGGGCGTCAATTGCTCCACATGACACTTTTTAATTGGAGATGCAATATGATGTCATTAGTTTTATAAAATTGCAGGTCTCTTTTTAATTATGTATCTCCAATGCAAGTGTTAAAAATAAACATTCAATGTGACATGGATTTTATATATTAATTAAAATTTCTTCCAACCCATTTTTATACTCATCGTTTCTTTTCTTCTCATCTGTTTTCACGTTTCATCCATCCAGATTTGGGGCTTTCTCCCATTCCCGCCTCCATCCAATTTCTTCAATATCCATCATCAGCAAATTCATCTATCGGTGTGCCAAAAGAGGCTGAGTTTTGAAATGGAGCCATACTTTTTAACTCTTTCGTGTAGCCACCTTTCAGCCGTGTTGGTTTTCATCACCTGGAGAAGGCCGAGGCTCTGCCCGAGAAATGGTAAGCCTAGCGAACCTGGTGGAGTTCTCTGTGGTGCTGTCTTTCCACTCTTGAAGATGAAATGCCTAGAGGAGTGAGGATCAGAGCAAGGACTAGGAATATGTTCATGATGAGTTTCTTGATGATGGAAAACTGATGGACTTCACTTCTTTGTTTATAAAGGAGGGATATTTCACAAACATGAGTTCAATAACCATAAAGATACCTTGTATAGTTTAGGAAGATTGTATATTATGTAGTGGTTTAAAGTTTGTGCCTGCAAATGAAATAGTTTGTGCCTGCGAATGAATCTTTCTAGCTGAAAGAGTTCACATATTTAGCAGATTCCAATCTGTTTTTTCTGAGCTAATAATGACACAACCTAGATGGGATTGATTTAGTCACACCCTGTCGCTAAGCAAAGATTCAAGAGATAGGTTATGTCTAAAAGCATATAAATTTACCCAGCATGATATCTAAAGAATTTGGGCTGAATGTAGCATGATATATGCATGATATATGCATTGTATAACCTTTAGATATAATGTTCATATTAATGCAGCAGCCTTTAGATATAAAGCATTTAATGCAGCATGATATATGCATTGTATAACTTTTAGATATAATGCAGCAGCCTTTAGATATAAATCATATAATGCAGCTTGATATATGCACTCAATGGAGTCATTTACACATAAACACATAAATTGTAAACCAAGATAGTACATGTCAACATGGTAGGACATGTAAGAACCAGCTGAAAATATGAAACAATACATGGTTGCTTGTCATTTCATCTACAGACAGAAACAGCCTGAAACAGAGAAAATTTCCAGAAAAAAAAACACATTTTTGAACTGCCATCAAAGTAAAAGCAACAGAAGATTCAAAACAAAATATAATCCCAAGAAAGTAGTAATCGGTGGTACTACAGAAGATTGAATAATTTCAAAAAGTAGCTGTAAAAATTCATCGTTGTCATTTCACGAGAGCAAAATAACTACAAATAACTAAGAATTCATCATCATCTTCTTTAGCAATATGGTTGGCAAGCTTTGCTCTAGCTTCTGCCTTTCCCTCTTCTCTGCACTTTCTGGCAACCTCAAAACAGAACATAAAGCACAAAATAGAATGAGTTTCAATCATTGCCTTCGATTGCATTAGGGATGTTCATTGGGTCAAATGGGCGTGGATACCAGTATATCCATGCCCATACCCATATAAAAATTTAAGATCCATCCCCACCCATCAACCCATGATGAATATCATTTTGAGATCCATACCCATCCACCTGGATATCCATCCCCACCTGGATATCCATGTCCACCTGGATATCCATCCCCACCTAGATATCCATCCCCACCTAGATATCCACCTGTTTGTTTAAAATATATCAATATATACTTCATAATTATCAAATAAAAATATGACATATTAAAATATTATATATGTAATTAAGAAATCACGAAATATTTAGCACACATACTTATAAGATTCTCTTAATTAAATTTCAAAAACGTAAAAATATGTTTCAAAAGAGTCTAGTATTCGACATGAACTTTTCAGCAGCTCAACTAGTTTGAAGGCAATCGTCTCCTCTGATTTCGAATATAGTATATACTCTGTCTTTTAACTTTCTCTTTTGATGGTTTTATTTACAAAAAATAAATAATATATAATGAAATTATAATAATGTATTATACATTATTCCTAAAGGAAACTAGAAGAGTTATTGATTCGGTCAATAAATAGATTAATAAAAATTATTAAAAATGATGAAACTACGTAGTTTTGACTAAAAACGCCACACAACCACCTCAAGTTCACCATATTCCGGTGCCTACCATTTTTATATATTCCTTCTTTTGTTTCTTTTAATTTTATTGTTTCATTCTTCATCGATGATGATACAATAACTTCCTCCTTCTATTTTTTCAAATACAACTCATTCAACCTATAAAATCCTAATTTACACGGTAATTTCAGTCCATCATACTAATTAACATGTCTGCGAAAGGAAAACATGAATGTGCGATATATGGAATATGCATGGAAATATTCTGTATTACTACAAGATCATCATAGACTATATAAATATATTGGACTATAAATAAACATTATAGTGTTTCTATGTAAATTATGCATGGATCGCTAGCATTTTTCCTTAAAATGTGTACTTATAAAAATATTTATCTATTAACTTAATTTTAAACAAATTTGTTACATTTTGATCTTAATATATATTATTTTATAATAATTACCTTTGATGAATGACCTGACAATTACGATATATATTTACAATTTCATAATCTTTGGAAATTTGCCACTATAATTTTGTTAATTATCTTAAAGAGTTTTTCTTTAAACGTACTTCATCCACATCTTCATAAGTTTGTTCATAATATTTACATTAAAAAAATTAAATATATCGTGCAACGCACGATGATTTTAGCTAGTATATTATAGTGGATATTACACGGGTATGAAGCGGGTGGGGTGGGTGGGTATGGAGCGGGTGGGGCGGGTGGGTATGGGGCGGGTTTTATAAAAATATCCATACCCGCCCCATACCCATCATGGGTTTAAAAATCATATCCATACCCGCCCCATTTTATGAATATAATGATCCATGTCCACCTAAATGGGGCGAATCTTGGGCGGGTATCCACATAAACCCGCTCCATTGCCATCCCTAGATTGCATCTCCAAATATGTCATCTTTCTCCCATTCTGAAAAAATTCGGGCTTGCATTGCCTCATACCTTTGACGCACAAATGGTGAAAGTTTAGAGAGATCTTTGTCTAATATGCACTCTTGTTCTTCTCGCTTCTGTGCCTTCTCCTTCATCTTCTGGTTTCTTGTCTTCAATTCAATCTCGACATCTTTAATTTTTTGATTCCTCTCCTTGAGCTCAATCTCTGAACTAATATTTTCTCATGCAGCTCGTAGTCTTTCTTCTCTCTTTCTTTCTCCTCCTCAAGTTCCACACGAGTCAATTCAATTTGTTTTTCCAAGGATGAATTTAGAGTACCCAAAGCATCAGCCACACCATCTTCTACAACCATCATTCTTTTCTGATCTTTAATAGCCTTTCTTCCTTTTTCCGGACGAGTAATACCCCCATCACTTTTAGTTTTCTCCTCAACAGAATCTGGAGCAGCATCAACATTCCGAATCGGTGATGAGGAACCATTAACTGAACCAAGTTGAGTTTCATTTGGTGGACTTCCAGTCAAGTTGAAGCAATGAGATATTGAACCCCAGAAATCTCGCCACGAGGGATTTCTCCGAAAGCTATTGGGGTGTGCAGAGTTCTGGTGCAGAAGAGTGATTTCTGGCACCGACGAGACGGGAGGGATGAGGAATTTCCGACGCTGACGATTGGGGTGTGCAGAGTTCATTCACCCACCACGAAGAATCTCGAGCGCCGACGAGACGGGTGGAACGAGGGATTTCTAGCACCGATGATTGGGGTGTGCAGAGTTCAGTCGCCGAGATTGGGGTGTGCAGAGCGAGGGATTTCCGGCGTCGAGATGGAGGTGTGCAGAGTTCTGGGCGCCGACGATTGGGGTGATTCCAGTTTGGCACCCAATTTTTGGCTAACTTGACAAAAGAGAGCTGCTATTTGGCTCTCTATATCTAGAGGATCAAGTTGTGGCTTGCAAAAAAGAAAGAAGGCCACGTCATACTAAATCTCTGCATTGGAGCAGTTTTTTTATTTGGGTTACAATCAGTTTGACGTAGACCATGACTTTTTCTATATTGCAGCTCAGCATTGGAGATGCTGTTATATGACATGTGTCATCGGCATCCGCTAAAATTTTGAGCGTATAAATAACGCAGACATTTTCTCATAGACGATAAATTCACTGGCTTATTAGGTTAGTTTATGTTTTTGTATCACTAATTCCGCGTAATCACTGTGGCCAGACCCGACGACACCATCGATCCAAACTAGATCGGTGGAGTGTGATGATAGAAGAAGAATTAGAGGACTAATTTATTAATTTATGTATGTACTTTGTATATTGCACTTATGTGCCTAGGGTTTAGCTAGCTTCAGTATTTAGCTTTAGGCCCTTGTATGTAACTATATATAGGCATGGTTCTGCCTTATTCTAATCAAGCAATCAGTACAGTTTACATGGTATCAGTCGCCTGACGATCCTCTTTCCAAAATCCCTAGGGTCTTAAACCCTATTCTCTCCCTTTTCCCCTACGGCCGCCGCCCTCCTTCTCTTCTCCCTTTTTCGCACGCACAAAGGCTCTGTATTAGCCTTCTCCCTCCTCTTTCAATTCAAAAATTATTCTGCCCTTTTTTGTTCTTCACTCGACGATGGCTGCTCGCAAGGATGATGCTCTCTCGATCAACACGATGATCCACCTTCTCAACACCAAGCAGGAAGCTTCAACGTACCTGCAGTGGAAGAAGCAGGTAGAGTATGTGTTCAAGACCCAAGGCTTGTTTGGTCATCTGGATGGCTCTACCCCTCGCCCCCTCGTTCCCGTGCCGCCAACGGCCGCCTCTTCCTCCTCATCACCACCGGACTTTGCCGCTCTCCAGAAGGAGCAGGACGCCTACGACACTGCCCTGGTTGCCTACAACTCCTGGATCGTGGATGATCAGAGGCTATGTAGTGTGCTTCTCTCCTCATGTACTGCTGATGCGAAGAATGAGATCTCGCAGTGTGCTACTGCTCAGGAGATGTGGGATACTTTTGCCAGTGCCTATCAACACAGCACCTCGATTGCTGTTTTAGCCTCCGACAGCAGGCTAACTTCCTCCGCAAGACTGGTACGATTCATGATCTTCATCTATCTCTGGTGAAAATATTTGATCAATTAAGTATTATGGGTCAACCTGCTGAGAACCGCGACAAGCTTATGTGGTTTCTCACTGCCCTTGGCCATGAATATAAGAATTATAGTGCACCCATTGTTGTTCTTGATCCCTTGCCCCCGTATATTACTGTTGTGGATCAAGCGAAGGGCTATGAGGCCTTTTTGGTAAATTTTGAGCAAACGAATGTGCAGGTACAGGCTCCGGCGGGTCCAGTGGCCTTTGTGGCGGCCGCCAACCAACCTGCTCCGGCCGCCCAGCAGCTAGAGGGCGGCGCGTAGGGCCCACGCGCGGCCGGCGGTCGCCGTGGTCGTCGTCGTCCCTGGGCAGCTCCTGGAGGTCCTGGTGGGTCCAGATCTGGTTTTTTGGGTGCTCTAATTCAGTGTTACACGTGTGGAGGCTTCGGGCATATCTCTAGGTTTTGTCCTTCCTCTACGCAGAGATATGTGACTCCACCACCACAGCCCTATAGCCAGCAGCAGTACCAGACTTATGTTCCTCAGTCGGCACAGCCTCCATCGGCTCCTCAGGCTCATGTGCTCAAACCTATGCTGCTCCTGCAGCAGTGGCTCCTCGGCCACTTGTGTATGCACCGCAGTATGTGCCCTACCAGGCTCCTCAGGCTCAGCCCGCTACTGCTCCTACAGCTTCAGACTGGTATCTTGATTCAGGGGTTACCAACCATATGAGTGCCACTACTTCGACCTTGACTGCTGTGGCTCCATATAATGGTAATACCTTTGTTTCTGTTGGTAATGGTGCTTCTCTTCCTATTAATGTTGTTGGTGATGTTAGAGTTAGCCCTTCTATACATATATCTGATGTCTTGGTTGTGCCTGCTATTACTAAAAACCTGGTATCAATTAGTAAGCTTACCAAGGAGCTCTGTGCTATTATTTCTTTCGATGACAAGTCTTTTATTATTTAGCACAAGCTCAGCAGGGCAATCCTGGGGCAGGGACACAGTGAGCATGGGTTGTATGTGCTGGACCATGGTGAGGCAGCACTCCTTTCAGTGGTGAAGAAGAATAATATTAGAGCATCCTTTGAACTGTGGCATGCTCGATTAGGGCATGTGTCCTCTGCTGTTATTTCTTTATTGAACAAACATGAGTTTTTATCCCTTACTTCTGTACTTCCAAAGTCTGGTATTTGTGAACCGTGTGCTATGGCTAAAGGCCATAAACTGTCTTTTGTTGAGAACCCCAGACGTGCTAATAATGTTTTGGATTTGATTCATTGTGATTTGTGAGGGCCATCTCTGGTTATTTCTGGAAATGGTTTTTCTTATTATGCTTTGTTTGTGGATGATTATTCGCGATTTTCGTGGTTCTATCCTCTACGTCGTAAGTCAGACTTCGTCGATGTCTATTTCCAGTTTGAAGCATTCGTAGAGAACCAATTCTCATCTCGTATCAAGGTTTTCCAGAGTGATGGAGGGACTGAATTCATCAATAACAGGTTGCAGTCTCACTTTGGAACTCGCGGTATTCACCATCAAGTCTCATGTCCCTATACACCTGAGCAGAATGGTAGAGCAGAACGAAAGCACAGACACATCACGGAGATGGGCCTCTCCATGTTGTTTCATTCACACCTGCCGCTATCTCACTGGGATGACGCATTCAATGCTGCTGTTTTCACTATCAATCAGCTGCCAACTCCGGTGATTGATAACAAGTCTCCCTTTGAAGTACTTTTTTGGCGTTCACCGGACTACTCGAACTTTCATCCATTCGGGTGCCGTGTTTTTCCCTATGTTCGGCCGACATCTGAGCATAAATTAGCCCCTCGCAGTCTGCCCTGTGTCTTTTTGGGCTACAGTGCGCATTACAAAGGATTTAAGTGCTTGGATCCTGCTTCTGGTCGCATTTATCTGACTCGCCATGCTAGCTTTGATGAGAGCCACTTTCCGTTCTCGAGAGCATCCACAGAGGCTCATTTATCTTCCTTGGATGTTTCCTCCTTTGTTGACCCCACTGATCCCGATTTAGAGGCTGCTTCTATTGAGATCATCCCACCACAGCAGCCTTGTACGGTGTGTCATGAGTCTTCTTCGACTGCACCAGCAAAAATCAATGATGAACCTGAACCAGTCACTCCAGTTAGGGATGGCAATGGAGCGGGTTTATGTGGATACCCGCCCCAGATTCGCCCCATTTAGGTGGACATGGATCATTATATTCATAAGATTGGGCAGGTATGGATATGATTTTTAAACCCAAGATGGGTATGGGGCGGGTATGGATATTTATTTAAAACCCGCCCCATACCCACCCGCCCCGCCCGCTCCATACCCGTATAATATCCACTATAATATATAATAATATATAATACATAATTATAATTTTATTATATATTATTTATTTTTTTTGTAAATAAAACCATCAAAAAAGAAAGTTAAAAGATAGAGTATAAACTATATTCGAATCGGAGGAGACGATATTGCCTTCAATCTAGTTGAGCTGCTGAAAAGTTCATGTCGAATACTAGACTCTTTTGAAACATATTTTACGCATTTGAAACTTAAGAGAATTTTATAAGTATGTGTGCTAAATATTTCGTGATTTCTTAATTACATATATGATATTTTAATATGTTTTATTTTTATTTTATAATTATGAAGTATATATTGATATATTTTAAACAAACAGATGGATATCTAGGTGAGGATGGATATCCAGGTGGGTTGAGATGGATATCCAGGTGGGTTGAGATGGATATCCAGGTGGACATGGATATCCAGGTGGGGATGGATATCTAGGTGGATGGGTATGGATCTCAAAATGATATCCATCATGGGTTGATGGGTGGGGATGGATCTTAAATTTTTATATGGGTATGGGCATGGATATACTGGTATCCACGCCCATTTGACCCAGTGAACATCCCTAACTCCAGTACCTTCTCCAGCATCCTCGAGTTCATCTGATTCACCCGGTGATTCAGCCTCATCTGGAAGTGATCCTTTGACTCCTCCTATTTCCATAGCTCAACAGGCTCCGACAGTCCCACCTGCCCCTCGTGGTCACTCAATGGTCACTCGTCATCAGGATGGAACAAGAGTAGCTCGCAGCCTTGGACCTGATTTTGTGGCTACAGGTTTGGTTGTTGAGTTGCTCGTACAGAAGGAACCAAGAAACTTTGTGGCTGCGTTGAAGGACTCACGATGGGTTACTGTTATGGATGAGGAGATTGATGCACTCCAGCGGCAACAGACATAGCAGTTGGTTCCTTGCCCTCCACGGGTTAATGTAGTTGGCTCCAAGTGGGTCTATTGGTTGAAGTACAAACAGGATGGCTCTATTGAGAGATATAAAGCACGTCTGGTGGCTCAAGGCTTCTCACAGGTTCCGGGTTTTGACTTCGATCATACCTTTAGTCCAGTTATCAAGGCTGCTACTGTCCGAACGGTGATTGCCATTGCCACTATGAAGAAGTGGCCACTCCATCAGCTAGATGTCAAGAATGCTTTTCTGAATGGCGTTCTTGATAATCCAGTTTACATGGCTCAACCAGCTGGTTATCAGGATCCTGCACGTCCTGATCATGTCTGTCTCCTGAGGAAAGTCATTTATGGTCTTATGCAAGCTCCTAGGGCATGGTTTGATCGCTTCATTGCCTTTGTTAAAGGCCTTGGCTTTGTTGGAAGTTTGTCGGATCCTTCGTTGTTCGTGTTCACCTGTGGCTAGGGGTGTTCATACACCGGGTACCCGTACTTCCGGGTGTACAACCGGGTACCCGTACATGCGGGTAGTTGAAAATGCGGCCCGTGACCCGTCCCGGAAATACCGGGTACCCCAATTATGCGGGCCGGGTAACCGGGTACCCTATTTTATTTTATTACTTATAAAAGTGCTACAAAATAACATTTAATTATTTAATAATAAATATACTTAATCAGTATAAAAGTCCAAAACTAATTAAATAATATCTTATATGAAAATATCAAAAAAATTATGAATAATTATCATTCGAGACAAATTAGTGGATGTACTCCAATGCAGTGTGGGATGCGGTTGTGCGCTTGTGTTTAAGAAAAAGTAGCAATATCAAAGCAAAAAACTTAATGGTTGGAGAGGTGGATTGGAAACTTAAGAGGTTGAGCTAGTTAGGATGAATTGATATTTAATTTTAAAAAATGTCAATATTAAAAGGTAAATTATAATTATAATTATAATTAATTATATAAATACATATTATACCGAGTTTCCGGGTACCCGGAAAATGACTTTTATGTGACCCGGACCCGGTAATTTATAAAATTAACGGGCCGGGTTCCCTTCCGTAAAATATAAGAAAGTACCCGGTTATTTTATGCCGGGCCGCCGGGTCAACGGGGCGGGTAGGCCGGGCCGGGTATTTTTGAACACCCCTACCCGTGGCTCAGTCATCCTATACCTTCTCATCTATGTTGATGATATCATTCTTACCGGGAATGATAGGGTTGCTATTCGGAGTTTCATAGCTCGTGCTGATCGGGAGTAATCTGTCAAGGATCTCGGACACCTCAGCTATTTTCTTGGCCTGGAGGTTAAACCCACCTCTACAGGGTTGTTCTTGGGTCAAGCCAAGTATGATGGGGATATTCTTCAGAGAGCTGGGATGCTGGATGCTACACCGTTCTCCACACCGTTTCTTCCGTTGTCGCAGTTACACAGTAGCACCAGTGGACCATTTCACAATCTGAAATTGTATCGGTCTCTTGTTGGAGCTCTTCAGTACCTCACCATCACTCGTCCTGACCTGTCCTTCGTTGTCAACTCCGTGAGTCAGTATCTTCAGGATCCACGGGACGATCATTTTGCCGCAGTCACTCAGATACTCAGATATGTTCGTGGGACGCAACATTGTGGATTGACCTTTACTGCAGATGGTGTTTCGGAAGTACTCGCATATTCTGATGCTGACTGGGCGCGCTGCTTGGAGACACGTCGCTCTACTTATGGGTATTTCCTTGGTGGAAACTTGGTCTCATGGAGTGCGAAGAAGCAACCTACAGTCTCTCGCTCAAGTTCTGAATCGGAGTACTGAGCTCTTGCGAATACTGCTTCGGAGGTAGTTTGGCTGTTACACATTCTTAGGGATCTGCGTTTTCCGCTTCAAGGATCCCCGGTGTTTTTTGTGACAATAACAGTGCTATCTTTCTTGCGGAGAATCCAGTTGCTCACAAGAGAGCTAAACACATCGACATCGACTATCACTTTGTGAGGGAACTCGTTAGTGCTGGCAAGTTTCGAGTTGGTCATGTTCCGACCTCATTACAGGTTGCAGACATTTTCACCAAGGGACTCAATCGTGCGTTGTTTGACTTCTTTCGGTCCAAACTTCGCGTCTCGATCAATCCGACGCTTCGCTTGAAGGGGGGTGTGACGATAGAAGAAGAATTAGAGAACTAATTTATTAATTTATGTATGTACTTTGTATATTGCACTTATGTGCCTAGGGTTTAGCTAGCTTCAGTATTTAATTTTAGGCCCTTGTATGTAACCATATATAGACATGGTTCTGCTTTATTCTAATCAAGCAATCAGATACAGTTTACATGGAGCATTAAATAATAAAATATTTTGATAATAAATACAAATGCTATAAAGCTTTTATCTTCTGTAATATATTATAGTAAAAATAATTTATCTACAAAGTATACCGATGATGTCCAATGAGACCGGATTACAGAGTTAGGGCAAAATTGGTTTTGTGATTAGTATACAATCAATTAGTTAGATTTGGACTAGGTGAAAGTGATGTATTTTATTTTGTCTCCTTTAATTCTTAGTTTATTTTTAAATATCATACTATTGACATCAGATGTAAAGATTTATTTCTTAAACTATCCGTAGAGACTTCTCCGATATCACAATGGTTATTAGATTTGGACAAATCGATTTTTTTAGAGATACAACGTGTTGATCGACTCCATTCGGAAACATGTTTATATGATTTGAAAGTATCCCATTTCATATAATTTAAGTTTAAAAGATGAAAGTCAACTTAATTCAAGTGGCGTTATTATAATTTCAATGTGTTCTTCATTTTAGTTCCAATTAAATTTAATTCAGTTAAATTTAGTGGTAATTGATAGATGTAATCCAACATTATTTTTGCAATTCGTATTTGTATTTAAAGTTTCTGATATACATTTATGGGAACCACGATTACTTTTGAATAAATACTGGGGGTATTAATGACACTTCATAAATAAATACGGACTGCATAAGTAAATATTGGACTGCACATTATAATGTCCAATTTAGTTTTATTTAAATAAAGTTAACGTGCCCTAAATAAAAACTTTTTCAGAAAAGACCCTATGTAGAATTAGCGAATAGAATTAACAATTTTAGAGGTCGTTTGGTTCAGGTGGAAATTTAACTGATGGAGGAATTTCTTTTTCATGAGAATTTTAATACTCAATCAAAATCCTAGGAAATAGGAAAAAGTGTTTGGTTCAAGTAAAATTGATGGAGGAATTGCAATTTACTTAGGTGCACTTAGGTAGAAAACTTTTCATGTTGTGTGGGAGTTTCAAATTGCTAGGAATTTTAGATTCCCACACATTTCTTATTTTTTTCCAACCAAACAACCCAATCAAAACTAAATTCATGAGATTTTGTTTTTCCCACATATTTTAAAGTGGAGGGTTTGAGCCTAATTGGATGGTCTGGTGGAATTAAGAAGAAGTCAAATCGTATGAAATTAATGATCATTATTCGATGACGTGCTCTGCTCTACCACTACGGCCCTGTCAAGTTCACCTTCTTCTAAGCAGATCCAAGCAACTCCAAGCAGTACCAAACAGGTCCAAGCAGCCCCAAACAGCCCCAAGCAGCTCAAGCATCTTACTTCATCCGACTTGAATTTTTTTAAAAAGAAATAAAATGTTTTGAAATTTAGGTACTAAAGAGATTATTTTAATTGTTGTTAATGAAATATTGTTCATTGGAACTTGTCTAATTACATTTAAACCACATACGAATATTCATCCATAAATAATAAAATAATCCAAACAGCTCCAAGCAGCACCAAGCAGCTATCAAGCAGCTCCAAACAGCTGAACTTGACAGGACCTACTAGCAATATATTGTAAATGTATAATAATGATACTATGGAAACTCTGGTGGCGCTATCCGATTTCTAACACCACTGGCTAGAGTTTGACATACGTGTCTATCCCCTGTAACCATCCAAACACCCCACTGGATTACTTCTGTAACGACGCAAATGTAATTAGACATACACCATGTTGAAATCATACTCTTTTTTTTTTTTTTGGCAGAAACCACTGAAAGTGGGGATATATATTGGGCATCTCAAACCGCAAAAAATTGAACAATTACAAGATTATGATACACTTAAACTCCGAGAACAAGCATAAGTGCATGGAGTAAACTCCCAAAGCATTGGAAATGCTTTGCAAAAAATAGGCCTATGTGCCTTATACAAAAATGAAGGAAAGAGTAATATTCTAGGACCTATTAGAAAATTGCTACGCAAAACTCAAAGCGACCCCAAAAAAAATACTCAAACCTCTATATAGTATGTTTCAAAAAATCCCTAAATGTTGTAATCTAGGTGCAATGAATCAGTACACTTTCAAAGGCTGTAAGAGGAGTATGAGCAATGCCTGGAACCAGTGTCAAAGTTGAGTCTCCAACAAACTCATTTTGTCATAATCAGTGAAAAGAGATGCCTCAAAGGACCAGCTTTCTTCTCTGTTAAATAGCTTCTGCATCCTGAGAAAGAGACAGAGAAGAAAAATGAGAGTAGTATCATGCTCAGGGGGGATGATACCTCAGGGAAGGAGTACCATCCTTGTCCAAATTATAAAGGCCTAAAATTGGATGAGGCAGTGTTTGGGCAGAGGTGTAGGTGTTAGACTGTTTAGCTCTAATTGCATGCTTAGCTAATGCATCAGCAACAGTGTTGCCTTCTCTAAATATGTGTTGAATTGAAGAACTTGAGCATGCATTAGCAATATCATATGCCAGAGAGTAGATTTTTCAGGGAGCAAGGTCTGATTTATTGATCATATTAACAGCCAATTTGCAATCAGATTCATAGGAGCATATTAGATTCATTTCAGTCCCAGTCTTAACTCCTAAACCAATTGCTAAAACTTCTGCATGCAGAGGGGACATTGCCTGGGTAAAAATTAATTTTGCTATAACTAATTTCCCTTCCCAATCTCTGATAACTACTGCCATTCCAGTAAAATTAGCATGCCAGGATGCATCAATATTAGCTTTGAAATTGACAGCAGGCTTAGACCATATAATTTTTGAGATTCTTGGTTTGGGAGGTTTTCTAAACTTGGGGAAATAGCCATTATTTGCAAGCTCAAAATCATGATCAGAATCAGTATAGCATGGCTTTGCAATGAAAGAGTCATAAATCATCCCTTTAATATCATGTAAAATTCCAGTAATAGAGGGACAGAGATTGTCAAATATATATCTATTTCTAGTTTTCCAGAGACTCCAACATGTGAAAAGTACAATATTGTGTATCATTTTGGTCTGAATAGGGGAGAGGCCAGGTTTTGTAAGATAAAATGATATCCTATTCCAGATGGTAGTAAAATTGGGGGGCTTAATTCCTATGAATAGGTTGACCTTTTCCCAAACTTGAACAGCCAAAAGACAACTATTAAAATAATGATCCAGAGAGTCCATATTATCACAGAAACAACATTTTGACACAATGTTAAAACCATAGAATTTAAGCACATTGTCAAAAGGGAGAATAGAGTTCATGACTTTCCACATAAAAATAGACACTTTTTTTGGAATTCTGGCATTCCAGAGTTTTGTAAGAGATGCAGAGGTACCTCTCTTTGGTCTAATATAGTTATATGTGGATTTGATAGTGAAAGTTCCAGTTGTGGCAGGCTTCCATATTAGTCTGTCCCTTCTGTCATTCTTTACTTCAGTAGCCTGCAAAAAATCTAAAAGAGCAGTATCAATGTGGGGGGAGATGGAAGGAAAATAAACCTGTTTTAGCAATATAAATTCAGCCACAGTGCAATTTTGAGGGATATTTGTGAGGTTGTAGTCAATTAAATCAGTGATAGGTCCATGGTCAGACCAATTAGAGTTCTAGAAACTGCAAAGTCCCTGACCATGTATAACCTTAGAATTTAGTTCACAAAATTCATTAACCTCACAAATCCTTTTCCAAGTATGTGAATTCTGTGCTGAGTGTGGAAGTGAAGCAATAAAGGTGGTCCATGGGGCAGATGAGTTCTGAAACTTCCACCACAACTTCATTGAAAAAGCAGTAACTATAGTTTTTAGGTTTCTAAAACCTAAACCATTTTCTACAATAGGGTAGCACATATCATTCCAGTTTCTCCATGATTTTTTAGGCCTGTCATTAATTGATCCCCAGAAGAATACAGATATTCTTCTTCTTATCAATTTTATAATGTGCACAGTTGGTTTCATAACAGCCCAGTAATGCTGTGGAACAGAATACATGCATGCATTGATCAAAATCAGTTTGGCACCAGATGAAAGCCATCTATTTTTCCAATTAAGAAGTCTATGATCTATCATTTCTATCAGTGGCTGAAAAAAATATATTTTTTATTCTACCGGAGAAAATGGGCACTCCCAGGTATTTAAATGGAAAGGATCCTTTTTTCATACCCAGTATATTATTCATATCTCTAATATTAGCCACAGAAGCATGCTTGCCAATATAATAGTCACTCTTATCATAATTGATTTTCTGTCCAGAGACAGTCTCAAAAACAGCAAGAAAGGACTTCATTTTAATAATGTTAGCTCTACTTGCAAGCATAAAAATCACAGTGTCATCAGTATAGGAAAGATGTGAAATAAGAGAGGTAGATGCAGGCAGGTTATAATATTTCAGACTCCCAAATTCAAAAATATAAGCTAAACTTCTTGTGAAAGCCTCAGAAAAGATGTTAAATAGAAAGGGAGAGATAGGATCACCTTGTTTGATGCCTCTAGATGCCTGAAAAAATCCAACTGGACTACCATTGACTAAAATTGAAAACCAGGCTTGTGAAATATTTTTCATAATTAAATAAATAAACTGTCCATGGAATCCAAATTTTATAAGTATACTGGTCAGGAACTTCCAACAGACCCTATCAAAAGCCTTTCTAAGGTCTAGTTTGAGTATACAATTAGGGTGTGGACCTTTTTTGTTTAGGAATCTGACCATTTCCTGAAGATAGAGCACATTATCACTAATGTCTCTATTTTTAAAAAAAGCTGTCTGGTGTGGAGAAATGATCTTTTGCATTGTAGGCTTTAGTCTTTCCATTAAAATCTTTGAAAAAATTTTGTTTAGAACATTTGAAAGACTAATAGGCCTGAAATCACTAAAAGATGATGGTGTTTGAATTTTTGGAATTAAAGCCATCCAAGTGCTGGCAATACCCTTAGGTATGTCAGACTTAGTCATAAAATCATTTACAGCACTCAAAAGGTCTACCTGTATGAAATCCCAGCCTTTGATATAGAATTGTGAGGTGAATCCATCTGGACCAGGGCTGCTATGCTTGTTCAGAGAGAATACAATGCTCTTCAGTTCCTGCATTTTGATAGGTTTAAGCAGTTCCATATTTTCCTCTGTGGTAATAAGTTTGGGGGTATGGGATAAAAAATGAGAGTAAAATATCCTCTGATCTGGATTATTATCAGCTGACAGCAACTCAGAATAATATGAGATGGCTTCAGTTTCAATTTCAGTAAAATTATCAATCCACAGACCATCAGAATTTTGTATTTTTGTAATATTCATTTTTCCCTTCCTTTCCCTCACTGAGTTATATAAAAATTTAGAATTATCATCATCCTCTTTGAGCCACTTTACTTTAGATATGTGCTTCCAGAAATGGTTCTGCTCTTTAATGGCTCTAGAGAGTTCAGATTTTGCTTGTTTGAGACTGTCCAAAAATATTTCATTTTGATCAGTGTCATAAGCAATTTCAGCCTGACTCAGTTTCTCTTCTGCTTTCTTTACATTATCATGCAAATTGCCAAAAACTTCCCTATTCCAGATTTTCAAAAAAATTTTGAGTCTGAGAAGTTTAAGGTAAAAACCTAACATGCCAGTAGTGCCTATACTAGGATCCCAGTTATCTTTGATCACATCAATAAAATTACTTCTTTTAAACCATGTATTGAGAAACCTGAAGGGCCTAGGGGATGATTTAATATCACTACCAACACTCAGAAAAAGGGGGCAATGGTCACTGGATAGTCTGTTAAGAACTAAAATTGAAGAATTTGGAAATCTAAAACTCCACTGGGGAGTACATAAACCTCTATCCAACCTCTGAATAGTTGGAATTTTTTTTCTTCCACTTGGACTGAGATCTAAAGGAATTTGGTGTCTACCATTGGTCCAAGTAAACAAATTACCAACAGTATTAATATGCTCTAAAGCCATGGTATCAATAAAAGCAGCAAAATCTCTAATACTATGTAAACTAGGAGTAGAAGGACCTTTGTACTCTGAAATAGAAATGATAGCATTAAAATCACCAATGAAAATAGTCTCAGGGTTTTGTATTTTTTGAAGATCAATCCATAAATTTTCCCTTTCTTTTCTTGTTCTCAATCCATAAACAAAAACAGCCTCCATAGAGGCATTTAGTTTCTGACAGTGAACTGATACATGCAAAAATTGGGGATGATCTAAAATTAGGTTCAGTTGGATTTCACTTCTCCAAAAAATCCAAATTTGCTCATTCAGGGCATACATACGATTCTGATAACCTAAGACATGCTTGTAATAGTCACATTTCAAATTATCATGCATTGGCTCAAACAGACAAATAATGTCAAAATTGTGACTGGCAATTAGTTCTTTCAACCTATCAAGTGAAGTTTCCATCTCTCTAACATTTCAAACAAGGAATTTATTAGTTAGGGTTGTACTAATCATTTAAAACTTTTGGTAGGGCTATTTGTAATGGATCCAGAAATAATTTGGTTCAATTGAGTAAAGTATGTTTGTAATTTAATGACAGGAGGAGGATTTTTAGCTAGCAGTCTAGAAGATTTTCTAACCTGAGCTGTGTCTACCTGTTTTGCACTAACTTGAGGAGTAGCTTTATCTATTTCTTGTTCCTGAGAGTTAGGCTGGGAACTGCTTTCATCATTTTCCAATAGACCAGTTTGTAAATCTTCTGTAAGCAGTCCCTGCAAAGGTGAGAATCTATTTGCCCCACTTTTTTCCTGAGAGTAAAAAGTAACTTTGTTAGAATTAACAGGAGAAAAACGAGGAGAGAAGTGCTTATCTGCTGGCATTGAGGAATCATCTTTGGCATAATTTTTTGGTTTATGATTCTGCATCAGCCAGGTCTCTTCTTGTATAGACATTAGAGGCACAGTAGTGGTACAGGGAGTTTCAGCAGTTGAGGCTAATTCCAGATTAGCAGGGAGCCCTGATGAATCTGAACATGAGTTGGAAATAAGCACCACTTCATTTGATGGAGAGGGGTTAACATCACGGAGCTCCAAAGTCTTTTCTTTTCCCTTATCAGAGATAGGTTTCTATGGCAATGTCCCTGTCTGAGGCTTTTTAACATAAATCATCTGTCCCTGAGCTTTGAAAAGTCTGTCCTTTTCCCTAATAGTTAGGCCTGAAACACCCTCCTTAGGTTTTGGTATTTGAGCTAGTTTGGAGGGGGGGTTTGGAATCATCTCAGTAGGGTCTGTTGCCATATTTCTAAACTGGCTCCTAGAAGAGTTCAGTTCAGGATTGGCCTTTTTACACAGGTCCAGGGAATGGCCTAATTTCTTACAGTGAGGGCAATAGTAGGGGATCTCCTCATATATGATTTCTAGGTCTGCAAGAAAACCTGGCATGCCTACAGTAATCTCATAATGCAATTTTTTCATTAAGTCTATCTCAATGCATAGTTTCACAGCTGATGGCCTAGATAGAGTAGAGGTAGCATAATCCATCTTTATGAATTTACGAATCCTATTCCCAATGAATTCTAACATGGCAGCATTATAAAAAAAGATAGGGACATTAGGGATTGTTACCCAAATGGGGACAATTGATGACTCTGTGCCAGGGATGAATTCAGTAGACCATTTTAGTACTTTCATCAGAACACCTTTGAAGCTCCAAACACCTTTAAGCCAACACCTTTGATAGTCCTCAGAATCTTGGAATCTGATCAAGATGTGCTTGAAATCAAGTGACCCTATCTGGAAATTGGAACTAAAGCCAATAGATTTGAAAGCTGCATTCAACGTTTCCATAGAAGGCTTGCCATTGTCAAATTTCCCGACAAAAGTGTGTTGGTAATGCTCTGCTAGTTGAGATGCTTGCTCCGGTGAGACGATACATGCAATCTTGCCCTTGAACTCTCCAATCGGTTGAATTTCAGGATTTGAAGGAAGGATTGGTGAAATCGGTGGCGGTCTGTCGGCCACAGCCTGCGCAAAAGATCTAAAGGGGGCGTTGCCACCGTGGGGATGCGGTGGCGCCGCCATGAAGGTGGCCGTTATGTGACCGTTTCAGGTGGAAGTGAGTGTCGGCAACGGAAAGAAAGGTAACTGTACACGGAAAAACATGTGATGTTGAAATAATTGTAGAGAGAAGGCAGAGAAAATGGGTTTAGAGAGAGAAAGAGCGTAAAAAATTTAATTATACTGATATGATCGTTGAAATCATACTCAATATTCTTATATAAGCGGGTCGATCCTCCGGAGTGCCCTGCTTATATAAGACTATTATATAAGGTAGGTTGAGGTTTTATAATTTAATCAATGTCTGAATTGGAAATTTATTTTGGGGTAAATTTAAATAATTAAATAATAATGTGGCAGAAATGTAGGTGAACATAACTAGGGTAGCGCAGGCTTGCTTGTAGGCCGGAAAGTCTCAAATTTGACCAGAGAACAGTAATATAGCTTGTGTTTCAAATTTTAAGGTAGGCCAAGGTCTACCCGGATCTCTGAATAATTTCGCCATTGAGTTTAATGTTGAGATTGTTTAATATTTTTTAGTAGAAAACTTTTGCGTTAAAAAACTCGTGTGAGGTGAATTACGTCATTCAATAATTATTAGTTGCATAGCCAGGAACGTAGTTAGGAATTTTATATGAGGGGGGCCGGAACTTAAATTTTGAATTAACTATTAAATTACTATAAAATATGAATGAAAAAGTCTTGGTAGGACGATCTCACCATAATCTTATGGTATGACAACTTTTTATTTCACCTTTTTATAAGTTAGGTTTATGTATTTGTTTTATTAGACTCTTAATATGATACTTTTAATTAACTATTTTAACAAAAAAATCATTTAAATATTGTAAATATGTCTATGTAGTCAGGGCCGTCCCTGTAATTTTCGGGGCCCGGTGCAAAAAAAATTTGATGATCTTCAATCTTTTTAAGTTCAATTTCTTTCTCATATTTCTAAAATTTTTGTAAATCATTTGCAATTATACCTCAGTCATAACAAAATATAAACGTAAAACAAAATTTTTGTGCCTCTCAATTTTTCTCTAGTTCAAATTTACCTTTATCTTTTTATTAGGTGTATATTAAAAAGCAGAAAGTGGCGGCATAAATATTAAATATAAAACAAACACCGCTCGTCGTCCGCTACCATAAAATCTATTTACTATACAAAACGACACTATGATTTGCGTTTGATGTGTTTCAATTCTCCGTCGCCGTCATGCATATTAAGGAAATTTACTCCGTCATGCATATATTTATATTATGGTAATTTGCTTATTTAATTTCCACCGTATATGGAAGTTTCATATATATATATATATATATATATATATATATATATATATATAAATAAATATATATATATATATATTTTTTTTTTTGAAGACATGGAAGTTTCATATATTAACACAGTTGTTGTGCTTTGATTTCCATATGGCATAATTCCTTAAACACCGCTTTAATATATTAATTCCATATATATTAATCGCTCTACCTATTAATTCCGTATATATATGTGCTTAAGTTAAGTTAACAATTTACTGGTAAACTGTGAAAATAAAGTAATACGCATGTATGCATCGTTTTTACCTTAATTTTACCATAGTTATTTTATGTAAATATAGGCATAATTACCATATAAACATGTATCTATCAAGTTGTCAAGTATAAATATATTAGGATGGTTACAGTAAATTTGATTATGTAAATTTAGTTATAATTATGTTAACCGTATATTTTGTATATTGAAAATTAGGGAATGAAAATATTTTGTTAATTTTCTTTATTCATTCTCCATCACCGGTCTCATACGTATATTTACTCCACGACATGGTTTAGGATGCATATTAGGGATCGTGACCGGATCATGGTTTAGGATTTTCCAAAGTTGAGAGGGGAGTGTGAGAGAGGATTCATCTTAGGTTTTGTGGTGGCGAATTAATACAATATCATCTGAATCACATATCAATGTCCGAATTTTAAGACCTACACATCATTCTTCCCGCCCGAGGGCAGCTTGAATTCCGGTCATTTTTTGCATCTTCTAGGAACACAAACATACTTACCCTCACAACGTTTTTAGAACGGACTAGAAAATTAGGTTGTTTGTATTCTAGGAACACAAACATGCTTTTTAGCTAACAAACATATTTGCTCTCAAATCGGAAATCTTATTTAGTCACAAGATTTATTGTCGACCTCTTTCTTCAAAAAGTCAATGCTATGAAACTTTTCCAAGCCATCAAAGGTTAGTAATTTAAAGCTTCCATTATGATCATATTAGTACTTTATTAAGTTGAACTTGCATGGTTTAATAGGCACATGTCTAGGGCTGAGAATGCCACTTAATAAATTATGTGTTTTTCAATGAAGTATAAGTAAGTGTTTTTTGATCAGGTGTATTTTTTTTTCTGAATCAAAGCTACGCTTGATTTAGAGTACATAATACTTTTTTTTGACACGGAAGAAAAATATAAAATAGAATTGGACTATGTAGGTCATCTTTTTATTTCATTGTTGTATTTAGGTTCTTGTGGATATAGTTTTATAAGCAAGTATTATTAATTATGCTTTGACGTAATTTTCGTTGTCATCTTTTTTTTTTCTCCAAACCTTTCCCTATTGAAATAGAATTCGTACTCTGACAATTGATTTGTTTTAGTGTACTGGTGTTAAAATATTTTGGCGGAGATGATATTAATAGTCAAGCTATTAATGTCTTTTAATAAATACTATGATGATAACTTATGCATTCAACCTCCTCTTCTAACAAGAAAATGTTAAATTTAATATTTCCTTCATTTTATTCTATGATAAGTTATCATTTTCCAAATACATTATTCATCTATTGGGTAGCTTTGAGACTAAATAATATTATTGGATGGTTATATCTTCTCTCAAAAGTAAGGAACTAAAAAAGATATTTAATAATACAACTACGAACGAACAAAAATACAAACACTGCGGATACTCAAATACAACAATACACTGAAGTGACTCTGATGTAAACAAGAAGTCAAAACTAGGGATTTTTTTTTGAACGCGGCACTTTACCTTAATTATTGCAATTTAGTTCTTTTCAATTATTTTATTTTTCAGAATTTCTATAATACAAACATTTATTCAATTTATATAATTTATTATTTATAATATTATTTGTTTCAATTATTTACTTTGTATTGACATATTCACATTGTTGTTATTTTAAAATTACATCACAAAAACCGCGCAAAACGCGGTAGGGTTAGCCTAGTTCTTTTTAAATCTCTAAAAAAAATTTCCATTTATATCTCAATTATATAAAATATATAAAATTTGGGACCCCTCAAATTTTGGGGCCCGGTGCGACCGCACGGATGGCACTCCCCCAGGAACGGCTCTGTATGTAGTTAGTTCAAATGTTTCGATCATTAGTTCAATTATGTTGTACATTCATCAATTTGCTAAGTTTTTTAATTTATTCAAATATTATCGGTGAATTAATTGTGTTAGAACAATCAACAAAAATTACAAAGACGCAAATTATCACCGTAAACATATGAGAACTCATGGTCCTACCATAAGTTTGTGGTGAGACGGTCTCACCCAAGACTTTGTAAATATGAAAATCATTGAAATGTCAAAAAAATAGACATTAAAGACAAATATTGGTAGATAAAATATAAAATTGATGAATTTAGCATCATTATATGGATCACTATATTTTTCAAGACGCACATTATTTTTCGAAAGCCTATTAATGAATTCAAAACTGAATTATACAAAGTAAGTGGGAAAAATGAGAAAATTAATCAAGTATCTTTTGTTGATTTTCTTGCTTTTAAATAGAAATTTTTTAAAATATTTGAAAATATAGTTCATGACATCCAGGGGCGGATCCAGAAAAAATTCTTGGTGGGTGCTGATAATACGCTTATATAAATTTGTGAGTGAATTTAGTGCTAATTTTAGTAAAAACATGATAAATTTAGGTAAAATATAACTATATTTATAAAAAAACTAAAATAAATTAGCCCTAATTATTTGGCAAGTGGGGGGCTTGAGCACCCACAAGCCCCCACTTAGATCCGCCTCTGATGACATCTATGTATATTTTTAGTATTGATAAAAGGCAACTCATAATTTGACTCAAATTATAATATTGTGAATCAACGTTTTATATAATATTGCTTTATAAAATATGATTAAATTAAACTACCTTATTTGTTCAAAAAAGTAAAGTAAATAAATCTATTCCTATATGGGATTGATATATGATTACTATTATATTTAAGAAAATATTATTTACAAGATATTGTAATCAATCGAGATTTGAAGAAAAAAAATACAATTTAACTGTATAATAATGAGATTTTATGAGAGGGGCCACATATAATAATGAGAAAGTCTCTGGAGAGACTATCTATATTATAGACTAAGGACTATATAGTAATGGTGTTGTAAAATAAAACAAGGAGATCCTTAATTGCAATTTACTTGAAATAGTTTCTATTCACTAGGCTGCACCATTCACTGATCTGTCGCTATTCACTGAGCTGCACTATTCACTGATCCGTCACTATTCACTCGGCGACCCGCGTTATTATCTCTGCATTTGTTTCTACAAGAAAATGAGTATTTTAGCACATAAGGTCCACATTATAGTCTCAAACATGAACACGAACATTTTAACATGCTACCCTAGTCAATTTTCACACACCAAACCTCACATCTAGCCGTTCATACCTCAAACATATCAGAACATGGGGGTTTAAGCACACAAGGTCCACATTATAGTCCCAAACATGAACACGAACATCTAAACATGCTACTCTAGCCAATTTTCATACATCAAACCTCACATCTGGCCATTCATGCCTCAAACTGATCAGAATATGGGGTTTTAAGCACATAAAGTCCACATTATAATACCAAACATGAACACAAACATCTAAACATGCTACTCTAACCAATTTTCACACACTAAACCTTACATCTGGCCATTCATGCCTCAGACAGACCAGAACATGGGATTTTAAGCAAATAAGTTCCACATTATAGTCCCAAACATGAACACGAACATCTAAACATGCTACCCTGGCCAATTTTTCACACACCAAACCTAGGGCTGGCAAACAGGTATACGGGTAAAATATGGATCGGGTAAAATGGGTAATATGAAAATATGGATATGACCCGTTTTTTACCCGTTTTAAAAACGGGTAAAACGGGTTGGGTAAAATACTGGTAAGATAAAATACGGGTTGGGTAAAAACCCGCGGGTAAAATGGGTAAAGATTATATCAAAACGGGTAAACCCGCGGGTTAGACCCATATTTTACCCAACCCGTTTGGACCCGTATTTTAAATTACCCATTTTACGATACCCATATTTTACCCGTACCCATATTTTACCCGTACCCACATGGGTAAAAAATTAAATTACCCGTTTACCTACGGGTAACGGGTAAAAATTGTCAGGCCTAACCAAACCTCACATCTGTCCATTCATGCCTCAAACAGACCAGAAAATGGGATTTTAAGCACATAAGGTCCACATTATAGGTACAAACATGAACACGAACATCTACACATGCTAACCTAGCCAATTTTTCACACACCAAACCTCACATATGGCCATTCATGCCTCAAACAGACCAGAACATGGGGTTTTAAGCACATAAGGTCCTCATTATAGTCCCAAACATGAACACGAATATCTAAATATGCTACCCTAGCCAATTTTCACACACCAAAGCTCACATCTGACCATTCATGCCTCAAACAGATCAGAACATGGGGTCTTAATAAGGTCCACATTATAGTCCCAAACATGAACAAAAATATCTAAATATGCTACCCTAACAAATTTTCACACACCAAACCTCACATTTGGCTATTCATGCCTCAAACAGACCAGAAAATGGAGATTTTAGCACATAAGGTCCACATTATAGGCATTAACATGAACACGGACATCTACACATGTTACCCTAGCCAATTTTCACACACCAAACCTCACATCTGGCCATTCATGCCTCAAACAGACCAGAACATGGGGTTTCAAGCACATAGGGTCCACATT
Organism: Sherardia arvensis; assembly: GCA_948330725.1. NCBI lineage: Eukaryota > Viridiplantae > Streptophyta > Magnoliopsida > Gentianales > Rubiaceae > Sherardia > Sherardia arvensis. The sequence continues at coordinate 32,917,188 of OX415235.1, forward strand.
ATAGTCCCAAACATGAACACGAATATCTAAATATGCTACCCTAACCAATTTTCACACACCAAACCTCACATATGGCCATTCATGTCTCAAACAGACCTAAACATGGGGTTTTAAGCACATAAGGTCCACATTATAGTCCCAAACATGAACACGGACATCTACACATGCTACCCTAACCAATTTTCACACACCAAACCTCACATCTGGCCATTCATGCCTCAAACAGACCAGAACATGGGGTTTTAAGCACATAAGGTCAACATTATAGTCCCAAACATGAACACGAATATCTAAATATGCTACCCTAACCAATTTTCACACACCAAACCTCACATATGGCCATTCATGTCTCAAACAGACCAGAACATGGGGTTTTAAGCACATAAGGTCCACATTATAGTCTCAAACATGAACACGGACATCTACACATGCTACCCTAGCCAATTTTTACACACCAAACCTCACATCTGGCCATTCATGCCTCAAACAGACCAGAACATGGGGTTTTAAGCACATAAGGTCTACATTATAGTCCCAAACATGAACACGAATATCTAAATATGCTACCCTAACCAATTTTCACACACCAAACCTCACATATGGCCATTCATGTCTCAAACAGACCAGAACATGGGGTTTTAAGCACATAAGGTCCACATTATAGTCCCAAACATGAACACGGACATCTACACATGCTACCCTATCCAATTTTCACACACCAAACCTAACATCTGGCCATTCATGCCTCAAACAGACCAGAACATGGGGTTTTAAGCACATAAGGTCAACATTATAGTCTCGAAGATGAACACGAACATTTAAACAAATCAAATCATCTAAACATCCAAACATAAACATGAACACCATGACGCTCAGATCTACAACACAGAACACTAACAAATCAAAAACAAAAAATAAAACCCGCGAACAAATCGATAAAGCAGACCAAATTAAGAGATCGGGAACCTTACTTGGTATTCTGCACGCTTGAATTAACATATGAATCGGAAAACCGCCATAGATGGAAGAGATTAGGTTTTGAATTTTGGGGAGAAGAATGACGAGCGGCGGTTCTGGAGAAATCAAAAAGTGGGGAGAGAGAATGAAAATTTCATATTTATATCAATCATACTTCACAAAATTGTAAAAAGACCCCCGCGTATTAAATTTCTTTTCGACCAAGCTCTCGCACATTTTTTTTTCCTTTTTCTTCAGTCCCGTCTATAATCTGGACGGTTTATTTTGAGAATTTCAATATAATAATTTACCCTAATAAAATAAAATTAAAATTTAACTAATACTTATAGTTAAAAAAATAAAAATGTACTGTATTCTCGAAATCACCATCTGATATTCTGATGTAAAAAAAAAGGTTTAATAATATTCTGATGTAATTTGCAAAGCCATGATTTTTATCCCGGATAACTCATTAGATTGCTTTTGTGATTGGTTTTAGAGAAGTCAATTTATGTGGATGGTCAATGAGGGCAACGGGCAAATTACATTTCCCGAGATTCCATTATGAAGGTTGTATTGTTGGATAAACGTCCATCAACCCTATTATCCATTAGCCAATCCCAAATGGATCAATTGGAAATTTTCAGTAAAGGAAATTTTTGATATCCAATGAAAAACAATGTTTCTTTAATCATCCGTTTTTTAATGGCACATTTATTATTAATCATAAATTATTGTAAATGTATTCAATTAAGTAAAAGTATTATATAAATAGTCGGCGTTACTCGTTTGAATAAAATTTAGCCAAGTCAAATTTAAGATGAAGAAGAATGTATGGGAAAGATGAAATCGAGAAGGAATTCGATGAAGATAAATGAATTGGGGAGATGAAAATGAGATCGGGGTAGGCCCAGAGAAATCTTAAATTTTGAAGAACGAAGGGATATGTGAATTTCGAGAAAAAAAGATTGCTATTTATAGACGTATCTTTTACCATCATTATCTTTTTTTTGCTTTTAATTTCTAGCCTACCTTTACATTCCCATTGTTAGATACAGTAGGGATAATCCGGATTGATGCGCTAGTGCTTTATCAACCGTTAGATTATTTGTTAAGCAGAAAAATAACTGTTGTTGACTTAGTCCTGGCGATATAATTAGTAATTATATATGATTATTAAACATCCCTTCTATAAATACTAGAGTCGTCCACAAATTATCCCCACGCTCACCCTTCTCTCGCCTCGCTCTCCATTTCACAGTCCCCCAATACAAAATCCATTTCTCGTCTCGAGTAAAAAGTCCCTCATCTTTATAATTGAAATTGATGAGTAAGAATGTGTTTCAGAGGTTGGGGCCGGTAACCGGCAGTGTAATACATTTTTTTAAGATTTTAATTATATATTTTAAAATTTTCAAATTCTTGAATTTAATTAGTGTACGCAACAAAAATTATTGATTGTTATACTTGCGGAAAGGCGGTATTTTTGTAAAATAATGATCGAATTCTTCATTTTATGGACTCACATTAGTAAGTAAACATATTTTTAAATACACTACTGCATGCAGTTAAGAAAAGTTGAGCAATTTTTGTGGTTAATTACAAGAGTTAATAGTACTTGTGTGTGCATGTTGCAAGTGCAGGTAGACGACACTGGAATGAGTTGGTGGCAGTGGCACGAGACTTGTCTTAAAGTTTGAGTGAGTGCACATGACGAGTGACGTGGATTTGGATTCGTCTCCCGCGGATCCCAGTATCCCACAACCACCTCAACGGCTAGTACCGATGAGTGAATTGGTTCTTAAAAAGGATTTATTTTTACTATCCATGTTCAACAAAAATAAATCATAAAAAGTAAACCATAAATATTAGGGGGGGAATTTCAACAAAATAAAATTCATCAGTAATCAAATTAAATTATGCTAGAGAGTGGATCTAGTAGAAAGTTTTTAAATTTGCATATCCCTCCTCCGAAGGTTTTCAATTCTTTGGTGGAGTGCTCCTCAGCAATGATGATCTTTGATGAGGTGCCATTTTCACTTGAGTTCCATAATTTTCAAAAAATAAAAAGGCAAAAGGACAAAGACTGGACCTTGGATATGATACGATTGTTTGTGGATTGGAAATATGTTTTAGTCTATTACTTTAGACTAGTGATGTTGCCAAAGTATTTTTTAATATTCATAGCAAAATTAATTATTTCTATTTAGATGGCCCTTTTTCAAACAAAGTCCAATTATTGGCTTTTTTACGGATTTCAATTTTGTTACTAATATAAAATCCTATTTTTAAGTAACCGATGTATGATAAAAAAGGCATAAACACCCCAAAAATCAAATTTTAATAGAAGAAAGAAAGACTGCCCGCAACAAATTACCATGCATCAAAATTGAATGGCAAAAAGTTTCCACAACCTATATTTAAACCAAGCAATAGCAATGAAAAAAACATAAAAAAGTGTAGATATAAAAAGTAACTCATTATGTATTTTGAAATTATACGTGCAAAAAAGAAAATTGATAAATTTGTATATTTTTCAACTGTACAATTAGTAAACTGGACATGCGCGTATCAATCATCTTATGTATTTTAGTTGACAAAAAAGAATGAGTTTTTTTTAAGGAGGCACTATTGGCCTCTTAATTACAACGACAGAATCAAGTACAAGAATCCTACAACTATTCTAACCCTACTCTACTCTAATATATTCTATTCTACTGATCCTGTACGCTGAGTTGCCGAGGTCCTCACCCTGATGCTTTGAGTGGAGTGAATATTCCACTTACACCGGCCTGTGGTGCTCCCCATGCTCTGGACACCGTCGATGCAGCTCCATACTTGTTGTATGAGCATTTTGGAAGACTTGACTAGGGAGGTCAGAGGAAATGCTTTGGAAATGATGCTCTAGAGGGGATTCGAGCCTCTGACCTCGCTAGGCGAGATTTTTATTTCTGGTTATGTGAGTCGCGTGGACTAGCTCACATGGTTAAAAAAGAATGAGTTGTGCAACCAAACGAGTTGCATGTTTCAACCGAGCAATATCATAAGAAAATCAACATAGAAAAAGTGATGCAATATGAAATGTAATACAACTCTGGGGCATCATTTGAGTGGAACAACAGAGAAAGAATAGAGCAAAATGAAGAGAAACATTTGACAGTCGTCACTCTAAAATGTGATTATGAACGTCGATGTTACTTTGTAAGGATAAAAAACATCCTTTTAGTTTTTGAATATAATTAGAGCATATTATTTTATGATTGAATAATAAAATTCAAAAAGTTTATTTTCCTATTTTGATTTATTCTCATAACTATATATATTGTAACTCTTGTACAGAAAAGAGGGAGATAAAGACATTTTTTGAAATTAATAAAAATTTAGAGTATGAGTTTTAACCCAGTTTTTCTAGGAGGTGTGATTTTCAAAGGATATTTATGCATATTTTTCTAGGTGTGATTGCTGAGAAATATTATATATTTTTTTATGAGTTCTTTTTCCAACAACCTATGCATGAATGCACGAGTCCTGCATCATTTTGGGCATCAGAGCAAGGTTTCGACAGTGACGGTGAAATATTTGGAGGAAGTAATCAGCATCGATTGGACAACCGTGTCTGAGCACAAATCTGTCCTTGCTGAAATCAAGGAATCATTAAGAGCTATTCAGGAGGCACAACAATATTTGATTGCTCGCATTGACACACAACTTTAGATGAATGCGAATAATCCGGCGATATTGAAGCCGCGTTAGTCTTCGCCATTGTCTTTGCCACTAAAGTTGCCGATGGATGAGCAGAGTCCACCATCATCTATGAAGCTACAACAATAAAATCCATCATCAATTCAAATGGATGATACATCACAATGTTCGCAGTCAAAGATCAAGCAACATCAACGATTGGAAGATCAAATTCGAGGGCACCATCAATTTCAAGATATGGAGGTGTTAAATCGAAGATTCATCGAGTAGATTCAATCAGGAATGGATGATATACATCAGCGATTGAAGAAAAGAATTGAAAGTCCATAAATTTGGTGTTAACCTTTTGAGGGGTTTGGGATTCAAGCATGCAGTTTATGTCTTCTACATTGGAAGTATCTGATTAATTGAACATGACATTCATGTAAGTGTAAACTATATCTGATTGCTTGATTAGAAAAAGGCAGAACCATGCCTATATATAGTTACATACAAGGGCCTAAAGCTAAATACTGAAGCTAGCTAAACCCTAGGCACATAAGTGCATTATACAAAGTACATACATAAATTAATAAATTAGTCTCCAATTCTTCTTCTATTGTCACACCCCCCTTCAAGCGAAGCGTCGGATTAATCGAGATGCGAAGCTTGGACCGAAGGAAGTCAAACATAGCACGATTGAGTCCCTTGGTGAAGATGTCTGCAACCTGTAATGAGGTCGGAACATGACCAACTCGAAACTTGCCAGCACTAACGAGTTCCCTCACAAAGTGATAGTCGATGTCGATGTGCTTAGCTCTCTTGTGAGCAACAAGATTCTCCGCAAGAAAGATAGCATTGTTATTGTCACAGAGAAGCACCGGGGATCTTTGAAGCGGAAACCGCAAATCCCTAAGAATGTGCAACAGCCAAACTACCTCCGAAGTAGTATTCGCAATAACTCTGTACCCTGATTCAGAACTTGAGCGAGAGACTGTAGGTTGCTTCTTCGCACTCCATGAGACCAAGTTGCCACCAAGGAAAACGGCATACCCATAAGTAGAGCGACGTGTCTCCAAGCAGCGCGCCCAGTCAGCATCAGAATATGCGAGTACCTCCGAAAAACCATCAGCAATAAAAGTCAATCCACAATGTTGCGTCCCACGAATATATCTGAGTATCCGAGTGACTGCGGCAAAATGATCGTCCCGTGGATCCTGAAGATACTGACTCACGGAGTTGACAACAAAGGACAGGTCAGGACGAGTGATGGTGAGCACTGAAGAGCTCCAACAAGAGACCGATACAATTTCGGATTGTGAAACGGTCCACTGGTGCTACTGTGTAACTGAGACAACGGAAGAAACAGTGTGGAGACTGGTGTAGCATCCAGCATCCCAGCTCTCTGAAGAATATCCCCAGCATACTTGGCTTGACCCAAGAACAACCCTGTAGAGGTGGGTGTAACATCCAGGCCAAGAAAATAGCTGAGTTGTCCGAGATCCTTGACAGAAAACTCCCGATCAGCACGAGCTATGAAACTCCGAGTAGCAACCCTATCATTCCCGGTAAGAATGATATCATCAACATAGATGAGAAGGTATAGGATGACTGAGCCACGGGTGAACACGAACAGAGAAGGATCCGACAAACTTCCAAAAAAGCCAAGGCCTTTAACAAAGGCACTGAAGCGATCAAACCATGCCTTAGGAGCTTGCTTAAGACCATAAATGGCTTTCCTCAGGAGACAGACATGATCAGGACGTGCAGGATCCTGATAACCAGCTGGTTGAGCCATGTAAACTGGACTATCAAGAACGCCATTCAGAAAAGCATTTTTGACATCTAGCTGATGGAGTGGCCACTTCTTCATAGTGGCAATGGCAATCACCGTTCGGACAGTAGCAGCCTTGATAACTGGACTGAAGGTATGGTCAAAATCAAAACCTGGAACCTGTGAGAATCCCAGAGCCACCAGACGTGCTTTATATCTCTCAATAGAGCCATTGTGTTTGTACTTCAACCGATAGACCCACTTGGAGCCAACCACATTAACGTGTGGAGGGCAAGGAACCAGCTGCCATGTCTGTTGCCGCTGGAGTGCATCAGTCTCCTCATCCATAGCAGTAACTAGGGCTGGCAATTTGGAACACGACACGAAAACCCGGCCTGAACCGAACACGAATTTAGTGGGTTTGCATTGACACGAAACACGGCATGAGTCTATATTGGGTTAGACACGAATGACCCGAAAATAAATGGGTTAGGTTCAGGTCAAACCCGTGGGTTAAATGGGTAACCTGTTTGACCCATATATTTAAGGTGTAATTGTGCAAATGATTGAAATTGCCTTTATAAATGCAAACAAATCATCTAATTCCAAAACCATTGAAATTATCCTACTAATTTATGATGAAATTTAGAGCTAATTTTATAATTCTTGATTTAGTTTCCGTATGACATGATCATTTGAGCTGGATAAATTTTAAAATTTAGTCTCATATTCAGTCCCGTTATTAATAAATGGGTTTCGTGGGTTGGGTTTGGGTAATTCGGATTTTTACTGGGTCGGGTTTGGGTCAAGGTTTTGTGACCCGAAATATTATTGGGTTGGGTTAGGGTTTAGCATTTCCAACCCGCCAACCCACCGACACGAACCCGCCAACCCGACCCGATTGCCAGCCCTAGCAGTAACCCATAGTGAGTCCTTCACTGCAGCCTTGAAGTTTCTCGGTTCCTTCTGTACCAGCAACTCAGCAACCAAACCTGTAGCCACAAAATCAGGTCCAAGGTTGCGAGCTACTCTTGTTCCATCCTGATGACGAGTGACCATCTGGTGAGCATGAGGGGCAGGTGGAGCTGTCGGAGCCTGTGAGTTATGGAAACAGTAGGAGTCAAAGATCCACTTCCAAATGAGGCTGATTCACCAGGTGAATCAGATGAACTCGATGATGCCGGAGAAGGTACCAGAGTAGTCTGATCAGGTTCGTCATCGATCACTGCTGGTGCTGTCGAAGAGGACTCATGGCACACCGTACAGGGCTGCTGTTGTGGAATGATCTCAACAGAGGCAATCTCTAAATCAGGATCAGTGGGGTCAACAAAGGAAGAAACATCCAAGGAAGAAAACTGAGCCTCTGTGGATGCTCTTGAGAACGGAAAATGACCCTCATCGAAGCGAGCATGGCGAGTCATATAAATGCGACCAGAAGCAGGATCCAAGCACTTAAATCTTTTGTAGTGCACACTGTAGCCCAAAAAGACACATGGTAGACTGCGCGGGGCTAGTTTATGCTCAGATGTAGGCCGAACATAGGAAAAACGCGACACCCGAATGGATGAAAGTTCGAGTAGTCCGGTGAACGCCCAAAAAGTACTTCAAATGGAGACTTGTTATCAATCACTGGAGTTGGCAGCTGATTGATGGTGAAGACAGCAGTGCTGAATGCATCATCCCAGTGGGATATCGGCAGATGCGAGTGAAATAGCATGGAGAGGCCCATCTCCGTGATGTGTCTGTGCTTCCGTTCTGCTCTACCATTCTGCTCAGGTGTATAAGGACATGAGACTTGATGGTGAATACCGCGAGTTCCAAAGTGAGACTGTAACCTGTTGTTGATGAATTCAGTCCCTCCATCACTCTGGAAGACCTTGATGCGGGATGAGAATTTGTTCTCTACTAATGCTTCAAACTGGAAGTAGATATCGACAAAGTCCGACTTACGACGTAGAGGATAGAACCACAAAAACCGTGAATAATCATCCACAAACAAAGCATAATAAGAAAAACCATTTCCAGAAACAACCGGAGATGTCCCCCACAAGTCACAATGAATCAAATCCAAAACTTTATTAGCACGACTAGGGTTCTCAACAAAAGAAAGTTTATGGCCTTTAGCCATTGCACACGGTTCACAAATACCAGGTTTCAGAAGTACATAAGTAAGGGATAAAAACTCATGTTTGTTCAACAAAGAAATAACAGTAGAGGACACGTCCTAATCGAGCATGCCACACTTCAAAGGATGCTCTATTATTATTCTTCTTCACCACTGAAAGAAGTGTTGCCTCACCACGGTCCAGCACGTACATCCCATGCTCACTGTGTCCCTGCCCCAGGATTGCCCTGCTGAGCTTGTGCTGAATAATAAAAGACTTGTCATCAAAACAAATAATAGCACAGAACTCCTTGGTAAGCTTACTTATCGACATCAGGTTCTTAGTAATAGCAGGCACAACCAAGACATCAGATATATGTATAGATGGGCTAACTCTAACATCACCAACAGCAGTAATAGGAAGAGAAGCACCATTACCAACAGAAACAAAGGTATTACCATTTTATGGAGCGACTGCAGTCAAGGTCGAAGTAGATGCACTCATATGATTGGTAGTCCCGGAATCCAGATACCAGTCCGAAGCTGTAGGAGCCGGAGAAGGCTGAGCCTGAGGAGCCTGGTATGGAACATACTGAGGTGCATACACATGTGGCTGAGGAGCCATTGCCGCAGGAGCAACCGGAGCAGCATAGGTCTGAGCAACAAGAGCCTGAGGAGTGGATGAAAGCTGTGTCGGCTGAGGAACATAAGTCTGGTACTGCTACTGGCCATAGGGCTGTGGTGGTGGAGTCACATAACTCGGCGTAGAGGAAGGACAAAACCTAGAGATATGCCCGAACCCTCCACACGTGTAACACTGAATCTGAGAACCCAAAACACCAGATCTGGACCCACCAGAACCTGCAGGAGCTGTCCAGGGACGACGACCACCACGACGACCACCCGGCCTGTCCAGGCGCGTGAGCCCACGCGCCGCCTTCTGCTGTCTGGGCGGCCGGGGCAGGTTGGTTGGCGGCCGCCACAAAGACAACTGGACCTGCCGGAGCCGGTACCTGCGCATTCATTTGCTCCAAATTTGCCAAAAAGGCCTCATAGCCCTTCGCTTGATCCACAACAGTAATATACGGGGGCAAGGGATCAAGAACAGCAATGGGTGCACTAAAATTCTTATATTCATGGCCAAGGGCAATGAGAAACCACATAAACTTGTCACGGTTCTCAGCAGGTTGACCCATAATACTTAATTGATCAAATATTTTCACCAAAGATAGATGAAGATCATGAATCGTACCAGTCTTGCGGAGGAGGTTGGCCTGCTGAGAGAGGCTAAAAATAGCAATCGAGGTGCTGTGTTGGTAGGCACTGGCAAAAGTATCCCACATCTCCTGAGCAGTAGCACACTGCGAGATCTTATTCTTCACATCAGCAGTACATGAGGAGAGAAGCACACTATATAGCCTCTGATCATCCACGATCCAGGAGTTGAGGCAGCCAGGACAGTGTCGTAGGCGTCCTGCTCATTCTGGAGAGCGGCAGAGTCCGGTGGTGAGGAGGAGGAAGAGGCGGCCGTCGGCGGCACGGGAACGAGGGGGCGAGGGGTAGAGTCATCCAGATGACCAAACAAGCCTTGGGGCTTGAACACATACTCTACCTGCTTCTTCCATTGCAGGTATGTTGAAACTTCCAGCTTGGTGTTTAGAAGGTGGATCATCGTGTTGATCGAGAGAGCATCATCCTTGCGAGCAGCCATCGTCGAGTGAAGAACAAAAAAGGGCAGAATAATTTTTGAATTGAAAGAGGAGGGAGAAGGCTAATACAGAGCCTTGTGCGTGCGAAAAAAAAAAGAGGGAGGAAGGCGGCGGCCGCAGGGAAAAAAGAGAGAATAGGGTTTAAGACCCTAGGGATTTTGGAAAGAGCATCGTCAGGCGACTGATACCATGTAAACTGTATCTGATTGCTTGATTAGAATATGGCAGAATCATACCTATATATAGTTACATACAAGGGCCTAAAGCTAAATACTGAAGTTAGCTAAACCCTAGGCACATAAGTGCAATATACAAAGTACATACATAAATTAATAAATTAGTCCTCCAATTCTTCTTCTATTGTCACAGTAAGGAATGCACAACCATTGGTTCAGATTTGCAGAAGTTTTTCCACGAACATTATATGTTATAACACGCCTGAGTCGAATTTTTTGAAGAGGGGGAGAATGATGAAGAATGTGAACGAATATTTTCCAAAACTAAAAAGTGAAAATTAATTTGGAAAATTATGTTGGATTTTCTTTTAGTTTTAGAATATAATTAGGACATATTATTTTTCCTTTTTTGATTTATTCTCATAGATATATATATATTGCAACCCTTGTATAGAAAAGAGGGAGAGAAGAGATTTTTGAGATTAATAAAAATTCAGAGTGAGTTTTAAGTTTTATCCCAATTTTTCTGGAAGTGTGATTGTCAAAAGATATATATATATATATATATATATATATATATATATATATTTATATATATATTTATTTATTTATTTATTTATTTTTTCTAGGTATGATTGTCAAAGAATATCATATTTTTTCTACGAGGTGTTTTCCAACAACATATTCATCAACGCACGAGTGTTGCATCAACACTGTAAACATAAATGCGGTTGACAAATAGCCAGCTCATCACATTTTTTAAGGATATAGAAAATAGAAAGAAATATTGGGTCTTGGCCTGTTTAATACGTCTAAACTGAACTAAATTGAACTGAAAAATACTCAACTGAAAAATATTGAACTGCACTAAACCAAAAAATTCATTTGATTTTTTTGATGAAAATATATTTATACTGAAAATTTTGAGTACAAAACAAGTCATTAGAGTATATTGAATTGAACTTAATTGAGCAAAATTGAATTGAAGAAACAAATTACTGCATCGATATAACAAAATTAGCTAAATTTTATTATCAGAATCGAATTTAATAAAATGATCCTAGATAATAAACTGAATTGAGCTGAACTATACGGAGTTCAGCTCAATCCATGTAAGGCCCAACAGTCTATATTCTGATACATCTAGGGTTTAAGAGGCATAATCATAATTGGTAATTATGTCTACCGACCTAATTACAAAGGGAAAATATTTCGGTCACAAGGTCATTCTCTTATTTTCCTAAAATAATTCTAATTTCTTTATGAATATAAATACCAAGGCAAGGTTAAGAATTATTATGCGAAAATAGTCACAAACAGTCTATACAACCTTTCTCAAGATTTAAGCACCAATACTAATTTGAGCGTTCAAAAGTCTATCCCGAAGCTCCCTACAAGATTTTGCAGGTGATCGGTGATCGGCAACGAGGATACTTGATCGATAATTGGAGTCGCATATCCATCAATATATAACAATAAATCCAATATTTCACATAATAATAATTTTACAAAAATATTAATATAATTTAGGCCAAGTCTTCTTGAGCTCATCAATAGATACAGTTTAATTCAATTTTAATTCAATTTTTGTACAGTTCAATTTAACAAAAATAAAATTGATGAAATTTAACTAAATTAAATCATATCAATTATATTTTTCAATGTATTATTTTTAATTTTAGTTTAGAGAAAAATAAGCTTGGCAACTAGAGCCTTAATAATCATTTTCATTGAATTTATTGATTGACTTTATTTACTTACATTAGTCAAGCAAGACCACTTGTTAGAGACGGAGTAATAAATGCCAATTACTAAATTAGTTGTATAAAACCAATACTGCATATAGAATCATCGGAGATAAAGATAGTTTATTATTGAAAATGCTTGTACCTAACTAACTAACATACATACATGCCATTGCAAATGAAGATTATTATCATTGTATTTTTAAGAATTTCATTCTTTCTCTAACAACTTACCGTTAGAAATGCTCTATCCACCAAGAAGGAAAATAATGCATTTATGAACTTATTAGCATGATAATAGCATCCTTTAATCTACTACCGATTAAAAGTGGGCTATTTTTTGCCCCGGCCTGTTTTAGGCAATTAACCGGTTGACATCGCGTTATTCCACTCCTTCGCCTACTTTTCTTCTTCTCTGCTTCGTCCTTACTTTCAAACCTTCTTCCGGTAGCCTAGCCACGCAAAACTCGCCTGCCGATTTTACCCCTTCCCACAAAAACCCAGTAGCCGGTAACCACCCTCCACGCTGTCCTCTCCTTCTGCTGCCACCGATGCTGCCTGTTTCATCCTTCAGCCTGATATTGATGACCAAAGACCATGGGGTGTAGACTGTTCATAATCCATACAAAACGTGTCATCTCCAGGGAGGAAATCAAATACCCAACCATTCCTTCAAGTCTGATCAATCATCTCTTCCTATCCTTCACCAGGTCCTCTTCTGTTCAATTCCATCCAGTTTTTCATTAAGGTATGTTTCTTTTTCCCTCTTCATCAACTCATTTTCTCGTTTCTCTTGGTTGGGAGTTGTGATACCTTAATTGATTAATACTTGTATGGATGATCAATTGATCATCTTCGAGTGATAGGTAGCAAAGATTCTGCAGGTAATCGTTGCACTCTAGGTGTTCGATTTATGTCCTAATTAGATTTCTGAGTGATTCCAGACTTGAAGTTTTTTTGGTATTTTTGTAGAAACTTTCATAGAGGTAGAAGTGAGGAGCCAGGCTCATGTTTTCAAAAGAAACTTTTATTACTCTTATAAACACGCCTAGTAATAAACATAACTTCAGGCTGCAAGTTTTACATTGTTTTTTTGGATGCTTAGAGCTCACAGGCCAGCAAAATTTTCACATAGAGAATTGTCGGATTCTAATTTTCTCAATTTTTTTCATATTTGTACAGCATACAGAAATTTCGATAACGCAGCCTGCAAAGTTTCACTTTGTCACCTATATGCTTGCTATTGTACTGACCTAAGTCTAAAAACCCACAACTTATAAACCGCAACTTCGTTCTGTATGATTCTTATACCGTTAGATTCCTTGTAAGATGTACTATTATGTAGAGTCTGGTGTTGTTAGAATCGATCAAAGCATGAGTTAGATATAGACACTTTAGGTCTGCTGTGCTGCAGATATTAATTTAGAGACATGGTATCTTTGAACTGCTAAATCTTGTTAACAGCTGGCTGATATTTTCTTGTGTTTAATTTTCAGAGGCTGAACTACAGTTCAGGTTTATTCAGAGTCTGGAATTGTTAAAATCAATAAAAGAATGACTGAGATATAGTCTAAGAAGAGTAATGTTTTTAATGCAGCTACCAGCTCGAGTTGCTTTGACCGCTGATGTTGTTCGTCTTGGAAAGGTACTGGCTTCTAATGTGATCCTATGCTATATGGTCTGGATACTACAGTCATTGCCTCGCATGTCTTCCTTTTCTCGCGTATGATTTGAATACTGCCATTGAAGTTATTGATACAGCCTTTAAAGTAACAGTTTTGTAATACAGTTTTGACCGTTTTATTTTCTTATTCTCAGCAAGTAGCTTCAGTAAGAGAGAGTCTTCAAGAAACCATATCATTAGAAGAAAGGATTGTTGAGGAGTCCAGTTATACTGTCTCTGGTGTATTGAATTCAGCCCGCCTTAGTGCTGCTGCACGGAGTGAAAACCTGAAGGACTTACTACAAGGAGGCGAGGAGTATGCTGTATATAAATTTAATGCCAGGTAAATCGTTTATGCCTTGCGTTTTCCCTCCTAGAGTGAATAAACTTTCTCAAATTTTCTCTGTCAAAATCCGTTGCATAGAACGTGTCATCTCCCAGTTTCTCTAAGGATGAGTCGGAATATTCACCTGTGTGTATCACCACCCGGCGCGCCTCTGCTTTTGTTTTAAATGTCACGAGATGATTCTCATCCATTCGGCTACCATCGTAGCAAGTGTAGCTTGCTGATTTTCTTATGTTTAATTTTCAGAGGTTGAACTACAGCCGAGGTTTATTCAGAGTCTGGAATTATTAAAATCGATAAGAGAATGAATGAGATACAGACAATTTAGGTGTGTTGTGCTGCAGATAATGAATTTAGAAACATCGTATCTTTAGGCTGTGATATTTTCTTAAGAGCAGATCCTTCGTGGTTGATCTTTTCTTGTGTTTGTAATTTTGGTAGGTTGGACTACAATTTAGGTTTATTTAGAGTCTGGAACTGTTAAAAATGCTCAAAGTATGAGTAAGATACTCGCCGATGAATCTGTAATATATTCCTCTAATTTCAGGTCGTACAAATCTTTGGTAAATCATTTTAATCGATCTATTTGAGGAGTGGTTGATGAGGTTGGAATATGCAGATTTATTTACTGGCCAGACACTCAGCTGTAGAACTGGTGGTAGATGAGGTTCATAACTGTGCTTTATAGCAGGGGATTTGAAATCATGGAGAGGCACAGTAGCGCTTGATAATTAGATCAATCTGATTAATGTGAGTGAAATGACTAGGCTAATAGAATACGGGTTTGGATTGATTTTATTTAGGCCAGATTGATGAATACATTTAGGCCAGATCATCATAAAAAAATCGGTCCGTTGCATGACTCCTTAAATATATCTGCAATCAGGCACTGGCATTGCAGATTGATGAATATATTTAGAGACATGCTATCTTTAAACTGTCATATCTTCTTAACGGTAGATCCTTCCTGGTTGATCTTTTCTTTTGTCTAATTTTGAGAGCTTGAACTACATTTTAGGTTTGAGAATAGTTTAGCTCATCAGGTTATCAACTAAAAAAAATTATGCATTCAACTCTGAAATATATGGAGTATTTACGAATTTGTTGTGCTAGATTTCTCTCATTCTTTTATTTAGTTGCATTCTCTCTTGCTTATTCTCTTATACTTTCACTGAAAAATACACATCGTTCACCAGGTTCTTCTTACTGTGTTCTCCTTGTGACCCGTTTTACTTGCTGCGGTGAGGCACTATCCAGGTACGTTTTCTAGCCTGTTGAAAACATCCTACCTGTATTTTACTATTTGCTGCTCCAATTTCAGACCCTATTAGCTTATACCTTCTGAATACATTCAAACATTCGTGTTTATTCACCTAACTCTCACAGACCAGTTATGTCGCAAAAAGATAAAGGCAAAGAACCTGAAATTCAGCTAAGAATTAGAACCTTAACCCAGAACAAGAGGGAATATTCTTCTCTTACGGAACGTAGGCAGGCTAAGAATGCAAAACTTAGAAAAGCAAAATGTACCACATCTACACCTATAAATACAAGTGACCCTTTGGACCAGATACCAAAAACCCCTGATCTATTACCGACTGCACCTGATTGCAAACACTGTGGTGCAAAGCGCGTCCACTTAGAAACCCCCTCTTTCTGCTGCTCACAGGGACAAATAAAGTTAACACCCACTGTAATGCCTTCAAAACTACTCCAACTGTACCTCTCTAATTCTGACGATGGCACCCACTTTCGTGACTGTATCCGTAGTTATAATAACATGTTCGCGTTCACATCTATTGGTGTAGACTGTGACTCCACTTTATCTAGAAGAAACCAAGGAATATACACTTTCCGCGTCCAAGGTCAACTTTACCACAAAATGAGCCAGCTAACACCACCAGATAACCACCCTAAATACCTACAACTTTACTACTATGACACTGAAAATGAAATTTCACACCGTATGTTTATTAGCCCTAAATTTTGTGAAAACCTTGTCGCCGAATTAATTGACATCCTACAGACAAACCCTTACTCCACTTTCTTCCGCAATTTAAACAGTTATAATTTAGCTGAATATAAAATTGCTCTACGTGCTGACCCTATTTGTAATCCCAATGTTTTCAATAAACCTACTGTGTCCCAAGTTGCTGCACTGTGGTTGGAATCAAATACAGCCCAAGAGAATACAGGGCAGCATATTGAGGTGTATTCAACTGACAATAAATCTCAAACTATTAAACAGTACTTCGCGTGTTATGATAGCTTGCAGTACCCACTTATGTTCCCTAACGGTGAGCCTGGTTGGCATAGAGGAATTAATAAGTTCAGTAAAACTGGGAATACACGTCACGATGTATATAATGATACTACCCATGATATTCGCAACTACATAAGTTCAGATGCTTTTTTAGACTATGAAAACCAAACTTCTACAAAAAAGGACACTGAAAAAAGAGTTTCATGCCGAGAGTATTATTGTTACAAACTACAAATTAGAGAGAGCGATAAATCTTTTCTGCTTCACACTGGTAGACTTTTTCAACAATATGTTGTAGATATGTACATTAAGATTGAAACCTCAAGATTAGGTTTTTTTTATAATGACAAAATGCAATGCCGTTTGCGAAATGAGGTGTACCATGGTTTACTAGATGGTGTTTCACAATGTTGTAAAACTGGGGCTGAAGTGGGTAAGCGTCTTATTTTACCAAGTTCGTTTATTGGAGGCCCTAGAGACATGCGCAACAGATATATGGATGCCGTAGCTTTGGTTCGACACTATGGAAAACCTGACATATTTTTAACTATTACTGCAAACCCAAACTGGCCTGAAATAAAAGCTCTATGTTCACCTTCTGATGAAATCCAAAACAGACCCGATTTGGTTGCTAGAGTATTCCGTTCGAAGCTAGAAATGTTAAAAAATGAACTATTCAAAAACAATGTATTTGGTGAGGTAATTGCTTATACTTATGTGATAGAATTCCAGAAAAGAGGTTTGCCCCATGCTCACTTCTTGCTTATTTTGAGTACCGCTTCAAAGATGTTTTCTCCCGCCGCTTTTGACAGAATCGTTTCTGCTGAATTACCTGACCCAGAAAAAGAACCATACTTGTTTTCTTTAGTTGTAAAACACATGATGCATGGTCCTTGTGGTATCGATAATCCAACATGTGCATGCATGAGAAACAACTCCTGTAAGTTCCACTATCCTAAACAATTTTCAGAAACTACAACACTTGGCAGTAACTCGTACCCTATATACCGTCGTCCGGATAATGGTTTTGTTCTAACAATAAGAGGTGCACAACTTGATAATCGTTGGGTTATACCTTACAACCGATATCTTCTTGCTAAATTTAATTGCCACATGAATGTTGAAATATGTTCAACTATTCAGGCTGTAAAATATATCTACAAGTATATTTACAAAGGTCATGACAAAATTTGTTATACTCTGCTTGAAAATGGAGAGGATCCTGCAGTAGATCAGATTACAACATTCCAGAAAGCAAGATGGATTTCACCTCCTGAAGCAATGTGGCGAATATATGGTTTTGATCTTAACCAAATACATCCTTCCGTCATATCCTTGCCTTTACATTTAGAAAATCATCAATCTATAACATTCTCTGCAGATCAAACTTTAGAAACTATTGCGGAAAATCCATTCTTTACAAAAACTATGCTTACACAATTTTTTTGTATGAATAAGTATGATGACTTTGCTAAAAGCATGAATTGTTTATATGTTGAATTTCCTCAATATTTTACTTGGTATCCTAACCACAAACAATGGGTGCAACGTAAGCGATCTGAAGTAATTGGTCGCATTGTGAATTGTAGTCCATCAGAGGGTGAAAGGTTTTACCTACAATTACTTTTAATGCATGTAAGATGTCCAACTTCTTTTGCCCACTTAAGGACAGTTAACAGAGTTGTGTATGACACTTACAGAGATGCATCAAAGGCACTAGGATTAACAGAAACTGATGATACTATTGAAATGTGTCTTCATGAGGCTTGTACATATATAATGCCTGTTGCTTTACGACAATTATTTGCTACAATTCTTATATACTGCAACCCTCAAAACCCCAAGGAATTATTTTTGAAATTTGAAGATTTCATGTCTGAAGACTTTAGGCAAGATAAAACACTTAGTCCCACTGTAGTTAAACACAAGCTTTTAGACTCCCTAACTTATCTCCTACACTCAATGGGAAAAAATTGAAGATTTCTTCTGCTTAGATGATGATGCATATATAAGTTCACATGACAATCTAGCTAGAGAGCTAGCAACAGAAAAAAATATTTCTGTATCAAATGATGACTTAGAATCTGTGCAAAAATTAAACGAGGAACAAAAAATAGCTTTTGATAAGATATTACATCATGTCTATACTGACTCTCCTAAAGTTTTTTTCGTTGACGGACCTGGAGGTACCGGAAAAACATTTTTATACAAAGCTTTACTTGCAACAATAAGATCAACTGGTGGCATTGTGCTTGCCACTGCTACTTCGGGAGTTGCAGCATCTTTACTACCAGGAGGCCGAACTTCACACTCAAGATTTAAAATCCCCTTACGTGAAAATGAATCTGGATCATGTTGTATAAGTAAACAGAGTGCACTGGCTTATTTAATAAAAGTAGCAAAATTGATTATATGGGATGAGGCTACAATGGCAAAACGTAA
Source organism: Sherardia arvensis (assembly GCA_948330725.1). Lineage (NCBI taxonomy): Eukaryota > Viridiplantae > Streptophyta > Magnoliopsida > Gentianales > Rubiaceae > Sherardia > Sherardia arvensis. The sequence goes on from OX415235.1 coordinate 32,936,048, forward strand.
CATCATTGAGAAATTTGATGAAATGCTTAGAGACATAATGAGTACAAACCTAATTTTTGGGGGTAAAATAATTGTTTTTGGTGGCGACTTCCGCCAAACTTTGCCAGTAATCGTTAACGGTACGAAGCAGGATATCATAAATTCTACAATAGTTATGTCCTCATTATGGAATCAGTTTGAAAAGTTGAGACTTACCCAGAATATGAGAGCAATACTAGATCCAGCATTCTCAGAATATTTGTTAAAAGTTGGTGATGGAATAGAGAATACTAACAGCCAGGATGAGATCCTTATCCCACCAGCAATTAATCTTCATTTTTCTGATGATATTGATTCATTGAACTTACTGATTGACATGGTATTCCCTGGAATTAGTGAACCTAATTTTGATGTTTACTCTTTTGTGACAAGAGCTATACTTACTACCAGGAATGAATTTGTTTATGAAATTAATGAACTGTTAATCACGAGACTATTGGGTGACGAGATAACATATTTTGGTTGTGATGAAAGTGTCAGTTCTTCAGGTGTACCAGATCAACAAGAATTATATCACACTCTAACTCCAGCAGGTCTTCCACCTCATAGATTGGTATTAAAAAAAAATGCACCTATTATACTACTTAGGAATATTAATCCCTCTGAAGGACTTTGTAACGGTACGCGTCTAATTTGTAAGAGTTTCGATCGGAACATCATATATGCTGAAATATCTGTTGGTTCATTTGCGGGAAAATGTGTATTCATTCCTCGCATAACTTTAGAGGCCCCAGAGGATAGCTTCTCATCCATTCCATTTAAAAGAAAGCAGTTTCCTGTACGACTATGTTTCGCAATGACAATTAATAAAGCACAAGGGCAAACTTTAGATTTTGTTGGTGTTTATTTAAAAGAACCAGTATTTTCACATGATCAGCTTTATGTTGCATTATCTAGAGCTAAAACTATAAACCAGTTGAAAGTCCTTATCAGACCATTGACGCCATTGATTCAGAATACCAATTACACGAAAAATGTTGTGTATAAAGAAGTCTTAGCAGCTGCTAATGTTTAGCTTCTCACATCAGTCAGCCGTAGCATGAACCTTATCCTTACAGATATCCTAGCCTACAGTATATCAGGTACACTGGTTCTTATTATTCTTATTATCTTTATTTCAATTCTATTTTCATATGAAACCTAATTACTCGAGCCCAGTTTCAGCACCCTCAGATTGCTAGATAATGCTGGAACAAAAGCACACATGTACCGAAATTGCCTCATATAAATTCCTTTTGAAGAATGCTCTCATTTTGTAGATAGAGACCACTATATAAGTTAAATTATTTGTTCATATCGCCCTGGATAGGTTGTTATGAATTATCATTTGAATCTTATAAAATGCAATCTTGTACTCATCACATACACAGCCTATGGGAGGATTTTATTCACAATAAGGGACGTTTTTTGTAACTGATGACATTATAGAATTGCCAACAATACTCGGTATGAGACTCTCTATACACACTGTGATGGTAAACATTCTTCCTCTATTACATTTGCATCCTGTATTTAAACTAAACTGAGTTTATGATATTGAGATATTGAGCATGGTTACAAGTTATTCTTAGCGTATATGATTAGCACAAATATTTTATGAACTATTAGAGAAAACAATGGAGTATAGTGATGATGACATTAAGAAAACTCTTAAGATACATTTTGATTCATCAGCATATAGCGGTCATTTTGTCTGCAAAAGTGGAGTCTTCTTTGAGTTCATTCAGGATGCATTATTGCTCAGATGATTTAGGAAGTTGCATCCTTAGTTTTGTCCTCCCCTTCTGATTGCATTGAAAAGGAGTTTAGTTCTTCCAGTGCAAACAGCACCTCGCAAAACATTTTATATACTCTTACGGAAATGATGATTTTTGGGGGACTCGCCCACTGATCACGCGACGAAAGGATCCAAACATTCTTGAGACCCTCATATGCAAACTGAAATCTGAATTCTCTCTCATAACCAGGATTGACATCATGCCTTGTGAAGGTAAATATCATCTCTTTTTCCCAATATACCTCTTAAAGTTTGTTTATGGGAATAACAAAATTATCATCCTAACCAACTTGACATTATCGGCATTGCTAAAGTTGTCATTTGCTTGTTTCAGATCAATGGTGGAGCTTCCCAAAAGAATCAACTTACTCTGCAGAATTTGTGAGATTCAAAATGGGGTATCCCAAAGGTCCTAGAAAGAAATTTAAAAATAACTACTACAATATCCCAAATCCCGCTTTTGACCACTTTATATGGGAATACACCTCACCTTTGTTTGTAATGGCTCAGGTGTGGGGAGAAAAATGAATAGTTTATGTTTTATGGTCATTCTGCTCTACACATCATTTTACCTTAAGACGATTCTTTTTGAAAATATTGTGCAGGACGCATTGCAGACAACCTGTTCTTTGCATCTGCCTTCTGTCATGATCGAGCTATTGGGGCGGGTTCAAAAGAACAATGGTTTATACTGCATAAAGTGAGTTTATTTCTGCTAGCCTTTGCTTGTATATGGCGGCTGAATAAATGAGTGGTAGTGTTTATTGTTTCAATCAATTTATACTACTACATCAACTGAGCCTTTTTCTGCCGCCCTTTGCTATTTGTTGCTTAAACCAATGAGAGTTCATGTTTATTGTTCCAATTCGTTTTGATTTTTTCAAAAAAAATAGTGCTTGAATTAATCAGAGGTCATTTATTGTTCCAAATCAGTTCTCTTCTGGTCGCCAACATTTGTTTGCTGCCGTGCCTGTTTGTTGATCTCCCCGGTGCTGCACCTGTTTGTTTATCTCCTATCACGAGGAAGCTGTCGCTGCCAATGCACAGGGATTTTGTGGCCATCGAGCTATCCAGACTGATTAAAGTTTTTGGGATCTGATGCATGCTTTTCCTTTAGGCTGGCTTCATAGGTAATTAACTTTTTTATTGTTTCTGTCCGTGGATTTAGTTAATTTTGATTAAGGTGGTTCTGTCGTTTTGCGATAAGTGGACTATAAGCAAGGCTATGAGTTTTATCTACAAGAATGTTGCATCCTTATTTATGAAGTGGATTATATATTTCAGGAATGCTTACCAGTCACCAAAGCAAAGCAAGATGCTAAGCCCTTTACTACATAAATTCAGGCAAAACAGAACCCCAAAGCATGGTCATCATCAATCCAAAGTAGGATAGAGAAGAAATATTAACAATATTATAATGAGTACCTTCTCAGTCAGTGTCTTTAAGTGTTATGTATAATTTGGTTGAGCTGTTAAATGCCCTTTGTATTCTGTCCTATGGTTAATACAAAGAACTTCTACTGCACATACAAATTAAAGTTGAATGCCAAAGAACATCACATTTTATTTCTAACTCCATCATGCAGTATGACAAGTTTATACACAAGTTCTGAAAAAAATTATTTAGTCAAGAGAAAAACCACGAATTAGCCGGCTGTGGTCATACCTTCTGCAATAAAGATCAAAACCTATTCCATTAGGGAAAAATTCCACTAAAGCTCCGTCAGCTGCAAATCAGTAAATCATATCTTGATGAAAATTATCCTACAACAATTAATTGTTCGAATTGTGTTTCCCGATCACGGGCTGAGAGCCACACCAAGTGTGGCATCCCTCCACCTAGTATTTAGTAAAATGTGCTGTGACTATAACTCCCATGAAAATGTGCCTACAACAACCAAAACTAATCATGCTTTGCCCCCCAAACTGTCATGAAATATCAAAAAATGAGGGGGCCTTTCTTACTCTATGAAAAGAATCTCCAACCGGGAGCCATTAGATTCAACCGCCGGTTGGGCTAACCGGTGCGGGGTCAGATCAAATAGTGCTCTTCTCTTTGTTGAATATTTTGCAGTAGTATTTTCTTTTTGATTTGCCACACCATATTTTAACCTATCAAATAATTTATCCTATTTGCATTGAATGTTTTAAAATATATATTATGCAATATAACATTTTTTTGAGGAATTATGCAATATAACATTGGAATGGAACTTGGATAATTATCTTCCCAAACTAGGTTAATTGTATAAACACGATTCAAATTAAATTAGCCAATTTTTCAATGTTGTTATTGCGATTAATGATAGAATATTACTATATCAGTGTTGGTATTATTCCTTACTCGTCACGCCCTAATAAGAATGAGAAAATCTCCTGAACTCCCAACTTTCCTGACTTTCCGTGAAAATCTTTATATGTTTCACCTTATACAATGTATGTTTTAATTTGAATTGTATATTTTGTTAGTTGAAATTTTTTAATTTTTACATAAAATTTCTTGAATTTTCGTATTATAACATGTTTCATTACATGTTTACTTTAAGATGATCAATGTTTTAACACAAAATTTTGTTACTTGAGTTTAAATATATAGTACTAGTTCCATAGCATTTAGGAAAGTTGGACTTTCCAGAAACTTAGTAAATAAGGATACTAGGTTTCGTAGCCTATTTAATTAGGATTTAATTTGTGAGTAATCTTGTAATTTTAGTTTTAATTATTTTTTTTTGGAATTTTTCTCCCAATCATACCATAATTTTATAATTCTACTAGTTTTAGTTATGTTAATTTACATTTCTTTTTATTCTATATGTATGATTGAGATTCAATTAGACCTGTTTTCGTCATTATTTCCTGATTTTCAATTGATTTCAATTGAATTGGTTAATTATGTAATTTTTGTCCATTCAATTAAATTAAATTTGGTATATATACTTATCAGCATATTCATGTAAAATTATAAATGGTATTGAACGGCTGTTATACATGGTTAAAATATATTGAAGAAAATTATATTAAAATTTAGTTTAGTTTAGTTTAGTTTCAGTTATGAATAAATGTATTTTTTTGATGGAATATAGTTGCATTCAGTCATACTACCTTAAACTTTTTCCCTTACTGAGCTTAATAAAAATACAATGTTTCGTAGTGTATTTAATTAGAATTTAATTAGTGGATGATTTTATAATTTTAGTTTTAATTATATTTATTTGATTAATTGTATATCCAATCAATTTAGTCAATTATGATTGTACATAGTTATTACTAAATTTAAGAAGTCAATTTTTATTTCTACACATTTTACTATGAATTTATTATTTCTTAGAAACCGTTTAGTAAAATCGTGAAATTTAAATTAGGAAAAAATGTATACAAGCAAAAAAACTCCTACACATAACAAATTTGATCAAATAGTAAAGGTTTCGCACTAATTATTTTGTTTGTAAAATATGGGAAAATGATGAAATTTTAAATTAGGAAAATAGTAGACAAATAAATGAACTCCTACGCACAACAAAAATCGGTAGATGCGGTCCGTATTTTGCTTATTTGCAATCCGTATTTTTATTATATAACCATATATACAATGATTATGATATATAATTGATTTGCAAGAGTATGCAATAGAAGTAATATATATGATGCATATGTCTAATATACATAATTATTGACCATATCATATATATCGAAGACGTATTTTTATTTTGGACTGTAAAATAAGCAAAATATGGAGTACATATAATATAATATAATATAATATAATATGCCCCTTAAATTATCCTGCCATGTTTGTCCACAAATGGATCTATTCTCCAATATTTTAATTGCTCAAATTTGCGGTTGGACAAACCTGTGGTTACATGTAGACTAATTACTAAATTAGTTGTATAAAACCAATACTGCATATAAAATCATCGGAGATAAAGATAGTTTATTATTGAAAATGCTTGTACCTAATTAACTAACATACATACATGCCATTGCAAATGAAGATTATTATCAATGTATTTTTAAGAATTTCATTCTTTCTCTAACAACTTATCGTTAGAAATGCTCTATCCGCCAAGAAGGAAAATAATGCATTTATGAACTTATTAGCATGATAATAGCATGCTTTAATATTTAGTAAAATGTGCTGTGACTATAACTCCCATGAAAATGTGCCTACAACAACCAAAACTAATCATGCTTTGCCCCCCAAACTGTCATGAAATATCAAAAAATGAGGGGGCCTTTCTTACTCTATGAAAAGAATCTCCAACCAAGAATGACAATGGACAAAGGAAATGGCAAAACTCTGTCCTCTTTTGCTCATTTTGTCAAAATTATGGGCATCAAAACATAAACTTTCACACACTCAGATTTTGTGAAAGAAGAAAAAATAAGTGACCACAATACACGTTTAGGCTACAGTACACCACCCTTTCTCTCTCACACAGTCACACACTCGTCCATTTTTTCAAGAAAGATAATTAAAAGCTTCAAAGCAGCGCGGAACCCCAGGCAGAGACCACATGCTTATCCTCCTCCTCCGCCTCATTTTCATCGCATAGCTGCTCCTGCTTCTGGTTGGTTGGTAGCTCAGAAAATGGTGAAAAACCACAAGCTCCATAACCCCTGGAGAAAGCCTGAAGCTTTCAAGGTTCTTGGAGATGAGGAGCCCCATTGCTTCAGCTTATTCTGTGGAAGTTATGTCAACTCCAAACGAGCTGCAAAACCCAAGCTTTTCTACTTCACGCTCATCATTTTTATGTACTTCTGTTTGATTTTGGCACCCCACTTCATAACTTCCCTTTGTAAGCATTTCTTACTCTCATCTCTCTGTTTGTCTCTATGGATTTTTCCACCATTGATTTAAGTAGTGACTTTTGTTTTGTTTGGGCGTTTTTTACAGATTCGTTTAGTCTTGAAGATGGGCGCTTTTTTGGTGAAGTGAATCCATATGCTTTCCTCTGTTCATCTGTGCCTAATGGTGAGTTTCCTGTAAATTTTACAGATAGATTTGCAGTTTCTTGGTGGTGGGAGAGTTTTGTTTTGTTTTCCATGTGCAGTTCAATAGTGGTTCTTTTTTAATTTCTAATATTAGACCATGTTGTATTGTTTAAAGTAGCTATTTTTCTCCTTTTGTGGGAAGTAGAATCATGATTTGCCATTTCCTCTCTGTAATATTACTCTCTTTTTTTTTCTCTCCTTATTTTTTTTCTGTATATATGCTCTTTGGATGATAGTCAGAAATCATGAGATGTGAGATATTAATTACCATGTTCATTGATTGCTGCTACCCTTTTGCATCATTGACCAAATTGATGTTATTTACACTTATTGTAGACTTGCGTTATTATACTGTTGTAGAATCTTGAAGCTATGATCACCTATGCTTTCTTTCAAATAAAGAACATGCCAACTGTATTTGTACTATCCAAGTTGTGTATCTCTCCTACTCATTGACCTTGTAAGATGCTTTGTGTATGAGCAGGGACAATCTGCTGTGATAGGCATAGTAATCGGTCTGATGTTTGCGTTATGAAAGGAGATGTTAGGACAGACTCAAAAACTGGGTCTGTTTTCCTATACAGAGGGAATGCTGAGATTGATTATGCATTGGAGTCTTTTGATGAGGGTGATGAGGATGATGAGGTTCTTCAGCATGAAAAAATTAGACCGTATACTCGAAAATGGGAACCAGGCGTGATGGATACTGTTCAAGAACTGGACCTCTTCATGAAGAAAGGAAATTCAGGGCGCTCTCGCCATTGTGACGTGCACCACAATGTTACTGCAGTTTTCTTCTCTACTGCTGGCTACACGGGTAATCTGTACCATGAGTTCAATGATGGAATCATCCCCCTATACCTTACTCTTCAGCATTTGAATAAGCAGGTTGTCATAGTGGTGGTTGATTACAAACTTTGGTGGTACATGAAATATGGTGACGTTGTTTCTGAGCTTACTGATTATTCCATCATAGATTTCAGCAGTGATAACAGGACACATTGTTTCCCTGAAGCCATTGTTGGATTAAGAATTCACGATGATCTTGCCATCGATCCTTCCTTTATAGAGGGCAATAAGACCATTAGAGACTTTAGAAATGTGCTAGACCGAGCTTATTGGCCTCGAATTAGGGGTCTGATCGAAGACGAAGAGCGAGATGCACTAGAAGCACTGGCAGTGGCTAGTTCAACAGATGCTCCTCTATCAGGGAAGGTAAAATCAAAGCATGAGGTGAAGAAACCAAAACTGGTCATCATAGCTAGAAATGGATCCAGGGAAATACTAAATCAAGATGCAATGGTGAAAATGGCTACAGACATTGGTTTTTCAGTGGAAATATTGGTACCTGTGAAAACCTCAGAGCTTGCTAAGATTTATCGACTTCTCAACTCGAGTGATGTTTTGGTTGGAGTCCATGGTGCTGCCCTGACACATTTTCTCTTCATGAGACCTGGCTCCGTGTTCATCCAAATCATAGCACTTGGAACAGACTGGGCAGCAGACAAATATTTTGGCTCAACAGCAGTGAAGTTTGGTCTCAAGTATGTTGGCTACAAGATCCATCCTGAGGAGAGCTCATTGTATGATAGTTATGAAAAGGATGATCCAGTTCTGGTTGATCCGTATGCTGTAAACAGGAGAGGCTGGGAAGTGACCAAAGAGATATATCTTGGTCAACAGAATGTGAGATTGGATCTCGGAAGATTCAGGAAGGAATTGCGTCGAGCTTATCACTACACCATTTCTCAGAAGAAAGGCTTTCCCCGCCCCAGACACATGCTGTAACAACGCTTCATTCTTCAGCTCTTTGGTCGAAGTCGCAAGTGTGGATGTTGGATAAGGTAAAAGAGTTGAATGAGGTGAATGCCCTTTTGGCTTTTGTACATTTGCTAGGAACTAGCTTCATTTTAGTACATTAACTAGGAACTTATTAGTTTATGGTATTGATTTTGCATCATTTGCGTTTCACTGAAAATATGTACTTAAGAAAGATTCTGGGAATGAATGATTGAGAAAATTATGACAAACTTGTCTGAATTTGTGCAATGAAAGTGAACTTTGATAGCCTTGTGTCCTTTGTTTTCAATCTAAGAGTGAAAATTTCAACTCAAATGAAATGTCACGGGAATCTCAATATTCTATATTTGTAAATTCAGAATGGAGAAAAGCGAACTTGGACTCTTTTATTTATTTTTGGAGATCCATGTGGGAATATCATTTATTGAACTTTACAGAATATAATGCTGGAAATGTCTGCAATGAACTGAAAAGTAGTTCTCTTTGGTCTTGGATTCTCCCTCTCATCTATCATCTCTATCACATGGAGTATGTCTACTGTCTCCTTCCTTTGACGTTATAAGCCACATGCAATTTTATCTTTTCAAAAATCCATATCAATAAGATGTGAAATGTGAATACTAATCCATTTTAAACATTCTACTAATCTAAATGCTTGTTTTGCAATAAATAAATTCATAATTATTACATTAATTATATGAACTCTCTTCTATTCCCTTGGATCGTATATGATATATATGTATATATGATGTATATATTTCCTTGCATCATATCATATATATATATATATGATGCATATGTCCAGGCCCGGCCCATAGTACGAAGCAACTGACATGGTTGCTTCAGGCTCCATTTATTTACCAATTTTTAAGGCCTAATTTTTCTAATTTTAAGGCCCCATTTTCCCGTTTTTAAGGCCTATTTTTTCTGATTTTTAAGGTCTCATTTTCCCAAATTTTAAGGCCCCATTTACCCGTTTTTAAGGCCTATTTTTTCTGATTTTTAAGGTCTCATTTTTCCAATTTTTAAGGCCCCATTTTCCCGTTTTTAAGGCCTATTTTTTCTGATTTTTAAGGTCTCATTTTTCCAATTTTTAAGGCCCCATTTTCTAACATACAAACTAAAATATATATCCCAATTTAGATTTTGTTCAAAATTCAAAGATCCATTCTCATTGTCTTCATTTTGACTCATAACTTTTGCTTATTTCCATTTAAGTCTATAATACTTTATGGAGTTTGCAAATAAGCCCTAAAATCCTAAATTGACGGTCTCCTTTCCTTTTTCACCTCGACTCGATCCGACGATCACCATTGATGGTCAAATTCACAATCGTTGTATTTCACTTCTCCGATCGCTTAATTGGTAAATAAATTTTCATGTGTTCTATGTATTAATCTATTAAATTAGCATGACCTTGTGAAATCACCTTTTCAAAAAATTTTGATTTTGCAATTTTGAAACGAAGACTGAATGGGATTTTGTTTTTGAAATATGTTAAATATTTATTGCAATGATTTGGTTCCTGAAAATCGTTTTTTCCTAAAAGTGTTAAAATTTGAGATTTATCTAATTAAGACTATGAGTCGCTCGTTTAACAAAATCTTTCTTAGTATCTAATTCTAATGAACTTTTACAGTGATAATATGTTACTTTGATGCATTTAGTAGTATATTTTGATGTAAATACTCCACAGTTGAAAGGTTTGAGAGAAGCGATTTTAAAAAATACAAAGTGTTCGATTAAAGGAGTGAGAGAAGCGAGATAGTTGCAGAAAGTATCTGCGAACGTGAACCTTTTGCAAAAATTCAGCATCCTTAATTCATGTAACACATATAATTGCTTCTTTTTTTAGTCCCGAGAGCGGTTGTGATGCATCCACATTTCGACGCAGAAAATAAAATTTAGACCAATTTTTTATTGACTCGCTTCAGGCCCCATAATTGCTTGGGCCGGCACTGCATATGTCTGATATACATAATTATTGACCATATCATATATATCGAAGACGTATTATTATTTTGGACTGCAAAATAAGCAAAATACGGACTGCGTATAGCATGCCCCTTTATTTAAGGTCTAGGAGAGAAAATGTTGGTGTTTTATGAAACACAATCATTTAAGCATAATTGGATTTGAGTATTAGTGAGTTCGGGACGTTATAACAAGGTTGGTGGTGCGGAGTGCACACTTGTATAAACCCATCCACGAGCTCACAATTCTGGAATAATCATTTTGGTATGACTACTCCGGAATGAAGTGTTACATGGATACATGCAGAAATGTATATGTAATATGAAATCGAATTTTGTTATTTGATTTTGATTTCCAAATTGGTGATACGTACGTACGTACACAATTATTGGATTTGGATAGGGATGCATCTAGTATGTTCTGTGGTTATCTGCAGTTACATCTTGGCATGTCTGTGGTTGCATGCAGTTGCTCTATCCTTATTTGTACGGGTGTGGTTTGAAACTGACGTTTTTCCCCTATAAATACACATGCCTTGGTGCATGTAAAGACACAGAAACACAAACAGTAATTACAGTTCTTAAACAAAATGTTCAAAGGCATTTTCTTGTTTCAGGCCTAGAAGCAAGAAGGTTCGATAGTTTTATCCTGCGAGAGAATTCGTGCAACCCATGCTATAAGGGTCGAATTATTCTCAAAGGAAAGCGAGCCTACGTGACTCTATCGAAATCCAGATACATCACAAATACCCTTAGTTTTAGTGGCAGAGAATGTATTGTTTTTTCAACTTATGTTTAGAAATGATTCAACTTATGATATGAGAAATCAGATCAAATTAGCAAGTGAGTCAAGTTTTCAAAAAAAAAAAAAAAGAAGAAGAAGCAAAAGAGTCATTTTTATTAAGAGATAAGAGAATGAGATTGAGTATATTCTTGATTGATCAGTTCAGACTAACACTGTGAAATTATATTTTCCCTAAGAGATTATGTAAAGTATGCTATGTACCTTCACATGTTAAAACAAATCCAATTATGTTTTACTTGCTCTGAAAATGGATTCGATTTAGAAACCAAGCAGAAATATCAGGCAAAACAGAATGTATAGATTAGATCAAAGTTGGAAGTTATTTTGTATGAGGTGAACTTGATGTGAGTTCTATCAAGATCATATATAATTTTTGCATCACCTACAGATATCAAAGAAATGGAACATGCCTAACTAAATATCCAATCTAGCAGGCATATTCAGTAATGATGATCAACACAAGTAATCAATCTCTAGGACTCTATTGCCTCATCTTCTGCCAGGAAGCTACCACCAGATGAATGCATGTTAGTTAGTACAAATGCTTCGAGTCAAAGCACTCCATCCAACAAACTACATCCATCTCTTTCCTGAGCTAGTTGGATTGGAGAGGACAGGAGGTGGCGTTCTGGGAGGCCTCTTCTCACCTGCAATTATAGTAGAGTAAGTGTCGCTACACTCAGCTATGGGCCAAATGCAGCATTCGTCATTTCGAATTTACACACTACTTACTGGAGTCAGTAGGAGGAATCGGGAGAGGAACTGGACATCCTCCCAGAGAAGCTCTCCTTGGTGGAGGAATACTTGTCAATGACTGCCTTCTGTGTGTTTTTAAGTTGGAGGAGATGATTGGTGGTTCATCAAATATGTTGCTTGATGTAGTTAAAGGTGAAAAAACCACAGGGGGTTCTGGTAACTTATGCTGGCTCCTGTAATACATGAAGGTGTAAGAACAAGGGTTCAGGAGACTAGTTATTTGGAAGAATAAGGAAGCCATTTACCTTTTCTCAGATCCATTAATGAGTTTTCCAATGGATCGAAGGGATTTCCTGATCTGGGATCCCTTCCCATGAGAAGAAATGTTGGCCGGGGCAGGAAGTGTGAGCTCTGGGGGAACACCTTGTACAGTCTTGATTGCAGCTTGGCTCGTGTTTTTGGCAGCTGCAACTGGCTCTGGACTTTTTGCCTGTTGAAGACGCGGAATTCTAGTTCTGTTCTCTAATTTTCCCACAGGACTTTTCATGGGGAGCTTTGTAGGACTCTTCATGACTTGGTTTGTTGGACTCTTCATGGCTTGCTTAGTAGGACTCTTCATGGCTTGCTTTGTTGGACTTTTTGCAGCATTTGAGAAATTGAAATCTGATACTGATACAAGTAAAGTATTAGTATCTGTATCTGTGCCGCCTTGTGGTTGAACAGGCTCTACCACCCTAATCTGCTCAGGAGCTCTTTGGGCCAATCTCGGACCTTCCAAGCTTAATCTACGTGATTTTGGCTGCGTTGGAGAGGTTTTAGGTCTCTTTGTATCATCGACGATCACTTTCTCCCCATTGACAGGGTTGCAATTTTCAATGCTCAGCCTTCGGCTCCTTGGAATATTTTTCTCAGTCAATGGTGTCCTTGCAACTTCTCTTGGTTTGTTCCTTTGAGGTGTAGGTGCATCTTTGCTTCCCAGTGCCATCTTCAGGCTTTCAATCTGTAATATATTGCAAGATGTTCAGTGATAGAAAGAAATCACAGAGCCTAAAGTTAGAGTGTGTATGCCCGTGACTATTTACATACCTGAGCTTTGAGCTCCAAGACTTCGCTGCTCTCTTTATTTGCTGAAGCTGCACCAAGCTCTACAGTTGAGACTCTCTGAGCAAATTTCAGAGTACTGACTGTTTCTCCAAAGGAATCACCTTCAGGGCTCACATGAGCTATCATCAGAGTTTTCGCATGTCCTCCTGACATGTTCAAGTAAATCACACAGTAAGAAACTTGATGAATTTTTCATGTCAGTAATAAAGCAGTAATGATGGATTTATACCCAAGGCATTCTGCAAGAGTAGTGTAAGTTTGCTGTTTCTGTAAGGGATGTGAGAGTTCTTCTGAGCCAAAGCCATAATGACATCCCCTAAACTTGAGAGAGATTTGTTTATATAAGTTGCCTCTTTAAGCCCTTCTCCAGTAACTTCTGACTTGTCTATCCTCTCACTACCAGCAAGATCTACCAAATGGAGGCAGCTGTGGAGCCTGTTCCCAGATAAATCTTCGGCTTTGACATGAACAGTTAACACACTGCAGAATGGTCAGATCGAGCTCGGTAAGTAACACAAATCACTAGGATAGTAAGATATCATATAAAGCAACAAACACAGAAGATCGGTCCATCTCACCTGTGAGAACGGCTACTCCGGTTGTTGATGGCAGTAGAACCAACAGCGCGGTTCATCTCACCAAATTTCATCAAATTAATCACATCTGTCGTGGACCTCACATGATGCATTGAAGCATTTGGAATAGCTATGTCGTTGTCACTTAAGCAACTCCGAATCTCTAATGTATTCATGGTTAAGCTGAACAACATTATGCAATCAGTATAGACCTAAATCAGTGAGAGATAATGCTTATTTGAAAAGACTAGAAATTTATAATAACACGCAAAGGATATTTTGTGTTGGATGAATCTTCTGAAAGAAGATCATGCACTTGCTCATTGTAGACTTCCACCATTTGGACGTGCATAGAATAGTTCATGATGTCCTTTCTTTCAGCTGACAATTGGAAAAGATCATCAATAGCTAAATAATTAATCCCATGTCCGTCAGTTTTACCACCACCAGATGGTCCACACTGTTAGAAGGGTAAAAAGAAATACAAGGTGTTAGTTTGTCCTATGACATGTAGCTTGTAATCTGAATGACATATCTCTGAGATTATAGACACTGGTTTTCTCTAGGTACAAGCCTTACCATAGTATGTGTCTTTCCAGAGCCTGTTTGTCCATAAGCAAAAATGCAAACATTATAGCCATCCATGACCGATCTAATGAGTGGCTGAGTATCAGCAAATACATCCTCTGAACAAGAGAGAATATGATATCATTATATAAAAGTGAAATTAGAGATCATCCAACTTCAAGTGCCAATGTGGGGTAGTAAAAGTGAATATACCTTGAGTAGCAGGTGGACCAAACACGCGATTGAACTCAAAAACTCTTCTTCCATCTTTCTGTGGCTTCAAAGGATCCACAACAACCAAAGATCCATCTTCTCCAATAAAATCTATGGCACTTTTTGCTTCAACACTAAAAAGTGGCCTAATTCTGCAGTACACTCGAATATTTCCTGTAAAATATCACCACAAAAGCTTAAGCATCTGAATCTTCAACTTATGTCAGAACTCATCAAAGAGCTTGTTTCATATAATTTTTTTCTCCCCAGTATGTGCTGAATATACTGGATCATCAATATTAGCATTGCTAGATAATGTTTGCCAACATAGAGTGCAAGGTACAAAAATCAGATTATAGAAGATTATTACGAGCATACCTTTTAAATCCTGTACCATATTGTAGAGATTCCTGTTCTCTTGTACCACCTTGTTGTATTTTTGAGCAGCATAACACATCTGCTGCATCTGTCCTCCTGAAGTAACAATGGAAATGCATTTTACATTAAGAAGACAATCAATGATGCAGCCATCCGTAAAAATATCCAATTCCAATCATCAAACAAATCACATGACTTGCCAACTAGCTTCAGATCATTTTGTAACTGAGTTTGCAGTTGTTTAAAATCTTCCTTCGTTGATGAAAGTAAAGTCTTGAGGGTCTGCAAATAGAAATATGAGCCGTTTTTAGGACTAATGAAAACAAAAGTAACCAATATTTACAAAAAAAAGGGTTTTTTCTATATTGTTATAAGATATATATTTATCTATATAGACCGCACCAATCACTCACCGAGATTTCCTTCTCTTGCACCTTAACCAAATTCCAGTGGTTACAAGAGCCACTTCTCAAACATGCTCTACACCACTGCATGTAGTAAAACGTGTTTTATCCAAGGGAACATGAAAATAAAAAGATTATAAATAAAAATAAATAAATCTGGATGTACCTTTCCATTGTCACCACTGGATAAATTCTGAAGTGGTACAGATAGAACATCTTTAGTCGATAGTGCATCTTCAGTCGATAGAGCATATTCAGACGATAACGCATATTCAGTAAATAGTGCATCTTCAGTTGACAGCGCATCTTCAGCTGAGCTGCTTTGATTGTCAGAATTCATATTTTCTGGTTTCCACTGCAGGTTATACGAAGGAATTGATAACTAAGTCTTTGCACAGATTTAACACAAAAATGTCAAGATTATGTTATGGAGACTAAGGCAGTGCTGCAATAAGGCACTTTATTCTGTTTCCCATAGAAGACACTATAACTGAATTTTCCTCTTCTCAATTTCACATATAGTCTTTCAAGAGCTGTGTATTTATTGGAGGGGTTAAACGCAACCTTATGAGGTGATTAAGATTCCTAAGATATATGTTTCATCAGCTATGGTAATGAATGAAGACACAATCTCACCTGAGGTAACATTTTTTGGAGTTGTTCCTCCAAACATGTAGACACTGTGTCTCTGAACAACTTGACTGGATCCTGTTTTAAAAGAACTTGAGGATAAGAAATGATTTTGACCTATAAATCTGTAAGCATAAACCAATAAGAAGAGGCTAAAACTAACATGTTCTCCATTGAAGAAAGAAGGAAGAAGGTCATAATCCATGTTTTCCTTGGAGTTAACCATATAATCAGCAAGAGCCCTAGCCATTAAATCTGAAATGTAAACAAATAAATCAGTCATCCATATAATCGGCAGAACCTGGGCCTTAAACTCTGAAATGCTAACAAATGAAACAGTTTTTAGGTTTAAGTGAAAATGCAAATAAAACATAAAACTTCTAATTCTTCCTATGAAAATAAGTAACTAAGACAACAATTGCAAGCACATGGAAGTATTACATACAAGTGTCATAGGGCATATGTATATAACTAAAATGAGAAGAAGTCTAAATTGATGTTTTATGAGCAAGATCTTTCATATTAGTGACACAATGCTCCAATTTCATATAAATTTCAACCACTATAAAGACACGGTAAAAGTCCTCATGACAAGGCACCATATGAGCTTATAAGGAAGCTTTATGTAATACGCAGCAATTTAATCCATATATACTCAAATAGTTAAAGGAACTAATTGCATTAAATGAGGTGTATAGTGCTTCTTCCTAAGGGATTAAAATAGTTAAAAATAGAGAAAAATCAATAGCAGACCTTTCTGGTTTCCGGGTACTGCTGGTGGTTTCTTGTGACTATCTGCTGTCATGTCCAATTGGCGGCAGCTATCAGTCTTCGCTGGCCCTTGAGATCGTGAGTTGGGCCTACATGATAAATGGACAAGAAAAGGTGATCTAGGAGGCTTAAAACACCCATTGTTCTCGGGCAGCTGCCTCCGTTCCTGGTACGCTTTTAGTGCCAAAAGACAGTCAACAACCTTGTTAGACGACCCCTCCTCCACATTATCCTAGCAATTCGAAACAAGACTTTAGAGTTCATTCCACTTTAAACATTTTATTTAGTAACATAAGGTAACAGCTTAGTCATTACCCTCTCAAATATAGAAGCCTCAAATGCTGGAACCTTTAAGTCTTCCACAGCCACCAAAAAGTTCCTAACGTTCTCAAAATACTGGTAAGCAGGCAAAGGCAGAGAATCCCAAAGCTGCGAGTGAATGGTGGATTGCTTCTCCACAACCTAGTTTCGAGTCCAACAGATAAGTTAGCAAATAAACCTGAACCTTCGAATCAAAAGGTGGAGATGGATTTACCTTGGGAACAGAACCTGGCTGGATCTTGTTAATCAGATTGCACAGAATCAAACCATTCCTCAAGCATGAAATGAACTCCTCTTCAGAAGGCTCGCTCGATATCCCGAGCGGCCCCATAACACAGTCCAGCCAATGCGTGGCTTGAAATCTCCTCAGGGCTACAAAACAAGAATATTAATTCAAACCACTCCATCAGTTTTCAAGAAGAAATCCCAACATACTAATTAGATCATCAAGAATCCATACAAAATACCGAAAAGGATTCAAACAAACCTGCTTCCTCAGCCTTTCTCGAAGCCAGATTTATCTCGTGCCTCCCGCCGCCTCCATTTCTTGATTGCTCCATTAATGGACCAGATTGTTCTCCGACCCGGCCTCTCCCTATATCAGTAGATTCGATCGAAAAATCCACAATCAACGAGCATGTACCAAGAACACGATTTAATCGGCCACGAAATCTTTTCCAAAACAATAAGCAAGATTTCTCACCAGGGATATATGGAGAGCAGGATGAGAAAGAGAATTAATAGATTTGATTTTGTATATCTTCCTATGATTAATTAATATACCCTTTTTCTCCACACACTCGTAAAACTGGGAAAAAAGTCTAGGGTTTAGGTTCGGATCCGAACCTCAGCCTCCGTATATAGTATCGTTACCCCTTCAGTTTGAATTCAAATGTCTAAGTGCTCCGATCCTCGCTGTTGATGTCTAATGGAGAAGTGATCTGAGCCGTTGGTTTTCGGAACGTTGGAACAGATGCTGGGTCTGAGTTCTGGGCTTGGGCTTTCCGAGATCTGAGAGATGGAAAAATGCCTTATTTAAAAGTTGAAATAAAGTCACTAATGTTAATTAGGAAACCAAGTAGGTGAGAAAGATTTACAAAATCGATTTTAATTTCACTTGACATCTAATTGATGGATTAAATATAGTAAAGATTGGTAATTATATTCGCTGTGTTCATCAATATTATATATAGTATTGTATTGTAAGAAATTCCTCACATTTGTCAACTAGTAACAATAGATGATGGTGTCTTTTTTAATAACATAAAATATTAGAGATGTATGGTAGTAAGGTTTTTTATTTTTTATTTTAAGGGAGATACGTTTACTAACTTTTCAAACTTTTAAAGTTTAGAACAAGAAATTATGGGATATTTAAATCATCAGGTTAGAACCTTATGTATAATCATCAGAATCGTCAATCAACGAATATGTTTAATTAACGAATGATGCAATAGAGCAGTGATTTGGGAAATGTTGTATTTGCAGCAATGTTGATTTTCTAGAGCATTATTTAAATAAATATCATGTTAACCACAAGGTCTGATCTAGCATCCATAGAATCCTAGTTATTAATCCTCCCGTCTTTTACTCATTTAGCACAAGACTAGACTTTTCTTCGAGAGTTACTTTTTGTAGTCCCTGTTTTACTTCATGCAAACCCAAAATTTTTAAAAAATGACTCATATACCCATAAAATCAAGTTACATATATAATTTTCAGAACTTAGAGATATGCCTCAAAATTTTTGATTTTACCTACAATCACCCAACACTTCCATCTTACTTCAATATTCAAAAAACTCTACTCACTTTCTCCCAAAGGCTCATTTTCATCATACATAAGAGGGGACTGACGAACTACGTGGTGAAAAGATGCAAAATGTGAGTATAAATGTGTTTGTTTGAATTTCACATATCAAATGCAAAAATGTCCTTTTGTTTGATAAAAAACATGAGAATGGTCTGTATCCGGGCACTAGATCTGCGTGACTGCCCTATTAGTAAGCTACAAGATGGATGTGGCCGATCCACCTGAGGGTCACAATATATACGTGGCCGGTCAGACAAGTAGAGACAAAATTGTGTCCTAATACGATCTCAACCACGCTACTTACGTGGCCGATTCAGAATTCTTTTGCTCAGCGTTTATTTTTGCTTTCATACACTTTACTCATTTTTAATTCATATGCCATACAAGGATTAATGATTACTAGGGCCTAATGATTACCTATTTAATGTTGAGTAGGTTAGTGATGATGGAACATCAGAATTAAACAATATAAATTATAAAGACCTTTGGTGAAACTTCTGGTTTTCTTGGACACGAAGGAAGTCAAAATTTTTGTTTGGAAAAACTTTCTGATTACACAAGTGGGACTTGTAACTTGTAAGGACTTAGGAGTGTGTGGGTAATTGAGAGAACTTGTAAATTTTGGGATTACAAAAGAAATAAAAAATTAAGTGAGGACAAGATAGACCATTCACAAATAAACTGGGACTGCATGAAGTAATTGAAGCAGCTCCGTTTTTTTATTATATATGGGCCTTTCAAAGGTCCACACAAGAGTTATTAGAGTCACCATTCTGGTGACCTTATGGAAATTGTGGATCAGAACTAAACTCTTATATGATGATAAAAATTCAACTATCTCTTCCATTTGTGAGAATATTATAAGGCAAACCTCACTTATTGTCACTGCCCATCCCTCAGCTGGTATAGTGCCTTTTCTCAAATAGTAAATACCTAAAAAACTAACGATTATTAAGTGGCATCTTCCCGACTTAGGATTTAAAATTAATGCTGACACTGCATTCAAAGATGTCATTTGTGTAATAGGTATAATTCTTATAGACCGATTTGGTGAAACTTTATTTCTAGAAATGGTCTCTATGCCAAGTATCTCTGATCTACACTTAGAACTTAATTCAATCAAGAAAAGTTATATTGTTAGCACTCAAATGAATTTATCCCACTTTGTAGTGGAATCTGATTGTATCAGAGCAGTGAGAGGTATACAGGAACGATGGAACTAGTGTTTGGAAGCATTATTCTCTGTGTACAGAACTACATGCTCTCCTTAAAGATCAAATGATAGTTCACACACTTAGAGAAGGAAACATGACAGCTGATTTCTTACTAATCGCAACTTTTACGTTGCATTTCAATGAATCCCTAAGTAATAGCCAAGTCTCTAATCCACTCAATGGTATACTTAAACTTGATAAAATGAGGGTTTATTCTGTGAGAAACTACATGGAACACTTACATTCTCAGTGAGATTTATATAATTTAGAAAAGATATTTCTAGTTGCGCTTCATGTGCAGGTTGAGAAGTACAAAATAGACCGGGGCAAGTCGGGAGTTGGGAGGAACTCATGATGAATGGGGACTTATATGAACTAAGGTTGGAATTGAGAACACTTGTTTGTGGTGGCCTGATCAAACGTTGGAGCCCCTACTCAAATGGTGGACAGATGGAGGAATGAATGAAGATGGCCTGATGAAACACTGGAAGCATGCAATTTATTAAGAAAGCTAGTTGGAGAAATTCCACTGGAAGAAAGTCTATGGCTAATTTCTTTCTTTTGTAAGCTACATTACTAATACTGATGTACTGCGATATTTTTGTCTATCTATGCTGATTTTATGAAAGAATATCATCGTGTCAAATCTCGGTTGGTTAAATTGTGCTTCATTTGATCGATCCCTAAGTTTATTGCCGCTAGTGATTTAACACAAGGATAAACACCACCTTTCATGAAATTTGGAAAAATGAATAGACTCCAAACACTACTATAGGCCATTCATTTGTCATTTTTGAAGCTTGATTACTTCAAGTACTACGCTCTAGCTTGCTTTTAACATTAAGAACTACAAAAGTTTTTATATGGTTTGGGTACCAAATAAATCCCTTCACCAGGGTGGCTTCAATTAAAAAACAATGTAATTGTTGTGTTAAGGAACCATAACAAACTTGAGTATGAATCATGCAACAAACCACAAATCCTCGAAATGGTATGTTGACAACCCAGGTAAAGATTGACATAAACATCAACCATTTTAATAACATTGAGAGCATTGCTAAGAAATGAAAAAAAAATGTAAGTCGAGATCGTTTGCCAAAACAAGCGATTCCTCCAAAGCCAAAATTTCTGCTAAAGTTGTGTCCCTTATGGAACATATATGTATTTGAAAATAATAAATCCTGAAATCTAAGAGCCATTGAGAAGTAATGTGGAACTATGAGGGCTTGTACGTGTGCATGGTGAAAACAAGCGTGAACGAAATTCATGAGATCGCTTTCTTAAGTATGAAATGGCCCTGTGTATATGGAAACCTAAAACATGGCGTGTGGTGTAAACAATTGTCAATTCAAAATCCATGGTATATATATACACACACACACACACACACACATACATGTTGAATACAATTTTAAATGATGAGATGAACGTAATTTTTTTGGTTCCCTCTGATCGGCGATTCCCGGTGATTTCAGATCTTTAACACTTTTCTTCTCTTTCACCGGTGCCGCCGCCATGGTGGAGCCACCCACTGTTGCTCAAGCCTCCCTGTGACCTAGTGAAGGCGGTGGCTTACCAATTGAACACTCATAGGAACCCAAAGCCGATCCGAGATTTTTCAATCAAAAACTCAGAGTTGATCATTTGGGGGAGCTGGGATTATAATTTTATGTTGAGGAGTGTGATCGGCTTGAAGAGCCCTTAAAACAAACTCTTGAGGGCAAATTTTCAAGGGCTCGACCTAGATTGAAAAAACTAAGACGAGATTTCATGACGACATGGTTCAAGGGCCAATTTGAGATATATTTGTTTGATAATCACCAAGTTTTAATTCACTTTGACATTGCAGATGCTGGATGCACAACATATGAAACTCTGGGGATTACTCCATCAGAATCACATAATGGAGTCTATCTTTTGGTCCAAACACAGACTCGCCAATTGTTCTGGTATGGATTGCACTCTATGGTTTAAAAAGACTATTTTTTATGAACATACCTTGTTTTCAATTCATAATTTGATAGGGACACCTATTAAGGTAGACCAGGCTACATTGAATAAAACAAGACCCCACGTAGCTAAAATCTATGTTGAATTGGATATAACAAAGCCACTGATAGAGAGAATATGGTTAAGCCTTAGGAACATGAAATATTGGCGCAGAAAGTAGGGTATGAAAGTTTGCCATATTATTGTACAATATGCTCAAAGACACCATAATTCTTCTTGTAAGAGTGAACCTAGACCTAGACATATGATTCCTTGGAGACCAACACTTATAGATAATGCAAGTGCAACTGCAAATGGCCAGAATGCATCTTCATCTGGCTTGACTAATAAGGAGAAAGATACATTCCCAAATGATATTATTACTCATCGTATTTCTTCTGAGAACATCTCCTTGGAAAAGAGAGGTACATATGATGCAGGTGCAGATTATAGACAAGTTTGGAAGGAGAAAGCTGTTGCAAACAATAGAGTCCAGATTGAGCAGAATAAGCAGCAATCGGGAGCTCAGAAAATTGATCATCCTATGCCTACTCCCTATCCAACTATATCTCAACATGTCAAAGAAACGAAAGTTATATCTTAACATGCCAAATCACAGGAAATTACTGTTATTACTTCTCAAGTTTCAAGAAGTTTCAAGTAATTCTCAGAGTAATGCTATAGTTAATTCTCAATGCAATAATAATACATTCGAGATTATCACAATCAATGAACTTGACGTAGAGCATGAAAATGAACCTAATATTTAAGAAACCACTGGCAATATTCCCATGTTTTCAAAGAAAGCTAAACAGAATGTTGAGTCTGTTTCAGGAAGACAAATGACAGGTATTGAAGATGGACATGAAAAGGGCTTATAACTCAGGAGGTTGAGGACCACAACATAACTTTGCAATCAAGTAAAGGAAAGGAAGTGAATTTACAGGTAAGTAAGGTAAATAACTCACCCTTATCTTATGAAGAGCAAAACATGATTGAAAGTGTTCCCCTCATGCCTAAATTGCAATAGTCTCAAGATAAGAAATCATAAGAAGAAGGGGATTTTATTCTTGAACCAATTGAACATGGAAGATTTGATAGAATTTTATCTAAATCTCATATAGATACGAAGTATTCAATTAGTTTCTATAAAAAAGATGATGGATGTCTACGACCCGCACTTGATCACGAACCCCGCTCACGAACGAATCTGCAAAACAAAGACCCCGGGTGTCCCGGGGGTAGACACTCCGACGCTCAAGTCAGTATATTTGCTTAAGGCGTAAAGTATGTAGTATGAGATTATATGGAGAGGTCTACCAAACCTTTAGGGTATTTATATGGCTACAATCCGTAGATCACCAAGATATGTATTTAGGGTATGAATACAACTCTTATGGAATAGAATTGTATTACCATGTATAATAGAAGTATATTTCGGACATGGTTGTGTTACCATGTTTAGGATGGCTGTATTACCATCTTTGAGAGGATGTATATTCCTTGTAAAACATTCATAATATACGCATTCCTTATAAGGATTAGGATTGATGGACCCGTGGATCCATCCTCCGCATACCTCGAGCCCATGACCCTTCTCGGGCCATGGCCCGAGTATGAATGAGGTCCGAATACGAACCATAGACTTATCAGTAACCCTAAGGTAGATCTTCAAAATATAGAGTGCTCTGTCTCGAAGGTTGAAAGAGAGGCTTGCTTCTCGAGGGAAGACCAATAACTCGAGGGAGACTAACTCGGGGTGTTAAGCTCAGAGTGTCCTTCGGGGAATCTCCTATCGGGCTTACCCTTATGAATATCTAGCTTCAAGTTCTATCGTATTCCATCAGGACACGTGGCCGGTCGGATCTGAATCTGCCTTCTTGAATTCTGAGGGGACTGACACGTGGTCTTGATTCATTGTATCTTCTGGCGGTGAGGAAGACCAACCTTCCAATTGCCTGTATCGTTTCGCGAGTCGAGGTAATTACTCCCCTTAAATGCACACTAATTACTGGTTATATAACCAAATAATTTTTCCTTGTGTTTATCATCAATCTTCATCCAAGCAATTTTAATCTTCTCCATCTCTGCAAAGATTCTCAACTAAACTCTTGTCTTTCTTCATCGTTTTCTTCTCATAACCTTTCCCCCCATTCTCTGTATTTTCATGTCGTCAGCAAATTCTAGCATCCCCTCTGGAAATGGAGAGAATGTTCATGTGGCTCGTGACTTGCGTACTCTATTCCTTGAGGTTGAGTTTGGGGAACTGATGGAGGTTACCATCGCTACACCGCTGCAGGCGGTAGCTATAGTGGCAGATGATTGTGCCTCTGGGTCAGAGATAGACCCTAATGCGGAGCCCCAAGTTGATAAACGGGCTCCGGCCACCGATGGTGCGAATGATGTCACCAAGGTGGTCGACGAAAATACCCTGCAATTTTTGAAGTCATGCAGGTTGTCGTACCCCATCGAGGCTGATTTGAGGCTCGAGGACAAGACCACTCCGGTCAAAGATCTTGTGAGCCCCACTCGAGGGGTAGTATATGGCAGGTTCTTGCAACATGGTTTGAGTTTTCCCTTTCCCCATGTGTTTTCACAGTTTCTTCGGCATCACCGACTTCACCCTTGTCAGATTCACTCCAATGTGGTGGTGAAAATGGTGGCTTTCATCTCCTGGTGCTCCCGGAAGGACTATGAGCCAAGCCTGGATCTGTTTAGGAGCTTATTCAAGCTTTTCTGTTTCAAGGAGCGTGAGCATATTACCCTCACTCACCGGCATGGAAAGGTCTTCACTTTCCTGACAATAGCGGCGGGTGGAAGGACATTCGGCTGACCTTTGATCGGACCAAATATGAGGTTCCTGACTAGAATCCGAAGCCAAAGGATGTTGTGCCTCTTGATGTCTTTGAGACTCCCGCTCACTTGGAGGGCATCGTTGAGAAGCTCGTGAATGAGAAGATTGTCTTCCAGGAGGGAGGATTTGTGCGGGGGGCTCATGGCTCGGTGTGGCAGTGGCCTGCTATCACCTATACTTATCTGCTAAATGTTCCACGGTCCAAATCCACGTCTAGCTTCCTGAAAAAGGATCGAGATTGGACCCTCCCTGATAAAATCCAGGGAGATAAGAAGAAGGCCAGGAAACGGGCTTCTAGGAAGTCACCCTGAAATCAGGGTGAATCTTCTTCGAGTCAATCTTCTTCAGGTAATTTCTGTTTCCAAACAACGTAGTTGTCTGATATATTTCTTTTACTTAGCATATTTACGCTCTTCTTTATGTATACAGCTTCTCCTCCAAAGAAAAAGATCAAGAAAGGGAAGGCCAATCTCCAGGCCATAGATGAGGAGGTAGAGGAGATGGAACCGGAGGCTGGGGAGTCTTTAGATGATGATGAATCTGACTTTGAGCTGGTGGTATATGAAGATACTTCTCTGAAGAAACTGAAGTATTATCTGAACTTCCCAAAGGAAGAGGATGGTCAGGCTTCTCGGAGGTCTTCTAAGAAGTATCCCTTCGTCGCTGAGGTAATTATCTTTCCCTTTATGCTATACGGGTTTCTCAGATATCAGGTTTTTATATGTCTTCCCCTTTTACAGTTGATGGCGGATCTGTCCATGTTGGGGTGTCGTGCTAATGATGTGATCCGGTACTTGTCTAATTCTGTGATGGAGTTACATGTCAAGTGCCGGTCCTTCAGGGCAAAGAAGGAGGAGATGGAGGTCGCCCTTTTGACTCTGACAACCGAGTCTGTCGCGCCTACTTCTCCTGTTCAGGCTTCATTGAAGGTGACTCAGTTAGAAGCCAGGGTAAAACAGCTGGAGGCCGAGAAAGAGGACCTGTTGTTGGCAAAGAGATCTCAGGATAAAGAGCTGGAAACTTATTGGGATATTGCAGAGGAGCTGGCGCAAAATCAAGCCACGGAGAAGGACCCAGAGGAGCCCAAACGACTCCTAAAACTTTGGAGTGCCTTCGTTGCTTGTATCCCCGAGTTTCAGAGCCATAGGGAGAAGTATGGGGATTTATTCCATTCCTCTGAGCAGCATGAGATCTTGGGTGGCGTTCTGCAACTATGCCAATCCGAGAAGGAGGTGAAGGTGATGGAGGAAATCTTTTCTCATCCAGATGCTGCTGATAAGCTTTCTGCTCTGACTGTTAAACGCTCGATCCCTGGGACCAATTTTTTGGATGCATTGGATCCCTCCGAGAAGATAGTAACATCAGGAGATTTATTGAGGCTTATTAGAGCCAACTATCCTGAATTACCTTTTCTTGAAGAGGTGCTTAATCCTTCTACTGGCAAGGTTGAGTAATCCCAGCAGGTTTGCTACCTTACTTGCTGGCATCTTCTCATCAGCCTCGGTCTCATGATTTACTGGAAAGGAGCACCAGCCTTGGTTGTTAAGTTCTCCCAATTATCCATGATGAACATTCTGCGAGCTTAATGTTGTTTGGTTTCTTCCTTGTGTGTCCTTTGACAAGGCCTTTAATGTCACAGCGTGTAGAAAAGTTGACTATAGCCCATCTCTCAAGTGTCACTTCTGGTGAAGTCCTAGGAAACCCTATTGGGTAAATATAAAAGTACCATATTCTGATGTAATAACACCTTTGATATGACCTTTTAGGTTCGAGGTTTAGCCTCTTATGTGCCCTTTTGAGGGTCTTTTTTAGAAGTATCATATTCTGATGTAATACCACCTTTGAAATGAACTATTGGTGTTCAAAATTTTTCCCCTATGTGCCCTTTTGAGGGACTTTTTAGAAGTATCATATTCTGGTGTAATAACACCTTTGATATGAACTTTAACTTTTGTTTTTGAGGTTTCTCCTCTTTATGTTGAGATGATTGATTTTCGAGAACGTCCGCCCTTTTGGTCTATATACATCAATCAAGCACTTTTTGAAGTACTTTTTCTCGAACCTATCTCTTTTATTCAAAACGATCGGTATTTGAATATTGGATTCAAACAACTTATAAGTTGACCAATCATATACATTATAAAGTATATTGTTTTGAATAGCAATCAATGTTATACTTAAGACAACAATCCTCTTTTTAGAAAAGGAATTTAAGATTGCTTGTTATAAGGCTATGTATAAAAATATCATGACTTCAATCTAAGTTTATAACTTTAAGAATAGAAGTAAAGTAAATAGTGGGTTTGAGTTTGAGTACCCGTTTGTGCTAGAGCATACTTGTCTCGGACCTTGATGAGGCTTCTCAGACGTTCTTGATAGTCTCGAACCTTTGTGAGGCTCTCCCTTGAGTGGCTTCCCCCTGGATGGGATTCTAGGACTCGATATGGACCTTCCCAGTTCGGGGCTAGCTTCCCTTCCACTTCAGATGAAAAAGTAACAGTTCCGTCTAAGCGAGATCTTTTTCTCTCCCACTCCCAGGGAGAGGCTTCTTGTGCCGATCGATGTACACCATTGATGCTCCTTCCTGCTTCCTGGTTGTTGGCATGGCTCGTCTCATCGTTGTTGATGCTTCTTACTCCTGTCGGGACCGAGAAACGGATTTGTGTACTCCCACGAAGGTTTTCAGCCGGATCAGCCATGAGTTTGAAGGTCGTATAGATCAAGATTAGCATGCGGGTCCCACTGGGTGTGCCAAATTGATGGATGTCTACGACCCGCACTTGATCACGAACCCCGCTCACGAACTGATCTGCAAAACAAAGGCCCCGGGTGTCCCGGGGTAGACACTCCGACGCTCAAGTCAGTATATTTGCTTAAGGCGTAAAGTATGTAGTATGAGATTATATGGAGAGGTCTACCAAACCTTTAGGGTATTTATATGGCTACAATCCGTAGATCACCAAGATATGTATTTAGGGTATGAATACAACTCTTATGGAATAGTAGTTGTATTACCATGTATAATAGAAGTATATTTTGGACATGGTTGTGTTACCATGTTTAGGATGACTGTATTACCATCTTTGAGAGGATGTATATTCCTTGTAAAACATTCATAATATACGCAATCCTTATAAGGATCAGGATTGATGGACCCGTTGATCCATCCTCCGCGTACCTCGAGCCCATGACCCTTCTCGGGCCCTGGCCCGAGTATGAATGAGGTCCGAATACGAACCATGGACTTATCAAAAGAAAAGGGGAAAAAATAAAGACTATACTAGTTCCCAAAAAACCGTGCTTACTAGATACCAAATTGATCCCGAATCCCATGAATTTGCATTATTAACTGCACAAATACTGAGAATTTAAATAATTTTAGAAATTTAAACAATATTTTGGTATGTACTTGCAATATATAAATTAGAAAGGAGTAATTACGTATATCGCTATATAACACACGAGATATATATACCATGTGAATGTATTACTAATTTTCAGTTAATGGCGTACGTTTGTACGAGTAGGAATGATATTAACATGCATTACCAATAAATTATGATACTTAGAGGATGGGCAAAGAGCGTTTTAAAATTTGAAAACTCTAGTCATCAAACACTTTGCGTAGCTGATTGACTAGGCAACTGTCTATTTTTAGACAAAAACGCTAAACGCTGGTGAAATCGCTACTCCCTAAACGAGGCCATAATGAAGGACATTCTGATGAATGACACTATCTGGTCCACTTTTCTATGGACTCTACATGCATCCTAAGTCCTCTCACACATGGAAGAGAATATGTGCCATCACAGAATTTGTTAATAGAAATTCAAAAGTGATAACTGGAGAAGGAAATTCATCATCCGGGTTCTCAAATTGGTCTGGAAATGGGACTTTTCTTCAGTCCATGGTTTGTACTCACGGGTTTCGTTCAAACCTAATCTGAGGTTCGAAAGGATCCGGACTCGACATACGCAAGAGATGGGCTTGGTAAACCTCTCTAGCTATCTGACATACACAACTTATGCTTATTCCTTCTCAAGATTGTTTACTGACTTAAGTGTCAGAGTGTTTATCCCCGATCACTCCACAGTCTATTTACGGATCTGTTCGTGAGCTCACGAGCGGTTCGAGATCATTCGCGGGTTCCAGACATCCATCAAAAAATTATTTCCACAAGATGTTTTGCAATACGATCCTTTTTCTTTGCAGTATTTTGCGATGAGGTGATTTAAAATCTGCAGAGCAAAAGACAAAAAAACATATTTTATCCACCTGAATTATAAGCAAAAGAAAAGAAAAACATGAATCTTGAATCAATTTTGGCGAAACTGTGTGGCATGAGTGGCTGAAACTCATCCACATGCATGCCCGAAAACATGGTTATAAATGTCAATTCAATAAAAATGGCCCATGATCAATTCTGATCATAACCATCAAACTAAATGGAAATAATTGAAGATGGGGATTTTAAGTTTTTAAGACACAGTTAATGAAGATAAGTGGTTTTGAAAGACATATATGAATCAACAATATATTGAGAACAGAAAAACTCACGTAACAATATTACAGCATATACCTGAACCTGAGCCTAGAACATGAATCTGGTACTTCTAAATCTTATGTGACATTCTAAACCTTTAGGATTTCTGGCCATATACCATAGCTTTTAATTTATGATACTGCCAAAGTATCACGTTATCAACCATTGAAACCTTATAATGGCGATCCACACCAACAACCAGAGGCGGACGAACCCTAAGGCTGGACCTGGTCCCAAATCGGCCGAACAGCCGGAATTACTATTCACGGCGGGAATGTGGATGAGTTTCAAGTCTGGTGCGCCTGGGCCGCCTTCTTCGTAGCAGTCTTTTTGGTTTTAGAAATTTTTATTATAACATTAATAGAACGTTGAAAACAAAAGTCAAAAGAATAAGATAATACCCGTGTCTCATTCTATTCACTACCAAATTTCTCCTAACTAGCTTCTGACTTAAGCATCCGAGCGGGAACGGCATCAAGCCGCCCCACCCTGACCGAGAGAGTTTCATTTGGTCTTAACAGGTTGAATCCATCCGTCGCCTAGGCGGATCAAGGGACGCTGCAGCACGGCCTGGGTCGACGCCAATGCCACGGTTTAGCATCACGAGATATCTCGACCTTAAAAACTGACATGATCCTAATTCTGATATGCATATAGGGTGTGACCAAAATGACGGGTTAATGTAGACAATGTTCTAGCTAATGACGAGTGAGGGAAATACCACCGACTTTGTGTTTTGCATTGGAGATGAACGGTCGGATGAGGACATGCTTGAGACCATACAAAACTTTGAGAAAGTCTCATCCATCCCTAAAACTCCTTGGATATTTGCTTGCACTATCATTGAGTGTTTACCTACCTCCTTATGACTTCTTGTTAGGCTTGGATCACAATCGATCGTGTTTCTACTCCAAGTGGGGAGTGATACAGAGAGAGAGGGAATGGGGGGGGGGATAAACCTCTTGTCACTTATTTTATCTTTGGAGTCATGCCAACTCCAAAAATTAATCTTGTTTTTCACCTTTTTGGGTCAGGTTTTATATATAGGATGGATACAAGGATTTTTTTAATGAAAGGCAACATTGTTGCCTTATATGTCGCATGAAGATGACAGATTTGCATGTATAATTAAAAATGAGAGATAGAACAGATTGTGAGTGTGATAAAATTCTTTCATTTATAATAAAATTTTGAGTCATATTATTATATTTTTTGGGGTTATATATAGTTTATGAATGATATGAGTCATAAATGGATTGTTTCTTTCCCATCGGGTGAAGACAAGTGATTGTTGTTGGATCTTGCACCTACCATGGTCTTAGGGTTGTACTTAAAAAATGCAAGGGTATTTCAATAAAAAATAAAGAATTATCATGTGAGTCAAAACAATATGGATTATTGTGGTCAATCATCATGTGAGCACTAAATATTAGCATACCTAGTAATTTGAGGGAGATAAGAAGAAAATTGAAGTTTTGGAAAGAGAAAATGCACAAAAAGAAGTTGACGAGTCTCATTACAACAGTTTACTGTTTGCAGAGGCCAGTCCAGAAGCTGGAGCAAAGTGTTGAAAAATTAAACAATGGTTGTCCATGTACTCAATGGAGATACTCAATGGTTGTCCATGTACTTTTAGAAAAGACAAGCTGAGAATCCTCAGTTTTACTATAACATTCAACTTGATATAGAAGGAAGAGCTGTTAATTTCTCTTGGGTCGATGCAAGGTCAAGATTGTCGTATCAATCAATTGGAAATTCTGTGACATTTTATACCACCTCTAAAACCAACAAGCATAAATTACCTTTCGCTCCTTTCTCAGGAGTGAATCACCATGGTCAGACTATACAGTTTGGATGGGATTGTTGCAAGATGAATTAGAGAAAAGTTTTTTGTGGCTATTTCAGAATTGGAAATCTTGCAATAATCCCCATCAAAACAGTATAGTCTGACCATGGCGATTCACTCCTGAGAAAGGAGCGGAAGGTAATTTATACTTGTTGGTTTTGGAGGTGGTATCAAATGTCACGAAATCTCCAATTTGTTGATACGACAATCTTGACCTTGCATCGACCCAAAATAAATTAACAGCTCTTACTTCTATATCAAGTTGAATGGCATAGTAAAACTGAGTATTCTCAGCTTGTCTTTTCTGAAAGTACATGGACAACCATTGGGTATCTTTAACATCTAACTTTTGGCGTACATCACATAGATGATTCCAACAATCTCGATCAGTGAATCCCATCGTATCTCCTCTGAGAATAGAATTTACTTTGTTTACAAGCATATTTTATTTACTAAACAACTCAACCATAGCTTTTGCTCCTCCAGACATGTTAGTCCGACTCGTTTTCAAAAGCATTCTTTTTGGAGTTGACACAAGGTCATGGTTGTGAACATCATTAAACTTTCGAACCACCCACACTTCTTTATCAACATTGAGAAGAACCGACATACTAGAATTGCATTCCCATTTCACTGTTGAAGTGTTTGGACGTCTTTTTTCTACTGGCACATTCTCATTAACTTTTTTTACCATACTCCCCATAGTGAGAACAAGCAAAAATAGCTGATGTGTGATCTTTGTATTCATTCCTAGTACTTTTAGTAGATTTTGTAACTAACTTCAAACCCTTTGTTCTCTCAGTATTTCTCATAACAATATCTAGCAGCTTTCATTAATTGAAATATTTTCCCCACAAAAGGTGTTTCTTCAGTATCCGCAATCAGCTTGGTTGAGGTTTTGCAACTTATATCACTTTCTACCGTAGCAACCATCCCATTACTATCATCCAACATTTCCAATTCTACATCAGAATATGAAAAAGTTTCAAAAAAGCTAATTCAATATAATATCATAATAATATTGTTGAAATTAAATACGTTAAGGTACCTTTTCGGGTAACATGTGATGGAAAAACACCTTCTTCTAATGAATAATCACGTGGTGGGTCTTCCATCAAGTAGATAATAGTCTGCATTAGTGAAGATTGTAACTGGAATTGGAATAATATTGGTTAAATAAGTTTCAAAATCAGCCCAAAAATCAATTTTCCGTAGCAAAACTGCGTCAAATATGAGAAGATAACCGTGTAAAACTTGCTGGCCGAGAAACTTTTTCGTGCTACAGTGGCAAAATGAATTATTTAAATGACTCTTATTTATTATTTTCCTTTTTCTCATTTTTTTACCAAACCCTTCTTCATCTTCCTCGATTTAATTATGCTTTCCTTTCTCTTCTTTTTTACCACACACCCCAGATATTAACTTCCTCTTCCCCCGATGTCAAATAACAGCACAGACTGCCCGGAAAAGTATAATTTAAAATGAGAATCATAATCAAATGTTTAATTGGAAAACCCCTCACTCGAGATATCTGATTTGCCGTTGTAGCTATTACTTGTTAGCTTGTAGACGTCGATCTCGCCGGCGGCGCAAGCAGTCTCATGGGCGACTTGGTGTTGATCTGAAAAAGATGATTGATCCTTAAAATCTCCTGAAGCGTTTCCATGAGCTCTTCTGAATTTGTTTGAACATTCGTACACTCTGATGTTCTCCCCACTCCATGGTTTTGCAGAGTGATTAGAACGATTCAAACTCTTCGAAGAATTTCGATGCCTTTACACATGGAATAAGCTGTCGAGAAGAAGAGCCAGCATGTTGGAAATATCTGTACAATTACAGATGTACACAAAGGGGATGGGCTTGTGAATTATATTGATCATGATATACATGAATTAACCAATAGTAATTGTGTCATGTTTTCTCAATTTAATTTTCTCCTTCATTTTCGATGGCCAAAACACTTCGTATCATTTTGACAAAAGACTTCGTAATAGGTAGGTCCAACTTTGAATCATCGAAGGATGGGCATTGTTTTGGCTTGGACGGGCGACAAGCGGAGAGAGAAGATCGGAAGGAGAAGAGACAGTGACATGCATAATTCTATTTATATTTTTAAATTCATAAAAATGAATTTCCTAAAACACCTTTAATAGAATTTATTTTTTTAACAAAAAGAATGAGAGAGCCATGAAACATACATTTTATACATTTGGGCTATAAACTAAGTACTTTCTTAAGGGTCATAAAAAATACTTATGAAACTGTATGAGGCCATATAGAACATTTTATTCATATATACTAATTAGTTACATAATGTATCTCGTCAACCCAATACAAATCTTATTTATCTTAAGTTATACGTGGATAAAATGGTGGCCAACCCTGACTTGACCATTTGATTTTATTAGGTAAATCGTACTTATTCAAAGTCAAGATCATAAATTACCCACTTATTCGAGTAATTGTATGCGTAAAAGCAATTGTTCACAATCAAAATTAAACATTTGGCTATAAACTAAGTACTTTCTTAAGGGTCATAAAAAATACTTATGAAACTGTATGAGGCCATATAGAACATTTTATTCATATATACTAATTAGTTACATAATGTATCTCGTCAACCCAATACAAATCTCATTTATCTTAAGTTATACGTGGATAAAATGGTGGCCAACCTTGACTTGACCATTTGATTTTATTAGGTAAATCGTACTTATTCAAAGTCAAGATCATAAATTACCCACTTATTCGAGTAATTGTATGCGTAAAAGCAATTGTTTACAATCAAAATTAAACATTTGGCTGATTTACTTGCCGTCCAATTGACTTTATTAAGTAGGTCGTACTTATTCAAAGTCAAAATCATAAATTGCCCAATTGATTTTTATATATTTGGGCTATAAACTAAGTACTTTCTTAAGGGTCATAAAAAATACTTAAGAAACTGTATGAGGCCATATAGAACATTTTATTCATATATACTAATTAGTTACATAATGTATCTCGTCAACCCAATACAAATCTCATTTATCTTAAGTTATACGTGGATAAAATGGTGGCCAACCCTCACTTGACCATTTGATTTTATAAGGTAAATCGTACTTATTCAAAGTCAAGATCATAAATTACCCACTTATTCGAGTAATTGTATGCGTAAAAGCAATTGTTCACAATCAAAATTAAACATTTGGCTATAAACTACGTACTTTCTTAAGGGTCATAAAAAATACTTATGAAACTGTATGAGGCCATATAGAACATTTTATTCATATATACTAATTAGTTACATAATGTATCTCGTCAACCCAATACAAATCTCATTTTTCTGAAGTTATACGTGGATAAAATGGTGGCCAACCCTCACTTGACCATTTGATTTTATTAGGTAAATCATACTTATTCAAAGTCAAGATCATAAATTACCCACTTATTCGAGTAATTGTATGCGTAAAAGCAATTGTTTACAATCAAAATTAAACATTTGGCTGATTTACTTGCCGTCCAATTGACTTTATTAAGTAGGTCGTACTTATTCAAAGTCAAAATCATAAATTGCCCAATTGATTTTTATATATTTGGGCTATAAACTAAGTACTTTCTTAAGGGTCATAAAAAATACTTACGAAACTGTTTGAGGCCATATAGAACATTTTATTCATATATACTAATTAGTTACATAATGTATCTCGTCAACCCAATACAAATCTCATTTATCTTAAGTTATACGTGGATAAAATGGTGGCCAACCCTCACTTGACCATTTGATTTTATTAGGTAAATCGTACTTATTCAAAGTCAAGATCATAAATTACCTACTTATTCGAGTAATTGTATGCGTAAAAGCAATTGTTCACAATCAAAATTAAACCTTTGGCTGATTTACTTGCCGTCCAATTGACTTTATTAAGTAGGTCGTACTTATTCAAAGTGAAAATCATAAATTGCCCACCTAATCGACTAATTGTACACGGTAAATTTATTATACACAATTACAATTTGACACTTGGGTAATTTACTTGCCTACCAATTGACTTCACTAAATAAGTCGTATCATTCATAGTCAAAATCTTAACTAACCCACATATTCCATTAATTGCTTACAGTAAAAAAAATTATATATACAATCACAATTGATACTTGGCATACTTATTTTCCAACCAATAGACTGTATAAGTCTTGTACTTAATCAAAATTATAAATTACCTATATAATTGATTAATATCATCATACCATAAAAATTGTTATACACTATAGCCATGACAATTAGATAATTTACTTTCCGACCAATTGATTCAATTAAGTAAGTTCTACTTAATCAAAGTCAAAATATTTAATCGATTACAATTGAATAATTTTATATTATATACATAATTTATATTGTCAATTTCAAGAGCGAGAAAGGAAAGTAGTGAAAAAATATCGTACCATGATAATAAGGAACACAAAAGAACAAAGTGTTTTTGTATTTTATATCATATTATTTTAAAAATTCAACACTAAAATAATTTTGATTGCCATTTTCCGTAAATAAATGGAAATAAGTTACTTTCATTTATTTTTAAGGATTTACTTTTATTACTTTTACTTGTAAGGATACATTAAACGGATTGATATCAAGAAGATAATTATTTTTATTGCATGTAACTACATGATTAAGTGGGTAAGTTATGATTTGACTTTGACTAAGTACAACTTACTTACTTAAGTCATTTGACCGGCAAGTAAATTGACCACGTGTCAAATTATGGTTGTATACAATTATTTTTGTTATATGTAACTAATCAATTTTGACTTTGAGTACATATGGCTTATCTAATAAAGTCAATTGGTTGGTAAGTAAATTAGTCAACTATCAAATTGTGGTTGTGTATAATTATTTTTACTTAATGCAGAGGCACCAATTCCTCATTTTTAAATAGTATATATATGTCTTCCCTTTCTGCAATCACTATCATGGTTTAGTTCCTTTTCCAGTTTAAATTTTATAGTTCGACATCAAAGATATCTCCAACTATTTGAGACAACAACGTTGTCTGGGATAATAGAATATAGGTAGCACATGGTAGTATAGCTGATTGTACTAACTTAATTTCGTAGCTTTACTTTCTATGTTCCACTTTTCATGAATGCTCATCTAGTTCAACTAAAATATTTGAGAGTGTGTTTTTATATGCGGTGAATGTTGTGTCGTGTGTTTCATTTGGTGAACCGCGAAATTAAAATTTCAATTGATGAAATTATGAATGATGCGTTCATGTGTTGTTTTTAGTTGTTGGATTTGAGAATGGACAAGGGGTTTGTGAGTTTGTTGGGGATAGGTTTGAATGTTGGTTCATCATGTTATGCTGATTTTGTTTTGTATTTTTAAAAATTTTCAAGATCGATTTGGATGAATTGGATACAACTGAATTGAGGGGTAAGAATTATGATTATGAGAAAATTGGATACAATTTATTTTGTTATGACATTTTCATTGCATAATCTTAATTTTGTTGTAATTATTGACTTCAAGCATGCTTTTGTGATGTTGATTTGTTGTTGCTAGTGTCTTTATTTATATTTTTGAGGTAATTTGTTTCCGCGATTGGAAATATAGTTCATGTGGAAGGTTATGTACAATATAATTGATAAAGCTTTTAAATGTATATATTCTTGTATATGATTTCAGAGTTTTATTTATGAAATCTGTATGACTAGATCTATTTAATTTCAAAACGGGATTTAAGTAAAACAAATTGTATGATTTGCTAAATATTTAAATGTTCATGTCTGGTTAGTAGGATTAGGCTTGTTATTTCTAAGTTTTATTTGCGTGGTCATGCATGAACACATCTGCACCATGTTAGATATGTGGTCTGTGTAGAAGGTTCTGTACGATCTGGTGAATTAACTCTCTATTAGGCATGTATTTTTAGATTTTTTAGTGTTCATTTTCTAAAATAAAAGACTTTCCATTTTTTTACTTTTATCTTAAGAAACTTAAACTAGTAGGTCTTTTTGTGGTATATTTCCATGAAGTCATTGCATGCCTCATCAGTACTTTTTACCTTAACAGTCTGATGTTAGATTGTTGTTTGTGTAGAAGGTTCTGTACGATCTGGTGAATCAACTCTCTATTAGACATGTCTTTTTAGATTTTTTAGTGTTCATTTTCTAAAATAAAAGACTTTCCATTTTTTTACTTTTATCTTACGAAACTTAAACTTGTAGGTCTTTGTGTGGTATATTTCCATGAAGTCATTGCATGCCTCATCAATACTTTTTACCTTAACAGTCTCATCAATTTTCTTTAATTAAATATAAATTTTCTTTAATTAACTTTGCATTACTTGTATCAGATCATTTATCAAACTCAGCGGCTTCTTTCAAGACTGATGGCTTTTCCCAACAAAGCATGTGATGATAATCTCAATGATGGAGGCTCGGACACCGGATCTATGTATCATCGCATAATTATCGTTTTGACAAACATGCTTCCCTTGAATGCACACAAGGACAATGAAACTGGTAAATGGTGCTTTAGCTATGTTGAGGATTCCATATATTTGCATATAAAAGATGGTTGTTCACATGATACGGAACTTTTGTATATTGGTTCACTGGAGGCCAAAATTGATCCAAGTGAAGAAGATGAAGTTGCAGAAACACTTCTGAAAGATTTCTCATGTGTGCCCACCTTTATACCACCAGATGTCAATGATAAGTTTTATCAGGGATTCTGCAAGCACCACCTTTGGCCTGTTTTTCATTACATGCTTCCGGTGTGCCCCAATAATGGAGAGCTATTTAACCGCGATTGTTAGAATGCTTATGTCGCTGCAAACAATATATTTGCTAGAAAAGTTGTGGAAGTTGTCAATCCTGAGGAAGATCTTGTCTGGATTCATGATTATCATTTAATGATTGTCCCGACACTTTTGAGGGAAAAGTATCATATATTGAAACTTGGGTTTTTCCTCCATAGCCCATTTCCTTCCTCCGAGATATACCGAACCTTGCATGTCAGAGAGGAAATCCTAAGAGGTTTGCTCAATTCAGATGTGATAGGATTTCATACTTTTGACTATGCCCGACATTTTCTTTCATGTT
Organism: Sherardia arvensis; assembly: GCA_948330725.1. NCBI lineage: Eukaryota > Viridiplantae > Streptophyta > Magnoliopsida > Gentianales > Rubiaceae > Sherardia > Sherardia arvensis. The sequence continues at coordinate 32,974,443 of OX415235.1, forward strand.
GTGGTAGAATGTTGGGGATAGAGTATCAATCTAACCAAGGTCACATTGGACTCGGCTACTTTGGTCAAACTGTGTATATTAAAATATTTCCCGTGGGTATTCATATTGAGGGAATAGAAAATGTTTTGAGCCTTCCTTCTACAGCCGAAAAGGTGAGGGAGATTCGAAATAAGTTCAAAGGGAAAAAGATATTTGTTGGTGTTGATGATCTGGATATTTTCAAAGGCATTGACCTGAAACTACTTGCCTTTGAGAAGTTTCTGGAGAATGAGCCAATAAAGGGGGAAACAGTTCTAATTCAGATAGTGAATCCTGCTTGGGCCTCAGGAAAATATATTAGCGATACCAAGAGTGAGATGTATTCAATCGTTAACAGGATCAATGAAGACTTTGGCAATGACAGCTACAAGCCAATAGTTTTGATTGACCGTTTCTTTGATCATGCTGAGAAATGTGCCTATTATGCCACGGCTGATTGCTGCATTGTTAATGCGGTTAGAGATGGTATGAACCTAGTTCCGTACAACTATGTGGTTTGCAGGGAGAACTCTCCTTTTACTTTGAAGGATGTTGAAGAGGAACCTGTTAAGTCTAGCACGCTGGTTGTGTCTGAATTCATAGGTTGTTCACCATCTCTTAGTGGAGCTATCAGAGTAAATCCTTGGAATATTCAACAAGTAGCACGTGCTTTGGCTAACACAATTAGTATACGTGATGATGATAAACAGTCTCGTCATGAGAAGCACTACAAATATGTGAGCATCCATGATGTTTCTTACTGGGCTCGCAACTTTTTACGGGAGTTGGAGAGGGCATACGAGGACCATCAGCTTAAACGCAGTTGGGGAATGGGGTTGAGGCTTAAGTTCAGAGTCCTTTCACTTGACCGCAATTTCAAAAGGCTGGAGATTGAGCATATTGCTTCAGCATATGCAATAAGCAGTAAGAGAGTTATATTGTTGGACTATGATGGTACGGTCGTTCCTGAGTCTCCTATGAGAGAAGCTCCTAATTCTTGTGTCATTGCTATCCTGGATGCCCTTAGCAGTGACCCTAAGAATACTATCTTCATTGTTAGTGAAAGAAGTAAGGATTCACTTGGTAAAATGGCTTGCACCATGTGAGAATCTTGGCATAGCTGCTGAACATGGTTATTTTCTAAGGTACTACTTTTTGTGTTACATATGCCTTATATTATTTAATTCCGAGTTGTATAATGTTCCTTCTTAATATGCAAGTGGAATAAAAAATCTGAATGGGAATCCCTTAAAGCTGATATGGACTGGAAGGCAATTGTGGAGCCGATTATGATGCAGTATACCGAAACTACCGACGGGTCCTTCATAGAAATAAAAGAGAGTGCTCTGTTGTGGAATCATGGAGGAGCCGGTAATGACTTCGGAACATACCAGGCCAAAGAGTTGTTAGATCATCTGGAAAATGTGCTTGCCAATGAACCAGTAGTCGTGAAGCGTGGCCAACACATTGTTGAAGTCAAGCCACATGTAAGACCCCACCATCTCACTGATTTGAATTGAACAAAACTAGTCTAAAAAGTTATATTACTGTTTAAGTTGGATTTCATTAAACCATGTTTTCACTCAAGTAATTATGCTATGTGTAGAGTGTGACCAAAGGATGGGTCGCAAAGAAGATTCTTGCTCAGATGGCGCGCGAGGGGAACACTTCTGACTTTTTATTTTGCATTGGAGATGATAAGTCAGATGAAGACATGTTTGAGGTCATGCAAAACTCAAATAAAGTCTCATTCGTCCCTAATGCTCATCGGGTATTTGCTTGCACTGTCGGCCGAAAGCCGAGCAAGGCTACATATTACCTCGACGACTCTACTAATGTGGTTCAACTGCTCAATAGCTTGGTCATGACTTCTTGTCGGACTCTGATCACCAGCGATGATGCTGAGTAGTTTACGCTTTTTTTCAATCCAAGGGAGAAGTGATACACCTCTCCGCATTGTATTTCTTTGTTATTTTGTCTTTGGATTTGTGGCAGTTCTAAAACTTAAACTTGTTTTTGTTCTTTTGGGCAATGTTTTACATTAGAATAGAGTCATGGATTTGTGAATCATGTGTGGCCTTAAGATGGTAGATTGGTGTGTATATCTACAATACACGCCTCTTTTCTCTCATTTATATAAAACTGTCAATTTGAATCATGTTATTGGGTAATTTCATAGTTTTGTTGACATGTGGTTATGATGTTTGTATTTTTTTGTTGGACTTTGATACATTATTACTTAAGAGAAAATGGTTAAATGAAGAACAAAAATTTAGTCTAAGATAAACAAGGGCCCTGTAGACATTTTTTATGAGTTAATTTATAATATATAAATTGTATAAATTATATAAATAAACGGGCAAAATTAACTATATCTCACGAATTATAATTATATGTTAATGCTACATAGATATTTGATTAAATATATTTTATAAATTTTAATTTCAAGCTTCTTTCTTGTTATATAAAAGTTACTAAAATATATAGTATCTTATAATTGAGAAAGTCTCTAATAAGGCAGTAATATAAATATTAATGTTTCGGTGCCAATACTGAAAATGATAATAAAACTCAGAGACCATTTTGCAATAAGGATATAAAACACATTTAATCACCCTATTTAATATTATCATCATCCACCATCAATATTAAATCATCAATTATCAATACTAAATCATCAATCATCAAATTATTAAAAAATCTTCATCAATAAAAATTCATCAATTATCAAAATCGACATTAATCATCATTTATTAACATCAAATCAGTAATCAATTACCAAATTCACCGTTATCATCAATCATGTCATTACATTCATCAATCACAAACATAAAATCATCATCTAAAATATAAACATAATCAAATCATCAAAATAGATTCTCGTAAGTTCGTGACTCGGATTATAATATTAACCTCGTTTTATATATGTCACCAACATAAAACGTCGACGTCGTCAATCCAATCGCCAAATTCGTTCAATCATCAATAAAAATAATCGATCATCAAATTATCATAATTGAAATTATTTATCAAGTATCAACATACGATCATCAATCATCGTCGTCATCATCATCAACATCAATTATTATTATTATCATCAAAACTACCACCCTTAATGATCATCATTTTTAGCAATAAAATCATTACCATAAATCATCATCATTAACAACAATTATCATTATTATCATCAAAATTACCACGGTTAATAATCATCAATTTTAGCAATAAAATCATTACCATAAATCATCATCATCATTAATAATTATCATAATCATACATCATTATCAATAAATTATTTATCATCATCACCACTACCAGCCTCCATCGCTCCACCACCGCACCACCACCTCTCCACCACAACTCAACCACCAGTCAACCGCCGCACCACAACCATCCTCCACCGCTCCACCACCAGTCCCACCACCACCAGTCCCACCACCACCGCCCCACCATCACCAGCCCAGCACCGCCAGCTCGAATTCGTCATCATCCATCGGAATCATCATCACCATCGGATTCATAATCATCAAATCGAAACCATCACCATAGAAATCATCATCATTAGATCAAAACTATCAAATCCCCATCTAGCGAAGAGATGGGCATAATAAGTCCATCGGGCAGCCTCATCTCCTCCGCCTCGCCTGCTTCGTCGCTGCGATCATCAATCTCGCCTGCTCCGCCGCCGCGATCTCGGTGTCGTCTTCTTCTATTCGCCGGCGATGATTTACAAGGAGAGGAAGGAGATGATGATAGTGAGGAAGAAGATGAAGAAAAGAGTGATGGCCGGAGAAAGATATGGCGATTGATTTCAGAATTGGAGATTTGGGGATAATAGTTTGCATTATTGCAAGATAGTCCCTGAAATTCTGCATGTTTTATACAATGGCACCAAGCAAATAATAATGATTTTTTAGCCCAAAAAGTGGTTTTTTATGATTCTGCCTTACCATAAGGCTGCTTTATATAATTTTTTCTCCTTAGAATTTGATTGTGTATTATTAATACTATAATAATATTATATATAATTGAAAAGATGTTACAAAATATAAAAGAGATAAAACATTTGATAACTTGGTTGAATATTTACACAGACGAATATGATTCCTTTGACTCTGATATGATACTTCCTCAATCCCAACTCAATTTGCACAAAATCTTTTGCACATATTCCAACACATATGTTTGACATTTTTTTTATTTAAGCATATTACTGGTCAACGAAAATTTGACATTTTATAAGCTATGTGTTAAGATAAATCTAATGATATTACATAAGATAATATTGATGCTTTTATATATAAATATATATATATATATATTCAAATATATGGTCAAAATTCGATAAGAACAAGATCAAAAGTAAGTGTGCTGAAAATCATGGGCCGGATGAACTATTGCCATGATGAAAATCTCAATTCAAATTGTAGTAATAATAATAATAACATAATAATAATGTATAGAATTCACCATTTATGAAGTTCATGCCAATAAAAACCAATTTATTTAGGCAAAAGTAATCTTTATTACTCGTAACTACTATTAAAAAATTAAAACATGTAAAATAAAAACAAAAGAGAGTTAAAGTGTGTGGTAACTTGGTTGAACACATAAACATCACATCAAAGGGAAAGATTCCTTTCACTATGTATTTGAATTTTCAAAATCTACATTTAGATTGTAATAATGCATACATAAATCACCAAACATGAAGTTCCCCCAACAAAAACAATAATAACCAATTCCAAATCGCAACTCCACATAATTCCAAGAGGCCTGAGCCAATCCCCAACTCGGCAACTTCCCCCCCCCCCACGGTCTCGTCTCCCACACCGCCCTCCACCACCGCCGCCTGAGTCCCCGCCTTCCGCTCTCAAGTTAAGTCTCAAGTCAGGTACCTTTTCAGTTATAATTTTAGTTTTGCAATTTGTTTTAATTTAATTTAATTTCATTTTTGTTTGAATTGTGATTTGTGAATTGAGATATTATGAAATTTTGAAATTGTGAAAATGTGTAATTTTAATTAAGAATTGATGATGTTATTTTTTTTAAAAAAATTTAGGGTTCATTCATGACTCATATGTAATTGATTCTTTAAAAATTTAGAGTTTATCATGTTGAATCGATTTATGAATAATTTAGGGATTATCATAGTGTAATATACTCTTGTACATTTTATTATAATGAGAATTCAATATGGTTTTTATTAGGTTTATGAAGAAGAATTTAGTGCAACCGGGTTTAGGATTTCTACCTTCGAAGAAGAGAACTCTTGAATGTGATGAAGGTACTCAACATAGGAATAATGAGGTGGGTGGTAGTAGTAGTAACAAATTTCGTTTAGAATTTTGTTCCAATGATGTTATAAGTGATCCCGCCCTACGAAAACATATAAGGGAGTATGATGCTTCTATTGTAGGGAAGGTGAGGCGTGAATATGTGAAATAAGGGCCTTTTCAACCTAGGAACCATACTTTTCCTAAAACATTGTGTTTAGGCGAAAGGAGAATGTTTCAAGAGAATTGGTTTGATAGTTTTTTTTGGTTGGAGTATAGCATCTCAAATATGCCGCCTATTGTTTTCCTTGCTATCTTTTTAAAGATCTCATAAGTTATGATCAATTGAGTGTGAATGGGGTGAAAACTTGGAAGAACGCCCTAGATTCTTTTAAGACGCATCAAAAAAATGTGAAGGGAGCGCATAATTTTTCATCCATGAAATTGTTGAAGTTTAGTAATCCAAATCAAAGTATCACACATGTTTTTGAGGTCCATAGACGTGAAGAAGAAGAGGCACCGCACTTTTGAATGTAGTAAAATTCTTGTTAAAGCAAGGATTGGCTTTTCGTGGTCACGACGAGAGTATTTGTTCTCTCAACAAAAGAAATTTTCGTGAATGGGTTGATTGGTATTGCGATCGAAGTGAGGATATTGCTAAAGTAATGCATGATGCTTCGGGAAATAACAAGTTGATGTCCCCATTGATTCTTTTTTTTTTTAGTTAAATCATTGGTGGAGGGATTTTATGGCTCCCCAAACCTCCATAAAATATAAAAATAGTTTGTTACAAGAGGGAGCATAAGCTCATAAGCTTAGCAGCTTATCAAAATAACAAAAGAATGGCCTATAACTACAACCTATTCAGATAGCATATGGTTTAATAGTCAAAAAACAAAAGGAACACATGTCTCAGACTAATTGGGGAGCAATTTAGTGATCAAGTTAACAAAAACCGAAGCATAACTTAGCCACCCAATTCTGAGGTACATGAGGCCTTCCTATTCAAACCATAGCTTATATACAGAAATTCCTTCATGAACCAATCCAGATGAGTAACTTTGGTATTCCTGGTGAGTAGCTTAGGCAGCTTCTGCTGATAATTATAATGATCTTCTGAACCATGCTTTGCCTTTTGGCCTTATGTTATTTTGTCCATCCCTGTAGATGCAAAAATTGACCAGTAAAAAAAGTTCCAATTAATATTCATAGTCTGAGGATTCTTACTGAGGGGACACCAAGCTTATCAAGCTGGATAAGACCCTTGGGTTGTCTAGGAGAATTTGTTAGGTTTAGTTCCCCAGTGAGTTGCAATCTCTGGCTCCTTGAGGCCAGGAAATCAGCAGGGAGGTTGCCTTCTCTGAGTGTATGACATAGTTTGGTGTGGATATTAAGGAGTGCATTTGGTAACATGTAGCAAAAAGGGGCCAATCCATTGAGCTAGGTTTTAAAATTTCTTTAATTGCTAACTGACAGTCAGTTTCAATGATAAAATTTTGTAAGTTCATGTCAGTTGCTGATGAATATCCAATATGGATGGCAACTAGCTCACCATGCAAAGGGGATCTGGTATTCTGACAGTGCATATATAACTTTTTTACCAATCCAGATGGGTTTCTAATTATGATCCCTACACCAGTGTTTCTTTGTGATCCTTGTTTAAATTTAACATTACCATTTACCTTATACCCTATGTCGGGGGGAAACCACATAACAATTTTAAGGGGTTTTGGTCTTTTTCTTTGCAGATATGGAACTAGTCCAGATTGCACCAAAAATTGATTTTTCCCCCTGACCCGATAGTGGAAAAGCTGTAAAGATTAAACATATCTGCTGTATAATGTCTTGGATAATAGCATCATTAGTTTGCTTTATGTTATCATACAAAAATTTATTTCTTCTTGATAAGTCCATGGTTCGTATTCAGGCCTCATTCATACTCGGACCAGGGCCCGAGAAGGGTCGTGGGCTCGAGATACGCGGAGGGTGGATCCACAAGCCCATCAATCCTAATCCTTATAAGGAATGCGTATATTATTAATGTTCTACAAGGAATATACATCTCCTCGAAGATGGTAATACAACCATCCTAAACATGGTAACACAACCATGTCCGAAATACACTTCTATTATACATGGTAATACAACTACTCTTCCCATAAGAGTTGTATTCATACCATAAATACATATCTTGGTGATCTACGGATTGTAACCATATAAATACCCTAGAGGTTTGGTAGACCTCTCATCTAATCTAATACTTTATATTTTACGTCTTAAGCAAATATACTGATTTGAGCGTCGGAGTGTCTATCCCTGGGACAACCGGGGCCTTTATCTTGCAGATCAAATCGAGAGCCTGGTTCGTCGTCGAATTGTTGGTCTCCGACATACATCAATTTGGCACGCCCGGTGGGACCCCTCATACTCATTGACAACGTCGCCGAACCTTGTTTCCGATCTGGTCTAGCGCACTTGAAGAAGCAACTTCCCCGACAACATGTCTGACACTGAGCAACCCAGACGAAGCACCCGTGTGCTAGGGCAAAATCTGGAGGAGAATCCAGAAGTAGAGCAGCCTCCCCGAGGACGCGGACGAGAACAACCTAGAGGATCTCAGGCGCGCTCCACCTCCGAACCACAATTAAACTTTTCCATGGGGGCAGGAAACTTCAGCGTTCCGAACTCCCTCGGTCCAAATCCTGCCGTATCTGGAGCATCTGGAGCACCATCCTCCGGTCCAAACCCTACTGGATCTGGAGTGCCACCTTCTGGATCGAACCCTTTGGGATCTGAAGTACCGAACTCGGACCAGAGGATCTTGATCCAGACTGACATAAACTCTAGCGCTCCGAATCCCGTCGGATCCGAAACACCATTCTCCGGTCCAAATCCCGCCGCATCCGGGGTACCACTTTCTGGATCGAATCCTTTGGGATATGAAGTACCGAACTCGGACCAGAGAATCTCGATCTAGACCAGCACGAGCTATAACAACTGCATCAACAATCCAGAAGGACTTGACCAGGAGAATGAGACAGAATATAGCGAATCCGACTCGATCTTTTCTATGGAAGAAAAACACAAAGGGATCGACAAATCCTTGCAGACAGACAGATGGAAGGAGAGTCTGTGATAGAACACTATCACAGGTATATGGATCTAGCCACAAGGGGCTATAATCCAGACGAAATCCTCTTGATAAATCTTTATCGAATGAGTATAGATGATGATACTCTGAGGACGAAGCTGACAATGACGAATCCTACTACTATTAAGCATCTCCAAACTATCATGGAGGAATATGCCAGCAAAACGAATATAGTGACATGCAAAAGATCCCAAGACCTTGACAATAAGGTGAAGGAGCCCAAGATGAAAATACCAAAGGTAAAAAAGACTGAAGGCACTCCTAAACCAACCTTCGAATCCTACACTCCTCTAGCTAGATCTCGGGCTGAGATATTATCCATTCACAGGCACCTCATAAAGGACTCGCCCGCCATGAAGGACTCAGCCGAGCATCAAAGGTCCCCGAAATTCTTCCAATATCCCCGAGATCGGGGGCATGACACTGAGGAGTGCTATCAGCTCAAGAACGAGATCGAGAAACTGATTCGACAAGGTATTGTGCAACAAATTGCACCGTCGATAGCTGGAGACGGCCAAGGTACTCAGAAAAGGTATGGGGGAAAACCTTGGCTATCTCAACAACAATAACAACAATAACAACCAAGGGGGTGGAGGCAATAATTCACAAGATCTTCCTCCGTCGCCACCAAATGGAGCCAACCGAGTCATCAACGGCATCAATGGCTACACAGGAGAAGAAATTTCCCTTACTAAGCTGAAGAATAGTGTGCGGGCCATACCCCACACAGAGCCAGTTGACAAGAGGTTCCGCCCCGAAGAAACTATCTCCTTCTCGGACGCGGACGCCGTGCCAAACCAGGTGCCCCATTCTGATCCACTTATTATCTCGGCAACAATATAGGATACCCTGGTAAAGAGAGTCTTTGTGGACGATGGGAGCGGGTAGAAGTGATGTTCCAAGACTGCTTCAACAAGCTAGGATTCACCAAGGATGACCTCAAACCTACGGGTCCAATCTCGGGGTTCACCGGAAATCCAGTCATACCTCTTGGAGAAATCACACTCCCAATCACAATAGCAGAAGAAGCGAAGAGCATAAACCTATACTGCACCTTTGTGGTGGTCGACACCGTCACACCTTTCAACATTATCCTTGGCAGAACTTGGATGTGCCAAGTTAAGGCTGTATGGTCTTCTTACCACCTGATGTAAAATTCCCAACACCGCAAGGAGTAGCTTCCATTAAAGGAGACCAAGGAGTGGCACGTTCATGCATGGTCACGGCCATCCGTGACGCCAGGAAAGTAAGCAGCATCTCGGCCGACAACACCATATTGAGGGATCTAACACCTGATCCTGATCTCGAACAACTCCTAGTGTTTCACTTCGAAGAAGAGGACTACAACGAGATGACTGCACTATGGCACAAAAGACGCCATCAAATCTTCCAAGTGGGAGAACTGGTAACGCCAGTAGGCCCGTGGTGTACTAACAATCTAGAAGGAGCGCTGGAGCCAAGGACGAAAAGACCATACAAAGTCTCAACAGCACAATCCGGTGGATTCCACCTCTTGAAACTCGCGAAGGAGAGCACTTGGACCCTGTCATAATGGCGTCCTTCCTACGCAACAGTCAATAAACCTTTAATACAAAGAGACACTGTGAAACCGTGAAGGGCGAACCCATACCACGAAGATAGAACGTGATTAACTTACAGAAGTATCATGGAAGATGAAACTCAATAAAGAGCCTCACAAAGGTTCAAGAATAACAACATTTTCCGTGAGCCTCATCAAGGTTCGAGACAATCCTGCTATAGCACAAACGGGTACTCATACTCAAACCTACTATTTCCTTTACTTCTTTTCTTAAAAGTTATAAACTTGGATTGAAGTCATGATATTTTTTAAACCTATCTTTTTCACTAAGAAATCTTAAAGGTCCTTTTCTAAAAAGAGGATTATTATCCTAAGTATAACATGGATTGCTATTCAAAACAATATGCTTTATAAAGTGTATGATTGGTTAGCTTATATAAGATAAGCTGTTTGGATCCAAAATTCAACTACCAATCGTTTTGAATAAAAGAGATAGGTTCGAGATAGAAAGTACTTCACAAAATTACTTGATTGCGGTTTATAAACCAAAAGGGCAGACGTGCTCAGAAATCAATCATCTCGAATAACAAAGAGGAAAAACCTCAAAAACAGAAGTTCAAACTCATATCAAAGGTGTTACTACATCAGAATATGATGCTTCTAAAATTTCCCAAAGGGATACATAGAGGAAAAACCTCGAACACAAGTAACTCATATCAAAGGTGTTATTACATCAGAATATGATACTTGCCTATGATATATACGCTTATAAGAGAATGATTGATGCTTATCTAATATGAGCTGTTTAGACTACGTGTCTGAACTACAATCATCTTAGGGCAAAATAAAATAATATACTTATAAAAAGTATATGGTCAAAGACCAACATGATACGGGTCATGCAAACTCACAAAGTTTGGAATACGACTCTCCATGTGATACTCCTATTAAGGTACACATCCCTATTTATTAAGGCTATTCATAAGCCTAAAGAGTCAATCTTCTCAAGGATTGCAATATAAAGACCTTTATAAAGGAAAAATCAAAAAGTATTATTACACTACGAAGCTTCTTACACCTCGTGAAGATCTTTAAATACAGGGGTCCGACCCCGACCGCGAGAAGAAGTAGAGGCACGACCTCGAACATTATGATGGCCACGGCCCCAATTACTTTCTTCTGCTATCCTCATCAATTGAAAGGACGTATGGGATCCACTTATATTTTCTATAATCACAGGTCGAGCAGGAGAATCAATAGAGCCACGAGCTCTAAGAGTAGGTGTCACCTCTCTGCCCCTTCCACATGGGATCCCTCGAGATACACCACCTTGGACATGAGGCCTTATCAAAGGTCCTGAATATAGAACACCAGAAGGACCACGTATCTCCCTCCTTGAAGATCCTGAAGGTATGACAAACACACCTTGAGCCTCTGGTTCCTTTATTTGGAACCTGCAAGCGTTAAGTTCGGCCTGGCACATTCTCAACTCATCTATCCCGGAGGTAATCTTGTGATTCACAATGATATTCTCATCTCGGAGATTAGAAATAAGAAGATCTTTCTCATGACTTTCGCCCTTGACCTTCATTAAGTCACTCCTGACTTTCCTCCATTCTTGATCATACTCCTTATTGGTGGCCAAAGCCTTGTCGAGCGCTTCTTCTAGATCCTTACACCTCTTCTGAAGATCGCTCATTTGCTGATTCAGTTCAGCTCTCCGCTCCAAAGATACCTTCAGCCCGCCACGAAGACTCTCACATTCTTCTGCACAATGCTGAAGCAGTCCTTGGATTCATCCAAATCTTCCTTCAGTTTTTTGCTCTTCTGAAGGACAGCTTCATACTTGACCTGCAAATCAGCACATGCGGCAGAGCAACACTGGACATAAAGGAAGGTAAAGACCAATTAATTCCAAAGACAAAACACATGTTTAGAATACATGAAACGCCAAAATCTGGCGAAAAGAGAAAGTCTTGAAGTAAAAGAAGAGGCTCCAAGGAGTTACAGTCTTCTCCTGCCCATCAGAAGTCTTCGGATCCTCAAGTGAAGTTTCCGTAGCCGGGTTCTCCACCAGGAATGACAGCTCAGGATACAAACTGGATAGCTTGTCCTGGAACTCCTCCAGAGTTAAAGCCTTCTTCAAAGATTCCAGGCTAGCCAGTAAGCTGGTCTCAACCCCCCAATCTGGCTAACTTCACCCGAAACTCCTTCAAATTCTCCGGCACTTCAGGCCAAGTGTAGGCAGGGGCAAGACATCCTTGAATCTCTTCATTGAGAAACCCCTTCAGAGGAATCCAAAACTTTGAGAGCTCAGATTTATGGTAGAATTCACCATACTCTTGTCGATGAGCCTCCATCTCTGGACAGTTGAGGCAGAATTCTATTATCAACCGAACTAGCCGCCTCTGGCTAATGGGATCAGCATATAGGTCTCTCTCCGCTTTCACAATAGCCATGTTCCTTTTCAGATCTAAGAAGGAACCATCAGACAGCCTTTTCGCCTTCTTTAAGACTTGATTCTCCTCTTCCAAGGCCTTTATTTTGGCCTTATCTTGAGCCATCTCATTCTGGAGGTGCTTCAGCATGTCTGAAGGTTCCTTAGACCTCTTGGACATCTCCTCCTTCATCAGCTCGAGCTCGGACGCCTGCCCTTGAGAACGGTTGTACAGTGTCCGAATGGAGTTGTACATATACTTCATCTGACTCACAGACTGTTGATGGATGTCTACGACCCGCACTTGATCACGAACCCTGCTCACGAACTGATCTGCAAGACAAAGGCCCCGGGTGTCCCGGGGATAGACACTCCGACGCTCAAGTCAGTATATTTGCTTAAGGCGTAAAGTATAAAGTATGAAATTAGATGAGAGGTCTACCAAACCTCTTAGGGTATTTATATGGCTACAATCCGTAGATCACCAATATATGTATTTATGGTATGAATACAACTCTTATGGGAGTAGAGGTTGTATTACCGTGTGTAATAGAAGTGTATTTCGGACATGGTTGTGTTACCATGTTTATGATAGCTGTATTACCATCAAGAGAAGATGTATATTCCTTGTAGAACATTCATAATATACGCATTCCTTATAAGGATTAGGATTGATGGACCTGCGGATCCACCTTCCGCGTATCTCGAGCCCACGACCCTTCTCGGGCCCTAGTCTGAGTATGAATGAAGCCCGAATACGAACCATGGACTTATCAGTAGCCCCAAGGTAGATCTTCAGAATATAGAGTACTCCATCTCGAAGGTTGAAGGAGAGGCTTGCTTCTCGAGGGAAGACCAATAACTCGAGGGAGAATAACTCGGGGTATTAAGCTCGGGGTGTCCTCTTCTAGGGCTGTCCTTTCGGGCTTACCCTTCTGAATATCTAGCTTCAAGTTCTTTCGTATTCCATCAGGACATGTGGACGGTTGGATCTAAATCTGCCTTCTTGAATTCTGAGGATACTGAAACGTGGTCTTGATTCATTCTATCTTCTGGCGGTGAGGAGGACCAACCTTCCAATTGCCTGTATCGTTTCGCGAGTCGAGGTAATTACTCCACTTAAATGCATGCTAATTACTGGTTATGTAACCAAGTAATTTTCCTTGTGTTTATCATCAATGTTCATCCAAATATTTTGCGTTTTCATCTCTGCAACCAAACTCTTGTCTTTCTTCATCGTCTTCTTCTCATAACCTTCTTCTTCTTCATCGTTTTCATCTCATAAACTTTTTCCCCCATTCTCTGTATTGCCATGTCGTCAGCAAATTCTAGTGTCCCCTCTGGCAATGGAGAGAATGTCCCCGCGGCTCGTGACTTACGCACATTATTCCTGGAGGTTGAGTTTGGGGAACTAATGGAGGTTACCATTGCTACGCCGCTACAGGCGGTAGCTGTAGGGGTGAGCGACAGTGTCTCCGGGTCAGAGATAGACCCTAATGTAGAGCCTCATGTTGATAAACGGGTTCAAGCCTCCGAATGTGTGAATGATGTCACCAAGGTGGTCGACGAAAATACCCTGCAATTTTTGAAGTCATTCAAGTTGTCGTACCCCATCGAGGCTGGTTTGAAGCTCGAGGACAAGACCACTCCGGTCAAGGATCTTGTGAGCCCCACTCGAGGGGTTATATATGGCCGGTTCTTGCAGCAGGGCTTGAGTTTTCCCTTTCCCCCTGTGTTTTCCCAGTTCCTTCAGCATCATCGGCTTCACCCTTGTCAGGTTCATTCCAATGTGGTGGTGACAATGGTGGCTTTCATCTCCTGGGGCTCCCGGAAGGACTATGATCCAAGTCTGGATCTGTTTAGGAGCTTGTTCAAGCTTTTCTGCTTCAAGGATCGCGAGAAAATTACTCTTACTCCTCGAAAGGGCAAGGTCTTCACTTTTCCCGACAATAGCGGCAAGTGGGAGGACATTCGGCTAACCTTTGATCGGACAAATATGAGGTTCCTGATTGGAATCCGAAGCCGAAGGACACTGTGCCTCTTGATGTCTTTGAGATGCCTGTTCATCTGAATGGCATCGTGGAGGAGCTCTTGAAGGAGAGGATTGTCTTCCAGGAAGGAGGTTTTGTGCGGGGGGCTCATGGCTCGGTGTGGCAGTGGCCTGCTATCACCTATTCTTATCTGCTTGACGTTCCACGGTCCAAGTCCACGTCTAGTTTCCTGAAAAAGGATCGAGACTAGACCCTCCCTGGTAAAATCCAGGGGGAAAAGAAGAAGGGCAAGAAGCGGGCTTCTAGGAAATCACCCCGAGGTCAGGGTGAATCTTCCTCCAGTCAATCTTCTTCGGGTAATTTCTGTTTCGAATCATCGTAGTTGTTTGATATATTTCTTTTATCTTGTGTATTCACGCTCTTCGTTATGTATACAGCCTCTCCTCCAAAGAAAAAGATCAAGAAAGGGAAGGCCAATCTCCAAGTCATTGATGAGGAGGTAGAAGAGATGGAAGTAGAGGCTAGGGAGTCCTCAGATGATGATGAATCTGACCTTGAGCTGATAGTGTCTGAAGATACTCCTCTGAAGAAATTGAAGTACTATCTGAATTGCCCAGAGGAAGAGGATGGCCAGGCTTCTCGGAGGTCTTCCAAGAAGTATCCCTCGTCGCTGGGGTAATTATCTCTTCCATTCTTCTATATGAGTTTCTCAGCTATCGAGTTTTCATATGTCTTCTACTTTTACAGTTGATGGCGAATGTGTCCACGGTGGGAGGTCGAGCTAACGATGTGATCCGGTACTTTTTTGATTCTGTAGTGGAGTTACATGCCAAGTGCCGGGCCTTCAAGGCGAAGAAAGAGGAGGTGGAAATTGCCCTTTTGACTCTGACAACCGAGTCTGCCGCACCTACTCCTCTGGTTCAGTCGTCGCCGGAGGTGACTCAACTGGAAGCCAGGGTAAAACAGCTGGAGGCCGAGAAAGAGGACCTGATATCAACAAATAAATTCCAGGATAAAGAGCCGGAGACTTATCGGGATATTGCAGAGGAGCTAGCGCGAAATCGAGCTGCGTAGAAGGACCCGGAGGAGACCAAACGACTCCTAAAACTTTGGAGTGCATTCATTGCTTGTAGCTCCGAGTTTCAGAGCCATAGGGAGGAGTATGGGGATTTATTCCACTCCTCTGAGCTGCATGAGATTTTGGGTGGCCTCTTGCAACTATGCCAATCCGAGAAGGAGACAAAGTTGATGGAGGAAATCTTTTCCCATCCAGATGCTGCTGATAAGCTCTCTGCTCTGACTGCTAAACGCTGGATTCCTGGGGCCGAGTTCTTGGATGCATTGGGTTCCTCCGAGAAGGTAGTATCATCAGGAGATTTATTGAGGCTTATTAGAGCCAAGTATCCTGACTTACCTTCTCTTGAAGAGGTGCTTAATCCCTCAACTGAGTAGTTCCAGCATGTTTGCTACCTTACTTGCTGGCATCTTTCAGTCATCCTCGGTCTTCATGATTTACTGGAAAGGAGCACCAGCCTTGGTTGTTAAGTCCTCACAATTATCCATGATGAATACTATGCGGGCTTAATGTTGTTGGGCTTCTTCCTTGGGTGTCCTTTGACAAGGTCTTTAATGTCACAGCGTGCAGAAAAGTTGACAATAACCTATCTCTCAGTCTCTAGTGTCACTTCTGGTGAAGTTCTAGGAAACCCTATTAGGTATATTTAAAAGTACCATATTCTGATGTTATCAAACCTTTGATATGTCCTTTTTAGGTTCGAGATTTAGCCTCTTGATAAGTACATGGTTCGTATTCGGACCTCGTTCATACTCGGACCAGAGCCCGAGAAGGGTCATGGGCTCGAGATACGCAAAGGATGGTTCCACGGGTCCATCAATCCTAATCCTTATAAGGAATGCGTATATTATGAATGTTCTACAAGGAATATACATCTTCTCAAAGATGGTAATTCAGCTATCCTATACATGGTAATACAACCTCTATTCCCGTAAGAGTAGTACTCCTACCATAAATACATATTTTGGTGATCTACGGATTGTAGCCATATAAATACCTTAAGAGATTTGGTAGACCTCTCATCTAATCTCATACTTTATACTCTACGCCTTAAGCAAATATACTGACTTGAGCGTCGGAGTGTCTATCCCAGGGACACCCGGGCCCTTTTTCTTGCAGATCAATTCGAGAGCCTGGTTCGTCGTCGAAGTGTTGGGTGTCCGACATACATCAATTTAGCACGCCCGGTGGGACATCTCACACTCATTGACGACGTCGCCGAACCTTGTTTCCGATCTGGTCTAACTCACCCGAAAAAGCAACTTATCCAACAACATGTCTGAAGCCGAGCAACCCAGATGAAGCGCCCGTGTGCTAGGGCAAAATCTGGAGGAGAATCCAGGAGCAGAACAACCCCCCAAGGACGAGGACGAGGACGAGGACGCGGTCGACCCGAAGGATCTCGCACACGCTCCACCTCTGAACCACCATCAGGCTCTACCGTGAGGGCAGGAAACTCCAACGTTCCAAACTCCTTCGGTACAAATCCTGTTGTATCCGGAACACCCCTCTCTTGTCCAAATCCTGTTGTGTCAGGAGTGCCACCTTCTGGATCAAATTCTGTTACGTCAGGAGTACCACCTTCTGGATCGAATCCTGTTGGATCTGAAGCACCGAACTCGGGACCAAGAATTTCGATCCAGACTGACATGAACTACAGCGAACACGTCAACAATCAAGACGAACTCGATCCAAAGAATGAGCTTGGATATGACGGACCTGATTCGATCTTCTCCTCAGAAGAACAAGCACTAAGAGATCAACAAATCCTCACGGAAAAACAACAGGAGGAGGAAAGACAAAGACGTCTTAGGAAAACCTAGAGCCAGACTGTAGGACATAACCCTCCAGGTTTCGAGCCGACTTATATCAACCTTGACCCTCCGAGAAAGATCCCTGAAGATGCCTGAATGCTACTGAGGAACTTGCATGCCAAATATCCTGACTTCGCCGCATCTTTGATAAACTCAAGTCAACAACTCAGTGCACAGATGCATGAAGCCCCCAACATAATATCTGTCTCAGGAGCCCAAACTACACCACTTACTGATCCTACTCAAGAGTGGATTCCTCAACAACTTATCCAAGGATCTACCGCCTTATAATGCTCGAAGTAGTCTGCCACCACCTCCTAATGTATCCAATTATCAGGGCGAAGGTACAGGATTAAGTGGGAAAGAGGTGAGAAGGATGCGTATCCTCAACATAGAAGAAGAACTCAGACGTGAGAAGAGGGAGCGATCTCGAAGCGAATGGCAAAATAGCACTGATCGCCCCTACTCACAAGATGGAGCCTACCCTACCCGAGGTAAATACGAAGTTGACCAAGAAATCACACGTATTCTCGGACCCAGAGGACAAGCTGCTCGTTCTCCCTTCTCGCGGCATATTGTGAACCTACCTTTTGATAACCACAAGAAGGTCCCAGAACACTTACCCACATACGATGGCACCAGTGATCCTAGAGAATTTCTTTCGATCGGTTTTAAGACCTTAGAAACCAGGAACTTCCATGAATTGGAGATATGCAAGATCGTCCCCAGTTACCTCCGAGGAAAAGCACAGACCTGGTTTACCCAGACGAAACCAGAAATTTTATTTGATTACTGGGATTTCGCCGAATTTCTTCTCCACACTTTCTTCCAGAAGAAGAAGTTCACCAAGTCCCTCGGAGACCTGGGGTATGTGGCCCGCCTCGAAGGAGAGATTGTGATAAAACACTATCATAGATACATGGATCTAGCTACTGAATGCTATGATCGAGATGAACGCCTCCTGATACATATGTACCGGATGAGCGTGGATGATGACATTTTAAGGATGAAGCTAGCAACAAAGAACCCAACAACCATTCAACACCTTCAGGCCATCATGGAAATGTACTCTAGCAAATCAAATGCTGTGACGGGTAAAAGACCCCCAGTATTCCTGATGGACAGAAAAGAATCCAGGGCGAAAGTACCGAAGGTCGAGAAGACTGATAATGTTCCAAAGCCTAACTTCGAGACATACACTCCTCTGGCGAGATCTCGGGCCGAAATTCTATCTATTCACAAGCACCTTTTGAAGGACCCGCCTGCCATGAAGGAATCAGCCGAACGTCAAAGGTCCCTGAAATACTGCCAATATCACCGAGATCAGGGGCATGACACGGAGGAGTGTTACCAGCTCAAGAATGAGATCGAGAAGCTAATCCGTCAAGGAATTGTGCAACAAATCGCACCTTCATTAGCTAGCGATAACCAGGGGACCCAGAGAAGGTATGGGGGAAAGCCCTGGCAGAAAATGAAGGATGGCTACCGCAATAATAACAGTAACAACCAGGGTGGCGGAGGCAACAACCCTCAAGATCTTTCTCCACCACCGCTAAACAGAGCCAACCGAGTCATCAACGGCATCAATGGCTACACAGGAGAAAAAATTTCCGCCCCGAGGAAACCATTACCTTCTCGGATGCGGACGCCGTGCCAAATCAGATGCCTCACTCAGATCCTCTCATCATCTCAGCAAACGTACAAGATACTCTAGTAAAAAGAATCTTCATGGATGATGAGAGTGGGGTAGAAGTAATGTTCCAAGACTGCTTCTAGAAGTTGGGATTTACTAAAGATGACCTTAAACCTACAGGTCCGATCTCGGGGTTCACAGGAAATCCAGTAATACCTCTCGGGGAAATCACACTCCCCGTCACAGTAGCAGAAGGAGCCAAGAGCCTAACCTTGTACTGCACATTTGTGGTAGTAGACGCGGTCACACCCTTCAACATTATCCTTGGCAGACCTTGGATGTGCCAAGCTAAAGCTGTATGGTCTCCCTACCACCTGATGCTGAAGTTCCCAACACCACAAGGAGTAGCTTCAATCAAAGGAGACCAAGGAGTGGCGCGCTCTTGTATGATCACGGCCATCCGTGATGCCAGAAAAGTGAGCAATATCTCGGCCGTCAACATTATTCTAGGAGATCTGGTACCCGATCCTGATCTCGAACAACCCATGGTGTTCCATTTTGAAGAAGAGGCCGATAGCGAGATGACTACACTATGGCATAAACGCTGCCACCAAACCTTCCAAGTGGGGGAACTGGTAATGCCAGTTGGCCCGTGATGCACCAACAAGCTAGGAGGAGCGCTGGAGCCGAGGACTAAAGGACCATACAAAATCTCCGCAGCACAATCCGGTGGATTCTACCTCTTGCAAACATGCGAAGGAGAGCACTTGCCCTGTCATTATGGCGCCCTTCCTACGCAAGTACCTCGAAGCTAAAACCAAGTAGACCTTCTCCATCTAAGGAGAAACTACTTCAATAAGGCCTACGGGCCAAGCTCTTTTTCTTTTCATCTTTTTACATTTTTATACCCGAGCTCCCAAACTCGAGGTTGTCTTTATAATTTACCGAACTCTCAAGTTCGAAGAATGCAATTTCTTTTCGATATATATATCTTCTATTTTATTTTGAAGCAGTCCATACTCTCTAAATACAAGGAGAAACTATGCCTCACAAAGCATAAGTAAAGACTGTTGCCTAAAGATCTATACGCTTATAAGTGTACGTTTGATGCTTATCTAATATGAGCTGTTTAGACTACGTGTCTGAACTACAATCATCTTAGGCCAAAATAAAATAATATACTTATAATAAGTATATGGTCAAAGACCAACATGATATGGGTCATGCAAACTCACAAAGTTTGGAACTCGACCCTCCACGTGATACTCCGATTAAGGTACACATCACTATTTATTAAGGCTATTCATAAGCCTAAAGAGTCAATCTTCTCAAGGATTGCGATATAAAGACCTTTATAAAGGCAAAATCAAAAAGTATTATTACACTACGAAACTTCTCACACCTCGTGAAGGTCTTTAAATATAGGGGTATGACCCCGACCGCGAGAAGAAGTAGAGACACGACCTCAAATACTCTGGAGGCCATGGCCCCAATTACTTTCCTCTGCCACCCTCATCAACTTAGAGGGCGTAGGGGATCCAATTCTATTTTCCACAGGTCGAGCGGGAGAGCCACGAGCTCTAGGAGTAGGTGTCACCTCTCTGCCCCTTCCACATGGGATCCCTCGAGATACACCCCTTTGTGCATGAGGCCTTATCAAAGGTCCTGAATATAGAACACCAGAAGGACCACCTACTTCCCTCCTTGAAGACCCTGAAGGCATGACAAACACAGCCTCTAGTTCCTTTATTTGGAACCTGCAAGCGTTAAGCTCGGCCTGGCACATTCTCAACTCATTTATCTTGGAGGAAATCTTGTGATTCACAGTGATAGTCTCATCTCAGAATCTAGAAATAAGAAGATTTTTCTCATGACTTTCACCCTTGACCGTCATTAAGTCACTCTTGACTTTCCTCCATTCTTGGTCATACTCTTTATTGGTGGCCACGACCTTGTTGTGAGCATCTTCTAGATCTTCATATCTCTTCTGAAGATCACTCAACTCCTAATTCAGCTCAGATCTCCGCTTCAAAGCCTCTCTGAGCCCACCTCGAAGACTCTCACATTCTTCCCGCACAATGCTGAAACAACCTTTGGAGTCATCCAGATCTTCCTCCAGTTTCTCGTTCTTTTGAAGGACAGCTTCATACTTGACCTGCAAATCAGCACATGCGGCAGAGCAACACTGGACATAAAAGAAGGTAAAGACCAATTAATTCCAAAGACAAAGCACATGTTCAGAATACATGAAGCGCCGCGAAAAGAGAAAAATCCCGAAATAAAAGACAAGGCTCTAAGGAATTACAGTCTTCCCCTGCCCATCAGAAGTCTTTGGGTCCTCAAGTGAAGTTTCAGTAGCCTGCTTCTCCATCAGGAACGTCAACTCAGGATACAAACCGGACAGTCTGTCCTGAAACTCCTCCAGAGTTAAAGCCTTCTTCATAGATTCCAGATTAGACAGTAGACTGGTCTCAAACCCCCCAATCTGCCTAATCTTCGCCCAAAATTCCTTAAAATTCTCTGGTACTTCAGGCCAAGTGTAGGCAGGGGCAAGACATCCTTGAAGCTCTTCACTGAGAAACCCCTTCAGAGGAATCCACATCTTCGAGAGCTCAGATTTATGGTAGAATTCACCATACTCTTGGCGATGTGCCTCCATCTCTGGACAGTTGAGGCAGAAGTCTATTATCAACCGAACTAGCCGCCCCTGGCTAACAGGATCAGCATACCGGTCTCTGTCAGCTTCCACCAAAGTCATGTTCCTTTTCAATTCTAAGAAGGAACTATCAGACAGCCTTTTTGCCTTCTTCAAGGCTCGATTCTCCTCTTCTAAGGCTTTTATTTTGTCCTTAGCCTGAGCCATCTCATTCTGGAGATGCTTCAGCATATCTGAAGGTTCCCTAGACCTCTTGGACATCTCCTCCTCCATCAACGCGAGCTCGGACTCCTGTCCCCGCGAACGGTCATACAGTGTCCGAAGAGAATTGTACATATGCCTCATCAGACTCGCAGACTGTAAAAGAAGGCAAAGAGAATTAGATAACTACATAGCTAATCCTATCAGAAGCCATGACGAATCTTACCTGGTTAATTTCGGGACAGCCCGGTACCACCTCGACCAGAACCTCAGAAGGAGAAGGCGACACATACTTCTCGAACTCTTCCAATGGTCCGAGTTTGAGCCTTGGCTTCTTTGGAGACTTATCTGCAGAAATCCCCGAAGTCTCGAGATCCCTTTTTTTCTCATTACTACTCAATAGCCCCCTTTATTCAGCTATCTGAGACAACAAACTAGCTGCCCTGTTCGTCCTAGAAGCACCCACTGCACATACAAAGAATGAAGTTAGCGTAAGAAGCAATGGATACATTGCTGATGAGAATATAACACAAGAAGAAATACCCTCTTGCAACGCATCCGATTCTACCACAGAAGTTATCATCATGACCTCATCGACATTTTCGGTCGTGATGGGAAGGACACTAGAGGTCCGAGACATTTCCTTTCTCGGACACCGAACTAAGGCAGAACCCTCATCCTCTTCCTCATCCGATGGATCTAAAGCCACAGGAACGAAAAGGCAACCTGTCTCCCCAATCACTTTCAGCTGTGATTGAGTCTTCTTAGGTCCTTGAACCAACCTTTTAAACCGACGCCCACGTCGAGCATCTTTCATCAGACCCGAGATTTCCTTATTTACCTCTTTCTCGGATATCTCATCTTGGGCAGCTCTCTCTTCTAATGCTCTATAGGCCTGCAATGCCTTAGCTGCACCACCTGGATCCTGGTCCATAGACAGGAGGGCTGCATACCAGTCCATCTCAACACCTTCTGGCTTATCAAAATGTGACAACTTTAAGAAGCTGCAATTTTGAAGAGTACGGCCGGATAGTTGATTCAACCAGTCATAAGTTTCTACAGGCCATTGCCAACCCATTTGATGATCTCCAGATACAAACCTACCCTCTCTAAGTTTAATCTTATCGTTCACCAACTCCCCAGCTATATCCAGCAGTTGGCGGGACGACTCCACTTCATGCCAGATCTCATTTTGGACATCTTCATTCCAATCAGGAACTTCATACTTGGTTCGATCAAAGGTTAGTTTTACCTTATCCCACTTACCGCAGTTCACAGGAAGCACAAAAAGTTTACCTAAAGTGGTGTCACGAGAGGTCAAGGTCACACTTTGTTTAACAACGGAAACCTTATACATGGTCCGCAACAAGGAGAGACTGGGGTGATAACCTTTATGAGCACACCAAGTTATTAAGGCCATAATGATTACTATCACATTGGCATGTAACTGACCTGGATGAACCTTATAATGCTGAAGAAAATCATCCAACAGTGGGGGAAAAGGGAAGGCTAACCCATGCTGCAGAAACCTCCCATATATGACCCCTCGGGTCGGAGTTACTAACTCAACTGCAGATTTGTCTTCTCTAAAGTACATGAGGTCAGCATCAGAAGGAATGGAAAAGGGACAACCTTCTGCGAAGATAGCAGCATCAGCGCGTGCTTTATCCTCCTTCAAAGACTTTCTACTACTACCTTCGCCATCCATGGACACTATACCTTTGGATGAATGCATTACCATGGGGCTATTCCCCTCTACCTGAGCCCTCCTGGCCATAGCCCTCAACCTCTTCTCTTCCTCAGAGGTTTTTTCTTCAAAAATACATGTTTTTTCCCACTCACTACCTCAGCTCTGCGGCGGTCATGAGAGTCCTCAGCCTGAGCTTCTACATACTCTCCCTCATCATGATGGGGGACGAAAATTGTTCTACTACTATTGCTCATGATTATAGAGAGTATGGGGGGAAATACACACACAAGAGATAAAAGGAAAAAACAGACACAAGCAAATGTGAAAAGAAAGAAGATGGCACTTACTGGTAATGGAAGCAAAAATTTGGGCCTTCAGAAATTGATGAAGTATTGATACGCCTTCTGAACTTGGAAAGAAAACAATTTCGAATAAGAGAAGACAATGGGAATGATTTGGGAAATTTAATCCAAACCCAGACAACATTGAAGATGAGCAATTACCTCGATTCTGTTTCCAAGGCAAGTAATTGGAGAGACGGGGGACAGACCGTCTCTGCTTGCCAATGAAGACACGCCACGTGTATCTACCATCTGGATTTCAAAAAAAGCTAATCTCAGCGTCCATATATCTGATGGAATACGAAAAGAGTTTGAAGCTAGATATTCAGATCGGTAAGCCCAAAAGGACAGTCCTATGAGGACACCCCGAGCTTAACACCCGAGTTATTCTCCCTCGAGTTATTGGTCTTCCCTCGAGAAGCAAGCCTCTCCTTCAACCTTCGAGATGGAGCACTCTATATTCTAAAGATCTACCTTGGGGCTACTGATAAATCCATTGTTCGTATTCGGACCTCGTTCATACTCGGACCAGGGCCCGAGAAGGGTCATGGGCTCGAGATACGCAGAGGATGGGTCCACGGGTCCATCTATCCTAATCCTTATAAGGAATGCGTATATTGTGAATGTTTTACAAGGATACGCGGAAGGTGGATCCGCAGGTCCATCAATCCTAATCCTTATAAGGAATGCGTATATTATGAATGTTCTACAAGGAATATACATCTTCTCAAAGATGGTAATTCAGCTATCCTATACATGGTAATACAACCATGTCCGAAATACACTTCTATTATACATGGTAATACAACCTCTATTCCCATAAGAGTTGTATTCCTACCATAAATACATATCTTGGTGATCTACGGATTGTAGCCATATAAATACCTTAAGAGGTTTGGTAGACCTCTCATTTAATCTCATACTTTATACTTTACGCCTTAAGCAAATATACTAACTTGAGCGACGGAGTGTCTATCCCCGGGACACCCGGGACCTTTGTCTTGCAGATCAGTTCGAGAGCCTGGTTCGTCGTCGAAGTGTTGGTGTCCGACATACATCACCTCTTATGTGCACTTTTGAGGGTCTTGTTTAGAAGTATCATATTCTGATGTAATAACACCTTTGATATGAACTTTGTGTTCGAGGTTTTTCCTCTATATGTGTGCCCTTTTGAGGGTCTTGTTTAGAAGTATCATATTTTGATGTAATAATACCTTTGATATGAACTTCAACTTTTGTTTTTGAGGTTTCTCCTCTTTATGCTGAGATGATTGATTTTCGAGCACGTCTGCCCTTTTGGTCTATAGACCTCATTCAAGCACTTTTTTGAAGTACTTTATCTCAAACCTATCTCTTTTATTCAAAACGATTGGTTTTTGAATATTAGATCCAAACAACTTATAAGTTGACCAATCATATACCTTATAAGGTATATAGTTTTGAATAGCAATCAATGTTATACTTAAGACAACAATCCTCTTTTTATAAAAAGAATTTAAGATTGCTGATTATAAGGATAGGTATAAAAATATCATGACTTCAATCTAAGTTTATAACTTTAAGAGTAGAAATAAAGTAAATAGTATGTTTGAGTTTGAGTACCCGTTTGTGCTAGAGCATATTTGTCTCGGACCTTGATGAGGCTTCTCGGACGTTTTTGATAGTCTCGAACCTTTGTGAGGCTCTTCATTGAGTTTTTATCTTCCGTGATACTTTCGTAAGTTAATCACATTCCATCTTCGTGGTGTAGATTCCCCCTTCATGGTTTCCAAGAGGTAGCTTCCCCTTGGATGGGATTCTAGGACTCGATATGGACCTTCCCAGTTCGGGGCTAGCTTCCCTTCCACTTCTTTCTTGTTTTTTTCATTTAACCTCATTACCAGGTCTCTTTTATTGAAAGTGGCCAAGCGGACTCTCCTATCATGATAGCGCTTGACTCTTTACTTTACCTTGGCCTCGTGGATTGTAGCATTTGCTCTCTTCTCCTCTAGGAGGTCAAGGTCTAGACGAAGGTTTTCTTCATTGGCCGTGCCATCTTCGTCAGCTGGTTGAGAAGTACGGGCCGAGGGAACCCCAATCTCCATGGGGATGACCTCTTCAGACCCATAGACTAAGCTATAAGGAGTCTCTCCTGATGCTGTGGTTGGCGTGGTTCTATGGGTCCAGATCACGCTTGGTACTTCTTTGATCCAGTTTCCTTTAGCTTCTTCAAGGCGCTTCTTGATACCGCTTACCAAGGTACGGTTTGTAATTTCTACTTGGCCATTAGCTTCTGGATGATATACCGAGGTGAGCTTTTGGTGTATGCCATACTTCGTACACCATGTCTTGAAGGGATCATTAGCAAATTGTGTTCCATTGTCGGTCACTATGTATCTCGGGATGCCATAGAGACACACGATATTCTTCCAGGAAAAGTTAATAACTGTCTTGCCAGTTATGTTGGTTAGGGCTTCAGCCTCTACCCATTTTGAGAAATAATCGATGGCCACAATGAGGTACTTGATGGTACCAGGGGCCGTAGGAAAAGGTCCGACGAGATCTATGCCCCATCGAACAAATGGCCAGGATTCTTGGATGGTAATCATATTTTCCTGTGGCACGTGGATCATCTTGGCAAATCTCTGGCACTGATGGCAAGAATTGATATATCTTTTGGCGTCTTGTAGCATCGTAGGCCAGAAATAACCCATTTGTAGGAGCTTTCGGGTGACGGTACGTGGGCCTTGGTGGCTACCGCAGACTCCTTCATGTGTTTCTTGTATTAAGTGTTCCGCGTCAGAAGGCCCGACACACTTAAGCAGGGGTTGGAGGTATCCTCTCTTGTATAGGATACTGTTGTGGATGACATATTTCGGAGCTTTAACTCGTACCTTCCGTGCCAGGTGCTTCTCCTCGGGAAGGGTACCTGTTTGAAGGTATTCAATGTAGGCGTTCATCCATGTGTAAGAGATGTCAACAGCCATGATGCTACTCTCTTCATAACTTCTCTTCGCCAGGGTTTCCATTAGCAATTCTTGAGAAGACCTTATGTTGAGGTCCGATGAGGCAAGTTTGCTAAGTGAATCAGCCTTGTGGTTGCTTTCTCGTGGGATATGATTCAGCTCATAATGTCGGAATTGATTTAGGAGAGGCCTTACTATCTCAAGGTATTTCTGGAGACTGTACTCTCGAGTTTCGTATTCGCCTTTAACCTGTTGAACCACGATTTGTGAGTCAATGAAGATTTCAAAGTCCTCGACCTCAAGGTCCTTTGCTAGCTTTAGCCCCGTAACGAGGGCTTAATATTCTGCTTCATTATTGGTGGCTCGAAAATCAAAATGGAGAACGTAAGGATGATCCCTTCCCTCGGGCTGGTGAGTAATACTCCAGCACCGCTTCCCCCGGGGTTGGAGGATCCATCCACATATAGTTGCCATTTTCCGGAGTCCGGAGTTGGGTTTGATTTGTCGATCTCCACTGGTTCAACACACTCCATTATAAAATCGGATAAGGCTTGGCCCTTGATGGCTGTCCGAGTTTTATATTGTATGTCATGTTCTCCCAACTCGATGGCCCACTTCATCATCCGCCCCGAAGCGTCGGGCTTTTAGAGGATTTGCCTGATCGGATAGTTGGTTAGGAGAACTATTGTATGTGCTTGGAAGTATGGTCTCAACCGTTGAGAAGCATGAACGAGGGCTAATATCAAGCGCTCGAGAGGGGTATATCTGGTCTCGGGCCCTTGTAAGGCCCTACTTACATAGTATATGGGATGTTGCGATCCCTCATTTCTTGACCAATACAGCACTGATGGCTAGCTGAGATGCAGATATATATAAGTAAAGAGTCTCTCCTTTATCTGGTTTTGACAATGTCGGAAGTTGCCGAAGATGGTTTTTAAGTTCTTGGAAAGCTTCTCCGCATTCATGAGACCACTCAAATTGGTTTGCCTTCTTAAGAATATTAAAAAAGGGTAGATGTTTTTCTGCTCCTTAGGATAGGAAACGGCTAAGGGCTTCAAGGGACCCTGTTAGCTTCTGCACATCCCTGACGGTTTTTGGGGGTTGCATGTTTTGCAAAGCCTCTATCTTCTCGGGGTTTACTTCGATTCCTCGATTGGATACCATATACCCCAGGAATTTCCCGCTCCCACGGCTATGGTACATTTAGCGGGATTTAGCTTCAAGTTGGAGGCCCGTAATGTGTCGAAAATTTCCTTTAAATCTTCAAAGAAGGCACCGTAGCTGCGGCTCTTTACTACCATGTCGTCCACATAAATCTCGAGGTTGTGCCCTATTTGAGATTTGAATAATTTGTCTACCAGTCCCTGGTAAGTAGCTCCGTCATTTTTTAATCCGAAAGGCATCATCTTGTAGCAGAAAGTTCCTCGATCGGTTATAAAAGAGGTATTTTCTTTGTCTTGCTCTGCCATAGGGATCTGATGATATCCTTTAAAGGCATCAAAGAAGGCTAGTACTTGGTATCCTGCAATCGCTTCCACTAATCGGTCTATCGAGGGTAAGGGATAACTATCTTTAGGACAACAATCGTTCAAGTTGGTGAAGTCGATGCACATTCTCCTCTTTCCATCTGGTTTCTTGACCATCACTGGGTTAGCTATCCATTCTTGGTACTGCACTTCTTCGATTATACAGGCTTTAAGTAAATTATCTATCTCCTCTCCAATGGCTTCAACTCGATTTAGTGCAAAGATGCGCCAAACGAGGGATTGATATTCAGGTAATATTCCGCCAAACGAGGGGATACTCCTACCAAGTCGTTGGTGTCCCAGGAAAAAACGTCTATATACTGGTTGAGAAGATCTCGTAGTTTAGCTTTTATCTCGGGGGGTAGGAGAGTTCCAACCTCAACGGTTCCTGATTCTCCGAGTTGCATCGGCTCGGACTCGGAGTACTTGGCTGGTTCAAGATTCTCCTTTTCTGATTCTCGGATAGCTTGAATTGTGCATATTCGAGCTAATTGTTGATCACCTCGGATTGTGGCAATCCCTTTGGTAGGAAATTTCATCACCAAATGGTAGGGGGACCAGATAGCCTGTGTCTCTGGATCACGCTCGGTAGTTCTTTAATCCAATTTCCTTTAGCTCCTTCTAAGCGCTTCTATGCCACTCACCAAGGTTCGATTTGTAACTTCCACTTAGCCATTAGCTTCTGGATGATATACCGAGGTGAGCTTCTGATGTATTCTGTAATCCTCACACCATTTCTTGAAGGGGTTGTTGGCGAACTGTGCTCCATTATCTGTCACTATGTATCTCGGGATGCCATAGCGACATACAATGTTCTTCCAGCATAAGTTGATAACCGTCTTGTCAGTTATGTTGGTCAATGCTTCAGCTTCCACCCACTTTGAGAAATAATCAATGGCCACAATAAGGTATTTGAAATTACCAGGGGCTGCGGGAAAAGGTCCAACAAGATCTACACCCAATCGGACGAATGGCCAGGATTATTAGATGGTAATCATATTTTCTTGAGGCACATGGATCATCTTGGCAAATCTCTGACACTGGTGACAAGAATCAATATATTTTTGGAGTCTTCCAACATCATAGGCCAGTAATGACCCATTTGTAGGAGTTTACGGGTAACAGTGCGTGGGCCTTGGTGACTACCACAAACTCCTTCATGTGCTTCTTGTACTAAGTGTTCGGCATCGGAACGCCCAACACATTTGAGTAAGGGCTGGAGGTATCCCTTCTTATATAGGGTACCTTCATGAATGACATATTTTGGAGTTTTAACTCGGACCTTCCGTTCCAGATGCTTGTCCTCGGGGACGGTTCCCGTTTGAAGGTACTTAATATAGGGGTTCATCAATGTGTCTAAGATGTCAACAGCCATGATGCTGCTTTCTTCATAAGTTATCTTTGCTAGGGTTTCCATTAGAAATTCTTGAGAAGATCTAATGTTGAGGTCCGAGGAGGCAAGTTTGCTCAATGCATCTTCTTTATGGTTTCCTTCTCGGGGGATATGATTCAGCTCATAGTGTCGGAAATGACTTAGGAGAGGCTTTACTATCTCGAGGTACTTTTGGAGACTATACTCTCGGGTCTCGTATTCGCCTTTGACCTGCTGCACCACGATCTGTGAGTCACTAAAGATTTCAAGGTCTCTGACATCGAGGTCCTTCGCCAGCTTTAATCCTGTGATGATGGCTTCATATTCCACTTCATTATTAGTGGCTCGAAAATCAAAATGGAGAACGTAGGGATGGTCCTTTTCCTCGGGGCTGGTGAGTAAGACTCCAACACCACTTCCACCGAGTTGGAGGATCCATCTACATATAATCGCCATTTTCCTGTGTTTGGAACTAGGTCTTGTTGGTTTATCTCCACTGGTTCAACGGGCTCCATTATGAAATCCGATAAAGCCTGGCCCTTGATGGCTGTCCGAGACTTATACTGTATGTCATATTCCCCTAACTCGATGGCCCACTTCATCATTCGTCCCGAAGCGTCCGGTTTCTAGAGGATTTGCCTAATCGGGTAGTTGGTTAGGAGGACTATTGTATGTGCTTGGAAGTATGGTCGCAACTGTCGAGAGACATGTACGAGGGCCAATATTAAGCGCTCGAGAGGCGTATATCTGGTCTCGGGCCCCTGTAAAGCTCGGCTTACATAATATATCGGGTGTTGTGATCCTTACTTTTCCTTGACCAACACAGCACTAATGGCTAGCTGAGATGCAGATATATAAGTAGAGAGTCTCCCCTTTATCTGGTTTTGACAGTGTCGGAAGCTGTCAGAGGTGGTCTTTAAGTGCTTGGAAGGCTTCCCCGCATTCATGTGACCACTCAAATTGGTTTGCCTTCTTAAGGATATTGAAGAAGTGCAGGTGTTTCTCCGCTCCTTTGGAGAGGAATCGACTAAGGGCTGCAAGGGATCCTGTCAGCTTTTGTACATCTTTGACGGTCTTCGGAGGTTGCATATTTTGCAAAGCCTCTATCTTCTCGGGGTTTACCTCAATTCCCCGATTGGACACCATATATCCTAGGAATTTGCCTGCTCCAACACCAATAGTACATTTGGCAAGGTTCAGCTTTAGGTTGGATGCTCGTAATGTGTCGAAAGTTTCCTTTAAATCTTCAAAGAAGGTGTCGTAGCTACGGCTCTTCACTACCATATCATCCACATAAATCTCGAGGTTGCGTCCTATCAGAGATTTGAATAATTTGTCTACCAGTCGCTGGTAAGTGGCTCCGGCATTTTTCAATCCGAAAGGCATCATCTTGTAGCAGAAAGTTCCTCTGTCGTTTATAAAGGAGGTTTTCTCCTTATCTTTCTCTACCATAGGGATCTCATGATATCCCTTATAGGCATCAAAAAAGGCTAGTACTCGGTATCCATCGATCGCTTCAACTAATCGGTCGATCGAGGGTAAAGAATAGCTATCTTTAGGAGAACAATCATTCAGGTTGGTGAAGTCGATGCACATTCTCCACTTCCCGTCTGGCTTTTTGACCATTACTGGGTTAGCTATCCATTTGGGGTGCTGCACTTCTTCGATTATGCGGGCTTTGAGTAGCTTATCCACTTCTTCTCCAATGGCTTCAACTCGATCTAATGCAAAGATGCGTCGTTTCTGTTTAATGGGTTTTTGTGAGGGATTGATATTCAGGTAATGTTCCGCCAAGCGAGGGGCACTACTACAAAGGGGTAGATGCAAGACACATATTTAAGGCGTTTGAGCCTGTCGCGTTTTTTCCGCCTTGATTGACAGTAGTGAGTTCGCTACCTCCTCAAGCTAGGAAAAAAAAAATTAAATTCAAGACGGAAAGTAGTAGTCAAAGGCGGAAATGAGTTTTGACGTAAAAAAATATATGACCAAGGCGGAAAAGAAGTATTCGTCTTAAACTGAATGGGTTGTTATGATCTCGTAACCTTGGTAGTAAGATAAACGTGTACATAGCGACTTCATAGGTTAGCTCGTTAGTATGTACTTTGTGCGTTGCGAACTCGTGAGCTTGGCTAAACCCTAATTTATGCAGGCGAGAATATAGAACGTGTCGTAACTGGGATGCTAGGGTGTGGTGATTGACGTTAAGGTGTCGCTTCTTTGCACGTCAAATATGACCTTTTAAAATATACAGTGCATGTGTGGGTGATTGAGTTGTTACGACTTCGCTAGTTTTTCTAGTTGGTTAACTGAGATGTAGCGAGTTCGCAAGAGGCTCTGTATGGGTCACAGATAAAATCTAAATTGGCCGTTCTAACACCAAAAAAAAAACTTAAAAGGGTTTAAACAGGTGGGTATTGAAGGATGATCAGTTCAAGTTTACTCGGAGGTCTCATTGTTCCTGTGTTGGTGTAGGTAAGGTTTAACTTGCATAATGTATTGGCTAGTCTTATTATTTTGGTTGATTTTATGCATAATATTTGCTAGCATTTTGGTTGATTTTGGTTTTTTCTGTTAATGCAGTGTATAGTTTATGTGTTGATCATCTCAAGTCAGCGGGTTAGTAGTATTGTGTAGTTGTTTGTCAGATTTGTGAATTATGGACAGCGAAAGAATAATGAACGAGAATGCTCGATTATCGAATGAGTATTTAGATTTGGTGGAAAATTTCTTAGATTTTTGTCTTGCGATATTCTAGGCAGAATAGCATATGAGGGGTTAGATGTCCATACAACAAGTGTAGAAACAATGCCATATTTGAAGATATTGTTGTAGTGCGTGAACATTTAATTTGTAAAGGATTTGACAAATCCTACACTGAATGGGTTTGGCATGGGGAAGGCCATTATGGAAGTGACCAGGTTGAGATGGAGGAGGGAAGCGCCGAGGAAATTCTGTAGTACAATGAACAACTTTCAGACATGTGTGACGATGTTGTTATGGAGTTTGTTGGGAAGAAAAGTATGTTGGAGGCAATGTATGACGATAAACAGACAAGCTTATATGTTGGGGCTAGGCATTCTAGACTGGGCGCAACATTGTTGTTAATGAACCTAAAGGCAAGGCATGGTATTTCTGATAAAGGAATGACGGAATTGCTAGAGTTGGTTAAGGAGTTACTTCCTGAGGACAACTTATGTCCTGACAGGGTGTATGCTGCGCGGAAGATATTGTGTCCTATGGGCATGGAGTTTACTAAGATTCAAGCATGCGCGAATGATTGTATGTTGTACAGGGGGGTGTTGATTCTCTGAGGAATGATTGCAAGGTATGCGGTGAGTCTAGATGGAAAAAGAAGGAGGGAAAGGTCGAGGTATGTGGAGAAACAGTGACAACATCGACAAAGTAAAGTCCTTCTAAGGTGATGTGATACATGCCCTTGAAACCGAGATTGACACGTTTGTATGCCAATCCAGTTGATGCAAAATTGTTAACATGGCATGCCGATAGGGTTCGAGAAGAAGATGATGATATTATATCTCACGCTTCTGATGGTGATCAGTGGAAGAAGATGGATGCTATGTACCCAGAATTCACTAACGAACCTTGACACGTGCGCTTAGGACTATCTACTGACGGAACGAACCCTTTCGACAACATGTCCAGCACGCACAGTTCATGGCCAGTGATGCTTGTTATTTATAATCTACCTTCATGGTTGATGATGAAACGAAAGTATGTGCTTTTGAACACTATGATCCCAGGGCCTAGGCAACCTGGTAATGACATTGATGTATATCTAGCGCCTCTTGTTGAGGAGTTGGAATCCTTATTTAAGCATGGGATTCATATTCCTGACGGAAGCTGAGGGGACGATAAATTCAAACTTAAAGCCATGTTGATGTGGAGCATCAATGATTTCCCTACGCTGGGTAACCTTGGAGGGTGTTCTGTGAAAGGTCATTTTGCATGTCCAGTATGTGAGAGCAATACCAGCCATTGTCAATTAAAGCACAGTGGTAAGCCTGTGTATCTAGGTTATAGACGATTTCTACCTAGCAGTCATCCGTGGAGGAGTGCTAAGAAGTGGTTAAACGGTCAGGAAGAGCATGGTGTTGCCCCCGTCCCATTATCAGGTTCTGAAATATTTGAAAAAGTATCGGGCATGGAGAACGTGCTGGGAAAGGGAAAAAAGAAAAGCACTCAAACTACGATTTGGAAGAAATGTTCGATATTTTTCAAACTCGGTTATTGGGAGCACTTGGATATGCGCCACTGTTAGATGTCATGCATATAGAGAAGAATGTATGTGAAGCTTTGGTTGGGACGCTCTTGAATACACCGGGGAAAAGTAAGGATGGATTTAAAACTAGAAAGGATTTAGTCAATCTTGGCATACGGATGTCACTTGCTCCCGTGCAAGAAGAAGTAGGTACGACGTACTTACCACCTGCTTGTTATTCCTTGCCATCTGAGGAGAAGGAGAGTTTCTGTAGGATTTCGAAATCAGTGAAGGTGCCTTCTAAATATGGTTCAAACATTAGTAGTTGTGTATCCACTACCGAGCTGAAATTGGTGGGAATGAAGTCGCACGATTGTCATAATCTGATGCAGGATTTGAATGTCATAGCTCTGAGAGGTTGCTTGCCTTCACACGTTGGAGACACGGTTGCCAGGCTTTGTAATTTTTTTAAACAGATACGCCGAAAGAAAGTGAGTCGGTGAAAGTTGGATGAATTGCAGGATATGGTAGTTGAAGTATTGTGCAGGCTAGAGATGTATTTTCCCCCTTCCTTTTTTGACATGATGATTCATTTGATAGTTCATTTGGTGCGGGAGGTGAAGCTGTGCGGACCAGTATACTTGAGATGGATGTATCCATTCGAGCGGTACATGAGCATTTTCAAGCATTTTGTTAAGAATCGTTATCGACCAGATGCCAGTATAGTGCAGCGATATGTCACGGAAGAGGTAATAGAATTTTGTACCAACTATTTACAGGATGTACCTACTATAGGATTGCCGGTCTCTAGACACGATGGTAGATTGGATGGTGTCGGACTACACCATAAGTCTAAATTTAGCCCTTCTTCCAATGAAATATCTATAGCCCATCTCTACATCCTGCGCAACCATCATGAAGTGAGTCCTTATGTTGATGTTCACCTTAATGAGATTAGGTCAACACACCCGAGCTGGTTGGAACCTAGGATTCTAGAAGCTCATTGCAGAGACTTTACTAGTTGGCTCAAAATACATGTGCAGAATTGCGGCAGAATGGCGGTGAACACCCCGATGTTGTAATGGGTTGCCAAGAGACCACTCGGTACAGTTGCGTCGTTTAGCGGGTATGACATCAATGGATACATGTTTGGTACTAAGTGGAGTGATGATAGATCTGCAACCCAAAATAGTGGCGTATCAGTACCTGGAGAGGGTGATAATGTTTTTTTTGGTTCCATTACTGATATATGGGAAATGGACTTTGTTCATGTCCAAATCGCATTGTTTAAATGTGAATGGGTAGATCAAGCTGAAGGGATGCGCATAGAGGATTTAGGCATGACTCTAATTAATTGAGGAATTCTTGGGTCTAGGGAAGATCCATTCATCATGGCGGCTCAAGCTCATCAGGTATTTTGTGGAAGATCCAATTGATGCTCGCTGGGAGATCGTTGTTGATGGCAAGAAAACATTCATCTATGGTGACGGCTTGTTCGACGATGACTGCACTGTTTCTAAAGACACCATTCCGCCCTCGGTGTGCGAAACTTTGGAGGAGGATGATGCCATTATTTGTGCGTCGGTGTGTAGAATGGATCATGAGGAAGGCATGTGGATTAATCATGCGGGGAAAACTACAAAGAGGAAGGGGTGGCAACCAAAGAAGAAGAAGACTAAAAAGAGTAAAAAACATAAGTAGCTACTTGACAAACATTTTTTGTTGTAATTCCTTTTAATTATAATTATGGTTAAATTATTATGGTTAATTCATAAATTTGTTATACTAATTCTTGTAATTCCTAAAAAAATGCACCATGCTGCAGCAGTAGCGAAAACGTAACAAACCCCGCTCAATACTAATGTAGGTTAACTTGCTCCGTAGCGAGATCGTAACACCAGCGTATTAGTTGCGATATCGCTAAAAAAGGCTTAAAATCGCACCTGAACTTCTATCTCTTAATTCTGAGAGGTTACGAGCTCGCTTACTGTCTCTTTTGTCGATCCTGATAAGTTACGATTTCGCTTGTTGTCTCGTTTATTGAGTAAATTTGATAAGCTTGACAGAATTGACATTACTAGTAGATCGCCACGTACCAAAAATTTTAAAATTAACTCTTTTTTAAAGTGGTGTTTTATAATTGAACCAAACAAGAAGTAATCGTTAGTAGTTGAAGTAGAAATATTCAAATAGAACTATTAAAATAAAAATATTGAAATATAATCAATACTAATTTGTTTGAGAAACTTAGGAATACAAATAGAAATTGAAATTGTTTGGAATAGAGTACAACTACTAGCCAACAAGAACGACTGCAAATCTAATCATCTTTGGTAGGAGGTGGTGTCTGTGTTATTGCTGGTGTATCCCCCTTCGCTTTTTTCTAGGCATTAGCCCTTTCGATTTCTCTTATCACCTTCTCCGTTAACCAGTTTTCGTGATTGATTTTGGCCACTCGATCCCTGAAAAGGTCGACCGTGTCTTCTACACCCTTGTACTATGCCTCTGAGGGTACACCTGTTCATGTAAGTCAAACAAAAATTGGTGAGTATAGCAAATAAATTGTATAAAACAGAAATTAAACTTTAGGGGTTTAGTGTGGCTAACCTTCGACATTCTCTCTGACTTCCTCAGGATTAAACTGTAGGGGTTTCTTAGGTCCATCCGCTACTTTCTGCCACACGCCATCAACCAACTCAAACTTACCTTTCCTCTCAAAATATTGCATTGTGTAGAAGCAACACTCCTCGGCATTCGCAGATAATTTTAACTTGGAATTTTCGGAGGTAAGAAACATGGTAATGAAATTACCGTATGGAAGCTTCTTGACTGCCCTATTATTCTCAACCACACTTTGTCTCATTTGCTCAAAAATGACATAGCCCGGGTTCAACTCTATCTTCTCCGTGACGCAGTAAAATATGCACATAGTCGTATAGTTCATCTCGGTGATCCAGCCACCCTTAGGCACGACACTCCTAGCGACCATCTCATAAACATTCCTCTCCTCAACACTCAGTTGATCAATCTTATAAGACCTAAGCACCCCTAAATCTTTGGCATCTCTATCAAAATACTTCTTAGCAAACTTTTCTACATGCTCTCGATCCAAAACCCCATGCTCAGGCCAATGTTCTCTAATGTAAAAACCCGGAGGGGGCTGGTTGCTAAAGTCATCTTCAAGAGCATATGACACGTTCAATGCCTTGTTAAAAAATTCCTCCCCAATCTCATACTCCTTCTTGTTAACCCTAGTGAACCACCTACCCATCTCCTTTTCTTCCTCAATTAGCTGGTGAAAATTAGCATAGAATTGGCACGTCTCATCCTTATGTGCCGGATAGTTCAAACCTAACAACTCACCCAACTCGTGGAATTGAAATATCTTTAACACATTCTCCAAACCTAGTTCTTTAATCTGATTAAAATAAAAAACATAACAATCTAGTAATTCACAATGTTCCATGTAAGTAGAATAGGCCTCGGACGCATCCAAACATACAAATTTAGCCTTGTCGTATTTGGTTGAAGTTGAACTTGTCCCCGCCGTCGCCCGTGGATGAGATCCCGAAGCCTGAGCTTCATCACGTCGGCCCCCCTGCACATCCCGAAGCTTGAGCTTCATCATGTGAGATTTTGTTTGGTTTTTTTGCTAAGCTCTGAGAAGTTTGATCGTGGTTTGAAATAAGAAGATCCCCAAATTTTATATTTATAGGTTTGCCTGTTGCGATACCGTAAGTTTCACACCAGCTTATATTCAAGTTGGTTGCGATATCGTAAGTTTCCATGCACACAAGTAAACGACGCCGTTTAAAATGCTGCTAGGGTTTAATTCTCAGCAGTAATACTAGCGAGTTTGCAACTAATTTAATTCATATTAATTCTCAGCAGTACCACTAGCGATCTCGCTACTATCTAAGTCACTAGTTTTGTTAGTTCTATTTGATGATTTAGGCTGTAGCGAGATCGTAAGCAGGCACGCCAACATTAGTCCCACATCGCCTAATTGCAAGAAGAATGTTAAGTTTATATACAGTTACATTTTACAAGAGTTCGATAAGTCACCGACCCGCGCAAACTGAACATGAAATACCAAGGCTAAGGCCCAATACTTACACTATCAGTACTACTACAGCCCAATATAGACCCGAACCCAAAAACCCTTTCTTCATGGGTTCTTATCATGTAGCTAACTCGCTAGCAGCCACGTCAAAGTTTAGTTTTTGAATTGTGTCATGCTTTGATGTTACGATCTCATCAGGGTAAAGCAAACCCGTTGCGAGTTCGCTAGAGAATCGCCAGCTAGGCTCTGTTGAACCAATACGACATGTAACGAGCTCATAAGTACCATGTACACCCGTTGCGAGTTCGCTAGAGAATCGCCATCAAGGCTCTGTTGAACCAATACGACATGTAGCGAGCTCGTAAGTACCACGTAAATAGGAGCGAGTAAGTAGCGAGATCGCTGGGTGTTCTACTACTACTCAATCAACCTGAAACGTGTCAGTTACGAAATCGCAAGTAGCACGCCCTATACCAAAAGTATATGATTTTTCTGAAATGAAGTAACAACAACTCTTACAAAATTGAACAATTTACATCTAAAATGTGTAAAATTCAATGACCATACTCTTGTTACCAAAACAGAAACTTTAATTACATTTAGATAAGTGTTCATAATCCAAAAACTAGTTAATATTCAAAATAGTAAATGTTTAAAACAAACTAAACTATGAAATCACAAGTCGGCGACTAAAATATCATGCAAGTCATCTTGACACATCTTGTCGCCATTTTCGGCATTCTCCTCCGAACTGCCTTCATTGTTCTGCTTGTCTTGCTCGTCCTTTTCTGCTGGTTGAGCTTCAGTCTCGATGCAGGTGTTATCTTCTTTGCCATGTCCCGGTTCAATATCCTCGTCGAGTTCTGCGATCATCCTTTCTTTCCTTCTCATCTCATATCTCGTATGCTCATCTTCTCCATCAGAGTCGGTATCCTGATCCCCATCTCCATCGTCACTTTCTGCATCTGCATCCCTTACATTAGCAGCAACCAGCTTCCCATCAGATGGCTCCTTCTCGCTCGCTTTCGGCAATTCTTGTCTAGGACCCGCAGAGTCTTTTTTCTTGGGAAATGTGGTGCGGAAATCAGGTATCTCCTCCTCATCGCTCATATCGCACTCCACTACCCCGCTGGATATCAGTTCGGCGAGTCGTTCGTTGTTAGCATGTGCTCTTTGCTCGGCCATTTCAATCTCATTCAATAACTGGCCCATAGACACAACAAGCCTACCACGGGAATCAAAAACAGCATCTACCAAAACAAATGGTAGTTGATAAGAACCAGTTACTATAGAATACAAAAACGTCAACCTATTAAAGTTAAAAAATACTAGAATCATACCTGATACTCCCATCCTACCCCGTGCCCTTCGAGCTGCCTCTTCAGCTTCTTTCTTTTTCGCGTACTTCCCATCGGCCTTCAACTCCAACCTCTTGTTCTTGAGCCACTCCTTGTCGTACTTGCCGAGCGGCATCAGACAGTCTCTTGGAAAAATACCCGCTTTCCTGATCAAGGCTACAATCAAATTGCCGTACGGAAGAGCAGCGTTCTTGTGCCTGGCCATCTTCATCATTTGTGTCAGAATCGTGAAGCCGGGGTTGATTAGAAGCTTCTCCATGATGTAGTAGAACACCATGAGGCTGCACACTGTAGGCTCACATGCATGCCCTAAGGACGGCACCACATTCCCGCAGATTAGCTCAAAAAATAATCTCTGCTCCTCGGTAAGCCTGTGTATCGGGTAATTCCTAGCAGTACCCGGCCTATCAGAAGTTCTGCCAAACCACTTCTTACCCATCTCACCCGTCTTCAAAGGTTGCTTTAGGCTAACAGAAGGAAACCGTTGTTCATAATGAATCTCGTAAGGACCATCCTTTTTGGTAGACCTAAGGTCGCTACTAGACTTATAAGGACATTTTAAAACGGAGTTAATGCTAAACTTATCGACCTTAAACTTAACACCCCGCACAATGGTAGTTATATCCTCCACCTCTTCCTCTAACCCTAGGTTAGCATAAAATTGGAGAACCTCCTCATGGTAAACAGTCTCAGGAAATTGCAGCAAATGCTCTAGATGTCGTGACCTAAAATGATCTAGCACATAATCTAGTTGTAGGCTAGGCACAACAGAGCTATCAAACACATTGTTATTGATAATTTTCCTAGACGAACAACGCTCATACCTAGCTCTGGCTGCGTCGTTGAAAAACTCTGGAGTGTCAGCCTCCTCACTAGCATTGTTGGGGCCTTCACCACCATCAACTCCGACAACAGCGGCGACGAGCTCAGCAGCAACTTCTGGGGCAACAGGCGGCTCCTCTTCCACATGAATCTCTTCCTTCTCAGTCCGCCAGCATTTGTTACCCGCCGCCACCCGTCCCCGTCCCTGACCTGACGCTCTACCGCCCCGTCCCCGCACTAATACCCTAGTTTTAGGCGGCATTTATGTCGGATAGGATGCAGGTTCGTCGAGAGTTGCAGGTTCGCCGGTTTATATGAGAGGTAGGATTTTCAATTTGGGGCTAATTAATTATAGCCCGATCTTTTTTAAAATTTTTTTATAATTTACATACTAGCGATATCGCTACTTGACACGATAGTAACTAGCTACAATATCTAGCGATTTCGTTACTATTACGCTAATGTATAAGTTTGTATCTAGCGATGTCGTTACTATCACGCTAATGCATAAGTTTGTACTTGCGAGACATGAAAAGTCACGCTAATACTAGCGTGCCACTAGCGAACTCGCCAGAATATAATGTCTATGTATATGAAAAGTCAGACAAATTGGTAGCGAGCTGGTAAGAAGCCATGCCAACATTTGTCCCACATCGGCTGATTAGAAGGAGAATGCTCAGTTTATGTACAGTTACATTTGTTGATAGTTCGGTAAGTGGTCAACCCGCGCAAACTGAACATGAAATACCAAGTCTGAGGCCCAATACAACAAGGCTAAGGCCCAATACTTACAGTATCATAATACTACGACCCAATATAGACCCAAACCTAAAAACCCTTTTTTTATATGAACTATTAAGTAGCGACATCGCAAGGGTCATGGGTTTGTGGGTTTAGGGTTTTTCTATGTGAACGTGTTGACTAGCGAGATTGCTAGAACACAAGCTTGTTATAACATAACTTGAAAAAAAATCACTTTAAATTTTTTTATGACACCTTTCATATTCTAAAATATATACATTTTAAAAGGAGATAGTATGATACTGAATTTGGAAAATTTCGATCATGATATTAAGTCAAGTAGTGTACATCTTTGTACATCAGCATGCAATGTACATAAGCGATTAAAAATAACTCAATGCAAAACAGTTTAAATTTTTTTAAACACTAACATATTCTAAAATATGTAAATGTTATAAGGAGACAGTATAATGCTCAATTAGGAAAATATCGATCATAATATTATGTGAAGCAGAGTACATCTTAGTACATCAGCATGCAAATGTAATGTTATGAAGCGATACTCGGTAGTATGATGAGTGATAACAATTGGTGAGTGTACGTGTGCAAGATATCTTTTTTAATTCATGAATTGTACTTGTATTCACATACATGAGTTGTAAAACTATGTTTCTCTAATCAAATGCACGTGAGCTGCGCATATATGTAGTTCATGTGTGAAGCTCTACTATGCTTTGGTCTTTAAAGGTAATCGGCGGACATTGTTTACTAGCATACACATGATTTGTAGAGTTTCTAAATGTCTTACAATTATAGACTTAGATTCTAAAAATCTTTTAAAATTGTGTAAGTGCAGATTAAGTCAACCAATCCCTATCCTGTTATAAATCAGCATATAACGGAACAAATGGATTATTGTTATAATAGAATAATTTGTGTTTTATTCCATAACTTCATTTTTTTTATTTCGTGATCCAAGCATGTATGAGTGCATTGTAAAAAAAAGTCACATTCTCTTATGTTGTATGGTGCGAGCATATGTTGCGAGTTCGCAACAACCTAGTCACATACTTTTTTCCAGCGTTTCACTTACGAGCTCGCTAGAAGGATAAAGTAGACCCTAACAGGCAAGCACATATGCATGTTACGCTCTCGTGACAACCCTCGTCAGTGCTAACGAGAGAGTTCCGAAATCGCAACAATTAAAGCTAGAATAAAGTAACCACGTTATAGAACAGAAATACACAACACTTTTGACATCTCATCTATCACTTCTTTCGGGTTTCATCTCCAAAAATCAAACTTTTACACATCTTCTCAAATCTCCTCAATTTTTTTCACATCAAATCTCCATAACCCATCCCATACATGTTTGACACATCAATTGTGGCAAATAAAAGTGGAACTAGCCACTAATTTCGTGCAAAAGATTGGAGTTTTGCAATAAATTCTCAACCACGTTTTTTCCTATAGTTTTTGCAACTAATGTCAATATTTATTTTTTCTTGTTCAATTTGGTAACATCCTTTGTTGTGGGTAGGAGAGGGACAAAGAAGGTAGACCATCCCCAGCAAAAATTATCAATTCTCCTGACACAACTTTGTCGTATACAAAGGTATGATTTTTTTCATTCTTATTTGCTAAAAAATTGATTTTGTTCTACATAATACATCCATTTATCATGTTATTAATAATTATAATGTCAGAAGCATGTCCTAAATGATCTCGCTTAGCCCTAAATTTTAGGATTATGTTTCATAATGTTATTACTTAAAAGTACAACTTTGACTTATTAGCATTGCATTAGCCATTAACTAACTTCACTACACAAATGAAAGCTTAATGGATAGCCCTACAAGTTCCGGTAACTCAAGTGGGGGGGGGGGGGGGGGGGAATGTTGTTGGCGGTTCAAGTGAGGTTAAAAGAAAACGAGAAGTGAGTCGCGCATCGAAAGAAGCTCAACTTCTCACACATTGTCTTGAATTAGAGATTAGGATGGATAACAAAATGCTAACACATGTCAAGTTTAATGATATTTGTGTTGCTATTTCACCCGACGATGATGTCGCGCGATGGTCGAGTTGGTGTGCTAAGACGGGTAGGATACGTGTGCCATTAGACACAAAGGATTGGAGGTTACTAAGCATCGACATCAAAAAGGATATATGGAAGGAATGCAAGGTTAGTTTTGCACTTGTTATTTTTAATTTCAATAGACAATTTTACATGGTGACTATTTTTATGATCACAATTGTAGCGCCTCTTTATTATTGAGGCAAAATATTATGATCAAGTGAAGAAGAAGGCTCTTCAAATCGCATCAAAGGCTCATCTAGAACACAAATATACCCTTGCCAAGGATTATATCAAACCAAAGGGCAAGAGGTTTGGGCAAGATCCAAGTACGCGTTACAATCACATTGTACCCCTTACTTGGGAGGCATTCAAGAAGCGATGGTTAGAAAATGACGCAAAGGTTAGTTTACTACATCTCGCAATAATAGTTTCATGCGAATTTGTCAAATATT
Source organism: Sherardia arvensis (assembly GCA_948330725.1). NCBI lineage: Eukaryota > Viridiplantae > Streptophyta > Magnoliopsida > Gentianales > Rubiaceae > Sherardia > Sherardia arvensis. The sequence goes on from OX415235.1 coordinate 33,017,841, forward strand.
ATTGTTTCCGTTAGTGCTTTATTCTTAAAATAACATAGAATTTTTAAAAGGGTTTGGGGGATAGGAAGCGCAAAACCACTGTTGATAATGTTATGCCTTACACCGGGGGTGGGGGGGGGGGGGGGGGGGGTGGGTACTTGGGTGTGGGGAAGAAGACCTCAAAAAAAAAACCGAGGTGAAAGAGCTTGAGGATGGGGGCATGGACGCTGAAGAGGCGAACAAACTATTCATTGCCGAAGACCCTACAACATATAATAGACAACAATTATTCGTCTTTGGTAGAATTAAAAAAGACGGGACTTTCTCAAGTGATGAGGCAAAAAGGGTGGCTAATCGAGTGGTACGCTTTACCTACTACGCCATACCATATTCCATTTTAGTATCTACAATCACACCATCAAACACAACAATTGATGATGATAATAACTTTTAATTTACAATAAACCTTTTTTAGGACGAGGTCGAGCGTGAAGTTGAAGAAGGCTTGTTCATCCAAGTCGGTAAACACGATGTGCTACGTAGGGTACTTGGGAAGGCCGAGCATCCAGGAAGAGCTAAGAGAATTGGTGGTTATGTTACTCAAATAGAGGCGTTTGGTATCAAACGTAGTAGTAAAGACCCTAAACCATCCATACTCCAAATAGCATTGAGCCAAGCCAAAAAATCCGACCAAGAGGTCAAGAAATTGAAAATAATGTTGGCCAATGTGTGTTCTTTTATAAAGTTTCCTCTTCCATCCTATTTTTGTGACACCGATCCAATCAATGGACCCTCGTCTAGAGAATCACATCCTTCCCCACCACAACATGAGGTTGACCAACCTATTTTTGACCAACCTATTGTTGAACCCAACAAGGAAATATGCACACCTTTGGCCCCTATCAAAGAGAAAGTTCACATACAACCATCCGATCCCAAACCAAAGGTACGTTTAATTACTTGCACCTCAATCAAATGAATAATTCTACACAACTCATTATTATTGATATTTTATAAAAATACTCTTCCTACATATGTCTAATTCGACCTAATTAAACATGCCTTATTTGTATATCAGAATTCCCCTTCTTGCAAGTTGTACGTTGAATGTGGGACGAATTCTCAACCTCGCCTGTTGACAATAAAATTCCTAACAGTGCAATCTTCAGGGATTAGAGAGTTCTGAGAATCTATCTTATCACAAATGGAACCCTCCCCTGTCCAGTTAGAATTCCAGAAGCTGCAAGCCCCATTGCCTATAATAACCCTGGTATTTCTCTCAGCAAAAATATTGACTCTACATATACGCTTCCATGTCTGAGAGTTTTTAGAAGATGATGGTAGAGAGGCTAAGAAAATTGTCCAAGGAGCCAGACCTAATTGGTATTTCCACCATAGTTTGACTGAGAAAGTCTTCACTATGGTGGAAAGGTTTCTGAAATTTAAGCCATTTTCTATAGTTGGAAAACACAAGTCATTCCATTTTTTCCATGATTTTTTTGGCTTGTTGTCAACAGATCCCCAGATGAAAATAGCTAATCTCCTTTTAATAGCTTTAAGGATGTATACAGTAGGTTCTAGCACTGCCTAAACATGTTGGGGAAGGGAATACAGGCAACAATTTATAAGTATAAGCTTACCCCCTTGAGATAACCACCTGTTCTTCCAATTATTTAGCTTTCTGTCAATGAGCTCAATAATAGGCTGGAAATAAACATTCTTCATTCTACCTAGAAAAATAGGGACTCCCAGATATTTGAATGGAAAATTGCCTCTTTTCATGCCCAAAATATTTTTAATTTCTCTAATTTTTCCAGCTGTAGCATGCTTACTAATATAAAAATCACTTTTTTCAAAATTGATTTTTTGACCAGAGACTTTTTCAAAAACAGAAAGAAAGGCTTTCATTTTCAGTAAATTATTTTTGCTGGCTTGCATAAAAATGATAGTATCATCAGCATAGGTTCAATGTGAAATTTTTTCAGCATTTCTTGGCAAGTTAAAGTATTGTAGACTACTATTTTCAAAAATATATGCCAAACTTCTAGTGAAAGCTTCTGAGAAAATGTTAAATAAAAAAGGGGAGAGAGGATCACCTTGTTTTATGCCTCTTGTTGCATTAAAAAAACCCACAGGAGCCCCATTGATTAAAACAGAGAACCAAGCCTGTGAAAGATTTTTAATCACCCAGTGTATAAACTTACCATGAAAGCCAAATTTGAGAAGGATATTTGATAGAAATTTCCAACAGACCCTATCAAATGCCTTTCTTAAATCTAGCTTTAGAATGCAATTTGGATGGGCTCCTTTCCTGTCAATAAATCTCAGCATTTCCTTAGTATAAATCACATTGTCAGCAAGTTCCCTATGACTAAGAAAAGCTGTCTGATGAGGGGAAATCAACTTTTGCATTACAGGCTTTAACCTCTCCATTAATATTTTGGAAAAAATTTTGTTTGTAACTGTGGAGAGGCTAATAGGCCTAAAATCACTAAAGGAGGAAGGGGTGTCAATTTTAGGGATGATGGCAATCCAAGTACTTGCTAGACCTCTAGGCAGTGAAGAACTAGATAGATAATCATTGGCTGCATGCAGTAAATCAGTGTGAATAATCTCCCAAGCTTTAATATAGAAATTGGCAGTAAAACCATCAGGACTGCTTTGTTTGTTAAGTGAAAAGACCACTTTTTTAAGCTCAGGCAAACACACTGGTTTTGTCAGTTCTATATTTTCCTCACTGGTAATTAGCCTAGGGATCTGAGCCAAAAAATGAGAGTAGAACTTGTTCTGGTCTGGATCATTATCAGCAGTGAGAAGGTTATAAAAGAAGGCTACACCCTCCTTTTCTATTTCAGACATCTCATCCAGCCATTCCCCAGAAGAATTCATAATTTTTGTGATAGTCATCTTGCTCTTCCTTTCCCTCAGTGAGTTATGAAAAAACTTGGAGTTGTCATCTCCATCTTTAAGCCATTTTATCTTAGCTTTATATTTGAAAAAATGTTTTTGCTCTTTAATGGCTTTTGTTAATCTGGATTTAGATTGTCTGAGAGCAATCAATTCTGTTTCACATTGATTACCATCATAGGCTAACTCCTGTAACCTAAGGCCCTCTTCAGCATCTATCACATTTTGGTGTATGTTGCCAAAAACCTCAATGTTCCATTTTTTCAAACATTTTTTCAATCTGAGCAATTTAAGATAAAATTTAAGCATGCCAGATTCTTGTATATCAGCAGTCCAATTGTCATGAACTACCTGGAGGAAATTTTCCCTTTTAAACCAAGTATTAATAAATCGAAAAGATCTAGGAGATGATTTTAATTGGCTACCAACACTTAACAGCAAAGGACAGTGATCACTGGTTTCTTTATTTAGCACTAGTATAGATGAGTCTGGGAACTTCACTTTCCAGTTAGGGGTGCACAAACCTCTATCTAATCTTTTAATAGTAGGGGTTTTATTCCTACCATTTTGGCTTAGATCTAATAGATTTTTGTACCTCCCATTTGTCCAAGTAAAAGCATTGCCAACAGTATTAACATGTTCAAGAGGCATTGAGTCAATAAAAGAAGAAAAATCCCTGATACTCCTGAGACTAGGTGAGGACATGCCCTTATATTCAGAAACAGATGCAATGGCATTAAAATCCCCAATAAACAAGGTTTCAGGATAGGAAATATTAGCTAGATCAAGCCACAGTTGTTCTCTTTCTTTTCTTGTTCTAAGGCCATAAACAAAGACAGCTTCCATACATGCATTTAATTTTAGGCAATTTAAGGAGACATGTAAAAATTGTATATTGTCCTGAATTAAGGAAATATTAATGCTATCATTCCACATTAACCAGATCCTTTCATTAAGGGCAGTGATGCATTTTGAGAATTTTGGAGCAGAGGCAAAGTCAACACACTTAGCATTTACATGCATAGGCTCAATTAAGCAGATAAGATAAAACCTATGAATAAGTGTAAGTTCCATCAATCTATCTAATGATGTATTCATTCCCCTAATGTTCCAAACCAGAAAATTCATTTTTAGGGGTTTAACAATCATTGGAACTATTTAAAGGGCTTTTTGTAGCAGAACCAGACATAATTTGATTAAGCTGAGTAAAGTATGTTTTTAGCTTAATTCCAGGAGTCTTTTTTGCCATGAGCCTGGAGGATTGCCTTACCTGGGCTGTGTTTACCTGATTCTTCTTGTTGATGGAGATGGCAGGAGAATCATCACTTGTCTTGTCATTTGCCTGTTCATCTTGATCCTCATTGGCTTTTTCAGTGGCCTGTTCATCCTTGGATTTTTCATTAGTGTGAGTAATTGGCATCTCCTCCTCCTCAGAATCAGACAATGTGTTCAGTTTTTGCAGTGGAAGGAATCTATTTGTCCTGTTTTTTTCCTGAGAAAAAAAGGTAACATGGTCAGTAGTAAAGAAAGAGTCATCATCCCTGTGCATAGTCTTGGAGGTAACATGCAGGTCATCCTTGGCATATTTGACTGATTTAGGCTTGCTGACAGGCTTGTTGATAGGTCTCCATTCCAATCTTTTGATTTCTTGACCTTCCTGGCTTAGGGTCACATTTCTGAGAGGGAGGACAATGATATTTTCAGGAAGATTCACTTGCTCAGAGAGAGAGTTAACATGAACTTTTTTCCTCAGTTCCTGAGCTGCAATCACCCTGGCCTTTTCTTTTGCAGTTGTACCAGAAGATTCAATCATGTTTTAGTTTTTTAATCAGGCAAAAATGTAAAGGTTTTAGTTTTATTTAAAATGAATTTGAATATCAAATTTCAATTTGATGAACAAATAAAATTACACTGAAATAAAGCGTTATAAAATTCAATTTTATTAAACATGCTATTATGGTTTTATTAAATTTAAAGACAATGTCTTAAAAGTTATCTACATAGATATGAATAATATTTTTAATGTAAATCTAAAATCATTATGAAATACATTAGACTTAAATAAATAGTGAATAATCAGAGGAATAAATACCGAATAATGTTTTTGATATATCGTGTCATAAATTAATAAACTTTTTATAGTGAATAAGAAAATGAATATGTATATATATATATATATATATATAATATGGTGAATTTAAATTCAGAATATAAATTTAAAATTTCACTTTAACATCAACATGGGTTTTCATTTATTGACAATGTTTTGATTTTCAACTTTCGAAAGTTGTAGTTCCCCGTGTTAAGACACTGGGGCTCACTTGAATTAGTAACCATTCTTTTTTTTAAAAAAAAAGTTGAAGTTCACCTGCGATAAAAGGTAATAGTAAAATACTAGTTTTCTCTCAGGCGAAATAGAAGATTCTCTGTCACAACGCTCCTTGCTATCTCCGACGCCGCCATGACAGAGGTGCCTCCGGCCGGTGAACCACCACTAGCACCTCTCGTCTTCTCCACCTACATCATATACTGAAACCCTAAACAATATCAAATCGGATCCGGTTATCCATTCGACCAGATATGAGAACAGAGAACCCTTCAATCCAAAAGATCAGATCAATCACTTTGGGGAACAAGACATCCATTTCTCGCATGAGCAATGTGATAAATTGGAAGCTCCATTGAGATTTACTCTAGTCGGAGATTTCCCCAAATCCAAATCTAGACTTGATCACCTCCGGCGATATTTTCACACGGCGGGTTTTAAGGGACAATTTGGTATCTTTCATATGTGATAAAAAAATAACGTTTCAATTTAACTTGCACACAATTATTTTCACAATTCTAACAAATACACAAAAAATATTATTCATATTAATAAACTATATATGAAAAGTTCAATAATGTCACACATGATAATATTTTTACTTATATACATTTAGGCATGTTGGTTAAATATGAGGAGGATAAAAATGTATACATACCCCATCCTAAAATTCTCTGGTGTAATTTTCTCTGGTGTGTATCCCTGAATCAACCAGCTCGTGCCTTGATTTGATTTGTTCTTCTCAAAACTATGATAATATTTGAGTGTACGTACGAAACCAATCGCTCTTCCATTACTGGGGATGTCATTGCCGCTTGACGTTGGTTTCCAGTATCCATCCTTGGTGAATCGGTCCGGCCGATGTCCATTCTCTAGCTTTTTGGTCCTAGGTGTAAAGAAGTACAATTCCACATGTCTTTCCGACTTGTATTTCTCTATCAAACATCAAAAGTAAAAGGAAACAAACTACTGGTCTGATCAATAAACTCTAATCAAACAATAAAAAATACTATTTTGTCAAAAAGAATTTGCTTAGAGCATTAATACTTTATATATACATATTAATATGTAATAATAAATGATTATATTTATATAAATTTAAATTAACCAGAATTAAAGTTAAACATGCCAGCGAGCTCCATTGGAGAAAATTTGTAAATATCAACTTCTTTAAAGTGGTTGAAGTTCTCTGAGGGAGCCTTTAAGCTTGTTTCTAAGGCACTGCATATCTCTTTGTCTGTTGGCATGAATTGAAAACCTGACAAGATATCGTCATCTTTATGATATACCTTTGGGTCTGAGTTTTCACCATATTCATAATTTTTGATCATATTCTTTGGGTCTAAGTACTCTACTACTTAGATTTAGGTTTTGAACATTTAAGATGTAAATTACGTATATATGTGAGACAACGTAGGATTAGTAAATGATTTCTTTTTCATCATCAATATTGTATAAGCTTTTTTGATCCCTGAATTCAATTCCAATGCGGAAAATTACATTCGTCCATTATTAATAAGGTTTTTTAGTAAAACCATTTTCAGCAGAAAAAAATTCTTGAAAAAATCAGATCTTAAATTGCAAGGATTTATAGCAGAATGTTTATATTGGTGATATGCATTAACAAACGCAAGAGTGAATCGATAATCCTGACTTCCAATTTCCAATACAATGTAGTAGGAAATTTCTAATGTTACGTTTATGATTTTTGACCAATCTAGTTAAAACATGAACACTTTTAGACTAATTTAAAGCTATTGCAAAATTCAATATATAATTACCGTCTATAGAGGATTCTTAATTCCCAATAGGTAAAATGTTAAACCCATCAGCGGCTCCATTCCTCATCTCCTTCTCCAAACCTCCACCGCCACCACTGCTTCTCCGGCGTCCCTTTCAGCTCTTCATATGCAGGTTTCCAACTGTATTTCCAGTGAGAAATTGAGCAGCAAATTTTGGAGGCCCAAATGATGACTTGGATAGTAGTAAGCTCAATACTATATATGCCCTTGATATGATCCCTTATCTAAGGTACAAGCTTTTGTTTTGTGCCAAATCAAGCTTCTGCTGGGAAATGTTTAATAATTGATGCTGAGATGCTGAAATGTCATGCCTTATGGTTTCTATAACACGATCTATGTTAGTTAGTAATTTGTGAAGTTGAAGATTTGAGAAGGTAGTAGAAGATTCGAGGCTTGCTTAGAGAAGAAATTGGGAATGTTGAGATCGGTGTAGGAGAAGAGAAGACAAGTGAAGTGAAATGGAGGAGCGGAGGAAATCGCTAACAGACATGCTGCCAGCAAATACACAAATCATTTGACAATCGGGGAGGGAAATGTTTCAAGTTCTACAAGAGCTGTCACAAATATACGTATTTTCCGATACTTACTACTCCCACTTTCATTGCTTCAATCCCATTCTATCGTAATAATTAATAGTATTTAAATACTAAATATTATGAATCACATGTTTTACGAGTTTCAAAACAGGATGTTGTTAGGTGGTTTATTCTCCCCTGTCAAAATGAACTCACCTGATGCCTTTGAAAAGCCAATGATCCTTTTATTACTCTGTTTAACCTTTATATTGTTTGATATGTGTCAATACCGTTGTCTTCTAATTTTACAGTGAAGGACTTGGAGAGGGATAGATTCCGACATCGCTTTTGTAAATGCATTGGAAACTTTTAGAGGAAGGCGTTGCCTATGGAGGTATGTCGTCACTGCTTGATCCCCTCTTTGAGTCAGCTATATACCCTCTTTCATACATGTCTTGATATTCTTTATTCATTGCAGGCCGCGCCATGTCAAAATTTACTATTGCATTGAGGAAAATTGGAACATACAAGGAAGTCCTTAGGTCTCAGGTTAATTGTTTGCACAATTTTGCAGTATAAGCTATATTTATTTCTATTTGGATGTTGTCGCGTTTCTGTTTCTTCCCTTTTCAGGTTGAGTCCCTTCTTAACGATAGATTGCTTCAATTTGTCCATATAGATTTGCTTGATGTCAAGGTATTATATCGTTTCGCTCAATCCTCTCTTTATCCCCCTCTTCAGTTTGGATGCAATAAAATGATTTATACCTTTTAGCTTCCTCCCTTGTTGTCATGTTAAGGTACCCTGGGTGGTATACCCAAGGATATTATAATTTACCACTGTCATAGATGGTATAGTTTTGGCTCTAAAAGTAGATGCCTTAGTTCCAAGTTTAATTTCCAATTTCAATTCCCAAACCCCCATACCAAATGTTCATTTTTTCCATGAACCATGATCCATCTACTTGATTCCGAAGCCCACCAACCAAACATCACTCTTACAAAAACCCTCTTAAATGTTTTCTAGGTTCTAGCTTGACTTCTTTGCATCGTGCACTTCACTATAATTTCAGGAATGTGCTGTGCAATATTGCAGGCTGTTGTTTCATGGCATTACAATTGTTGAGAATTTATGTCTCCTAATGCCGTATTGTTTTTTTCCCCATCTTTCTCAAGGAAGCATGGAAACAGTTTGACAAGAACAGCCTTCTTTATGATAAGTAAATTTGGAGCTGGAGTTTTGTTGGTGGAAGAGTTGGATTTTTGATGGTTGAGTTGGGGTTTTGATGGTCGAAGAGTCTGCTGCTATCAGACCCGGTAGCAGAAATGGACGAAAGTGAATTTGCAGACGATGAACCTGAAAATTGAGTAGCTTCGTTTGAAGAGCTCAATACCAAGATTATTGCATATGACACAATCATACAGTTACCGTTGGGATAAAATCCCTCACCACTCGAATGCAATATCAATCAACACAATCAACGAGAAAAAGAACGAACACACCAATTTACGTTGAAAAATCAAATCGGGAAAAACCACGACCAACCAAATAGAAAAATAGAAGAGTTCTTACAATGTATGCTCTATCTCTCAACACACAATGTCTCTCAACACTCTTCTATCCTCCCTATTCTCAAACTCACAAACTCATGAACTCAAACCCTAACCAACATGGAGGCTCTAGCTATATATGTAATATTTATACTAAACCTCCACTTAAACCCTAACTCAATATTATTGGGCTTAACTCTTTTAGCCCAACAAGAAAATAACACATCATCAACTCTCATTCTATTTGGGCTTTGAGGAGATATACTAACAATTCCTCCCTCGGCTCAAAGATCCAAATACAATATCTTCAACACGTGAAAATTGCATCTTCTTCTTTGGTTTTGACTCCTCATCTTTGTGAATGCCAAGCTTAGCGCAAGATCCATTCCTCGAACTTCCAACATAAACGATATTATGATCACTTCTCTCTCCTTTTATGATCAAATCATCTCCTTTGAAAACTTTGCAAACATCCTTGTCGCCAGCGAATCTACACCCACGAGAACATAACTTTCCCAAAGAAATGATGTTATAACCACAACTTGGTACATACTTCACATCAGCCAATCTCTTAACAAAACTATTGTGATCCTTGAAGCGTGCAATGCCAACACCCTTGATATTCATCTTCTCACCATTTCCAACAGTAACATGTCCAAGATCCCTATCAACCTGCAAAGTCTCAAAAAAAGATCTATCGTGACATATATGCATTAAAGATGCACAATCTAACACCCAACCTGAGTCTTTCGATCCACTACTCTTCATCACAAACAAATCATCGTGAGACACTGAATCATCATGAGTTACCAGATTCGCAGAATTGCCACTCTCTTCAACTTTCTCTTTTCCTTTGTTATTCATCTGTAAGAAACTTCTCAAATCATCCATCATGACTGGACACTTGGATTGAAAATGACTCATTTCATGACAATAATAGCATTCAACATTACTAAGGTCTGTCTGAAATCTTCCACCAAAGTCATTTTTTGTAATAGAACGACTCCTCCCTCGATTCGACATCCGTGTAGTGGCTAGTATTTCATTCCCAGTAGGCACATTGCTCATTCCCATTATCTTCTCATTATCTCTCAATTGGGCAACAACATCATCAAACTTAAGAGTGGTCCTTCCAACAAACATAGATTGCTTAACAGGGCCATGGGAAGGTGCTAAAGAAGCTAACAACAATAAAGCCCGTTCTTCACTTTCAATCCTCACCGGTGTTTTGAAGTCGACACACTACTTGACTAAATCTATTAATATGATCAAGAAGATTACCTCCTTCTTCCATCTTCAATGTGTAAAGATCCATCTTCATGCACAACCGGTTTGTCAGTGACTTGGAAGCATAAATACTCTCTAACTTATCCCAAATACCCTTCGGTATTCCCTCCCACATGACACCATACTTAATTTCTGGAGCGAGGGCTAATCGGATCGTGTCAAAAATTCTTCTTCATATTTTCCCAAGCACGATCAGTCATTCCTTCAGGTTTCTCGTCCTTAAGGGCTTGATCGAGATTATCCTTCACAAGTACATCTTGCATCGTACTCTGCCGCACAGTGAATCCATATTTCCATCGAAAAGAGGAATATGAAACTTTGTTTCTGACATTTTCAAGAAATTCAAGTAACCACAACCATAACCAAGAAAAAATAACAAAAGAGGAGAAAAGTCACCAATTTACAGCTACTGTTTGACTCCAACAGAAGCACTTCCGAAATTCAGCTGCCGATCTTCACCGTTCAAAATTTAGAAAAACGAATCATGAACATGATGCCAGAATTTCAACAAGATCCAACAGCCGGTTATTGCGCAAACACAGTTCTACCAAAACTGCGATTTGAAATCTGAAACTTTCCCTTCAATTTTAGGTCCTTGGATTGTGTTAATCCCTTCAATCTAGCTCTTGATACCAGTTGTTGGGATAAAAATCCTCACCACTCGAATACAATATCAATCAACACAAAGAATAATCAACGAGAAAGAGAACGAACACACGAATTTACGTGGAAAACCCGAATCGGGAAAAGCCACGACCAACCAACTAGAACAATAGAAGAGTTCTTACAATGTATGCTCTATTTCTCAACACACAATGTCTCTCAACACTATTCTATCCTCCCTATTCTCAAACTCACAAACTAATGAACTCAAACCCTAACCAACATGGAGGCTCTAGCTAAATATATAATATTTATACTAAACCTCCCCTTAAACCCTAACTCAATTTTATTGGGCCTAACTCTTTTAGCCCATCAAAAAAATAACACATCATCTCTCATTCTCTTTGGGTTTTGAGGATATATCCTAACGGTTACTAATATCCTTACTGCTTGTTTTAGCTTGGAATATTGGAGTGCTCATGTTGCTAGTGATGAGATGATTTGCAAGGTGTCAAGACCTGCGTACATCCCTTTCTATGGAGATATTAATATTGAAAAACGCGTTCCTCTGCATCTGGTGGTAGATGTTATCCTTGAGGAATGTCACATACATGAATACATGGTCTGCACACCCTTAGAGTGGTAAGTATATGAAATGGAAAAGCCGCTTTAGCTCCAAAAAGAGATATTTCACCACATAGCATGAAATTTTTTATGAAGATGATCTTTACTAGCACCTGAAAGATGTCTCATCACAGAGCATGAAGGAAAATGATGATGGTCGATTATGGTTGGAGGATTTGGAGCGCACAAGTTCCTTACTGTTTACCAGATGGAACTCATTTGGTTAATTTCTGCAGGACACGGGGGCAGCAGTTAGAATGGGGACACTCTCAGGCGTAGTACGTACTAGAGGGATCAGATTAGATGAGTTGGTGTTGAAGCCCTGTTGGAGGGAGGGGCTGTTTGGTCTGCATTCTAGTAAGTGTGAACCTTGAGATTGAAGCGTATGCTCTGTAGGGCATTTAGTAGCTTCTTTACTTGAAGGATGTGGCCACTCTAGGCAATATGACTGCTGCCCTGACGAGTATTAGCCGAGACAATTGGTAGGGAGATGGAAGTGACAATGGAGTTTTTACAATCACAAACAACCCAGGTATGCTTCTGTGTACGTTGTCGTCTGAAGAATATGGATTTATTTAATATAATTTTTATTTAATAAAAAACCTAATAAGAGGACAAAAAGACATAATTAACCTCCGTAAAACACAAATAATATAAGAAACTAGGGAGTAAGGTAGTAAATATGCCTTCTGCGTGTAACTTAAAAGGTGTCCAACCGACTGACACGCAGTGAGTTCAAGCAAAAACTTTTCTCTCACTAGGGGATATGCTCCCCCTTCTCTCTAAACTCTAAACTAATCCCAAAATTTCCGACAAGTTTTTTACTTTTTATCCCACCCCCTCTCTACCACTAATCCGCCACCAACGGATAGAAAACGGCTCTCATGAGACCGTTGTCCATGGCGTCGCCACCACAGAAACGCGGTGGAATCGCTCCGAGCCGCACCTTCTCACAAGCGCTTGCTAATAGACCACCTCCTCTATCATCGTCACTCCCCTCCAATCCAGAATTCATACCAATTATGCAACACAGAGGCGAAATCGCCTGTGTCGTCACCCGTCAACAAGCCGAAACCCTAGCCTCACACTACAATAATGTCCTGATCGGGAAATTTGCCAAAGGAAAATCAACCATGGAGAAATTGAATGAGGCGTTCAGCTGTGCCGACTTCAAAGGAAAATTTCAGATTGGGGCTATCGATTTTCGGCACATATTGATCAGCTTCGAGGATCCGAAAGATTACCAACGGTGCTGGATGAAGGGTCATTGGAGTTTCTATGGCTCGCCGATGAAAGTTTTAAAATGGAACTTGGACTTCTCGCCTGAGGTGGAGTCGTCAATTGTGCCGGTCTGGGTTTCCATTCACAAGGTACCATTTTTTTACTTCAACTCTGCTATGATTCAAGCCATGGGAGATCAAATAGGATCATTCATAAAAATGGATATGGCAACATCCTCTGTGACTAGGCCCTCAACTATGAAGATTCGTATAGAAGTAGATCTGCGCAAAAAGTTGAAAACTTTCATTAAATTAGGCATAGATGATGAGAATGTGGTCAGATACCCTGTAGAGTGTGAAGATTTACCAAAATACTGCAATCGCTGCAGTATGATAGGCCATGATGATGATGCTTGTGTGTTTCTACACCCAGAGCTTAAACAGAAGCTAAGGCCTCATACATATGGTACTGGTCCCAACAAGCCTTCTTCTGTACAAAAGGATATGGTCCCTAATGATAAGTCCATGGTTCATATTCGGACCTCATTCATACTCGGGCCAGGGCCCGAGAAGGGTCATGGGCTCGAGGTACGCGGAGGATGGATCCACAGGTCCATCAATCCTAATCCTTATAAGGAATGTGTATATTATGAATGTTCTACAAGGAATATACATCCTCTCAATGATGGTAATACAGCCATCCTAAACATGGTAACACAACCATGTCCGAAATATACTTCTATTATACATGGTAATACAACTACTATTCCATAAGAGTTGTATTCATACCATAAATACATATCTTGGTGATCTACGGATTGTAGCCATATAAATACCCTAAAGGTTTGGTAGACCTCTCCATATAATCTCATACTACATACTTTACGCCTTAAGCAAATATACTGACTTGAGCGTCGGAGTGTCTACCCCCAGGACACCCGGGGCATTTGTTTTGCAGATCAGTTCGTGAGCGGGGTTCGTGATCAAGTGCGGGTCGTAGACATCCATCAATTTGGCACGCCCAGTGGGACCCGCATGCTAATCTTGATCTATACGACCTTCAAACTCATGGCTGATCCGGCTGAAAACCTTCGTGGGAGTACACGAATCCGTTTCTCGGTCCCGACAGGAGTAAGAAGCATCAACAATGATGAGACGAGCCATGCCAACAATCAGGGAGCATGAAGGAGCATCAATGGTGTACATCGATCGGCACAAAAAGCCTCTCCCTGGGAGTGGGAGAGCAAAAGATCTCGCTTAGACGGAATTGTTACTTTTTTGATCTGAAGATGCGGTTCCTAATCAAATTCCTCATTCAGATCCCCTAGTGATTACGGTTGCATAAACCATAACATGATCAAAAGAGTTCTGGTGGATGGAGGAAGCAAAGTAGAAGTCATGTTTCTCAGTTGTTATGAACAGCTGGGATTGGACAAAAGTAATCTCATGCCTACAAGCCCTGTCTCAGGATTTACTGGCAATCCTGTCACTCCTTTGGGAAAAATTCTTTTACCGGTGCAAATGAGAGACGGTTCTCGGAGTATAACCCTGCATTGCACCTTTAAGATCATCGATTCCAGAGCGCCATACAACATAATCCTTGGAGACCCTGGATGTACCAGGCAAAGGCAATCTGGTCCCCTTACCATTTGGTGATGAAGTTCCCCACCAACAAAGGGATTGCCACGGTTCGAGGGGATCAACAATTAGCTCGAATCTGCACAATTCAAGCTATCCGAGAACCAGAAAAGGAGAATCTTGAACCAGCCAAGTACTCCGAGTCCGAGCCAATGCAGCTCGGAGGATCAAGAACCGTTGAGGTTGGAACTCTCCTAACCCCCGAGATAAAGGCCAAACTACGAGATCTTCTCAACCAGTACATAGATGTCTTTTCCTGGGACACCAGCGACTTGGTGGGAGTATCCCCTCGCCTGGCGGAACATTACCTGAATATCAATTCCTCGCAAAAACCCATTAAGCAGAAACGACGCATCTTCGCACTAGATCGAGTTGAAGCCATTGGTGATGAGGTAGACAAGCTACTTAAAGCCCGTATAATCGAAGAAGTGCAGTACCCAGAATGGATAGCTAACCCAGTAATGGTAAAGAAGCCAGATGGGAAGTGGAGAATGTGCATCGACTTCACTAACTTGAACGATTGTTGTCCTAAAGATAGTTATCCCTTACCCTCGATCGACCGATTAGTTGAAGCGATCGCGGGATACCAAGTACTAGCCTTCTTTGATGCCTTTAAGGGATATCATCAGATCCCTATGGTAGAGCAAGATAAAGAAAAAACCTCTTTTATAACCGACAGATAAACTTTCTGCTACAAGATGATGCCTTTCGGATTGAAAAATGCCGGAGCTACTTACCAGCGGCTGGTAGACAAATTATTCAAATCTCAAATAGGGCGCAACCTCGAGATTTATGTGGACGACATGGTAGTAAATAGCCGCAACTATGATGCCTTCTTTGAAGATCTAAGGGAAACCTTCGACACGTTACGGGCCTCCAACCTATAGCTAAACCCCGCTAAATGTACCATATGCGTCGGAGCGGAAAAATTCCTGGGATATATGGTATCCAATCGAGGAATCGAAGTAAACCCCGAGAAGATAGAGGCTTTGCAAAATATGCAACCTCCAAAAACCGTCAAGGACGTGTAGAAGCTGACAGGGTCCCAGCCCTTAGCCGCTTCCTATCCAAAGGAACGGAAAAACATCTACCCTTCTTTAATATCCTTAAGAAGGCAAACCAGTTTGAGTGGTAGCATGAGTGCGGAGAAGCTTTCCAAGAACTTAAAAACCATGTTCGACAGTTTCCGACACTGTCAAAGCCAGATGAAAGAGACACTCTTTACTTATATATATATCTGCATCCCAGCTAGCCATCAGCGCTGTATTGGTCAAGGAAAAGGAGGGATCACAACATCCCATACACTATGTAAGCAGGGCCTTGCAAGGGCCCGAGACCAGATATACTCCTCTCGACCGTTTGATATTAACCCTCGTACATACTTCTCGGCGGTTGAGACCATACTTCCAAGCACATACGATAATCCTTCTAACTAACTACCCGATCAGGCAAATCCTCCAGAAGCCTGACGCTTCGGGGCGGATGATGAAGTTGGCCATCGAGTTGGGAGAACATGACATACAGTACAAACCTCGGACATCCATCAAGGGCCAGGCCTTATCTGATTTCAAAATGGAGTCTGTTGAACCAGTGGAGATCGACAAACCAAACCCAGCCCCGGACTCCGGAAAATGGCAACTATACGTGGATGGATCCTCCAACTCAGGGGGAAACGGTGCTAGAGTCTTACTCACCAGCCCCGAGGGAAAGGACCACCCTTACATTCTCCATTTTGATTTTCGAGCTACTAACAATGAAGCAGAATATGAAGCCCTCATTACGGGGCTAAAGCTAGCAAAGGACCTTGAGGTCGAGGACCTCGAAATCTTCAGTGACTCACAGATCGTGGTTCAACAGGTTAAAGGTATATATGAAACTCGAGAGTACAGTCTCCAGAAATACCTCAAGATAGTTAAGCCTCTCCTAAATCAATTCCGACATTATGAGCTTAATCATATCCCCCGAGAAGGTAACCATATATGAGGCTGATGCACTTAGCAAACTTGCCTCCTCGGACCTCAACATAAGATCTTCTCAAGAATTTCTAATGGAAACCCTAGCGAAGAGAAGTTACGAAGAGAGTAGCATCATGGCTATTGACATCTCAGACACATGGATGAACCCCTACATTGAATACCTCCAAACGGGTACCCTTCCCGAGGACAAGCACTTGGCACGGAAGGTCCGAGTTAAAGCTCTGAAATATGTTATCCACGACAGCATCCTATACAAGAAAGGATACCTCCAACCTTTACTCAAATGTGTTGGCCTTCCGACGCTGAACACTTAGTACAAGAAGCACATGAAAGAGTCTGCGGTAGCCACCAAGGTCCACGTACCGTCACCTGAAAGCTCCTACAGATGGGTTATTTCTGGCCTACGATGCTACAAGACGCCAAAAGATATATCGATTCTTGTCACCAGTGTCAAAGGTTTGCTAAGATGATCCACGTGCCACAGGAGAATATGATTACCATCCAAGAATCCTGGCCATTTGTCTGATGGGGCATAGATCTCGTCGGACCTTTTCCTACGGCCCCTGGTAACTTCAAGTACCTCATTGTGGCCATTGATTATTTCTCAAAGTGGGTGGAAGCTGAAGCCTTGACCAACATAACTGGCAAGACAGTTATCAACTTTTGCTGGAAGAATATTGTGTGTCGCTATGGCATCCCGAGATACATAGTAACCGATAATGGAGCACAATTTTCTAATGACCCCTTCAAGAAATGGTGTAAAGAGTACGGCATACACCAGAAGCTCACCTCGGTATACCATCCAGAACCTAATGGCCAAGTAGAGGTTACAAACCGTACCTTGGTAAGCAGCATCAAGAAGCGCCTCGAAGGAGCTAAAGGAAATTGGATCAAAGAACTACCAAGTGTGATCTGGACCCATAGAACCACACCAGCCACAGCAATAAGAGAGACTCCTTACAGCTTAGTCTATGTATCCGAAGCGGTCATCCCCATGGAGATTGGGGTCCCTTCTGCCCGTACTTCTCAACCAGATGATGAAGAGGGCACGGCCAATGAAGAAAACCTTCTTCTCGACCTTGACCTCCTAGAGGAGAAGAGAGCAAATGCTACAATCCATGAGGCCAAGGTAAAGGAACGAGTAAAGCGCTATCATGATAGAAGAGTCCGCTTGGCCACTTTCATTAAAGGAGACCTTGTAATGAGGTTAAATGAAAAAAGTAAGAAAGAAGTGGAAGGGAAGCTAGCCCCGAACTAGGAAGGTCCATATCGAGTCCTAGAATCTCATCCAGGGGGAAGCTACCTCTTGGAAACCATGAAGGGGGAACCTATACCACGAAGATAGAATGTGATTAACTTACGAAAGTATCACGGAAGATAAAAACTCAAGGGAGAGCGTCACAAAGGTTCGAGACTATCAAGAACGTCCGAGAAGCCTCATCAAGGTCCGAGACAAGTATGCTCTAGCACAAACGGGTACTTAAACTCAAACCCACTATTTACTTTACTTCTATTCTTAAAGTTATAAACTTAGATTGTAGTCTTGATATTTTTATACCTATTCTTATAACAAGCAATCTTAAATTCCTTTTCTAAAAAGAGAATTGTTGTCTTAAGTATAACATTGATTGTTATTTAAAACAATATACTTTATAAAGTATATGATTGGTCAACTTATAAGTTGTTTGAATCCAATATTCAAATACCGATCATTTTGAATAAAAGAGATAGGTTCGAAATAAAGTACTTCAAAAAGTGCTTGATTGAGCTCTATAGACCAAAAGGGCAGACGTGCTCGAAAATCAATCATCTCAACATAAAGAGGAGAAACCTCAAAAACAAAAGTTAAAGTTCATATCAAAGGTGTTATTACACCAGAATATGATACTTCTAAAAAGTCCCTCAAAAGGGCACATAGGGGAAAAACCTCGAACACCAATAGTTCATATCAAAGGTGGTATTACATCAGAATATGATACTTCTAAAAAAGACCTTCAAAAGGGCACATAAGAGGCTAAACCTCGAACCTAAAAAAGTCATATCAAAGGTGTTATTACATCAGAATATGGTACTTTTAAATATACCAAATAAGATTTCCTAAGACTTCACCAGAAGTGACACTTGAGAGATGGGCTATTCTCAACTTTTCTACACGCTGTGACATTAAAGGTCTTGTCAAAAGACACCCAAGGAAGAAGCCAAACAACATTAAGCTCGCAGAATGTTCATCATGGATAATTGGGAGAACTTAACAACCAAGGCTGGTGCTCCTTTCCAGCAAATCATGAGACCGAGGCTGATGAGAAGATGCCAGCAAATAAGGTAGCAAACCTGCTGGGATTACTAGTGTCTTGACAGTTAAAAGTTATGATAATTTTAGTGTAGGGCGCTGCAAAGCATTGGATCCGAAGATAGGTTGTAGCATATCATATGTAGTCTGATTTAAGCTTTAATTTAACCTACTTTAAGCTCTTTTGTGCGATAAGACAATAATTAAGTATCTATCTTATTCAGAATCAGACAACAAATCTAAGTAAATATTGACAAATATAAAAATGCTTGAAATGCGGTCCCTGAGGAATATGTCACTGTTTCCATATCGTTTAGCAGTCATGAAGGAGATCTTGTATCTCAGACTCGGGCCTGTAAAGGCGCTATTAAATTCTGCTTTCTCTGTTATGTACTTTTTATGAAGCATTGTTTTACTAAGTTTTTGAGAAATTCATGTGTATTTTTGTGTATATATTTTTGCTTGTCGTCACTAATTAGCTCGTGACTCTCTCCTTCTCGTTGTGTCCCTTCCTCTCATGCTCAACACAGATAGAAGTTAAACTCATAGTCATAGTTATAGATTCACAATTGATTCTCACATGCTAAACCTCCATTTCTTTCCAAGAGCCCAGAATCTTTTCTCTTGACGTTCATTTGTTTATTTCATTTCCTTTGAGATTTCTTGTGTATATGTTCCGTTTCATAGTTGCAATGGTGATAAAACTGCAGCAAATTAAGAACTTCTTGGCCTTGGTTTAATTTAAATACTACTCTTTTCAATCACTCAAAATTAGTTCCATTTAGCATCTTTGTTATTCATCCTTGTTATTAGGTTGATGTCATTGTTGTCGGTAATTGCCTGATTTACCTGATGATCATATTCTTAATCTAGCAGGGGGCTTTGTGCTCAGATTTGAATATGCTGATTGTGCTGTTAATTATGGTATCTTCTGTTTTAATCTATTTTTGATGATGAGAAAGGAAGGCAGTATCTCATCTTCTTAGATGATGTTGGACAATATTTTAGAGGAATATATTCCCAGAGAAAGGTGAAATGTTGACTTCTGTACCAGAATGGCGTAGCTTTTCCTATTGAGGAACTAAGAAATGTAGATGCTGAACTTACAGTAAATGAAGCGGATCTGTAATGCATTGGCTCTGGACACTCCCTCTTGAGTAAGTCAAAGAGCCAAACACGGTTGTCACGTGAGTATTCATTTCATCCCCTCTGGCT
Source organism: Sherardia arvensis (assembly GCA_948330725.1). Classification (NCBI taxonomy): domain Eukaryota; kingdom Viridiplantae; phylum Streptophyta; class Magnoliopsida; order Gentianales; family Rubiaceae; genus Sherardia; species Sherardia arvensis. The sequence continues at coordinate 33,037,773 of OX415235.1, forward strand.
CTGAAAAGCTCTAATCTGTGAGAAAAGATGGCATTTTATGCACCTGGGACAATAGTGGTAACTCTTTTTGTCGGTTCAGTTGGCTACTGAATTGGATGTTTAGTGAATGAAGGGTTGTGGGTACTGTGGACAACTGTATAAATGCGTACAACCTGGACCTCGACGCTCAGCTTCCTTTTGATGGAACGAATGCCTTTGTTTGTGATGCTAGTGATGTTGATGAGCTTATTTGCGGACTGCATGATGGTTCAATATGTGTATGGAAAGGCACCACATTGGTGGCAACAACCTGCCTTTGCATTTCGGCCTCTTGAGGACAAAACCATCTCAAGACCTTTGAGTGACTCGCTGTTTTGAATGCACATTTGGGTGCAGTCACCTTCCTCGACAAAACCATAAAGGTTTGGGCTTCAAGCCATGATGAAAGCTAGAAAGTTGTACACGATGCTGCAGAGTTTGGTGTGGAAATTGTCTTGTGAAAATGATAATGCTGGCTGGGGCTACTAACCTAGTCTTGATGTAGTATGAAATAACACTTCAGTACTAAATTCTTACTACGTCTCTTCAAGAAAAAGCAATAATGAAGCTGACCTTTATTTCATGTTCATCTACATCTATTATATACAAACAAATTCACTAAAATGTAAGAGTACACATCTTTCTCTTTCTAAAGGTTTAAAATGCCATCCATTCACAAAACTAACTGACGCACAATAGCTTCTACTTGTTTCTCCCAGATTCATACAACACAAGTTTAGGATTCTAACATAGATTTCACAAATTCAGAACAAAAAATAAGATTTGAAATGATACATAAAAGATACAAATATGTAGCATACGAAAAAGTAAACTTTTCTGTCATATTAAGCAAGTCTTCGGTCTCTTGTTGTTAGATTATAGATTTGTGTACATCATACATAGGAGCAACAACCTTATCATGAACCTTATCATTGCAAGCAACTCGGAACAAAAGTGCAAAAACAAGTTATTCACATTCAACCAGAAACACAAACAACCCGTGGTAAAATTTACAAAGTCTAAAAGAAGTACAAAAATCTGATTGCTCAAAAAGTAACTAAGCAATCCAGAAATTCCTCAGCACTATATTTCTCCTCTTGATCAGACTGCATATGTTGTTTTAAATTTCCAAATCCACATCAAAATCAACATCCAGAACTTGCTCTAAGTCTGCAACTTGTGGGAAGCAAAAAGTCGAGGAGTTGAGGATAATAAGCAGCAACAGCAAAGGTATAAACATGTGCGTATCATCATCCCCAGCCAACAACTCGAGGAGTTCTTCATCAACATCACAAGTAGCAGAGTCGTCTTCATCAACATCCTTAACACACGAGCTGACAATAACAGGGCTCGTCCCAAATGGGAACTTCGAATAAGAAAGTGTATTCCTTGTAGCACATTCAGAATATACGCGTTCCCTATAAGGATTTGGGCCGATGGACCCGTGAGTCCTTCTCCCGCGTATCTCGAGCCCTTGACCCTTCTCGGGCCTTGGTCTAAGAATGATCGAAACCCCAGAGTGCGAACCATGGACTTATAACTTTCTCCCTGCTGCAGTAGCCTTTCTCTTCTTTATCTCGAGTTCATCCTCTTTATTTTACTCAAAACGATTGGTCTTTGAATTCTTTATCCAAATAGCTTATTTTAGATTAACATGCCAATCGTACACTTATTGAAGCATACTGTTTTGAGTGGCAATCAAAGTCATACTTAGGATAACATTCCTCTTATTAGAAAAGGAATTTATGATTGCCAAAATAAAGATAGATGTATATGTAAATATAATAAGTTCAATTTAACCTCGTGGCTTTAAGAACAAAGTAAAGGAAGTACTGATTCAAGTTTTTTACCAGTAGTATTAGAGCATAGTTGTCTCGGACCCTCGTGGAATTCTTTCTCGAGCTTCATCTCCTGTGGTACTTTCGTAAGTTAACCACGTTCCATCTTCGTGGTATGGATTCTCTCTTCATGGTTTCCAAGAGGTAGCTCTCCCCTGGATGGGATTCTAGGACTCGATATGGACCTTCCCACTTCGGGGCTAGTTTCCCTTCCACTTCTTTTTTACCTTTCTCATTTAGCCTCATGTCGAGGCCTTCTTTAGTGAATGTAGCCAAACAGACCCTTCTATCATGGTATCGCTTGACTCTTTCTTTTACCTTGGCCTCGTGGATAGTAGAATTGGCCCTTCTTTCTTCGAGGAGGTCAAGGTCGAGATGGAGGCTTCCTTCATTGGTAGTGCCATCTTCATCTTCTGGTTGAGAGGTACGAGTAGAGAGGATTCCAATTTCTATGGGTATGACCGCCTCGGACCATAAACTAAGTTGTAGGGAGTTTCAACAGTTGTTGTAGCTGGTGTTGTTCTATGGGACCAGATCACACTCGGGATTTCTCGGATCCAGTTTCCTTTAACTCCTTCCAAGCGCTTCTTGATTCCGTTTACCCGGGTTCGATTCGTGACCTCAGTCTAGTGTTAGCTTCTGGATGGTACACCGAGGTGAGCTTTTTCTGTATGCCGTAATCCTCACACCATTTCTTGAAGGGGTTATTGGCGAATTGTGATCCATTGTCTGTTACTATGTATCTTGGGATTCCATAGTGAAATACTATATTTTTCCAGCAGAAGTTGATGACTGTTTTGCCAGTTATATTCGTCAGGGCTTCGGCTTCTACCCACTTTGAGAAATAGTCAATGGCCACAATGAGGTACTTGAAATTTCCATGGGCCGTGGGAAAGGGTCCGACAAGGACTATGACCCATCGGACAAATGGCCAGGTCTCTTGAATTGTGATCATGTTCTCTTGAGGTACATGAATTATCTTGGCATATCTTTGGCATTGGTGACAGGAATCAATGTACTTTTTGGAATCTTCTAGCATGCATGGTAGGCCAGTAATAACCCATTTGTAGGATTTTGCGGGAGACGGTGCGTGGACCTTGATGACTGCCACAAACGTCTTCGTGTGCTTCCTGTACGAAGTGTTCTGCATCGGAGGGCCCTACACATTTGATCAAAGGCTGAAGGTATCATTTCTTATACATGTTGCCTTCGTGTATGACGTACTCTAGGGCTTTGACTCTGACCTTGCGCGCCAAATCCTTTTCCTTCAGAGAGTTCCCGTTTGTAGGTATTCGATGTAGGGGCTCATCCAAGTGTCTGAGGTGCCTACAGTCATGATGCTGCTTTCTTCATAACTCCTTTTTACAGGGTTTCCATCAGCAGCTCCTGAGAGGAACAGATGTTGAGATCCGAGGAGGCAAGCTTGCTTAATGCATCAGTTTTATGGTTACCTTCTCGAGGAATGTGGTATAATTCGTAGTGCTGGAACTGAATTAGAAAATGCCTGACTATCTCGAGGTACTTCTGGAGACTGTACTCTCGGGTCTCCTAGTTACCTTTGACTTGTTGCACCACAATCTGTGAATCACTAAAGATCTCGAGGTCCTTGACTTCAAGGTCCTTTGCCAACTTCAACCCGGTTTTGAGGGCTTCATACTCGGTTTCGTTGTTGGTGGCTCGAAAGTTGAAGTGGAGAACATACGGATGGTCCTTTCCCTCGAGGCTGGTGAGTAGGACTCCAGCACCACTTCCTCCCGAGTTGGAGGATCCATCCACATATAGGCGCTATTTTCCGGTGTCAGGGGCTGGTTCTTGTTGGCTGATCTCCACTGGTTCGACGGACTCCATTATGAAATCAGATAAAGCTTGGCCCTTAATGGCCGTCCGAGACTTGTACTGTATATCATGCTCCCCAACTCGATGGCCCATTTCATCATCCATCCCGAGGCATCGGGCTTTTAAAGGATTTGCCTGATCGGATAGTTGGTTAGGAGTACTATAGTGTGTGTCTGAAAGTATGGTCTCAGCCGTCGAGAGGCATGCACCAGGCCAGTATCAGATGCTAGAGGGGTGTGTATCTTATCTCGGGCCCTTGTAAGGCTCTACTAACATAGCATATGGGGTGTTGTGACCCTTCTTTCTCCTTTACTAACACAGCACTGATAACTAGCTGGGAGGCAGATATGTATAAGTAGAGGATTTCCCCCGTCTGGTTTTGATAGTTTAGGTAGATGTCGGAGGTGGTCTTTAAGTGCTTGGAAAGCCTTTCCACACTCGTGTGACCACTCAAACTGGTTGGCCTTCCTAAGGATGTTGAAGAAAGGCAGATGCTTTTCAGCTCCTTTGGAGAGAAATCGGCTAAGGATCGTGAGGGATCCTGCGGTACATCCTTGACGGTCGTCGGGGGTTGCATGTTTTGCAGGGCTTATACCTTCTCGGGGTGAACCTCAATTCACCGATTGGATACCATGTATCCTAAGAATTTGCCTGCTCCAACACCAATGGTACATTTAGCGGGGTTCAGCTTTAGATTGGATGCTCGTAATGTATCAAAGGTTTCTTTCAAGTCTTCAAAGAATGTGTCGTAGCTGCGGCTCTTTACCACCATGTCATCGACATATATCTCTAGGTTACGCCCTATTTGGGACTTGAATAATTTGTCCACCAGCCGCTGATAAGTAGCTCCAACATTCTTCAATCCAAAGGGCATCATCTTATAACAAAAGGTCCCTCTGTTAGTTAAAAAGGAGGTCTTCTCCTTGTCCTTCTCAGCCATAGGAATTTGGTGATATCCTTTACAGGCGTCAAAGAAAGCCAGCACCTGGTATCTGGCGATTGCTTCGACCAGGCGGTCTATCGAGGGCAGAGGATAGCTATCTTTGGGACAACAATCGTTCAGGTTGGTGAAGTCGGTGCACATTCTCCAGTTTCCATTTGGTTTCTTGACCATTCTTGGGTTAGCTATCCATTCAGGGTATTGCACCTCCTCGATGACGTTGGCTTTGAGTAGCTTATCTACTTCTTCTCTGATGGCATCAACTCGGTCCAATGCGAAGATGCGGTGCTTCTACTTTATGGGCTTCTGCGTTGGATCAATGTTTAGATAATGTTCTGACAGGTGAGCGGGTACTCCTACCAGATCATTGGTATCCCACGAAAAGACATCTATATATTGATTAAGGAGATTTCGAAGTTTGGCCTTTATCTCGGGGGGTAGGAGGGTTCCAACCTCGACGGTTCCTGATTCTTCGAGTTGCATCGGTTCGGACTCGCAGTACTTGACTGGTTCAGGGTCTTCCTTATCAGGTTCTTGGATAGCCTGAATGGTGCAAACTCAGGCTAACTGTTGATCACCTCACACCATGGTTATTCCTTGATTTGTGGGAAACTTCATGGCCAAATGGTAAGGGGACCATATGACTTTTGCTCGACACATCCATGGTCGTCCAAGGATAATGTTGTATGGTGCCCTGGAGTCAATTATCACAAAGGTACAACGGAGTGTTATACTTCGAGGGCCGTCTTCCACCCGTACGGGTAAGGTAATCTCTCCCAAAGGGGTAATGGGATCACAGGCAAACCCCGAGATTAGGTTTGTGGGTACGAGACTTCTTTTGTTTAATCCCAGCTGCTCGTAACAGCTAAGAAACATGACCTCCACCTCACTTCCCCTATCCACCAGAACCCTTCTAACCGTGTTGTGATTTATGGTGACAGTAATCACTAAAGGATCTGAATGGGGAAATTGGTTAGGAACTGCATCTTCCATCGAAAAGGTAACAGTTCCATCCAGGCGAGATCTTATGCTCTCCCACTCCCAGGGAGAGGCTTCTTCTGGCGATCGATGTATGCCGTTGATGCTCATTCCTTCTCCCTGATTGGCGGTGGCACTCATCTCGTCATGGTCGTGGAGGTGGCTGTCGTCGGTGCTGCTTACTCCTGTCGGGGCTGGAGAACGGATTCGTGTGCTCCCACGAAGGTTCTTAGCCGGATCAGCCATGAGTTTGAAGGTCGTTTAGATCAAGATCAACACGCAGGTCCCACCGGACGTGCCAAATTGATGGATGTCTGGAACCCGCTCTTGATCACGAACCCTGCTCACGAACTGATCTGCAAGACAAAGTACAGGGTGTCCAGGGGGTAGACACTCTGACGCTCAAGTTAGTAAGTGCTTAAGGCGTATTGTATGTAAGATCATAGATAGAGAGGTCTACCAAACTTTCGGTAGTTATAAGGTTACAATCCGTAGATCGCTTAGATATGTAATTATGGTATTAATACAACTCTTATGGAGATAACACTTGTATTACCATGTATATGAGAAGTATATTTCGAGTACGGTTGAATTACCATGTTTAAAGGAAGTGTATTACTTGTAGGACATTCTATATATACGCAATTCTTATAAGGATTTGGACGGATGGACCCGTGGATCCATCATCCGCGTAATTCGAGTCCACGACCCCTCTCGGACCCTGATTCGAGAATGAATGAGATCCTAGAATACGAACCACAGACTTATTAAATGCTAGTATTTTATAAAAGTTAAAATGGTCAACAAATGTAGGCCGTCGTTTATTTTTTGAAAAAGCCAACAATCAATATATAGTATACTTATGTTTGTTAGTTTTGTTTGTATTTATTTTTGAATACATTATACTTTTATTTATGTTTCCATGAAATATCAAATGAGAAAATATCCAAATCTATTACCAGAATGAATAGAAAGTTATTAACAGAACAGCTGTTTTGTAGTAACTATACTCTGTGAATTATGGAGAAAAATAATAATGCAGCAGAAGAAGGTAATAAAAGAAGAAATATGACAAGCACCATTTTCTTTTTTTGACTTAGAAAGCACGAGTTTCACCCCGGAAAATGTTGTTTTATAATTATACATAAATATTTTGTTTGATAAAGGAAACTATGACCAGAAATGATAGGACAAGACATGTGATGATAAAGACCAAAATTTCTGTACTGGGGTGTAACTGTAGCAAAGAGAAACTATGTTAGGCAAATTCGTTTCCGTCAATATTTCTCTCCATTTTTGGTCATTTTTTTCCACACTCTTTAAAATTGTCTAATTGAATTGTGAATTAACTCTCCTACTCCTTAACCTTCAATCGAAATGGACGGTTGTGATGTAACGCACGTCTCCTCCATTTTTACACCGCGATTTCGGAACCAGAAAAAAGAGTGGGATTCTAAAAAAAAAAAAAAAAAAAAAGTGGAAAATTAAAAACGGGAAGAAGGAAAGTCCCATCCCATCAAACCATTCCGTTAACCGGCAATTTCAACTCTAATCTCTCGAATTTTTTTTTCTTAAATATTACTACTATTATTAGGGGTGTTCAAAAAATCCCGCCCCGAGCTACCCATCCCGTGAACCCGTCGACCCGACAAAAAATAACCGGATATTTTCTTAGCATTTCGGGACGGGTACCCGACACGTAAATTTTATAAATTACCGGGTCCGGGTCCGGGTCCTGGTCACGTATATAGCATTTTCCGGGTATCCGGTTACCCGATATAGTATGTATTAATTTAATTAATTATAATTATGATTATAATCTTTTTTTAGGATGATTATGATTGTAATCTTACCTTTAAATGTTAACATTTTCTTAATTAAAATTCTAATCATACTCAAACTCTTAGGTCTCCCTTTCCCCTTTCCAGCCTACCTCTTCACCTTTTAATCTTCGACCGTGACTCCTTCAAATCTTTGTTTTGTTTTTGGGTGAATTTATTTTTCCACTATATATTTTAGTAGTTGAGTTTGAATATTATATAATATTTTGGTACGTATAATTGATTATTAATTTATAATATTATTTTTATTATCATGTTAATTGATATTTAGTTAGTCTTGGCCTCTTTGGCCTTTACAATTAATAAAGTATATTCATAATTAAACAATATAAGCTTATTGTAACACTTATAAATTATAATTAATAAGTAAAAAAATAAATAGGGTACCCGTTTACTCGGCCCGCATAATTGGAGTACTCGGTAATACCAGGATGGGTCACAGACCGAACATTCAACTACCCGCATGTACGGGTACCCGGAAGTACGGGTACCCGAAAGTACGGGTACCCGGTTTTTGAACACCCCTAACTACTACTCATGATCATCACCATTAATGAATGAATTGAATAACAGTAAACATGACTGAATTGAACTAAATTGATTATTATTTTTTTACAAAATTAAATTAAACTATATTGAGTATAAACTAAAGTAAAGATACTATCGGCTTATTTGCCTGAACTTATTTCTTACTTATCTAAATTGAAATGAACTGAAGTGAAATTGTTGTGTTGAAAAATAGAATCAGTATGTTTAAATTTACTTGAATTTGATCAAATTATATTTTGTTGAACTGCACTTAACTGAATTGAACTGAACTGTACTAAACTGGACTACTCTATTTAAAAGTTTTAGCAAACAAGGCCCACATCTTTCATTACTTATTGAGAAGATCTCCTAAATTCTAACTTTCCTGATTTTTCATGAAGTGTTCATACGTTTTAACTTATGAAGTGTTCCTTTTAACTTAAACCGTATACTTTGTTACTTAAAATTTTTAAATTTTAATGAAATTTCTTAAATTTTCGCTTGAAAACATGTTTTACTATGTATTTACTTTAAAATAATTAATATTTTAGAAAAAAATAATACATCATTTGAGTTTAAATAAATAGTGATCGTTTCATATAATTTATAAAAGTTGGTCTTTCAAAAGATTTTGCATCACGGGTCATTTCTACAAGTCAACTAGTAATATTATTACAAGAATGTAATTCGGAATTAGATTTTTAAAATTAGCTTAGGTAGTTGGAAAGTAGAAAAATATATATTAAAAATGCAGAAAAATTCCCAAAAGCTAGATATTGGAAATCAGGAAATAATATTTCGAAGAGTTAACGCGGATTATCTCAGTTTCTAGTTACAGAAATAGGAGGAGTGAGTAATAAATGGTGGACGAGTGTAGAATAGGTAGAGGAGATTAGGCCCGTTTGGTGATGTTTTGTAAGCTAGTGAAAAACGTTTTTATTTGATAGCGATAAGGGATCTCTATAAATGGAAAAGACCCCACCCCAAAGGTAAATGCAATATGCCAAAAAGGGCTATATACTGGATTTGGCAAACACATTATTTCCTTTCTCCAATTTTCTTCTAAATTTAGTCACACTTTCCTCTATTCCACTCTCTTCCCCAGCAATACAAATTGGCCTCTCCCCTCTCTCCCTCTCCCTCTCTTATAAATCAAAACCCCCATCCCCACCCCGCTCAGAGCAGAGAAGAGAAGAAGAAATAGAAGAAGCATCGAGAATGGGGAGGGGCAAAATCGAGATCAAGAAGATTGAGAACATCAACAGCAGGCAGGTGACGTTCTCGAAACGCAGGGCGGGGCTGCTGAAGAAGGCCAGGGAATTGTCGATTCTCTGCGATGCTCAGGTCGGCGTCATCGTCTTTTCCAGCACCGGAAAGCTCTATGAATTCGCCAGCACCTGGTCCGTCTCTCTCTCTCTGCCTACTCTACTCTGTGTTTTTTTTTATGTTTTTAGATCTTTACCCCTTTTGCCCCTCCTTCTGTCGATGATTTACGGATTCAAGTTTTTTAGGGTTCATCCCTTGTTTTACCAGAATTTCTGAATAATTTGAAACAATTGCCTTTTCGATTATTTTTGGTAATCTCAACTTTTTGGATGGTTATTCTTCTTGGACTGAATAGCCCAACACAGTTTAAGGTCAATTTCTCTCATAAATTTTGTGATTGGGATTGAATTAATCTTTTTTCATGAAATGTTTGTACTTAATTTTAATTTTGTAAATCCTTTTTTTTTGTTGAATGGCGCACTGTAAAGTAAATCCTGGAAATTAGGTTCATTATTAAACGTCGAAAATGGAAAGTTAAGTGTTTTTGGAATAACGATGGAGTTGCTTTCGGGGACAATCGAAAATAGCAATCGAGGAATTTTAGTTAAAAGTTGTTTCAAACCTTTCCCTTTATAAAAATGAATTTGTTTTAAGGAATTATTAGCGGGCCACAGATTAGTACTGAAATACTTGAAGCCCATCAACCATAAGCTGGACTCCACCATTGCCTGTGGCCTATATACGGACTCTTCTTCTGACAATTAACAGCTTACTTGTACAGTATTATATATAGCTCTACTTTTTTGAAATGGAATGATCTTCTTCATCTTGTATTTAAATAATTGAATTTTAATTTATTTATGAGCTAACTTGTATTTGTTATTTTGTTTTGAAGCATGGATAGCATTCTAGCAAGGTACAGCAAAAATCCAGAAGGTGCCAAGCTCGTTCCATATGTCAATGAACCAGAGGTAAATATTTAATTTTAAGCTTTCTTTATCATTTTTGAAATGTGAAAAGTTTACAACATTTGCAACACAACGGATTTAAAGTAGTATATTTTGCAACTGGATGCTTATTGTTGTGCTTCTGAATTGTAGAATGAATCCCAGCCTCAAATAACTGCTCTGAAGACTGAAATTTCCAAGTTGCAGCTTTCTCAGCGGTGAGTCTCTTCATAAAAGTAGAGCATATATGCATAAAGGTAGAATGTGGAATTGTGGTTGTTTTAATACTAATGCATGCTCTGATTATTATGAAGCCAAATGACGGGAAAGGAACTTGGTGGGATGAATTTGCAGCAACTGCAGCAACTGGAGCGTCAATTACAGGACGCGATTGTGGCCGTTAAGGATAAGAAGGTATGGAAATTGGAGGGTCTGATCTTAAATTCCTTTAACATGCAAGTCTTTAGCTGAGATGCAGAATGTAATCAACCATAAATAAATCAACATTCTTATGATCGAGTTTGTTGTGTATGTTTGGTATGATTAGGAGAAGTTACTTGTGGAGCAGCTGGAAAAATCCAAAGTGCAGGTGAGCATCTGCTTCTATAAAAAGTCATATATACTAATTAGTGTGAAAAAAACATGGAATGACCCTTTATATGGTTACTAATGGTAGGAACAGAAAGTTGTCCTGGAGAATGAAGCTTTGAGAGAAGAGGTAATACTAGCTAGCCGTTATTTATTTTAATTTCAATCACCACCCTTGATAATATTGAGTTGTTTCTTTTCTTTATACCCGAAGCATATATGATATATCCTAACTCAATTGGCGGTGGATGTTATGTATGTAGATTAAGGAGTACCGGTCAATGCTGGGGAGTAATGGAAGCAGTAGTGGTACTGGACTTAAGAGGAAGAACTCAGGAGTAAGCACAAGCACTGTTTGCGATTGCAGATCAGAAAAGGATGGAAATTCAGACACTTCTCTACGCCTGGGGTAAGCATAAACATCAATTAGTTCATATTACAAAGATTTGAAGCATGATTATATCCCCCTAGGCAAACACAATTTATTTCATTTTCTTCCAATCTAGTTTTTATCTTTCAAAATTTGAATATCAATAGGCTCTCCTAACCTCATTTCAGAAAGTCTGTTAGAAATTGAGGTTTAAAGCATTCACATGAGAGACTAGCTTTGTATTCGTCTATAACATTGAAAGTACTCAGTTAATTATCAATGAAACGAGTTAATTTACACGAGTAAGATAGAATAAACAAGTTTCATAAAGCATTGATCGAAAAATAGACAAATATGGAATTTGATGGTGTTGATCTGTTGGACTAATTTGCAGGCTTTCGGTGGATATGATCTGTCACAAGAGAAAGAAGCCAAAAACGGAGTCCACCAGTGCTTCCGATGACTCTCAAAGTCTAACCGTACTTGACTAGCTCGTGATTCATATTCCTTAAACAAAATAACGTTGCCTCAGAAGGAACAATGTCGTCCTATTTAATTTGTAGTTTTTGTCTTCTGATTTAATTCACCAGTGAATTAATTAAACGAGCATTATTGATTTAGATCAGCTGTTTAAACTTAATTGCCGGTACCATATATTCCTGATGTTTTTCTTCTCCTCCTGTCATTCAATATTTGTGCAATTCTGCTTTCTTTACAACTCCGTTTGTAAGGAACAATAAAAATGACTAAAGTTTGTTTCTTGTACCTAACATTGTCCAAAATGTTAATTCTTATACCCAACATTCAAATTGTTCAGATTATGTACCTAACATTGCAGTATTGTTCCATTTTTGTACCTAACATTCAAAGTGTTCAGATTCTATACCTAACTTTCCTATATTGTTCAATTTTTGTACCTTAAGTTAATTTGAAGATGAAGTTGTTGTTTTTACTAGTTTACTGAGGGTATTTTGGTAATTTCACTTATAAATAATATTTCAAAATTTCAGTTTAAATGATTTTAATTTTTAAAATTAAATTCAGATTTTTAAATTTTAATTACATATACACTTTAGTTATATAAAATTATTTTAAACTGGATTTTGTAAAAATAAATAAATTTTATTTAATTTACATTTAAATTGAAAATTATCAAAATATCCCTCTTAAAATAGTAAAAATAACAACTTCATCTTTAAATTAACGTAACTGATGGGTTGATATTATATTGATTATAAAAGAATATTTTTGAGCTAATTAATATCAACTTCAATACTTTTTGTGCTGTTAATTGCAGATTTTGCATATATACTGGGAGATGACAATAAAGAACAATGAATTGCTACTGGATCTGTTTTAGACCAATTTGGAGCTGTTTTGGAGCTTAAAGAGAATACTACTCCAGTTGATCCTTATTCATGAATTCCTTCACTTGACAGAGTTGTGCTTCGTGTAACGATCACTAAATTGTTCGGTGAAGATGACTCGGACTGAGGTGAAACTTATGAATAATTTGACATGGAAGAATAATTACTGTACTCTTTTTCCCACTCCACACAGGGTTTTTTAATGAGGCAGTAGTGGGCTAATTTATTGTTGAGCCAAAAGAAGCAATAGAAAGACAGACTGAATTGAATGAGAAAGAAATCTAAAGTCGACTGATTTGGAAGTTGAAACTTGCAAAGTTGAAACTTGCGAAGACAAAACTTACAGAAGATGAAGTTTCTTTATCTTTATTAATTAGGATTTGTTTCATTATGTTTATATTTAATCCTTATTAAGTGAAGGGTGTTTCACTATGCTTTGATGGAAAGAAACGTATGTGAAAGTGTGCATGTGAAGTGAAACGGAAAATGCTTCTTAATATAAAAAGGGAAGTCTCTTTTGTAGGAAGGGGGGGGACACACCAAGTCTTCATTCCATACTATATTCTCTCTCTTGTATTCTCGGCCAGATTATTCTCCATAATAAAAGTGTGGTTATCTCCTACATTTTCTTGTTTATATTATTATTATGTTTAATTATTTATTAATTGTTTATGTGTTAGGATTATATATGAGTAGCTAAGTTATTAATCGGCTGGATTAACTGAGTTGATTCATGTAATTGTGAGGTTGAATTGAGTTTAAATAATACTCTCTGCAAATTCTTCGTTGATTATAGTTTAAATTGATGCTTGTTGAATTAAGATTGATCACCTTAATGCATGCTAAGCTAAGGCTAATTTGAGTAGCAAATTTCTTGTGAAAAACAGATAACTGATACAGACTGTAATAACAAGAAAGTAATCAACTGAGTAGATGATCATTGTTTGCGAATACTCGAATGGTTATCTAAATTAGGTCCTGTTCGTCTCAATTTTGTAATTTAACGATTTTAGAAAATACTTGCTCGTTGATGGGTAATAAGAGGGGATTTTAGAGGTTCAGCAAATACTTGCCTCTATATAACTAATTGATTTGCATGAAATATTTTATCTAAAACCAATGATCAGTGAATGAATTAACGAGGTTAATCTAAGCCGATTGTTTTCTATTATATATTTTCTTGATTTTTATTTGGTGTGTTTCCTTAGTTTATAGACAAAACAAGTTGAAATTAAGGCGTGGTTGCGAGACCAAAAATTGTCGGTAGTTAAAATTAATAGAAATTACTCCGTTCCTTGTGGGATCGACCTGCTTCCTACTATACTAATTTGTGTGATAGTGTGCAGATATTTTGGTGATTGAAACGACGCTCACCAAATTGGCGCCGCTGCCGGGGAACGGTTGTTGATTTCTATTTTTTTGTACTGATCTCGTGTCTTTTGTTTCAGTGATTTATATAGAACATATTTGAGCTGTCAGGGAAGATATTTGATTCAGGGAGGGATGGCTTGTTGAAATCTGTTGTAGACCCTTGATTCGGCAAAACAGAGTCTGGGAGCGGAACTACTTTCTTTCTCTGAATCGAAGTTGTTGGGGCTAGTTTGGAATTGAATAAGGGAGATATCTTAGTTGGAGTATGATGTCTAGCTACTGGGATTATTATGGTACTAGTCCCTCCAACAGATTTTGTGATATATGTCACTACTATGGTCATTGGAGATATGAGTGCAATGTAGTTCCTCAATTCACCACTCCACCAAGTAATACATTGTGGGAAGATACAACCTTCAATGGAGGTTATGGAGATTATGAAGGTTGCGGGGATTATGGAGGAGCATCATATTACCAAGATTTCCAGGAGGCAGAGTCTTACCAACATTCTCAACATCAACCAATGCAAGATGAGAACTCAATGCATGAGAAGTTGGATGTGATACTTGCTTTACTGCATAGCATGAACGAGAGGAGCCAAGAAGGTGCTCAAGGGCAAGAGGAACACAGTGAGTTGTTTAATCAACAAAGGTCTCAATTTTATGCCCCTGTCGAGGAGATCGAAATTTATGAAGATAGGTTGGGATCATCAGCTCATAATAGTAGCAACAGACCTGAGGGAGTCTATTTGGTGGAACATGGCATTGTAGTGGATGAGCAGAACTTGGAGCCTGACAGAGCCCTATTCCTGAACCATCGCCACCAATCTATACGGAGGTGGACTATGCTCTTGAGTTTGATGATTTTTCTGAAGATATTGAGAATGATGAGATTGATTTGGTTGCCCTAGAGCATATTGAGGCTGATTCGGGTCAAGACTACATGGAGTCGGATGAAGAAATTGATCTCGTTGACTTTGATGGAGTGGAGACAAGCAAAGAGGAAATCAAAGAAGACACACTCTATTTTCAGTCCATGGTGGAAATTTCGAGCATAGAGCCGACGATGGAATTGGTCAGCCAAGATCAGCTTGATATAACACTCCCTCAGCCTACATGCAATTTCATCTTGCCTGAATCCCCCAAACTTCATAATTTGTTGTATCAAAATATTGCGAACCCTTCGAGGAAGGGGTGGCATACAAGGTTGGATTGTGCTTTATTGATGCTGTATAATGCCATAGGAGAGCTACTTAGCTATTCTTCTCTTGGATTTGTGCATTGGGAATTTTATCACTTGCATTTCAAGTTGATGGATGCAACATGTTGGTTTAGAGAAAATATGGTTATGGAATCAGCCAAGTGTGAGGAGGTTAGGAAGTTTCAACTTCAAGAATTGAAAGAATTTCACTTGGAAGCTTTTATTCAAGTTTTGTGGTACAAAGGGAAAACGAAAATGTGGCATGAAAAGAATCTGAGGTCCAAGGAGTTCAGAGTGGATCAGAAAGGGTTGCTCTTTATATCAGATTCTTGGTTAAGGCTTGGAAAGCTCGAGTCGAAAGGGACTGATTCATTCGAGGTGGCCTCTGTTTGGCAAAATGAAGTTGTTGAGATAAAAGACATGGATGTTGAGCAAACATTCCTTCGTTATAGTCCTCGTCTTCAGCCATCTTATGATGCAGATCAGGTTGCAGTAGTGGGAGAGATTCCATTATGAAAGTGTGAGGAGAAGAAGTGCGGTTTTGAAGATGATCGGGTGAATGTTCCCGATATCATCACTTGGTATAAAGATAGAGGAAAGCGATTTCCTCAAGACCTCCAGTGATCACGGCGGAAAGTCTAGCCAGAGACTATAAATAAAAGCCCTTATTGGGAGGCAACCCAATTTTCTTTCCCTTTATATTTATATTTACTGTGTGAGAAAAATCAAAAATCAAAAAAAAAAGAGCAAAAAAAAAAAAAAAACATGCTTCATGTTGTTTTCATTTTCTCATAATTTGATTCTTCATATTACAGGTCATTGTATTGAATAACACACACTTGGAAGAAGTGGCGGATCTGTACATCCTCTATTTGGCAGAACAGAGAGATCCTAACAAACAGAAATGCAGCTCGGCCGAGCAGCCCTCCCAATTAGTTTTCCCACCCTTTTCTCATTTTTTTAAATTAAATTTTCCTGGGAGTCCTCCTCGCTTTGAGCTGAACTTGCTTGAGGGCAAGCAAGGTTTAAGTGTGAGGATATTTAAGTGTTAATATGCTTGTTTGTGTGCTTTGTGATTTTGAGTCTGAAATTCTAAAGAAAAAGAAAAAAATAAAATGTAAAAAAACCAAAAATATTTTGTTTTTGAATCGAGTCGGTCAAAAGTTTCAGCATGATAGCAAGTAATGGAATTGTCTTTGAAATGGATGAACCTTGCATGTTGAGAGAATCTGATTAGTAGCATTTGTTTCTTGATATCCCCTTAAGAGCTTAAAATGATAAACCCTCGAAATCGGCCTTAACTTTGTGTAAATGATATTGGGATGACGAACAAGACTTGTAATGAACAAAGCCTAGTATAAAGTGAGGTTTGAACCAGAGTAGAGCAATCTCTACATCAATCTTTTTTTCTGAGAGAGTGGCGGTTTAAAATTGATGCATGTTAAAATGATGAAAGGCTAAATTAGGTTTACCCACACATCTTATAAAGCCTACCCAATTATATCCCGTAGTGAAACCCCTGAGCCTTAACCTTTTCTTTGTTTACCCACTTAAATAAATAAATAAACCCAATCCTTTGTCTATTACCATTTCTTTGACCCAACATGTATGATCCCGGACTGGAAATACCTGCTCATGTTTGATATTCAATGTTTCATTTTTGTGTGCCTCGTTATTTATTGGGAAAAATGGTTCTGTGAACCTATATATTTCTATGGCACTGTAGACATGAAATGAGCATGTAACCTGTGGGATTTGGATCCTACTAAAAAAAAGACAAAAAAAGAAAAAAAATGAAAATAGAGTGATGCTCTCTAAAAAAAAGATGAAGAAAAGAAAACAAAAAAAAAAGTCCAAAGTCCAGAACCAAACATCTTGGTCAGTCCAGAAAATTAGTTTTTAAACACATTACTTGCTGGAGTTTTTCTGCTGGCTTTTGAGCATATGTGCCTGTTTTGTTGATGAATGAACCTTAGAGCCTTAGGATCATATTCTTACCTTGTAACCAAACCCACCTTGACAAAGACCTTTCGGATTTTCATGTATTAATTTGATGCTGCCACGTTGATATTATTTGAGTGATTACCTTACTGATTGAGTACATTGAGTGAAAACCGTGAGGAAGTCCTTACTTGTCTATTTTTGATCAATTGATATGCAGGCGTGACTGATGTAGGGGGGATTGAATTAAGAGTTCAAGGGGGGATGATACTAACTTTGTTTATAAAAGGAAAGTTGATATCAGGCTTGGGAAATTTGTTGATTAGTTGAGGAAGTGAAAACTTGAAATGCTGAAACTTTTGACCAAAGTCCGGGTAATAGAGTCTTAGATGTCATAGTTTGATTAGTTTGTTTTTCTTTTGCTTTCTGTTGAGTCAAAGTCAGTCTAAGGGAGTGGGAACTTAATATGTGTGCTTAAGGTTCTAATCATACTTGAGGGCAAGCATGACTCAAGTGTGAGGATATTTGATGGGTTGATATTATATTGATTATAAAAGAATATTTTTGAACTAATTAATATCAACTTCAATACTTTTTGTGCTGTTAATTGCAGATTTTGCATATATACTGGGAGATGACAATAAAAAACAATGAATTGCTACTGGATCTGTTTTAGACCAATTTGGGCTGTTTGGAGCTTAAAGAGAATACTACTCCAGTTGATCCTTATTCATGAATTCCTTCACTTGACAGAGTTGTGCTTCGTGTAACGATCACTAAATTGTTCGGTGAAGATGACTCGGCCTGAGGTGAAACTGATGAATAATTTGACATGGAAGAATAATTACTGTACTCTTTTTCCCACTCCACACAGGGTTTTTTAATGAGGCAGTAGTGGGCTAATTTATTGCTGAGCCAAAAGAAGCAATAGAAAGACAGACTGAATTGAATGAGAAAGAAATCTAAAGTCGACTGATTTGGAAGTTGAAACTTGCAAAGTTGAAACTTGCGAAGACAAAACTTACAGAAGATGAAGTTTCTTTATCTTTATTAATTAGGATTTGTTTCATTATGTTTATATTTAATCCTTATTAAGTGAAGGGTGTTTCACTATGCTTTGATGGAAAGAAACGTATGTGAAAGTGTGCATGTGAAGTGAAACGGAAAATGCTTCTTAATATAAAAAGGGAAGTCTCTTTTGTAGGAAGGGGGGGGACACACCAAGTCTTCATTCCATACTATATTCTCTCTCTTGTATTCTCGGCCAGATTATTCTCCATAATAAAAGTGTGGTTATTTCCTACATTTTCTTGTTTATATTATTATTATATTTAATTATTTATTAATTGTTTATGTGTTAGGATTATATATGAGTAGCTAAGTTATTAATCGGCTGGATTAACTGAGTTGATTCATGTAATTGTGAGGTTGAATTGAGCTTAAATAATATTCTCTGCAAATTCTTCGTTGATTATAGTTTGAATTGATGCTTGTTGAATTAAGATTGATCACCTTAATGCATGCTAAGCTAAGGCTAATTTGAGTAGCAAATTTCTTGTGAAAAACAGATAACTGATACAGACTGTAATAACAAGAAAGTAATCAACTGAGTAGATGATCATTATTTGCGAATACTCGAATGGTTATCTAAATTAGATCCTCTTCGTCTCAATTTTGTAATTTAACGAGTTTAGAAAATATTTGCTCGTTGATGGGTAATAAGAGGGGATTTTAGAGGTTCAGCAAATACTTGCCTCTATATAACTAATTGATTTGCATGAAATATTTTATCTAAAGCCAATGATCAGTGAATGAATTAACGAGGTTAATCTAAGCTGATTGTTTTCTATTATATATTTTCTTGATTTTTATTTGGTGTGTTTCCTTAGTTTAAAGACAAAACAAGTTGAAATTAAAGCGTGGTTGCGAGACCAAAAATTATCGGTAGTTAAAATTAATAGAAATTACTCCGTTCCTTGTGGGATCGACCTGCTTCCTACTATACTAATTTGTGTGATAGTGTGCAAATATTTTGGTGATTGAAACGACGCTTACCAGTAACGTACAAAAATTGAACAGTATTGGAATGTTAGGTATAGAATATGAACACTTTAAATGTTAGGTATAAAAATGGAACAATATTGCAATGCTAGGTAAAGAATATGACTTTGAATGTTAGGTACAAGAATTAATATTTTGATCCATGTAAGGTACGAAAAACAAAGTGTAGTCAATAAAAATCACATCATTTTATGCTAAAAGTTTATGAAAAAACAGGTCAAAACTTTTTCAGACAAAATGTCATGAAGGAATTGTTCATCTTTTTTAAAAAGATTTTATTATATCATTTCCATCTACTGTAAAGTCCAATATTGACGGACTACAAGAATGATGGGTAGAGTCTTTCTCGATCTACACGTTTTTGTAACTAAGCATCACCGATCTATTTAGGATGTTCTCACTAACTTCAGTCTCATTAGCTAGCCTGCATTAGTGTTCTAACGAGATGTCCTGAATGGTGGTGGTCTTATACTTATTATGAATTTGGGATCGTTGAAGTTATGAGTGACAGTATTAAAGAATGTGATGTTGTTTTTACTGTGGGATTGACATTATATTCTTAAGTTGATTTAGAATTTCAATCTAATAAATTATAATAGCGCTCTCGAAAGATTAACTTGTTTTAACAGCTAGCCACCGAAATAAATTGACATAGAATAGATTCTCGTTCATCAATCAATACGCCAAGCAAGGATCTGTTGAAACTGCAACACCAACTAATCCAAAGCACGATCTATGTTTTCCAAACTACTAACACTTTGAATACACAAATCAAGAACGGAAACACAACATGTAAACCAGATTGATAAAAATTCACGACCTGAAATCAGATCGAGAACAAGACACGACCTTTACAATCAACCTGAGAATAAAACAACGATTTGAAAAATCCGATCAAGCATTATGGGTATAATATCTAATCGATCAAATCAAATAATAATACCCAAGATAGAATTCAAACTTATCCAACAAGAAAACAAATAAAATGGTTGCTGACTTTGTATTGTATCACATGAATTAAAATTATTGTTGACTTTTACATTTTGGTTTAACTTGATTGAACTATTTTCTTACCTTTATAATATTTTATGATAGAGAAAATGCTCTCATGCCCTTGAGTTCCTGCATATGTATTAATGTATTCCCGAATTTTGAGAAAGTGGTTGTGTACTTATTGACTGAAATTAAATTATTTTAATGTAATGTAATTCTTTAACAAATTATTTACTATTGTAAAAAAATCTGAATAATATTGTTCCTATATTATTATAAATATCACCGTTGTTTTAATAAAATAAAATTGTAGAATGTTGTATACTGGACCTTGTATACAAGGTTCTTCACCTTTTCACATTCATACATTAGTAGTGTGATAATGTACAAATTTTTGGTTTAGAGTGAATTTTGCAAAACTCAAATCTAGCAACCTTGTATGGTAAAAAGATTCAATTTTTAGGTATTTTAATATATTAATAAACTAATAATATACGTAAATATATGTATTCTTCTTTTTGGAGTAGTTATTCTGGAGTAGATGAACTCAAGATTTGTGAAAATATTTCATAATATAATTTTAAGAAGTATAATTATATTTTTTGTTAAAAGTACAATATTTTGTTTTTTACAGTTTGGATAAAGGTAAGTTTACAATTTTTATTAAAATTGGATGTGTTAAAAAATTATGAACTAGTCACTTAAATTTAAAAATAGAGTGGAGTCGGTAACTTTGACGTAATCCATTTCAAAATTAAATAATTGTATTAATATTTCAAAATAAAAATATCTTTTCCGGAATATTTATAATAATATTTACAACATTTCAATTTTGTTTCAAAGTAAAAAATCAACATAAATAATATAAAAATATTCTAAATATAAAACAAAAAAATGTGACAAAACTTGATTGGATTTTGGGTTTTACTCGTAAATCCCAAAAACCAAAATTCGGGCAAAACATACAAGATCTTGGATTTTGGAGAGCAAATTCCAAAAGGGTGATTCTATTTGCACCACCCTAATTGCTATATACACCCACCTGACCCACTTTACTAAAATTAATGTGCATTAGTAACTATCTTCTTTACCTTTGTATTATTCAATTTCCCTTTTTTCATCCAACATTTTATTTAATTACCATGTGATTTACTTAATATCCTTGTTATGCATATTAATAAAATTTTGAAATAGACATGTTATTAAAAAATATATCGTTTCTACATTATTTTATTATATAATTTTACTTGTTTATAATTTTACATCATTTAAACTATTCACTATACATTTAAAATATTTCTTATATTTTGTAAGTTAAATAATAAAATAATCCTTAAAATAAAATACAAAGTGAAAAAATTAAACATTAGGCACAATAATTTAAAATTTCACAAAAATAATTAAAAATATTTACATAACATAATGAAACAATTCACATAATTTTGTCAAAAGTTTATTGTATTGCACTAGTTTTACTGATACATAATTTTTATAAACTTAAATAAAAATTTTTAGTACTGATAAGTATAAATCACTTAAACATTCATAAATTATAATTAAATTTGAATATTACCAACAAATTTAGTAAAAAAATTTGATTTATTTAATTGTTTAAATGTGTTGATAAAAAAGTGTTTAAGTATGCATTAAAAATAAATTTTGTACACAAACATTCATATACAATAAAATATTTATGTTTGACTAAAAGGTAGGTGGAAATAGCATTCTTTCTATTTATACCACCATGACCCACTAACTTTTTACAATTACGAGATTATTTACACCTCAGAGTGGTGTAAATAGCAACACCCTTCCAAAATCCAAAACTTCCAAAATTCTAAACCACACATGAGTGGTCTATCAATTTTAATTCACTTCTCTTATTAATTCTAACAACTTCTCTTATTAATTCTAACCACTTTTCTATTATCAACCAAAAACCCAAACATTGCATGTTGAAATGGAAATTAATGATGATCATGAATTGATGTCACGTTCTATAGAATAATTTTTTGTTATAAGAATATTTTAAGTTGGTTCAAAGGTGTAAGAGTATTTTATATATACATATATATATATAATATATATATATATATGACACTTTCATAAAAACTTTTTAGGAGACAAGATGATTTAGCTCTATAGAGTAATAATCAAAATTCTATAAATAATGCTCTTTTATCACAAATATCATTCATTATCAGGATCGAATATACAAAACCATATTATTCATCCCTCCGATTTATATACTATCATCGGGATATCATTTTACCAAGAAAAACCTGCGTATATAGATATGTAGCTTCATAATTAAGCTTTATTTTCATGGTTTTATTCAGTCATGATCCTAACACGATCATGATTAATTAGTAAGGGCGTTGACCGATATAGTTACCCGGAGGATCATAGCTGCAATTAACGTAGGCCCAACCATTGGCACACTGAACCCTAGCACACCCCAAGCGAACCGTGTTCCTCCACACCACCTGAGTGTAGTGTCCGCACACTTTTTCGACGATGCAAGTGTTGGCTGCGTAGTTATAATCCTGCTTCTCTGCCACCCACATCTCCACCGCCAACCTACACTCATAACTACGCCAACTCAGTTCGTAACGCCAACACGTGTAACACCCTGAAGCACTCTTATGGCCCTTATGGCGAGAATCTCGCTGCCGGTTACCCGGACATGACTCAGAACTACGCTAACACATGTAACACCCTGAAGCACTCTTATGGCGAGAATCTCGCCGCCGGTTACCCGGACATGACCGAACTGAAGGCGGTGGAGATGTGGGTGGCGGAGAAGCAGGATTATAACTATGCAGGCAACACTTGCGCCACCGGAAAAGTGTGCGGACACTACACTCAGGTGGTGTGGAGGAACACGGCTCGCTTGGGATGTGCTAGGGTTCAGTGTGTCAATGGTCGGGCCTACGTTATTTGCAGCTATGATCTTCCGGGTAACTACATCGGTCAACGCCTTTACTAATTAATTGTGACTGTGTTAGGATCATCTGAATAAAACCATGAAAATAAAGCTTAATTATGAAGCTATATATCTATATATGTAGGTTTTTCTTGGTAAAATGATAACCCGATGCATATAAATCGGAGGGATGAATAATATGGTATTGTATATTTGATCTTGATAATGAATGATATTTGTGATGTAAGAGCATTACTTATAGAATTTTGATTATGACTCTATAAAGCCAAATTTTCTCTCATCTCCTAAAAAGTTTATATGAAAGTGTTCATATATATATTTTTTAAAATACAAAGTGTTGGGTGAGATCGTTCTACCATAAAGGTTATGGTAGGACGTACGATTTCTCATATGTATATTAGATTAATTTGCATGTTTGTAACTTTAGTTTGTCGTTCTAACTCAATTAATTCATTTACAATACTTGAATAGGTTAAAAAAATTAGTAAACAAAAAAAATACTAAAAATATATAAAATAATGAAAGAAACACTTGAACAAAATGTATATTCGTATTTACAACATTTGAATGAATTTTCTTTTGATAAAAATAATCAAAAGTGCCGTACTAAAAGTGTAATAACACAAACACATGAATTTACCTCATAAAAATATAAAATAAAGGACGATCCTTTCATAAACTTATGATAAGACTGTCCTACCCAAGACTCTCTCTTTTTTTAAAATATTCTTACACTTTTGAACCGACTTAAAATACTCTTATAACATAAATCTATTCTATAGAACGTGACATCAGTTCATGATCATCATTAATTTCCGTTTCAACATGCAATGTTTGGGTTTTTAGTTGATAGTAAAAAAGTGGTAAGAATAAATAAGAGAAGTGGTTAGAATTAATAAGAGAAGTGAATTAAAATTGATAGACCACGTGTGTGTTATAGGGTCTTGGAGATTTTGGATTTTGGAATTTGGAATTTGCTCTCCAAAATCCAAGACCTTGTATGTTTTGCACGAGTTTTGGTTTTTGAGATTTACGAGTAAAACCCAAAATCCAATCAAGTTTTGTCACATTTTTTTTATGTTTAACAAATTTTTATAATATTTATGTTGATATTTACTTTGAAATAAAATTGAAATAATGTAAATATTATTATAATTATCCGGGAAATGATATTTATACTTTGAAATATTTATACAATTATTTAATTTTGAAATGGATTGGGTCAAAATTACCAACTCCGCTCTATTTTTAAAATTAAGTGACTAGTTCATAATTTTTTAACACGTCCAATTTTAATAAATATTGTAAACTTACCTTGATCCAAAATGTAAAAAGTAATATATTGTATTTTAACAAAATAATATGATTATACTTCTTAAAATTATATTATGATATATTTTCACAAATTTTGAGTTCATCTACTCCAAAATAACTACTCCAAAAAGAAGAATACATATACTTACATATACTATTAATTTATTAATAAATTACAAAACCCAAAATCAAATCTTTTTACCATACAAGGTTGCTAGATCTGGGTTTTGCAAAATTCACTCTAAACCAAAAGATTTGTACAGTATCACACTGCTAGTGTATGAATGTGAAAAGGCGTACAACATTGTATACAAGGTCCAGAAGGAGCCTCGCACATACAAGGCTGCAGTTAAGGACTCTCGCGGGGTTACTACTATGAATGAGGAGATTGAAGCACTTTAGCGGCAGCAGACATGGCAGTTGGTTCCTTGCCCTCCCAATGTTAATGTGGTGGGTTCTAAGTGGGTCTATCTGTTGTGCGGAATATGAGAAAACAGCAAACTAAACGTAAAAGAAAAACAAGATCACAGAGATTTACGTGGTTCACCAATGATTTGCTACATCCACGGGAAGGAGACGGATTGTATTAGATAGGTATCCAGATTACAATGTTCCTATCGTCTAATACCCAGAAAACAGTACTAACTAGGTTGCGAGACCCCCGTGCTAACTCGCAGTAGCGGCTATTACGGCATTCAAGGCATATACCAACAAATCTCCACCTTGACTTGAATCCTCAAAGTAGAAACTCCAGATGAGTAGACTTCTCCCTCCACCCTGGGACTGCCCATAGGGAAACTAATCAGCTCTGATGTTCAGCAAGTCCAAGCAATGTTGAAATTTGCTGATTGGAACAGGCTTGGTGAACATGTCAGCAGGATTATCAGCAGTTCCCACTTTCTTCACCTTGATCCTTCTCTCACTCCTAAGAAAATGATATATGACATCAATATGCTTGGTCCTCTCACTCCTCTCACACCCCGTGCTAACTCGCAGTAGCGGCTATTACGGCATCCAAAGCATATACCAACACTATCGTTTGAAGTACAAGCAGGATGGTTCCATTAAGAGATATAAAGCCCGCTTGGTGGCTTAGGGCTTCTCTCAGATTCCAGGATTTTCTTTTGATCATATCTTCAGTTCGATGATCAAAGCTGTCAATGTCCGTACAGTGATTGCCATTGCCACTTTGAGGAAGTGGCAACTTCATCAATTTGATGTCAAGAATGCTTTTCTGAATGGAGTTCTATATAGTCCAGTCTACATGGCCCAACCGGTTGGATATCAGGATCCTGCTCGACCTAATCATGTCTGCCAACTCCGCATGGCGATCTATGGTCTCAAGCAAGCTCTCAGGGCATGGTTTGATTGGTTCAGTTCTTTTGTTCATGGACTTGGTTTTGTTAGCAGCTTGTTAGATCCTTCACTTTTTGTGTTCACTCGCGATTCGGTTATCCTCTACCTCCTCATTTACGTTGATGACATTATCCTCACCTGAAATGATGGTGTTGCCATTCGCAGTTTTATAGCTCGTGCTGATCGAGAGTTCTTCGTCAAGGATCTTGGGCATCTCAGCTACTTTCTTGGCTTGGAGGTTACTCCTACCTCTACTGGACTGTTCTTGTGTCAGGCCAAGTATGCTAGGGACGTTCTTCAGCGGGCAGAAATGTTGGATGCCACACCAGTCTCCACACCATTCCTTCTTTTGTCCCAACTTCATAGTAGCACTAGTGGACCATTTACAATCCGAAGCTGTATCATTCTCTTGTGGGTGCCCTCTAGTATCTTACCATCACTCGACCTGATTTGTCCTTTGCAGTCAATTTAGTGAGCCTATACCTTCAGGACCCACGAGATGATCATTTTGCTGCCGTTACCCCGGATACAAAGATATGTTCGTGGCACGCAACATTGTGGTCTAACTTTTACAGTTGATGGTGTTTCAAAGGTTCTGGCATAATCTGATGAGGACTGGGCACGCTTCTTGGAGACACGTCATTCCAGTTATAGTTATGCTAGTTTTCTTGGTGGGAACTTGGTATCGTAGAGTGCGAAGAAGCAACCTTCAGTCTCTCGCTCGAGCTCAGAATCTAAGTACAGAGCTCTTGCGAATACTGCTTCAAAGGTTGTCTGGCTGATACACATTCTTTGAGATCTTCGTTAACCGCTTCTAGGGTCGCCTGTCCTTCTTTGTGACAATAACAATGCTATCTTTCTTGCTGAAAATCCTATTGCTCACAAGAGAGCGGAGCACATTGACATTGATTAACACTTTGTGCGGGAGTTGGTAGAAACTTGCAAGTTTCGTGTAGGTCATGTTGCTACGTCATTACAAGTGGAAGACATTTTCACTAAGGGATTCAACCGTGCATTGTTTGACTTCTTCCGGTTCAACCTTCACGTTTCGATCAATCTGACGCTTTGCTTGAAGGGGGTGTGACTGTATAGATAATGATAAAAGCATACCAATGTGGTAGCTCTGGCTCTCATATATATACTCAATATTTACATGGAAAAGTCTATACTAGCCTTTACCCTAATACACACCTTCAATCTTTACGTGGTGCAATTATGGATAGATTGGATCTATGTTTACAAAACAAATCGCTAGAAAGACCATTCGTAAACATTCGTAAATATATCAACAACTTACAACTGTGTCGAATTCGAATGAACTCGAAGACTACCATACGCAACCATTTCTTGAACAAAATGATAATCAACATCAATATGTTTCCTACGATCATGCCGAACCGGATTGGCAACAAAATATGTCGCAGAAACATTGTCACAATAGAGAGTAACCGGATGACGAAGATAGTACCTAAAGTCTGCAAGCAATTGACGAAGCCAAATAGTCTCCGCCGCAGTGTGAGCAACAACACGATATTTAGCCTCCGTAGAGGACTTCGACACGGTAGGTTGTTTCTTAGAGCGCCAGGAAATCAAATTCTTCCCTAGGAACACAGCATAACCCGTGGTGGAGTGACGAGTGTCCGGACAACCAGCCCATTCAACATCAGAATAAGCAATCACCATCTCCGGAGAATTTGCTGCATGGAGAAAAAGATCAAACTCCATAGTGCCCAACAAATACCTGAAAATTCTCTTCACGACATGAAGATGAGTAGTAGGGGGAGCATACATAAACTGAGAAACTATATTAACGACATAAGCAATATATGGACGAGTCATAGTTAAATATTGCAATGCACCAACCATACTACGATATTCAGTGGGATCGGCAAGAAGGTCACCATCAACAGATGACAATGTAACTCGAGAAATACTAGGGGTCCGTACAGGTTTAACTGTTTGAAGATGAAACTTGCGCAACAAATCAGACACATATTTTTGCTGAGACAAAAATAAACCCTTAGGAGTATGAGACACCTGTAAACCTAGAAATTAATGAAGATCACCTAAATCCTTCATATCAAACTCAGAAGATAGAACAGAGATAAATTTGTGAACCAGGTCATTACTACTACCAGTTAGGACTATATATATCATCCTCATAGAGAAGTAAGATAAGCATGTAACCCTTATATTTAAGAACAAACATGGAAGAATCACAACTGCTACATTTAAAACCAGTGGATAATAAGAAATTGCTAAATCTAGAGATCCAAGCTCGAGGAGCCTGTCGTAACCCATAAATGGACTTGCGTAACCGACAAATGTGATGAGGACGAGAATATTCAACAAAACCTGGTGGTTGACGCATATAAACCTCTTCAAAAAACCATGCAAAATGCATTTTTAACATCAAGTTAACAGACAGTCCAATTAAGAGAAATAGCAAGAGTTAGAACCAAGCGCACAGTAGTAGGCTTAACAACAGGACTGAAAGTTTCAAAATAATCAATACCTGTCTGCTAGTGATTTCCGAAAACAACAAGTCTAGCCTTAATGTGGTAGTCCTGGCTCTCATATATATACTCAATATTTACATGGAAAAGTCTATACTAGCTTTTACTCTTATAGTGACAATAGAAGACTTTGAGAACTTAGATGATAATTGTTTGTGACTCTTGTAAATTGCATATATGCCACTAGAGTTTAATTAGTTACTGATAGGACCCTCTCTGTATGTATAAATAACTGCTGAATATGTCAATACAAATCACCAAAGGAAATTACTTTTTACACATATTGCTCAAGGTTTGATAGTGATCTCACAAGACCTCTTTACATGCCCGCTTTTCAATTGATTGAATTTTGTCAAAATTAATATGATTGTTCCTATCATTTTAGTATATGGTAATGGCGGTATTAATTGTGAGAGCATGAATAGTTTTATACACTAGTTAAAATTAAACAAAACGTTTCACCTTAATTCATTTCTCCTAATAATGAAGTAGTAAAAGAAATTATTTGTGAGGGAATTCATGTTGATCTATAGATGGGACTTCGTCATGCTTGAATCTCTACATGCCATATCTGTGTTAATTGTATGTTGTTGTTATTCTACTTCTTGAGTAAGCTGACGGTGCTGATGATTTACAGACATCAATATTTATTGGCACTTCAATGTGCTATTTTGTTGCTGTGTTTTGCTAATAAATGTTTTGTGCTAATGGTTCCTTGAACTGTGACATATTTGTATATCTATTCACTATTAAAATGTGGGGATTTGCTTGGGATTAATACTGGAAGCTGTAATGCAATTTTGTGCATCACTATCTCGGTTTCGTATTCTCTACGAAATTCCCTAAACGATCCAATATAACTATAATCAATTTTAAATTTGGTCTCTGTTGGCTTGTAAATATCCCATTTTTAAAAAAAATTAAAATGTTGCATGCGACATAAAAATGTATTTGTTTTATGTGGATATAAGTTTAGGCTGAGACATCTCCAAAACCTCAATGTTCAGATACGTTCAAATCAGGCTGAGAAAAGTAGTGCACCAATGAAGCTGAAGACTAAGGGCCATGATGAGAACTTTGAATGGTCAGAGAACCTGCGCTAGAGAGCAGAAGAACCAAAGTATATATGGACTGGAAATTACACAATAAGGTAATATTATTATCTCTGAAATATTCCTTACAGTTGTGTACTGATTTCTTTATATCTACTGAAAGCTATTCCAAGAGCTTCTTAAATAGGAGAACTCCAAACCTGCACTTATGGTGAAATTACTAGGAAAGAAATATATTTATTAACTCACTATGAACGTTTCTATCATCGAAACGATTCACGTTCTTATTCTCAAAAACTGAACAAACGGAAGAAGTTTAGAAGTCACCTACTTGATTAGGAATTACTCCAACAATCACTCCCTTAATCAAGTTGGTCCAGCCTTTTCATGCTGAGCTTAGCTTTTGCCTCGTGAAACTTTGTCCGCCCAAGAGCTTTAGTCAGTACGTCAGCAACCTAGTCTTGGGTTCGCACATGTTCCACCTCTAACTTCAAAATCTCCACACATTCACAGATGTAGTGGTAACAAGTATCAATATGCTTACTCCTATCATGGTGCACGGGGTTTCTGGACAAATCAATGGCAAATTTGTTGCCCACATACAGCTTAAACATACGTGGTTCCTCACCCTTCAGTTCAGCCACCAAACGAGCCAACCAAACACCTTGACATGCAGCGGTTGGAGCAGCTACATATTCAGCTTCACGTGATGAAAAAGTCACAATTCTTTGCTTCCGGGACAACCATGAAACGGAACTGGTACCAATGAAGAAAAATATGCCTGCAGTACTTTTTCTATCATCGATATCTCCGGAATGGTCACTGTCACTGTAGACTACCAGCTCATCACCACCATTAGTTGCATAGAAGCACCCCTCCGTAAGAGACCCAACTACATAACGTAGGATCCCACCGAATAAGAAATATCTGGTCTCGTGTGCACAAGGTAGTGAAAGCAAACAACAACACTCTGAAACATAGTGGCGTTGACCAACTGACTTGGCCCCTTTTTCTTCAACTTCAAGTGTTCCTCCATTGGAGTATGGCAAGAGTTACAACTGCTCATGCCACACCTCTCAAGTACCTTAGCTGCATAATGTCTGACGAAGAAAAATGCCTCCACTTGTCTGCTTGACTTCAATTCCCAAGTAATAGCTAAGTAGACCAAGATCACTCATACTAAACACATTTTTCATTTGTTTTTTTAATTTAGACACAATTTCTTCTTGTGAACTAGTAATGATCAAATTATCTACATAAATTCCAACAAGCAAGAAATTTGTAACTTCCACCCTTTTGTACACGGCATGCTCCAGCAAGTTTCGCTCAAAACCAAGCGACAATAGTGTTTTATCAAGTTTACAGTACCATGCCATTGGTGCTTGACGAAGCATGTACAATGCCTTATTGAGTTTGAGCACTTTCTGCTCCTTCCCTTCAATCTCGAAACAAGGTGGTAGAGCCACATAAATTTCCTCGGACAGATCACCATTCAAAAATGCCGACTTGACATCCATTTGGTGAATTTTCCAACCTTCATGAGCTGCCAAAGCTATAAGAAGCCTCACTATTTCCATTCGAGCAACTGGAGCAAACACTTCATCAAAATCCACTCCCTTTCTCTGGACATATCCCTTCGCCACCAACCTAGCCTTGTATTTGGCTATGTTCCCATCAGAATCTTTCTTTACTTTGAACACCCATTTCAAACCGATGGGTTTGTGGCAAGAAGGAAGTCCATCAATGACTAAGTGTTATTGTCCTCGATCGATTTGAGCTCCTCATGCATAGCCTGCCTCCAACACTTCTCTTTTGCAGCTTGAAAATAATTAATTGGCTCTTCCATGGATAAAAAAGAATTCTCCAAATCTACCTCAACTGGCTCGGTCTCAGCATACACGTCATCGAGGGAACGATATCCCCTTCAAGGTGGAGAATCAACTAACTCCGGGTCCATGTAAGAACTACGGCTGCCCTGCAAAGGCAAGAAGCTCTGCACAGATGGACTCCTCCGGACAAAACTTTCCGGCCTTCTATGTGCATCAGAATTGTTGATCGCGAAAGAAGAGTTGCTCCGCACAAATAAAGTACTTCGTGCGGAAGTATCTGTAAAGCTCTCTTTTCATGTGAAATCACAAAAGTGCCTGGAAGTGTCTCCTGCTCCATCTAGCTCCATTTAGCATGCTCATCTACTTTTAGGTTCATATAGCCTGTACGCCTTCGAACCATCCTCATATCCTATGAAAATCATAGGAATTATCCGAGCCTCCAAATTTGTGAGTTGTGGCTTCACAATATTCACATATCTAACGCAGCCAAAAACCCAAAAATGTGGCACGTTCGGCTTTCTTTTGCTCCAAGTTTCATAAGGTGTGCACCCCTTCACACTTTTGGTTGGGGCACGGTTTAGGATATACACAGCTGTAGTAACTGCCTCACCCCACAGCTTGTTCGGTAAATCCTTATTCTTCAGTAAGTTTTGAGCCATTCCGACCACGGTTTGATTTCGACGCTCTACAACCCCATTTTGCTGAGGGGTGTAGGGTGCCGTCATATAACGCTTCAATTCTAGCCCTTCAGAATACTCCTTGAACTCAAACAAGGTAAATTCTCCACCTCGATCAGTTCTAAACGCCTTCATCTTTAGGCCGCATTCAAGTTCAGCCTTCTCCTTAATCAATTTGAAAGCTTCAAATGCCTCATCCTTCGACTTGATCAGAGTGACCCACATAAAGCGGTTGAAATCATTGACAAGCAACAGGAAATACTTTCGTTCTCCATGTGTAGCCGGTGTTATCGGTCCGCACAAATCACCGTGCACAAGCTCCAACGGTTGCACCGCACGGTAAGATGTGGTTGTTGGAAACGGTAATCGGTGCTGCTTCCCCACTAAACACGCCTCACATAATATTTTGCCATGTGATACGTGCGGCACTCCGTTCACCATACTCCTCGCATAAAGCTCCTTTAGTGCACGGAAATTCAAGTGCCCATACCGAGCATGCCACAACCATTCGTCTTTCCCTTCTTCTGCAACAAGGCATACTGGATGAGCTGTTTGGAGATGCAGGATATACATCATGGTCTGGGATTTAGCTACCTTTTCCAACAACTTCCTGTCCCGATCAAAAACGCGCATCATTCCTTCTTCAAGCTCAGTCTTGCACCCATGCTCATCAAGCTGCCCGAGACTAATGATATTGCTCCGTAAGCTTGAAATGTAGTACACGTTGGATAACACCTTATGCTCATCTGAGTGGCTTTGGAACATCACTGCACCGCGACCACATATATCCACCAACGATCCATCTCCAAATTTCACCGTCCCCGTCACGGTCTTGTCTAGATTTGAGAACACTTCAAGGCAACCAGTCATATGATTACTAGCTCCTGTGTCCAAATACCACATGTCACTGTTGGGCATTTTCCCTTGCCCAAGTTATGGCTTCACAGCTTCCTCGTAAAGCATGAGATGCTTTGTCGGCTTAGAGCTTGTCCATGTCAGCTTATAGAATTCGAGCATCAAGAGTGTTGGTTCGTCATCCTTCACCTTCTCGGCAAAATGGGCCTTTTCTTCGTGCTTCTTCGACAGGCAATCAGAAGCATAGTGCCCATAGTGATTGCAATTGTAACCACGAAGTTTCTTGATGTCAAACTTTGAGTTCCTCTTCTCCTTGCCTTTAGAGGAATCATCTGTGCCTCCTCCTGAACGGACACCTCCACGTCCGCGCCCCCGTCCGTGTCCTCGCCCACGGCCTCGGTGCGAACTAGAGTTGCGGGAAGATTCTGCACCATCGCGTGACTCCCTGGCCTTCCATTCAGTGCGGGTGAGCAGGAGCTCCTCCTCATCCTTGCGTCCAGCACCACCCACACGGTCTTCATAAGCCAAGCCTACCAACCACTTCTTCAACGGTCATAGTACTCAAATCCCCAAATTATTTTATTGTAGAAACAATATGGAGATACCTCTTCGGGACCGCGCGGAGAAATTTCTTCACCACATAGATTTCCTCCATTGTTTCATCGAGACAACGAATGTCGTTCAAGATGGAGGTGAGGTGTGTTGCAAAATCATCCACCTTGTCCGAGTCCTTCATACACAACCTCTCAAAATCCGATTTAAGAGTTTGTGCCCGTGCCTCCTTTACACGGTCTGATCCAACGTACGTGATCTTTAGAGTGTCTCAAGCTGCTTTCGCAGTCTCCTTGTCACCGAGGAGTGAGAGTGTCTCGTCCGGCACTCCATGAAAGATTGCAGCGATGGCCATATGATTGTGCTTCTCATCAGGTTCTTCTGACACAACAGCCTCCCAAACACCCTGAGCTTGAAGGCAAGCCTTCATACGGATAGCCCATATGCCATAGTTGTGTTTTGTAAGCATCGGGTATGAGAGATATAATGCTCTCCCGTACCGACGCTGGTTGCACCGTAGCCTTCGAGTTGACTTCCTCCTCGTCATCACTAGTTACATGACTGTTGTTTCCAACTTTCCCCATGTTCAAACCAACGCTATGGTACCAAATGAAAGGTCACGGAACCTGCGCTAGAGAGCAGAAGAACCATACAATAAGGTAATATGATTATCTCTGAAATATTCCTTACAGTTGTGTACGGATTTCTTTCTATCTACTGAAGGCTATTCCAAGAGCTTCTTAAATAGGAGAACTCTACACCTGCACTTATGGTGAATTTACTAGGAAAGAAATAAATTTATTTACTCACAACGAACGTTTCTATCATCGAAACGATTCAGGTTCTTGTTCTGGAAAACTGAACAAATGGAAGAAGCTTAGAAGTCAGCTACTTGATTAGGAATTACTTCAATAACCTTTACGGTAGGGTGATGGTTGAGGTTAATAGCCATTATTGTTTCTTGGGAGGACAGTACACTGTCAAGGTAGTCCGCTGCATTCAAAAAGGACCAGCACATTGTAGAAGACAAACTCAAAACAGAAGATAACTCTCTCAGTAGTTGCAAAAAACTGTTGATACTGACCAGATTAGACCGCGTCCTGCTCCAGTAGACAAGAGAGGCCACTGCACGTTGCATGAACCAGTTGACGTATAGTATCGTGAGGGCTGGTGGGTTTCTCCGGGTTCTAGGCGTGTCAAAGTTTACAGTCTACTTCTGAACCTCTGGTGAGGAGATGGAGTTTCATCATCGTGATTTGAGTTCTGATCAAGAATGTCCTGATGAAACTGGACAACTCCGCTCAGTGTAGGTTTAGTTTACTTAATAGTTTAGCAATACTTTAGAAATGCATATAATTGTATATTCAATAAAAATGCAGATATATTAAGCTCATTGACATCCAAGTTAGGGAAATTAGCAATTGTGGAAGTATGCAGGAGAGTGTGCAAGGTATCCAGCTGCGCTTATTGCACTCATGAGGTATTGGGTGCAATATCTTACTGTGATTAGGGATAGAGGGATTTTACTTGTCAATCTCATACAGTTGTTATTTGCAACCTGATCCTTTCAAAGCTTTGGATCGTACGTGTTGATGCTTGATTCTGAAGCAGGTAAGGTGACAGTTGATTCGGAGCAGGACGCGGGCTAATCTGGTAAAACCATCAACAGTTTATTGCTAGCTAGTACTAACAAATTATCTTCTTGTCCTTTTGAATGCAGCCGACTACCTTGACAGCGTACCGTACGTGCTCCGAGGAACTATAATCATGTCTCTTAACCTCAACCATCATCCTCATTGCCCTTAATCTTCAGCTTCATTGGTCTCAGCCTGATTTGAACTTGTCTGCACAAGGATTTAGAGAATAAACAAGGATTTTGATCTTTAACAGGATTAACCATATGTAATCCTTCTTGTTTTAATACCAGCCACTGAATTGTAATAAGACATCCAAACACAAGAGCTGCTGGCGATTCTTTAGCTACCCAAAAGCGGAATTCACAAAAAAGTGTACACCAGCTTCAGAACTCTAATTAATTCCATTGAATTGGAACATCATTTCTAACTTTAATTTTATCAAACAAACACATCCATAAAATACTTCAATGATGAATTAATATATTTACACTAACTATATGTAATCGAGAAATGCTAATGACTTTAAATACTGTAGCATTTAAATTCATTATTATTTCTTGAATCATATATGTAATCTAATATATATATTTTTTTTCTTGAATCATATATATATTTGTTTTTGTATTTATCTTTACGGACTAAACTAGCCTATCAACACGAGTATAAGTTTTCATTCTCCATCAAGCTTACAAAATTTTACCCATCGCTATCAAATTTTGACGATAATGCTAATTAATGTCTTCTGATTGCTCCAGTCTCATTTATAAATTAGCACGTCAACATATAATACTAGGATTATTAAACGACATTATTAGCATAAACTATGATCCTCAAAAAAATTAAGCTAGTAGATATTCTTCTGGTGGTTTTACTAGTATCCACGTGTCCAAGAATGTCAGCCTAAATATGCAAGGTTAGGCCAACAATCTCCTAATGCGTGACCTTATTATATTTAAATAACTGTTTGGCACCGTCTCAATAAAGATTGGACTGTTCACTGGACGGTAACGTAAGTTTCTAAAGCCGTGAAATTGGACCATGATGTTAAAATTTGGGATATAATGCATACGAAATTCCTATTTGCAGGTTTTCTTTTACTAATGCAGTCTGTATTTTAATTGAAACTGACAAGATTATCCTTATTAATTTATCTTGTTCAAATTTTGACCACTTGATTGATGGTGTATTCGTCTTTCCTGAAAATAATATGGATTGCAAAAGTAAAATACAACCTACAAATAGCATTGACCTAATTACATAAAATCATGGCAGTTTGTTATATATATGCAGGAAGAAGCAATGATTAAGTGGACAAGACCTTTCCCCATTATCAATTAAATAAACACGCAATTATTGCGTTAATTCGTCTTTGCAATATTTTGCTCACAAAGTCTCTTTCGTATATCAAATACTGTTTTCGGTGATGAAAGGGGTAAGATTGCATAATGATCATAAAACGTTTACTTTGTAACGATTTTCTATATTGTATAATTTATGTAGGCATACTTTTTGCTATTTTAGTTGATTAATTAGGATCAATAGACTAAGAATTTGTTTACTAGCCATGTGGTCCATAACAAATTATGAGAGGGGATGAAAAGGCGATCTTTAGCGTTCGGATGAAACGTAGGGGAAAAAACTCTTGAAACTGAATTACAAATGAATGAACTTGAAAAATAATTGTTTGAATAATTTGACTATCCATTCTTCGAATTTATAAAACGCCTCTTACGACATATGCTAGATACAAATCGTATTTTACTTATTTTCAATCCAAAATATAAAAAAATCGTTTTTGATATATATGATATGGTCTATAATTATGTATATCAGACATGTGTATCATATATATTACTTCTATTGCATACAATTGCAAATCGATTATATATCAAAATGATTGTATATATGATTATATAATAAAAATACGCACTGCAAATAAGTAAAATACGAATTGCATCTAGCAGAGACCAGTAGTTTTATTGACTTGCTATGTGCAGTTCTTATGTTACTTCTTTGCTATTACATCGATGATTTTAGACTTTACAACCTCTGTTTCTTCTCCGCATAACCTATCAAGACAATGAAAAAACTAGGGTCA
The DNA here is from genome assembly GCA_948330725.1 of Sherardia arvensis. Lineage (NCBI taxonomy): Eukaryota > Viridiplantae > Streptophyta > Magnoliopsida > Gentianales > Rubiaceae > Sherardia > Sherardia arvensis. The sequence continues at coordinate 33,074,689 of OX415235.1, forward strand.
GGATGGGATGGCTGGCGCCGTTCCCACTCTGATGCCTCCATTACCAGAGTTAGAGCTATTTTCTTTTGCGTAATGAACAAAAGTAAGAGATCTTATCCTCTCCTCACGTGTTCTTTCCTCTTTATCCCTTCCCCCATAGGGACCACCATGTTCATGTCGATAAGTCTATATTAGAAGTCCAGACGGGGAATGAACATGTTGGGTAATAGACCAATTATGGGTAAGACCGGGAGAGTGCGGATATACAAATGGAAATAAGCTCAATTAGGTCAAGTACACAAGTCCACTGAAATTCCATCATAAAACCAATTGATAATATGTGGAGTGGACCAGCAAACTTATATACTGAAATTTAGGCACACCATTTTAGATGTGAATTTACTTCCAGCGGTAACAATAGTATGTTTCATCTCCCTTGTAATTAGAAGACGTAACTAGAACATTAGTGCCCTCAATCTTATCCTAGTATTTTTGAAAGTATGCCCATGGTTCAAGAGTTTAATACGTTTCTTTTACCATTTTTTTTATATAACAAATACTGTTATTAATAATTATAAGAGTTACACATAGTTCTTCTTAGATTCATAGCAATATTATGCTTCTCAATCAGGGATTCTCTATCTACTTTTACAATGGAAAAACAGGAAAATGCAACTGAACAAAACTAATTATGTCTTGCACCATACTCTTCACCTCCCAAGGTGCTAACTCCGACTGATTAAATGACGCCACTAATTCAGAGGAGTCTGTGAGCATACGAACCTGTCGGTTAGGATTCCTGGCCGTTGCTTTAATTGCTCTCCAGTATGCAGTAGTTTCCACCTGGAGAGAGGTGGTACACACAAAGAAATCTGACCCTGAGCGCAGTGATATGTTCTCTCAAGACTTATGGAGAATCGACCATCCGACGCTTCCTATATTATGGTTGCTGCGAAATGAGTCATCAAACTTTACTATCGTGGGTTCAGAGTCATCAGTCGAGGAAGATCGATGGTCTCTTGTTGTGTCACTAGTTTTCTGCCAAGATATCTCAATGTTGCCATCAGGAGTTGCTTCTTGTTGCTTGTCTATTATTATTTTGTTCATGATGTACTCTTGTTTAGCCAAAATTATAGCTCATGTTGGGTCTGTTGGCACTCCCTCTATGACTTTCTTGCAGCTTTGAGCCCAAATTTCCCAAAGTACAAAATTTGATTTGATGAAAACTTCCTCTGAACCTGCCTTCTCTAGCCAAAATTCTATCCATGATCCAAAATTGATCAGTTTCTCCCGAGTTTGTGCATTTACAGTTATTCAAGACCATCATTTCTCCACATAGTCTTAGAGTCTGCTAGCATATGCACCTTAGTTTCCTCCTGTGTCTAGCAGCAGGTAGATGAAGAGATGAGCCTTCTTTTCCTGAGATTGATTGACTGGATTCTGCAATGCGCCATTGATGGCTCTCCACAGAAAAATAGATAATTTGTATGGAAATTTCAGGTTCCACAATTTATTACAGAGTTTCTTTCTTCTCAAGTCTAGTCATCCAATGGATCTCATGCTTATATGATAGCCTTTCTTGACAATGTAAGTTCCATTTCTATTGGGGCTCCATATAGGTTCATCTGATCTTTCCCTTACCTGAGTGATATGTATGGCTTGTATATGAGCCATTACTCAGGATATTCTAGACTTGTTTGGCCAATAAGGCCTTGTTCATGCCTCATGCAGATCTCAAATCTAGGCCACCCTCTTCCTTGGATTTGGCCACTTGTTTCCATGCTTTCCAGTGTGCTGTCCTTCCTTCCAACTCTCCACCCCATATAAATATTGTTTTTCATCTGGTCTATCTTCCTTAACACCTATTTATGGATTCAGAAGATGCTGAGTGGATAGATTGCTATGGAACTGGGGACATGTTTAGCTAGAGTAATTCTTACAGGAAGGTTCCAAAATTTTGCCTTCCAGGACCCATACTTTTCTTTAAATCTTGCTATCAATCTTTGAAAAACCTCTCTCTTCTGTTCTTGATAATTTACTTAAATGCCAAGATATTTTCCCCCAACCCTTAATTATGGATGTTTAGGGTATTATACCTCATGTAATGTCTCATACCATCTTATACTATGTAAGGAGTGGCCTTTTAGATTTTTAAGGGTTAGAAAGCCCAATTCAATCCCTCCACTTAAAGGGTGGTTATACTCTCTAACAAAACATCTTGATTTTGAATACCCTACAAAATTACAAATGATAAATCGAAATTAATCTTTCCGTTTTCCCCCTCATCATGGAGGGAGTGCACGTGTAAGGCTCATAATGGTGATTAGGGACCATATGCCCTTATTTATCCATATTAAAAACACCCCTGAACTGCACATACTGTGCGTATAAATACGAGAGGCATGACCATGGTGAAATGATCATCACCGCAACCATCCATAGTTCTCCTTTATAATTTCCCACTATCCTCACTCTTGTCGGCCTCTTTCTCGTTCTCTATTTTTTCCTGCAACCCATCAAAAAGATCCTAAACTAAATCCACCATTTCCCCTTTCATTCCTATAAGTTCACCAGCCAACTTTTCGAAACAGTAGATAGAGAGAGCGAAAAAGAAAAAGAAAAAGAAACAACATGAGAAATAGACAGGTGATTCCAGCCAGCTTGCCCAGAAGCAGCAGCTGCAGAAGCACCCAGGGAATCATTCCCTTCACCTACTCGCGCTCTAACAGCAAATCCATCTCCGACTACTCTCATCACGACTCTTCCGACCACCGCTCCCTTGTACGGAAAGGCGGCGGCGGCGGATCGTCGCCGCTGTCGTTTCACGGTCTGAGACAAACCGGCTATGGCCTGTCGTCATTCATACGCTCCTTTCTCAGAATCATATCCTTCCCCGCGTTTCTCCCCAGTTGCCGGTGGCTGAACAACATCACGACGGCGCAGCTCTCCATCACGCCGTCTCTCGGCCGGAAGGTGACGGGTACGCTCTTCGGGAACCGGAGGGGCCACGTCAGCTTCGCGGTGCAGGAGAGCCCACGTGGCGAGCCGGTGTCGGTGATCGAGCTGGCGATATCGACGGCGACCCTCGTCCGCGAGATGTCTTCGGGGATGGTGAGGATCGCGCTGGAGTGCGAGAAGAAGCCGGCGGCGCGTGGGCGGGTGAAGCTGGTGAAGGAGCCGATGTGGACCATGTACTGCAACGGGAAGAAGTGCGGGTACGCTCTGTCACGAGCCTACACGGAGTCGGACTGGCACGTGCTGGGGATGATACAGAGCGTGACGGTCGGGGCCGGAGTTATTCCGGTGGTGGACGACGGCGGGAAAAGCTCTGAGGGGGAGCTGCTTTACATGAGGGCTAAGTTCGAGCGGGTGGTTGGGAACCGTGACTCGGAAGCTTACTACATGATGAATCCTGATGCCAACGGAGGACCTGAACTCAGCATTTTCTTACTCAGGATATGAACATAATTCAAAAAAGGATTTTCGTGTAAAAAATAATTACATTGTGATGATCAGCATAAACTTAGGAGAGTGTATTTTTTCTTGGGGTGATTTTCTACATGATTTCTGGATTCAATCAATATTTTGTACTGTGAATTTGCTTTAGTAAAATTAATTCTGGTGTTAATTAGATATTAATTTGTTGATCATGGCCATTTCAAATGAATTACACCAGTATAGTTGCTGTTTAGAATGATTAGCAAAGGAAAAGGTGATGATTAAAGGAAACAGATTAATTAAGTTAGGACTGCTAAATAAAGAATCTGATTCAAAGTCAAGAAATACATCGGTAATCATGTAATATTCTATACGTATAATTGTCATGTCTTTGGTAGTAGAGAAGTATGCGCATGCATGATGTGTGGTGTGTCTACAGTAGATTGACTGTTTCTAGAACAGAATATATAATAGTTATTTAGTGTTGCGATAATATTTATATATATAGCTGGTATAATTTTCAAGGTTAGTTTTGATTTCTGATGCAACATTGCACGCTTTTATTTTGTTTCTATTTTCCCAACTTAAGGAATGGTAAGGGCCATTAAATTTCAACTTTAATTCATATAAAATGTCAATGTTAATTTCCTTTACCATTCTTTCATTTAAGTTATGTTTTAAGCTTCTGCACTCATTTCGGGATGTAATTTCTGTCAATTTTAGTTTTACCTAACCGCAACATGTTTACATGCTGACTGCAGCGTGATTTATCTAACAGTAACTTATTTAAGTTAAATTTAACTAATTTTTATAAAGTTAAATGTATATTTGAGAAGTAGTTTCGGGATTCAAATGGATGTTTATTTTATCATGTTTTAAATTTATAAACATCCTGGTGATTTACATTTGTTTAGAAAAATAAGGCACGAAGAAAAGTTTATGACGTAAACTAAGGCATTTAGAAATGACAATTGGCCGTTAAAAGACCATATATAACTTGGTAGCTCATTTCGCTCATTTTCAAACCCTTCACAACAGCCAAGCAGATGAGAACGAGAAAGACCAGACGTATTCGATTAATTAAGTGTTTATTAATAATAATTACTATTGATCTATGCCTCTTTTTTCCCTTCACTTAATAATTGGATTATTATAAAATATAAAGAGTTGAATTTCACTTTGAAAACGACGTGCTACTGCTACGTCTAGCATTGGACGATCTTATTTTACCACAATGATCCAAACCCGTCTACATTGTTCATTAAACTAATGCATTTTGCGAATAATCAATAAGGATTACTAGCTAATTGCAGTCTATTTACCATAATGTTTTCAAACCAAGCTATGTATAACCAATGTAAATATTCCAATGAACCGAGAAAAATGTTCCAAACATATAAGCCAACATTCCGTGACGTATGTATATACTCCGTTGGATTTTGTTTATGATTTAAATAAACGAGTAATATATAATACTATTACGTGTGATATAATTTTGAATTCTCTAAAATATTAATATTTAGTTAACATATATCAAACTAATGTTAAAAAATGTCAAATATCAAATGATATTGAAATTATAAACGATGGCAATTATTTTAAAACCAGAGGGAGCAAATTACTTATTATATGTAGCCTTTCTTGTTTTTAAAATGAAGATTTTCCTTTGATTTATATATTTGCATTTATTATTTTACTATATTATAATCATTATACAGCTAATCTAAATTCTAACCGTCAATTCTTTTTCTGTTTACACTACTACAATCACCTTCATTTAAAACACAAGTTTAAGGCGTTTGGGGCGGGTTCAAAATCTTCTGCCTTACTACTTACTTGCGAGTTCGCAAGCCACAATCGCTAGGTTTTAAAAACATGTTTAAAGGCGGAAATGACCGTTTAAAAGGCGGTAGTCGTATGTGCCGTTAAAAATGAAGAATTAAGGCGGAAAGTTCATTTCTGCCTTAAAAACCTGTTTGTTGTTGCGACTTCGCAACAAGTAAGTTAGGTCTGTCGTAATTGTTACGAGCTCGCATGTAATGAACGCTTAAGGTAATTTTAGCAAGCTAGGATCTAGCGAACTCGTAGGTGAGAAAGTAAATAAACTCATGTTGGTCCCGAGTTCGCATGCATGCTCGCTGATGTTGTGGCGATATCGCCACTAATGTCAGTGAAAAATTTGTTTATGAAACGAGTTCGCCACCCATAAGTTGAGTGTGACATATGTGTAGCGAGATAGCTAGTAAAATGAGTAGGTATGCGTGAATACTTGCGAGTTCGCAAGACCGACGACTATATAATAAAACAGCAGCTCCTAGCGGATTTGTAAACAACAAATTAGACATTTGAAAGGTTGTATGTATCATTTTTCCCTTGGCTTACCATAAGATTGATTAGGTAATCTCTTTTTTTGGAATTCCGATCGTTTGCAAGGTGGTGGGTAAGCTATTTTCCGCCTTACCATGTGGTTGTTTGTTTGTTAATGTTGTTGTGTTCTTAAAAAGTTGTTGTTTTTGTGATGATTTTGTGATAGTTTCATGTTGATTGTAGGTTTGTGAGTGATATACCATTGTGGGCTAGCTTTTTTGTTCAACGATTTTTTAGTTGATTAGAGTTTGCGCCGTGTCGTGCATTATGGATCGTGAATCCATCATGAATAAGAATGCTCGGTTGTCGAAAGAATATCTAGATTTGGTTGAAGAATTCTTAAGAGTTGGGTTGCGACATTGTAAGCTGAGGAGCATAGGTGGTGTTAGATGTCCATGTAGGGATTGTAGGAATAACGCTATATATGAAGATATTCTTGTTGTGCGTGAACATTTAATCTGTAGAGGATTTGACAAATCGTACACTGAATGGGTATGGCATGGTGAGGGCAATTATGGGAGTGAGAACATGGAGGTGAATGAGGGAAACGAGGAGGAAATGCTAAAGTATAACGATCAATTGTCGGATATGTGCGACGATGTTGTTATGGAATTTGTGGGAAAAAAAAGTATGCTAGAGGCTATGTATGCTGATAAAGCGACAAAGTTATATGTTGGCTCAAGCCATTCAAGGTTGGGTGCAACATTGTTGTTGATGAACCTTAAGGCTAGGCATGGGATTTCAGATAAAGGAATGACTGAGTTGTTGGAGTTAGTTAGAGAGTTGCTTCCTCAGGACAACTTGTGTCCAGATCGGGTTTATACTGCTAGGAAAATCTTATGCCCCATGGGAATGGAGTTTACCAAGATCCATGCTTGCCCGAATGATTGTATGTTGTATAGAGGGGAAGATGATTCTTTGAGGGATAATTGCAAGGTGTGCGGTGAGTCAAGGTGGAAAAAAAAGGAAGGTAGAGTTGAGGTTTGTGGGGAAACAGTGACAACATCGACAAAGCAAAGTCCTGCTAAGGTAATGTGGTACATGCCTCTTAGACCACGATTGGCGCGCTTGTTTGCAAATGCAAGTGATGCGAAACTATTAACATGGCATGCCGATCGAGTTCGAGAGGGAGATGATATTATTTCTCACGCTTCAGATGGTGATCAGTGGAAGAAGATGGATGCTAGGTACCCTGAGTTTGCTAATGAACCTAGACATGTGAGACTCGGACTATCCACGGATGGCATGAACCCTTTTGGTAACATGTCTAGTACCCATAGTTCATGGCCTGTTATGCTTGTTATTTATAATCTCCCTTCTTGGTTGATGATGAAGCGAAAATATGTGTTTTTAAACACTATGATCTCAGGCCCTAAGCAACCTGGCAACGACATTGATGTTTATCTAGCACCTCTTGTTGAAGAGTTATCATCTTTATTTGAGATAGGTATGGTGATTCCCGATGGTAGTCGTGGGGATGCTGAGTTCGAACTTAAAGCAATGCTTATGTGGAGCATTAATGATTTTCCGGCGCTTGGAAATCTCGGAGGGTGCTTGGTGAAAGGACATTTTGCATGCCCGCTATGTGAGAGTAATACTAGTCATTGTCAGTTAAAGCATGGAGGAAAACCTGTTTATTTGGGTCATCGACGTTTTTTGCCTGCTAGTCATCCATGGAGGCGTGCTAAGAAGTGGTTTAACGGTGAGGAAGAAACCGGTGCAGCCCCTGTCCCACTCTCGGGTTCAGAAATTTTTGGCAAGGTGTCTGAGATAGAATATGTTTTAGGCAAGGGTCATAAGAAGAGTAAACAACCTTCCATTTGGAAAAAGTGCTCTATATTCTTCAAACTTCCTTACTGGGAGCATTTGGATGTACGGCACTGTCTGGATGTGATGCATATAGAGAAGAATGTATGTGAGGCTTTGGTGGGGACGTTGTTGAATACTCCCGGGAAAAGTAAGGATGGATTGAAATCAAGGAAAGATTTAGTGAATCTTGGCATTAGGACATCCCTTGTCCCCGTGCAAGAAGAAGTAGGTAAAACGTACCTACCACCTGCTTGTTATTCATTATCATCTGAAGAGAAGGAAAGTTTTTGTGCAACTCTGAAGTCAGTAAAAGTTCCTTCTAATTACGGTTCAAACATCAGTAGTTGTGTATCGACTGCTGAATTGAAATTGGTTGGAATGAAATCACACGACTGTCACAATTTTATGCAGGATTTGAATGTCATCGCTCTCCGTGGATGCTTGCCTACACACGTTCGGAAGGCGGTTGCAAGGCTATGCTTTTTTTTAAGCAGATATGTCGCAAGAAGGTTAGTCGGTGTAAATTGGATGAGTTGCAAACGATGGTGGTAGAAGTGTTGTGCAGACTTGAGATGTATTTCCCCCCTCATTTTTTGACATAATGATTCATGTGATAGTCCATCTTGTAAGGGAGGTCAAGTTGTGTGGTCCCGTGTACCTAAGATGGATGTATCCATTTGAGCGGTACATGAGTATTTTCAAACATTTTGTCAAGAATCGATATCGTCCAGATGCAAGTATTGTACAGCGGTACGTGGCCGAAGAGGTGATCGAATTCTGCACCAACTACTTACAGGATGTACCAACAATAGGGCTACCAATTGCTAGGCACGATGGGAGAGCTGATGGTGTTGGACTACGGCATAGGTCAAAGTTCAGCCCTTCCTCAGATGAGATATCTAAAGCCCATCTGTATATCCTACGCAACCATTCTGCTGTGAGTCCTTATGTCGAAGTTCACCTAGCAGAGATTATGGCCGCGCATCCCGGTTTGTTAGGACCCCGGGCTTTTGAATTACATTGTAAAGATTTCACTAGTTGGTTGAAAATTCATGTGCAAAATGGGGATGAGCATCCAAAAGTCGTCAAATGGCTGGCTAAGAGACCACTGGGCACAGTTACGTCGTTTAGTGGGTATGATATAAATGGCTACACATTTGGTACAAAGTGGAGCGATGATAGATCGGCGACACAAAATAGTGGTGTATCAGTACCCGGAGAGGGTGGTTTGCATGGGGAAAATGCTTTTTTTGGTACAATCACTGACATCTGGGAAATGGATTTTGTCCACGTAAAAATAGCACTGTTTAAATGCCAGTGGGTTGATCAAGCAGAAGGCACGCGTCTGGAGGAGTTGGGGATGATTCTAGTGAACAGAGACATGCAAGGCTCAACTGAAGATCCTTTCATAATGGCCGCACAAGCTCATCAAGTGTTTTATATTAAAGATCCAGTAGATGGTTGCTGGGAGGTCGTGGTAGATGGAAAGAAAACGTTTGTTTATGGTGATGGTTTGTTTGACGATGACTGCAACATTTCTAGTGAGAACATTCCATTGTCGATTTATGAGACATTGGAAGACGATGATGACATAGTTGCCCGAATTATATGTCGGATGGACCACGATGAAGGAACGTGGATAAACCCCGCAGGAAAAACTACTAAAAGGAAGAGGAAGCAATCAAAGAAGCATAAGAAGGCGACTATGAAGAAGAAGAATAAGAAGAAGAAGAATAAGAAGTTAGTAACTGACGAAGAAGAAGAAGTTGAAGAAGAGGATGAGGAAGAAGATGAGGAGGTCTAATAAGCGTATACAATACATTTGTAGTGTTTCTATTTTGTATGGTGTGTAAAATAAAATTATTTGATTGGATATATGGTACGTTTTGGCTAATATAAATTGTTTGTAAATTACCATAAATTTACCATAATTGATTTGATTGGATTCACATGATCACCATAAATTTAGGTAACTGTGCAGGCGTGTTGCGATGTCGCACATGTGCACGCAGATGCAGACGAGGAAGGTTACGAAATCGCAAGGTAGCCTTACACGCAGCGAAATCGTGAGAAGAGATTCATATTTCGCCTGCTAAGCTCTGTCACTCTGTTCTAGCTACCTGCGAGCTCGCCAGCACCCAGCTAGGGTCTTGAGAGATCGCCAGTTTCCATCGTTGAATTTTCAAATATTTAGTATTGACATGACTCTTGAAGCTTGCGATTTCGTTACCTGACTCGTTTGGTTCTTGCGAGGTCGTCAACTAACTCGCTTAGTGTCATTTTGCAATATTCAGCTTCTAATTTCATAATTATTGGTTACAGTGGACAACAAAGTAATGTTAAAATACTGTTGAATATATGAGGGAGATGTGTAGAGTAATTTTTGAAGACAATAAATTCGATTGAAATCCAACAAAAACTTCAACAGAAGGAAACAAATTGTAGCGCACAACGTACAAGTGAACTTATCATCCAATGTGACATAAAAAAAACAGAAAACACTAATCTATCCTTCAGTAGGTGGTGTTGGAGACGGAACAGTCTTCTTGGCCTTCTTACTCGCTTGTGCCCGTTCAATTCCACGGATCACCTTTTCGGTACACCAGCATTCCTGATTAATATGCGCGATTTGTTCTCTCATAACGTTGACTGATTCCTCTAGGCCTTTGTAGTATGCTTCCGGTTGGAGCTCTGAACAAACATTGGAAGCAACAAGTAAGTTACATACAATAGCATATTGGAAGACATATTTAGAATGCACATGATTAAATTAGTGTACCTTCAACTCGATTTCTGACCTCTCCCTCGTCGAGCACCAACGGCTTATTGGTTGAATCTTCCACCGCCTGCCAAGAGCCATCCACCAGCTCACATTTACCTTTCCTCTGAAAGTATTCCATAGTGTAAAACATACACTCTTGAGCCTTTGCGGACAATTTCATCTTCGGGAAAGTGGTTGTGAGATACATGGTAATGAAGTTACCATATGGAAGCTTAGTCACAGGGCGTCGATTCTCAACTACACTTTGCCTCATATGCTCAAATATGACATAGCCAGGGTTCAACCTTAGCTCCTCCATCACACAATAAAACATGACAATTGTTGTGTAGTTAAGCTCGGTTATCCACCCGCCTTTCGGCACAACTGATCTAGCTATCATTTCGTACAAGATCCTTTGGTGACAAGTCAACTTCTCAAGTTTGTATTCCCTCGGCTTACCGAGAGGACCCTTAGGACGGCCAAAGTAGTTCAAACCTAAGTTTTGAAGGTAAGCTTCGTCAAATCCACCACTTTCAGGCCACTTTTCTCTACAATAAAAACCTTCCGGGGGAGGGTTACTGAAATCCTCTTCTACAGCATACGACACGCCTAAAGCCTTGTTAAAAAACTCTTCTCCTATCTCAAAATCATTCTTGTTTACCCTAGTAAACCAACGCCCCGTTTCCTTCTCCTCCTCAACAAGCTGATGGAAATTGGCATAAAACTGACAGGTTTCTTCCTTATGGGAGGGGTAGTTCAGTCCTAATAAATCATGCAAGTCATGATCTCTAAAGGTTTCTACTACATTAGTCAACCCTAGTTGCTTAATCTGATCGAAATCTAACACATAGCAATCTAGCAGCGTAGCATGCTTCATTAGATCAGAATAAGCATCAGAAGCAAGTAAACTTACAAACTTCTTCTTGTCATAAGCGGTTGAGGAAGCCGGCGGTTGATTGGTGGAAGAAGATGCAACCTCTCTGCGACTGGCACCAAATGGATTTGGGGCTTGGTGCTTTGTTCTTGCCATGGCTGATAGGAATCACGGGGGAATTTGGGCTTGGTTAGATTTGGGGGTTTTTCCTTGATTTGAAATTGGGGATCGCGTTTGGAATAGAACTGCACAGCTTTTTTATTTTTATACTAAAACATGCTTGCGATCTCGCCACCCCGCTCGTCTACTGTCAAAACGTTGTCGTTTTAGTCTAATTTTTCAATTAAAGTCTGTGGCAAATGTTTACGATATCGCCACTATAATGTCAAGAGCTAGCGAGTTCGCTAGTTACACGTCAACTCAGCTCTGTTGGTTGAATATTAACCGTAGCGAGCTCGCCACTTGTACCTCAGAATGTTAGCGAGTTCGCTAGTTACACGCAAACTCAGCTCTGGTGGTTTAATATTAAATGTAGCGAGTTCGCCGCTTGTATGTCAAAGTTCAAACGAGCTCGCTAGGTGCACGTCCACCTAAGCTCTGTTGGATAAAGATTAACCGTAGCGTGATTCTCTACTTGCGAACTCACAAGTCTTCTCGCTTACATTTTTCCCACATCGCCAAAGCAAGAGTCATTTATTCACTATATATTGGTCAAGTTTTCTGAATGGTTCGATAAGTCGCCGACCCGCGCAAACTGAACATGAAACACACATTGATATGCAGGCCAAGTAGGCCCAATCTATATTATATACAGCACTATACTACCACCTACAGCCCATCAATGACCAAGGCCCAACCCCCAAATTTTTTTGGTGGTTTTACACACTAGCGAACTCGCCACTGGCTCGCACATGGAGGATCAGCTCTGGTGGTTGTAATAGTAACTGCTTGCGAACTCGCGAGTTAAACGTCAACCTAAGATCTCTTGGCTTGTTACTTGCGAGCTCGTGAGTATTTAGAGCCTCTACGTCAGCTTACTAGCGATGTCGCAAGTGAGACTCTTCTTAGGCTCTGTTCAAGATTTCAAGTTCCTTACGATATCGTCAGCTTCTAGGCGAGATAGTAGCGAATTCGCAAGTGTAACGCATATTTTGCAAATTTGAATATTGCCAGTAAGTTACGAGATCGTCAGGTGTTGGCGAGACTTCAGCGAATTCGCAAGTCTAACTGATGGTAGGCTCTGTTGAAGATTTCAAGTCACTAACGAACTCGTTAGCTGTTGTCGCCTGTGCTGGCGAGCTCGCAACACGGTAATGTAGGTACAAAAAAAAAACAGTTCTGCAAAATTTGATGGCATATTTCATCAAAAACACAGGCCTAAACTAGGATCATCTCATTCACAATTCTTCATCAAATACAACAACAACTTTTACTGATCAAATTGTACTTAAAAAAAGGCCATAGTTTGGCCAATGTTTTATCACAAAATAAATTAAACTAAATCACAAGCCCTTAACTAAAACATCATGTAGTTCTTCACTAGTCATGTTCTGCGAAGCATCGGGGTTGGCAATGTCTTGAGTCCCTTTGACTTGATTGGTGGCACTTGTGCCAGCCTCCTCTGCTATTCTTGCCTCCTTCCTCTGCATCTCAGCCTTCTCCGCTGCGTCTTCGCCATCTGACAGGTCGTCCTCTTCATCATCGTCATCGTCACTGTCATCAACCTCATCATCCTTTTCTCGGCCCGCCACCTTTCCATCTGAGCCATCTGTGGCCTTGCTTTTCCCTTTATCCTCGCTCCCCCCTGGCGCGCTCACCTCATCACGCAGCTGTTGTAAAAAATCTGGGATGTCTTTAGAGTCGCTCAACTCGCAGTCGATGGCTCCGCTTTCAAGAAGTCGATTGAGTGCGTCGTTGTTCGCCCGTGAACGTTGCTGCGCTACTTCAATCTCATTGGCCAGCTTGCTCATTTTGACTACCAACCGACCACGAGCTTCAAACACTGCGTCTGCAATTAATAAAACATAGAATCAGTTATGAATGGACTTATGCAACTGTTTTTAAAACGAGCTAAAATTTTTATTACCTGATACACCACCCCTAGCTCTTCTCGCTGCCGCTTCAGCTTCCTTCTTCTTCCCGTACTTCCCATCAGCCTTCAATTCCAGCCTTTTATTACGCAACCAATCTCTGTCGTAATAAACAATCTGCATTGGCCTACCCCTTGGGAAGATACCGGCTTTTCTGATCAAGGCAGTGACCAAACCCCCATACGGAATTGCAGCTCTCTTATGCCTTGCCATCTTCATCATGTGGCTAAGGATCGTGAAGCCGGGATTGATCTTTATCTTCTCCACGATATAGTAAAATAGCGTCAAAGAAGCAATCGATGGCTCACAGGCATGGCCTAGAGTAGGCAGCACATTCCCACATATCATTTCAAAGACTAACCGAGCCTCCTCGCTTAGTCTATACACTGGGTATGTCCTAGCTCTACCCGCTCTATTCGAGGTCCTTTTAAACCACTTTTGAGCCATCTCTACTACATCCAGTGGCTGTCTAGGGCTAGTGGCTGGAAAACGCTGTTCATAGTAAACCTCGTATGGGCCATCGGGTTTGGTAGGCCTAAGATCTTCACTGCTCTTGTAGGGGCATTTCAACACACTATTTATCATGAATTTATCAACCTTAAACTTAACCCCTCTAACTATAGTGGTTATCTCATCGACCCCCTCCTCTAACCCTAAATTAGCATAAAATTGCAAGAATTCCTCATAGTAGATGGGGTCGGGAAGCTGTAAAAGCTGATCTAGGTTTTGTTCCCTAAAATAGTCTAGTACATAATCAAACTTCATAGCAGGCACAGTGGTACTATCAAACACCTTATTGTTAATCACAGAACGAGACTGTAAGCGGGCATACCTAGCTCTGGCTTTGTCATTGAAGAACTGTGGCTCGTCGTTGGCATTTTCCACCTCCTCGCCGCCTTGTCCCGGCTGATTTCCGGCGGGCACATCTGCCTCTGGTCGGTTTTCACCTCGGTTTACACCTCTAGATCGCGGCTCGACCACCTCCTCACCGTCGGCTCGCTTCCTCTTGGACCCGGCACCGGCCTGGCCTCTCCCACTGGCGCTCGGACGGCCTGATCCTCTGGTTTTGGGCGGCATAGCTAGATCTCCGGCGAAATTGCAGAGGGCTCGGCTAGGGTTTTTAATTTGGGGCAAAATTAATTTTGCCCGACCCTTAATTTTTTTTATATACTACACATGCTTGCGAGTTCGCCAGTTGACTCGCAAGGTTGTCAAAATTAACTTCACTCCTTGCGATCTCGCACCATCCTCTCTTATTTTTATATACTACACATGCCTGCGAGTTCGCCAGTTGACTCGCAAGGTTGTCAAAATTAATTTCACTCCTTGCGAGCTCGCACCATCCTCGCTTATATTTACATACTTCACATACTTGCGAATTCGCCAGTATAATCTCTTGGTTGTAAAATTAATTTCATTACTTGCGAGCTCGCAACCCTGCTTGCGTGCAGTTTTCCCACATCGCCTAATCAGGAGTCAGTTTTTCAGTTTATATTATTCAAGATTTCTGAATGGTTCGATAAGTCGCCGACCCGCGCAAACTGAACATGAAACACACGCATTGATATGCAAGCCAATTAGGCCCAATCTATACTATATACAGAACTATACTACCACCTACAGCCCATCAATGACTAAGGCCCAACCCCCAAATTTTTTTGGTGGTTATACACACTAGCGAGTTCGCCACTAGCTCGCACATGTAGCGATTTAATGTAGCGATGTCGCAAGGTGCTCGCCAGTTCATTTGTGGGCTTAGGGTTTAGGGTTTATACTACCAACCTTGACACTAACGAGCTCGCAAGCACTAGGGTTCATGTATAAAATTTCTATCTCAAATCATTTTTGTTAATTGTACATATTTTATATACATTTGTAACATAAACATTTATGAAATAGTTTATTGTGTACTTTAAGTTAATATAATTTTGCCCATTATACTTGAGTTGTGGAGGTGAAAAACATATATGTTTGTAAAATCATTTCATCTTATGTCACAGGTGCGATTTAATAGCCAAAGTTACGTTCAAAAGTTGTCGAACTTGTTATGTCTTTACTTTAATTTTTGACTTCATTTGAACTAATCAGTCATTACTGTACATTTATTACATCCAACACTAATAGTACTTTGTTCCAGATTACATGTACGTGACGACTACTGGTTATGAACACTTACGCAGTATTTACCAACATCAATGTTAGTGAGGATGATCTAATTCTTTTTTTACATTACATGATTCGATGGTTACCATAATATATTCCCATTGATTATCAAGTTCATCAACCTAATTACATTAATGTTGTCACAACCAGCTAGTACTTGGCAAGCTAAAGCATAACAACTTTTGAATGTACGATGAACATTTGGGACTTTAGAGTACGATATGCTTTTCAATAGTCATACATATATACACTTGCAATTAATCGAATGATTACTCCATGACATAGTCGAAAGTAAATACCTTATTCCACACTTATATTCACATTAATGTTGTCACAACCAGCTAGTACCTGTCCAGCTATTTCATAACAACTTTTGAATAAACGATGAACATCTGGGAGTTCAGAGTACGATATGCTTTTCAATAGTCATACATATATACACCTGCAAATAATAGATTGATAACTGCATGCCATGTATAGTCGCTGTTCATTAAATACCTTATGTCACACTTATTTATAATGAAACTAATTTGAAAAAAGTGCTGTTGTACCCCCAAGTATTCAAAAAAGTGCTAATGTACCCCTGAGTTTTTCAAAAGTGCCAATATACCCTCAAATGTATAATTTGGGCAGATTTTTCTTTTGCCAAATGTAAAATGACAAGAATACCCTCACTATTATTTAATGGTAAAAAAGAAAAAATTTATGACGAATATGCCCCAACCAAATCATTGAATAATCCTCCCCTACCTAATTATTTATCTAATTCTCGCTTCCCTTTTTACATTCAACCCAGTTAAGAAAGGCAATCCAAATCCTTACCACCAGTCACCGTTACTTTATCGGATGAAAGCGTTTGAAGTCGAGGGGACCAAAACCACTGTAACCAGAAATTAGTGTGAGCCGGGGGACCGAAACCGCCACACTCAGTAATAATTAGCGTGACTAACTCAAGGTGGCGAGATTATGGTAATTTCACCAATGTTGTCAGTTTGTTGAATTTTTGGATAAAAATGATAATTTTTTTTAATACTGGCCTGCTAGATTTAGTCCGATTTTTGCTTATTTGCAGTCCGTATTTTTGTTATATAATCATATATACAATAATTATGATATATAACTGATTTGCAAGTGTATGCAATAGAAGTAATATATATATATATATATATATATATATATGATGCATGTGTCTGACATTTTTAATTATTCATCATATCATATATATCAAAGACGTATTTTTTTGGACTATAAAATAAGCAAAATATGGACTGCGTCTAGAATTGCCCCTTTCAATAATATTGTGCATTTATTTTGTAATTCAGTGGTATTAATTTCTTGAATTTTTTATCGTGCCCATGAGCATTTGGGTCAAGGGAAAAAAATCCAACAAGTGAGGGTAAATTTGTCTTTTAATTTAAAATGGTGTTGAAAATGGGCTTTAGAGGTACACTTCTTTATTCAATATAATAATAGGGGTACATCAGCACTTTTAAATTACTCGGGGGTACATTGGCACTTTCTTATAAACTTGGGGGTACATGAGCTTTTAACCCAATTTATTAACCTCCACTTCAATATTACGCTAAAGTCACCAACTTTATACCTTTTTACACGTGGTAATTAACTAGTGTAGTATCAACCATACTCGCAACGCCGAAATATATTTGATATACACCTTAATCTGCGTTAATTACCATAACGAAACTAATTAAATAACTTCAATGTCATTTTTACGTTCAAGTCACCACTTTTATACCTTATTAGACGTGGTAATTAACAAGTGTATTATCAAACTGAATGACAGATGATTGAGAAAATTACATCATGCCTCCACAGTTGCGAATTCGCAAGGGTCCATATTTATGAACCGGACTTCTTGCGAAATCGCAAGTCACAATGGTGAAGGTATTGAATGCATGAGTTTCATTACTAGCGCTGTCGCATGGTGCTCGAAACCCAAAGCTTATAACTAGCGAATTCGCAACCTGGCCCGCCTCTGGTCGTCAACAGCATAATTCAAAGCCAAGAAGACCACAAACTTGGCATCTTATCACTTTTCATGGTCGAATCTTTCTTCCAAATCTCTTCTCTTTTCACATATTCTCTACTCTTTCCACATCAATCTTCCATCAAATCTACACAAACCCTTCAATAAATTCAATTACATCTCAAGTGGGTTAATCCAAAGTGTAAGCAATTTGCTAAGCTTTTCAATTACTTCTCCACTATTTGTTTCTCTACCCATATGCTTGTCTTTATGAATTTGTACTTGTTGTTTTGGAATTTAGTAGCACAATTTATGTGGGTAGGAGAAAGACAAACAAGGTAGACCCATCCTTAACACTACAATCAATTCTACATCTACCTATTTGATAATTGCAAAGGTATGGGTTTTTAGTTGATTACACTTATTTTGTGAGTTTTAAGGGGTCATTAGGGTTTATATATTCGTTGGAGTGTTAAACTTATGATTCATCATTAATTAATCACCACTAGGTCCATCAAAATTGTTACATTTTATTTGTTTTAGGTACTTGTGTCTAGGTAAACAAAATTATACTTAACTTGTGTGTAAATGCATATTCATGACCAAGTTTGTAGGCATTCATTAATTGGGGAAAGTGGACTATATAAATGTTTTGTCATTTCCACTAACAAATTGGTCTCTAAACGTAGGAAAGGACAATGAGTGAACCAACAAACTCGACTTCTTCCAACTCATCTAGTGGTGGAGAAAATGTTGTTCTAGATTCGCGACGACGTAAAACAAGGAAGCTTAGTCGCGCTTCAAAAGAAGAACAAATGAGGACCCATTGTCGCGAGATAGAGACACGAATCGACAATAAAATTCTAACACATGTCAAATTTAATGACATCGGTGTAGCTATTGCGCCCTATGATGATGCCCAAAGGTGGTCTAGTTGGTGTGGGAAAATAGGTAGGACTCATGTGCCGCTAGACACTACGGATTGGAGGCTTCTAGACCCCGCTATTAAAAGGGGTGTGTGGAAGGAATGCAAGGTGAAATTCACTTTTTTATTTTTTTCCATTTAGTAATACCTTGTTAATAGGACTTACCATCTATACTATATCAATGTTAGCGACCCTTTGTGATCGAAGCCAAATCGTACGATCAAGTGAAGAAGAAGGCATTACAAATTGCATCAAAGTCGCATCGCGAGCATAAATATACTCTTGCCAAGGAGTACATAAACCCCAAGGGCATAAGGTTTGGTCAACATCCTAAGGATCGTTACAATCACATTGTCCCACTTACTTGGGAGATATTCAAGGCACGATGGCTAGAAAATGATTTAAAGGTTAGTACTAACATTCAATTTGCTTAATTTATTTATTTTCCTATACACCTTTAATTGTTCCCTAAATTAGTTTATCCTTACTAACCAATAAAATTCATAAAGGGTGTGGGTGATGATAAGCGTAAAGCAGCTGCTGCTAATAATATGCCCTACACCGGTGGACGGTGTGGATATTTGGGTGTGGGGAAGAAGACATCTAAAAACAAATACGATAAAGAGGTTAAGGAACTAGTAGATGGTGGCACCCCCCTAGAAGAGGCAAAAAACCAAGTCGCGGCCGAAGACCCAACAAAATATACTCGAGAACAGTTATTCGTGCTTGGTAGAATTAAGGCCGACGGAAAATTCTCAAGCGAAGAGGCAAAGAGAATTGCCGGACGAGTGGTACGTGTTATATAAGTTTACATACTTCTCAAAACTATTAATGTTACTAAAATTAAAATAGAACGTCATAGTGTATTTAAAATACGAACAACCAATTTGTTTGATTATTATTGTGAGTAGGATGAGGTAGGGCTTG
Organism: Sherardia arvensis; assembly: GCA_948330725.1. NCBI lineage: Eukaryota > Viridiplantae > Streptophyta > Magnoliopsida > Gentianales > Rubiaceae > Sherardia > Sherardia arvensis. Next base: position 33,094,010 of record OX415235.1, read on the forward strand.
AAGTTGAACAGGGTTTATTCATCCCGGTGGGAAAACATGATGTCTTGCATAGAGCACTAGGTAAGGATGAACATCCTGGAAGAGCAAGGGGATAGGTGGATATGCGACCCAAATTGAAGCTTTTGGGATCAAATGTAGTAGCAAAAATCCTAAACCCTCTAAACTCCAAGTAGCCTTAAGCCAAGCTAAAAAATCCGAGCAAGATGTCAAGAATTTGAAAGCCATCTTAGCCAATGTTTGTGCTTTTGTGAATTATCCTATTCCCGTTGATTTGTGTCTAACAAATCAAGGTAATGGACCATCATCCAGAGGCTCCCATCCATCCCCGCCCCAAGTTGAGGTTGACCAACCAAATCCTCCATTCGACCACATCGACATATGCACGCCATTGGCTCCTAGCCAACCTCAAGTTGATGTACAACTTCCGCAAGTTGATATACAAATTCCCAAAGCAACCACAAAGGTTAGGTTATCACCCTAGTCTAAGCCTTACATTCAAATTAATTACGCTTAATCATCTACTCCTTTTTGAAAATACTATGATTACAAACTAATTTTTTTTTCTTTAATGTAGGTTTCCCATTCTTGCAAGTTGTACGTTGTTAGAGGTAATAATTCTCAACCAATACACGTTGCTAATGGGAATTCCTATCCTCATATGACTTTGCATCACAAATCAAAAGTCCCTAAGGGTTTCGTAAGGGTATCCATAGTTGAGGTGTATGTAGAAGATGCCTTGTTGCCGGTGACTGAGGATGATGAATGCACAACAGTTGGTCAAGGTTTGGGATTTTTTTTCGTATGGCCCGCGTGGTTGGTTGTAGATGCTAATTCAACATGCATCCCCAAGAACACAAAGCAACCAACAGAGATTGCCGACCTTAATTTCCCAATCCCTAAGATTCCTCTCTCTAATGAGTGTGTGGGCTTCATGAAAGCTCTCCCGGGTTTTGGTCGCACACTATTTGACATGCTAGGTCATCATAGCCGTGAATCTGTGTACTATTTTGTAGCCAATTCCAAGGTTTTTGGCGAGGCAAAGGAAGTGGTTGTTCCTTGGGAAGATTTTGCCCTATTTTGGCACAAACAAACCCTTCCCGATACTATACTAATCCTACATCAAATGTAAGTGTTATTGTTTAACCTAGTGGTATTTATGTGTTACTTTATTGTGTCCGTATTTATATACCTCTTCCGATACTTTATGCTCTAAGATTATTGTAGGTTCATGCAATACGTCTCTTTGAGCGTGACCAAGACATTCATCGGTTTTTTGCACCCGACTTGCTTGCAACAAGCCCAACAAGGTAATAATGTGAGGCTTGCTTACCTTACAAAGTTGCTAAACGACAAGAGCAAAACCATTTTCATTGGGCCATACCTAGAGGGGTATGTATTTACTAATTGTTTGATTAGTAGATATTAGTTTCAACTGCACATAATCTACATAATCTATGTTATAGTCTGAGGTGCATGTTGTTTAATATACAGTGGTCATTGGAGTTTTGTTGCAATGATTCCATCATTGAAGCGTGTCTATTGGATTGATCCACTACATTTCGCTCCATCTACAAAATTCGCCGATCTATTGGAGATTGCTATGCATGCTGTCAATGACGACACACTCCTTAACTTTGAACTTATTCAAATTCAGGTTAAAATATCGACTCCTTTATTACGTATTTGCAGCTAAATACATTTACATACCATATGTTAAACTACTTCAATTTCAGCACCGCAAGCAATTGTCCAACTGAGAGTGTGGATACTACATGATGTTGTATGCCTACGAGTGCATTGAGACCCTTACAAGTGACAATTTGGAACTACATCCCGTGAGTACTCTTACAATATGAAAGTTTCTATTTATTACCTACAAATTACCTTAGTTTTTATTAATAAATGTATCTCATTCGTAGATACTCGAGGAAAATCAATCGGCATACACTAAAAAAGAGTTAGAGTTGGGGAGAGATAGATTTGCAAAGCACTTGGTCATCGTTAGAGCTCGATTCATATCTAGACCACACGTACCACGTAAGGATGCATGTAAAACCTAAGTCGTATTTCTACATTTGTTATACATGCAAAGGATTATAATTTATGAGTTCTTTGTGTTTGCCATTTAGTGGACTACATATATCTTGCAATTGACAGGTTCAGATATGCAAATTATACTATTTGTGCGGGATATTTACCAAAAATTAAAAATTAATGTACTAGGCTTTTTTCCTGGCGAGCTCGTTACCTTTCTCGTTTCATACCAAATCGATTTTGCGAGTTACATGCGTACTCGCAAGTAGTCAAGCTCGCGTGGCGGTTTCGCCACAGAGCTCGCTAGGTTGAACTCTGTCTCACCAATATTATGTCTAACGCCATCGCAACCTGACTCGTCAAGACTAGCGAAATATACAAGCGATCTCGCCACAATTCATCAGAAATCAACCCCAATCACAGTTTACTAGCGTATTCGCAACTCTATCGCTCGTTAGCCACTGCCTCTCGAGTCTCAAACCCTGCGATTTCGCCAGTCTACTCGTCAAACCTGCCGAGCAAGTTAGCGAGCTCGCCAATAAACTACTAAAATCGCCTAATCTCAGAAACTACGACGTCGTTTAATCATGCCTGAGAGTACACTTACGACCTCGCTACAAAATAATAAGAGATGGCGTAGCGAACTCGCTAGGACTGTTTTAGGCGAGCCACAAACGATAGCGCTAGTACCTTCGTTCACTATCTAAGATCTTGACCAGGCAAACTAGCAGACTCGCAAGCATATTACTTGCGATCGCTTGTTGGTGTCGCAACTAATCAAGTGACGCCCTAAACCCTAGACCATAATCATGCCTGAGAGTACACTTACGAACTCGCTACAAAATAATAAGAGATGGCGTAGCGACATCGCAAGGTCAGTTTTAGGCGAGCCACAATCGATGTCGCTAGTATCGTCCTTCACTATCTAAGATCTTGACAAGGCAAAGTAGCAGTCTCGCAAGTATATAACGTGCGATCGCTTGTTGGTGTCGCAACTACTCAAGTGAAGCCCTAAACCCTAGACCATAAACCCTGTCTGATATGAATTGTAGCGAACTCGCTACATAAATGTTTAGCGAATCGCCAACAGCCATCGTAACTAGTCAGACTCACACATAATTTCAGCCTTGCGTTTAAGCTAGCGAAGTCGCTACCTTGTAAGTTAGGTTTTCATTGAGTAGTTGTTGCGAGCTCGCAACACGTCATAAAGGCGGAAATGACATACTTCTAAGGCGGATGATACGCCTTAAAACAGAAAAATTTTAAGGCGGAAGAGGAACCGCCTTAAAGCTTTTTCAGGTTTTAAGGCAATACCAGAGAAGGCATTTGTCTTCTGCCTTGAAACGTGAAGGACCAACCGCCTTAAATGCTGCAAAATTGTAGTAGTGTTACTTATTCTTCTTTTCATCTTTGGATAGTGAAAAGAAGAGTAAGTAATCATTGATTGATTTTATTTATTAGTTTTGTTATCGAGTGTGAATTGCCTCAATGTAATTAGTTTGATTAGTTTTTTAGCTGAAGTATTATACGCTATTCAATATTTTATTTGCTATAATATAAAATACCAATGTAATGAAATTACTGCTCCGTTTAAGTTAGTTAGGTTTTCAAGAACCAAATTAATATAATTGAGGATATTTTTTGTACTTTCATACTGTATTTGAATTACAAGGGTAAAATAGAGGATATTTTTTGTACTATCATACTGTATTTGAATTACAAGAGTAAAATATCAGTCTGTGTATATCAACACTTTTTTTAGTGAATATGTGTAAATCGTCCACATTAGTATTAATTAGATTTGACCAATTTGATCCTTTATCCACAATACTGGATCTAGTTTTTCATATCAATGATTTATTCTTGACGTGATTGCAAGGGTTGTGTTTTCGACCTGCTTTTACAGGTCTTGTTTCCATTTATGATATGGGTCTTTCAAGGTGTAATTAGTAATTCATGACATTTGTTTGAGACAAGTTTCTTTTTGGGTTTATTTTGGGTAGCTAGTGAGGAAAATCATATAACTCATTCCACTGCCTCGTTTGCAAAGACGAGTGCTTTAGATTTTAATACTTGGGCGTCTTTACCGTCCCTTTTATCAAACGATTCTGGATGTTTTCCAGAACTATGAAATGAAATAAATTGTTTGTGTTCAAAAAAAAAAAAAGTGTAATTAATAATTTGGAGATTATATGTTAAGGTATGGATTAAATAGTGCCGTAGTTCTTGCAATACTAACACATAGATGTTAAATATATAATACACATTTCTTAAATATCAAGCTTAAATCATCGATCAACAAAGCATTGAGAATACCAGTAGTAATCGAGCAAAGCAAAACCATATAGGAGTACAAATTATAGATGGTACAACATATATGACAAAACTTAACCATAACCATAGATTAATCTCCTGCTTCCTAATGAAACACGTACGGTAATTGAGTTATCAGTGCTACAGAAATCCAACATTAATTAATCGGCGGTAATCCTGGATGCTATTAAAATCTATTCCAACTATATATTTTTAACACAAATTGGTGTTAATTTATCTCGTCGTTTGTGGTCCCATACGTATATAATATGTGCTGAGTTTACTACAATTATGTTGCCCGTACCGAGTTAATTAATGAATTAACATGCTGGTAGAAAAACAGAAACAATATAGCTCATCATCAAAGAAGCAAATGGTTGAGATCTATGAGGAACTTTTCCATGTGAAACTGAATCAAAATGTCCATAGCTGTTTTACTTTAGTCAGCCGATCCATAGGAAAAGAAAACAATTTTCCCAATAATTAATATGATTGCTCTGCTAATTAACTGTCCGTCTTTTTCAGGCGAGCATTTACCTGTAACGAGTTTTAAAATTTGTTACTAGTATATTTTAAATATCTAATTTAATTCTATAGCCAACCAATTCTCAAGTTGATTAATGTCTTGTTAGTCGCTGCAGATTAAACCCTAGTCCAGACTCTGTTACATCAGATCCAAATTCGCAAGCTGTAATTACAGCCTTCACATGCATGAAATACCATTTGGAGATCAAATATCTGACCAGATCGAGACGAAAAATCAAGCATATAGCATAAATATCCCAAACAAAAAGCGTATAAAGTGCTAATTTTTAATGAAGATATTATTAGCTCTGCATTGTATATGTAGTAAACAAGGTCATGGATTATATTTTTCAAATCAGATTATTAGTCTGAAGAGATTCATACGGTTTTAGATCTGTGTAGCTAAGTATATATAGTTAGGTCGAAATGATCAAAGTGTATGAACAAGATATAAAAAAATGTCATGAGATGATGGTAGGAAATTGGGTGGTCGGGAGATATTTGTAGGACGTACGTGGCTAAACGCAGATAAGTTATTTTTTTTCTGAATATTTAAACAAATTATAGATGATCTGGTGTTCCTTGTCTCAACTCTCAATAGCATGTACGGGTGTTTCTTAGATGGTGATCTTTTAGGACGTCGTAGCAAAATTGGTATACGTAGATGTTATCAGTCTTGTGTGTGAAAATTTTACCACTATAAATCAGGATTCGAGCTTATCTGTTGTATGGTTGAAAGTTGTACACATGATATATATGCATGGAAGGATTCTTAAAATGCTTCAGATGATCTTCTAGCTGTTTCCATCTAGTCTAGATGAGTAGGGATTCTTTTTTTTTTTAAAGTGTCTAGACGACCTGTACACTAGGGCAATTTTGCACCGTCTACGGCGGTCGCTCCAGCCTCCACATAGCGGAAGGGATATATCGTGTACGGTTGCGCTGTAAACTTGTGTCTCAGTTACGGCTGTTGACTGAAACACATCGGTATTAGAGAAGTTAAAAAAGATATCGTAAACCTACTTACGATATTCCAAGCCTCCTTTTAAAATTACGAACTTTTCAGAGGTTACGATAGCGCTATTAGAACATGTATACAACTTTGAATCTTGTTTAAGGCAGCACCAAAGAGCCCTTTAAAGAAATCCGCAAAGAACTTCAATTTCCTCTCATTAGTAATTACAACTCGGTCACTTGTATCATGAATGGACAGTATACCGCATCCCTTAAGTTTCGCCATAGAAATAGGAAGACCCCTTATCCGCCTACGTGATGTGGTTAATCCGGCCCTTTTGGGAGAGGAAAGAAGAGTCGGCGTTGTACAGCTACAACGCCTGTTTCTTGTGCATGTTCGACTCCTCAACTTCCTGTTCTGTAGGATTGAGTGGGTCAAACCTCTGAAAAGTATCACTGTAATCCTTGCGGCTTGCCCTCTTGGCCTTCTCGGAGATGTGGTTGTAATCTCGTCTCCCTAACTCCTTAAGAGGAGCATTCGGGTCGGAGAGCTTACGAGTCACCATGTACTGCTTACAACCGTAATAGACAGCATCTCATTGTTGCTGGATGATATCATTGCAGTTCGGATAAAGTAACCACGTGTTTTGGAACCAAAAAGGCCTGACTCGGTTCTCAATCTCTTGTGACATCGAGACTATCATGGGTATGATCCAGCTGCTAAATGATAGGCGTGAAGGTGGTCCTACACACTACACTGTTTTAACCATGGTCCAACAACATCCTGTCAAGTTTCTTATGCGCCGTCGTACCATCAGCACTCGGCTCCTCCGACCAGGTAAAGTGAGATCCATCAGAAGGAGTGTCCAAAAGCCCAAAGCTAATGCATGTCTGACTGAATATTCGATTATGATATTGCCTAGGAACGACGGGTCCAATATAGTCATGCACGCTGAGGATGGCATTAAAAGCACCCAAGACCATCCATGGTGCACTAAGGGCGCTCCCAAAACGTTTGAGCTCCGCCTACAGCGGCCGCCTCACTCCCACACTAGTGTTGTGCTCATAAACCATCGTGTAGTAAAATTCCATACCCGTAGACAAATTTCTTATCTTCAGATGAATGCACTGCTCGAATGTATCCAACACGTCAACATCGTACTTCCTCAGATCTCAAATGACCAGTGTCATGGAATTATAAAAAAGATCGAAGTTTGTCGACATGACTCCAACCTTTCATATCTGAGGAAAATCTGGAGAACCTTATCATTCAATTTTGTCTCCAAAAGTCCGCATAGCCCAACATCATTCGCACACATGATCCCCTTGACCAATCTCCGCCTGGAAGGGAGGTCTCTTGTGGCTTCGGACAGCCGCCATCTCCTCTCTGAACGTCTCCTGGTGCACGACACTTACTCCTACGACGTGTAGCAGGCCCCACATCCGCGTTCGGGCGAATGGAGGGGATGTTCTTGTTGCGACCTCTCTTCTTGGTATCAGTGACGCAAGCCCTCCTGTTGAATCATGGATTCAGGTATTTCACCCGCACCCTCCACTAGAGCATCATCTCCTCAAAAGGGCAAAGGAATGGACTCTCTTTCGCCCTTGTTAGGGGTACTCACCTCAACAACAATTTGTAGCTGCAACAACAGTTTACTCAGCTGGTTATCAGTCACGGTAGCTCTTGCTCCAGCGTCTGGTTGGGCACTAACTAACTCGGGTTGCTATATATATATCCTCTTTTTTGCTTTGCCACCTACTTCGCCCTGACTCGGGTCGGCTGGGTTGTGTACCACAATAACATCCTTGACATATTATATTGATTAAGTGATAGGTTGAATTAATCTAAATTGATTAATATATTTTTTAGTTAAATATTTTATTTTATTTTCAAGTCTAATTCAAAATCATTTATATTTGTAACTGTATTTTGACATATTATATTATAATTCTCAATGTTTATAAAATTATATTATTTTTTACAACGATAGTTTACCTATATCCGATACATATTTATCAGGAGGCGTTCATCTCGATCATGTATCTATGATAGTGTTCTATCACAGTCTCTCCTTCGAGGCGGGCCACATACCCCAGATCTCGAGGGACTTGATGAACTTCTTCTTCTGGAAGAAAACGTGAAGAAGAAACTCGGCGAAATCCCAGTAATCAAATAAACTTTCTGGTTTCGTCTGGGTAAACCAAGTCTGTGCTTTTCCTCGGAGGTAACTGGGGACGATTTTGCATATTTCCAATTCATGGAAGTTCTTGGTTTCTAAGGTCTTAAAAAAGACCGAGAGAAATTCTCTAGGATCGCTAGTGCCGTCGTATGTGGGTAGGTGCTCTGGGACCTTCTTGTGATTATCGAAGGGGAGATTCACAATATGTCGTGAGAAGGGCGAACGAGCAGTTTGTCCTGTGGGTCCGAGGATACGTGTGACTTCTTGGTCAACTTCGTATTTACCTCGGGTAGGGTAGGCTCCATCTTGTGAGTAGGGCCGATCAGCGCTATTTTGCCATTTGCTTCGAGATCGCTCCCTCTTCTCGCGTCTGAGTTCTTCTTCTATGTTGAGGATACACATCCTTCTCACCTCCTCCCTACTTAATCCTATGCATTCGCCCTGATAATTGGATACATTAGGAGGTGGTGGCAGACTGCTTCGAGCATTATAAGGCGGTAGATCCTTGGATAAGTTGTTGAGGAGTCTTCGTTCTTGAGTAGAATCAGTAAGTGGTGTAGTTTGGGCTCCTGAGACAGATACTATGTTGGGAGCTTCATGCATTTGTGCACTGAGTTGTTGACTTGAGTTTATCAAAGATGCGACGAAGTCAGGATATTGGGCATGCAAGTTCCTCTGTAGCGTTCGGGCCTCTTCATGGATCGTTCTCAGAGGGTCAAGGTTGATATAAGTTTGGCCCGGAACCTGGAGGGTTATGTCCTACAGTCCGGCTCAAGGTTTCCCTAAGACGTCTTTGTCTTTCCTCCTCCTGTTGTTTTTCCGTGAGGATTTGTTGATCTCTTTGTACTTGTCTTCTGAGGTGAAGATCGAATCAGGTCCGTCATATCCAAGCTCATTCTCTGGGTCGAGGCCGTCTTGATTGTTGACGTATTCACTGTAGTTCATGTCAGTCTGGTACGAAATTCTTGGTCCCGAGTTCGGTGCTTCAGATCCAACAGGATTCGATCCAGAATGTGGTACTCCTGACGCAACAGGATTTGATCTAGAAGGTGGCACTCCTGACACAACAGGATTTGATCTAGAAGGTGGCACTCCTGTCGCAACAGGATTTGATCTAGAAGGTGGCACTCCTGACACAACAGGATTTGATCTAGAAGGTGGCACTCCTGACACAACAGGATTTGATCTAGAAGGTGGCACTCCTGACATAATAGGATTCAGACCGGAGAGGGGTGTTCTGAATATGACAGGATTCGCACCGAAGGAGTTTGGAACGTTGGAGTTTCCTGCCCCCATGGTAGAGCCTGACGGTGGTTCAAAGGTGGAGCGTGTGCGAGATCCTCCAAGTCGACCGCGTTCTCGTCCTCGTCCTCGTCCTTTGGGGGGTTGTTCTGCTCCTGGATTCTCCTCCGGATTTCACCCTAGCACACGGGCGCTTCGTCTGGGTTGCTCGGCTTCAGACATGTTGTTGGAGAAGTTGCTTCTTCGGGTGCGTTAGACCAGATCGGAAACAAGGTTCGGCGACATCGTCAATGAGTGTGAGATCTCCCACCGGGCGTGCCAAATTGATGTATGCCGGATACCAACACTTCGACGACGAACCAGGCTCTCGAACTGATCTGCAAGACAAAGGCCCTGGGTGTCCCGGGGATAGACACTCTGACGCTCAAGTCAGTGTATTCTATTTACATATTGAAGAAATAATGAAGGATCTTTTTGTTTCCCTGTTATTTTGCTTCTGTAATCAAATCTGGTTACTTTATCTAACCATTCAGAGATGAAACGTCAACTTCATTGCAGTAAGTGTAAGGTTTGGGTCACAATAAAAAGAATTGCAAGTAAGTTCTTGACTTGATTTCTTTAGTTTAATATGAAAGTTCATTTGAATTTTCTTTTTCTTGTCAGTTTGAATTACCATTTGCACCATGATATATTAAGGTTTTATACTTATTCTTTGTTCTTCAAATCAAATCTGCAATATTATTTTTTTGTGTAGAAATAAATAGTTATCCTCCAAAAACATTTTGTCCCGTGTTTGTAAGTTTTAGTTTTTTCCCTTCGCCCTCTGTAGAATATGAAATTGTGTTTATATTCAACGTAAATGTTTACAATATATAGACCGGAACCTAGAGTTCGGTAATGAAAAGAAATATACTAATCTAACGTAATATACAAGAAAGAATAATCTGGAATATACAAATATATTAACAAAATATATTCTCTATATTCTCTAACACTCCTCCTCAAGATGGAGCATGAGGATCCCGAATACCCATCTTGCCGATCAAACCCTGAAATGTCTTACGACCGAGAGCTTTTGTAAAAAGAACATAAGGTTGATCAGTTGTACGATGAGTAACCACTTCACCGAACTGAATCAAGTCACGAACAAAATCACAATCAACTTCAATGTGTTTCGTTCTCTCATGAAAGACGGGATTAGCAGCGATATGGAGAGCTGATTGGCTGTCACAAAACAAATGCATCGGCTTGGAATGAGATATACCCAAAGAATGAAGAAAAGACTTGAGCCAGATCAATTCACAAAACATAGGCCATAGCACGATAATCTGCCTCAGCTGAAGAACGAAAAACAGTTGGTTGTTTCTTTGTTTTCCAAGAGACTGGAGAACCACCAAGAATCACAAAATAGCCAGATAAAGAACGTCGAGTAATTGGACAAGCATCCCAATCCCAATCACAGAAACCGTAGAGCTGAAGGGAACTGTGGGCTGAATAATCCTTGACCCGGATGACCCTTAAGGTAGTGTAAGACCCGCAAAGCGGCATGCCAATGAGCAACTCGCGGTGTCTCTATAAACTGTGCCAATGTATGAACCGAATAGCTCAACTCCGGACGAGTGATGGTCAAGTAAATAATCTTTCCAATATGCCGACGATATTGGAGAGGATCTTCATACAGTGGACCTTCATCCTTCGCCAGATTATGTTGCTGTTTCATTGGAAAATGTGCAGGCTTTACTCCCAATAGTCCAGTATCCGCCAAGATATCCAGAGCATATTTTCATTGAGACAGAAACATACCATCAGGTCGACGAGCAATTTCAATACCCAAAAAACACTTTTAGGCACCAAGATCCTTCATGCAGAAACACGAACTCAGATAACTCTTGAAAGCTGACAAGACTTTACTATATGAACCAGCAATCACAAGTCATCAACATAAACGAGAACATGCAGTGTAACGTCATTCCTCATGTAGGAAAATAAAGAGTAATCAGCACGACTTTGGACAAAAGCATAACGTGGTACAGCCTCAGCCAGCTTAGTAAACCAATTATTGGGAGCTTGACGAAGACCATATAACGATTTTTGAAGCTTACAAACGAGACCATGACCAGGAAGGGCATAATCTAAAGGCGGCTTCATATAAACCTCATCCTCAAGATCACCATGCAAAAAAGCATTATGCACGTCCATCTGATGCAACTTCCAACCTTTAACAACTGCCACAACCAAAAATTAGCATACATAAGACATTTCGCAACCGGAGCAAACATCTCTGTAAAGTCTGTACATTCAATCTGTCTATTTCTAAGTACCACTAACCGTGTACCGCTCAACTGAACCATCTGAATTGAACTTTGTGCGAAATACCCATTTGCATCCAATTGCATGTTTACCAGGTGGTTGAGCTGAGAGAGTCCACGTCTTATTTCTCTCAAGAGCGTCAATCTCAGCCGCCAGTGAATATGGCGCGAGGCCTCAGAAAACAAAGTAGAGTACGAACTAGCTATAACTACAGCCAAAAAACTAGAGTGCGATACCGAAAAATTATTATAGGAAATATAATCAGCAATATGATAGCGAATACTTGAGGACAGTGAGGATGAAGGAGCGGCAGTGATGGGGGGTTTATTGGTAGGGTAGTGGAAGCACATGATAATCGTTGAAACGAGCTGAAACACGTCGAGTTCGGGTACTTGGTGCACAAACAGGCTGAACCGCAACAGGATGATCAAAATCTGAGTCGGGACGGACGATAACGATAGGTATTGGAATCTGAGGTCAAAAGTTTAGAAGATGATCAGGACGGCTCAACTTCAACATGTGGAGACGGCAGCAATAGCAATGGATTATTTACCAACGAAGGAGCAAAAAGTCGGTCAAATGGAGGGTACGACACAGCCGTATTAACAGAAGTTGTTTGACACAGAAAAGAGGAGACGACTGCCCAGGCGCGTGTCCCTGACGCGCGGAGCGTGAAATTTCTGAAGTTCTAGGCGCGTGCACCTCACGCGCCATTCTCCATATTCTCTAACACTCTCAATTAAAATTCTATCTCTCTCCTTTTGTATATCTGTTCTTGGGTTGAATTTGATTTTTATTAAAATTATAAATTTCCATGAAAAAAAGGTGTGTTGATGTTTTCCGAATTCAGTATTTTGATTAATATGTGTGTTCTTTTCCTAGGAAAATGTTAGCGATATTCTATTTTCCGACCTTTATTATACTAGGGATAAGACTAAAAAACATCAATTATGTTGGTATATGTCTTGAATACTGTAATAGCAGCTACTGCGAGTTAGCACGGGGGTCTCGCCGCCCGGTCAGCGAGTCAGGGGGTCCAGGGGGCGGAGCGCACCCTGGCCTTGGGGGTCCGGGAGCGGAGTCGCCCCCGGCCCAACGGTATGTGTTACCTCTTTACTGAGGTGTTGGTGACTTGGGCCGAAAGTGTGTTTTCGGGCCCAATACCTAGGGTTTAGTGAAAGAGCCTCTATAAGACTCTTTCACATGCCGCAACCTAGTATATACTGTATTCTGGGTATTAGATGATAGGAACATTGTAATCTGGGTACCTATCTAATACAATCTGTCTCCTTCCTGTGGATGTAGCCAGTCATTGGTGAACCACGTAAATTCTTGTGTTCTTATTTTTCACTTTACGTTTATTTGCTGTTTTCTCATATTCCGCACAATAAACTGGTATCAGAGCTTCTGGTTAGATCCGTGGGTGGATCTTTCAGATTCTGGGTTTGTCGGATCTGGACAGTCGGGTCGCAGATTTGATCGGGGAGAAAGATGGCTGGGCTACTAAACGTGAAGATTGATCGGTTCGATGGGAAAAACAATTTCAGTTTGTGGCAGGTCAAGATGCAGTCCGTGATGCACTATTAAGACTTATGGGAGCCTCTCACGAAGAATTTCTCGACCGAAGGAAATTCCCAGGCGAAGTCTCTAGATTTAAAGGCGCACGCGGCGATCATGCTCTGCCTCTCGGATGAGATTATGAAGGACGTCTAATCGGAAGACACTGCTGCAAAGGTGTGGCTGAAGTTGGAGAGCTTGTACATGACGAAGTCTCTGACGAACAAATTGCTTCTGAAGCAACGCTTATTCAGTCTCCGGATGCAGGAAGGTACGTCTCTCAAAGATCATATAGATCAGTTCAATACTTTGTTAATGGAACTGCGAAATATAGGTGTGACCTTTGAGGATGAAGATTCTGCTTTAATGTTGTTAGTTTCTTTACCACATTCATATGAGTATTTTGTCCAGTCTCTTACTGTTGGGAAAGAAACTATAACTCTTGAGGAGGTTAGATCTTGTCTCCATATGAACTCGCAACGTCGTCAGGCGAGTGGCATAGAAGCAGATGGTCAGGCCTCTGGTTTGTTTACTAGTGGCGGAAGTGGAAAGGGAATTGGCTCCGACTCCAGCTCCAAGAAAAAGGGAAAGAAGCCAAAGGTTCCCAGGCCATCTGATGTCTGTAACTACTGGAAGAAGAAAGGTCATTGGAAGAATGAGTGTCCGAAGAAGAGGCAAGCTGGAAAGAAATCGGGTTCTGCTGCCATAGCATAAGAGGAGATCGATTCAGAGGGAGACATTGCTCGTGTTGCAGCAGGACACACTCATCGTTCTGATGTGTGGTTTCTAGATTCTGGAGCATCGTGCCATATTTGTCCGAGGAGAGAGTGGTTTTCAACTTATGAGCAGATGAAGGGTACCATTACTACTGCAAATGGCTCTGTTTGTAAGGTGGCTGGGAGGGGCTCAGTCAACATAAGGACACATGATGGCAGCTTTCGCATGTTGAACGAGGTTAGGCATGTTCCATCAATGACTAAGAATCTGATTTCTCTTAGTCTGCTGGATAGGAAGGGTTTTGTCTATTCAGGGCAAGGTGGAGTTCTGAGTGTCTACAAGGGTTCTAAGGTGGTTTTGAAGGGTCTTCTATATGGTACTTTGTATTACTTGTAGGGTTCCACAGTTACGGATTCGGCCAATGTTGCATCGTTGGAGACTCACCAGGAGGATATGACCAAGCTATGACATATGAGGCTTGGCCACATGGGTGAGAGAGGGATGCAAATTCTGTCAAAGGGTGATCTTCTTGGTGGCCATAAGGTCAAGAGTCTGGAGTTCTGTGAACATTGTGTCTATGGGAAACATCACTGCAGCAAGTTTCCAAAGGCTATTCATAGAAAAAAGGGCACTCTGGATTACATTCATTCTGATTGTTGGGGGCCATCTCGAGTTGAGTCATTGGGAGGCCACAAGTACTTCGTGTCTCTGATTGATGACTACTCTAGGATGACTTGGATTTTCATGATGAAACACAAGAGTGAAGCTTTCACGAAGTTCAAGCAGTGGAAAGCTTTGGTGGAGAATCAGACAGGGAAGAAGATCAAGAGGCTGCGAACAGACAATGTTCTAGAGTTCTGCTCATCTGAGTTTGATCAGTTTTGTAGGGATGAGCGTATTGCCCGTCATCATACAGTCAGAAATACGCCACATCAAAATGGTGTAGCAGAGCAGATGAATCAGACATTGTTGGCGAGAGCGAGGTGCATGCTCTCTAATGCTGGGCTGGATCAACCGCGGGTCGCATACATGTATTCAGTGCAAGACACCTCTTGAGGTGTGGTCAGGCAAAGTTGTTGACTACTCTTCCCTGTGAGCTTTTGGTTGTACAGCCTACTATCATGTGAATGATGGTAAGTTAGAGCTACGAGCCAAAAATGGTATATTCGTGGGCTACAGAGATGGAGTTAAGGGCTCCAGGATTTGGTCTCCTTCAGAGAACACGGTTGTTCTAAGCAGGGATGTAGTGTTCGATGAAAATTCCATGCTAACGTCTTCTGTTAAGACCATGTCGTTAGCTGAGTCTGAGAGCATTGACAAACAGGTGGAGCTTGAAGTTGTTCAAAGCGACAGTTGAGTGAACGAACTTGGAGGGGATGAAGCGCCACAGACAGAAGCTGAGCTGCCAGAGCCTACGCCAACAGATCCTCAACCAGCAGAGGCCACTACTCAAAGTATTGCCAAGGATCGTCCAATGAGGGTTGGAGTTAGGGCACCACGGAGATAAGGGTTTGAGGACATGGTGGGATATGCACTACAAGTTGCTGAGGAGGTGGATACTTATGAGCCGTCCACTTACAGAGAGGCCATGTCAGGTGCTGATTCTGAGAAATGGCTTGCTGCAATGGGAGATGAGATGGAGTCTCTTCAGAAGAATCAGACATGGGACTTGGTGCAACAACCTCAAGGGAGAAAGGTTGTCACTTGTAAATGGGTCTTCAAGAAGAAGGAAGGGATATCAGCTGCAGAGGGAGTCAAGTACATGGCTAGAGTGGTTGCTAGAGGTTTTAGTCAGAGAGAGGGAGTAGACTATAATGAGATTTTCTCACCCGTAGTCAGACATACTTCCATCAGAGTTGCTAGCTTTAGTGACACATCAGGACTTGGAGCTCGAACAACTTGATGTGAAGACCGCTTTTCTACACAGAGAGTTGGAGGAAAAGATATACATGACTCAGCCAGATGGTTTCCAGGTTCCCGGCAAGGAGAAGTACGTATGCAAGTTGAAGAAGTCCTTGTATGGACTTAAGCAGTCTCCGAGGTAGTGGTACAAGAGATTTGACAGCTACATGCTTCAGTTGGGCTACACGAGGAGTTCTTATGATTGTTGTGTCTACTTCAACAAGCTGAGAGATGAGTCATTCATCTATCTATTGCTCTATGTGGATGACATGTTGATAGCTACAAAGAGTAAGCATGCATGAGGTTCAGAAGCTGAAGAGTCTTCTTAGTGCTGAGTTTGAGATGAAAGATTTGGGCGCAGCTTGGAAGATACTTGGGATGTAGATTCTCAGAGATAGAGCTCACATGAAGCTTTTCTTATCACAGAAAGGCTACATTCAGAAGGTGTTGGGGAGATTTGGCATGGCTACTGCTAAGCCTATTGATACTCCTAGTGCTGCAAACATTCATCTCACGTCCATGTTTGCTCCTCAGTCAGACGAGGAGAAAGAGTATATGTCTCGGGTTCCGTATGCTAGCGTTGTGGAGAGCTTGATGTATGCTATGGTGTGTACGAGGCCGGATCTAGCACAAGCAGTCAGTGTTGTTAGCAGGTTCATGGGACAACCAGGAAAGGAGCATTGGCAAGCTGTGAAGAGGATTTTTAGGTACCTTAGAGGTACATCTAATGTAGGTCTCATTTATGGAGGTGATACTGAGTGGCTGGTTATAGGCTACTCTGATTCTGACTATGCTGGAGATGTTGACACGAGAAGGTCCATGACTCGCTATGTATTTACCTTGGGTGGTTCTGTTGTTAGCTGGAAGGCGACTTTGCAACTTACAGTGACTTTGTCTACTACGGAAGCAGAGTACATGGCTTTGACAGAGGCTGCAAAGGAGGGGATATGGCTGAAAGGGCTGGTTAGTGATCTTGGGCTGCATCAGGACCAGGCTATTGTATATTGTGAGTCTGAGTGCAATCTGCTTGGCCAAGGATCAGGTCCATCATGAGAGGATCAAGCATATTGATGTCAGATATCATTTTCTGAGGAGTGAGAGGAGGATCAAGGTGAAGAAAGTGGGAACTGCTGATAATCCTGCTGACATGTTCACCAAGCCTGTTCCCAACATCAAGTTTCAACATTGCTTGGACTTGCTGAACATCAGAGCTGATTATTTGTCCTATGGGCAGTCCCAGGGTGGAGGGAGAAGTCTACTGATCTTGAGTTTCTACTTTGAGGATTCAAGTCAAGGTGGAGATTTGTTGGTATATGCCTTGAATGCCGTAATAGCCGCTACTGCAAGTTAGCACGGGGGTCTCGCTGCCCGGTCAGCGAGTCAGGGGGTCCAGGGGGGCGGAGCGCACCCTGGCCTTAGGGGTCCTGGGGCGGACTTGCCCCCGGCCCAACGGTACGGGTTACCTCTTTACTGAGGTGTTGGTGACTTGGACCGAAAGTGTGTTTTCGGGCCCAGTACCTAGGGTTTAGTGAAAGAGCCTCTATAAGACTCTTTCACTTGCAGCAACCTAGTATATACTGTATTCTGGGTATTAGACGATAGGAACATTGTAATTTGGGTACCTATCTAATAAAATCTGTCTCCTTCCCGTGGATGTAACTAATCATTGGTGAACCACGTAAATTCTTGTGTTCTTGTTTTTTACTTTACGTACGTTTATTTGCTGTTTTCTCATATTCCGCACAACAAATTATGCACAGGTCGAGCCTAGAATAAATCTTAAAGAAATGGTATTTTACACGGTTTGTGTTGAAGATATTTTTGTTATATATCTTTCTGCCTAAATTAATTAGGTCGTAGATAAGTTTGAAATTAGTTGCGCTTTGTCTTAATTTCGTACGTATATAGTATCTTAATTTGAGCCCTCGATGTTTGATTGAATCGATCGGTGCCAGCTAAAAGTGTACCAAGATCTTGGCCATACATGCACGTGCTGTTTGCATGCATGAGGGATTATTATAGGCGTAAACTTAATTTGTCGATGCCATCATTTGAAATTAAGAAAACAAACTTTTTATTTGTAACGAACAAAATAAAAATTTGTTATTGAAAATCATCGTAAATTAAGTAACTAATTATTTGATTAATGAGCATGCCTAACATTTTGAACTGTTGCAATTGAGCTAGCAAAAATGTTACGATTGGTGTTGTATCTAGTGAGGTATTGCACATTTGCGCACCTAGCTGACTTGATCCGAATGGTGCGAATTATAATTATTCCGGCCATATTTTTAAATGCATGAAATTTTACTTCAATTTAAATCATTTAATTCAGTAAAAATAAACTCATGAGTACAGGTCTACCCATGACCACAGTTCATAAGCAAAATCCTTACTCATATGGATGGAAACAGCTAGAATTAAAGTGTTTAAAATTCAGAAATAGGCATCCTACGTTAAGCCACGTCCTACAAATATCTCCCGACCATCCATCTTCTCATCACATTTGTTTATATCCTTCCCGCTCACACAGTCTGATCATTAATTTCGACCTAATTATACATGCATAGCTACAAAAAACTCCAAAACAGTGGCTAATAAATCCGTTTTAAACAATCTAATCCGCATCATTGTTTATTTACTATTACTCATATCTGCTACATATCTTCTTAAACAATTAGCACTTTATACGCTTTATGCTACGGATATTTATGCTGTTTTTGATATTTTTGTCTCAATCTGGTCAGATATTTGGTGTTCCCAGCCTAAAAGTGCACCAACAAGTCAACACATTAACTTAACCACAATATGCATGTGAAAGTTGTAACTCACAACTCACAAATTAGATGGACATCAGAACGCCAAAAATAATAATGTCTGTGGTTGGCAGCATCGAAGCAACGAAAATTACATTTACAGCTTGCGTGCAATTTCGGAACTGATCGATTTGAAATCGACTGATGGATGATAAAATAAATTATGGATCACCAGAACTCCAATTCCTTTATCCATTCCTACAGATAGCTGTTTTTTGAAATTGTTTGAGATAATACTGATGATATTTTCATCTGTATATAACTTCAACTGAACAAAACTCAAAATCAAAATTGGAAGGACCATATGTATAATTAAAAACAACCTGTATGTGTAACTTTTAAAGTTATTATAACTACTCCTCAGAAAAAAAGAAGCAAAAACGTACGGCAGTTAATTAGAGCAATTTAGTTTCTTTTCCTATGGAGTGATCATGCATAGGACTCACTATTATAGTAAGTTATAAAGTAAAACAGCTATGGAGACCTATCGGTTCAAATACATTTAATTCAGTTTTCACATGGAAAAGTTCCTCGTAGATCCATCGACTCAGCCATTTGCCACTTCGATCATATGATGATGAGCTCTAGTCACTACTACAATGGGGTTGATGCAAGACACAAATTTAAAACGTTTGAGGGGAGCACGTTTTTTTCCGCCTTCCTACGTTAAGAACGTGCTCCCCTCAAACGCTTTAAATTTAAGTCAAGCAAACAAAAAAAACCAAAATTAAGACGTAAGGAATCAGTTAAAGACGGAAGTCTGTTTTGACGTGAATATATGTCAATTTAAGGCGGAAAAAATGTTTCGCCTTAAACTGAATCAGTAGTAACGATATCGCTACTACTGAAGTAAGTCAAACAATTTTATTGCGATATCGTAAGAAGTGTTAGGTTTAGCAACTTTGTGTGTTGCGAGATCGTAAGTTACATTGATTGTAATGTTAGGCATGCTTTTATATGTTAGAATGTCGCAACTGGATCGCAACAGAATATAGTGGCTTGTTGCGAGCTCGTTTCCACACACGCAAATATGAACTACAGTGGAACTGTGTGTGAGTGAAAGGCTGCAAACTCGCTAGAAACACGGATGTGTATGCGGAATTTGTGTGATTTCGTTAGAGTCTTGCTTGCAGTCGCAATTTTGTTAAGAAGGCCGTTCAAACACAAAAAACAGATTTTGTAAAAGCTTTATGAGGTGGGTATTGACGGATTCAGAAATGGATGATTAGTTCCAAGTTCCTCGAAGGTTGGACTGTAGCCTTGTTGGATTAGGTACGTTAACACTTGCGTAATGTGTTGGTATTTCTCTTAATTTTGATTTGTTATATGTATTATTTTGTATGCTGATTGTTTTATTGTGTGTTTCATTTTAATTCAGTGTGTAATTTATCATCGGAAGTCAGTGAGTTAGTAGTATTGTTGAAGGTTCTAGGCCCTCGTGTAGCTGTTTGTCCGATTTGTGAATTATGGACGCGAAAGAATAATGAACGAGAATGCTCAATTATCAAAGGAGTATTTAGATTTGGTGGAAAATTTCTTAGATGTTGGGTTGCGACATTCTAGGCAGAATAGCATAGGAGGGGTTAGATGTCCATGCAACAAGTGTAGAAACAATGTCATATTTAAAGATATTGTTGTAGTGCGTGAACATTTAATTTGTAAGGGATTTGACAAATCCTACACTGAATGGGTTTGGCATGGGGAAGGCCATTACGGAAGTGACCAGGTTGAGATGGAGGAGGGTAGCGCCGAGGAAATCTTGCAGTATAATGAACAACTTTCAGACATGTGTGACGATGTTGTTAAGGAGTTTGTTGGGAAGAAAAGTATGTTAGAGGCAATGTATGACGATAAACAGACAAGCTTATATGTTGGGGCTAGGCATTCTAGACCGGGCGCAACGTTGTTGTTAATGAACCTAAAGGCAAGGCATGGTATTTCTGATAAAGGAATGACGAAATTGCTAGAGTTGGTTAAGGAGTTACTTCCTGAGGACAACTAATGTCCTGACAGGGTTTATGCTGCGCGCAAGATATTGTGTCCTATGGGCACGGAGTTTACTAAGATTCACGCATGCCCGAATGATTGTATGTTGTATAGGGGAGTGTTGATTCTCCGAGGGATGATTGCAAGGTATGCGGTGAGTCTAGATGGAAAAAGAAGGAGGGAAAGGTCGAGGTATGTGGAGAAACAGTGACAACATCGACAAAGCAATGTCCTGCTAAGGTGATGTGGTACATGCCATTGAAACCGAGATTGACGCGTTTGTATGCCAATCCAGTTGATGCAAAATTGTTAACATGGCATGCCGATAGGGTTCGAGAGGAAGATGATGATATCATATCTCACGCTTCTGATGGTGATCAGTTGAAGAAGATGGATTCTATGTACCCAGAATTTGCTAACGAATCTAGACACGTGCGCTTAGGACTATCTACTGACAGAATGAACCCTTTCGGGAACATGTCCAGCACCCACAGTTCATGGCCAGTGATGCTTGTTATTTATAATCTACCTTCATGGTTGGTGATGAAACGAAAGAATGTGCTTTTGAACACTATGATCTCGGGGCCTAGGCAACCTGGTAATGACCTTGATGTATATCTACCGCCTCTTGTTGAGGAGTTGGAATCCTTATTTAAGCATGGGATTCATATTCCTGACGGAAGTCGAGGGGACGCGAAATTCAAACTTAAAGCCATGTTGATGTGGAGCATCAATGATTTCCCTGCGCTGGGTAACCTTGGAGGGTGTTCTGTGAAAGGTCATTTTGCATGTCCAGTATGTGAGAGCAATACCAGCCATTGTCAATTAAAACACGATGGTAAGCTTGTGTATATAGGTCATAGACGAGTTTTACCTAGCAGTCATCCGTGGATGAGTGCTAAGAAGTGGTTTAACGGTCAGGAAGAGCATGGTGTTGCCCCCGTCCCATTATCAGGTTCTGAAATATTTGAAAAAGGGGCATGGAGAACGTGCTGGGAAAGGGAAAAAAGAAAAGCACTCAAACTATGATTTGGAAGAAATGTTCGATATTTTTCAAACTCGGTTATTTGGAACACTTGGATGTGCGCCACTATCTAGATGTCATGCATATAGAGAAGAATGTATGTGAAGTTTTGGTTGGGACGCTCTTGAATACACCGGAAAAGAGTAAGGATGGATTGAAAACTAGAAAGGATTTAGTCAATCTTAGAATACAGACGTCACTTGCTCCCATGCAAGAAGAAGTAGGTACGACATAATTACCACCTGCTTGTTATTCCTTGTCATCTGAGGAGAATGAGAGTTTTTGTAGGACTTTGAAATCAGTGAAGGTGCCTTCTAAATATGGTTCAAACATTAGTAGTTGTGTATTCACTGCCGAGCTGAAATTGGTGGGAATGAAGTCGCACGATTACCACAATCTGATGCGGGATTTGAATGTCATAGCTCTGAGAGGTTGCTTGCCTTCACACGTTGGAGACACGGTTGCCAGACTTTGTTATTTTTTTAAACAGATATGCCGAAAGAAAGTGAGTCGACGAAAGTTGGATGAATTGCAGGATATGGTAGTTGAAGTATTGTGCAAGCTAGAGATGGATTTTCCCCCTTCCTTTTTTGACATGATGATTCATTTGATAGTTCTTTGGTGCGGGAGGTGAAGCTGTACGGACCAGTATACTTGAGATGGATGTATCCATTCAAGCGGTACATGAGCATTTTCAAGCATTTTGTTAAGAATCGTTATCGACCAGATGCCAGTATAGTGCAGCGATATGTCGCGGAAGAGGTAATAGAATTCTGTACCAACTATTTACAGGATGTACCTACTATAGGACTGCCGGTCTCCAGACTCGACGGTAGATTGGATGGTGTCGCACTACGCCATAAGTCTAAATTCAGCCCTTCTGCCAATGAAATCTCTATAGCCCATCTGTACATTCTGCGGAACCATCATGCAGTGAGTCCTTATGTTGATGTTCACCTAAATGAGATTAGGTCAACACACCCGAGCTGGTCGGAACCTAGGATTCTAGAAGCTCATTGCAGAGACTTTACTAGTTGGCTCAAAATACATGTGCAGAATGGCGGTGAATACCCCGATGTTGTAAAATGGGTTGCCAAGAGACCCCTCGGCACAGTAACGTTGTTTAGCGGGTATGACATCAATGAATACACGTTTGGTACTAAGTGGAGTGATGATAGATCTGCAACCCAAAATACTGGCGTATCAGTACCTGGAGAGGGTGATAATGGTTTTTTTGGTACCATTACTGATATATGGGAAATGGATTTTGTTCATGTCCGAATCGCATTGTTTAAATGTGAATGGGTAGATCAAGCTGAAGGGGTGCGCTCAGAGGATTTAGGCATGACTCTAGTTAATAGAGGAATTCTTGGGTCTAGGGAAGATCCATTCATCATGGCGGCTCAAGCTCATCAGGTATTTTATGTGGAAGATCCAATTGATGCTCGCTGGGAGATCGTTGTTGATGGTAAGAAAACATTCATCTATGGTGACGGCTTGTTCGACGATGACTGCAGTATTTCTAAAGACACCATTCCGCCCTCGGTGTACGAAACTCTGTAGGAGGATGATGACATCGTTAATGCGTCGGTGTGCAGAATGGATCATGAGGAAGGCATGTGGATTAATCATGCGGGGAAAACTACAAAGAGGAAGGGGAGGCAACCAAAGAAGAAGAAGACTAAAAAGAGTAAAAAGCATAAGTAGCTATTTGTTAAACATTGCTTTTGAATATTATGTTGTACTTCATGGTAATTATAGTTGTATTTAAATTTTAATCAAATTTAGTACACTAAATCTTATAATTCTTAAAAAATTGTACACTGCTGTAGCAGTATCGAAACCGTAACTAACCTCGCTCCAAACCAATGCATGTAAACTTGCTATCTAGCGAGCTCGTAACCTTGGCGAACTAGTTACGAAACCGTAACAAAAGGCTGAAAATCGCAGATGAGCTTCTGTCTCTTGAGTCTGACAGGTTACGAGATTGCTTGAGTGTTTGTTGTTAAATATATTTGCTTAACTTGACACTAGCGAGTTCGCTAGTAGCTCGCCACGTGATTAACTTGACACTAGTGAGTTCGCTAGTAGCTCGCCACGTGATTAACTTGACACTGGCGATGTCGCTAGTATATCGTCACGTACCAAGAATTTAAATTTAACTCATTTGTAAAGTTGTGTTATATATTGAACCACACAAAATGTAAGCGTAGCTAATGGAAGTTGAAATATTCAAATATACATAATAAAATAGATGACATTCAAATAGAAATATTCATTGCATATTGTTTGAGAAACTGACAATTACGAATTGAAATTGAAATTGTTTTGAATTGAGTACAACTACTAGCCAACATGAAAGAATGCAAGTCTAGTCATCTTTGCTAGGAGGTGGCGACTGTGTTGGTGCAGGTGGATCCCCCTTCGCCTTTTTCCTGGCATTAGCCCTTTCGATGCCACATATCACCTTCTCCGTTAACCAGTTTGCGTGATTGATTTTGGCCACTTTATCCCTGAAAAGGTCGACCGTGTCTTCTACACCCTTGTAGTATGCCTCTAAGGGTACACCTGTTCATGTAAGTCAAACAAAAATATGGTGAGTATAGCAAATAAATTGTATAAAACAGAAATTAAACTGTAGGGGTTTCGTGTGACTAACCTTCGACCTTCTCTCTGACTTCCTCAGGATTAAACTGTAGCGGTTTTTTGTGTCCATCCCCTACTTTCTGCCACACGCCATCAACCAACTCAAACTTACCTTTCCTCTCAAAATATTGCATCGTATAGAAGCAACACTCCTCGGCAGTCGCATATAATTTTATCTTGGGATTTTCGGAGGTAAGAAACATGGTAATAAAATTACCGTACGTGAGCTTCTTGACTGCCCTATTATTCTCGACCACACTTTGTCTCATGTGCTCGAAAATTACATAGACCGGGTTCAACACTTTCTTCTCCATGACGCAGTAAAATATGCACATAGTCGTATAGTTCATCTCGGTGATCCAACCACCCTTAGGCACGACACTCCTAGCGACAATCTCATAAACATTCCTCTCCTCAGCACTCAGTTTATCAATATTATAAGACCTAGGCACCCCTAAATCTTTGGCATCTCTATCAAAATACTGCTTTGCAAACTTTTCTACATGCTCTCGATCCAAAACCCCAACCTCAGGCCATTTTTCTCTAATGTAAAAACCCGGAGGGGGTTGGTTGCTAAAGTCATCTTCAAGATCATATGACACATTCAACGCCTTGTTAAAAAAATCCTTCTCAATCTCATACTCCTTCTTGTTAACCCTGGTGAACCACCTACCCGTCTCCTTTTCTTCCTTAATTAATTGGTGAAAATTAGCATAGAATTGGCACGTCTCATCCTTATGTGCCGGATAGTTCAAACCTAACAACTCACCCAACTCATGAAATTGAAATATCTTTAACACATTCTCCAATCCTAGTTCTTTAATCTGATTAAAATCGATGACATAACAATCTAGTAATTCACAATCAGCCATGTAAGTAGAATAGGCCTCGGACGCATCCAAACTTACAAATTTAGCCTTGTCGTATTTGGTTGAACTGGTTGAACTGGTCCCCGCCGTTGCCTGTTGCTGAGATCCTGAATCCTGAGCTTCATCACGCTGGCCCCCCTGCACAAATGGATTGGGTGCCAAATTCTTTGTCCTTGCTATTGTCTTGTCGGGGGGGTATGTGAGATTTTGTTTGGTTTTTTTTTCTAAGCTCGGTGAAGTTTGATCGTGGTTTAAAATCAGAAGATCCCCAAATTTGATATTTATAGGTTAGCCTGTTGCGACATCATAAGTATCAAACCAGCTTATATTCAAGTTGCTTGCGATTTCGTAAGTTGTCACGCACACAAGTAAACGACGCTGTTTTAAATGATGCCAGGGTTTAATTCTCAGCAGTAATACTAGTGAGTTCGCAAGTAAATTAATTCATATTAATTAAATTCTCAGCACTACTACTAGCGATCTCGCTACTATCTAAGTCAATAGTTTGTTAGTTCTATGTGATGATATAGGCTGTAGCGAGCTCGTAACCAGGCACGCCAACATTTGTCCCACATCGGCTGATTAGAAGGTGATTGTTCAATTTATATACACTTATATTTTAGAAAGGTTATATAAGTCGCCGACTCGCGCAAACTGAACATGAAACACCAAGGATAAGGCACAATACTTACAAGGCTTAGGCCCAATACTTACACTATCACTACTACTACAGCCCAATATAGACCCAAACCCAAAAACCCTTTTTTGATGGGTTCTTATCATGTAGCGAACTCACTAACAGCCACGTCAAAGTTTAGTTTTTGAATTATGTCATGCTTTGTTGTTACGATCTCGTCAAGGTAAAGCACACCCGTTGCGAGTTCGCTAGAGAATCGCTAGCTAGGCTCTGTTGAACCAATACGACATGTAGCGAGCTCGTAAGTACCACTTACACCCGTGGCAAGTTTGCTAGAGAATCGCCAGCTAGGCTCTGTTGAACCAATACGACATGTAGCGAGTAAGTAGCGAGTTTGCTAGGTGTTCTACTACTAATCAATCATCCTGAAGCGTGTCAGTTACGATATCGCTAGGACCACGCATTATACCAAAAGTAAATGGTTTTGCTGAAATGAAGTAACAACAACTCTAACAAAATTGAACAATTTACATCTAAAAAATGTAAAATTCAATGACCATAGTCTTGATAAGTGTTCATAATCCAAACAGAATCTTTAATTACATTTTGATAAGTGTTCATAATCCAAAAACTAGTTAATATTCTAAAAAGTAAATGTTTAAAACAAACAAAAGTATGAAATCACAGGCCGGCGACTAAAATATCATGCAAGTCATCTTGACATATCTTATTGCCATCTTCGGCCTTCTCCTCTGAACTGCCTTCATTATTCTGCTTGTCTTGCTCGTCCTTTTCTGCTGGTTGAGCTTGAGTCTCGATGCATGTGTTATCTTCTTTGCCTTGTCCCGGTTCAACATCCTCGTCGGGTTCTGCGATCAGACTCTCTTTCCTCCTCATCTCATACATCGTCGCCTCATCTTCTCCATCAGAGTTGCTGTTTTGATCTCCATCACCCATCATCACTTTCTGCATCTGCATCCCGTACATTAGCAGCAACAAGCTTCCCATCGGATGACTCCTTCTCGCTGGCTTTAGGAAAATCATGGCTAGGACCTGCGGAGTATTTTTCCTTGGGAAATGTGGTGCGGAAATCAGGTACCTCCTCCTCATCGCTCAGATCGCACTCCACTACCCCGCTGGATATCAGTTCGGCGAGCCGGTCGTTGTTAGCACATGCCCTTTGCTCGGCCATTTCAATCTCATTCAATAGCTGGTCCATAGACACCACAAACCTACCACGAGCATCAAAAACATCATCTACACAAACAAATCAAGATATATAAGAACCAATTATTAACAAATTAAAAAACTTGAACCAATTAAAGTTAATAAAAGACTAGAATCATACCTGATACTCCCATCCTACCCCGTGCCCTTCTGGCTGCCTCTTCAGCTTCTTTCTTTAAGGCGTACCTCCCATCGGCCTTCATCTCTAACCTCTTGTGCTTGAGCCAGTCTTTGTCATACTTGCCGAGCGGCATCAGACGGCCTCTTGGAAAAATACCATCTTTCCTGATCAGAGCTATGATCAAATTGCTGTAAGGAAGCGCGGCGGTCTTGTGCCTGGCCATCTTCATCATTTGTGTAAGAATCGTATGGCCGAGGTTGATTAGAAGCTTATCCATGATGTAGTAGAACACCATGAGGCTGCAAACTGTAGGCTCACATGCATGCCCTAGGGACGGGATCACATTACCGCAGATTAGCTCAAAAACTAATCTCTGCTCCTCGGTAAGCATGTGGATCGGGTAATTCCTAGCAGTACCCGGCCTATCAGAAGTTCTGCCAAACCACTTCTTACCCATCTCACCCGCCTTCAAAGGTTGCTTTAGGCTAACAGAAGGAAACCGTTGTTCATAATGAATCTCGTAAGGACCATCCTTTTTGGTAGACCTAAGGTCGCTACTAGACTTATAAGGACATTTTAAAACGGAGTTAATGCTAAACTTATCGACCTTAAACTTAACACCCCGCACAATGGTAGTTATATCCTCCACCTCTTCCTCTAACCCTAGGTTAGCATAAAATTGGAGAACCTCCTCATGGTAAACAGTCTCAGGCAATTGCAGCAAATGCTCTAGATGTCGTGACCTAAAATGATCTAGCACATAATCTAGTTGTAGGCTAGGCACAACAGAGCTATCAAACACATTGTTATTGATAATTTTCCTAGACGAACAACGCTCATACCTAGCTCTGGCTGCGTCGTTGAAAAACTCTGGAGTGTCAGCCTCCTCACTAGCATTGCTGGGGCCTTCACCACCATCAACTCCGACAACAGCGGCGACGAGCTCAGCAGCAACTTCTGGGGCAACAGGCGGCTCCTCTTCCACATGAATCTCTTCCTTCTCAGTCCGCCAGCATTTGTTACCCGCCGCCACCCGTCCCCGTCCCTGACCTGACGCTCTACCGCCCCGTCCCCGCACTAATACCCTAGTTTTAGGCGGCATTTATGTCGGATAGGATGCAGGTTCGTCGAGAGTTGCAGGTTCGCCGGTTTATATGAGAGGTAGGATTTTCAATTTGGGGCTAATTAATTATAGCCCGATCTTTTCTAAAAAAAATTTATAATTTACATACTAGCGATATCGCTACTTGACACGATAGTAACTAGCTACAATATCTAGCGATTTCGTTACTATTACGCTAATGTATAAGTTTGTATCTAGCGATGTCGTTACTATCACGCTAATGTATAAGTTTGTATCTAGCGATGTCGTTACTATCACGCTAATGCATAAGTTCATACCTAGCTCTGGCGGCGTCGTTGAAGAACACTGGAGTGTCCTCCTCCTCACTGGCATTGCTGGGCCCTTCCCCACCATCATCTCCGGCAGCAGCGGCGACAGGCACAACCGGAACTTGTGGGGCGATAGGTGGCTCCTCCGCCTCAACCTCAGCCTCCTCAGTCCACCGGTGTTTGGTACCCGCGGCCGGCCCCACTCCCCATCCCCGATCTGAGCCTCTACCATCCCGTCCCCGCCCTAATCCTCTGGTTTTAGGCGCCATTCCGTCGAGGTTTTGTGTCGGAGGTTTAGGGTAGAGTTTTCAATTTGGGGCTAATTAATTTTAGCCCGATCCCCCTTTTTTATTTATAATTTACTTGCTAGCGAACTCGCTAGTAGACACGCATTTACATGTAGCGAGCTCGCTAGTAGACACTCTTCTATCTATAGCGAGCTCGTTACTATCTCGCTCATGCAATAGTTTCTAGTAGCGAGACTTGAAAAGCCTTGCCAGTCAAGCGTGCCAGTAGCGATGTCGCTAAAAGAAAATGTCAAAATATGAGCGAATTAAATCTATTTGGTAGCGAGCTCGTAACCTGGCACGCCAACATTTATCCCACATCGACTGATTAGAAGGTGATTGTTCAGTTTATATATACTTATATTTTAGAAAGGTTCGATAAGGCACCGACCCGCACAAACTGAACATGAAACACCAAGGCTAAGGCCCAATACTTACAAGGCTTAGGCCCAATACTTACACTATCACTACTACTACAGCCCAACATAGACCCAAACCCAAAAACTCTTTTTTTAATGAACTAATAACTAGCGACATCGCAACATGTTCATGGGGTTTTGTGGGTTTTGTGGGTTTTGTGGGTTATGTGGGTTATGTGGGTTTAGGGTAGGGTTTAACTGTGTTAACGTGTAAAGTAGCGAACTCGCTAGTACACAAGCTAGCAATAAGATAACTCAAAAATAATTATGTTTAATTTTTTTTAAGCAATTTAATATTCTAAAATGTATACATTTCATATAGAGACAGTATAATACTCAATTTTGAAAATATCAATCATGATATTAACTCAAGTAGGGTACATCTTTGTACATGAGCATGGAATGTACATAAGCAATATAACATAACTCTATGTAAAACATCAATAATTCGGTTTAAATTTTTTAAAGCACTATCATATTCTAAAATATATAGATTTTATATATAAACAGTATAATACTCAATTTGGAAAATATCGATCATCATATTATGTCAAGCAGAGTACATCTTAGTACATCAGCATGCAATGTTATGAAGCGATACTCGGTAGTATGATGAGTGATAACAGTTGGTGAGTGTACGTGTGCATGATAATTTGTTTAATTCAAGAATTGTACTTGTAATCACATAAATGAGTTGTAATCACTACCGGCCCTGGGGGTGTGCGACCGGTGCGGTCGCACAGGGCCTCAAATTCCCTAGGGTCTCAAATCTTTATTTTCTACTAATTAATAATGTGATAAAATTAATATTTTATAAATAAACAAAGTATATATGTGATTAAATACAGAAAATTATGGAAAATGCTCTGATATAAAGATGAAATTTGGATTGCAGATAACGGTGAGGTTGATAACGAAAGAAAAACATTTATTTTAGGAGATTAGTTTCAAAGAGTTATATATTGATATATGAATTCGGGAATTAGCAATTGTCAATTTTGATATTTTCCTTCATTACTTGGTAGAAATTAACATATTATTATTCTAATTTCCTTAAAATTAAAAAGATGAATATTGTGTAATATTATGTGCCACTAATTTTTTTTATGAGTGCAAAATATTATTTTAAGTATTCTCTCACTTTTAATAAGAATGTTGAAATTAAAGTATTTTATCCCACTAAAAACATATAATTATATAAATTAAAATATAATAATATACTATATAATTTAGGGCCACAATTTTATTTTTCGCACAGGGCCTCAGAAATCTCAGGGCCGGCCCTTGTTGTAATAAAGTAAGTTTCTCTAATCAAATGCACGTGAACTGCGCATATATGTAGTTCATGTGTGAAGCTCTACTATGCTTTTGTCTTTTAAGGTAATCGATGGACATCGTTTACAAGCGTACACATGATTTGTAGAGTTTCTTAATGTCTTACAAATATAGACTAATTTTCTTAAAAATATTTAAAATTGTGTAAGTGCAGATTAAGTCAACAAATCCCTATCCCGTTATACATCAGCATATGACGGAACAAATGAAAATTATTTTTACAATAGAATGATTTGTGTTTTATTCCATACCATCATTTTGTTTATATCGTGATCAAAAAATGTATGAGTGCATTGTAAAAAAAAAAATCAAATTATCTTATGTAGGGTTCTGGCGAGCAGTTGTAGCGACCTCGCAACCACCAAGTAACATACTTTATTTCATCTTTTCAATTACGAGCTCGCTAGAAGGATAAAATAGACCATAAAAGGCAATCACATGAGTATGTCACGATCTCGTAACTACCCATGTCAGGGTAACGAGAGAGTTCCGATTTCGCGACAAGGTAAGCTAGAATAAAGTAAACACGTTATAGAACAGAAAAACACAACACTTTTGGCATCTTATCCATCACATCTTACGGGTTTCATCTCCAAAAATTCAAACTTTTGCACATCTTCTCAAATCTCCTCAACTTTCTTCACATCAAATCTCCATAACCCATCTCATACATGTTGGACACATCAATTGTGTCAAAACAAAGTGGAACTAGCCACTAATTGCATGCAAAATATTGGTAAGTTTTCCATTAAATTCCCAACCACATTTTTCTATATATTTTTTGCAATTAATGTCAATCTTTATTTGTTCTTGTTCAATTTGGTAACACCCTTTGTTGTGTGTAGGAGAGGGACAAACAAGGTAGACCATCCCCAACCAAAATAATCAATTCTCCTGACACAACTTTGTCATATACGAATGTACGATTTTCTTCATTTTAATTTGCTAAAAAATGTGATTTTTTTGTACATACTACCTCCATTTATCATGTTATTACTAAATATCATGTCAGAAGCATGTCCTTAATGAAAGTCGAGAATTTATTTTAATGTTGTCACTTGCAAGCTTAGCCCTAAATTTTAGAATTATGTTTCATAATGTTATTACTTAAAAGTACAACTTTGACTTATTAGCATTGCATTAGCCATCAACTAATTTCACTACACAAAGGAAAGCTTAATGGATAGCCCTACAAGTTCCGGTAACTCCGACTCAAGTGGGGGGGGGGGGGGGGGAATGTTGTTGGCGGTTCAAGTGAGGTTAAAAGACAACGAGAAGTGAGTCGCGAATCGAAAGAAGATCAACTTCTCACACATTGTCGCGAATTAGAGATTATGATGGATAACAAAATACTAACACATGTCAAGTTTAATGACATTGGTGTTGCTATTTCACCCGACGATGATGCCGCGCGATGCTCGAGTTGGTGTGCTTAGACGGGTAGGATACGCACACCATTAGACACAACGGATTGGAGGCTACTAAGCATCGACATCAAAAAGGATATATGGAAGGAATTCAAGGTTAGTTTGGCACTTGTTATTTTTAATTTCAATTGAAATTTGTACATGTCACTATTTTTATGATCACATTTGTAGCGCCCCTTTATTATCGAGGCAAAATCCTATGATCAAGTGAAAAATAAGGCTCTTCAAATCGCATTAAAGGCCCATCGAGAACACAAATATACCCTTGCCAAGGATTATATCAAACCAGAGGGCAAGAGGTTTGGGCAAGATCCAAGTACGCGTTACAATCACATTGTACCCTTTACTTGGGAGGCATTCAAGAAGCGATGGTTAGAAAATGACGCAAAGGTTAGTTTACTTACTACATCTCGCAATAATTGTTTCATGCGAATTTGTCAAATATTATTGTTTCCGTTAGTGCTTTATACTTAAAATAACATAGAATTTTTAAAAGGGTTTGGGGGATAGGAAGCGCAAAGCCACTGTTGATAATGTTATGACTGACTTACACCGGGGGTAGGGCGGGGTACTTGGATGTGGGGAAGAAGACCTCAAAAAAAACCGAGGTGAAAGAGCTTGTGGATGGGGGCATGGACGCGGAAGAGGCGAACAAACTAATCATTGCCGAAGACCCTACAACATATAATAGACAACAATTATTCGTCTTTGGTATAATTAAAAAATATGGACTTTCTCAAGTGACGAGGCTAAAAGGGTGGCTAATCGAGTGGTACGCTTTACCTACTACGCCATACCATGTTCCATTTTAGCAGTAAACCCTAACACCATCAAACACAATAATTGATGACAATAATAATTTTTAATTTACAATAAACCTTTTTTAGGACGAGGTCGAGCGTGAAGTTGAAGAAGGCTTGTTCATCCCAGTCGGTAAACACGATGTGCTACGTAGGGCACTTGGGAAGGCCGAGCATCCGGGAAGAGCTAAGGGAATTGGTGGTTATGTTACTCAAAAAGAGGCGTTTGGTATCAAACGTAGTAGTACAGACCCTAAACCATCCAAACTCCAAATTGCATTGAGTCAAGCAAAAAAATCCGACCAAGTGGTCAAGAAAAAGAAAATAATGTTGGCCAATGTGTTTTCTTTTATAAAGTATCCTCTTCCATCCAATTTTTGTGACACCGATCCAATCAATGGACCCTCGTCTAGAGGATCACATCCTTCCCCACCACAACATGAGGTTGACCAACCTATTTTTGACCAACCTATTTTTGACCAACCTATTGTTGAACCCAACAAGAAAATATGCACACCTTTGGCCCCTATCAAAGAGAAAGTTCACATACAACCATCCGATCCCAAACCAAAGGTACGTTTAATTACTTGCACCTCAATCAAATGAATAATTCTACAAAACTCATTATTATTGATATTTTATAAAAATACTCTTCCTACATATGTCTAATTCGACCTAATTAAACATGCCTTATTTGTATATTAGAATTCTCCTTCTTGCAAGTTGTACGTTGAATGTGGAATGAATTCTCAACCCCGCCACGTAGCAATGGGAAATTCATATCCTAACATGACACTACATCATGAAGCAAAGTCCCTATTGGCTTCGTTAGGGTTTCTAAACTACATGTGTTAGTCGAGGATGCCTTGGTACTGGTCGCGGATAAAGAGTGCACAACAGTGGGTAAAGATTTGGGCCGTTCTTTTTGTGTGGCCCAAATGGTTGGTCGTTGATGTGAATTCTAATTCTATTCCAATTAATAGAAAGAAACCATAACCCGTCGTAGACCCACTAAATTTCCCGGTAGCTAAGAAGCCGATGTCGGCGGAACAAGTTGGATTCATGAAAGCACTCCCGGAATTCGTTCGCACGTTTTATGATATGGTGGGCCACCATAATCTGGATTCCGTTTACTATTTCTCCGCCAACAAACAGGTATTCAGCGAAGCGAGGGAATTAGTCGTTCTATGGGAAGACTTTTCCCTTTTCTGGCACTATCAAACCCTTCCCGAAACAATCCTTATACTACATCAAATGAAAGCTAATTGATCTCATCTCTTCTATCATATTGCAACTTACAAATTATCATATACTTGTGCACTATTATACGTTCATATCCGCTCTATTGTTTATTTAGGTACATGCAATTCCTTGCTCTAAACACAAAGAATTTCATTGGTTTTTTGCACCCAATATGCCTGCAAGAAATGAATGAAAGTAATCAATCACAACTTGCTTATCTTTCTAAGATCTTTAGTGACAAGACCAAGACAATTTACATAGGCCCATATCTAGAGAGGTTAGTTTTCTTTTTTACAATTGGATATTTGCATTTTGTATTCTAATCTTCGAGCCGGGTTCTTACATTTTCATTTCTTAAAATATGTAGTGGCCATTGGAGTTTTGTAGCTATGATACCATCGTTGAAGCGAGTGTATTGGATGGGCCCGCTACACCTTGGTCCATCTACAAAATTTGCAGATTTATTAGAGGTTGTTATGCATAGTGCACATGACGACACACTACTTCCTTCAACCTTATACAGATTCAGGTGACATTACAAATCCAATGCTCATTTATTTCCACATGATTTCATTTCAAATCATTTGTTATACTTCTTCACTTTCAGCACCGAAAGCAATTGCAAATTGGGAGTGCGGTTACTATATGATGTTGTATGCCACCGAGTTTGTCGATGGCCTTGTTGATGATAATTTAGAATTACATCGTGTAAGCATTCTTACAACCTACTTATTGTACCTATTACTATCTACATTGCCTTTAATAAGTATCGAAAAAACATTTCCTATTCTTAGATTCTCGAGGAAAATCATGCATCGTACACCAAAAAGGAGTTGGAGGATGGTAGAGATGCATTTGCTAGACACTTCATCCTTATTAGATCTCGGTACATCTCTAGGCCTCACATACCCAATAAAAGCTAGTTTATTTTTTTGTCAAATTGATGCGTATACTTTTGAGTTCAATTACTTCAATTAGTTTATAAAGTTTGACTTGTTAGTGTTTCATGTTCATGTTTTGTGCTTAGATAACATGCATCTTGCAATTGACAACTTAGACAATTAAAATGAAACCCTAATTTAGTGGAAATGGATGGAAATGGCTCAAATCCTATAATTTAGTGACACTTACGAAATCCTTGCGAGCTCGTCACTTGTCTCGCCAGTGACATTAATATATGTGCGACCAACTTGTACTGTCGCTACTTCACCCGCAAGAATCATATTTCTTAACTTAGTTTTTGCGTCGTCGCTACCCAATCGCTCGTTCTTCTCTGCCTCTCCAATCTGATCTTTGTCGATGTCGTAAGCAAACACGCCAACATTAGGCGAATCACTAGCTTACTCGCAACGTCATTTGTTTTTCTCATTCACCCAATGATCACACGACGTCGTTTCAATTTAGCAAGAGATTTAGTGAACTCGCTACTACACACACAAGCGATTTTCTTACGATCTCGTTACTATTCCGCACCAACAATTTTCATTATATTGGGTGGTTCCGTTGCGAGATCGCTACAGTTTTACTAGTGAGTCGCACGTCTCTGTCGTAACCTGGCTCGTTTTGTTCAATCCTGAATGTTAAATTTGGTTTCTAGCGATCTCGCTACGTTAGACCCATCGAATCGCCTCAATATATTGTAACTAGTCTCGTCAGCAGATAAATACATGACAAGCTAGGCTGCCTTACGCGATCGTAACTAATTTGTAGCAATCCACACGGTAGACGTCGTAACCAGTCTCGTAAACATTAATTTTACAATCTAAACTTTTCAATGTAGCGAACTCGCTAGTATTGCATCTGACGATCCGTAAGCTTTTTTCGTAACTAAACAATCAACCATTTGTTTGGTACTAGCGTTTGCTAGTTACGATATCGCAAAAAGAAAATGCATATCATACAGACTTTAATGCTAGCGAGTTCGTAACTTCTAAGCAAGGCGTATAAGCCTTCATCTAAGGCAGAAACAAACGCCTTAAACCCAAAAATATCTAAGGCGGAAGAGTAACCGCCTTAGATGATTTTTCTCTTTTAAGTCACAACCAGGGAAGGCATTTGTTTTCTGCCTTAACACATGAAGGATGAACTGCCTTAGATGGTTTGATATTCTAGTAGCGAGTGTTTTCTACCAGCAAGTTAATTCATTATTCTCTCGTAGCTATAGATTGGATTAATAGATTTTGAAACCATCCAGATTACTGATTATAGCACTGACAACTCAATTTAACACCGTGTTTCATTAATGGCCGTATGAAGTGCAGGAGATTACTTTATGATTGTGGTTAAGTTTGGTCATATATGTTGCAACATCTATAATTTTGTATGATAAAAGAACATGTACCCGATCTCCTTATAATAACCGTTTCAATATGAGCGTGGATGATGGCATTCTAAGGATGAAATTTGCAACCAAAAATCCAACAACCATTCAACACCTTCAGGCCATCATGGAAAAGTACTCTAGCAAATCAAATGATGTGACAGGCAAAAGACCCCCAGAATTCCTGATGAACAGAAAAGAATCCAGGGCGAAAATACCGAAGGTCGAGAAGACTGATAACGCTCCAAAGCCTACCTTCGAGACATACACTCCTCTGGCGAGATCTCGGGCTGAAATTCTATCTATTCACAGGCACCGTTTGAAGGATCCGCCTGCCATGAAGGAATCACCCGAACGTCAAAGGTCCCGAAATACTGCCAATATCACCGAGATCGGGGGCATGACACGGAGGAATGCTACCAGCTCAAGAATGAGATCGAGAAGCTAATTCGTCAAGGAATTGTGCAACGAATCGCACCGTCAATAGCTGGCGATAACTAGGGGACCCAGAGAAGGTATGGGGGAAAGCCCTGGCAGAAGAAGAAGGATGGCTACCGCAATAATAACAATAACAACCAGGGCGGCGGAGGTAACAACCCTCAAGATCCTCCTCCACCACCGCCAAACGGAGCCAACCGAGTCATCAACGGCATCAATGGGTACACAGGAGAAGCAATTTCCTTAACCAAGCTGAAAGATAGTGTGCGAGCTATACCCCACACTGAGCCAATCAACAAGAGGCTCCGCCCCGAGGAAACCATTATCTTCTCGGATGCGGACACCGTGCCAAATCAGATGCCTCACTCGGATCCTCTCATCATCTCAGCAACCGTACAAGATACTCTAGTAAAAAGAATCTTCATAGATGATGGGAGTGGGGTAGAAGTAATGTTCTAAGACTGCTTCCAGAAGTTAGGATTTACTAAAGATGACCTTAAACCTACGGGTCCGATCTCGGGGTTCACAGGAAATCCAGTAATACCTCTCGAGGAAATCACACTCCCCGTCACAGTAGTAGAAGGAGCCAAGAGCCTAACCTTGTACTGCACATTTGTGGTAGTAGACACGGTCACACTCTTCAACATTATCCTTGGCAGACCCTGGATGTGCCAAGCTAAAGCTGTATGGTCTCCCTACCACTTGATGCTGAAGTTTCCAACACCGCAAGGAGTAGCTTCAATCAAAGAATACCAAGGAGTGGCGCGCTCTTGTATGATCACGGCCATCCATGATGCCAGAAAAGTGAACAATATCTCGGTCGTCAACACTATTCTAGGAGATCTGGTACCCGATCCTGATCTCGAACAACCCATGGTGTTCTATTTTGAAGAAGAGGCCTATAACGAGAGATGACTGCACTATGGCATAAACGCCGCCACCAAACCTTCCAAGTGGGGGAACTGGTAATGCCAGTTGGCCCGTGGTGCACCAACAAGCTAGGAGGAGCGCTGGAGTCGAGGACCAAAGGACCATACAAAATCTCCGCAGTACAATCCGGTGGATTCTACCTCTTGAAAACACGCAAAGGAGAGCACTTGGACCCTGTCATCATGGCGCCCTTCCTACGCAAGTACCTCGGAGCTAAAACCAAGTACATCTTCTCCATATAAGGAGAAACTACTTCAATAAGACCTACGGGCCAATCTCTTTTTCTTTTCATCTTTTTACATTTTTATACTCGAGCTCCCAAACTCGAGGTTGTCTTTTATAATTTTACCAAACTCTCAAGTTCGAAGAATGCAATTTCTTTTCGATATATATATATCTTCTATTTTATTTTGAAGCAGTCCATACTCTCTAAATACAAAGAGAAACTATGCCTCACAAAGCATAAGTAAAGATTGCTGCCTAAAGATCCAAACGCTTATAAGTGTATGATTGATGCTTATCTAATATGAGCTGTTTAGACTACGTGTCTGAACTACAATCATCTTAGGCCAAAATAAAATAATATACTTATAAAAAGTATATGGTCAAAGACCAACATGATATGGGTCATACAAACTCACAAAGTTTGGAACTCGACTCTCCACGTGATACTCCTATATATTAAGGTACACATCACTATTTATTAAGGATATCCATAAGCCTAAAGAGTCAATCTTCTCAAGGATTGCGGTATGAATACCTTTATAAAGGCAAAATCAAAAAGTGTTATTACACTACGAAACTTCTTACACCTCGTGAAGGTCTTTAAATATAGGGGTACGACCCCGACCACGAGCAAAAGTAGAGGCACGACCTCGAACACTCTGGAGGCCACGACCCCAATTACTTTCCTCTGCCACCCTCATCAACTGAGAGGGCGTAGGGGACCCAATTCTATTTTCCACAGGTCGAGTAGGAGAGCCACGAGCTCTAGGAGTAGGTGTCACCTCTTTGCCCTTCGACATGGGATCCCTCGAGATACACCTCTTTGGGAATGAGGCCTTATCAAAGGTCCTGAATATAGGATACCATAAGGTCCATCTACTTCCCTCCTTGAAGACCCTGAAGGCATGACAAACACACCTTGAGTCTCTAGTTCCTTTATTTGGAACCTGCAAGCGTTAAGCTCGGCCTGGCACATTCTCAACTCATCTATCCTGGAGGCAATCTTGTGATTCACAGTGATAGTCTCATCTCGGAGTCTAGAAATAAGAGGATCATTCTCATGACTTTCACCCTTGACCTTCATTAAGTCACTCTTGACTTTTCTCCATTCTTGGTCATACTCTTTATTGGTGGCCACGACCTTGTCGTGAGCATCTTCTAGATCTTTATATCTCTTTTGAAGATCACTCAGCTCCTGATTCAGCTCAGCTCTTCGCTTCAAAGCCTCTTTGAGCCAACCGCGAAGACTCTCACATTCTTCCCGCACAATGCTGAAATAGCCTTTGGAGTCATCCAGATCTTCT
Organism: Sherardia arvensis; assembly: GCA_948330725.1. Taxonomy (NCBI): domain Eukaryota; kingdom Viridiplantae; phylum Streptophyta; class Magnoliopsida; order Gentianales; family Rubiaceae; genus Sherardia; species Sherardia arvensis. The sequence continues at coordinate 33,133,189 of OX415235.1, forward strand.
TCCAGTTCCTTGTTCTTCTGAAGGACAGCTTCATACTTGACCTGCAAATCAGCACATGCGGCAGAGCAACACTGGACATAAAAGAAGGTAAAGACCAATTAATTCCAAAGACAAAGCACATGTTCAGAATACATGAAGCGCCAAAATTTGGCGAAAAGAGAAAAATACCGAAATAAAAGACAAGGCTCTAAGGAATTACAGTCTTCCCCTGCCCATCAGAAGTCTTTGGGTCCTCAAGTGAAGTTTCAGTAGCCTGCTTCTCCATCAGGAACGTCAACTCAGGATACAAACCGGACAGTCTGTCCTGAAACTCCTCCAGAGTTAAAGCCTTCTTCATAGATTCCAGATTAGACAGTAGACTGGTCTCAAACCCCCCAATCTGCCTAATCTTCGCCCAAAATTCCTTCAAATTCTCTGGTACTTCAGGCCAAGTGTAGGCAGGGGCAAGACATCCTTGAAGCTCTTCACTGAGAAACCCCTTCAGAGGAATCCACATCTTCGAGAGCTCAGATTTATGGTAGAATTCACCATACTCTTGGCGATGTGCCTCCATCTCTGGACAGTTGAGGCAGAAGTCTATTATCAACCGAACTAGTCGCCCCTGGCTAACAGGATCAGCATACCGGTCTCTTTCAGCTTCCACCAAAGTCATGTTCCTTTTCAATTCTAAGAAGGAACTATCAGACAGCCTTTTTGCCTTCTTCAAGGCTTGATTCTCCTCTTCTAAGGCTTTTATTTTGTCCTTAGCCTGAGCCATCTCATTCTGGAGATGCTTCAGCATATCTGAAGGTTCCCTAGACCTCTTGGACATCTCCTCCTCCATCAACGCGAGCTCGGACTCCTGTCCTTGAGAACGGTCATACAGTGTCCGAAGAGAATTGTACATATGCCTTATCTGACTCGCAGACTGTAAAAGAAGACAAAGAGGATTAGATAACTACACATCTAATCCCATTAAAAGCCATGACGAATCATACCTGGTTAATTGCGAGACAGCCCGATACCACCTCGACCAGAACCTCAGAAGGAGAAGGTGACACATACTTCTCGAACTCTTCCAATGGTCCGAGTTTGAGCCTTGGCTTCTTTGGAGACTTGTCTGTAGAAATCCCTGAAGCCTCAAGATCCTTCTTCTTCTCATTACTACTCAATAACCCCCTTTATTCAGCTATCTGAGACAACAAATTGGCTACCATGTTCGTCCTAGAAGCACCCACTTCATGTACAAGGAATGAAGTTAGCATAAGAAGCTATGGAAATATTGTGGACGAGAATATAACACAAGAAAAAATACCCTCTTGCAACGCATCTGACCCTATAACAGAAGTTATCATCATGACCTTATCTACATTTTCAGTCATGATGGAAAGGACACTAGAAGTCCGAGACATTTCCTTTCTCGGACATCGAACTAAGACAGAACCCTCATCCTCTTCCTCATCTGATGGATCTAAAGCCACAAGAACAAATAGGCAATCTGCCTCCCCAATCACCTTCAACTGGGATTGAGTTTTCTTGGGTCCTTGAACCAACCTTTTAAACCGACGCCCACGTCGCGTCTTTCATCAGACCCGAGATTTCCTTATTTACCTCCTTCTCGGATATCTCATCTCGGGAAGCTCTCTCTTCCAATGCTCTATAGGCCTGCAATGCCTTAACTGCACCACTTGGATCCTGCTCCATAGACAGAAGGGTTTCATGCCAATCCATCTCAACACCTTCTAGTGATCAAAATGTGACAACTTCAAGATGCTGCAATTTTGAAGAGTACGGCTGGATAGTTGATTCAACCAGACATATGTTTCTATAGGCCATTGCCAACCCATTTGATGATTTCCAGATACAAACTTACCCTCTCTAAGTTTGATCTTATCTTTCACCAACTTTCCAGCTATATTCAGCAGTTGGCTGGACAACTCCACTTCATGCCAGACCTCATTCTGGATCTCTTCATTCCAATCAGGAACTTCATACTTGGTTCGATCGAAGGTTAGTTTTACCTTATCCCACTTCCCGCAGTTCACAGGAAGCACAAAAAACTTACCTAAAGTGGTATCTCGAGGGGTCAAGGTCACATTTTGTTTAACAACGGAAACATTATACATGGTCCGCAACAAGGAGAGACTGGGACAATAACCTTCACGAGCACACCAAGTTATTAAGGCCATAATGATTACTATCACATTGGCATGTAATTGCCCCGGATGCACCTTATAATGCTGAAGAAAATCATTCACCAGTGGGGGAAAAGGGAAGACTAATCCATGCTGCAGAAATCTCCCATATATGACCCCTCGGGTCGGAGTTACTAACTCAACTAAAGATTTGTCTTCTCCAAAGTACATGAGGTCAGCATCAGAAGGAATGGAAAAGGGACAACCTTCTGCGAAGATAACAGCATCAGCGCGTGCTTTATCCTCCTTCAACGATTTTCTACTACTACCTTCACCATCCATGGACACTATACCTTTGGAGGAATGCATTACCACGGGGCTATTCCCCTCTATCTGAGCCCTCCTAGCCATATCCCTCAACCTCTTCTCTTCCTCAGAGGCTTTCTTCTTCAAAACTACATGTTTTTTCCCACTTGCTACCTCAGCCCTATGGAGTTCAAGGGAGCTATTCTTCTCAGCCTGATTTTCTACAAACTCTCCCTCATCATGATGGGGGAAGGAAATTGTTCTACTACTATTGCTCATGATTACAAAGAGTATGGGGGGAAACACGCAACACGCGCACAAAGATAAAAGGAAAAAACAGACACAAGCAAATGCGCAGAGAAAAAAGATAGCACTTACTGATTATCGAAGCAGAAAGTAGAAATATGGGCATTTAGAAATTGATGAAGTATTGATGCGCCTTCTGAACTTGGAAAGAAAAAATTTTCGAATAAGAGAAGACAATGGGAATGATTTGGGAAATTTAATCCAAACCCAGACAGCATTGAAGATGAGCAATTACCTCGATTCTGTTTCCAAGGCAATTAATTGGAGAGACGGGGGACAGACCGCCTCTGCTTGCCAATGAAGACACGCCACGTGTATCTAACATCTGGATTTCAAAAGAAGTTAATCTCAGCCGTCCATATATCTGATGGAATACGAAAAGAACTTGAAACTAGATATTCAGAAGGGTAAGCCCGAAAGGACACCCCGAGCTTAACACCCCGAGTTATTCTCCCTCGAGTTATTGGTCTTCTCTCGAGAAGCAAGCCTCTCCTTCAACCTTCGAGATGGAGCACTCTATATTCTGAAGATCTACCTTGGGGCTACTGATAAGTTCATGGTTCATATTCGGACCTCATTCATACTCGGACCAGGGCCCGAGAAGGATCGTGGGCTCGAGATACGCGGAGGGTGGATCCATAAGTCCATCAATCCTAATCCTTATAAGGAATGCGTATATTATGGATGTTCTACAAGGAATATACATCTTCTCAAAGATGGTAATACAGCTATTCTAAACATGGTAATACAACCATGTCCGAAATACGCTTCTATTATATATGGTAATACAACCTCTATTCCCATAAGAGTTGTATTCATACCATAAATACATATCTTGGTGGTCTACGGATTGTAGCCATATAAATACCCTAAGAGGTTTGGTAGACCTCTCATCTAATCTCATACTTTATACTTTACGCCTTAAGCAAATATACTGACTTAAGCGTCGCAGTGTCTATCCCCGGAACACCCGGGGCCTTTGTCTTGCAGATCAGTTCGAGAGCCTGATTAGTTGTCGAAGTGTTGGTGTCCGGCATACATCAATTCTGACCAGTTGTCGTGCAAGTTAACTGATCTCTTAAGGCGCCTGAATGTGTTTCCAATATCTGGGAGCTCATGTTTACAATCTCTAAGGAATGTGATTCCACTTTGTGCGGGAGCTAGTAGATGCAGGCAAGCTCTGTATTGGTCATTTACCTACCATCTTCACCAAAAGGCTTAATCGCGCCTTGTTTGATTTTTTCCGGTCCAAGTTTTGCGTTTCGATCAATCCGATGTTTCGCTTGACGGGATGTGACAATTGAGAAGATGATATTTACTTTTATAGGGCATTGTTATATGCAGTCCAGTATTTAGTTATATTCAGGTTGTATTTTACTTTTGCAGTCCGTATTATTTTCAGAAAAGACTAATAAACCCTCGATCAAGTGGCTAAAGTTTGAACAAGATAAATTAATAAGGACAATCTTGTCAGTTTCAATCAAAATACAGACTGCATTAGTAAAAAAAGACCTACAAATAGAAATTCCAAAAAAATAATTGAACAGATAAAAACTATTCATTTTCTTTAATTTTTTTCAAAAATGAAAGAAACATAGAAACATGCATCGATTATTATACCATATGACGGGTATATGTACACCCATCTTTAATGTGTGTTTTACCATAATAATTGTGCATTTCATTGATAATAATTTACATATATTATTTATAGAAATTATGAGTAAAAACAATTTACAATACACAATTGTTCAAATAAAAATCTATATTTATAAATTTTAAAATGCACTTAGAGACACATAACTCAGGTGTATTGTATAATTTATGCATATCAATCGTGGTACGGTTTCTAATTTCAATTTATTTTTTTTTTGAGTACTAATTTCAAAATAATTTTTTTTTTTGAGTACTAATTTCAAATTTGTATGGCTGCATGCAAGAGAGGCACGTGCATATGTGGCCAAGATATTGGTACTCTTTTAAGCTGGCACCGATACATCCAAACAACGAGGGCTCAAATTAATATTTATGATCACATTAAGACAAATCACAAGTTATCAATATTATCTTTAAATCATTAATGTATAGCTTCTAAATAAAATATCTTCTAACATAAAGCGTATAAAGTGTCATTTCTTTAAGACGATATTAGGCTCGACCTGCATAATTGATATCTTGGAGTTTTCTTACTAACATTTCCCTGTCAAACAAAGAACATTAATTAAGAAAACTTCCAATGAATCAAAATAATCAAACTCTCAACTTTCGAATGATTGGTCAGTGAGGAGATTCCAAATAATAATATATGTCATATAACAATATTATTCATTTTAAAAGTATTAGTTAAATTTATAGAAAACATGTGTTTTTTAAAGTATTGAAATAATCATGAAGAGTCCTGAAGACTCAGCACTAATTGATTGGCTATTTTGTAGGAATTGACTATGTTTAAACATGCTAATGTTTAAACACTTGTTCAACCAGATCAGAAACCGAGCAATGGTTTTTGAGGTGAAGTACAACTCAGATGCGATCAAAAAAGATATTCGAACGAATCAAGATGATATCTGAAGAATGATTCGGTGCTGATTTGATTAGATAGAGAATATATTCTTGAGTTTTGTTTTATTTAGAATTAGTCTTAATTAAGGAAATAATATATTTCTTACCTTATAGCTATAGAAGTAGAGTATAGCTAGAAGACTAAGTGTAGCTGTGACAGCTGGACGAGGAGATCAGTCTTACCGTGATTGAAGGACCGAGAAGATCAACACGGCAGCACAGCCTTGGACTGTAAAGAGAGACATATGCTGCGATAACAAGTATCCAACTTGAGTGAAAGTATTATGGAGTTCAGAATAGTTTTACAGTTCTTGGAGCAGCAAATTGAACGAAGATTCAATAAGCATTCGCCAACGCCAGAGTCTGAAATCAGGAAGCTTTAATACCTCGGGAAAGGTGGTCAAGATAGCAATGAGGAGTTGCTGACTGGCTGTGAGGGGATCTCACAAATCCACACGGAAAGATAAGTCTAGATAGTTAATTGTTTGAGAAACTTTGTAACTGATCTTGATTATTTAGTGGATGATTTTCAGACTGGGCAAGGCCCCGGAGATGTGGGTGTTTTAGCACCGAACTGCGTAACCAATTCTCTTGTTCTTACTTTTAGTGTTTAAACTTGATTGCATGTTTAAACATACTTGCTAGAGTAGAAATATTAGTTAAGAACACTGTGAATCTGATTGATAGTAATTTCAATTGGTATGAGAGTGAGGTTTACTGAGTTGTGCCTTTAACAAGGTCAGTGAAGATCCCTATCGATCATGTAAACCAGGAGAAAGATAGTTCGTTTTACACACGCGCACCCATGCTGGATAAGAACAACTATGGCTACTGGAAAGCAATGATAAAGCACTATATTGATGCTCTTGATGAAGAGGCGTGGTACTGGGTTGAGAACGAATGGAAACCAGCCAGAAACCCACCTGTAGCAGGCGCAACTGAAGTTGTTCTGAAAACCAAAGTGGAGCTGACAACTCAAGAGAGAAAAGACAAACGCCTTAACAGCAGAACACTCAACTGTATCAACTCTGCTGTTGATCAAGAAGCTTTTCGCTTAATTTCAACTTGTTGTACTGCTAAGGATGCATGGGAGAAATTGAAAACCGGCTATGAAGGGGATGCAAAAATGAAACGACAAAAAATTCATACTGTGAAGTCAACATTTGAAACAATGGTTATGCATGATAATGAAACCATTGCTGACTACAATGCAAAGATCAGAGATCTGGTCAATACAGCATATCAGTTAGGGAAGCCGTTCGATGAAGATGATGTAGTGCAGAAGATATTGAGATCTTTACCAGCAAAGTTCAAAGGAAAGACTACTGCAATAGAGGAACTAAGTGATACGTCTGAGAGAACCATAGACGAAGTCATGGGAGCACTATCAGCTTTTGAGATGAAGGAGGCAAAATGATTTGTCCTTCACTATAACTGCAAGAAAATCGGCTGAACAAAACATTGTGTCTAAACACAATACTGTGTCTAAACACTCTACCAGAAATAGCAATGAAGATATGGACGAGGATGAGCTTGCTCAAATTTCAAGAAGCTTTGCTAAAGTACTGAGGAAATCCCAAGCCTGAAGAAATGATGGAAGAGAGCAAAATTCAAGCTTTAGTAAAAGGGCAAACAATGATCAAACAGAATCCAAGTCTGTGTTTAAACATGCTAGTAAAACTCAATGTCGAGAATGTGAGGGGTACGGGCACATTCAATCACAATGTCCAAGTGGATCATCTAGCAAGAAGGGGAAAGCCTACAATGCCACCTGGAGTGATGGAGATGAGTCTGATGAAGAGCATGTTAGCAATCATGTAGCCTTTGGTGCAGTTATTGTACAAAGTGATGAAGAAGTTGAAGGAGAGACCTATGTTGCATTCGGTGCTACTGTAGTCTCTGACTGTGAGAGTTTAAACATGGATTCTGATGATGTTCATGAATCATACGACAAACTCCACAAACTCTGGGTCAGTGTGACTGAGCAGAACAAGATCCTAAAGAAAGACAACCACGGCTTGAATGAAGAAGTTGAGCAACTGTAAATCTCTCTTGACATTATGAGAGAAGAATTGAAGATAGCCCTTGCTCTAGCAGAAGTCGCTGAAGGAACCATCTCCAAGCTATATATAGGTACAACAACCTTGGATGACATTCTTGGCATGGGAAAAGTTGTAGGAGACAGACATAGGTTAGTATATAGTGGAACATCAGTAATCAACCAGAACGAACAGACAGAAAGGAAGATGGCTCGAAGTCAACATAATCCAGGCCAAGTCAGAAGAGAGAAATCTGTCAAAGCTCCAATCAACCTCATCAAAACTCCAAAGTTTGGACTAGGGTATAGACCTACTTATCATCAGCAGAGAAACATATCTCAACCACGATGGGAGGCAACGTGCAATTATTGCCAAAGACTAGGGCACTACAAGAGACGCTGCTTCCGACTTCTAAGAGATTTGATGCTAGGACCAACAAATGGAGCAGGTTACAACATAGGAGCAGGTTACAACATGATGCAACCAGAAAAGGTTCAACATTCAAAAATGGTATGGGTTCCTAATACCAACTACTGCTATGTTGTTCATACCTGTTATAGCTCATATACCAGAGATGCTTGGTACTTCGATAGTGGTTGTTCTAGACATATGACAGGTACTCCTGAGTTATTGATCAATATTGTTCCCTGGACTGAAACAGTCAGATTGGAGATGGGAAGAAATGTAGAATAACTGGAAAGGGGGAGTTACAAGTCAAGAACTTTCCAGTATTTCAAGATGTACTTCTTGTGGATGGACTAAAGGCAAATTTGCTCAGTATTAGTCATCTATGTGATAACAAATTAACAGTTTTATTTGATGATAAAGTGTGTACAGTCAGGAAGGATGAAAGGGGTGTCCTTATTGGCACTAGATCTTCAGACAACTGCTACATTCTGGATGACTCTGTGAGCTGCCTCAAAGTTAGTGTGGACGACAATCTTTTGTGGCATAAAAAGCTTGGACATGCTAATCTGAAGACACTGTCTAAGGTTACAAGACTTGAGGCAATCAGAGGAGTGCCACTACTATCCTATACTAAGGAGTTCAAATGTCCACCATGCCATGAAGGTAAACAGGTCAGGTCACCACATTCTAAACTCCAAGAGATTACTACTTCTTATGGACTTAACTGCTTCATATGGACTTAATGGGACCAATCAGTCCAACTAATGTTTCTGGCGAGAAATACATCTTTGTATGTGTAGATGATTTTTCCAGGTATACTTGGGTGGAATTTCCAAAAGAAAAATCTGATGCAGTAAGCATTATTATTAAGCTTATCACTCAAGTCAACACAGAAAGATCACATGATTGCCTGAAAGTAGTTCGAGTAAGGAGTGACCATGGAAGGGAATTCGCAAATTCTACAATGACTGATTTCTGTGCAAGTCTTGGAATCAAGCATGAGTTTTCTGCCCCAATAACACCACAGTAAAATGGAATTGTTGAACGCAAGAACAAAACTCTCATCAACATGTCCAGAGCCATGATGGCAGAAAATGACACTCCTAAGAAGTGGTGAGCTGAAGCAATACATACCGCATGTTATACAATCAACCGAGTTTATCTCCGTCCATTCACTTAAAAAACTGCCTATGAACTGTGGAAAGGAAGAATGCGAAACGTTGCATATTTTCATGTGTTTGGGAGTTCATGCTACATTCTCAGAGATCGTGAACCACTAGGTAAGTTTGATAAACGTGTTGATGTGGGTATTTTACTTGGTTATTCTCCAAATAGAAGGGCATACAGGTTCTTCAACAATCGTACAAATGTCATGATTGAGTCCAACAATGTGGTATTTAAAGATCTGAAGGATATCAACAGTGGCATACTACTTGAGGATACCTGACTTATCAATCAGTTCAGACATTGACCAATCTCTACAAGATGTTACAACATCGTCTGATGCTACAACAGTTCCAGATGTTACAACATCTGATACCTCTGCACCAGCTTCTACTGATGTCAATCCTCCATCTAGTGTGTACAATCTCAGGCCAAAAGAACGGAAGGACTATGCCAAAATAAATGCTGGACTACATGTCTTGTAATGCTTTCTTTCATCCACTGAACCTAAGAATCACAAGGAAGCCTTGAATGATGAATACTAGATCTCAGCCATGCAAAAAGAACTGGAGCAATTCACTAGAAGCGATGTATGGTATCCTGTGCCACGACCTCCAGGTATCAATGTCATTGGAACTAAGTGGATTTTCAAGAACAAGTCTGACGGAGATGGCAACATTACCAGAAACAAAGCCAGACGTGTAGCTCAAGGGTACACTCAAGTTGAAGGTGTCGATTTTGATGCAACATTTGCTCCGGTTGCAAGGTTAGAATCTGTCCGTTTCTTACTTGCCATGTCGTGTATTATGAAGTTCACCTTGTTTCAGATGGATGTCAAGAGTGCGTTCTTGAATGGCATCATCAATGAAGAAGTATATGTTGAACAGCCTAAGGGGTTTGAATATCCCTATCTCCCTGATCACGTTTATAGATTAAAAAAGGCGTTATATGGTCTTAACCAAGCACCCAGGGCTTCGTATGAGCGTCTCACCCAATTCCTTCTGCAGAAAGGCTATCGATGAAGGGAGTAGATCGAACGCTTTTTGTGTTTAAACTTGATAAACATCTTCTACTTGCTCAAATTTATGTAGATGATATTGTCTTTGGATCGACATCTCAGAAGTTGGTCGATAACTTTATAGAGATGATGAAAACTGAGTTTGAAATGAGTATGGTTGGTGAACTCTCCTATTTTCTAGGGCTCCAAGTCAAACAACACAAGGAAGGGATCTTTATCAATCAAACCAAGTACACTTTAAACTTGGTTAAGAGATTTGGGATGGAGGATTCTAAGAGTGTGCAAACTCCAATGGGTTCAACAGAAAAGCTGACTTACGACAAATATGGTGTGAAGGTGGATATTAAGCTCTATAGAAGTATCATTGGGAGCTTACTGTATCTTACTGCAAGCAGGCCAGATATCTATCTGAGTGTTGAGTTATGTGTAAGATTCCAATCTGATCCTAAGGAGTGTCATCTCTCTGCAGTCAAGAGAATTATCAGATAATGTACATTGAACTGCTGATTATGGTCTTTGGTATTCTAGAGGAAGTCATGCTGAGATTATTGGTTACAGTGACTCAGATTGGGCTGGGAATTCTGAAGATAGGAAGAGTACTACTGGTGGCTGTTTCTATGTAGGAGGAAATCTTGTATCATGGTACAGCAAGAAGCCGAATTTCATCTCACTATCTACAACTGAATCTGAGTACTTAGCAGCTGGAAGCTGTTGTCAGCAACTATTATGGATGAAGCAGATGTTGAGGGATTATGGCTACAAGCAGGAGGTTCTACTTATCAAGTGTGACAACAAAGGAGCTATTGATCTCTCTCATGATCCAGTTGATCACAAAAAGACTAAGCACATAGACATCAAGCACCACTTTATCAGAGACTTGGTGGAAAAGAACGAACTAACCATTGAATTTGTTTCTAGTGCTAAAAAGTTTGCGGATATCTTCACCAAACCATTGGATTCTGCAACCTTTGAGACACTGAGACAATACTTAGGTGTTTGTCGAATTTGAGGTACTTCTGCTCACCTCTCACTGTAGTAAATTAGTTTACTGCTTTATGTCTTTATTTTTGAAAAAGAAAAACACATAGAGAAGTTAGTTGTGAGGATCTTTAAACACTGAGTATCAGTGTGTTTAAACATATGAGAGTTGGACAGAAAAAGATGAAAAGAGCTTTTGGGCCGAGGTTAGTCAACTATCTATTGGGCCGATTTTAATCTTTGGGCTGAAAAGTGAAATCCTGGACTCATATTTATTTTATGAGGGGCAATCAGAAATTGTTGAAAAATGGAAGGACTGGTATATAAATATAGAATTAATTTCTATTATGACTCGGATTTGAATTTTGGAAAGGCCAAAAATTATAAGAGAGTTATTCTGCAAAAATTACTCTCTGACGTTCCCAATTCCAGCGAGCAATTCTCTGATTCACTTCATCAGCTTTCCGATCTCCAATCAAAGCTTCTCGGCCAAAAATTTTCGAGGTCTTCTACATTCTGATTACAGGTGTACGGTTAGACTGAACCTTCACCATCCATTCTTCCTGATTCGTGGAGACATTGCATGCACAAGGTAAACCCTCTATTTTTTATCAAGATTGGATTTTTCTTGTGTTTCTGGGATCGAGGAAGTCATCTATAATCTACAAGGTGTTAGATTCTGGTGGTTGTGTATTGTTGAAGTCGGGTACTATGTTTGAACTTATATCTGTGTCTAACCACTATGGGTAGCTCTAAATCTGATGATTCGGGAGTTAATGATGTCGAACTTAGTGTATTGGGTAGTCTGTTGAGTCTGCAAGGGTATATGAGTGATAATGATACCCCAAAATCCCAAATTGTTGAGCCTGAGAGGGTTGGTACTGGCGTGGGTACTGTAGTTCCTGAGGTTCAGAATGAGAATGATGTGGGTGAACAAGAACTGGATCTGAATCCCACAGTTCCTGTGTTTGTTAATTTTGGGGGGGAACCCAGCTGGATTTCTTCTATGAGAGCTCTGAAGTTGGAACTGAGAGTGATGATAGCTCAGAACCAGAGAAAGAGTTTGGAGAGCCCAAGATTGTGAAGTTTTATCAGAGAAAGAAGGGAAAGATAGAGTTGGGTAATGTCTCTGAAGTTCAGAAAGAGGGTGCTACAGTGCAGACATTTGTTAAGCAAGAGGTGGTCAACAGTGCCAAGAAGGATCAAGAATACTCAGAGAGTGAGGATGATGTGTCTCTGACTAAGCTCAAGCCTAAGAAGAAGCGGCAGAAGAGGAAAAAGAAGAAGCTGGAGGATCTTCCACCAGTCATCCAAGTGTTTCCTCCAGAAACTAAGAAGAGAAAGAGGTCTGCAGCTCTAGAGTTAACCAAGAAAGTGCCATTGGAGGAGATTTTTGCTCCTGATAGTGAAGAAGAGGAGGTTATTAAGACCACTGAGGATGTGGAGAAGAGCTGTGAAGATTCTGTGGAGTCTGATGGTACCAGGAGAAGTGACAAATTGATGTCTGGTGGGATTAGGTCCAAGCTGAGATTTGGAGATGCTGATCCATTGCTGCAGAGTACACTCAATGAGAAGTTCTATTCTCAGAAGACAATTCAGAAGCATGCTGAAGTGGTGAAGAAGAGCCTGAATGTGGAGAAGAAGTTGACTGAGCAGTTTAAACTTCCAGCCTTTGTGGAGTTCATGAAGAGTATCCACATGTTCAAACCTGCTAACTCCTATGTCAGTGCCAACAAGGACTTGGTTTATGAGTTCTACTCCAATCTGAGGAAAGGGAATAGTGATCCTACATCTCCATGGTTTCGCAAGGTCTATATTAGAGGCAAGTTGTACCGCTTTGATCCATTTATCATCAATTTATACCTTGGGTTTGATCAAAGGAGGTGTCCATCTGGTGCTTATCCTGAAGGGTTCACTCTGAACTATGATGTGGTGGCATTGGAATTATCTGGAGGTAGCTTGGCTGAATAGGGTGATGCACCAACCATTCTGGCATCTTCTCTTACCCAAAAGTACTTCTGCATGTACAGGGTAGTGGCAAATATGTGGAGAATGTCCAAAAATATCTCCAGAGTGACTGAGAAAATGACAGGGTTCATGTATTGCATTGGAACCAGGAAGCCTTTCAATCTGGGATGATTCTTATATGAGAGGATACATTTTATTGCCCAGAATTTGAAGTCTGATGAGTACCTGGTCTATCCTGCCCTCATCACTGGGATTTTGAGGCATGCTGGAGTGCTTGATGCTGAGGATGATGTGATTCTCCCTTGCCTAGTGGCTCAGGTTAATAAGACTGTCAGTGCCAAGAGAAATGATCTCACTGAACCTGTTGAGGATGATTCTGATGTGCCACCTGCAGAAGAGAACTTTGCCAAGACCAGAATTGCAGAGATCAAGGCTCAGCTTAAAACTCATCGTCTCAAGATTGTTGATCTGAAGGAAGAACTTAAAGCATTGATTGAGTCTGATGGCAGTGGTGATGAAAGCATTGGATCCCAGCAATTCTGAGTTTTATTTTTATTATCTCTCCTGTGAACTCTATTTTTTTGCATTTTTGACACTTGTGGGAGTTCTTGTTTTTATTTGGTTGTTTTTGAAACACCTTTGTCACATTTTATGTTCCCAAGGGGGAGTTAATTTTGATGGTTATGGTCGGCTATTTATTTTGGATTATTTTTTATGGGTCCATTTATTTTGGAACATGGTTATGGCCGTTAGCATGAATGAATGTCTCTATCTACGTCTGGTGAGTAGGGGGAGCTTATGTAATATTGCATGTTGTTTCTGATGTTTGATGCTTATATGAATGAAGTCTGGATTTCTAAATGAAAGGGGGAGTTATGTATTGGCAGTGCATCAAAATAAAGGTTATGGTTCCACAAAATGACAAAGGGGAAGATTGAAGAGTCCTGAAGACTCAGCACTAATTTATTGGCTATTTTGTAGGAATTGACTATGTTTAAACATGCTAATGTTTAAACACTTGTTCAAACGATCAGAAACCGAGCAATAGTCTTTGAGGTGAAGTACAACTCAGATGCGATCAAAGAAGATATTCGAACGAATCAAGATGATATTTGAAGAATGATTCGGTGCTGATTTGATTAGATAGAGAATATATTCTTGAGTTTTATTTTATTTAGAATTAGTCTTAATTAAGGAAATAATATCTTTCTTACTTTATAGCTATAAAAGTAGAGTATAGCTAGAAGACTAAGTGTAGCTGTGACAGCTGGACGAGGAGATCAGCCTTACCGTGATTGAAAGACCGAGAAGATCAACACGGCAGAACAGCCTTGGACTATAAAGAGAGACATATGCTGCGATAACAAGTATCCAACTTGAGTGAAAGTATTCTGGATTTCAGAATAGCTTTACAATTCTTGGAGCAGCAAATTGAACGAAAATTCAATAGACCTTCGCCATCGCCAGAGTCTGAAATCAGGAAGCCTTAATACCTCGAGAGAGGTGGTTAAGATAGCAACGAGGAGTTGCTGACTGGCTGTGAGGGGATCTCACAAATCCACATGGAAAGATAAGTCTAGATAGTTAATTGTTTGAGAAACTTTGTAACTGATCTTGATTATTTAGTGGATGATTTTCAGACTGGGCAAGGCCCCGGAGATGTGGGTGTTTTAGCACCGAACTGCGTAACCAATTCTCTTGTTCTTACTTTTAGTGTTTAAACTTGATTGCATGTTTAAACATACTTGCTAGAGTAGAAATATTAGTTAAGAACACTGTGAATCTGATTGATAGTAATTTCAAATCATTAAAACATATCAATGGAATTTGGTAGCTGTAGTTTATGCTCATTATATTCAGTGTTGGATCGATTGAGCATATTTTAGCTGTAGTTTAAAACTAATGTGCTTTTAGGGGTGGCATGGGGGCCATTGGGCAAATATCTTGACAAATACATATCACGAAACATGAGTAGGATGCCATTTCTGGGTGATCCGAGAATGCATAATCAATTGGGAATCTGGTTATGGTCAAGTCTCACTATCAAAAATCAGAATTATTCAAGGAGAATATAAATATATCTTTGATTTCATTCCCAAACAAAAGGACATTAAACAAAGTGATCCATATGGGTTTTGAGATATTCACTTGTATCCTCTGCAGATGATCTTCAACAAATACTATATGTTAATATTGGGATGCGAATCTATTGGCTCTCAGTATATTTTCATTCTCATCTCTTACAATCCATGCATTGCTTTTACATTTATATGTGTGTGTTATAAATCTAGAAAATATTAGATTAGATGTCTCAGCTAGAGCAAGTTTAACCATTTTTCTAAAATGATTCTTTTTCTGAATTTTTTTTAGCACATCAATTTTTTTCATAGGAAAATTTTCGTTAAGGGCGTGAAAATTAAAATTTAAAAATTATTAGAAATGGTACTATTCAATAAGGGAAAGTTTTGACTAGGACCATTCTATCATAATGTTATGATGAGACCATTATTACTGTACAACCGAGAAAGAGTTAAAATTACACGTAGGCACTGATATGCAATTACATGAAACATTATGCAATTTCGCGGGTAAAATATTTCGGATAATAAGATTTCAAACCGGGTCAAAAAATAGATGGGAAGAGGCGGGTGTGGATAAGATCTAGTGGGTGACTTGCCTTCCTTTTTAAATGGTACCACCGGTAACTGCGCGTGAGTTTTCTCTCGTTTTAGTAATCTTTCTTTTTTTTCTCTTTTTCTTTTTAAACTTTAGATTGATCTATTAATGCTAGTATTTATGCATTATGAAATGTATACTTAATTTTTTTAAGATTTATTAATATTCTTGTTTGGTGCTTTTACATGAAACCATAAAGCTAACATTTTAAACCATAAAAATAACAAAGGACATTCTTAAATGAAATAAATTGATATTAAGTAAAATTTATTTAATTTATCAACAAACTTATAGAAAAGAAAAAACATTCTTACTAAAACTAACCTTTCAAATCATTAAATTAAGAACTCAAATAAATGAACTATAACTAATCTATTATATACTACGGAATAAGAATTGATACACACAAACTAAACTTAACATTATTTACTGAAACTAATGACTAATATGTACTAGGTAAAACTGATGATATGTAAGTTTAATTTAGTAAATTTAACATTAATTAAACCACTAAATTAAAACTAACATTTAAACTACGAAACTAACGACTCATATACACGAACTAAAATAACGTTAAGTAAGTGTAATTTTGGAATTAAAAGCAAATTTTTAGCAAAATAAAAAATGGCATTAAACTAATTTAAAAACATCGAAACTAAAAAGTCATATAAATTAACCATGTTTGGGAGTAATTAGGTCTATTTTAGTAAATTTAACGTCAAAATTTAGCACAAATATTCAACGAAAGTAAGATTTTAAACAATTAAACTAAATATCATACAAACTAACTAATTTGATAATAATTTCATCCTTTCTTTCTCTCTTTACAGACCCAGTCTTCATCCTGGGGAGGAGTTCGCCACCGGCGTCCTCGCCAGCCGAGCTATCCCTCCTCCCCCAAACTTTAGTTACTCTCATCACACCCCTTCTTTACCCCAAAACCCGGGTTTCCAATCGACATCGCCCAACAACGATCGAAAAGTTGTAGATCTATTTTAGAACAGAGACCTTTCTCCGACAGGCGCCGTCCGACGGTGGGTCAACTGCGGGTGAGGCCTCACCTTCAAGATCAGACATTTGGATGCCGGTCAACTTTGGTTTTTTCAGATCTACGACAATTCTCCACGCCGATCGGCCCAACTAGATGAAAGCCAGCCTATGTGCAAAACGGCCACTCATCGGACAGAGGAGGCAGCTACACGCGCCGGGCACGCACCGGCGATCCTCCCCACGCGCGGCCGCCAGCCTCACGCGCCGCCCACGCTGCGGCAGCCGCCGGCTCCATCACCGCTGAGTCCCAAATCAGGTTGTTGCTTGTTCGAGTGGTTTCCTACTTCTATTTTATTTTTTTTACAAATTTACTGCTTTACTAGAGTTTTTTAGCTTTAAATAAAGGGGAATGTGCTTGAATGCGTGTTTTTGATAGAGTACTAGAAGGGTTTTGCTGTTTTCCAACTCTTAGTTTAGCCAACCGGTCCTTTTGCTTGGTTAAACTCTGTTGGTTCCGATCTGACCTAAGATTGATAGGAGAAATCTGAGTCGAGGTAGTTTAAATACTTACTCTATGGCGTCTCAGTCTAATTTAGATTTTGTAGACTGTACAAATGGGTGTTACCACTTGATTCATCTGTTTGGTACTAGTTAGACAGCTTAACGACACTTTGACTCTGTAGAATCAATTTGAAATGCCTCTTACCGGTCATGGGAGAGCCATAACATTTAGCGAGACTGATTGAGACGGGACTACAGAGTTAGTTTGTCCTCCGTACTGTAATTAGTATGCAGTTGGCTAGTTATACCTGAATTAGTCAGAAGCGCTATTAACTACGACTATTAATTTATACCCCTTGTAATTGTAGATGTTTGATATGCTATTACTGACATTAGAGATAGGGGAATACATTGTATTCTATAGTATTTTCCCCGTACTCTTCACTTTGACTCATTTCATGGAGATATTGTACTCTTCTCGCCTCCTTTTACGGAGATATTTCAATTGGGTTTGGGGAGTCTGATAATCATCCATCTTCCACTAGGTAGTTTTATTTTTTAAAAAGAAATTGACAATAATTTCAAAGAAATGACTAATTCTAGAAAATAAAATTTTAAATCAACCAACGACTCTTATAAATTAGTTAAGTAACAAAAAAATTTTAAAATAAAGAATTAATAATTAGTTAAAGATATTAATTTTGACATGTAGAGTTAAAGTTTAAATAAAGGTTAATAAAAGTTAACTAATGTAAAAAAAAAAAGGAAAGGAACTCACGCAAACAAAAGGATAACGGCCTTTCCAAAACAAGAAAAAAAAACGGCTCTCGGACATTGAAAAAGAAGGAATATGGATACTCACAGTCATATTTATTGCCGTCAGTTCTGATCCGAACTGAATCAACCGAATGATACCGAACCGATCTGAACCGAATTCAACCTGAGAATAAATTATCTGAGACTGAAACCGAATTGATCCGAGAATCTTGATCCGAACTCGACCGATCACCGAATTTACTCGCACCGAACTCGATTTGCACCGACCTAAAATCAATCGAAACCAAACCAAAATCCTTAATAATAAGTCAAATAAGGATTGATCTTTGATTAGATAATACTCATTTTAGTTGATGTCTATAAAAAGTCGTATAAGTGCTAGTACTTGTAAAAAATTAAGCGAGATTGATCATTTGATTAGTTCAACTCAACTTAGTTAGTCTATATGCATATTTAAACTACCAAAAATACAAAATTAATACCATCCAACTCATTTTGAACCCGAACTCGGATAGAACCGATCTACATATGACTAAAACCGAAATGATCTGAACCCGAATTGATCCGATTAAACTTGAGCCGATAGTAATCCGACCCAAACCGATATTAATCGACAAAAGAAAATTTTACCGATTCAACCAAACCATTTTGATCCGAAACTGTATCAGCCGAACCGAAACCGACCGAACCGATGATATTGACACCACTAGTCACAGCTGGGTATGCAGATGCATCCATTTTTTGACCCGTTAAAATTCTTATAACCACTACTGGAAATGTCGCCGGAGACGTCGCCGGTGCACGGCGGTGGGGACAAAACGCCGGTCACCTAAGTTTTCGAATTCGAAAACCCCTCGGGTAAGTTGTTAGAAATGTCAGACGGCGTAAATATTGAAAACACCGTTTGACACAATGTTCGAGCTCGAAATGAAGATGATTGTAGAGTGTTGATCAATTTGAAGTGTTTAAGTGTAGGTCAAGGTTTAAGATTAGAAAAAAGCGTATCCTTATTAAGTTTAGAATTCGAAACCTTAATAAGGTCAAGTTTAAGATAGTAAAAAGAAAGACACTTGCTAGTACCATATTTCATTTTAAGGGTGTGATGTTTAAGGATTCGAAAAGTGTAGAACAAAACTTTCGAGACCGAAAGTAAGGTACCATATTGCGATGACGTGGATGTTTTATTTAATGTTGTTATATTTGCGATATCGAAAATATAGGAATTAGTATCAAAAGAATTTCTACAATTAAAGTCACATGCTTGATTTGTAAAGGGTAGGTTGTCCGGTTTACGAATTCAAAAGTTAGTAAGAGTGGTGTATGCTTTACTGAAACTAGATAGAAAGTTTTGACTGCACAGGTTTTCGAATTTGAAAACTGTGTGTTATGTACTAAAATGGTCTGACGGGCTAAATGTTTTGAACTGTTAGTAACTTTAATTAAAATCTTTGGAGGTCCTAGATTCAACCCCAAAGTTTGGGAGCTGATGTGTGAAGTTATGTGTGTATAAATCTTTGTCTTTGATTCCCTCTCAAATCCCAATTGTCGACATGTATGTATCTTTGATGGAATCGGCGTATGCGAGGCCACTTGCCTTGATTTTGTTTTGTAATTGTAAGATTGTGGATGTGTAGTATAATGGGTTACTGGATACTTGTTGGTTAGGTCTTATTTGCATGTTGACGTGCATGGTGCAACCACATTTTTTGCATGTACTTGACTGGATTGCTTGGTTTTGTTTAGGTTGTATTGCTTGTGCCTTGTTCGACACATAGAGATATATATATATATATATATATATATATATAGATCGTGCTCGTATAATTGAAGAGGATGCGCGTACCAGTTCTGAATACCAGAGGCTGGTTGAACATTTCGTTGATGTTGCAACAGAACATGCGAGAAGTGAAAATTGTTTTGGAATAAGGTGTCCTTGTAGAAACTGCATGAATGATGCTAATTTAGGTGTTGCTGGTGTTAGGGGTCACTTGATTATGCATGGTTTTGATAAGAGATATAGACTTTGGGTATGGCATGGCAAGAATCACGATGGTGGCATTAGGGAGGAACAAAATAATGTTGAGAAGGGAGGGCAAAGTTGTGAAATGGAATATGATGATAAGGTTAATGATTTGACAGACGATGTGGCTAGGCATTTTGTTGGCAAACCAGAAGCTTTAGAAGCCAAGTGCATGAATAAGAAAACTCTGTTGTATAAGGGCTCGGGTCACACAGTCTTGAGTGCGACTCTGCAAGTTATGAATTTGAAAGCTAAACACAGTCTTTCTGATAATGCAATGACGGAATTGCTTGGACTCATGACAGAACTACTCCCTGCTGACAACAAGATGCCAAATCGTAGTTATGCAGCTAAACGGGTGTTGTGTCCAATGGGAATGGAACTTGAGAAAATTCATGCATGTCCTAATGATTGCATGTTGTATAGAGGGGAGGAGAATGAAAAACTGGATAGGTGTGCAGTTTGTATATTTGGCGCCAGGAAATGATATTGATATATATTTGGCGCCACTAATCGATGATTTGAAAAAGTTGTGGTACGGGGAGAATTGGACATATGACGGATATCGGAATGAATGGTTCAAATTGAACGATGTGTTGTTATTCACTATCAATGACTATTCTGCGCTGGGTAATCTTGTTGGCTACTCAATTAAAGGGCATTTGGCTTGTCCGGTATGTGAGGAAAACACTTGTTATTGCCAGCTAAGTCATGGGAAGAAGACAGTGTATCTTGGACATAGGAGGTTTTTGCCTAAGGACAATTCGTTGAGAAAAGCTAAGAAATGGTTTGATGGAAAAGTAGAAGGACGGGATGAACATGTTCCCATCTCTGGACCGGAGATTCTATAAAAAGTGAGAGACATGGAGAATGACTTTGGCAAGAACCATAAAAAGGCCAAGGTATGTGGACCGTTGAAAAAGTGTAGTATATATTTTGAATTGCCATATTGGGAGTATTTGGGGGTGCGACATTGCCTGGATGTTATGCACATTGAAAATAATGTTTGTGATAGTCTTATTGGCACCTTGCTCGATATTCCAAGTAAATCAAAAGATGGTTTGAAGAGTAGAAAGGATTTGAGCAGAATGGGATTAAGGGATTCGATTGTACCTGTAGAAATAGAAGGGATAAAGTTTTTACCCCCAGCTTGCTACAATATGTCTAAAGTTGAGAAGAAAAGATTTTGTGAGTTTTTGAAGGGTGTGAAAGTTCCCACGACGTACGCTTCTAAGATAGGCAGATGTGTGAGTGTAGAAGATTGTAAAATTGCTGGTTTGAAATCGCACGATTGTCATAATCTTATGCAGGAGTTGATTGTTCTCGCACTCCGTGGGAGTTTGCCCTCGCATGTGCGCAGCTGCATTAATCGCTTATGTCTTTTTTTTAAAGGCATATGTCGCAAGGCAATTAGCCGCAAAAAGCTGGACAAACTACAAGCTATGGTGGTGGACATACTGTGCAGGCTTCAGATGTATTTTCCTCTCTCTTTTTTCGATATTATGGTCCATCTGATTGTTCATTTAGTAAGAAAGGTTAAGTTGTATGGGCCTATATTTTTAAGGTGGATGTATCCTTTTGAAAGGTACATGAAGATCTTCAAATATTTTGTGAAGAATAGGTACAGACCAGACGTTAGCATTGTGCAGCGATATGTTACGGAGGAGTCAATAGAATTCTGCATGGCTTACATGAGTGAAGCAGAGACGGTTGGTATTCCACAGGGGAGGCATAATGATAGAAATGATGGTCACGGTTTGAACAGAGGCAAGTTGGTAAATCTAAGTGCTATTGATTTGTGTACTGCTCATTTATATGTGTTACGCAATCACTCTGATGTGACCCCTTATATCTCCAAACACATGGATGAAATTCAGAAACTACATGGTAATTGGAAAGAGGAGCTAGTTGTAGAGGAACATGTGAGGACATTTAGTGAATGGTTGGAAGAGCATGTACAATCAAGTGAACACGAGGAGAATGTGAAATGGCTATCAAGTAGGCCGAATCCAACAGTTGTTTCCTTTACAGGATACGATGTTCACGGCTACACTTTTGAAACAAAGGCACAAGATGACAAGGGAATTTCTCAGAACAGCGGAATTTCAGTAATTTCAAATGAAATTTTCCTTCAAAATACCGAAGGAGGGAGTACCTGTTACAAGGACAACAGACACTATGGGACCATTACCGAAATCTGGGAGCTAAATTACGTTGGTACACAAGTTGTTGTTTTTAAGTGTGACTGGGTTCATCCTGATGCGGTGGTTAAAGACGATTCAGTTTGCATTACCCTCGTGAACAGGAAACGACTTGCGTTCAAAGAAGATTCATTCATACTTGCAACGCAAGGCGATCTGGTTTTTATGTTCCGGATCTAGCTAATCGCAGGTTGGAGATAGTTTTGAAGGGAAAGAAAACGTATGTCGGTGACGCAGAAGAAGAAGTAGAAAATGCTGACTTAACTGATATACCTTTAGAAGATGTTTGTGAGGGATTTAGCCTGCAGGAGACTAGAATGAACTTGAAGAGATATCAAAACCGGTTGGATCATGACGAGGGTGTTTGGATAAATGCTAAAGGAAATGCGCGTAAAGGAAGAAAGGTGAAGGTTAAACGGAAGAAAAATGTTGTAAAATAAAGATGTTCAGGTTTGTTAAGTTCAATTTGACTCTGAATATAAGTTGCACAAATATTTTAAAATTTGGTGTTAATACTACTTGGAAGTTTGAGTGTGGTTTTTTGTAGTGTATTATGAGTGTGGAATTCTAGAGATCATCTTGGCTATTTTGTAGGTGCTACTATTGTCTTTACTCACTCTCAGTCTCCACTACACTCTGAGTTACTGGTTATAGGCCTTGCCCTGTCAATTGCACCATCTCTACACAGTCCTTCAGTAATAGAATCTGACTGCTTGCATGCTATCAAGATTATTAAAAACCTTGAGTTTGCACCCTGGACACTGTATAACTTAGTTTCTGATATTCATGAGGCTGCAAAAAATTATAATATTCAGTACACTCCTAGAGAGGGTAACACAGTGGCAGACTCCTTGGCAAAACATTGTGTTCAGACTAAATTATCTTCAAATTTTCAAAATCTCTCACATTTGCCTCCTCACTCAAAGGGTCTATACTTATTAGATAAATCTGGTGTTCCTTCACTTAGGTTACATCCCCCCTAGAATGGCTCCTACGCTCACTATTGCTTTGCTGCTCTCTCAGGTACAATTGAATCTTCAAAGAAGTGGAAAATCTCACATGACATCTGTATTGTCTGATTTTTGATGGATCAAAGATACTGGACAGAACTGACTCTCACACCTAGCAGAAATTTGAACCTGTCTGTTTTCAGCTCACTGTCTGGAGATACACCTGCTATTTTTTTCACCCATA
Source organism: Sherardia arvensis (assembly GCA_948330725.1). Lineage (NCBI taxonomy): Eukaryota > Viridiplantae > Streptophyta > Magnoliopsida > Gentianales > Rubiaceae > Sherardia > Sherardia arvensis. The sequence continues at coordinate 33,156,411 of OX415235.1, forward strand.
CACTCCAAAAGTTGTAATTTTAGGGGTTGAAAATTAGTGACACTCATAGCTTAGTGGAACATATGACTTTTTGGGATCGCCTTGAGTTTTGCCTAGCAATTCTCTAATAGGTCCTAAAATCCATATTCTCTATATTCTTTTGTATAGTGCCGCTGTGCCTATTTTTTGCAAAGCATTACTAATGCTTTGGGAGTTTACCTCCGTACAACAAAAGTCTGTTTTTGGGACATTTGTTGTATCATGTTTGTATGCTTTTCTCGGTTCGGGATGCCCAATAAAATATCCCCCACTTCATTGTGGTTTTGCCTTAAAAAAAGTGTGGAATTCTGTAGTACTTTTTCCGAACTCGAAAACAGAAACGTATGAGGGTTTATGAATTCGAAACACCTTTAACTTAAATACATTGTCTGACAGTAAGTTCCCCTATATCTTACCCGTTTTAGAAACTAAAATTACTGAAACGCCATGTATTTTCGAAATCGAAAGTTATGGTCACCTAGTTTTTGAAATGTTAATAAAACGGTCAATTGAACAGAAGAATACCCTATATGGAACCCGAACGATGAAATATGCAAACATTTGTAGATGAATATGTTTAGAAATCGAAAATATGGCTTTATATTATAGTTTACGATTTCGAAACCCGGTGTGAATATGATAAAAAAAATACAAATGGAAGAGTTAGACATTGTTGGATATAAAATGACTTAACATTAACAAAAGATTCAGAATTACAGTTTCGGCACACTTTTGCCAATTATCGCAAGAGTTTCAAAAGATTGCGATGTAGCCCTAGCGACATTACAACTAGTTTACAATTGGCCAAAAATAAAAGCATGCAAAACTGTATACTAGCACTAACTGCCCACATTCCTTGAATGAAGCAAGTCGGTGACCTCAGGGGAAGTCAAGATCAAATCCACGACTTGACAACGACCTTTCCATGGCAGACATCTTCTTCTTTGCATGAAAGACCTTTTTCCTCGTTCCCATTATACGACTAGTCTTGTCCTTAGCATTGCCATACATCCGCTCAGCCATTCAGTACAGTTCCGCATCGGTCATCACTATGACGACACATTAAACACAAACTAGTAAGTTTTTAACTCAACAAGCCTATTAAATCACGGGAATACTAACAACAGAATGACATTCTTACCAGCGTTTCCTTTTGCACGCTTGTTCTTGACCGGGCTGACCTTCGTGATCCAAGCACCATCCACCAAGTCATATCCTCGATTCTGGAAGTAGTGTAGCCCGTACATCCTGCAGGGAACGGGAGGGCTCTGAAACTTAAAGTCCGGCTTCATCTTCAGCAGGAGCTTGGTTATCAAACCGCCGTAAGGGATATTCCAATACTGTTTGGTCACTCCCATCTGATTCACCATGTGCTTCATTATTGTATGGCCTGGGTTGATTTTTCGCCCGAGAACAACATAGTAGAACAAGATAATAGTGGTGCTTGTTGGTTCGCTCACATTCTTCGGAGAAGGAACAAGAATCCTATGAACGAAGTTATACAAAACTCGATGTGCCGGCGTCATGCATTTCGGGTTATACCCATGTGCGGCCTCTTTATCATCGAAATACTTCCAAAGTAGGCAGACGCACATGCACATCTATCTACACCACCAGGCAGTGTAAATCCCGGGCCCAACCATCCATTTGCATTGTACACATTCAAAGGAGCATCACCGCTGTTATTCTCTATATCTTCAGCCGTCTTATAAGTGCAGCCTACCAACTCATTAAGAATCCACCAGCTAACCTGGAATTCTTGGCCATTAACCATAGTTTTATACAAACACCCATCAATCTCAGTCAGATTTGCATAAAACTGACATCTTTCATGCAAGTAAGCTGGCGCATCATTCACCATCAGCTCCCCTACCTGCTGGATGTTCATCAAACCAACTAACTCTCCAAACCCTAGCTCATCTACCTTACTAGGATCAACAGCATATGGATCCAACAACTTGCCCTCTAGGTAATACTTAACATACCTATCATGACATTCTTTATCAAAAAAAAGTTTGGGATCATACCCTTCTCTGCCTCTGCGAACCATGAGCTTCCGTTTGAACGGATTCTTCGGTCGTGCCTTCGCCGCCGCGGAGTCGCTGGGTGCCATCTTGCCGACGTCGAAGATCTGAGAATATGGGGCTTAGGGTTTTGTGATTTGGGGATTTGGGGCTTAGGGTTTAAGAATTGGGACTTTTGTGAATTGGGGTTTCTGTTTTGGGTGAATTTTCGTCATATATACTCTATTACTTTCAATTTCGAAAATACATCAACTTGGGTAGTCTAGGAGGTTTGCTAATTCGAAAAAAGCTTTTACATATCTAAGCTGTTTACGAAATCGAAAACAAACACTCCTTTAATGGACATAAAGATTTTAGAAGTAAGTTTTTTTATTCTTTTTCGACCTCTGAAACTATCTATACAATAACGACTTTGTTCGATATCGTAAAACCATGCTTGCTTGAATACTAAAAATTAAATGAAGAGTAAGAAGGCTAGTTTTCGAAAGCGAAACTTTGGTCAACATAGGTTTAGGGTTTAGTTCATGGGTTAAAATGATGAAGTACTTTTCGGTTTAGTAAACATGGTGATTACTCTATATTTTCGATTTCGAAATATACACCAACCAGACTATGTCAATGAAGTTTTGTTAAAATGAAAATGAAGATAATTTTATTTAACTTTCTTACAACTTGCCTGTCAATGAGATTATGTTCGCGTAATAAAAATTTAAAGAATCCAACCATCCATACATTAACGTTATTTAATAAATATTAGTGCAGTGGTGTGGACATTATGTGATTCATATACATTACCTGAGTATAACAATACAACAACGTTTCAACGGTTCGATATAGAAGAATGCTTGTAGTTAACTAAGCAACGGTTCAACAAGAGCGATATAGAAGAATGCTTGCGGTTAATATCAGATAGACATCCGAACATTATAAATTTTCATTATGTAGGGAACATTATTAGCAGACACGTGTAACTATAGTACTAACGCAGGTATGGTAAGTGACTTACTTTATTTGGCCGGTAAGCATCTCAATGTGAATTACTATTTAAATTCAACAAATATTAATAGTATTAGCCATGACTGAGTTAATTTTAAATCAAATTTGTAGTCCACATAATCGAACTATATATACAATAAAATAAAATTTTAGCTACAAACTAGCATTTATAAAGAGGCTAGTTTTAATTACATAGTTGTTACTTCCGGTTTCCTAATGACGCGAATATTTCTCTACTCTTATGGCGCGTAGGTCATAGTTAAAACAAAGTGATGTCAATTATTTGTGTACCTACTATTGTCATTCTAATATATATGGCAAAACAAATGTAAAAATTGCACAGATATAAAGATTGATAAAATTTGTTTCGAACTCGACAAGTAGGGCTTTAGGGCTTAGGGTTTTGCATCTTGTGGGTTTAGGGTTTAGTGGTAAGGGTTTTACATGGAGTGGGTTTTAGTGAGTGGGTTTTTCAAACTGAGGAGGAATAATTTACGAGCTCGAAATCAGTTTTAAATCAAAGGCTTAGAATCAAAATTTAGAAAAACTTATTTTCCGAAATCTAAAACATATTACATTCAACATGTTTCTGAAATCGAAACTCAAACCCAAAATTTCATAAGAAGGCAAATTAAAGCAAATCTCAACTACACATGCATTTGAATGTTTAATCACACAGCTTTAATACAAAATACCAAAAAATAGTAATACTAAAACAATTGCGCAATGTTGATTGTGACAAATAAAATCAATTCAAAGTGTAAACAAATTTAAAAATTCATGATATGTCTGACATGTTGCCGTGCAGGTTGGTTTCGCCACTTTGTATGGGTACTTCCTGCCCAGTACATGAGACATTAGGAATTGTGTCAACAACAATAGCACTAGCAGGAGTCTAGTCTTTGAGAACCAATACTAGAAACCATCTCGTGCCCGTCACCTACAACAGTCTCGGCCTCCCTCCCCTCATCTTCATTTCTTGTCAAGCCACCATCTTCTTCAGCCGATTTCTCGGTGTTCTCTTGGTTGACGGGGCTTCCTCATCATCACTCGACACCGGGAGAGTACCAAAATCATTCTCGGGACCAGGTGATAGTCCTATGTCAAGCTTGAATTCCTCGATGATTTTATCCTGCATCCGAACAACCTCGTCAAGCTCCTCCTCTTGCTTCTCTAGCTGCTCATCAAAGCAGTCCCACATCCTCATCAACTTCCCCATCATTTTCTTTAGCTTCAACCCTAGAAACATGTCAATGTTAGGCATCATGTTTAAACTATTGTAAAACAAATTCACAACCATTGAAATAGCTATACTCACGTTCTGGAAGTGATGGAGCAGGACCATCTTCGGCGTCCCTCTTCCTCTTTGCAGCTCGCGCAGCCACACCACTAGCAACAGCCTTTTTCTTGTACTTGTTCGTTTCCAGATCAAGCTCCAAGTGGCAACGCTGGATCCATTTATCGTCATACACTCGATTCATGATCGGTTCATCAACTGGGACGAAGCCTTGAGTCTTCATGAACCTGGTAATCAAAGAACCATAGGGAAATTGTTTGGTGCCGTGCTTGGTCGTCTTATTCATGTACTCAGAAATCGCATGCCCTGGGTTGACTAGCAAACTGCGAACAATGTAATAGAAAAGCATGCATGTCGCTATTGTTGGCTTGCAAGCATGTCCACCTGTTGGCAACACATATCCACATATCTACTCAAACACGATCCGGTGCTCACTAGACAGATGCTCGATGTCGTATGCCACCGCTTTCCCAGCTCCATCACCCTTAGGTGGTTCTGCGTGGAAGAACTCCAAACCAAGCTCAACAGGATCTATGGGTTGCAGGTCTGAGGGATCGGGCCACTTGTGATCACAGTAGTTATCATAAACTACACCGCTAGTCTCCCCTACCAAGGCTGGATAGCTTTTCCAAGGTACTCCTAAAGCAGCATTTATACTATACTTTGTTACCGGTATAATAATCCCAGCTACCTTACTATATTCACGCTCATTCGGGTTACGCCCTAAATTGGCATAAAACTGCCTCACAACATCGGGGTACACAGGAGCATCTAGTGTAATTAACTTATCCAAATGCGAAGGTTTAAAATAATCGAGCACATGGGAAAGAGATTTACCGATCTTGGTGCGAAGCTTCAAAGCCTTGGTCCCTGTTAAAGGCCTTCTGATCTACTTGATGTACCTTTGCTCTGCCTCCGGGCTGAAGAAATAGCTACCCTCCTCCTCATCGCCTTTCTTGCTATGCTTTTTCTTCCTCATTTTTGTGGCGTTCACAGTAGCCCCTATCACCTCATCATCATCAGGAACCCTCACCGCTGCCTTTCCCTTCTTCTTCCGCTCTTCAGCCGCCCTCTTAGCTGACTTTCCAGTCTTCACCACCTCTTCCTCATTTGCACTTTGTTCTTTAAACTGCTGAGAATCATCCTTCCCGTTAGTCTCCTCCTCAGACTCATCAAGTTTTTCCGTGCTCTCATCCTCATCATCATCCTCACTTCTATCATCAGAATCACTAGACTTCTCAGATTCAGACTCAACAACTGGTTGCTTACCCTTCCCCTTACCTGAAATCTCTTTTGTTTTCATCTGCCTCTTCAACAGGGTAGCACCGACGTCTTCCTCGCTCTCCTCATTGGATTCTACAGTGCTTGGCCGTGCGGCGGTGTCGTTGATGACAATCTTGGAGCTTTTCCGGCTAGCTGGATGGTGCTGAACAGGTTGCTTCTGTCGACGCGGCGGCGGCGGCGGCGCTTGTGTTTCTACCTCTCGGTCAATTGCACGCCTCCCTGCGATCTGTTTGGTGCGCACCATGAGCAGATCGGTCTGATTTTGTGATGGGTTAGGGTTTATGTCGATGGGGATTTGGGGATTTTTTGCTAAACAAAATGTAGAACAAGTTGGGTCGACCCGTTTTATAATTTATACTAGAACATCTTTTCGAACTCAGAATAATGAACTACATAAATTTCCCTCTCTTTCCGAAATTGAATCCAACTCAACTGACCCGTTTACGAATTCTAAAACATTACATGTAGAATTTTAACACTCTATAGCATTTCAACAGAGTAATACCCGACCATGCACTCTATTTAGAAAATATTTGATTTTACCCTATTTTCGTATTCTAAACATGTATATACATTGAGTTTTCGACATCGTAAGTATGTTATATCTTGTGTATGTCCAACCAGTGAGATCCCCGACCTACCACCCGAACACGAAATTAATAACGTTGTAGCAACAATATCATTTCGAGATCGAATGTAGAATAGAGTACTTAACTTCCTTGTTTTTCGAGTTCGAAGCTTAGGTCGGAGAAAATTTCTTCACTTGACTTCAATAAATATATAATTTAAATAAATAATTTATTAAAAACATATTAGCTTCGGCTTTCGGTTTCGAAAACCTGTGCATATGATTCAATTACCACCAGTGCAATCCCCATGTTATAGCCCTAATTAGTTATATTTTTGTGTATCAAATGTATGGTGTATTCTAGTTCTAGAGCTCATGTGCAACCTATGCCAGAAATGGTTTTCTAGTTAGAAACCAGCACTATTCAGTTTGTGTTTCTAGGCAGTTTTTTACGCATCGAAAACGTGGTAGGGGATATATTGAATTACTTTAATAAAAAGTATTGATAAGGAAAAGTTTCGATATCGAAAACCTTGCATGAAATGTCAAATACAGTGAGTTTTGGAATTCGAAAGAGAAACAATATTTGAATTTTCCAGCGTGTATATAAATGTCTCCTAGAGGGAATGATAAGCTTATTTCCCTCACATTTCTATATCTCATCAAACCTACTTTATTCCATATATACTATATCTCATATCTACTTCTCCTACACCAATCTTCCATCCCAAATCCACACCCTCACCATCTCACAAATTCAGATTTGAAGTATTGTGTGGGTGAGATTTAATTTATCTTATTTTGTTCAACACTATATGTGGGTTACATATGAACAAATTTCATAGACCTAAGTAATGTCGTGTTTATGTAGATCTCATTGTGCTTCACATATCATACTAGCTCGTGCCATGGAATTTATATGAATCTCGTGTTCAAATGCAAGTAGATTCAAGTTGTTGCACTAGTTTTTTTGTTTTGCTAGCTTAGTTGGTTATGGGTATTTTTTTTTTTTACATATCAAACTCTATCAAATGCATATGTTCGAGTTTCTTTATTGCTAGAAACCATAAATCGTACATGTTTATCTTCAATGAACTATGAAACAATTTCATTAAAGCCCTAGCATTAATGATATGAAATTTTCTAGTAAAACCCTAGGTTTCAATTAATGTTGTGCATTTATGTTAGCTTAGTGTGCCCTAGATACATATATACTACTTCTATTCTTGCATACTAGTTCGTATTGTTATCATGTAAACCAAATGCACTAGTCTAATATGTATTGACTTTTGTTTAAGGTATCGAATGGCTCCCCTAAAGAAGAAGGTTCAAAAAAATTCGGCGATGAGGGCTAGGGCACAAGCGGCTCGAGAATCGGAGGAAGCACTAGATGGATCTACGTTGCGACCAAGGATTTATTGCCACGAAATCATGAGAAGGATGAAGAAAGGTGTTCTAACACCGATGCAATTAAATGAACTTGGCGAGCCAATCTCACGAGAGAGGAGCAAATGGGCAAGTTGGGTGGGAAAGACGGCTAGAACACGTATAGATATTAAGTACAACGACTGGCGTCTAGTACCTAAGCCTATGAAGGAAAGGCTTGTCGACGAATGCATGGTAAGCTACGTATTATTTTAAGAAATGCCATGTATTATATATGTTCATAAATAAAAACTAACACCACATCTTAATGCTTATGTATGCTGCAGTGTCCATTAATAATCGATGTACCTAACTAATGCAGGACTCGTGCATTAATGAATCGTAGTTGAAAAAAAGAACTCGTAACAAAATATATAATTAATCTTGGCAATCACACCTAGAAAAATAATATATAAATCCTTTGGCATTCACACCTCCAGGAAAACTGGTTTAAAACTCATACTCTGAATTTTTATAAATCTCAAAATCTCTTCTCCTCCTTTTCTCTATAAGGATTACAATATATATAGCTATGAAAGTAAAACAAAATAGGAAAATAATATATGTCCTAATTCTATTCTAAAACTAAAAAGAAAACAAATATAATCCTTTCCAAACTAAAATTCACTTTTCATGAATAGTGTTGGAAAATAGTTGTTTCCATTCCTCATCATTCTCCCCCTCTTGAAAAAATTTGACTCCGACGAATTATAACAAATAATCTTTGTGCAAGAACTCTGCAAATTTGAACCAATGCTTGACTCCTTGCGTGGATGTCCTTTCCAATGAATAAGATACTTCCAATGTAAAAGACATGCTTGAATCCCAAACCCATCAAAAGGTCTAACAATGAATTTATGGACTTTCAGTTCTCTTTTCTTCAAACGCTGATGTATACATTCCATCCTTGGTCGAATATGCTTGATTGATCTTCGATTAAACACCTCCATATCTTGATATTGATGGTGTCCTTGAATTTGATCTTCCAATCGTTGATGTGACTCGATCTTTAGCTGTGATTGTTGTGATGGATCATCCATTTGAAGTGAGGATGGATTCTGTTGTTGAACCTTCACAGATGATGGTGAATTCTGCTCATCCATTGGCGTCTCTGTTGGCGAAGACTGTTGCGGCTTCAATATCAGCGTAAAATTCTGCACAATAGGTTCGTAGCAAGCAATCGATATTTTTATGGTTGATGGTGGATTCATAGGTGATGGTGGCGACAGATTATTCGCATCCATTGCGTCAAGGCGAGCAATCAACTGTTGTAAGGATTCCTTGATTTCAGCAATGTCTGAACCGTACTTAGCAATGATAGTATCATATCTGCTAATGACCTCTTCCAAATCTTTCAACGTCATTGTCGAAACCTTGCTCTGATACCAAAAATGATGTAGGACTCGTGCATTAATGAATCGTAGTTGAAAAAAAGAACTCGTAACAAAATATATAATTAATCTTGGCAATCACACCTACAAAAATAATATATAAATCCTTTGGCATTCACACCTCCGGTAAAACTGGTTTAAAACTCATACTCTGAATTTTTATAAATCTCAAAATCTCTTCTCCTCCTTTTCTCTATAAGGATTACAATATATATAGCTATGAAAGTAAAACAAAATAGGAAAATAATATATGTCCTAATTCTATTCCAAAACTAAAAAGAAAACAAATATAATCCTTTCCAAACAAAAATTCACTTTTCATGAATAGTTTTGGAAAATAGTTGTTTCCATTCCTCATCACTAACATTGAACTTCTCCTAGAAAAGACCATGGAAAGGTTGGGGAGGATTGCAAGAGATTATCGTGCAATGCTTGCTCGAGACTATGTGTTTGGAGAGAAGAAGCACTTGAACCCTAGACTCATATACACAACCATTCCGGAGCAAAGTTGGGAGTTCTTCAAGAAGTATGCCCAAGGATATTATGACGATGTAAGTACTTGAATAAATATATTTTTTCTAACAAGTGGATATTTGTTTATCTACAAATTGACATGGAACTAACATGTGCAACATTTATGTTGACATTACAAATTAGGGGTTGCATGCAACAAATAGTGAGAATGCCAAAGGCAACACATTGCCACACCGAATGAGCCAGGGTGGGATGCAATTAGCGGTGGAGCGATTTGTGACTGAAGATAGAGAGCGAAGAATCAAAGAGAAGGTTGTGGCAGGGATGCCCGAGGCGGAGGCGAGGGATACAACCCAACCGATGTGTGTTGACGAGATTAAGAACTTCGAGTTATCTCAAAGTTAGGGAAAAGAAGGGTGGTGGATACGGTGATAAGCTGGAGATGACCATTTTTTTTGTGAGATCTAGTAAGTTTAGTTGCATTAGTTTGGAGTTTTTCTTTTAACTACACCGTTTCTATAGTTACAACTAATATTTTGTTTTGGCCACTACTTTGCTAGGAGTCAAACAAGGATAAGGCTGATAAGGGGGTCTTTGAACCATCCAAGGAGGGATTTGACATCTTGAGTGAGTCTTTGGGTCGTGGTGAGCATCCCGGTAGAATTAGGACTTCTGGCTCTTACGTCACAAAGCAATATCTCGTTAACAAGAGTGAGAAATAGAAGCCGTCTAGCGATAGCTTGATTAAGAAGTTGTACGAGGAGATAAAGGAGATCAAAGCAAGCCAAGGGAAGCGAGGCACTGCCCTTCACATGCTTGCTAAAAGCAGTGGCACAAAACTCCCCAAGGACCTCGAACACATCACCACACGTTGGGAACCGACCGAGCCCGATTCACTTCTTCGTGAACCATCTCATCATGACCCTTTACCCGCTTCTCCAATAGAAGATGAACACGAGGATGTCCTCGATGATCTTCCTTTTCAGCCCTACGTCGACCAAAGTCTCCCTGAAGGAAACCGTGAATCAATGGTTAGTAAACTATCCTTAATCTAAGTATGTTTTTTTAAGTACTTTCTTTTAATCACTACAACATATAAGTACGTAATTAGATATTCATGAAGTAGTATTAAATGTTTTCATTTTATATTCAAGGGATCTTATGCATGCTTACTCTACGTTGACCTTGGAAATTCGAAACCCCCATTTTTAGTAGCAAATGGCATTTTTGAGGAGTCTATTAGAAAACATCACCATAAGGACGTGCCTGAGGGCTTAAGTGTTGTCTCAATTTTAGACATCTTCTTTGAAAATGCTTTGTTGCCTATTCCCGAACCATTGAACCGGTTGCTAAAGGGAACAAAGGGAATGCTTTTGATGTGGCCTAGGAGGTTGATTAGGGTAGAGGGCTTAGGGGAGGATGAGCCGACCAATCTATGTCCACCATCACTAGTCAAGGGTAAACGCATCGTTGCTAATGATTCAACTAAGAAACCAATAGAGGCCAATGTGGAGGACATGCCCCCTTCTCTTAGACTATTGTTTGAGAAGATATCCGACCACAACCAACTTGGGACGTACGACTTCCCTTCTCCTACACCCATATTCGGATTTGGCAAACTTATTACGCTGTGTTGGGTGGACTTTGAAGACTTGTGGAGGTTTGACATGATAACGGAGACTCTTATGTCACTATTTCAATGGTATGTTTTCTAGTTCATAATGTTTGTTTCTAAGTCGCTTTATTTTATAATTTATCAAACCCCAGATGTTAATTAACAATCCTTGGTCATTTTGTTGAATGAAGCTTCTTACACAGCATTGCACAAAGTCGTGGTCGGCCTTGGATTGGTTTTCTATGCCCCGAGCATAATCAAGTGGTTGTACATTCTCGCGAATAACGACTAGGCTACTTGAAAGTTGGTCTAAGTAATCCTACAAAAGTACTCTTCTTGTTGCCCCTACTCCACAAATAAGTGAAACCTAAATGGTCTACATTTTGCTTTCAATACAAGGCTCCCTAGTTTATTAAATTATTTTGTTAATGTGTTGAATTAGGGGACATTGGCGTTTGGTTGTCATTAACAAGACAACTAAACAAGTGTAGTAGATTAATTCTCTCCACCATGCACCAATCCCTTCTTTTGTTGAGATAGCAAAGCAAGCATTGGAGTTTGTCAATCCCAAGGGTCAATCGACTTTCGGGGTTCATGAAATCAAGGTTGGCTTACGCTACTAATTTATTTCATTGATTTAGAATGCACATGCCTACCAATGCTAAGTACAAGTGATTTTTTCCCTAGTACAAGAAGCAAAATAGTTGTTGGGAATGTGGTTATTTCACCATGGCGACGGCACTTGAAGTTGTCTCTTCTGCTAAGTTGAACAATAAATTTGAATCGGTGAGTACTTACTACATTATTCCTAACTTGTATTATTATACTTGTTTGCCCGATCATGTTTGTTAAACTTAATTTTTATGCTTCATTTCTTGACTAGTTTTTCAAGAAGGACTCGACTCCTTACACACTTGATGACATGAAGACCGTTATCAACAACTTTGCGTCGTACGTGCTAAATGTTCTGGGATCAATACTTTCAAAATAGCATTAGTAAGAACATGGCGTGTGACGTACATTGTGTGGTGGTTTGTTTGTAATGTTGAATCTAACTTTCGGACTCGAAAGATGTATAAGTCAATACTCTATTACACGACCGAAAAGATAACAATAAAAAACCTAAAACAAGTTGTTTCGATTTCGAAAACTAATAGCGTTCTGAATTTTATGTTCGAAATTGAAAATAAATGAAACCCAAAGAAACCCTACTTGCAGCCCTATTATGAAACTTGTTCAACCTAACTTCAACCTATTTTAGAGTCCGAAACTATTATCATGTCGCATTATTTACGATTTCGAGAGAGTGAATCAAAAGTGCTCTTCATAGACACATACTTCGAGCTCGTAAATGTGTAGCAAATTATGGTCAAATTCAGTTGGGCATATTCAATAGGTTTCGAAATCGTATCCTCGGCAAACACTTACCTTGCTACTCGTAAATATTATACTATGTACTCAAACTTTGCGACTCGTTACTTTGATGACGTGTTTTTTTCGACATCGTGAGTGTGTATGTTTTCTACTCGAAAGTTTCTACTTGAGCTCGGGGACCATAACGCCATGTTTTAAGTTTTCTTTTCGTAAACCTCTGCTTTTTTAGTTTTCAAGTTCGAAAACGATGCACGGCGGGTCCTTCCGCCGTGCAAAACTGGACCGCCGATGGACGGCGGTTCCAGTAACGGCGGGTACAACCGCCGTGTATACCCCGGATTACCGCCGTTGGGGCTATCAACCTCCACTAGTGAACCCGATATCCGACCCGCAAAAAATTGTACTCCATAATGTTTTTCAAAATTATAAATTAAGTCCCTCCGTATTCTATATATTGCTTAGTAGTATTAAAGTAATCCTTGATCCTATCATAAGTTTATAATAGAACCGTCTTACTCAAGACTTTATAATTAGATAATTATTAAATATTTATTAGTATTAATGACATTCTAATTATTCTAATAATTATTTATAAGGAAACTGACATATATAATATTTCTTTTTGAAACTAGATTAATTACTATATAATAGTTTGAGATTATATAAGTACATGACGCTCCCTCTGGATTATTGTTAATGGCCGAGTTTCCTCGAATGTGGGGAATAGGTAAAGGGAAATTTGTATCACAGTTTGTATGATTTAAATTCGCCCATGGATATTAATTTTCAAAGTCATAAAGAAGACATGGTTTAGGGTCATGTTATTTGCAGTTTTTTAAGAAGACATATACACTCCTTATGTTATGTTATTAAGACGGGATGAGGAGATCATACGTATTATTATCATATAAACTTGGTCTGATAATATCAAACTTTATCGAGAAAATTCTCGGAAAACTACGAAATCTCATCATAGTGAAATCCAACAGCATAAAGCCTCTTCACCAGGCCAGAGCATATATCCCACGTTCCGAACCATGGTGACTCGGCCCTAAAACCCAGAGCCGTCCTTTTGACATGTGCGGTCCGTGCGACCGTACCGGGCCCCCAAATTTTAATATTTTCTAAGTATTTCGTTTAATTTGAGATATATTCGGAAAAAAATTTTAGAGATTTAACTAGAAAAAGAAATTAAACTAGGGAAAGATTGGGAGGTCTCAAAAATTTTATATTATGTATATATTTCGTTATAGATGAGATATAATACAAATAATTTGCAAAATTTTAGAAAATTGAGAAAAAATTGAACTTTGAGAAAAATTAAAATATCACCATTTTATTTTTTGCACTAGACCCCGAAAATTGCCCTGCTAAAACCCCTCAATTCTGGCCGGATTAGTGAACCCTGTGATAAGAGACGTTGGCGGGATGTTTGAAAAATGGGAGAGGGATTGGAATTACAATTTTTGGGTTATAGTAGATGATTGATAGAATTGACAATTAATTTTTGGCTAATCATAGATCTTTTGCTTCAAATACTAATTATTCGATTGAGATATAATTAATGGCAATACAATGAGCTGAAGATACAGTCGTTACTACATTATCATCCTTCTTCACATGACCAAAGAAAAAACCCGAAAAATAACATAAAATGCTGCATACCAAGAAACAAACATTTCTTCAGTTAAAGCTTATCACTGAAATTAGCAGTAACACAAAAAGTAGGCATTTTATTCAAAAAAAAAAATTAAGACACTTTAAAATTAAAAATTAGAATTAAAAAAAGAAGAACTTTACGATAAATTTTATAAAAAAAATTCATGCTGTTAGATAGTAATATGAGCCTTGAGCCCAATGTGTATCAGGTTGGGGTTTAGATAGGGTTTCTTGTTTTCAATTTGTACCCTATATTATTGAATATATCAGACACACCTCAGTATCGAGGTTTATCCCTCTAACATGGTATCAGTCGCCTTTACGATCCTCGAACCCTAAATTAGTTGTTGTGGTATTGCTGTGATCGTTGCTTTACCGGCCAGCTTGTCGGTGTTGTCACGCGTTTGCTGTGTAACTAATCGTTCGCGGTCCAGTTGAATCATCATCCTGTCCCGGCGAGTTTGTTATTCGAAAGTTGTTCTTTGCACTCTCGTCGACAAAAGTTTTCCAGCCACACGACGTCTCCGGCTGATCTTCAGGCACTTGATCGTCGTCTTCCGGATCGGCCAGTCATCATCAATCTGCTTCTCAGTTTCTCCGGTGAGCCGATTCTCCAGGTTTCCGACCCGGTTTTCAGAACCGCTCCAGCGCAGTTTCGCTCCAACCCAAATTCACTCACTGTCATCGCGCGTGCTAGCACGCGCGAGTCTTGCTAAAAGCCACGCGACTCTTCTCGCGCGTGTTTGCACGCGCTTAGTTATCAATCTCCCGCGCCATGTGCGCTTTCCTCTAGCTGCATTTTATTTTCTTCCTGTAACGCATGGCGCGCTGCCTGGGTAGTTCTCTGAACTTAATTTTTATTTTGTTTTTCCTCACGTTGAAGACTTTTTGCACGGATTGGAGTAATTTTTTTTTGAAGATTTCACGAGTTTTGAGTTGGAATAGTTCATTTAATCCCGTATGAAGAGCATGGGATTGGAGTAGTATTTGCATTTGGGATTTTGTTTTCGGATATATTGAATTTGGTATATGCACGTTGTGCTGTTCTTTATTTCGGACTTTAGTATGGTGAATTTGGGTTTCTTATCACGAGCGGATTGCTCCAATAGCTGGATTGCAGATAAGACGAATCATTTGAGTAATTTTGATCGTAGTCGTTCTTCGAGCCAATGGATTGTTGATTCTGGTGTTACAGCTCATATGACTGATAGTTCTCGTTATCTTGGGAATGTAACTCCTTACTTTGGTCTACCTGTTTATGTTGGTAATGGTCAGCCGATACCTGCATCTCACATTGGAGAGTGTAATATTTCTGGTTTATCAATTCGGGATGTACTTGTGGTTCCCCAAATTACTAAGAGCTTGTTGTCTGTTAGCAAACTTACTCTTGACTTGCCAGTGAGTATCACATTTGTTGACGATGTGTTTTCGATCAAGAATAAACAGACAGGACAGGTAGTTGGTAAAGGTCGCCATATTGTAGGCCTCTATTATCTGGATACTGGTGATTCTTGTTTTTTGTGCGAGTTGCGTTCTGGAAAGCTCCGAGCCCCTTTTGAGCTATGGCATTCTCGTCTTAGACACGTATCTTATGACACTGTTCAGTTGCTGAACAAGAAGGGTCACATTTCAGCCACTTCACCTTTACCTGCACCTGTTAGTTGCTCCACTTGTCAGATTGCCAAGAGCAGTCGGTTACCTTTTTCTGTTAGTGATAAGAGGGCAACTAACTTGTTGGAGAAGGTGCATTGTGACTTATGGGGACCAGCTCTAGCATATGATGCATCCGCACAAGGTTTTTCATATTATGCTGTATTCATTGATGATTTTTCACGATTCACGTGGTTTTATGCATTACGGCATAAGTCTGATTTTTACGACACCTTCATTCGCTTTCAGAAGTTTGTTGAGACCCAGTTTTCTGCGAAGGTTAAGGTTTTTCAGACTGATGCTGGTACGGAATTCACTAATCATCGTTTGCAGGCACACTTTGTTTCTTGTGGCATTCATCATCAGATGTCATGTCCCTATACACCTGCTCAGAATGGCCGAACTGAGCGTAAACACCGTCATATTACAGAGACTGGTCTTGCTATGTTATATCACTCCTTTGTGCCGCATTCTTACTGGGTGGAAGCATTCGCTTCGGCTGTTTACAGCATCAATCGTCTCCCCAACTCAGTTCTTGGTGGCAGATCACCCTTTGAGACTGTTTATGGGACTACTCCGGACTACACGGTCTTTCATCCTTTTGGTTGTCGTGTGTACCCGTGCTTGCGTGCTGTTGCTGAGAATAAGTTTGCACCTCCCTCTATCCCATGTGTATTTATTGGTTATAACCCCGGTTACAAGGGTTTCCAGTGCCTCGACCCTACTAGTGGACGTGTCTATTTCTCTCGCCATGTCCAGTTTGATGAAACATGTTTCCCTTATGTCTCATCTTCTGCGGAAAGACATGTTTCGGATCTGGAGGTCTCCTCATTTTTTGAGCCTGCAGGTGCACCAGTCGACCGTTCGCCAATTGCACCAGTTGAGCCGTCGTCGCCCGCACCGTCGTCTTCTAGGCCTTGCTCTCTCTGCCTGTCAGATGATCACTCCCCAGCTTCAGCTACTCCGACTGCTTCTCCGCCGGTATTGGCTATTACCTTATCACCTCCACCATCTCCGCCATTTTCGTCAGGCTCTCCCCAAACTTCTGGTTCCGATTCAGACTCTCCCACTGACACAGCTTCTCCTCCTCACCGCAGACATCAGATGGTTACCAGAAACCAGGATGGTACTCGTCGTGTGATATCTCGCCTGGATTTTGTTACCACCGGTCTTCTTGCTCAGGTTATGAACCATTCTGAACCTCGGGATTATCGTGCAGCTCTCAAGGATCCAAACTGGGTTCGTGCTATGGATGCACTTCGACATCAGCAAACTTGGGAGTTGGTGCCTCGACCATCGCATGCCAACATAGTGGGCTCCAAATGGGTATTTCGGCTGAAGTATCGAGCTGATGGTAGCATTCATCGCTACAAGGCTCGACTGGTTGCTCAAGGATATTCTCAGATTCCAGATTTTGACTTTGACCACACTTTCAGTCCAGTGGTCAAAGTTGCGACGGTGCGTACAGTGATTGTCATTGCTACTTTGAGAAAGTGGCCTCTACACCAACTTGATGTCAAGAATACTTTTCTCAATGGTGTTCTTGACACTCTTGTTTATATGGCTCAACCTGTTGGCTATAAGGATCCATCTCGGCCTGATTTTGTTTGTCGTTTGCAAAAGGCCATTTATGGACTCAAACAGGCTCCTCGTGCCTGATTTGATCGGTTCAGCTCTTATCTACGACAACTTGGCTTTCGGTGTAGTTCTTCTTACACATCATTGTTTGTCTTCTCACAAGGTTCTACTCTACTATACTTATTGGTCTACGTGGATGATATCATTGTTACTGGTAATGATGCTGGAGCCATTCGCCAGTTCATCGCGCGGACTGAACATTTTCGATCAAGGATTTGGGGTACTTGAATTACTTTCTTGGCCTTGAGGTGTCTGCTACACCATCTGGTCTCTTTCTTGGACAGGCCAAATATGCCAGGGATATTCTTAGTCGAGCAGGTATGACGGATGCTTCTCCAGTAACCGCTCCATTTGTACCTCTTTCGCAGCTTCACAGTAGCACCAGTGCACCGTTCAGCAATCTGACTCTTTATCGGTCTTTGGTTGGTGCACTTCAGTACTTGATCCTGATCTGTCATTTGCGGTGAATTCTGTTAGTCAATATCTCCAGGATCCTCGCAAGGATCACTTTGCTGCGGTTACCCGGATTCTACGTTATGTGGCTGGCACGCCTCATCATGGTCCCACATTTCGCTCAGGAGGTTCGTCTACTCTTTGTGCTGATATTTGTGCTTACTCAGACGCTGATTGGGCTCGTTGTTTGGAGACTCGCCGATCGACCTACGGCTATGCGGTGTTTCCAGGCGGTAACTTGGTATCTTGGAGCGCCAAGAAACAGCCTACGGTATCTCGTTCGAGTTCAGAGTCTGAGTACCGAGCCCTTGCCAATACAGCGGCAGAGGTTGTCTGGCTCTGTCATCTTCTTCGGGACTTACAGTTTCCTCTTGAAGGTCCGCCGTTGTTGTTATGTGACAACAACAGTGTCATTTTCTTAGCTGAGAATCCAGTGGCTCATAAGCGAGCCAAGCACATTGACATCGACTATCATTTTGTTCGGGAGCTAGTTGCTTCAGCTAAGGTCTGTGTTAGTCATGTTCCTACTTCGTTGCAGTTGGCGGATATCTTCACCAAGGGTCTTCCAAAGCACTTATTTGAGTTCTTTAGATCCAAGCTTGTGTCTCAGTTAACCCGACGCTTAACTTGAGGGGGGTGTTAGATAGTAATATGGGCCTTGAGCTCAATGTGTGTCAGGTTAGGGTTTAGTTAGGGTTTCTTGTTTTCACTTTGTACCCTTGTACTGTCTATATTATTGAATATACCAGACACACCTGGTATCGAGATTTATCACTCTACACATGCATTTTAATTACAAAATAAAATTTCAAACCTAAAAGTGCACTATTTTACTGAAAAGATAAAAATACTTGTTTGATGTTCAAGAGACCATCCCAAATTTT
The DNA here is from genome assembly GCA_948330725.1 of Sherardia arvensis. Lineage (NCBI taxonomy): Eukaryota > Viridiplantae > Streptophyta > Magnoliopsida > Gentianales > Rubiaceae > Sherardia > Sherardia arvensis. The sequence continues at coordinate 33,175,161 of OX415235.1, forward strand.
AATATTAATTATTTTAATGGCATTATTCTTTAAATTACATTGATTTAATGTTTCAATAAATTGTGCAATATTTTTCACTTTTGTCAAATTAAAAATATTATAAAAGTACACAAAATACACCGGACAACACCCGGTTCTCTTCGCGTTTCTGTTTGAATATAATTTGTAACAAACTTAACATGATTTTCATTATTAAACCAATAATATTCTACTCGGTACAAAAGAAAATTTACTTAATTAAGCGCAAGTCTAAGGTGTTTAATGAGTTTGCAATAACATACGTGCCAGTCAATTAATTCCAGGTGCAACTTGCTCATTTTTCAGCAAAAGTTATGACAGACATACAGTAGAATGATAAATGCAGTTACTTTTTACTGCTTTAGAAAAGCCCTTGAAATACCATGCTGATCCAGTGGACATGGAATGGAATTATAAGAAAATCATAAAGTAATAAACCATGTAAACTGCAAGCACAGCTGTGGCTTAAGCGAATGACAGTATACGTTGCATCCAATGATAAAAATGCAAACAAAGGAGCACATGAAGGAGAATGATACGAACCCAAACTCATTCTGGACGCTTTCAAAAATATTACCCAAATCATAGCACCTAACATGAGCTTGGAACAGCTAAGCTGATAGAACCGTCGACCAAAACTTTTACATTAGTAACTAAATATCAAAATTTGGTTAAATGTGCAGGTAACAGAACAAGTAGAATCAAACATAGAACAGGAGCATTGAGAATTTGAAAGGCAATGATGTAAAATAAACAGGTTATTAAGATGCCTCTTTTTTTAGAGAACCTAGGGATGTGTTTGCTTCGCAAGATTTTTGATAGTCTGGATTAATTTTTGTAATTTTGAGAGTTTGGGTTTTTGTTTGGGATTTTGAGAGTCTGGTTTTACAAAATCCTTATTTGGTTGGGTTGAATTTTGTGAGTATGAAATAAAATTTTTGATTGGTTTTAGAATTTTGTAAGTTTAAATTTTGAAAAACTTGGTGAATCAAACAAGATTTTACAAAACTGAACTTGGATAGTCCAAGTTTTGCAAAAACTTACCCAACCAAACACACTCTAAAAGCCGCCTTTATTTATCATGCAATGATGAAAATAAACAGCCAATGATGTCCCTTTTTTCAGTCAATTGTATGCAAGTTACGGTAAATGTTTGACAGAGTGTGAGAAAATATGTTTTGTGAGTTGCTTCGTGTCTAAGAGGGAAAAATGATTAAAATCCACCAACAGCTTCCTGAAGAAGACTGCATTATGAAATTGAATCAGTTTGTAGTATGATATGCTTTATGGGGATTTTTTAATCTTTTTCCCTTTCTATACAAGACAACAATGGGTCAAATTTTCAGTTAAATTTCATAATTTAAAATGAGCTCACGTAGAATTGAAGAATTGTATCAAAGATATTCGGGTAAATTCGTGTGTATATATTCATGAGAAAGTTTACATTATATAAGATGGCTATGTCTACCTAACTATCTAATCTACAGACGTGGGATTAATGTACAATAACATAATTACAGAAGGAAAAGGATAGTCTAACCTATATTCCATATACAATACTAATTTATATAGAAAACAAACATCTTCTTTCCTTAACACTCCTCCTCAAGATGGAGCATGAGGATCCCGAATGCCCATCTTGCCAATCAAATCCTGAAATGTACGGCGTCCAAGTGCCTTGGTAAAAAGATCAGCAGGTTGCTCAGTAGTACGAATATGATGAGCAACTATCTCACGAGACTGAATCAAATCTCGAACAAAATGACAATCAACTTCAATATGTTTCGTTCGCTCATGGAAGACCGGATTAGCAGCAATATGTAGAGTTGCTTGACTGTCACAAAACAATTTCATCGGCTGAGAATGCGATACGCCTAGAGACTTGAGAAGAGATTTCATCCAAATAAGCTCACAACAAACATAGGCCATAGCACGATATTCAGCCTCGGCAGAAGAACGAGAGACTGTTGGCTGCTTCTTTGTCTTCCATGAAACTGGAGAATCACCAAGGGTCACAAAGTAGCCTGTCAAAGATCGTCGAGTAATAGGACAAGCAGCCCAGTCAGAGTCACAGAAGCCAATAAGCTGCAAAGGACTACGAGCTGAAAGAAACAATCCTTGACCAGGATGGCCCTTGAGATAGTGCAAGACTCGAATCGCAGCTTGCCAATGCGCAACTCGAGGTTTCTCCATGAACTGAGCTAAAGTATGAACTGAATAACTCAATTCTGGACGAGTAATAGTCAAATAGATAAGTTTTCCAATGAGACGTCGATACTGAGCAGGATCATCATGCATAGGACCTTCATCTTTCGCAAGATTATGTTGTGTCTCCATTGGAAAAGCAGCAGGCTTTGCTCCCAATAAGCCTGTATCAGCCAAAATATCCAAAGTATATTTCCGTTGAGACAGAAACATACCATCAGGGCGACGTGCAATCTCAATGCCCAAAAAATACTTCAATGCTCCAAGATCCTTCATGTGAAAGCAAGAACTCAAATACTTCTTGAAGGCAGACAAAACATCTCCAGAAGAACTAGCAATTACAAGATCATCCACGTAGACCAAAACATGGAGAGTAACACCATTTCGGATATATGAGAACAAGGAATAATCAGCTTTGCTTTGAACAAATCCATATCTGCGCAATGCCTCAGCTAACTTAGCAAACCAATTACGAGGAGCTTGGCGAAGACCATAGAGTGATTTCTGAAGCTTGCAGACAAGCCCGGGACGAGGTAACACATATCCTGGAGGGGGCTTCATATAAACCTCTTCCTCAAGATCACCGTGCAAAAACGCATTATGCACATCCATCTAATGAAGCTCCCATCCCTTAATGACAGCAACACCCAAAAACAAGCGAACAGAAGACATCTTAGCAACAGGCGCAAATGTCTCAGTAAAGTCAGTTCCCTCTATCTGGCGATTCCCAAGCACAACCAACCAAGCTTTGTAGCGTTCAACAGAACCATCAGAGTTATACTTCGTACGAAACACCCATTTGCTACCAATAGCTCGCTTGCCAGAAGGAAGAGCAGATAAAGTCCACGTCTTATTGCGTTCAAGAGCATCAATCTCAGCAACCATTGCTAGACGCCAGTGAACAGAGCGAGAAGCCTCAGAAAACGTTGTTGGATCCGAGCCAGCCGTAACTGCAGCCAAAAAACTAGAGTGCGAAACCGAAAAATTATTACAGGAAACATAATCAGCAATAGGGTAGCGAATACCTGAGGACGGTGAGGATGAGGAAGCAGCTGGAGGAGGGTTTATTGAAGGTGCAGTGGCGGCACAGACATAATCGCGAAGACGAACAGAAGGTTGGCGAATCCTGGTGCTCGGTGGTCTGGGCGGCGGAGCAGTAACAGTCAGCTCAACATCCGAGTCCGAAGCAGAAGAGGACGACGGAGAATCAGTGTCAGATTCAAATGCCAAGACAGCTGGGTCCATCGCCGGAGACCAAACGGAAGTTGAAGGCTCAGGCGAGGTATGCAGCGATGGCGGGCTTGTGGCAGTCGAAGGCTCAGTCGAGGGCGAAACAGCTTTCGAAAGCTGAGCAGGTGAAGTCGGCAATACAGGAGCTCCCCCTCCAGGCGCGTGAGGAGCACGCGCGGGGGCTCCCTCTTCAGGCGCGTGAGGAGCACTCGCGGGAGCTCCCTCTCCAGGCGCTTGAAGAGCACGCGCGGGAGCTCCCCCTCCAGGCGCATGAGGAGCACGCACGGGAGCTCCCTCTCCAGGCGCGTGAGCACGCGCGGGAGTCACGTCATGGCCATGCAAGGCCGGCCCATGCATGCCCGGTTCAGCCGTACCCGGTCCATGCACGTCCAAATCGGTCAGGACGGGTTCATATACTTCTGGGCCATGCACTACGTCAGAAAAAGGCCCTGATTGCCCAGAAACACGTTCAGTCGATGAGGAACACTCCGGTGAAGCAAACGGGAAGCAATCCTCGTAGAAAACAACGTCACGACTCGCAAAAGTCGTACGAGTGTCTAGATCATAAAGTCTCCATGCCTTCTTGTCTGTAGAGTATCCCAAAAACATGCACTTTCGGCTTCGGGAAGCAAATTTATCTCTCGGTCTAGGGAGTTGGGATGCGAAGCACAAACATCCGAACACCTTCAAATTTCCATAGTCCGGAACTCGGCCAAAGAGGAGCTGATACGGGGAGCGATCCTTCAGTAGCGGCGATGGAGTTCGATTAATCAGGTAAACAGCGGCAAGAACACAGTCACCCCAAAATTCGATTGGAAGATTAGCCTGAAACATGAGAGCTCTAGCAAAGTTGAGAATATGACGGTGCTTGCGCTCAACACGACCATTCTGCTGTGGCGTGTAAACAGTCGAAGTCTCGAAACGGACTCCTTTTTCCAAAAAAATACTGACGAAGAGGCTGAAATTCGGTACCATTATCCACACGAACACACTTGATATTGCGGCGAAACTGAGTAGAGACAAGCGCAAAGAACTCCTTCATCTTGGAAGACACTTCAGACTTACTAACTAGTAAATAAACCCAAACAGCTCTAGAGTGATCATCAACTATAGTCAAAAATGACACTGCCCCACTAAGTGAGGGGTTACTATAAGGACCCCAAACATCACAATGAATAAGATCAAATAAACTACTAGCTGTTTTGGTATTCGAAGAAACACTACTTCTAGACTGTTTTGCTCGATGACATGTTGAGCAAGGAACAGATGTATTATTTCTACGCAATCCTAATATTGGAATAGATGACAACACCGATGGAGAAGGATGACCAAAACGTCGATGCCACAAATCAAACGAAGAAACAGAAGTAGCAGACACATGGAGAGATCGAGCAGGCGAAAGTGGAGCCCCGAGACTACACAACCAATAAACCCCTCCTCGCTGACTACCAACACCAGTCACCATCCTCGTGCTGATGTCCTGAAATATGCATATATTTTCGGTAAGCAAAACTAGAGCTTTTAAGGATGCAGTTAGCTTAGCAAAAGATAACAAATTACAACGTAATTCTGGAATAAATAAGACGCGAGGAAGCATAATATCGCCAAAATATAATGTGCCATGTAATAAAGCAGTAGATACCGAACCATCAGGCAGTACAACATCAACATCAGTAGGCATAATATCGTGAAGAATGTCCTTGGTACCAGTCATGTGATAAGATGCACCCGTGTCAAGTATCCAGGGTGTAGAGACCTTACCGGAATTGTCAGAATTCATGTTAGAAAATATGTTCTTAACTATACCCCATTGCTTCTTAGATAAGACGGGGCCAAAAGCCTGTCTGTCCAAATCGGTGATGACGACGGCGGCAGTGGGTTCACCCGGGGAAGGAACAACTCCGGCGAACGGCACTCCAGGCGAGACAGACGAACGAGGAACGACGGTAACAGGAACAGCGGCGGCGGCGACATCATCGTGTGCGGCAGCAACGATCTTAGAAACGGTAGGAAGAAGTGGTCCAGCGACGGCAACGTTGTCGTGACGAGGATCCATGGAATAAAAGAAACGGTGGGAACTAATATCTTCAAAAATTTCCAGCAGACAAAACACGTACTGGCCACAAAATTTCAGCAGCAAAAAATTTTATTTTATTTTTCGGATTTTTTTTTTCCGGTTTTTTTTTCGAATTTTTTTTTTTTTTTTTTTTTTTTGGAGAATAGAAGTCGGTAGCAGAAATCAAAGGAGTGGGAATGAAGATTTCGACAGCGGCAACGGTGGAGGCTCACGGCGGCAGCGGAGGAAAAAAAGAGATCGGAGAAAAATTGACTTTAGAGGATCGAAGGCTCTGATAACATGTAGAATTGAAGAATTGTATCAAACATATTCGGGTAAATTCGTGTGTCTATATTCATGAGAAAGTTTACATTATATAAGATAGCTATGTCTACCTAACTATCTAATCTACAGATGTGGGATTAATGTACAATAACATAATTACAGAAGGAAAAGGATAATCTAACCTATATTTCATATACAATACTAATTTATATAGAAAACAAACATTTTCTTTCCTTAACAGCTCAGCTTTCATTTTCCCTTTCGTTTGCTCACAGGCAAAACTACTTGATGAGCTCCAATTTTATCATGACACAAACTATGAAGCATTTATTTTCATCAAGTAAGACATGGGGAAGACCACTGTTGCAGAAGAATGTGATCAATCTCAATATCATATAGCTCTATGAAGTAATGTATGATGCACATCAGCCACCATACTGTGCAAGGGGAAAAATGATCAGAATTAGGGTAGGATCTTCCTCATCACTGCTTCAAACACCTTATGCATCACGGAAAGTGTAGGTATAACCGTAGGTTGGTCCAACCGCCTACATGTCAACCTTTGAGAAATTCGATCAATTTAGTTATTATTTTAGGAGCATATTGGATGCAGTCCGTATTTTATTTATTTTGCGGTCCAAAATAAAAATACGTCTTCAATATATATGATTTGGTCAATAATTATGTATATCACATATGCATCATATATATTATCTCTATTGCATACATTTGCAAATCAGTTATATGTCATAATTATTATATATATGATTATATATAAAAAATACGGATTGCAAATAAGTAAAATACAGACTGCATTTAGCAGGTCAGTTATTTTATTGATGGTCAGTTATTGTCTTCAATGTATTGAAGACAATAACATGACTAAATTAAACTGATATTGATCAGTTTACATTGGTACATAATTGAAATATACTCTATTATAATTTTAATTGAATTGAAATTAACTGGCTCTAAAAATATTCAAATATACGATTAAACCACTAGCGTGCGAAGATTGCTCCATTTCGTCATATTCACAAATAATAATCTTGCATTAATCTTGTAAACACTAATTGAATCGAATTATAACTAAAGAACACATTAATTATACGACTGAATGAAGCTGAAATTCATCAAAACTTAATTGATCAGATTTAAACAAAACTAGACTTCTTTGATCGAACAAGATTTATGGATTTGGAAATGCTAAAATAATAATTGTACAACTACATTAGGTCGTATAGCATCAAAGATTAAAAAAACTGATATGAACTTCTAAGATTGAACAAAAAGTATTTAAACTGAAAATAGTATAACTGAATTTTTTTGGATTGTAACAAATCACATTAATTTTTTAATTGACTGATCTGGTTTGAATAGAAGTGGATACATCTAGATTGAACTGAACTGAAAAAATTGTAGAGAGTTGTAATTAAATATAGAGGAAATGTACTAAATTGAAAAAATTTGAAAATATTAATTAGAACTGAACTGAACTGAAAAATATAATAATATTTACCTTAATCGAACTGGAAAAAATTTCTCAAAAAAAACTGAACTGGAAAAAAAAATACTGAACTGAACTGAAAAAATGTAAATATAGTGAATTGAACTGAAAAAAATATAAAAAATATTATACTGAATTGAGAAAATATAAGTATAAAAAATTGAACTAAAAAATACAAATATATTGAATTGAACTAACATGCATAGCTTATTTGGTGAGAAAGTAAAAAAAATTACTATACACTATATGACCCACACTACCGGTTGGACAACCGGTGGTTATATGTAATGCTCCCCGCGGAGATCCTCCTGAAAAGTTTCATCTGTAATTGTATGTCCTTTTCTCGACTTTAGTTAAACATAGTAGTGCTTGATATGAGCCGGAAGAAAATGAATCTAGTTAATAGTCTCTGCTTCAGTTTTAAATCTGCATACTGCATGATATATAAATTACTCTAATCAATCTATGTCTTTTCAGTTTACCCTCATGCTCTATTATTTTGTGGTCTTGTATTTATATTATTAAGACATGTTACTCTAAAATTGGCTAGATAATGTTTTTCTTGACAAAATTTTGAGATTATATTTTCATCTACCTTCAGCATCTCATAATAAGATTCTACTGAAACAATTTTTCTCAAATTTAAAAGCAAACTTTTATTTATTATATAAATTTATTGTGGTTAAAAAAATGTTGACATTGAATAGTTCAATAATGCATATTTTCCTCTTAATATATTATAACATTGAACCTGCGTATTCAAAGATTAAACCATCTGAAACCAAAAATATAACACAAACTTAATTACAAATTAAATTACTTGAACAATTCGTAAAATACAAAGTAGTTGACAGGATTTGGAAGAGAATATCTGTTATGGGTGGTGATATTGTTAGGATTTGGAACAGTTTTTAGCATCTAGATCAAAATTAATTGTTTTTACCCAAATTGCCCTTCTTCAGTCAAACTCTATTTATTATTTTTTTTCTTTTTCTTTTTCTTTTTTTTACTGTCTTCAGAACAGATCGGCCAGTTCCCGGGGAGAGAAGATCTGATTTCCCAATCACCACATCTAGCGGCGGCTCTAACAACGCCGGCAACGGCAACACCACCGGTACCGGAAAGCCTGGTAAAATGGTGTTTGTTCCATCCATAGCTATGGATAAGAGTACTAATGACATCTCTACGGCTAAGGTCAAGAGGAACGCTGGCGGTGACAATACTACTAGGGCTACTGCGTCTCCCCGAGTTCGTTCTCCGGCAAGAGCTAATTCTCCGGCAAGGGCTATGCAAGGGTACTACAAGACAGCCAGCCACAACCAGGTTCTCTCAGCCTAAGCAACTCAAGGAAGACAGAAGTTTCCCCCTACCGGAGAAACCCTCTGAATGAAATCGACAACAATGTTGCACTGCCTTCCAATCAGGTACTTTTATAGCTTCATTAATCTACAGAATTCATTCATGTTCATTGTTAACTTGTAATAAAGCAATAAGCATTTCTCTTAATGCTGTTGTTGTTCATATATAAACATTAAATTAAAGTAATACTTTTACACAAATGCTGATCAAACTAAATGTTGTTGTATCATCTCCAACAACGTGTATTATCTATTACTGGTGTATCATATGTAAAAGTATGCTTGTGTAGAAGCTAAAGTTGTTGTTCATAAACATCTATTCAGAAGCCAAATGTTGATCAAGCTAAAGTTACTGGCAACAAGATGCTGAACAATGGTGCTGCAGTAAATGTAATTGGCTCTGGAGTTGCCAGAAGCAGATCCTCTAGGGCTGTCTCGGGATCTCGATATCAGCCCCGAGCTTCCGTTGAATACTTCACCATCCTATACCTCACCATGCCTACATTGAGATTAGTGCCAAAGCACAACAGGTGGTGTATCAGTATCTGCATTATCTATTAATGTTAAACTATCATGATAAATTCCTCAATAATCAAAAGAATGGCATCTCATAATGGCGTTGCTCTCCATTCAATTTCAGACTGTGGAAGTTGTATTCACTGAGGCTATTAGGGTAGCTCCCAAGTATAAGAAGATGGCGTCCCGGTTTATTAAGTGCATGACTGTTGGAGATGGTGTTACGGTCAAGGACGTGACTGTGGGAGATGACATTACAGTCAAGTGTGTGACTGTTGGAGATGGTCTTGCGGGTAAATCTAGCTTGCTGGCTTCCTACACAAGCAATACTTTTACATATGTGAGTAATGTAGAAACATGAAAGTATTACGACCTTTAAAATATTACGCTTGCGTAATTTCTTGACCACGAGTTTTATTTGTAAAGCTGGTCAAATTTAAAGCTCTGCAAATCCCTGTTGATAAGCTGTAAATTACACTCTGCAAATTTAAAGCTCTGCAAATCCCTGGCCGATCGGTTCCGAATATAGGTTCAGTAAAAAAAAGAAATAGAAAAAAGTAATAAGTATGATTTGACTGAAGAATGGTAATTTGGATAATAGCAATTAATTTTATTCTGGATGCTAAAAAATGCTCTGGGAATATCACCACCCATCTGTTATATATTAACCTAGGATTATGTTTCAAAACCAGTGATCCACAATGAAAAATATTTGGTAATTATTATGAAGTCAACTTTTAATTTATTCAACAGCGCTTAACAGCTTAGTTTCAGAACAGATTTTAACACAAAATATTGACCCAAAAAGACTAAAATTAAGGGAATGAAGAAATTTATCGTAAAAATGCCAGGCTATCTAATGAAGGCTAAAGCAATGCAGAATGTGGAATTTTAGCCGGTTTCTCAAAGAAGACAACTAAATCTTAATTTTCATCTTTCCAATTTTAAGAAACAACAGGTATATACCATGAAGAACAAGTAAGTGGTTAGCCAAAGGATCTGCCTGAGTTGTTATACTAGTTCATCATCAATCAGGAGGCTCTGTAGTGAGAAGCAAAGCATATGAATGCCACAATATATTGCAATGTAAAAATCGAAGAATCCGTTCTCAAAAGTAAAAGGAAATAATGACCTGCAGGGAAAACGTTTGCCCGAGACATAAATAACCATAAAGCCGCACACCTTGTGGGATTCAGTAGCAATGAGCCGAGATTCGAAACACCACTTGACGCAATTAAGTACTTGAATTGTACCACCTGATGAAAGGGAAATATTTGCCGCTTTATGGATTGATTTTCCTAAGCAACGTTGGGAGTTCCTGCAGCTATTTTCTTATTTACTTACCACCTGCAAGGAAGGGAAAAATGATAATATAATAACTGGGTTCTGAAGAGGTGGTAACAACGATATGAAATATTATAACAAAACCTGTGTTTTAATAGTCTTTGTCACACTGTTATTGTTGAGCCTGGTAACTGGGACTTCAGTGCTTAAGGATTTCTGGGAAAACTTAATGCTGCTTCTCAGCATCAGTCTGCTGTAGAGTTTTATGCCCTTCAGGTTCGGCTGTGGAGCTGGACTACTAACTTCAGCATTCAGGATGGCTTCTTTTCCTTCTCATTTCCCTGTAATCACAAGTTGCACTTTTGGTTTCTAATGAAGCTCCCTTCCAAATATTCTGTGCATTCAGATTGAGTTGAGTGGTTCCATACCTTCTTATAAAATTCAGCCGGGTCCAACAGCTCAGTTTGAAACCTGAAGAATTTATCAGTGGTTTTTCTGGGAGTGCAATGGGACCCCTGAAATTACCAGATAAAAATAGTATTTGATTGTTTGCAAAGAGAGGACTCAAACACATTACCATAATGATGATGTACTCTTCTCTCATTTTGAGACTCCATAATGATGATGTACTCTTCTTTCATTTGGGGCTTCTTCCAATTCCTTCTGCCACCTTTATTCCATTGCTCTCTGGAAATTACCTAGCAGGCCTAACAATGCTAATTTTCTTCAATGTGGAAATGTTCCAATCCTGCGTGGAGAACCAAAAACACATGGCACAAATAAGTGACTGAGACAAGATAAGTAGCGAAAAATAGAGGGGGAAAGTTAAAACCACTGAATAATCTTTCTTTCAGCCTCTTGATCTGTTGAGACTTGATCATTGTGCCACAGGTCCTTCAAAGGGTTTTGATTCTGCGCATGGGAAAGAGAAATCAATGTAGCATAATTTGAGAAACTTAACAGAATAAAATAAAAAAAGCATAAAGAGGTAATAATACAAATGGATCTGATAACCAAAGGGGTGGGATTACTTGGATTCAAGATATATTATTTATGTACCAAATATCAAATGTCTTGGGAGCAGCACTGTACACATGCAAAAAATTACACTTTAGCTAGTAAAATTCGCGAAACTTTCTAAAATATGAAATAATACATAGCACAAAAGTGCGAAAACAGTTACCTTGGCAGAGATCATGTAACTTCCTGTCAGCTAGAATCTGTAACTGTTAATGTTAGGGAGATCCTCCTGAAAAGTTTCATCTGTAATTGTATGTCCTTTTCTCGACTTTAGTTAAACATATTAGTGCTTGATATGAACCTGAAGAAAATGAATCTAGTTCGTAGTCTCTGCTTCAGTTTCAAATCTGCATAATATATAAACTACTCTGATCAATCTATCTCTTTTCATTTTACCATCATGCTCTATTATTTTGTGGTCTTGTATTTATATACATTTACTATAATTAAGGCAACTTCACAATACTTCTGGTGACTAAAATTAGCTAGATAATGTACGTCGTTCTAGATAAAAATATTGAGATAATGTTTTCATCTACTTCGAGCATCTCATATAAAAGATCTATGAAATCAGTGGTGCAAGAGTTTACAGCAAACTATTATCAAATAGTAAATTCTTTTCAATATATTAATAAAAACTATTTGACACTAAAAATATAACAATAACTTAATATTAACTTAATAGAAGAATTAGTCCAATAAAATAATAAGTTGATAGACAAGATACGGAAAGAATATATATTATTCAGACATGTTACTCTAAAATTGGCTAAATAATGTTGTTCTTGATAAAATTTTGAGATTATGTTTTCATCTACCTTCAGCATCTCATAATAAGATTCTACTGAAACAATTTTTCTAAAATTTAAAGCAAGTTTTTTTATTATATAAATTAATTGTGGTTAGAAAAATGTTTACATTGAATAGTTCAATGATACATATTTTCCTCTCAATATATTATAACATAGAACCTGTGTATTCAAAGATTAGACCATCTGAAACCAAAAATATAACACAAACTTAATTACAAATTAAATTACTTGAAGAATTCGTAAAATACAAAAAAGTTGACAGGATTTGGAAGAGAATATCTGTTATATATTACCCTAGGATTGTGTTTTAAAACCAGTGATCCACAATGAAAAATATTTGGTAATTATTATGAAGTCCACTTTTATCTTAACACAAAACATTGACCCAAAAAGACTAAATTTAAGGGAAGGAAGAAATATCATAAAAATGCCAGCCTATCTAATGAAGGTTACAGCAATGCAGAGTCCGGAATTGGGCAAGATTTTGCAAAATTTGTATTATCCAAGTCAAGTTTTGCAAATTTTTGTTGAGAAAGTCTTGTGAGAGTCCAACTTTCCTGACTTTCCATAAGAATCTTTATACGTTTTAACTTATACAGTGTACCTTTTAATTTGAATTGTAAAATTCATTATTTGAATTTTATTAATGTTTTGATGTAAATTCATGAATTTTTGCATTAAAACATTTTTACTATATGTTCACTTTGATACTATCAATGTTTTAACACAAAATAGTATCACTTGACCTTAAATATATAGTGGTAGTTCCATTACACTTAAGAAAGTCGGACTTTCTAGAGAATTTGCCATTTTTGTTTGGTTCATTTTTTGGAAAGTCCAAGTTTTGCCTTACAAAATTCAGGTTTTGCAAAAGTTAAAGTCCAAACAAGATTTTAGTTATAAACTTACAAAATTCACTCCAACCAAACAAGGTTTTAGCAAATCCAGACTTACAAAATCTCAAATAAAATCTCCAAATCCCAAATCAAAGTCCAGACTCTCAAAATCAACTCCAACCAAACACACCCTAAATCCTGATTTTCATCTTTCAATTTCAAGAAACAACAGGTATATACCATGAAGCATGAGTTGTTATACTAGTTAATCATCAATCAGGAGGCTAAAAAAAATAAAAATAATCAATCAGGAGGCTCTGCAGTGAGAATCAAAGTATATGAATGCCACAATTTATTGCAATGTAAAAATCGAAGAATCTGTTCAACAAAAGTAAAAGGAAATATTCACCTGCAGGGATAACGTTAGCCTGAGACATAAATAACCATAAAACTACACACCTTGTGAGATTCAGTAGCAATGAGCCTAGATTCGAAACACCACTTGACGTAGTTAAGTACCAGATGATGAAAGTTAAATTAAAAGTAATTCACAAATGCTGAGTACCAGTGACAAAATGTAAAACCTATATTAGAACAGACAACACATACCTGTCTAGATTTCACCCCTCCAAATTTTTGCCCCTTTATGGATTGAATTTCCTGCGCAAAGTTGGGAGTTCCTACAGCTATTTTCTTATTTGCTCAACTACAAGGAAGGGAAACAATAATAATATAAGAGGTGGTGACAACTAGTATATGAAATATTGTCATTGTTGAGCCTGGTACTTGGGACTTGAGTGCTGAAGGATTGTGGGAGTGGAATGGGACCACTGCAATTTCCAGACAAAAAACATTATCTGAGTGTTTGCAAAGAGAGGACTCAGACACGTCTCCATAATGTTGTTGTCCTCTTCTTTAAAAACTCTAATTGGGCTTCTTCCAACTCCATTTGCCGCCTTTCTTCCATTTCCCTCTGGGATTTGCCTAGCAGGAGACCTAACAATGCTAATCTTCTGCAATGTGGAAATGTTTTGAACCTGCATGGCACAAATAAGTGAATGGGATGAGACAAGTAACGAAAAATAGAGGGGGAAAGTTCAAACCGCTGAATAATCTTTCTTTCAGCCTTGTTGAGAGAGAATTGATCATCCTTATTGTAAAGTCCATACTTTTAAGTTGGCATTTTTGTGAAGAAGGGAAGCATGTTCTAATATGCTCAGAAAAGTTATTTATAGATTTTGAATCTTTGTATCGATCGGATTACATGGTTATGGAAGAACGGTTTATTTTCGGTTATTGAAGATTAAATACAGAAGATTTCAAGTCATCTATTTTCGTCCAATTCAAGTGTTGAAAATTAAATATTGCCTACGGAATTATTGTGGAAGAATTAGTTAGGCATACCTTTATAATTGGAAAGAGATCTAGTCTATTCCTTTTCTATATTGTAATTGGAAATTGTAATATTCAGTTATAGAAAGAATAGATTAGGGTTGTACGTGATTGAAGGTACAACATGCGCTATAAAAGAAGAACGAAGGCTGCGAAATCAACCACGGATTTAGAGATTAAAAAATCCTGTCAAGGATACTTTCGAGTGGAGCAGTCGCAGTTCATCAATCAACCGCAACGGGATCTTGTTCACCGGCAAGTCTAGAACCACGGCCATAATATCCTCGGGAGAGGTAGTCATCAGAAAGTAGTTGGGTGAGGAGCTCGACCTTGTCAAGTGAGGAGCTTGACGTTGAACGGCAAGTGAGGGGTGCTCACAAGTTCACTACTAGAGGTAATCATAGATAGGTAGAAGTGAAGAGTTTTGTACACTATATTGATTATCTAGTGAATGGTTTCTAGACTGGGTAAGGCCTCGCAGATGTAGGTGTATTCATCACCGAACTGCGTAAACAATTCTGTGTTATTGTCTTTAATTTTCATCATGTTATAACATGCTCGATACTGCCACCATGTTATAACATGCTCGATACAGTTAATTAAAACACAGAATTAGACATAAAGTTATAGTAGATCTAATGATAGTTATTTCACTTATCATGGGTCCTCCAAAGGGTTTTTAGTCTGCACATGGGGAAAGAAAAATCAATTTGAGAAACTTAACAAAATAAAATAAAAAAAGCATACAGAGGTACTAATACCTATGGAGCTGATAACCTGGGGTGGGCCGGAAGCAGCATTGCACACATGCAAAAAAAGAACACTCCAATTAATACGATTCCAAAACTTTCTAAAAATATGAAATTAGAAAATAGCAAGAATTTCCTGAAAATTGGAAATGTCTCAAACCGACGTGTAGATGCAAATACAAATTGCACAAATAAGTGATTGAAATATAATAAGTAGCCAAAAATGAGGGGAAAAGACCTTGACAAAAGATAATTCGTTTAAGTGAACAAAATCCCAAGTGCATTGCAAGCAGCATCATAAAAAGCAAATCGGACAACCACTGAATAACTCTATGTTTTCAGCATCTTGGTCTTTGGAGACTTATTCTCTGCAACTAAGGGAAACCCTTTGAAACGGGAAAGCAGAATCTCAATTTCAGGATATCCTAGTTTTCGCTATATTATTTTATAAGATTAAAGTGCAAAATATGACCCCTAAAAGTTTAAAATATATAGTTTGTGACCCCAATAAGTAAAGTGAATGCTTTATTGGCCTCTGAAAATATAATTTGTATGGTTTATAGCCTCAAAACATATAATGCCGTTAAGTGGAGGTTAAACACTCAAATTAAAATGGTAAAATAGTCATTTTCAATCTAATTAATTAATAACTGTTAAGCCGGTGGGAGTTTTAATTCTAGCCGGATCGAAAGTCCTTCTCCAAATCGATCTAATTCAAGCCGGTGGAGGAGCCTCGTGGTGGCAATTCCGGTGCACTGGAATTGGCGGCGGCAGTGGTCCCTCATCGCAAATTCTCGCCGCCCTCTACCCCCTTTCTCTTTTGTTTCGGCAAATGATGCGATTTGCGGTATGAGTTTGAATTCCCAGAATCTGGTTCTGGGTTTGATGATCCTCATCTGATAGGAAGAACTGATGCCTTCTCGTAACATATGTTTGATTGTTTTAGTTAATGTTTGTTGTATGTTTGGATTTTGGTGGCTGCTGGTGATGATTTGGTTGAAACAGTATAAGCAACCAGTGGAGGATCACCAAACCCTCTTTGTATACACATCTTTTTGATTATCATGTGTATTCGTTTCTTGCCGCCGGCAATTCCAGTGCACCAGAATTGCCACGAGACTCCTCCACCGGCTTGAATTAGATCGATTTGGAGAAGGACTTTCGATCCGGCTAGAATTAAAACTCCCCACCGGCTGAACAATTATTAATTAGTTAAATTGAAAATGACTATTTTACCCTTATAATTTGAGTGTTTAACCTCCACTTAACGTCATTATATGTTTTGAGGCCACATACCATACAAATTATATTTTTAGGGGTCACAAACCATGCATTTTATTTTTAGGGACCATAAACTATAGATTTTGAACTTTTAGGGGTCATATTTTGCACTTTAATCTATTTTATAAATAAAGAATCAAGTTATTTTATAAAATAATAAAGCAAACACTAGCAGGGACCCCCTTGTTTATACTCACTAGAAAATCAAAGCTTTAATGCATCAGAACTTGGGGAATCAATTCAGACTCTTGAAACATTTCAGACATGGTTTAAAATTTTCAAATTAATTCCAAGATTTCAATTCGGACCACAATAATTTTCTAACATTTCGGGCCCATAAAATTGGTGGGTTCTTGTCTCGTATTAATGTTGTTGAAAATATTCTGAAAAGGATGCACAATTAGACTTGAGCATTCAACTGTAAAAACTTAGTACGAATATTTCTTTTGCATACAATTTCTGCGAGCAATAACAATGAGTTCATCAAATTAGCATCCAACTCCAACCCGTGAATCAAAACTACACTGATACCCAACTAAATGCCAAGACTTCAATTGGGACTATAATCAATATTTTAACATTCCAGGTCCAAAAAAATGTAGATTTCTTATCCCTTATTAATGCAGTTAATGAAATTCTGAAAAGACCGATGCTAATTTACCATTAGACTTAAGCATTTTGTGCATCCAGATTGAGTTAAGTGAAAGTACCATACATTCTTATCAAATTCATTCCGGTCAACAGCTTGATTTGGCACCTGAAGATTGAATTCCTAAATTTCAGCCAGTTTTTTAGGAAGTAGAAAGGGATCCCTACAAATTCCAGAACAAAAACATTACTAATCTGAGTGTTTGCAAAGACAGGGCTCAGAAACACATTAACCAAATGACGCTTACTCTTCTTCCAATGTAGCCTAGCCAGGGCCTTGAAACACTCACTTGGGCTTCTTTGCCGCCTTTCCCGTGTCTGATCAGACTTAGGGTTCTGGATTTGGTGGGACATGCGTCCAGAAAATACCTGCATCATGAGCAAATGAAATCAAAAGGTCCTTAAAATCAACAAAGAGATAAGCTTTCAGAATATTGGCACATTCCTCTTCCCACTATTTCTGCAGAAGTCCTGAGATATAATATAGGTTCTTTAGACCTGGTTAATGTAAGCTTTTGTGGGTTCAGTAGTCGGAGAACCCCCAATAGTGAGGCCAGCCTTATTTTGTGAGGCAATGCTTGAGGCTTGTCATTAAGTACCTAAATTGTACCAGATGATGATACAGTTGAACATGTGCAAATGCTATATACTGAGTACAAATGACAAATAAAAACCTATTAGAACAGTTAGTACACACCTGCCTAGATTTCACAACTTCCAATTTTTTCCGCTTTATGGATTGGTTTTCCTGCTTTGAAGTTGGTCGTTTCTGCAGCAACTTTCTTATTTGCATGCCTGCAAGAAAGGGAAATTTTTTGAAGAAATAGAAGAGAGAGAAAAGAATTTGGTACCAAGAGGTAACAATGTGAAACTAATAAAAAATCGTAACAAAACCAGCGTTTTAATAGCAGCCTTTGTCACGCTGTCGTTGCTGAGCCTGGTCATTTAATGCTGAAGGATTTCTGTGAGAACTGACAATTTTCTTGGCCGCTGCTGCTTCTAAGGATCACTGACTGTCATTTGTATCTCTGTACCTGATGTTCCTGTAAAAGACATGACCCCTGAGGCTATGCATTTCTAATGAAAAATCAAAGAGGAGTTTACAAGCATATAGAGGAAAAGGTAAGAGTGACACAACCTGGTAAGTCAAACAAGTTTGAATTCATGCTAGTTCCTTGGTAGTGAACAGATTCTTCTCTCCATCATACCTGGTAGGTAACAAGGTGAAACTAAAAATAAATCTTAACACGATCAGAAATTTAATAGCAGCCTTTGTCACATTGTCAATGCTGAGCCTGGTCGTGCAATGACACAAGAATAGACCAAACATTGGGTTTCAATATCACCAGATATGCAAAGCTTTTGTTGTATTTCTCGATGGAATCCATCGCAACACCTTATTACCATCAAAATAGTCAATTTCTGGACTCTTCAAGGAAGCACACGTAGACAGGCTCCAGGTAGCAACCCTTCTTTATGGTAATAATGCACTCTTACTAACAGCAACTGTGTTTGGATGCAAAAGCAGGGCCCCCTTGTTTATACAAACAATAAAATCAAAGCTTTTATAATGCAACGGAATTTTGAGAATCAATTAAGACTCTTGAAGCATTTAAGACATGGTTTCAAATTAATGCCAAGATCTCAATTCATTTTCTAACATTTCAGGCCCAAAAAATGCATGTTTCTTATCCCATGTGAATGCAATTTCTGAAAAGATCCACAAATTTACAATTAGACTTAGAAAACCCCAAAACTTGAATGAATACAAATGAAAAGGCAACGGGATCAAACCGTTATTTTAATCAAACTGGGCTCATTGGATTGCAAAAGCCTAATCAGCTCATCCATTGCATTCCCAGCAACATCAGCCATGAGGGACTTATCCATGTCAGAGAGGTTCAACTGAGGCAGCACGAACGAGTGTGGCAATCCAACAGCAGATGGATTGATAACGGAGGTGGATGAACTTCCATTGAGAAGATCAAGATCCAGAGATGGGCCAAGCATCCCATGGTAATTGGTGGACATGGACAGATCAAGTGAGGACATAGGAATAGGCTGAACTGGTGGCAGCTGTGAGATAGGCCTCCCTATGTACTTTGCAGCAATGCTTGAGACTCTATCAAGCTACACACATTAATATTACAACCCCAAATTAAATACAGGAAGATGGTATAATTAATTAAATGCATCATCATGAACAACAAGGAAGAAATAATTAAAAACCTCTTCTTTGAGTTGGGCATTCTCCATCCTCAGTTTCTGCTCATCAAAATAAGGATCTTCCCCAACAGGAGGGCCTCCACATGAAGGGCAGATAACATTCTTCAAAGCCTCTCTGATTGCTATGTTCTCACATCGAATCTTGTCGTTCTCCGCTCGCAAAGAACAGTTATCAGCGCTCGTGTTGCGCCTGAATCAAACGCCAAAATTTTTGATACATATATAAAAACAAGAACAAAGAAAAGATTGAAAAATGGTACCTTCGTCTGAGTCCTCCGATTCTGGAACCAGAACTTTATCTGTCGGGCCGCCAAATTCAACTCGCGGCTCAACTACAACCTGGTTTCTCGTCGGGGTGGGGACAATCCTTGAACATGCTTCATAAAATAACAAACCAGAAAAAGACAAACCAGAAAAGAATGAAGCCCACCAGAAAACGATCAGCAAGCTCTTTAAATTTGTGCTACTGGGGCTGGGGTTGAAGGTAGAGGGGACAATTTGTACAATCATGGGAGGGGAGGGGAGTAGTGAGAAAAATTAGAAATCGGTCAGGATGATAATAACTGCTGTGAGACGTGGCTTGATTCGATGATAACACGTCCCACTCAACTAGCATTGACACGGCCTGTGATTGAGCCTCTCCAACGGTCATATTTTCAAAAAACGGCAGCTTTGGAATTGTAAATTTATATTGTAATGACAAGTATCCAACCTCACAACCAAATCCACACCTACTTTCAACTCTCAATTTCATCTTTGAAATTAAACTTTCAAATGGATCCACGTGGATATTATGATGGGATGATTCGCATAGTACCCTACCGAATAAAGTACCAAAATATTTGTTTTTATTAGTAAAAGTAGTATAAAACCCGTTATACACGGAATTTTAAATTATATATAATAAATAAATAAATAGTAATTATATTTTAATGTAATTTTAATAATAGAAGTTCTCAAAAGAGAATGTCTATAATTTGGACTAAGTTATTTTTAACTAGAAAAATATAAAAGTCTTTACTTGCAAAACACGGAGGGGTTCAGTTGCAATTTCTAAACTATTCATCTTCCTTCTTTAAATCACGCGTGCGTGTATACAGTGGGACCCACCACGTTTCTTTCCAAAAATTTTCCATTCTTGATAAAATGTTGCCAACTGAATTTGAACTCAAGACTTCCAATGTGAAATTACCTTACCACCACACCAACTAACGTTTGATGTCTAATTTTCCAAGAAGATGACCTTATTTTGTTATCTTAAAACTTTTATATTTTTACCTATAACCTATTAAATATAAAAATTTTCTACATTTCCATATTTAAAATTTAAATATTCTACATTAAATTAAAACATCCGCATTTTAATTTACAACCAATTAAAAACAAACATTGTATTTTAAATTAAAAATCTCCATATTTTAATCAACAACTAGTTAAAAAACAAACATTATACTTTAAATTAAAAACCTCTGTATTTTAACTACAATTTATTAAAAATCAAACATTTTTATTTTAATAAAAAACCTCTGTATTATAATGTACAAAATATTAAAAATCAAACATTATAGTTTTAATTGACAACATCCGTGTTTTAATGTACATCATTTAAAAAAATCAAAATTTTTATTTTTAATTAACAACCTCCATATTTTAATTTACAATCTATTAAAAATCAAACATTATACTTTTAATTAGCAAGCTCTGTGTTTTAATGTACATTATTTTAAAAAACTCAAACATTATAGTTTTAATTAAAAACTAAGTGTTTTAACGTACAACATATTAAAATAGTACTGGATATGAATAGTATTGGCCGTGAATAGTACTGGGCTATGAATAGTAAGCACGTGAATAGTATTCGGCCGTGAATAGTGCGCGCGTGAATAGTAATTTTCTAAATTGCAATTAAGGAACTCCTTGTTTTTATTCAACATTGCTTTTAATACTTAGTCACCGGTTTATAATATAGACGGTCTCTCACAAGACTACCTCTAATAATAATAGGGAAAATTAATTGTAAAATAATTATAACATTATGTAAAAATTAAAACATAATTGTTATAAAATGAATTAGGATGTAATTTTGGATTTAGTAAAATGGCAAATTTATTGTATGAAAAAAGATACCGTCAAGTGAGGAAATAACGACATATATACAGTTTGGAGAGAAATGATATAAGCTATTTATTAGGAATATTTTAGTAATGACTATATATTATCATATTTTAATTATAACACAAAATTTTAAAAATAAATTATTTTTAATCTTACTCATTCAGAGGTGTGAGCTCTAGACATATAGGACCGTAATCTGAGTGAAGTATTGGGAGATTCTTGATCATAGCTTGAGGAAAAGCAGTGAATCAATCCTCATTTCCAATTTCCCTATCTAGTCTTTCATAAATTGTCTCTGGATGGTCTCTTTTATTTGTCCAGGTATACCATAACACTTTACTCTTGACTTTCTACATTTCAAACTGGTCTATTAACTCATACAAACCAGTTTTCAGATTATTAGGTACTGTTACACCTCCTTTCTTATCTTTGTGACTCAATACTTGATTAAATTTCCTTATTAGTAATTAAGGCAAAACACCAATATGCAATGAAAAGACTTGATCATATTTCATACTACAACCCTATCATGTTGCTCAGCTGCACCATATATTAAACCTAAGCACCATTTTTTATGGTTGGCACCCTATAGGATAGCAAAATTATAATTAAAAGAAACATTAACTACTTGAACTCAAATAGAGTGATCCCAAAATACTACCCTCCACCCGATATCCCAAGTGGTTCAGCCACCTCCATCACTACAAAATATGAATTTTCCCTCCACCTATCTGGACGCTTTTTGTTTGCCTTGGTTTCAATCAAACAAATGATGTTTGGTTTAATCTTCTTTACCGGTCGGTTGACCAACCTCTGTTTAGAGGCTTGATTAATGCCTCTACGGTTCCACACTAGGGCGATCATGGCCGCCCGAGGAGTTGATGTGGTTCAACTCCCGCAAAACCCATATTTATGTTGGCCTCGCCTGCCTCTTCTTCTTCTACGGCCACCGATGCAACTTGCTCCATCTCAACTTCAATCTGTTTTCCATGAGTCTTAACCTACTATCCTGTCTCATCTTCTCCACTCTCCTCTTTAGCTTCCTTGTTCTCCTCCTGTTCAATTGACACCGGCGAACGTTCCATGTCTGACAGCCCCTGATTGTCCTAGACTTTTACATAGCTGAATTTCAACTTCTTAATGTGAGGCTTAACTGTGTAGATCATTGTGTCCTCGTCAAAGCCAACAACAGAACTTGGTCTCTTGTAAATCAGCTTCTCCATTATATTCATGAAAGGCTCATAATTCGTGCGATCGGATTCTCCCCTTCTTCACACTGTAGATCTTCTGTTCTCTCTCCATGATAGTTCTTGTTGTAACTCGAAACTACCTTGTACCCTGGAATCATCTACTGATTCCTCTGTATCCTCTATTTCCTTATTGTCTGGTTGTCAAGCCCCCACAAGAATGTTGTTGTGCATGTAAGAGGTTTTAATCATCAGGTCCTGGACAGATAAGAGGTATAATATCTTCCTCATTTTTGGGAAAGCCTGTTGGTTCACAATTTTCTCTTCATTTTCACAAACTAGCTTTCTCTTGCCCTTTGATCTCCTCCTAGAGGTTGCATCATCCTATTCACTGCTTCCAGATGGCACAATCACCAGCTCTGGCAATAGAGAGGAGTCAGCTGAGGATTGAGTTTCGTGTGTCTGCGTTGTTTCCCTTATGTCACGTTCATCAGAGTTAGACACCTGTTCATTTTCTAGATTCTGTGCTACCAGCCCTCCATTTTCAGGATGACTCTCAATGTTTGGAGTATTTCCGGAGTGAGTCAGACTTTCAAACACCTACTGTTGCTGCCCATGACCTACTCCAACTATTCTTGATTCAGGATTTCTTGTTGAACCAGGTACCATACATTGTTCAGCACCAACCATCCTCCGACTTCATCTTCTGGCTGATCAAATAGTCCAGCATTAATGACCGCCCCCATGTTAATATTTGTAGTTGAGTCGTAGGAGGTATGTCACGAACAATTGGCTCTTTTGGGACCACTAATAGGCCATCTAATACTTGTGCAATTGGTTTTACTACAACCATGTCAATATCAGGACCCTCTCCTTGATTTACTGCCGCATGATGAACCTGATTTGGAATTTTTGGGGGTGAGAGACCAAAGTACTGATCAAATCTCCTCAGATGTGTAGTGTTGGTGATCATAGGTCCTAGATCGCTGGTGACGCTGCCCCCACTAACATAACCACCACCAGGATTCGCACCTATATAGCGTTTTCGTTTCCATAGCCATAGCCATGATAAAGCCTGTCTGGGCGTCCTCATCCCTTATCCTACTATATCCCTGCCATCGTCTTTCCAGTCTGATGGGATACTTGTGTTCCTCTTCTCCTCCAAGTGCATATACGCCAGAATTATGGCATACCACATATCTGCACTAGGGCCATATACTACGTTTGTCCCTCTTAGCGCATTGTGCTTCTTGATGGAATTTTCCAAGAATGTATCAAAGTCACTACCTTCCAGAATATTGCATTGATTCATGTTGTTCCCTATGACACCACATCTTCTGCAAAAGATGAACAGTCATTCATACCTCACATCTAGCCTTATCAACTCTCCATTTGGCATTTCAACAAAAAACTATTTATCAGTGCCACACCTACGCCCATAAGCATTTCACGTTCGGTGATGGCCTCGTATCGAATTCAGCATCTACCGAATTTCCCACAATGTGTATGATCTTTATGGCCGCCTTGAGAATGAAGCCCTCCGCTGGAAGGCCATGAATTTGTATAGTCATCTTGACTTTCTCAACCTGAACCCGTCTGAGTGAGATCCCTGCTCCCCACCTCTTCATGACCATCAATTCATCGTCTATGTTGTACGGACTCCACCGCATGGCCGCCAGATCTCGAAATTAATCACATAGAATTTATGACACCAGTGTTGTGTCACTGCCTTGATGGACCAAAATTCTTGGAAGTAAGTATTGATCTTTTCCAGGCTAAAATTTTGGTCATCAATCTAGTTTCCTAACAAACAGTTCGGCTCCATTTCCACTACATCAGCAATATCGTCCTGGGATAAGTTCACCCTCCACGTCCAGTTGGCCTTATAATGTTTATGGGTTCACAACGTCTGGTTGCTACGGGCGGTGCTCCTCTGAGTAGTTAGAACCGGCCGGAATAAGATATGCTACATGGTTGGGATATGAAGGGGTATTGCTTTCCTCATTGTCTTATGGTGTGTTATGAACTTGGAATAAGAAGGGATTCGCTGAGGTGGGTTTAACTCTTCAGATTTCCTCCTATTTATAGCCTTTTGAGCTCTCCAATCTCCATTAATACCTTCTTGGTCCGAGGACCCGGATTTTTTTTAATTTCCAATTCATCCTTAATTTATTCCCACTACACTTCATCCATTTTCTTATTGGTATTCCCTAACACCACCAAATAACTAAAAGATGCCTTTTACCTATTCTACCTCCCGTAAAAGTGAGCACTTTTCCGATGACCAAAAAACCCTTTTCCGACACACTTAACAACATATCAAGAATAAAAAGGATAATAGTAAGAAAATTACCTTACACCACATGCCTGGGCTACAAAGTCTCCCAATCAACAGATTTTTGCCACCAGAGTACCACCGTGCCCCTACCACGCATGCGCCTAATACCTCTCTACTCCTTGATAAAATCCCCAATTTTGGAGGTTCTCTAATTTCGAAACCCCTCTCGTATTCAGCTTTACCAATCTCACACGAAACTAGCTTGTGTCGGTTAGATTCTTTTGTTTGCCACCTTCAATCGATTTTTCCAATGGAGGTAGAAATTTAGATGCTAGCGGGCATGATTACCCAAAGTGGACAAGCCTCTTTCCATTTTTAGAGAGAAAAAGTATCTGGTGCATGTACTTGCTAAATGGATGCATTTAAAAATTGAATAGCGAAGAATGCATGATAATATAGACTGTCGTGAATAGCATAACTGGCTGAATTGGTCGAGACAGGGAATAAGAAATGCGGAAGGGACTAAAGATGTAATTTCATCTATACAAAGTCTTGAATCAGACCGTCTTACCATAAGCTATTGGTAGGACCATGGATGAGTTTATAACTACATACTAATATAGAGTATACAGAGGGGTTAAATGCAATTTTTGAAAAGATGAGATACATTTCGCAGGTCGGGTTAATGAATTAATTTCCGGTTATAACATTATAACAGGGCTCCGTCCGGACCGTCCCTTATATGCAAGCGGATTATGGGGATCATACATTTTCCTTTTAAATTATATTAATTAGGGGCACTAAATGCACATTTGTCCAGCATTTCAATACATTTGTATTTACTTTATTAATGTTTAATTGTTTTATAAAATTTGCATTTTTGATAAACTACATATAATATAGTAAAGATAGGCTAAATCACTAAATTATACTAACGTATTATTAGTTTTAGCTTTTATATATTGTTTTTAAAGTTAAACCACCGATGTGGGGGATTTATATTAGGCTTCCCAAGCCAAAATAAACAACATAAAAGTACAACAATTACTCCATAGGAATGGAGGCGAATAGTAGGATTGCAGAGAAGTTAATAAAATTTCAATGCATCCAGAGCTATGAGTACTAATGCCAAAATAGTATATCAAATCTAATGATATTCAAGAAATGAGAACAAGTGCATGAAAAAGGGGTGAGGTCGTAGACAAAGGCACTCTCAACAAGTCCGAATCTGACTAGTTGAACACAAACTGTCTAGAATACCAAACATAACACCCTTAAACTGTAATCACTCCTCTATCAGTCTCATCAGACGTTATTTGGATTCCCCCTCGGGGCTTGTAAGAGATTTCCAAAATTGTTTTCATAGAAAAATGGGTATTAGCAGGTTTGTCTAATTGAACCAGAACGTTGAACCAGTGAGATTCGCCAAACTGCACAATCTACAAATTTAAGTGAGAGGGACGCCTAGAGGTCAGTATTTACACTACCCTGGACTTGGATTTCTCCTTTTCCGTATGACTCAAATTAGAACAAAGCTTAACCAAGCAAAGTACCTGTCGGAAAAGTTTGGAATTGGCGGACAAACAAACTCGAAGAGCATATGCACTTATTCATCGTATTCTAAACTAATATAATAATCACAAAATAAAATTTAAAAGAAAAAGAAAAATAAAGAGAAAGGAACAGAATCAGAGTGAAGACAATATCCAGATCCAAACTGAGGTGGCGCGTGGACAGAGATCCCTTCCCTTAACGTGTATTAAGGAATAAGGAATATTTGTATATATATCCTTTTCTCATTTGGATTGTAATTACGTCTATGTTCTCTTTGTAAATCTCTATATATACTAAACCCTCATGGTGAATAATACACAGACTTTTCACCTCAATCTTTGCTTTCTTACATGGTATCAAGAGCAAAACGATTTTGAGACCTAAAACAAAATATATAATTTTTTGTTCCCGATCATAAACCTACTCGCTGTCCCTCATCATCATGACCGACTCACCTTCCGATCATACTGCCCGCCTCGCCGAGGAGGAGAAACGCGCTGCTGAAGAAGCCCGCCAAGCTGAGGAGAAGCGCCAAGCTGAAGAGAAGCGCCAATCCGAGGAGGCCAGCTTAGCCGATGAACAACAACGTGCTTTAACATTCTTTCGTCAGTTCAACCAGTTCATCGGCGGTTCCGCACCACTCACATCCTCTCCACAAGGTCGTATGTTCGGAGATCCCTATTTTCTCCATCCCTCTGACGGTCCTGGTCTCATTCTCAATGTGACCATTCTCAAGACTGACAACTATAGGGAATGGGCTTCTACTATTGAAAGTGCGTTCCATCCCAAGAATAAACTCGGATTCATTGATGGAACTATTCAATGTCCACCTCCTGGGCATCCTGACCAAACTACTTGGTTCCTGGTTAACTCAATGCTTGTCAATTGGGTGATGAATACCATTGATCCTACAATTCGCAAATCCATTCCCTATGCCAATAATGTTCAAAAGCTTTGGATACTCTTAAGACTCGTTTCTCGGTGGATAACGGTTCTAGGATTTTTTAGCTACAAGATCAAATTCACAATCTTCGACAGAATGGTCAGACTGTAGCAGAATACTACTCCAAACTCGTCCCTCTGATTGATGAATTTCAAGCCTTAGTTCCAGCTATCGTCTGCACTTGTGTACCTTGCAAATCTCTTTGCACCTGTGATTACGAGACAAAGATCTATGCAGCTCGTGATCGTGCGACGGTGTTTCAATTCATGCTTGGTTTGGATTCAACTTATCACAATCTTCGCAATGGAATAATTGCTCGTTCACCTCCGGTAACAATGGATCACGTCTACAACCTTGTCATTCAGGAGGAGATTACTCAATCCGTTGTTCGATCCCGAGAAATTATTCCAGAATCGCTAGCACTTTCTGCTCGTCGGCTGCCTACTTCCGTTGGACAACCTGGAGCTGCCACTTCTGATACTTCACGTGATCGTCGTCCGATTTGTGATTACTGCCATGTCAAGGGTCATGAAAAGGATGGGTGTTTTAAACTTATAGGATATCCAGAATGGTATCCGCGACCTAAACGTGGAGCTGCTAAATCATCCGCTGGATCCCAACCTTCGGTCGCTGGCCCTAACCGCCGTCTACCGCCGGGAACACCGTTTGTTGCCTCCGCCACCACAGCTCCACTTGCTCTACCTCCGCCACCAGGCTTTGCTGCTTCCGCTAGTCATCCTCCTCTTGACCGCTCCTCCATTGGTCTATACCTCACTGATGAACAATGGACCTCGGTTCAACGACTTCTGAGTAACTTACATACCTCTTCTGGCAATCTGCCAGGTAAGCTTCGTTTACCTTGGATCCTTGACACCGGTGCCTCTTATCATATGACGGGTGCCAAGGATGCTCTTACGGACATTACTGCTATCGATTAATCAATTCATGTGTATCTTCCTGATGGATCGCTTTCGTCCGCCTTCTACCACGGTTCTTTGCAATTTGGGGATATAAATTTGCATCATGTTTTATATATTCCTGAACTTCGTTGCAATCTACTTTCATGCTCTAGATTACTTGGCTCTTTACAATGTCTAGCTATGCTTGATGAGAATTATTGTATTTTACAGAAAATCAGCTCGAGGACAGTGATTGGCGTGGGTGAACAATATGGTGGGGTTTATTGGCTACAGATTTTGGAGGATCGAATTTGGCCGTCATTCCGAACTCAACCACTTCTGCCCGGAGCCGTCTCTGCTGTTTGTTCTTCGTCTTCAAGTTTGTGGCATCAGCGTTTTGGTCATCCCTCCTCAACGGTGTTGTCTTCTATTCCAACTTTACATTTTAGCAATAATACTTCTGTTCCATGCTCAATCTGTTATGGAGCAAAACAGTCTAGACATTCTTTCCCTGTAAGCTTGTCTCAAGCAACTAGTTTATTTGAGTTAGTGCATTGTGATGTTTGGGGGCCTTACAACTCTCCCGCATCTAATGGAGCATTTTATTTTTTAACTATTGTTGATGATTTCTCTAGAGCAGTTTGGGTTCATTTGTTAGTTGCTAAATCAGATGTAGCTACTAGATTCAAATAATTTTGTGCTTTAGTTAGAACTCAGTTTAATCGACAACTTCACTGCGTTCGGGCTGACAATGGAACCGAATTTTTGCCTCTCAAATCCTACTTTGCGGACAACGGGATCCTCTTTGAAACCTCATGTGTTTACATACCTCAGCAAAATGGCCGTGTTGAACGCAAGCACAGACACCTTCTCAATGTTGCTCGTGCACTGCGTTTTCAAGCTCATCTACCTATTCGCTTTTGGGGGGAGTGCATTCAGACAGCTGCTTACTCATCAATCGCACACCATCTCCCTTGCTTAATGATCGTTCTCCATTCGAGCTGCTTTATGGTCATAAGCCAGACTACTCTACACTTCGTGTTTTCGGTTGCCTATGCTTCGCTTCTGTTCTTCCTAGACCTCGTGACAAGTTTGCATCAAGGAGTCGGTACTGTGTGTTTTTGGGCTATACACCTGGCAAGAAAGCGTTTCATCTTTATGACTTGGAGTCTGAATCCTTTCTTGACAGTCGTGATGTTGTGTTTTATGAAGAGATTTTTCCATTCGCTACGAGGAATCCTGTTCATGACACCGTTTCTACATCTCCGGCTCCGGCTACTTACTAAGATATTGGATTTTTACCACAATTTTCGTCCATTCCAGTATTTGGTTCGGACAGTTCAGGTGGTCCAGCTTCTCTACCGGGCCAGACAGTTCAGACAGACCTGCCGGTTCAGACAGTTCAGCCAGACCTGCCAGTTCAGACAGACCAGAATGGTCAAGCAGTCCAGACAGTCCAGACAGATCAACAGGTCCAGACAGATCAACAGGTCCAGACAGATCAACAGGTTCAGACAGGTCCAACGGTTCAGCCAGACATGCCAGTTCAGACAGTCCAGACAGATCGCCAGGTCCAGACAGTCCCAACAGTTCATTCTGAGCTATCCAGCCCTTCACCTTCTCCTTCTGCTACTATTTCGGTTCACGTTCCTAGCACTCGCATCAAGACTCGTCCTGCCTACTTGAATGACTATGTTTGTGCCGCTTATAAACCCCCCCATATTGTTTCATCTGCTTTGCCCTCGCTGTCTTCAGGTATTCCATACCCTATTTCTGATTTTGTAAATTATGATAATTTTTCACCTTCGCATTCTAGATTTTTGTATGCGGTAACCTCTAGTGCAGATCCTGCTAGCTATATGGAGGCTTCTAAGCATGCTCATTGGCATGCTGCTATGTCTGTTGAACTCAGTGCTCTCGAGCGTAATGGAACCTGGGTTATGACTTCTCTTCCTCCGGGCAAGAAGGCCATTGGCAGTAAGTGGGTGTTTCGTACCAAGTAAAAATCTGATGGCTCTATTGAACGTTACAAGGCGCATTTGGTTATCCTTGGAAATCGTCAGATTGAAGGTACTGATTACACAGAAACATTTGCTCCAGTTGCCAAGATGGATTCTGTTCGTTTGTTTCTTGTTGTTGCTGTTATTCGTGGCTGGGAGCATCATCAGATGGATGTTCATAATGCATTTTTGCATGGCGATCTTCATGAATATGTTTATATGCGCCCGCCTCCTGGTTATGTGTCCACTCCAGGATTGGTTTGTAAGCTTAAGAAGTCTTTATATGGATTACGAAAGGCTCCACGAAACTGGTTTGCAAAGCTTTCTACTGCACTTTTGGCCTTCGGTTTCACTCAGAGTAAGGCCGAGTACTCCTTATTCACTTACATTTGTGGTTCTACTTCTCTGCACGTGCTCATTTACGTTGATGATTTGGTTATTGCCTCAAGCTCCAAATCGTTGCTAGCCAGCCTTAAGGAATATTTGGGTTCTTGTTTTCGTATGATGGATCTTGGTCCCTTGAAGTATTTTCTTGGTATTGAGATAGCTAGAAGGCCCGATGGGATGTTTTTATGTCAACGAAAATATGCCCTTGATATTTTGTCAGATACTGGTTTGTTGGCTGGTAAACCAATTGATTTTCCCATGGAGTCGCAGCATGATCTTGCACGTGTGGAGGAACCATTGTTTGAGGATCCGGAGCGTTATCGTCGCCTTGTTGGTCGTTTGATTTATCTTACTATTACTCGTCCCGAGTTGTGTTATTCAGTTCATACTCTTGTGCAGTTTATGCAGTCGCCATGCACTCCTCATTGGCAGGCTGCCTTGCGCATTTTACACTACTTAAAGGGTCATCCTGGTCAAGGTTTGTTCTTGTCCGCTCGCAGTTCCCTTCAATTGACTGCTTATTGTGACTCAGATTGGGCATCTTGCCCCATTACTCGACGTTCTTTGTCTGGTTACTTTCTCATGCTTGGTCGCTCGCCTGTTTCTTGGAAGACAAAGAAGCAGGTTATTGTTTCGCGATCCTCTGCTGAAGCTGAATACCGTTCTATGGCTTATACTTGTTGCCAACTTATATGGGTTAAAGCTTTTCTTCGCTCTTTGGGGATCACTCACTCGACTCCCATGCGACTATTTTGTGATAGTCAAGCTGCTCTTCATATTGCTGCCAATCCCGTTTTTCATGAGCGAACAAAGCATATTGAAGTTGATTGTCATTTTGTTCGTGACCTCATTCAGTCAGGTGTTATTGTTACTTCTTATGTTCCTACGAAGGAACAACCTGCTGATCTTTTCACCAAGGCTCTGGGACGTGCTCAATTTCAAGTATTGCTTAGCAAGTTGGGCATTCTCGATCTTCACGCTCCAACTTGAGGAGGAGTATTAAGGAATAAGGAATATTTGTACATATATATCCTTTTCTCATTTAGATATATATATTTAGGAATGTCTATGTTCTCTTTGTAAATCTCTATATATACTAAACCCTCATGATGAATAATACACAGACTTTTCACCTCAATCTTTGCTTTCTTACAACGTGTGTTGCGCAAAGTTTGACATCTCTCCTGCTCAGTTTGGCTGCACGTGGCGTTGTTTTGCACGTTTAGATGGACCGATCCAATGAGATCCATGGTTTAAACTGAAAAGTTGATTTTTTGGGCAGCGGAAAGGCGACTGTTTCCGGTCACCTGCAATGAGAGACGAGGCGGTGCGATAGCTAATCGCCTTCACACATGTCACCCCGGTAGCTCCAGTGCGGCGGTGGCTATGGGTGGAAACTGTTGAAAATAGTGATTGACTGGGCGGGGACTATGGATCGACAACTAGGGCTTTTCCTTAGGGTTCAATGTGCCCTCCCGAACGAAGACCAAAATAAAAGTTCCAGATTTGGAATTTCAAAGGAGCGTAGAGGGTCAACGGTTTTGGATTCTCCGGTATGGGGGTTAAAGAAGAGGTGTTGTAGAAGAAAACTTGAAACTTTTATGTATTGGATCTTAATTTACTTGTTTGAAAGCCAATTTTAGTAATTCTTACTATACTTTTTATGTTAAAATTGACTAAATGACAATATTAGTGGTTTTTGTTATAAAACTAAAAGGGAATGACACAAAGATTTACGTGGTTCACTCAATTGACCTACATCCACGGTCGGATAAAATCCGGGGTTTCACTAATATATTTGTGGAAGGAATTACAATGAATTTTTGCTCCTTGTAGAGGAGCTATCTAGCCAAATAACTAAAGCTTAGGAAAACTTAGGAAAAGGGAGATGAAGAGTGAGATGAAGATGGAGAGATATATTCTAAGGCTTGTGTCCATCTCATTCACCTCATTCTCCCTCAATTTATAGGAGAATTCCCCCCCTCATTTCTTATTGCAATGTGCCTAGTAGTGTCATTACCTAATGTGCCTAGTAGTGTCATTACATAATGTGCCTAGTAGTGTCATTATTGAGAGCAATTCATTTTTACCAATTCACCTCCCCTTTTTTTCATTTTTACAACACTCCCCCTTGGAATGCTCACAATAATGTGTTGTTGCTGCCTCATTTACATCACGTGCAACTCCCCCTTAACTTGTCATTACTTCACAAACTCTGGAGCCTTCGCATACCGATGCTATGGACATGTTTTCTGAATACCGAAGTGGGAAGAGATTTTGTGAAGAGATCTGCTGAGTTATCACAGGAACGCACATACTGGAGGTCTATGATATTGTCCCTTTTCAGTTCCTGAGTATATTCAAAGAATTGTGGAGGAATATGCTTGGTTCTATCACTCTTGACATACCCTTTGTTCATTTGCTTAAGACATGCTGAATTATCTTCATAAAGCGTGATGGGATCATCATTCTTCAAAAGACCACTTGCGGTTCTGATATGCTGTGTCATGGATTTTAACCACACAGATTCTCGACTTGCTTCATGTAGAGCGATAACCTCAGCATGGTTTGATGACACTGTGACAAGCGTTTGCTTCTGAGAACGCCATGAAATTGCAGTTCCTCCATATGTAAACACATATCCATTTTGGGATCTTCCTTTGTGTGGATCTGACTTATATCCAGCATCTGCATAACCAATTAAAATTGGCCTCGCAGTGTTAGAGTAAAATAATCCCAAATCAATCGTTCCTTGAAGGTAATGAAACACGTGTTTAACCCCATTCCAATGCCTTCTAGTAGGAGATGAACTGAATCTTGCTAATTGATTTACTGCAAAGGCTATATCAGGACGAGTACAATTAGAGAGATACATAAGAGCTCCAATTGCACTAAAGTATGGTACTTCTGGACCAAGAGCTTCTTCTGATTCCTCACGGGGACGAAATTCGTCTTTCTTTATGTCAAGGGATCTAATGACCATTGGGGTACTCAATGGATTTGCTTTATCCATATTGAATCTCTTTAAGATTTTTCTTGTGTAATTTGATTGATGCACAAATATTCCACTTGGCAAGTGCTCGATCTGCAGGCCGAGGCAATATTTAGTTTCCCCAAGATCTATCATCTCAAACTCTTTCTTCAAGTAAGAGATTACTTCCAAAATTTCCTTATTTGTCCCGATGATATTTAAATCATCGACATAGACAGCGATGATCACACAACCTGTCGTTGTTTTCTTAATAAAAACACACGGACAAAGGGAATCATTGATATACCCCTTTTGCAATAAATACTCGCTTAATCGATTATACCACATGCGACCAGATTGCTTTAACCCATATAAAGATCTCTGTAATTTGATTGAATATCTTTCTTTGGGTTTCGAACTTGATGCTCCGGGCATTTTAAATCCTTCAGGGATTTTCATGTAGATGTCAGTATCAAGTGATCCGTATAAATATGCGGTAACAACATCCATTAGGTGCATGTTAAGTTTCTCATGAACTGCTAGACTGATTAGGAAACGGAAAGTAATTCCATCCATAACAGGAGAATACGTTTCCTCATAATCAATCCCAGGTCTTTGAGAAAAACCTTGTGCAACGAGTCGAGCCTTGTATCTGACAATCTCATTTTTCTCATTCCGTTTTCGTACAAATACCCATTTATATCCGACGGGTTTCACATCTTCAGGTGTGAGTACAATAGGCCCAAAAACTTTGCGTTTATTAAGCGAGTATAATTCAGTGTCAATTGCCTTTTTCCATTCAGTCCAATCATGCCTTTTCTTACACTCGGCGACCGACCGAGGTTCTGGATCCCCATTGTTTTCTTCTATAACATCGCATGCTAGACTGTAAGAGAGTGCATCATTTCGGTCCTCATTTCGGTCCCACCTTATGCCCGTTAGGGCATAATTAATCGAAATCTCTCGATTTTCTTCATTGTGTATTTCTTCAGGAATACGTTCTTCCATTTCATTGCGTATTTCTTCAGGAATACGATTCTCTATTTTAGAGTTATCTTGGTTTTCCGCTCCTTTTCTCTTTCTAGGATTTTTATCCTTGGAACCGGGAGGTCTTCCACGCTTCAGGCGTGCTGTGGTTTCATGAGTGACTTTGTTTTCCACTTGCTCTTTTGGGACTACAATTTGAGCAGGAGCATTTTCAGCTGGAATATAAGATTTAGTCACTCTTTTTATGTCTGTAAATGCATCGGGAAGGTTATTTGCTATAGCTTGCATTTGTAAAATCTCTTTGACCTTTCCATTACACTCCTTTGTGTATGGATCAAGATGCAATAATGTTGGTACAGACCAAGAAATTTCCTTTTGCACGGGTTTTCTTTCTCCCCCTAATGATGGGAACCTTTCCTCATCAAAGTGGCAATCAGCAAAACGAGCTATGCAAACGTTTCCAGTATTGGGTTCAAGATATTTAATAATAGATGCGCTTTCAAAACCTACATAAATGCCAAGGCTTCTTTGTGGCCCCATTTTTGTTCGTTGGGGTGGCGCAATAGGCACAAAAACAGCGCAACCAAAAATTCTCAAATGAGATATATTTGGTTTTTGTCCGAGTGCAAGCTGATGCGGGGAGTATTTATGATATGCACTCGGTCTGATGCGAATTAATGCCGCAGCATGTAATATAACATGACCCCATACTGAAGAGGGAAGCATTGTTCTCATTATTAATGGCCTAGCAATAAGTTGGAGGCGTTTGATCAATGATTCGGCCAGACCATTCTGGGTATGCACATGAGCAACAGGGTGTTCAACATCAATCCCAATAGACATACAATAATCATTGAATGCTTGGGATGTGAAATCACCGGCATTATCAAGTCTGATCCTTTTAATTACATGATCAGGGAATTGAGCTCGCAATTTGATTATCTGAGCGAGTAATTTTGCAAATGTCATATTACGAGTTGATAACAGAGATACATGTGACCATTTACTTGAGGCATCTATTAATACCATGAAATACTTAAATGGTCCACATGGTGGATGGATGGGTCCACATATATCACCTTGAATACGTTCAAGAAACATGGGTGATTCTGTTTCAACCTTTGCCGGTGAAGGCCTTATGATTAATTTTCCAAGAGAACAAGCTTTACAATGGATAGCATTTCCATGAGGGATCTTCTGGCCCTTCAATGGATGTCCATTTGTTCCTTCAATGATTCTTCGTATCATAGTTGTACCAGGATGACCCAACCTGTCATGCCATATGGTAAACATTGAAGGCTTTATAGCTACACTATTTGATTCAACTGCATTTATGTGTGTGTGATGCAGACCCGTTGGGAGCATTGGCAGTTTTTCAAGCATACATTTCTTTCCAGATTTCATCATTGTGAGATACATATATTTCATGTTTCCTTCAGTTTCAGACTGAGTATCAAAACCATGAGAATATATATCACTGAAACTCAACAGGTTTCTCTTTGACTTTGGCGAAAATAGGGCATTCTTTATTGTAAACATTGTACCATTTGGCAATGTAAATTTTGCCTCGCCAATCCCTTCAATCAGATCTACAGGACCTGAGATTGTATTCACAATGGTTTTTATGGGTTTTACTTTTGAGAAAAACATTTTATCCTTCAATATAGTGTGCGTTGTTCCACTATCAAGTATACAAATATCTTCAAGTTTAATCCTTTTGTTGACTTCATTATCCATTTTCAAGAGTTCAACTAAAACAAAGGGAAAAAATCATGATAAGAAACGCAACCAATTTATTTAGTAGTACATATAGCACACTTCGAAATTAGAAATTACATAATATTTTACAAATTGAAAGAAAAAAAAACACAGGTAAATATCGGACCATACGACTTCATTCCCAAACAGGGTTCAATTTCCCCTTTCAGTTTCCACCATCAGTCTGTCCAGAGAAATCACCAAAATCATCATTGAACTCAAGTGCTTCAAGGTGAGTGAATGCCTCAGTGGGGTTCTGGTCAAGATAATTTGCCTCCTTTCCTTTCCCTTCCAGGGACTCTTTGTAGAGTTTGCATATGTGCTCAGGAGTGCGGCAGACTCTTGACCAGTGCCCCTTTTTTCCACATCTGAAACAGCCGGTTCCAGAGTTTCCTGAGGAGCTCATATCCTTGCTCCTTTTATGGGCATTTTCATGGCCTTTCTCTTGATGCTGGTTTTTAAAGCTAGCAGGCTTGTAGGACAGGTTATAACCACTTATGGTGGTCATATCTGTCTTTCAAATTTTTCCACAGCTCGCGTGGATCTTTGACAGTGAGGTATTCATTCTTTAGACTCACATCAAGATGTCTACGAATGAATATTAAGGCTTTCGCCTTCTGCACATTGGTCGAATTGTTCCCTTGCTGGAGAGTAGCCAGAAGGTCTAGCGACTCCAAATGTGATTCGACATCCACTGTCCATGGGGTGTAATTATCCCCACTGATTCCAAGAGGAGCAAAATCAAGCTTCACGAGATTTGCCATGGTGATAATTAAATAAGGAGAAACAAAATATTTTTATTAGAGTCGATAACTCAAAATTACAAGATCCATAAAAATTACAAACATCAAAACAAAATACAGAATTACAAGCACCATATAGTTATGACGAAAATCTTCTGGTGTACAATCTACAATGTGAACAAGAGTACGTAATACAAAAATTATTACAATAGCCATGACAAACAATATAACCATTTTATCGGAAAAAAATTGAGAGTAGGAAAGATGAAGTTGGAGAGAAAATGTAGCTTTTGTATTATTGGATAAACTCGTATTTATAGAGAAAAATATAGCCGTTTATAGCTGTTTATGACCGTTATATCATCACTGAGAATGTAGCCATTTTTTATATAAATTTATTACGGTTAAAAATATATCTGTTTATTTTTCTATATGTGTTATAAAAATAGATCATGAAATGTATTATCTTTAAATAAAATGCATAGATATACAAAAGCATATATTTAATCACAGATAAGCAATTAAATATCACATCATTTTACTATAAGGTGGCAAAGCCTCCTGTGTATAGTAATATGATATTTTATATCAAGAAATTAATAGCAGTAAATCACATCACATTTCTATAAGGTGGCAGAGCCTTCCTGTATATAGAAATATGGTGTTGTGTATAATTAAATATGTAAATCACATCACAAATGTTATAAGGTGGCAAGCCTCTTATATATAGCAATGTAGTGTTTAAGAAATAATAATAACAAACAACATTGTCTTAGTGTAGAGTTTGCTATACCCGGGCTCTTGATCTTGATGAAGATGGAGAGTGATCGTGCTGATAACGTGTTATAAAACTAAAAGGGAATGACGCAAAGATTTACGTGGTTCAGTCAATTGACCTACATCCACGGTCGGATAAAATCCGGGGTTTCACTAATATATTTGTGGAAGGAATTACAATGAATTTTTGCTCCTTGTAGAGGAGCTATCTAGCCAAATAACTAAATCTTAGGAAAGTTTAGGAAAAGGGAGATGAAGAGTGAGATGAAGATGGAGAGATATATTCTAAGGCTTGTGTCCATCTCATTCACCTCATTCTCCCTCAATTTATAGGAGAATTCCCCCCCTCATTTCTTATTGCAATGTGCCTAGTAGTGTCATTACCTAATGTGCCTAGTAGTGTCATTACATAATGTGCCTAGTAGTGTCATTATTGAGAGCAATTCATTTTTACCAATTCACCTCCCTTTTTTTTTTTTCATTTTTACAACAGTTTTGTATATATTGATCTTTAGTTTAGTTTGTAATACGATTCCTTAGTTTATTATTTAGACAGGTTGGTTTTAGTTTGTTCATATAAAATATTAATTAGTGGTTTGAAATGCTAATTTTATTAATTTAAAATTTTCTTATTAAAAGGATGATTTAACTTCCTAAACTAAACTACATATTGTCATTTTTAGATATATGAGTCATTACTTAATATTTAAAAATAGTTATAGTGAGTTTTAATTTATGTGTATAACTATTTTGTTCAGTGATTTGAAAGATAAATTTTAATGATAATTTTTCTAAAACGTTTGATGTGTTAAATCTAGTGAATTAATTTTAGTCTTAGTTCATGTATATGAGTGATTAATTCAGTTGTTTGCAAGGATAGCTTTAGTGGGATTTTTCCCGCTAAAATTTAACGTTAAATTTCCTAAATTACTTTAACATAACGTCATATTTGTTCACATATATAAATTATTTGTTTAGTAATTTAAATAGTTAGTTTAAGTGAAATAATGTTTGTATTGATTGGTGTATATGAGTCATTTGTTTAATAGTTTAAAGTGTTAGTTTTAGTTTATCATTTCAATGTAATAATTTAAGTAGACTTTTAAGTATGTGTACATGGTTCTTCTATTTAATTGTTTTACATTGTTACAGTCGCGATGTTGCGTCCTGATGATGAGACGAGATGAACCTGCTAAGAATCAAGAGATCTCAGTCAGGGCGGGGCGGCTAATTGTCGTTCCCGCTCCGATGCTAAAGTCAGTAGATTGTTCGGAGAGTGGGAATGTGTTTGGTTGTGTTTAGTCAACTTAACTCTCTCTAGTGTGATAGAGAGATACATATAGTGCTGAAAAGCTGACCCTGGTCACATCAGACCACGCCGTTAGGTGGTCTGGGAGATTCTCCTGCCAGGGTTGGTAAAGCTGTTGTCTGCTGTCTGCTGTCGGGTCTGGCCCGATCGTCATGCAGGATGAGGGGTCGGGATGAACCATATAGGATGGTGAGATGCCCAACCCTGACATACATGATAGTTTACGTTAAAAGTTTCTTACAAAATATGGGGAGAAAAAATCATCATTGCCAGAACCGCTAAAACGGAGATCATCCAAGAAACCGTCACTGCTGATATTAAAGAAAGTTACAGATTTTCATTTCTACATTTTCATCAACCGTTCTATCGTAGAGGTTTAATTAAAAGCGACTAACTTATCCAATCTTGCCCCTTTTTTGCATCCAATGATTTTGGTGATGGAATTATCAGGGATTCCGAGCAGTTGGTAGTTGGCGTCGATTTGCCAAGACTGGTGTGCGACAATATTGGTCGACCGGAGAGAGATTCTGGTTGAAATTTGGGTTATTATCAAACTTAACCTTTTTTTTGTTATAATCCGATTTTGATCCAATATTTTTCCGCAAAATTTACTTATTTATTTATAAATTACAATTACACCCCTCGTGCTATAGTAAGCTTACTGTAGGCTGGTGCTACCCAAGACTTCCTCCTTCATCTAACTAGAGGAATCAATCGGGTTTCGCCCGATATGTGATTTTTTCATAAAATATATTTAAGAAGACAAATCTATTTATTTCAATGTATTCGGATGATTAATTGAGATTTATTAACTATTTCTAGTGATGATATTATTTTATATTATTCGTAGTATTTTTTTAATGTGTAAATTATTTATAACATATATGTGAAGTATGTAACATTCCGATATCTTATGTTTTACTATGCATTACTCTATGTATACATTAAATAACACAACTTGGCGGCATATTTAATATTTTTTGAAAATTTTTCAACTAAAACTATGTAGTTTTATAGTATTATAGTTTTACGTTGATTGATTAAAAACCCCTCTAAGAAGTTTTATTCAAGGAAGTGCTCATGATCAACCAAAAAAAATGTAAGCTCCCATGTATAGTGTCATGGTAGAAGAAGGAAAATTTCAGAATTAAAAAAGGGCGCCATACTTGTTTGATATGCTAAAAAAAACCCTCTAAAAACGAATAATTACAAAATTTGCCATGGTCAACCAAAATTTTAGAAAACTCACACATTATAGTGCAATGGTAGAAGAAGGGTGTGTTTGGTTCGCAAGATTTTTGAGAGTCTGGATTTTGTTTTGGGTTTTGAGAGTTTGGGTTTTTGTTTGGGATTTTGTTTGGGATTTTGAGAGTTTGATTTTGCAAAATCCTTGTTTGGTTGGGTTGAGTTTGTGAGTAAGAAACAAAATTTTTGATTGGTTTTTAGGATTTTGCAAGTCTGGATTTTGGAAAATTTGGTGAACCAAACAAGATTTTACAAAAGTGGACTTGGATAGTCCAAGTTTTGCAAAAACTTGTCCAACCAAACACACGCGAACTGTTTTTGTCCGTCTTCTTTTTCTACTTGTACGGAGACCTAAAACCTTGTTAACCTACTGTTCCATAAGCAGGCAAAATGGGGGTGGTGAGGAGCGCGGTGGCGAAGAAAGCCAAATCAATAGTGCTCGGCGAAATGGGATTCACCAAAGATGGCGGAAACATCAACTGGTTCCCCGGTCACATGGCCGCCGCCACCAAAGCCATTCGCAACCGCCTCAGAGTCTCCGACCTCGTCATCGAAGTCCGAGACGCCCGCGTGAGTACCAACCAAACCATCAACTCTTTCTTTGATTTTTGTGTCACCATATCAATGTCTAACACTCATTCTGCAAAATTAGCTACCCATATCTTCAGCAAACCAAGATTTGCAGCCAATGCTTGTGGGCAAAAGAAGGCTCATTGCTCTCAACAAGAAAGATTTGGCCAATCCCAACCTCATGCCTGTAAGTATCTTATTCTGGAAAACAATAAAGATCAGAACATTACTCTGGATGAAGCTGTTAAAGTAGTATAAATTAAATTATCAATTTGTATTTACGGAGAGCAAAGTGAGTTTAAGAATACTGAGAGCCTTTAACCTCCTTGGTCTATGTGGAGCTTATGATTACTGAAGTATATTTTAATTGGAGCCTTGTGGGATTCACCATATGTTAACTGAAGTATATTTTAATTAGACCAGTTATTCGACTTGGTTATGTGCTTTGGTTGGTTGTTTGTTTTCGGCTCCAGTTAAGTTGTGTGGCTAACAGTACTGTTGATTAATCAGATGCTCACTTTTATGCAGAAATGGATTCACCACTTCAATTCCTGCGGGCAGGACTGTCTTCCAATAAATGCTCATGATCATAGTTGTGTCCAAAAGGTTTGTCTTCTTGTCTTTGGCCAAGCCCCTCTTGAATTGAGCTTATGATTAATGTCCGTATATATATAAGCTATTAGCTGTTTATATAAGGAGCCATCGTTTGATTTATGATGTTTGTAGCATAGACGTGCACTGTATCTCTGTGGAACAATAAATAATAATCAATCACATAGAAGCAGTTCATTTTATTTTAAGTGCCATATTAGCTCTACTTCTGTTAGTAGATTGATATATCGAATTTTGGTTCATTGGGGTGGGTGGGATGAGTAGTTGCTGTATTGCCTCCTCCTTTGGTTTTTTTTATACTTCACATACATGCTTGTTCTACATTTTTAACGCTAACCTATAATTATGTTGAAGCTTCTAGATTTAGCTGAGTTCAAGTTAAAGGAATCAATCTCACGGGAGCCTACTTTACTTGTAATGGTGGTTGGTGTTCCCAATGTTGGCAAGTCAGCCTTGATCAATTCCATCCATAGGATAGCTTCATTCCGATATCCAGGTGAGCTTTCTGCATGTCACCCCTGTTGTTAATCATGTATTCTGATTTTTGAACTGCTTTTGATAATGATTGTTCCCCGTAAAACTTAGTGCAGGGTAGGTTGAAGCGAGCTACTGTTGGTCCCCTTCCTGGCGTTACTCAAGATATTGCAGGATACAAGGTAGAACTTTACCATGTATGCTAATTGAATAAGCACTCATGTGATGAAACCTCTATTGAATTGTTACCAACTGTAGAAAAGAGGTTTGGTGAAAAGAGGTTTAGTTCTAGCCCAAAGTACAGGCCATAGATTTTTCTCCTGGCCAGCTGTGAAAACTCTCTTCTTTGTGCTGAAAAGTTTCCCTTTTTAAGGATTTTTGCAAAGACAAGACAACTAGATCATTGATGCATGTAGTGAAATTATAATAATTACCTTTAGCTCCTAATACAATAAGAGTTAAAAGTTCCAGTTTTCCTAACAATATATTTGCAACTGCTTCAGTTTTCAGTCTCTACTTTTGTGATACATAATTTGCCAGTATCTCCCAGCCCAATAATTTTAATTATTTTACAGATTGCACACCGACCAAGTATATATGTTTTGGACAGCCCTGGAGTATTGGTACCTAGTATTGCAGATATAGAGACTGGGTTGAAGCTAGCACTTGCAGGTTAAGTTTCTGTCTCTACATAACATCTTCACTTCTTAAATCGTGATAAAAGAAGTCAGAGAATAAAAATTCTCAAGCTTCTAGGATCACAAATAAAAATTCAGTCTTTACTTTTGGAATTCTAATCCACTAACAGAAAAATGATTTTGGTATTTTACTTGTGCCACAACTTGGCTTGTAGTTAATTTTTCTTTCTCTGAGAAGAGAAAAGTTTCTCCATTGGGAACTCTTATGCACTAAGCGAGTTACACTGAAAGTCTCCATGCTCTCAATCTCTTATTATTAAATCCTGCTTGAACTTTTGTGTTAAAAACATGGCCCATGCAGGTTCTGTAAAAGATTCTGTAGTTGGTGAAGAGCGAATTGCTCAGTACTTGCTTGCAGTTCTAAATACTCGAGGCACTCCATTTCACTGGAAGAACTTGTTCCACACAGAAACTAATGATGTACAGCTGAATGCCAGCACCAACCCAACATATGATCTCAAAGATCTTCTTTTAAAAAAGAGCAATAAGAAGCAGAACAGATCAAATGCACTATACATTGAGGTAATATGTGTTATTCTTTCACTGAATTACATAAGCTTTTCCTTTACATAGCTAATTGGAATATAGACACATATGATGGTGTTCATGCAAAACAAATCTAACTTTAGACTTGGAGCTTGTATGTTGTTACCATGTTAATATTTCAATGACAAGAAATCCACAATTAGGAATTTCATTTGATGCTTTAGAAAATGACTTTTTCGAATTAAGTTACATGTCTTTGCGTTTCCATTACTTAAAATTTTGTTTCAAAGTATTGATAAGAAAAGGGTGTATTGTTGTATTTACATTTGTCTTTTATCATTTGAAACTGGCAGAATACAAATAGGATGATATTTACTTTTGGTATGATTTATATGCCTTGTGATTGATATCTGTACAGGATTATGTTACTCGAGTCAAACGAGCATTGTACACAGCACTCTCAGAGTTTGAAGGTTCCTTGGAGAATGAAAATGACTTGGAAATCCTCATAGAACAGCAATTTGATATGCTTCAGGCAGCCCTAAAGGTACCTGACAAAGCATCAGAGGCCCGTACCATGGTATCAAAGAAATTCCTTGCATTATTTAGAACAGGAAAACTTGGTCCTGTCATCCTTGATGACGTTCCAGATCCCTCTGATTCTTCATCATAGCATTAACTCACTCCCCGATAACAATGTGTAATTCAAAGGTTTTATGCAGATTCACTTAGGCCACTCATGAACTCATAACGTGTAAATGTCATCCTGTAAAGTGCTGACCGAGCTCAGTTTTCATTCAAGATTCCACGGATTTATTTTAGTTGTTGCATAACAAGCTCCAAACATGTCTAGAGAATGCTCCATATGGTGATAATTGTTAACTGCTAAACCTTTGAATCAAAACTGAGCTCAATTCACTCAGCAGATGTTGAAAACAAAAAGGCAGTTGTTCATGATTGAAACAATAATCTAA
Source organism: Sherardia arvensis (assembly GCA_948330725.1). Taxonomy (NCBI): domain Eukaryota; kingdom Viridiplantae; phylum Streptophyta; class Magnoliopsida; order Gentianales; family Rubiaceae; genus Sherardia; species Sherardia arvensis. Next base: position 33,219,551 of record OX415235.1, read on the forward strand.
TTAAATTATTATTATGTCAGTTAGAAATATGCATCACGTTCATACTTCATTGTATATACGTACAAAAAGCAGTCTACTCATTAATCATTATCCCCTTGTTCCATATTCAGTCAAATCGTCGTATTTTCTCCTCGTCATATTAATCAGCAGGATGGAACCCGATGGTTACTAGAGATCCACTAGCCTTCAAGTTTTGAAAGGAGCATCTGCAACACATCAAAAGTTGATCATAATTGTCCTCTTCAACATCCAGGTCGGCTAGAAATTTCTTTCATTATAAAATATTTTATGTTGTACAGAATACTATTTTGTATAAATTTCAGTTATTATGTATATGTTACTTGAATAGTTTATAATTGTCAATTATTCTAAATATTAATGACTTTTATTGATATTTTGCTTCTAAATTTTAATTTTGATTAAAACTGGATTTTAAATGTTAAAATTTAAATTCACATGGATATTAACAAAATAGTATACATTATTTTGAAATATTATTCTAAAGGGAACTAGAAGAGTTATTGCTCCGGTCAATAAATAAATTAATTAAAAGAATTAAAAATGATGAAACTACGTAGTTTTGACTCAAACCGCCACATAACCACCACAAGTTCACCATATTTCTTGTGGAATGTGGTAATTAGTATATAAATTATTATACTCCGGTAAATATAAATTAATATATAAATTTAAAACTACGTCGTTTATTATCGGATTTGCTATGGCTCTCGCGTTTAGCTCCGATAGCCGCCATTCACACGCCATATATACACAAGGCTTTAGCATTTTTATGCTTACAAGAGAGAAACTCTTCCTGGGAGCAAAGGTCTTAACTCACAAAATCAAAAGAATCAAATCAGTGATTATATCCATGAAAAATGCATGGAACTGCAGGAATGGAGTCGATGGTTACAAGGCAGGAGTCAACTTGGCCTATTTTGAGTTTTACTTGTAGGAAGATCGTAAGAAGGTCCTCGACAACTCTCCTTGGTGCTATGATAATTCTCTGGTGGTTCTGATAGAGACTGATGGAGTCGTGCCTATCCAGAATGTCTCATTCAACAAGTCCCCCTTCTGGGTTCATGTCCACTCGGTGCCGCCCGCAATCACAAACATTCATACCGCAACGATCGTGGGGAATGACCTTGGTGGCTTTATCAAAGCTGCCAGAAACAAAAATGGTACCTGTATGGGTGCAGATTTGAAAATACGAATTTTACTACCAGTAGATGAACCCATTCCAAGAATTCACGATTTCCCATTCCAAGAATTCACGATTTCAAGGATGAAAACACTGGTAAGGTATTCAAGTTCTACTTACAGTATGAGAGGCTGCCCCATTTCTGCGAGCTATGCGGATATATGGACCATACAAAAACGGAGTGCCCTTCGAAGGACACCCCTCGCAGAGATCAACTTATGCCTATGGGGTGGGGTAAACTATTACGATTTCACAATGATCAACCAATCCCTCAGCCAGGTCCAAGAGTATTACACCAACGAAGGTTGAGGGAACAAAGGGAAGCGGAAAAAGAAGCTGCCACAAATGCAAACAACCAATCAGATTCAACACCAATGGAAATTGCAGCAACTACAACGTCTAAAGGAAAGGATACTCTACATTCGGATGGGATGAACAGGACGGCGGCTGAATCCTCAGAAGCTGCCGGAGAGATGGCCGGAAACGGGAACCACCAGGCCAACGGTCATCGTTTGCCCGTATTAAATGGGACCCCGGGGACAGCGCAATCAACGGCTAATAGCAACGGCCACAAAATAGCGGTTACGCCTAATCACATAGGCGTTAATTCAGCCCCCCCAACTGCAGCCCCGACCTTCACTCCAACGGGCCCAAATTTATCTGCAATTAATCAAGCTGGTACCACGCCAGACTGGCAATTTAATATGTCTGATTTATCATCTCCAATAATGAACAGCGAAGAAGCAGCTACTGAGTGGAGGAGGGTCTTAAATTCGTCACCACCAAATCAAAGCCCTTTTCAGAAAGGACCAACCAAAAAGTCAGGAAGAGATGCTAACCTTCTCCAATCACTCACGAATCACCCGATCCGTGACCTTCAAGACACACAACCTCTATTCATCCCGGTGGGAAGCAGTCCATCATCGCCGGTTTACCGCCCCCAGGGATTGAGGCACATGGCGCCACTACCACGACAAGATGCTGAGTGGAGTTTCACAACTGGAGACAGTGAAGCGATGTATCCAAGGGCAGTCATGGGTAGGCCAGAGAAGGAGAAGGAGAACGCTAAAACTCCGGAAGGAAAACCAGAAGTCAACGCTGTCTCGGACGGCAATGGATTTGTTTTTGGTGCAGGTATCCCAAATAAAGAAGGAAAGGAAAGTGGGCCAAAGAAACCAACTCTACAAGGCCCAATAAAGAAAGCAAAAGCCTCTCTGCAGCAGTCCAAAATCTCCAATAACAGCACAGAAAAGAAACTGGATCTTAAAAGGAAGGCAGACAGAGAGGAAGATGGCAGTTCTGAAGCAACTGAAGCGAAGAAACGGAAGATAGAGATGGAGGATCAATTTGTCTTTCCTAAGGGATTGACTTTTGATGTGGGTCATCCCCCACTTGAACTGGCGGCTGCGATTGGCAAGGGCCAGTCCCGCCGAGCACAATGAATTGCCTTAGCTGGAACTGCCGGGGATTGTCCAATCCTCGCGCAGTGAGACACTTGCAGACGATCATTCGCAAATCGCAAGCTCATTTTATTTTCCTTTCTGAAACTAAATGTACTTCTTTTGAATTGTCAAAAATAAGAGATCAACTGGATTTACATGGAATTTTTGTAGATTCTCATGGAAATTCGGGTGGTCTAGCACTCCTTTGGAATAAAGATATCTCTATTTCGCTTTTGTCTTATTGTTTTAACTTTATAGATTTTGTCGTTACTGATCCTTATACGGGTTTCCGTTGGCGGTGTACAGGTGTTTATGGGGAACCTGATACGTCCAAACGTAAGGACTTTTGGAGGAATTTCACAAATCTGAGCACCAAATCTAATTTGCCTTGGATTTGTATTGGTGACCTAAATGAGATTTTGCATCAACACGAATTTGACAGTATAAACCGAAGACCTCAATGGAAAATAGACGTTCTCCGTAATGCACTTAGTGATTGTGACTTAACTGACTTGGGATATACGGGGAATAAATTCACATGGTGTAGAAATTGGAGGGATCCGTATACAATCCGAGCAAGACTTGATAGGGCTGTTGCTACTCCAAATTGGATGAATGAATATCCGGCATCAGCGGTTAGACATATGTTTAGCCATCGATCAGACCACACCCCCATTGAACTACAAATAAGAAAATGTGGACATACTGCTGGTGTTACGAGAAGGCGACATATCTTCCGCTTTGAAAATTTCTGGATGCAATCATCTGAATGTAAAGAGAAGATACAAGAAAGCTGGCATAATGTTGAGACAGACTTGGCATCGACAATTAATGCATGTGCGTCACATTTAGACACATAGGCAAGAGTGGAATTCAATAAACGGGAGGAAAAATCAGACATGATTTCCAACCAGATTAAATACTTGCAAAATGGTAGGATTACCGCACAGATACAAGAAAAGATTGCTTGTCTCAAAAGGGAGCTGGAATCTTTCCTTGATCAAGATGATGCCAAATGGAGGCAAAGGGCTAAGCAACACTGGCTTCGTAAAGGAGATCGAAACACGGCTTTCTTCCATTCCTATGCAAATAAGAGAAGGAGGAGAAATACAATTTATGGTTTAAAGGATATAGGTGGCCACTTGCGCACCGATCAAAGGGATATGGAGAATATAATTCTCCAACATTTTCAGAATATGTTCAGCTCAACTTTACCTGAACAAGAGCTTTCTTACAATCTACATCACAAATCCATCCAAGGGTTGATGACCATATGAATATATCTCTGACAAAGCCATACACAGAGACCGAAGTCTTCAGAGTTTTGAAGCAGATGGCACCAAATAAGTCCCCAGGACCAGATGGAATGCCACCATCCTTTTTTCAAACATATTGGGATATTGTGAAAGGAAAAGTCACAAAATCGATATTGGGGATTTTGAACCAAGAACAACCACTGAATACCATAAATGATACTATTGTGGTCCTCATACAAAAGGTTGAAAAACCTTCGGAGGTAACACAACTTAGACCGATTAGTCTATGCAATGTGACTTATAGAGTTATATCTAAATGCATAGCCAATAGGCTCCGTCTTATCATTGATAAATTAATCTCGGATACTCAGAGTGCTTTTGTGCCAAATCGGTTAATTTCGGACAACATATTGCTAGCTCATGAAGCACCACCACATCAAAGGAAAGTCGAGGGGGGAAAAGGGATATATGTCCATAAAACTGGATATGAGTAAAGCCTTTGATCGCATCGAATGGCCCTTCCTGCTACAAGTATTGAAATCCATGGGGTTTGCTGAGAAATTCATCAACTTGATAAACCGGTGCATTTCTACAGTTAACTTCTCTTTCATGCTTAATGGTAATAGATTTGGAAATCTAACACCCACACGTGGATTGAGATAGGGTGGCCCATTATCACTGTACTTGTTTATTATATGTGGAGAGGTACTCTCAAGCATGTTAACGATGGGATTGAGACAGAAGCATATATCTGGGATAAAGATTGCACGATCAGCACCAATTCTATCCCATCTGCTTTTTGCGGATGATACCCTAATCTTTGGAGAAGCATCCACTAATGAGGTTGTTCATTTGAAAAATATACTCCATGAGTATGAGAGAGTTTCTAGACAAAGCTAGAGTGAATTTTGAGAATCTTCAATCATTTTTAGTCCTAATATAGATGATGCCACTAAACATAGTATCTTATCAATTATGAAAATGGTGGAAGCTACAGAGCCAGACAAATACTTGGGTTTGCCGATGGTGATTGGCAGATCAAAACAAATTTCTTTTGAAGGTATCAAAACAAAAGTCTGGTCGAAGACGAAAGGTTGGGAAAATAAGCAGTTATCGAAAGGAGGAAAGGAAGTGCTCATCAAAGCGGTATTGCAATCGATGCCGACTTATGCAATGTCATGCTTTGAGTTACCGGACTCACTCACTGATGATATTCATCAGCTTTATGCAAATTATCGGTGGGGTAGCACAGAAGCAAAAAGAAAGATTCACTGGTCAAAATGGACGAATTTATGTACTCCAAAAGGAATGGGTGGATTGGGTTTCAAGGATCTCAAGCATTTTAATTTAGCCACGCTAGGAAAGCAAGCATGGCGCTTACTAACCCATCCGACATCATTGATTGCACAGATCTTAAAAGCAAAGTATCATCCGTCAATGTCTCTCTTGGAGGCTAAATTGGGTCACAGGCCCTCGTTTGCTTGGCGCTCCATCTTAAAAGGGAGAAATCTCATCGCAAATGGTGTAAGAAGAAGAGTGGGTACGGGTACAACGATAAGAGTGAAGATGGACCCTTGGTTACCACGGTTGGGAAATCCAAAACCAGAATCCCTACCAACAGACTACCCTGAGAATACCACTGTCGACACTATTCTCCAAGGAAACGAGGCCTTTTGGAATGAGGTGTTGATCAGACGGGTATTTGATGAGGAGGAAGCAAATATGGTTTTATATATCCATGCCAAGACTGCAAGCTCAGTATGAGGATGGTTGGATGTGGCAAACAACCAAGGATGGTAAATACTCGGTAAGATCAGGTTACAACATGTCTATTAACACAATTCCGTCGGCTAATGCAGGTCATAGGGCGAGCAGTAGCAATGGCCCATCTCGTCACTGGAAAGCAATTTGGAAACTACCGATTCCACCAAAAGATGGACATTTTCTATGGAGGCTCTGCAAAGATCAATTGCCATCAGCAAAGAATTTGTATCAACGCAGACGTCAAGGGGAAACATCCTGCTTGTTTTGTACAGATGATGATACATCCCTAGAACACATTTTCTTCCATTGCCCTTTAGCACACCAGTTGTGGTTCTCTGCGGGTTTACATGACCACATTTATCGCTATCAGCAACAACATGTGGTTCTGTGGGCTATAGAATTAATTCTTGAATTAGAAAAAGAAGATATGGCTTTGGTGGCAGTATTGCTTAATCAGCTGTGGAATCAGCGAAATAAGTTGATGCATGAAGAAGCACATGTTTTTAATGTATCCCACATTGTCCAGTATTCACTAAATCAAGTGGAGGAGTTAATGAAAAAGGAGGAAAGGCAGCGACATGAAGCTGGAGATCCCTCGGAGCAAGACCTGGCACTCCCAACTGTGGGGAACACACTATTTTTTGATGCCGCGACCACACCAGGAAATACGTTATTGGGATGGTTTTTAAGATCTCATGGGAATACGTGGATATATGGTGAGTCTCTACGACTACATCATGCATATAATGCCCAAACATCGGAAGCCTTATCACTAAGGCATGCTTTGAGCGTCTGTGTGGAATATAATTTCCAATTGACTCAAATAAGAGGAGATTCACAAGTGCTAGTTCAGGCTGTGCAAGGAGGGGGAATTGACCTGACAGAATATGGATTAATTTTGGCGGACATTCGTACACTGCTACGAAGGTTAAACAACCCAAGACTACAATGGATTCCAAGGCATGAAAACAATACTGCGCATAGACTAGCTCAGTTTCATAAACAAAACTGTTTGTCCTTCTCCTCTTGGAATAGTATTCCGAGTTTTGTAACTCAAATTAATCATTAATGAATCTCAATATTTCTTCAAAAAAAAAAGGCTTTAGCATTTTTACAAACTTCTTGCCATACTTACCTCCACGTAATTGTTGTGTTTATTAAGTTAAATCCACGTTTGATTAATTAAATGGTAGGCTGGACAATCTATTTATGTCTTATTTTGAAACTCCGTGTGTGCTTATTTTGGTAGGCTGCACAATCACATGAAAAAAAATGCATAAGTGTATTCTATTCTAAACTTGATTATAAAAGATTGATTTTATTCTTAAACGTGTTTCCGCCTACTATATTAACACAAATTGCACACAAATACAACTCATTCCAACTCATATCTCTGTATATGTGCATAAACGTTAAGGAAGAGAACTCACTTTTTATAGTAAGAGTTGCTCTAATATTTAGTATTATAGTATTATTATATTTTAATTTCATTACTTGGATGTCATCGTATAGTATATATTGAGATCATATATCTCTCAAAATCTTCTTGTTCACAACCTTAATTTTAATTTCGCCTTTATGCGTTTTCACCATGAAAACAATTTCATAACTCCTCTTATATGTTTCTAACTTAAATTTTATTTTGTTGATATCCTAATGATTTTTTTGTTTGTTGATTTTTGCATATGATATTATAGAGTGTATGGCGTGTCCAACGATCAACAGAGGTCTGCTGAGGATTCACACGAAGAAGAAAGGAGATGAAGACGAGCGGGGCCAATAGTAAAGGTTCGCAGTGTACGAGTTTCATTGTTTTCGCAAATCGGCTCCAATCCAATCACCGAACACAGACAGTCTTCTTCGTCTGCAAGAAGCAGCAATTCCATTCGATCATGTTTTCAACTGCTGGGAAATTTGAATAGCCATCATTGATGCAGTAAATCATCGTTACCATCATTCCGTTTTGAATTTTACCTTTTATTTTCTTCGGAGAATAGGAATGATGCATCTAGGGTTTGATTTCTTTTATTCTTTTTTGCATAAGTCCTATCGCGGATTTTTTTAAATCTTTTTGAATGTGAGTTATGATGATGTTTGGATTTCGGAGTTGCGGCTCAAATAGATGATGAATCAGTTGAAGACGACAAGTTTTTTTCCAATTACATTGAAACGGGTAATTCTAGATTATAATCTTTTTTTTAACTATGTATTTTTTCCAATCTCGATGGTGGTAGGTCCATAAATAACGGACCTCCGGCGTTGTGATAATTGTTCTGGTTGTGTCGACAATAATCCGGGAAAACACATGACGTGTTTGATTTATTTTACTTGAATATGCATGTTATGAATGCTTGATAATTTTGATTTTTGCAGAGAAGCATCAGCAAAGCTGCTATCTCCATTACATGTATTCAAAGCCGAAAAAATTGATGATTTTGGCAGAGAAACATGATATATAGGGTTAAAATTGATGAACGAAATATAAAAATCATCAATTTTTCCGGATGATCATACGTGAAACAAATAGAATGATCACTGCTTATATGATGTACAATTATTTAATGAAATTTAGCTTAATTTAACTTTATTATTATCTGGTCTTCTCCTTAACGTAATGTTTATATTGCTTTTATCCGTGGATGTTCATGTTTTCTTTGACAAAAGGGTTTTGAAAAATACTTATAAATTAACTATATGAAACCTACTGGTCTGACATGAATACCAAAGATGAACTCCAAATGAACACTTTATATCATCATGAATATGTACGTTCATACAAAGTAAATCACTGCCAGGAAAAGAAGAAGAAGCAAAAAACAATGAAGATCATAGTCAGCTAAACAAAAAAGGACAAATTATCGGTATCATATATATAGATCCGATCAAAGAGTACATAGTTCATGTACATATTATAATAGTTGTGTGTGAATGTGTCTGCGTGCATGTGATTTACAAATACTTTACAAATTAACATGAATATTATTCCTATGATAATTAAAGAAATTAAATATTTTGTGCATTTATTATCATAATTTATTATAGTCCATATTTATTACTATTTATTTTTTCTAAATTGAATTGAATTAAAGTGAAAAATACTGATTTGAACTGAATTAAATAAAAAGTTAACATATTAAAAATATTCATAGCATAAATAAATTAAATTTGATTTTATCAAATTACATATTTTCAAAACTAAACTGAATAATATTTAATTAAACTGAAAAAATATAAAATTAAACTTAAAGTTATTCAGATAGTGAACATATTAGATTTATTTACTGAATGAATATATTCTTTATTCGTATCCAAATCCATCTTCCCTTACGTTCCAACTTATTTAATGGAAAGCCAATATATAGCTAGTGGCATGTAATTTTTAGAAATAAAACTATGTCCATATAGCTGTACTTAATGATATATTTAGATATAAATATATGTCCATATGTGAAACCAATTACCAATTTATAGTTAACGTAATGTAATTTTTAGATATAAATATATTTACATATTTAGTTGTACTTATTAACATATGTAACATTTAAAAAATATTATTTTTATTGTATAATAAACGGTAATTATATATCAGAATTTAATGTTGCTTTGTTTGTTATTCATGGGGTCATAATGATTACATAATCATTTATTTATTATTTCATGATGATTATATATCAATCAATCAATCAAGTCACATTTTTTAAACATACACTAGTATAATGTCCCGTGCCGATACACGAGAATTTAATTTTAAAATATTATAAATTAGTAAAAAATAATGTAATGTGAGTTAAGTAATTTTGACCAAACATTATTTTGTGAAAATTAAGTAATACTTGTATAATACTTGTGCCCATGCATGAATATTTATTTTAAAATTATTATTATTATTATTAATTTGAGAAACAATTATTCTATTCATCAATAATAATATGTATACGAATTTTAGTACGTGAAAAATTATTAAAATCTTGACAATTTAATTATAAAATATCCATTAAATAATGTCAGTGTTTTTAAAAATTTGATTTTATTAATAATATTGTAGTACATTTAGAAATTTTTTGTTGTATATTCTCTAGTGTTTTGATAAAACAAATACTATTATTTAGATCGTGTTTAAATACTTTATTAATTATAGTCTTTTTGGCACCTTAATAACTTGTTCAAGAAGAAATATTGTATCTAAGTTGGTAGGTGTTTAAAGGGGATGATTGTGATGGTGGTTGTTTGCTTTTGGGTGAAAGTATATATAATAGTTTCCACACGATTCATAATTTCATACATTCATTGAAAGAAATGGTGCATGAATTATCGTTACAAAAATAATAAAGAATGTTAAGTATGTGACTCTTAAGTATGAGAATGCAACGGAAAGGAGTTTATAGATAATAAATTTTAACCTAAAAATGGTTAAAATAGCAATATTTTAACCTCGCTAATTGTCAATTGATTAAATAATTTCAACAGATATTTTCGTACCTAAAAAAATTGAGACCCTTTCAAAATAAAGTTTGATGCATTTTATAAAATTCGAAACTCGTTGAACTCTATAATTCAATACACAATGACTTATAACAACCCAAATTGAGAGAAAATGAATTGTATTCATTAATCAATAAATAGGTGCAATGAGTTACAACTCTTTAATGTTCAAAATGTTTGATCACGTTAAAAACGTTTTGAACATTCAACCGTATTATGAAATTGATGACTAATCATTAATTTCTTCCGAAATAAAAAAAAAGTATTTACATGATTTTTTCTCAATAGTTTTTAAAGTTCAATCTAAATATTATTAGGAATTCATGAAATTTAACTATATTTTATTAATTTTTAATACATTCATTTTTATTTTTATTCAACATAATTTATATCATTATTTTTCAAATTATGTTGGAGCTCTCCAATCGATAAAAACATGCATGAATCACAGTTACGAAAATAACAAAGAATTTGTGAGGATGATTAAGTGTAATTTTCACTTAAGGATACGTTATGTTGCATGTTCTAAAATTAAGTTTAAGTTACAAAAATAATAAATAATTTGTGACGATCATTAAGTGCAGTTTTTATTTTCATGAAACGTTACGATACAGGTTATATGTAATAAAGTAGCCCACAGCCTATTCATAATCAGTCACGCTTTCGGATGAACTCGAAATCGAAATAAAAGATTTATCTAAAACATCAAAGCAATCTTTTTGGAACTCAAGAATCAACTTCATGAACTTAGAATTTTTCAGATCAACCTCATGCTGCAAATGCACAAGTTCAAGAGCCTTCACTCTCACGCTTGCATCTTTTCTGTTGAACCAGATTCCACAAGACTGAATAACAAACATCACTACAACAGATGCAACACGAGTAACAAACCGATCTCTACGAAAGTCAGAATCTTTCATGCAACCTTTTACCTCGAGTACATACCTTTGGATCAGCTTTACCTCATCACAGAGAATGCGTAAATGTTTTCCAAGAAAACCCTCATCAATACCGTTAATTATTTCCAAAATGTTATAACTAAACTCGGTAATTCAAGTTCACGTGCAAGACATAGCGCATCTTGAGCTGCTCCACATTGTAAGCTAGCCTGCAAACATCATATTCGAAACCAAAAACTTCACGGTGTGATTTTCTATCATTAATTGTAAATAAAAGTTATATTTTTCTTGCTGAAAGTGGATAAATCAAACTTGGGAAATTTCTTGCTCTTTTGCGAGTACGCTTTAACGTCCTTGAATACAATGGATGCTGATGCCAAAGAAGAAGCCATCTCGGCAGCAAGGTTGCAAGAGATCAGACATTCCATGTCTTGGCCATTGATGACAGCATCGTTGACAGAAAGCTGATCGAGAAACTCCTCAAGACTTCCTCTTTTCAAGGTAACTTTCATTCATCCATACTTTACAGTGTGTCTGCGTGTATTATGTTTGTGTATTGATTCCTTGATTCTGACTGTTCTGTGTTCTTATTCTGCAGTTACTGTTGTTCATTCTCCGACCAAGGCCTTGACGTTTCTTGGATTGCAAGAAGGCGAGGAAGAGAACGGTTACTGCTCCAGAGGATATCGAAATCAGTTTGATCTTCACAGATTACTGCATGCCTGGAATGACTGGCTATGAACTGCTGAAGAAGATTAAGGAATCTTCATCATCCCTCAAGGATGTTCCAGTTGTTGTTATGTCTTCTGAAAATGAACCTGCGATGATGATGAGATGTTTGGAGCAAGGGGCTGATGATTTCTTCCTTAAACCCGTCAAACAATCCGATGTCAACAAACAAAAATCCAATCTGGTTGGAAGGAGGGCAATGAATCTAGCCAACTGGAGCAGCTCCATCATGAAGCCTATCTTTCGTTGATGTTTAAACAGTTTTTTTAAGTTAACTAAAGCAATGAATAAACATGAATCAAAGGCAAATACAGAAAAAAAAAACTAACCTGCTGCTATCCGATCAATAAATTCAACATGGTCATGGCATACACTTGGGGAAAATGAAACTTAATCACATCCCTTGCATCATAGTAACCGCCCACCAGCTGCGAATTGCCTTCAAAAAGAGGGAATCCAGAAAAGGAACTGGAGGCTCAGTCTCAGTCTCATGGTGGCTCAGCTCCACCGCAATATCAGAAACTTTGGTCGGCTTCTTGTAAGCATACAAAGGCAGCTGGGATCCCACACATTACACATCAAAATAACTAAGAACCGCAATTCAAAAACCAACAACAGAGCATTGAGTAATCAAACCACCATGAAAAAACACAGCTTGGATCCTACACAGCCTGGAAATGTAAGGTCTGAGGATACTCTTCTCAATTCTAAAGCCTTGTAATAACTACATAAACACCTTCAGTTCAGATAGCAACTTCCATTCAAACATTCGACATGAAACAGAAACAAAAACATCATACATATAGGCATAGTTTAAACCACAAGAATCAAACAGTTTGTAACTCAAAGATATAAATTCATAACCAAATTAATAAAAATACTTCCAAGGCATAAATTGCAGAAAGTTGAGTAAATATGCTCAAGAACTAACCTGCTTCTTTCCTCTAGCTCTTTCCTCTTAACCTGCTCCTACAGTTAATCCAGCCTCGTTATGTAGGTCACAATCCATTCGATCACAACACAAACCAAGTCGACGAATGTAAATTACATTAAAGCTACTCAAAAAAAAGATCCAATCATTTAGTTTTTGTACACACATACAATAAGAAATTATACCAAGAAAGATGAGAAGTGCATGAACTGCTGGCCATCAGGATGATACACATACTTGAGATCCTTATCATCTAAAGCATCCTTTGCACAAGCTCCAATTCCCAGGGCATAAATGGCAACATCCCTTTCAGTATAATTATAGTCAATATGCCAAAAAAGAGGGGAAAAACCTTAATTTTTGCATAAAGAGATGTGTAAATGCTTTATTAGAACAACCCACCAAAATAGTTGCTGATCAACATTGCTTTATTAGAACAGGCCAACTATAATGTTTCATAGCTAAGGAACCTTCCTCTGATCTTAATCAAGTGCATAAACATGATCTTACCATTGTGTTGCCCTTTATATCAACTGCCAAAAGCTTGAAAAGCTCTCCACCCGTTTCTGTCATTATAAGGCATAGCAACAACACTTGAGACAAATGAGTTAATTAAAAATACAGAGATTTGGAGGGGTGAAGATTCGAACAAACTGAATTAATCAGTAAAGCATATAACTTTTACACCAACTCCTAATCCTAAAACCCCTCAAAAACCAATCTTTTACACCATATGAGACTGAACAAACTGAATTAATCATTAAAGCATGCAACTTTTACACATTCTAATCCTAAAACTCCTCAAAAACCAATCTTTTACACCTTTTGAAAATGAACAAACTGAATTAATTTACCTGAATGAACTGCTGGCCATCAGGATGATACACATACTTGAGATCCTTATCATCTAAAGCATCCTTTGCACAAGCTCCAATTCCCAGGGCATAAATGGCAGCATCCCTTTCAGTATAATTATAGTCAATCTGCCAAAAAAGAGGGGAAAAACCTTAATTTTTGCAAAAACCCAAATCAATCGTTTGATCAGAACCAAGAACTCAAATCAATCGTTTGATCAGAACCCAAATCATTCCCGTGCATTCAGAATTCAACAAATTGGGACCTGAGATTTAGAAATCGATAAAATCAGAAACCCCAGAAATCAAATCACAGCAGCGAATTGAATAATTGAAAATCGAAATTTACCTCAGCAGCGAGGTACTCGAGGACGGCGGCGAGGTAGACCGGATGGGATTTACCTCACAAGTCTTATTCGTTTCCAGTTACACGAAGGAATTTATGGGGATAAAGTGGAAGAACAACAAACCGACGGAAATTTATGAAGAAACGAATATTGAATTAATCCGAATTGAAGGAGGTAAGGGGAGAGGAAAAGGGCGGAAGAAAAACACCGCAGAATGCCAGCACCAAAAAGGATAAAAATACAAATCTTAAAATAAACCATACTGATGTGTCAATTTATGGTGATTTTAAAAATAATTCAAAATTCTCACAAAATTTTAAATCGTTGTCTTTTAAAATATAGTATAGATTTATTTAACTTTAAATGTATCTTTAACTTAGTAAAATATATATTATATGTATTATTTTTAAATTAATTAGTTTTTATGATATCATTGAATTTTAATTAGTCGGTTAAACTTATATTTTTTTTGTATTTGCTTTCTATGAAGTAAGGGTGGGGGAGATAAAATTTTAATACATTATGAATTTTTAAATTTACTTTATACTAGGTATGGGAGGTTACACTTTGTGTAACTCAAGTAACTCAACCCGGATGGAATGTGACGTGTAGTCTGGGAGGACTTCATAATTGTAAATTTATTGTTTTATTAAAATGTTGCAGTAGGTAAATTATATTTTTACTGAACTGCACTGAATTGAATCGAATTAAATTATATACACTTAAAATAGTTAAAATATATTTTCACAATAGCCATAATTCAATAAACATCCAAAATTAATTCAATAAACACAAACTGTTTATGGCTATAATTTACAATAGCCATAATTCAATAAACATCCAAAATTAATTTTGCATTAGATTACATTTCCCCAAGCCAATTACATAATTCAGGTTCCAGCACCTATCTCTGCAGCTAAACTTCAACTCTCTCAATTTCATCAACTTCCTTCTTATCATCTCTCTCTTCTGAAATGAATCCCTGGAGCTGTCATCTGCACCAGATAAGCCATTGCTGAAGTTATCTGAAGGCTTTGCGATGCTAAACATCTCATCATTCTCTAAAGCGGTGGATCTCTCCTACAATTCTCCCTTAAGCAGCTTGACAACCTCGACAATTGTCGGTCTCTTCTCAGGCCGACTTTGAGCGCACACGAGGGCTACAAAAATATAGAAAGTGTTTCTCCACTCCCAAATGGCATGAATGAGTTAGGCTTTGGTGCTACCTATTCATCAAAAACACGAGAAATCATGAAAATTTTAGTGAAAATTTTGAAAAACTCAAGCATCTTTGAAGAAGTCTCAAAATTCAGTTCATACCTCAAACCTAGAATGATCTAATCTGTGATGATCAGTGAAAAGTTCTGGTCATGACCAGTTTCCATCAAAAATGTATAAGATAGAAGTCCAATGCTTTGTGTCGAATCCCTGAACAATATGGAAGCATCAGTCTTAAGCAGCACCAGGGCAATACTTTATTTAAACTGTGAATCAAACAAATGTATGCACTCCTCTGCAGCACTTTAAAGCATACATTTTATGGGTTTTTAAAAATACTTGTTTCTTGAACGTACTACTACTACAGCCAGTCAAATAATGCATATCTTTTGCCCCCAGTTAATTGTCCAACAATTGTAAACAGCCATGTCCTTTTGCCTTTGTGAACCTATGAATCATGAATCATGAATCATGTGCATGTCTCTTCTTAAGTAATGCTTATGATAAGACATGACATTCACTCAATCAGTCTAAATGATCAAGCATTACCTCTCTCACTACACCTCTCGTCCAATGCAGTATTATTTTTCAAAATAAAGTATGTGAGTGAAGAAATCTAACATATTACATAATTTTGATTAGAGAATGCTATTATAACAAACTAAATCCTAAATTCTCCGATGAAGAACTGACATTAACGAGATAGCAGAGGCACATCTATTGTAATCTTATCTAGATCTAATTTGGTTCGATTGAACATTTTCTATTACCAAAAACAAATTAACTGATACAACATTTTACCAACAATGTCAATGACAACAGAAAGTAATACCTTATTTTCTTAGAACGGCTGAAAACAATAACATCTGAGCCAAGCCTCATAGTACTTGTTTTAAAGCCATTTCCATTTGAAAGGAATAGGCTGACGTAAGAATATTAGCAGCTATGAGATAAACGTCAGGTGATGAGTTGATAGTCTTACATTGGCCTATAGCAGAGTTAGACTTCCTCTCTGAAAATCCAAAACTAAGACAGCGCCTAATAGCTTCAGGATCCATTCCACCACCATCATCTAACCAAAAGAAAACCAGCTAAGAACTTTATTTGAGTTCATTTAGAAAGTGCACGTAACCAGCAGTGAAATGTCTGGCAGCATTAAGGGATACCTTGGATGAGCAAAGCTGAAGTTCCATCCTTTGGATTCATTATTCTGTCAACAATCACAATGGTGGCCCCATTTTGTGTCTGCCCAAAGAAGGAGAGAAGTGCAAATTAACTAAAATGAATGTCAGCAAGACACAAATATATAGGTCTCTTGTTATGTAGCATACACTGATGATCCTCCAACCACATGCTATAAGCGGTGAATATTCCTGAATAGAGGCATAACCTTCCAACCTTTTGGAATAAGGTACCCTGTCAAAAGAAAAGAGTATATTCAGTTTTACCTAAATGAAATAAATAAATTGATTCTCACAATTTATATAATGCAAAACTGATGGTCAATTTTTTACCTTTGTATTCTACATCAGCTACTGCTTCCCTGAATGTGAAAGATATAATGCTAGCCATTCTTAAGCTCTCCAAAACTACCTGATAATTGATAACACACATTATTACTAACATTTCACTAACTAAGAAATGATTCTTAGACTTAATCAGACATCTCACCTTCTGAGTTGTTTTCATCTCCTTGGTCTGAGCCCATGTTAGACCGCGGTTTTCTTCAACATTTGTCTGGATGTTGGACCCTTGCAGTTCTCGCATTGTGTCTGAAGCTCTGCAGAAAAAATGATACGAGATTAATGCAAAGTAGAGCAAAGGTCAATCAGCACCAAGATGGTCATTGACAATTACGGTAATATCATGTGTGTTAGGGATCCTGGTTTAGGCTGCAGCCGCAAAAACGTGATCTCAATAAAGCCTCTATAGCTTCTCATATAGGAATTTAAGTTCTAAAGATTAAGACTGTGTCAGCCTCCCCCATGACCATAAACATCACCAACTTATAAAGGCTTCTTTTAACAGTCTTCTAACAGATTTAGAAGTTGCTGAAGAGGAAAAAAAACTCTGCATTTTAAAGAAAATTCAACACACATATACAACAAAAACAACAACAACAACCGACTACATCAAACGAGGGATCCAGGTAGTGATGCATTACAAACACAAAAAATCAGGTAGTGATGCTTTTAATTTTCAAATTAAATAAGACTTACTTCATTGTGTAAGCACCATCACTGTAAGCACCATAAGAACCTTCCTCTTAACATAATATTATAAGAAAAGCCTCACAACATAAACTTCTGCATAAAAAAATACAGAATTGAAGTATATATTAAGAAAGGCACAACAAAAGAATTAAGTTTACCATGCCACAATTTTTCAAGCTATGGCTACTGCTATATCACTGTACTTTTCATATCAATAAACCTTTAAAAGAAACTTCAATAACCTGTAACCATGCTTGATCAAAACCCCAGCTGTAGGTGTTTTGATGGTGTTAGACAGATGCTCCAGAATCCAGAACACTTGATAAGCATAAAAACTGGCAACTCAAGTTCAGAGCTTCCTTACTTCACCGTTACATGTGTGCAATGTATGCAAGCTACTCTTTCAAAGACGACCTCATTGAGATATCAATATCACATATAATCATATTAATATGGAAGTGAACAGGCGTATAGATGAGCTCATTTTTATCACTACCCTAAACCCTAAACCATACAGCCCAGTGACAATTCTTCCTGTAAAGAAACAACAAGCTTTACTACAGGATATTTTGAAAGCAGCAAGCATTGAAGACGGAAAATATTGCTCCTTTTCGAACCTATACAAACAAAGAATAACTCGAGGGTATGGGGTGTGCTGGGGATAATGCATCCAAAAAAGTGACTAAACCTTTGGTAATGAAGTTCAAAAAGACGAACAAGGTAGCAGAAAATGACAAGCAATGTACAGGTCATAAAGCATAAATGGACGAGTACAGGTTTCAAGTCCCGATGTATTATTCCATGAGAGTGCAAACAGTCCATTCCACGAGCTATATCGAGCGCAAATCCAATCGCGACACGTGTATCCAAGCATCTCGGCCTCAAGTTTACCAAGTACTTCCGCAGCGTCCCGCCAAGAAGAAGTTCAGTTACTATCACCATGACAGGTTCCTTGCGAGCTCCAATAAACTGCATACAGATACTAAGTCAATGTAACAGTAAAAGAACCAACAGTCCACATGCTTCAACATCAACTTGAATGTGAACAAACTGAAAAAAGAGCAACCTTTACTAAGTACTTGTGCTGAACTCTTGACAGCATAGCAACCTCTCTATCAAATCGGGAATCCCTCTTCGCAATCTCCTCCGGAGTCTCCCCTTTATGCACAATTTTGATAGCGACATTCTGGTTCTTGTTCCTGCGAAACGATTGAAAATCAGCACTTTCGAAAACAAAAACAAAACCACACATACAACACAACACACCATTTGAAGATCAAGAATCCATCAAAACCATTGCGAATCGGATAAATCCTGAGAAATCTCTTTGACAAACAATCCAATTTGGAAATCAAACAGAATCAGGATTCAATAAAACTGAAGAGAGAGCTAACTTACTTGCCCTCATAGACCTT
Source organism: Sherardia arvensis (assembly GCA_948330725.1). Taxonomy (NCBI): domain Eukaryota; kingdom Viridiplantae; phylum Streptophyta; class Magnoliopsida; order Gentianales; family Rubiaceae; genus Sherardia; species Sherardia arvensis. The sequence goes on from OX415235.1 coordinate 33,238,302, forward strand.
GGCATGAGCACCTTCTCCAATCTTCGGTCCGACAAACAGCTGCTTCGGATCAATCAGCCATTTGGGGTCCAAACTGATTTCACTAGCAGCTGAATAAAACCCGTCTCCCATTTCCCCTAATAATATCTCAAAAATCACTTCACAGACACAATAATCTCCAACAACAAATGAACAAGCAAACAAACAAAAATCAAATCAAGTTCACTAACTTTCGACAACCCTTTTGAAACCAGCTAGCACAATCACACGAATCAGCAAAATAAAAACCCAATCTTGAAAGATGTCCAACAAATAGAAAGTCAGGCACCTGCGTGTCAGCCTGCGGTGAGTAGAGGGATTAGAAAGAGGGCACGTGGCTATGTTGACTGAAACGGGGCACCGGGTACAGTACCGGAAACGAAGATGGCGAGCAAGCGAAGAAGCGAATATCTGCGACACGGAACTCGGCGGAAAACCTGACACCGTACCTGTAACGGAGAGGGTCAACGCAATCCGCCCTTATAGTTAGTGTAGATTTAAAAATCATTATTTATAATTAGTACAAAAATTAATATTTATATCAAATTTACTATTTAAAAAGTGCTTAAAAAATATTGCGCAATTTTAACTAGTAACTTTAAAATTTGTATTTTTAACCTTTAACCAAATCATATAAGATTTGTATACATAATAATAATTTATAAGTTTTAGGAATGTTGATACGTTTGCCTTATAAGAATGAAGAAATTATAGAAAATCATTTGAAAACAAATCAACCACTTATACGACATTTAATTGCTTTAGACTAAAAAAAACGCGATAGAAGACTAACTTCTTTGATTGATTGATAATTTAAGAATTATTAACTTTTTATAAATTGAAATTTAGAAGAGTTGATTCCTTGACTAAAATTGTGATAAAAGTTTGACCATGGACTAGAAGAAGTGTGTGAGTGCGTGAGAGAGAAAGAGCACCTCATCATCAGCAATTCGGGGACTCCAGAAAAACACAACACAACACACACTCTCTCATTGTATGGTCCGAAACCAATGGCTACTACGCTCACCACTCCTCCCCCAAGGATTACCATCAAAACCGCCGCTTTCCTCCCTGCCCACCGCCCCTCTGCTCTCTGCAATGCCACTCTCTCTTCCCGGACCCGTCGACTCTTCTTGATTGGGAGAAATGCCTCTCTGCTCAGCCGCACCTGCTCCGACTCGCCCTTTCGAGTTACGGCTTCTGCTCCCACCGCCGAACAGCAGTTCACTTCTTCAGGTCCTCTTTTCACCTTGTCTCGCTTCCTAGTATCTGCTTAAATTTTGAGTTTATTCTTGGTTGATATGTAAAAGGTCTTAGTTTGTATCGTGTTCAAGGGGAATGGATTGAGTTTTTGCTTCCTAGTCTTTGCTTGAATTTTGAGTTTATTCATGGTTGAGACCATGCAATTGAACATTCTCAATACCTGAAAAATGATTAAGCCTGTAAAAATGTAAAAGGTCTTAGTTTGTATCGTGTTTGAGGATCAAAACCGTCTGGGACGTTTAAAGTTGCATCTATGGGGAAATAGTAGAGAAATGAAGTTGTCATAAAATTGTAATTTTTTTAACCCTTATACGGGTTTAAACTAAAATGCTTCCTTTTCTTCGTGCAGATCAGATTGAAAATCTTGTAATCATAGGCTCGGGTCCTGCTGGATATACAGCAGCCATTTATGCAGGACGAGCAAACCTGAAGCCTGTTGTCTTTGAAGGCTACCAAGTAGGTGGCGTTCCTGGAGGGCAACTAATGACCACCACTGAAGTTGAAAACTTCCCTGGGTTTCCCGATGGGATTACTGGTCCAGACCTCATGGATAAGTATGCTTTAATTTTTTACTTTATGCCTGGCCAAAGTTTCTGCATTTTGGAATTTCGAAATGATAAACAAATTAAATGATTTTTTTACTAGGATGCGGAAGCAAGCTGAGCGATGGGGATCAGAACTGTTCCAAGAAGATGTTGAGTATGTTGATCTTAACAATCGTCCATTCACTGTGAGAAGTAGTGATCGACAGGTGATATTTCAAAACATTCTAATTCCTTGAGATTAACTAATTTACTGTGATAGGCTAGCTTTTAAGCTCTTAAAAAATTTCTCCTTTGCACTTTTCTCTTGGGGACCGATCTTGGTCTACGGTGGATATAGCAGTAATAACATTTCTATAACTTCTACTTAACTTGGAAACTGTGTCATGTTTACCCGTGTTGCAATGCTGCTATCAAAAGCAATTAATCAAAGGACATGCTGTGATGATACATTGTTTGTCGCAAAGAGAAGTTTGTCATGGAGACTCAGGATTCCTAGCATTATTGCTGTTTCAGTATAACCTAACATCTGTCGGTTTCAGTTGGGTGTTTCTGGGCTCTCAGTCTCATACTCTCATATATATATATATATATATAGACGACAAGGTTTCTGTTTAGGTTGCCATTCAAGCATCTTATTGAATGAAGGGGAAATAATGTTAAAATAATGTATTGTACTCTAACAACTGAAAAGAGTGGCAAACGTAATACTGATTAAATTTCTCATGATTATTAGCAAGTTTTGCTTTTATGTGAATTTCTTATTGTGGCTTTTGTTATCTGTTACTGCTGGATGATCTGAAATTTGTAACCTTCACAGTACTGACATCCTGGTTTCTTCCTTTATTCAGGTTAAGTGTCACAGCGTCATTGTGGCTACAGGAGCCACTGCAAAAAGGCTGAAGTTACCCCGTGAAGATGAATTTTGGAGTAGGGGAATTAGTGCCTGTGCAATATGTGATGGAGCATCTCCCTTGTTCAAGGGTCAAGTCCTTGCTGTGGTTGGAGGTGGTGATACGGCAACAGAGGAAGCTTTATACTTGACCAAATATGCTCGACATGTTCATTTACTTGTCCGTAGGGACCAACTGAGAGCATCAAAAGCTATGCAAGACAGGTGCGGATAAATAGACCTAATTTGGTCAGTTTCTTTTTATTATAAAATATACATATTTCGTTTTTGTTTTAAACTGAAAGGCATTAGATGATAACAAAAGGAAGCTTCACTGCACACCTTTATGTCAGGAAATTTGGAAATAGTACAATGAGACATCACAACTCCTTTGCTCTTTCCTTTATCAGGAGTGAGGAGTCATGCTAGTTTCCTTTAGTTACTTTCTGTACATCTAAGGTTTTAGATTAAACACTTACTTTCAAGATTCTCATATATTCTGGTTAAAATATTTAGTTATTGCTGATCCATATATTCACAAATGATACAAAATATTCTGACATGACTGAAGAAGCTCTTGTATATTGACAGATGAAATTGTAAGGCTTTTTTGTACTGAATCTTGCTTATTTAACGAAAAGAACATGCAAAAGGATGAACATAAAACTTGAGTGGAAACTTATGTGCTGTGTGTCCATTGAAAAAGATAGTGCAGAGCACACATATATCGTTCGATTGCCATCTTGGAGCTTGCTTTTGTTCTTTTAGTGATCTTAAATGGTCCAAAATGTTTAAGAATGTGATTGTTTCTATAGATCCTCTCTGTGAGTGTACCAAAGTCAGATATTGCATGATCACCTTTGAGATAGCTTAGATGCTCAATTATAACTGCTCCATAGATATGTGCTTGGATACAGTTACTGTTTTATCCTTTTTTGAAGGGTCATTAAATGATTGTGGTTATTGCATTTTCTATACCTTGACAACATACTAATTCAAGGCTGTAGTGGATGGGGCAAAATGTAGATGTATTGGCAGTCTTTCTTCTTACCCAAAAGAAAAATCGTATTCATACTTTCCGTTGATACTAGTATTTAATAGTTATGAGTTATGATCATTCCCATGTGCCGTGTTTCTCTCTTAGTGTCATAATCATAAGATCCCCATTTCCAAAATTCCAAATAGTCCATTTTTAAGGAAAATGTTAAAGTCCGAAATTGAAAACACATGCTTTGCGAGTGGGACAAGTAGAAGGCACTATGTGAATTTTGTAAATTACAATTTTCCTTTTAAGTTTGGGCCATCTATAGACTTATAGATATTTGAATTTTCATCCGTCTGAAAAAATTACTCTTCCTTTAGGACAAAAGAAGAAGAGATTTATTGTGGGTTTATTGGTTCCTTTAGTAACAAAAAAAGAGTTACGTGTTTGAAAATGATCTCGGTTCTCATTAAAACTGAAGGCTTGTAGCATCACTACCTATGATATCCTTTTTAGCAGATGTACTGGTTGTATATTGTTGCTGGTCCTAGGGTCCATAAATGCATTTAATAGTGTGCTCAGTGATGCTTTCTTTTGTTATATTTAGTAACTTTGCTATAAAGTTGTGTATATTATTGCACTTCTTTCCAGGTGAATTGATTACTAATCAGTGATTTTTTTAAGTTTTTTGCTTCATGAATGTTTGTTTAACAGGTTGATTATCGCGAATGTTTCAGAGTTTTCAACAATCCAAACATCACTGTGCACTTCAATACTGAAACAGTGGATGTTGTCAGCAATACAAAGGGTCAGATGTCTGGCATTCAGATCAGAAAAGTTGATACCCAAGAAGAATCTGTGATTGAAGCAAAAGGCTTATTTTATGGGATTGGCCACTCACCAAATAGCGAGCTGTTGAAAGGCCAAGTTGATCTTGATAGCTCAGGTTACATTCTGGTGGAGGAGGGTAGTGCAAAAACATCAGTTGAGGGTGTATTTGCAGCAGGTGATGTGCAGGTAAATTGTTAAAAACTCCTGCTATTTAGAAGTGTGCTGAATAGAATGCCATATGCATGTACAATTCCTGACCTAGATCATATACAAATGCACTTACAATTTCTAACCTAGATCATATACAAATGCATGGATGATATAATTCAGCTACATGTCATCAGTTTTTTTCCCTGTCCACAACCTATAAGAAGTAGTTGAAAAATGCAATGAAGTAATGGTGCTGTTCATCAATAAGTTACATTCTAGATGTATTGGACATTATTCACCTCCTTTTTTTTCCTATGTTATTAAGTACTCCATTCAGCTAATTTGATCCTTAAGACTTGCAACTGGAATCCATAAAGTAAGGTAAATAATTTCTTAGGCCTTTCTTCACAGCGCATAAACTTTAGGTCTCTTGAGTGATAGCACAGCAATAATATTGAATTATATTGCTAAAAAACGCCATTTGAACCAAATTCATGTTTTTGACATACGGGGTTAACTTTTTGGAAGAAACATGGTGTTTGTATAAACTGTTATCAGAGGTTGATTTGCTTTCGAATCCTTTTTTGTCATCATGAGCAGGACCATGAGTGGAGGCAAGCTGTAACTGCTGCTGGGTCAGGATGTATTGCTGCTTTATCTGTGGAAAGATACCTTACAAGCAGAAATCTTGTGGTGGAATTTCACCAGGTAGTTGAGCAGGGACGGAGCTAAACTGTCTTGTTGGGGCATTGATGAATCAAAAATTCTTTATTGTTTTTTTTTTTTTAAATGAGAGAGCTATTAAGCATGATGGACAATCTTTTTGAGGAAACCATAAGGAAAGATTGAAACTAAAAATACTTCCAGTTAAAATGTTAAATGACTTTCTAATTGAACAAATTGAAAATTTTAAGGGAACATTAATTTAGTTTCACAGATGTTATACAACAGATTGCAATGTAATCTACAATTTTTTTTCTTGTATAACATGGTTTTACATCGTCAGTTTTACTAGCCTCTTCGTGTTCATCAACTACATTAGTTCTTTTTTGTAGTCACTATTACTAAAACTTAATAAATCGCTAGATTTTTTATTTTGGGGGGAGAGGGGAATTGCGGCATCAAATTGTAGAATTGATTGTGAATAAATGTGGATTAAAATCCCCCAACTTTGCGAACAAATGTGGATTGGACATAAATTGGAAGTTTGTGATTAATATGTTTCCATATTTGCAGCCTCAAACTGAAGAGGTTAAAAAGGAGCTTACGGAGAGAGATGTACAAGAGCATTTTGATGTAACGCTTACTAAACACAAGGGCCAGGTAACCTATGACATGGGCAATGATATGGTATTCATTATTCATTTTTCCCATTCACGGGTTTACTTACCAAACTATAATAAATTTCATCTTAAGGGAAATATGGTAAGCTATTTACTATCATGAAATTTGCAATATGTAGTATTCATTATTCATTTGTCTTTTTCCCATTCATGGCCTTTTATTTGCCAAAATTGTACGAGTAGGAATTTTATATTAAATGAAATTCGGATAAGCTATCCGTTACAATGAAATCAGTGATATGTGGTAATCATTTGTCTTTTCCCATTCATTGCCTTTCACTTACTACTAAAATTGTCTCACTGAGATACATTATATCTTATCTAAAATTTATCATCTTTCTTTCCATCTCAGTATGCTCTAAGAAAATTGTATCATGAAAGCCCGAGACTGGTATGTGTACTCTATACTTCTCCAACGTGTGGACCCTGCCGTACTTTGAAACCGATCCTCAACAAGGTACAACTCATTCACGTACAGACTAAATTGAGAAGGGTCCACTTGTTATCTGTTTGCTATTTATCAGAAGCTTTACTTTCTGATATTTATGGCAGGTGATCGAAGAATATGACCAGAGTGTCCACTTGGTTGAAATTGACATTGAGGAAGACCAAGAAATTGCTGAGGCTGCTGGAATTATGGGAACACCATGCGTACAGTTCTTTAAGAACAAAGAAATGCTTAGGTAGGTGAACTGGTCATCTTTTAATGTCGTCTATGGGCTTATTGGCACTATCGAAACTCTGCTGTAACAATGATATCTGAATCTGCAGGACTGTACCAGGTGTCAAAATGAAGAAAGAGTACAGAGAATTCATCGAGTCCCATAAATGAGCTCAATTGCCCATTGTTTGGGTGATCATTCTGTAGCCAACTCATTTTTGACGTTGGGTTATTTAGCAATCCAATAGTCTTGAATTGCATTCAATCTGTTGGAAAAAAGAGAGCGTTGTTTGTAGATTGCAGAGCGAGTTGTTGTAGATACACTTCCGACAAATCTCAATAGGGGTTACTGAAGACGTGGAACTCAGCATTTTTATACATCATAATAAAAGGTGTCATAGCTGAAAGATTGACTTGCTTATTACAAATTTAAAAGTTTTTTTATAACTTGTCATCCATCTACCCTGACATTTCCCATTTAGCAAACAAAGGTGTGATGAGAAAACTGTGTTAACATGGCTATTATTGAACAGAGAGATAGACTGAAAACAAAAATGTAGCACGGAAATGTTTGACCGTTATATCCTTAATTGTGTATTATAGAACTTATTTTTTTAAAATAAAACCATCTTTTAAGATGGGGGGAATTTTTTCGGCTCCCTAAACCTATAATAACCAAAAAATTTCAATTTTGGGTTTGGTTTTTTTTTTTTACTCTCATTACATGCAGTGAGAGTCAAAAGAATAAAGACATATAAGGTCACTTTTGAAATAGTAAGCTAAATAGTACATAATAAATTTACTATGCCAAAAGTTAGTTCAATCATATAAATCCTAAAGCCTATTAGCAAATTGATCTCTCAAAACACAATGCAGCACTAGGACTTAAATGATATTATAGAACTTAAATGTTAATATTTGATTTTTAAAAAAATAAAATTAAACCACACCATGGTGGAGTGACTTATATTAGGCTCACCACACCTAAAATACCAATAAAGGTTTAAAATCCTTACAGTTACAAATGCTGTTTGTAGAAATACTGGCAAAGGAGATGGCATGATACCAAAAAGAAAAAATCTTAATTCCTTACAATCCAACGAGCAACTTAGTGATCGTCGAGGCGAAGCACAACTTAGCCAATTGAAAGAAGAGAATTAAGATTTCATATCATGACATATATTACAACCCCATAAGGGAAGAAGGAGAGTGTTTGTATTGAATGGCCTAGATGCCTGTTTTGTGAGATTCTGCCAATTGTGTGAAGGCAAATGGCCCTATCTGCACTTTGATGTTTTCCATCTGGCTTTGGATTCCAGTTGTTAGAGATACAGTCTCCATCAGTAGCTGGCTCCTCCTTCTGAGTGCAACCTTAGTTCCTCCCGAACTAAGGCCTACTGGTCATGAGATGACAAAATCTAGAGCAGTTACTGGATTCAAGGAACTCTAATGTTGGGAATTCCTATAGTGTCTAGTGCAATTAAGCCATTTAACTGGGGGGTAGCATCCCGTGTTAGCATTTTTCCTGTAATATTAAGCTCATAGCTTCTCTTAGCTATATAATCTGCAACACAGTTCCCCTCTCTCAGTATACGGGTTATAACTAAATGCACACCAAGTCTGTTTAAATCATCACATAAACTCATGCATTCCCACTGTGTGGATGGTGGATTTTTAATCCCTTTAATGGCAAGTAAACTATCTAATTCAATAACAAATGAACCAGGAAGGCCTGTCCCAGTTTGTACACCAAATTCAATAGCCTTTAGTTCAACATGTAGAGTTGAGATGGAGGAGACAAACTTCATTTGCATAGCTACAATACAACCCCTACAGTCCCTAACTACTACTCCCAGGCCAGCTCTACCCTGCCTCCATGAGGCATCTGTATTGATTTTAAATCCCTGGCTAGGTGGAGACCATTTAACTACTATCACAGATTTAGGCCTTTTCCTTTTGAGGTAAGGGATTAGGCCAATGTTAAGAAGGTCCCTATGTTTTTCAACAGAACCAACAGGTGGAAAAGCTGAAAAAAAATAGAAGGACTGTTTTAAGCTATTTTGAATGATTTGATTTTTTTAAGTCCTTTTATCATCAAATATAATCCTGTTCCTAGCTATCCAAATATTACACAGAGTAGTACAAATGGTGACCATAGAAACTAAAATATGTGTTTTGGATCTGCTGTGAAATGTTAGGTGGAAGCTAAGTCTGTGTTTTATATTTTGAAAGACTGGTACAGGGATGGCAAGCAATGCACACATATATTCAAGGATTTCAAAGTTGAATCTACACTCATTGAAGAAATGGTCCATTGAATCAGCACAGTTGCGTAGATGCATTTAGATGGCATATAAAACCCCATAGACATAATGATGTCATCAAAAGGGAGCAATGAGTTGTAAAGCCTCCATATAAAAATGCATAAATTTGGGGGGAGTTTGTGTTGCCATACCTGGTGCATTGTATGATCTTTATGCTGTCTTTCTCTTAGTGTATGGTTTGCAGATTTTACTGTAAAGCTTCCATTTTGAGATGGGGCCCAAAACAGTTTATCCTAATGAGCACGTGTGATAGCGAAATTCTGTAGGAAAGAGAAAGTAGTGGTGCCAGTAATGGCTCCAGAAAAGCAAGAATATGTGATTTATCATCACAAAAATTAACAACATTAATATTAGGGAGAGGAGTATCCATATCATTATCAATTTCATAGCACAGAGCACCAGTACCAATCCAGTTGGCTTCCCAAAAAGGTGAGTTTCCTTCCCCTATAACTACCCTAGAGTGAGAGTTTGCTATCTCTGTAATCCCACAAATCCTCCTCCAAGTATGTGATGTTCTGTATGAGCTTGGAAGGGACCATAGAAATGCAGTCCATGTGCAGTTGTTTTGTTGGAGCTTCCACCATAACTTGCAAGAGAAAACCTGAACAGTGGCCCTTATATCTCTTAGCCCTAGTCCATTTTCCAATCTTGGCACTACCATTCTAGACCATTTTCTCCATATTCTTCTTTGCCCAAATTGTGATTCCCCCCAAAAGAATCTGGAGGCCATTTTCTCCATTCTTCTGATAACTGCTACTGGGGAATGAGGACCGAGAAGATGTGTGTCGGTATTCCCAGAAACACTTAGTTTAGAAGCACTAATTTTCCAGCCTGTGTGAGCCATCTGTTTTTCCAGTTTAAAACAGCCTTATCCATCCTTTCTATAACTGGCTGGTAATATAATATCTTGTTCCTACCTGTGAAAATAGGGACACCAAGATATTTGAATGGAAGTGAGCCCCTCCTCATTCCAGTTATTGATTTTGTCCTTCTCACCAAAGCTTCTGTTGCTTTGGGATTACAATAAAAATCTGATTTATTGTAATTGACTTTCTAGCATGAGACTGACTCATATGCCTTGAGGAACTTGATGAATCTTTTCAAGTTTTTTCTTCCAGCACTCAAAAATATAGCAGTGTCATCTGCATACATTAGATGAGACACTTGCTGTACACCTCTTGGCATGTGGAATCCTTGGAGAAATTGTAGGTCCAATAATGTTTTGATGCCTCTAGATAAGGCCTCTGTAACTAGGTTATAGAGGAAGGGTGACATAGGGTCTCCCTGTTTAATCCCCTTATTTGAATTAAAGAATCCAGTGGCCACTCCATTTATTAGCACAGAGAACCAGGCATTAGAAATGTTTTAGATTACGATCCTAACAACATGTCCATGGAACCCAAAATCCAGCAGGACAGTGTTGAGGAAAGCCCAAGAAACTCTATCAAAGGCTTTTTCCATATCCAGTTTAATTATTACATTGCCATGTTGTGGAGTTTTGTTCAATAACCTCACTATTTCTTGCATATGAATGGTGTTATCAGCTATGTCCTTCCCTTTCTGGAATGTAGATTGCTCTGTTGATACTAATTTACTCATCAAGGGCTTAATTCTTTCCATTAGCAACTTGGAGAAGACTTTACTTGTGAAGTTTGAAAGGCTAATAGGTCTGAATTCAGCAAATCTGCTTGGAGTTGGGACTTTTGGTATCAAAGCTAACCAAGTACTGGTAACAGCTCTAGGAGGGGCTGCTCCTGCTTGAAACTCCAAGGCAGCTTCCAATAGGTCATTCTTAATGAGCTCCCAGCAATGGGTAAAGAAACTGCCTGAGTAACCATCAGGGCCTGGTGCTTCCTCCTTATTCAGGTCATGTACTACAAATTTGAGCTCTTCCATCTCAAATGGTCTTAGTAGCACATCATTATCTTGTGTAGTAACCAACTTTGGTATGCACTTTTGGAACTGCTCTAGATTTTGGCCAGTGATGTCAGATTCAGGAGAATTCAGTAAACTTTTAATAAAGGACACTCCTTCATCCTGAATCACTGTTGGATCATCTGTTCAGACACCATGACTGTTCTTAATCTTGTTTATCTTGGATTTGCACCTTCTCTCCTTCACAACATTGTGAAAATACTTAGTATTGGCATCACCTTCTTTAAACCATCTTAGTTTGGCTTTCTGCTTCCAAAAGGTTGTGTGTTCTTTCTGAGCCCTAGTTAGCAATGCCCTGTACTTGTTCAATTCTATCAAATCTTGGTCACTGCCAGAGTTTTGATAGCTAATCTCCAGCTGGGAAACCTTGTCCTCAGCTTCCTTGAGATTCTTGTAAACATCACCAAAGTTTTCTTTATTCCATATCTTTAATGCCAGTTTCAGTCTCTTGAGTTTGGCAACCATCTTACCCATACCTGTTTCTACACAGGGAGCCTCCCAACTGTTTCTAACAATATTCATAAACCCCTCCCCTGTATCCACATCTGTTGTAATCTAAAGGGCTTGGGCACATTTATACTGAATTTATTGTTCCATAGGATCCAAATTTTAGCATGTTCAACACAATAAGCATTTGTAAATTGTAGTTGAAGTTGCAAATTAGCACAATCAGATTTATCATGCCATGCCTCAATTAAGCATATAATGTCAACTTTATGTATAAGTATACGTGATTTTAGTCTATCCATTGATTTTGCATATCCTCTTAAGTTCCAGACTAATATATTTCCTATGATTTTATACAGCATTAGAAATCTTTTTGGTTTTCAGTAAGGTTCTCAACCACTTATCTAGTGTGATACCTCCAGTAAAAGTTTGCCTTTTCCTCCTCCCACTTATCTCTAGTTTATCACTAAGATCAACATTTTCTACTACACTCAAAGGAGAGATTGATAAGGGTGTACCTGGTTCAGTAGTGTCCAACTCATTTGACCTCCATTCAGGCTCACTCTGGGCTTCCTCATATTCTGAAAATTCTTCTTCATTTTCTTCTAGTACCTTAAATGAATTAGAAGTCTGAATTAGCTTGTAAGGAACAATTATTTGATTTTGCACGAACCTTTGTTTTATATTCCATTATCTTAGATTACTTATTTGTAAATCGTCATAGGTATAAAAAGGCACTGATGCTGGTTTTTTAAGATCTTTGAAAAGGTTAACAGGCTCAGTAACAGCAGCTGTGATCAAAGTAGGACCATCAGCTGTGTTTAAAGGATATTTTGGCTGAATGGAGCTAGAGGTGTGATCACTGTCCCGTGCCTCATACTCCAAGTGATGTTGTTCTATGCACTGGACCTCATCTTCCAATTGTTTCTGATTCTGTACATCCATATTCCAGATGAGTCTGCATCTTGCTTGGCCTTGGCTTGCCTCCATTGTTGGGGTAGATTGTTCTGTTGCTGTTTCTTATATCTGGCATGTGGAGTATAGTTTTTCGGGGCATGGTTTCTTACTTCTGGCTGTCTGTTCATCCTCTTATGCCTCATTTCAGGGTGAAGTTTAATGCAATTGGACTCTTCATCGCCTATCTTAATGCAGTGTGTACAATAAAAAGGAAGCTCATCAAAACTCTATGTCGCATTCTATGAACTTATTGGTTGTGCCCAGCAATATGGATGATGGAAGCTCCTTCAGTAAGTCGATTTCCATGCAAACTTTAATGGCGAGGGTCCGGTTAGAGTGCTCGTGGCGAGATCCATTTTTAGAAAAGCTCCGATCTGATTACCCATATCTTCAATCGCCGAGAGTTTGTAAAATTGAATTGGGGGGTTTCATCATAGTTGCCCATATCGGGACTATGGAGGATTCCTTATCTGTGGTGAATTCGCCCGTCCATTTGAGGATTTGCATCGCCACCCCGCTCACCTGAAGCACAGACCGCATCCATATCCGCTGGTAATCATCCTTTGAGTCAAGTCTGATTAGTACATGGCGGTGGTCCAGTGAGCCAATCTGGTACTTTCCGGCGAGGCCCAATGCTTGGAAGGCGTTGTTGATGCGGTCCATCGGAGGTTTAGCGTTGGTGAACTTGCCAACCAATGCATTCTGGTAATGAGCTGAGAAGGTCTGGAATGCCTCATCAGAGTAAAGGCAGTCAATTATTCCATCAATTCTTGTTGCAATTGGCCTAAGTTCCGGATTGGAGGGTAGGTATTTGAATAGGGGTTGGCTTTTTGGGGCTAAAGTCTGAGAATATGATTTTCCGGCGGTGGCGCCGCCGGGTTTGGGCGGTGGTTCCACCATCGGACTAGCCGTTTCCTACCGTTGGCGTCACTGTGCCGGTGTCAGTTTTGTGTGAAAATAGGGGAAAAGTAGAGAAAAGGGATAGAGATCAATTTTGTTATGGGCTGACATAAGAGTTAATATTTGAGAATACATGTTAGATGAGTCAATTACCAAATGATAATGTTGTTGCTCATGTATCAATAACAATTTATAATAACTAGATAGGGTGCACCGATCACGCGGTGTATATGGGTTATCTTTCTTTTTTACTTAGACGATAATCACTTATTGAAGATTTAACACTATTTATTTTCATCATCATCATAATATAATAGTTATACTTTGTTTCGTAGTGTATTAAATGTTGGGGTTGTTTTTGTAATTATTGCTTTAATTTAAATTTTTGGGATATTTTCCTAATTATACTACGATATTTTACGATATTTATCTTCATTATTTTTGGTTATGGTATTTTACTATTTTGCTTGGTTCTACATGTTTCATTCTTGTTATTTTGGACCCATTTTCGTAATGTTTTCCTTATTTCACTCATTTTCAGTTGATTTAGTTAATTTTGTAATTTTAGTCCTTTCAATTTTCGTCTCTTCCTTAAATATGTTCTTCCAATCTCTATTACTATATCATTATACAATTTCCTAAACATTTGTAATCGTTATTTATATTCGCCGGTTAAGAATTAAATAATTTTTTTATAATTTATTGATTAAGTGGTAGGTTGATCAATGGATTACTATATTTTAATTTGTTATTATATTAAAATCTCAAATTTAACTCATTAATATTAATCTCAAGAAACAATTATTTTGATATATTATATTATAATTTTCAATATCTGTAATTAGTACATACATATATTATTCAATGTTTGGCACAATGCGCCAAAAGATAACATAGTTTCCTAGTAGAATTGAATAGTAATCTAAAATTGACTTCTAATAAAATCTCCCCACATTAATCGGGCCTATCTGGTCATATTCCTGCTGAAATTCAGAATTTGAGGAATCTGGCTCACTTAAACATCTGTTATAACAAACTTTCTGTCCCTATTCCTGTTGAGATTATGAAGTTGAGAAATTTGGCTAACTTAGACATTAGTAGTAACAACCTTTCTGGCCATATTCCTGTTGAGTTACATAAAGTGAGAAATTTGTATTACTTAGACCTTGGCCGAAACAACCTTTATGGCCAAATTCCTGTTGAGATTATGAAATTGAGAAATTCCTGTTGATATATATTAGTATTATTATTATTAAAGATATAATTTATTCATCTTTATATGATATTTTAGTAGTTTAGAATTGAATTCATCAACTCACCATATAAAGAAAAAAAATTGCACGCGAACTGCACATTTTATAATATCATCAAATTTCTCAACATTTTATAATATCACTTCGACATTAGTCTAAATGAGCCAAATTTATCATGAAGTTGATAATAGCATTCATTTACTCTATGATTGATGATGAAAAAAATTCAAGAAAAGAAACACACAAATTTCAAATATTTTGAATCTAAATTAATTTTGTAATCATTGTATAAATAAAATGGATAAAGTCACTCTACTATTTTATTTTATTTAAAAATAAATTGAGATTAAAATGATTTTTATGACTCCATCATACGTCAAAATAACAACTTTTAGTTGCAACATTTAAACACACTGTTTATATTCTCAACATATAAATTTGATCAATTTATACCTCTGAGAAAATGAATGCTATTATCTATAAGATGTAATCTACCAAGAAACTACATGAAAGCAGAAGGAACATTATGAACAGCTCCAAACGAGATTTATTTTCTTTTTACAATGAAACAAAAATTCCTGGTATAATGGTATCTGGTAGTTCGTGAATTACATGTTTCTAAAACCTATTACCTCTACCAAACCACTATGTTTTATTCCTGCAGATTTTGTGCAACAAAAAAAGATCCTTTTTAAGCTCAATCACTGCTCAAAATCCTCCTCTGTAATTTGTGTTGAGCTCAAACATCGATGATAACTTGCTACAACCACAACCGCTCATGCTTAATGAATGTGCGGCAGGTAATAATAGTTTTCGTAGCAATACAACCTCCAATTTTTGCAGTTAAAACCAGATTCAACATCAAAATAGCCCTTACCAAGATCCATTTCAACATTAAAAACAATTTGATTATCAACATTGTTATAGCCCTAATATGACTCAATTTCAGCAGCAAAAGCAACATCTTTTTTAGCATAGTGACATCCCTAGATTAAACCTTTATGTAAAATTTAGCTCACAATTTTGAGATTATAAGAATGCAACAATTAACCAAATCGATGTTATGGTCATCTTAAGGTACACATTTAAATGCTGGCCAGAAGTTGCAGAAACTCAAGAAGAAAGTCACTAGTGGACGGAACATGGAAGCAGGGCGGGGAAAATGGGGTAGCACGGTGGGGTTGTCCCGCCGTTACTTGAGCCGCCGTGCTTCGCCTCGGCGAAGCACGACGGGAAAACCCCGCTGTGCTACTCATTTCCGATTTCGGAAATGTCTAGCCTCATCCGGAAATAAACATTTCCGAAGCCGTAAATGTAGTTTTAGGTTTTGATTTGTGATGTCCTTTCCGAAATCGTAAAGATGAATCACTGGCCGTGAGCTAATGGATACGGTATCTGAAACTGTTTTGAGAAAATAGTTTACGGCGTCGGAAATTACTTTGGGCGGACAAATATCCGATATCGTAAATGGATGCCGAAAATCACGTTTCGGTAAACTTTCCGGGCTCGTAAACTTAAGTTTTAAATGTTCTCTAAATCAGTTTCCGATACCGTAATTGGATGCCTGTATTGATGTTGTTTTCTTGTTTACGATGACGGAAATAGTTCTGCAAATACATTTCCGGACACACCTTCCGAAATCGTAAAGCTATGAAGCGGCTAATTTCCGAATTCGTAAATGTAGTTGCTGGAGACCAATATGGTGGTCTGTTTACGAGCCGGACGACATGCCGGGTTTACCACTGTTTTTTTATATAGAGAAAACCACACTTCTTACGATTAGGGATGATCATGGGTCTCGGACCCACTCCAGATCCTGCGGATTTAGACCCCGTGGGTCGGGTTTGGATCCAAAAATTATAGACCCATCGGATATGGATCGGGTCTGGATCTAGATTTTGATAAACGGGTATGGATACAGATATATGGTTTTAAGATCCAGACCCGGATCCATATCCAGACCCATTAAACTATTATAATATATAATTAATAATATATTATTACTATGTGATAAATATATATGTAATATCTAATACTAATTCATCTTCTCTCTAATAATAATTATTATTATTCCAAAATTCTGATACCGATACAATATAGAAAAAGGCAAAAACCTTTTATATATTCTCAAACTCTATTCTGAAACACCTTATCGCACAAACTCTAGTTTCATACTTCCGTGCGCTCTACTCTTTTGCGTTCTGCCCAGTTAACTTCTTAGAACATAGAAGATATCGTTTTTTGTTGCACCTATTTCATTCTTGTACTAAATTACAATTTTGATCTTAATAAATTGATGCATTTTGATATTTATTGTGGATTGATAATTCATATATATGCTAACATGTGTGTTTATGGTAATAAAAATGAACAAATTTGGGCATATTTGTATTCACTATGAAAATCGCAAACATCTATTTAAAGAATTTGTCGATTTCTTAGTAGACCCATTTATGACCCTTTTAAAACCCTTAGACCCATAAGACCCTGCGGATATGGATACAGATTTTGGAATTTTAGACCCTGTGGATATGGATCGGATTTGGATCCGACATTTTTTTTACGGATATAACTAAATTAGATCCAGACCCGCCCCATGATCATCCCTACTTACGATATCGGAAACCACCCGGAAAAAGTTGTAGAAGTTTCTTTTGGTTTCCGAACTCGTAAATGAGCCTTGGCGTGCCAAAAAAATTCCAATTTTGAATTTGCTTTACGCTATCGATGAGCGTCTAATCGAAATTAGATATAATAACCATAATAAAGAACCTAATCCTTCAATATTGGCTTTAACGAGCCAAAAAATTCTTCATAGCAAAATGTATACACCTAGTAGTTGATAACACTATCTAATGCACAATTATAACTTACGCAGCTACGACAAATCACAATGATGTCGTTGTAGCCGGGTGCTCTATGCATGAAGCACACTCATCCAATATGAAGCTTGCCAATGCACTCCTTGCTGCCTTCAACTCTTGCAAGGTGTAGGGGGCAAAATCATATTCGAAAACCTGCGATTTGAAAAAGTAGAGCATGTTGGTAACACATTACAAGGATTTACATTAAATCAAATAAGGAATGGAAGAGTAAGCTCACACTATGAATGTTAAAGTATGAAAGCCTTGCACGTGCAATCACCCTCCATGCAAACATCATCGTGTAGTAACCGCATATCCAAACATTATCTTGGACCTTGTACTAATAGTGACAAAAGATACACAATTTAGGTCCTAATAAGGTACAAATTTGAGGAATAATAAGAATAGATTACCTTATGTTGACCTATGTTGACGTGCACACTTCGAGATCTTTTGCAAAGTCACACGCTCTAACATCGCCATGTCGGGGGCGATAATAGTGAACGGCTCCTAAAATAATGAAACACATTATTAGTTGTAGATAGTATGATCCACATTATAATGCCCTCACGATTGTAAAACATGTAGTAAAATGCCATTAAAAAAACCACATCATACCTTGCATTCTTCCAACAATTCTAATTTACGCTCCATCGGTACTTTGGTCCAATCGAACCATTTAATATCATGTCTTGTTCTTGCGATTTTACCAACCCAACTAGACCAATATTTATGCTCTACCCCTATGGCTATTCCTAACCTATTGAATTCCATTAGAGTGGAAATACCCGCGTCCCAACGCCTTTGTATTTCTCGACATAAGTTTCTAGGAATTTTTGTATCTACAACCAATTGCTCTTTTGTGGATGACTTGACCTTCTTCTTCGTAGGAATTTTCTTTTTGTTTTGTTTACATGTAGGAGCCATGATTAACAAATTAATCACTAATACCAAATACAAGCACTTGTCCACTAATTCACCTACAAATAAGAACAACTAAAAAATTTCAATTTCACCGACAATAAAATAGCTAGGTGTATTTAACAAAATAAGAAGATATTAGTATAAAGATTTAGCTAACAAAGCAAAAGATAATAACATAAATGAACCCTAAAATAGATAATTAATGCATCAACTAGATTAGGGTTTGAATTTGATAATATTTGGTTACCCCATAACCCATATGTTTGTTTGCATCGCACGCGACAAAGCAATACAAATGGGTTAATAAAGGTAACCAATTGTACCTCTATTTTGGAATGAAACACCCCAAAATAGTCGAACTTGTAGAATAAATGTAGAATTTCAACTTTTTGTGAGGTTCTTTAGTTGGATTCTTGGATTTGGGTAGTGTGATATTGTACAATTGACAAGATATTGAGAGGGAAGAGTGGTGTAGGAGGAGAAATAATGAGGAAGAGACAAATGGGTTGGAAAGATAATGAATGAATGAACCCACGTGGTGGGTTTTAGTCTGATCTGATGCCGAAACGGGTGGTTTACGAAATCGGAAATGTCACTCTTTTTAAATACAGAGTGATTTCCGAAATCGTAAACTGACTTCTCCGAAATATTTACGATGGAGCAATTGGACCGGGTTGAATTTTCTAATCAGGCAGATTGAACCCATCTCAATCTTCCCTTTTACGAGATCGTAATAAGGTCGTAAGCATCTTTTCCGGATTGGACACAAACTTTACGATTTCGTAAACCACCCTAAACAAAAATGTTTACAAGCCGGAAGCGTAGCCGGGTTTGTCACTGGATTTTAATTCTCACAATTTAATTTGTTTCAGCTTATCCATTCCGAAATCGTAAATGGGCCGTAAAGTTGTTTTTCGGATGGGGCACTAAATTTACGACTTCGTAAATCACCCGAAAGAGAAATGTTTACGAGCCGAAAGCGTAACCGGGTTTTTCACTGGATTATAATTATCGGCATTTAATTTTTTTAGATTATCATTTACGAACTCGTAAAGTGGCCGGTTAAAAGCAATTTTCCCCAATTCAACTTATTTCCGGACCCGTTTCTGATTTCGGAAATAGAAAATATGTGGATGCGGGTGATTTACGAGTTCGTAAACTTAGAAATGTATATATAGTCAACTACGTTTTTGTGATTCAGAGAAACCCCAAATCATAAAAACTCAAACCCTACCACCCCATTGAATCAATTCCGGCGACATAAGCATGCCTCCAGCCAGGCCGAAGCACAAAGCTAAGAGGGGTGTCCCAACATCACCTGAATCACCATCCCCACCACCCAACCCTAAACCAAAGAAGCAGAAATCGAAGAAGCCCCCCACCCCACCTGAAATTGAAACCGAATCAGAATACGATGAGATGGCTGGGTTGGAGACTAGCAGTGATGAGGAGGTTGAGGGTACCCATGGAGAGCGTGGGGGATTTGTGGAAGAGGAAGAGGTGGAGGAGGAGCCGCTAAGAAGGCCGGTAATGCTCGGGCGTGCGCAGCGGCGTGAGCGAGGTGGGGATGAGCGCCAAAGGGAAGGTCACAGCCAGCGCTTTTACGATTCAGTGGCGGAGTAGAACTACGCCAAGTGGATTAGGCGTGGCATGTGCGACTCAAAGGTACTAAAATCCAACTCTGTTTGTGATTTAGGTTTTAATGAGTCGATTAATTATTTTCGTCCTAGTTATTTGCATAACCTAATCATGCTAGACGAGCCTACCTACAAAGATGAGGTTAGACAGTTTTATGCTAATCTAGGTAGATGCACAACCAGTAGGATGTCGACTTTGGTGAATGGTGTGTTAGTGCCTGTTGATGAGTTTACGATTAATGAGGTGCTAGAGTGCCCGTGGGTTGATTCTACTCATCTGATGCCTCAAAATAAACAGGGGCCCTATAATGTTTTCACATTCAATAGGTGGGCGACGAAGTGTAATAAACAACCTTTAGACATGGCTGAAATGGGCCGTAAGTACTTCAAGTTAGATGAGTCTTTGGGCAAAGGGACTGCAGAGACTGATTATAAGATAGATGTGTTGACCCTAGAGCAGAGGTTGGTTTTTGAATAGGTTTGTTTTAATGTTCTTCCTACAGGAGGGCATGCCACCAAGCCCACCACTAGTCGCCTGCTTGTATTCTACTACCTGATGGAGGGCATCCCAATCAATCCAGGATATACCATCTATGAGTACATGAGAAAGTGTGCTCCTTTGTTGGATAAAAGGTTTCTGTACGGTGGGCTTATCACTGCGCTGTGTAGGAAAGCCAATGTGCTTCTCTTGGATCGGCCGGTTATGCAGTCCTACTATGATGACAGGTGGATCGACCTGAAGAATTGGGTGTTTGACAAGGATGCAGGAAGATTCAAGGAAAAGACTCTGAAACCTGGTGCACAGGCAAAGGTGGCGAGGAGAAAACAAGCTCGCGAGGAGGCTGCCGCTCTAAAAACTGCTACGGGTGAGTTCCACTAAATTCAGTCTCTATAGTTGTTTATGAGTTTGATTTTAATTTTTTTCCTAACCAATTAAGTGTCTGAGTTGTAGGTGAACGGAAGGGGCTTTTTGAAAAGATGTCGCACTTGTTTTGTTGTTTTTCTAGCTAGTTAGAAACGACGAAGAAGAGACTGGATGCGATCAAAGCTGATCAAGAAGCGTACATCCAAGAGAAGGGTCTCCAGATCGTGCTAAGTGAGGATGAGGAAGAAGTGTACTATGGCGACCTTGTGCAAGTGAGTGAGGATGAAGAGGCCACACATGATGCCACATATAACGCCTCTATTTCTAATGCCGCGTCGAGCTCACAAAGCCCCTCACCTCCCCGTGGCCCCTCAACTTCACAAGACCACGACTTCACCCAACATGGTTTTTTTCCAGGATTTGATGGCTAGGTTTACAAGTTGTTGAAATATTGTTTTAAATTTTACTTAAGACATTGTGTCCTTTGAAGACTATTCCAATTTGATCATGTGTTACAAATTGTATGAATCAATTACAATCATTTTAAATCAATTTTCCCCTTCAATTCAATTTTAAATTGTCATTTTCATCTTTATCAAATCAAGTTGATCTTATTTTTTTGGGTTAGGCAACTAGTTTCCGAAATCGGGAACTGGCCGGAGATCAGATCTTTTGGTTTTCGATTTCGTAAATCTCTCGAAACAAGTCTTTTCAAATAACAAAAACTGTAGCTATACCGACAGTGTAAAGCATTATATAATTTTGGTCACGAAGAGTTCACGATGTCGGACACTGGCCGGAACAAAATAATGAGGGTCATTTCCGAAGTCGTAAACCGCCCGATGCACACTGTTTCCGAAATCGTAAAATGTACATTTTAGTTGTACATATGAAAGTAAAGACATGAATAAATTTGGAATTAATAAACTAATTATGTTACTAGTAGGAAGCTAAGTTTGATTGGTCATATTGTCTCGTAGAAACTGATCAAACAATAAAGAGAGGGAAACTGTGACGCTGAATTGATCCCTTATTATGTTACAAGGAGATCAAAAAGCAAAGAGAGGGAAACTGTGACGCTGGGTGACCTTCTATTTTCTCCAATGACGAGTGAATAGTTACAAGGAGATTCACTCTTCTCTAGTTCAATTACGAAATTATGGGGAATTCGCTAAACAAACATATAAAAATATATAGAATTTAGTTGAAATGTAAAATTGATGAAAGACTGGAAGAACCAACCGGATGAAATTTATTTACAATTCCGTTGTTGATATCATCCTCCATCAACAGCTAAAAAAAGGAAGGACATGAAATCTTCGACGCCTTGTCCATTGTCTGATCACTTTGGTTTTTTCTAAGGTTTCCAGCAAGACAGAATTCATAAGGGTCGAAACTACTTGTTCTAGTCTGCGCATGCGTTTAATCTAATAAAAAGCAATTAGTTGGTCAATCAGTCTTTAAAAATTCAGACTAGCTAGATGAAATTGGAAGATATGTAGTCATTTACAGTTTTACACAACTTTGACTAAAATTTTGGGTGGACCAATTTTCCGAATTATTTCTATGGATTTCTTCAACTCAAGTGAATTATAAAATATTAAATTTTGGGTGGACCAATTTTCTGAATTATTTCTACTGATCTCTTCAACTCAAGTGAGCGAGGGTTTGAATTTATTAATTCAGACTAACTAGATGAAATTGGAAGATGTGTTACACAACTATGACTAAAATGTTAGGTGTGCCTATTCTTCGAATTATAAAATTAATGTATTGAAAATAAGAATGGTGTGGATGCATTAATCTGAATTCCGTCAAATGTTATTTCATCAAATCAAACTTAAACTAAATTGAAAGTATTAAATTTGAACTTAAACTTTTTTTAAAAAAACATGCTGAAAAAAAGAGCATGTACTAAATAATAATCTTGAGTTTATAAACTGCATCTCTAGAATTTAAAATTATTCAATTTTTGACTAAATTAATATTGATAAATGTGACACATTTACGGCTTCGGAAACTAGCCGGATTAAGAGTAGTTTTATATTTCCGATTTCGTAAATAGTATTGGGGAAAAATTTGTCCAAGTGCGAGTGCTTTACGACACCGGAAATAGGAATGGGGGTAAATGAACATCTTGTCGTGTATTTTTCGAAACCGTAAAGTGTTCGAAATTTTTTTGTGGGTGGTTTACGACTCCGGAAACGGGAGACATATAAAACAAAAAACAACTTATCTGCAGTCTTATGTCCCAAATCAGAAAAATCAAAACTCAATCTCCACCTTCAACGCCCACCTATAGTCACCAATCAGTCGTCCAAATCCATCAAGTTAGGATTTTTACCACATTACTAGTTCCGACATTGAAAACCCATGGTGGCACCCAAGAAGCCAAAAACCAAGGCTGCACCGGTCCATGAAGAATCGGACGACGACTATGATAATTCGATCTTTTTCTCCAAGGCAAACCAAGAGAGGTATGAGTACATTCGTGATCACTGCAATAATCTTAAAAGTTATTATGTTGATCGTGATGATGTGGAGGATTTGTTGCTTGGTAATGTCGTAGAAACCCTAGGTAAACACTATTTGACTGATTTAGTGTTTAATAGTAGTGAGACTTATTCTGAGGAGGTATGTCAGTTTTATGGAAATTTGCATGAGTTGGAGGATGGTAGTTGCACGACAGGGGTGAATGGTATGAAAATGGAGGTTAGTTGGAGTATGATAAACCAGGTTTTAGGCTGTCCTTACCGGAAACTTGAAGAATGCCACCCTCAGAAAGAAGATGGCCCTTACAATGTCCATTACAAGGGCCATATACAAGATAACCCCGATGAGATGCACGACCTGTACAAAGTATGTTTGGCTGAGAAGTACTTTGGGCGCCACAACTCCAACCTTAGAGCTGCAGCCAACAAGTTCAATACAAAGTTCATGTCTTTAGAGGACCGTGTTTTGTATGAGATCGTGCACAAGTCCATACTGCCAAGTGCAGGTTATTCCACATAGCCAAACACCACCACTGCCATGGAGTTCTTCTATCTTGCAGAGAACAAATTGACAAACACTGGATTCACCATCTTGGAGCATATGAAATGGCGGTGAAGGGGAAAAATCCACGGGATAATATACCCTTTGGTAGCTTTATTACTTTTTTCTGGACGGAAGCTTTATGTTGTCGTACCAGAAACCTTTCCCATTTAGTTCTACGTCGGGTATTAGGTCGGAGAAGTTAGACCTAGAGTATTTTGACAGTAGAGGGATGGTGGTGTTTGATGGAGCTTGGATGAACAAGCCACCCAAAACAAAGAACAAGACGATGCAAAATGTTGAGAAGCAAGGTAATATTCTTTAATATTTGTTTGTTTTTCTGAATTTGTTGCTAGTTTTTACTTAGTTATTAATATTCTTTAATATTTTTATGGAAGAAATCGACGAGAATGTGGGGTGGAAATAATTTTACAAGAGAATGAAGTCAAAAATCTCTGATTTCTTGTACGTGAGCAAGGAAGCGCGGTTGGCTGAAAAGCGGGAACGCGCTATTCATAGAGCTGAGCGCGAGGCGATGATGCGGGGAACGGGTGGTGATGAAGCGGGCGGCTCACAATCGAGGCCAGTTTCGGGTGCCGAGGCAGATGAGGCACATGGAGACCAAGATCCGGCTGATGAAGACAAAGATGACAATGATGTAATGAAGCACATAGTCTTCTAAGTAGTTGGATTGTAGTTTATCTTGAAATATCTTTTCATTTGAAATTCGATGATACAATATTATTACTTTCAATTAAAATCATTCTTTGTTATCTTATGTTTTTTAATTTGTAACGAATTTCAATTTTAAAAGTATCTCATACAAGTTCCCGGTTTTCAATCTTTTCTTTAAGAGTACATGATTGGTTTCCGAAGTCGGAATCAGTACGCAACACTTTTAAAACTTTTGCTATCCATTTCTGATTTCGGAAATTACCCGACTTTTAAAACTTTACAAGCCGGAAGCCCATCCGGGTAATCCACTGGATTTAAAAAAGGCACAAATTAAATTCTGGTTTAATCACTTCCGATTTCAGAAATGAGCCGGGAAAAGATGGAATTTTTCCATAAAAAATAAGAGGCCTTTACGGGTTCGGAAATCATCCGAAAGAAGAAAAGTTTACGAGCCGGAAGGGCATCCGGGTAATCCACTGGAGCTAGCTAAATAATATTACAGGAAATATGATTTATTTATTAGATTACAAAACCATATCCGATAGCGTAAAGTGGCCGGTTTAGTGTTTTATGATTTCGGAAATTGTACGGAAAATGTGTCACTTAAGTGAAACTCGCCAATTTATTGGGTTTTCATAATTCTAATTACACAAGGAGTACCCCTACAAGGCTAAATAACATAAGAACACAAATTCTATTACAATATTAGACGTAATATACATTAAATGCTCTAGAGCGATCTGTTTTACATTTACAAAAAACGCACATCTTTTTGCTATTCGACCCCTTTGCCTTAGGTGGTTGTTTTTTCTTTGGTATCCCCCGCTCATCAAACCACTGCCCTTCTTCATGATCCAACCTGCACTGGTAACGGCGGAGATTTGCTACAGTTTCATGTAAGTTTATATTGTCTTCACCATCAAAGGCTATCTTAAAGGTATCCACATCGTTCAAGCATTCTTCTTGACTCTCTCCACCAATAAATGCTCTCTTCCCGTTCAGTACAATCTCCTGGTGAACAGAAGCAGGGTCCTTCACGTAGAACACTTGGTCGGCCTGTGTCACTAGAATGAATGGATCCGACTTGTAACCAACTTTCCTCCGGTCAACAATGGTTAGGCCTAATGGATCAGGAAAAAATCCCGTGCCTGGATCAATTCAGTCACACTTGAATACAACCACCTTCAGTCTCACATAGTTCAACTCCCATATGTCTGTGATTGTTCCACAGAACCGGTTGTCTTCATACACGCCCTGCTTTAACTCATCAGCAATCAAAGAAACACCACTGTTCTGCGATATGCGCTGCCCATCAACTGTCTTCGTACTAAATGTGTAGCCATTCACATCGTAGCCCCTGTATGACAAAACTGAACCATCGGTAATCTAGACAACCACTTAACTTCCTCAGAATGATCTCCGACTTCCACTTTCTTCCTGAGCCACTCAGCAAATGTCCTCGTGTGCTCTTCATGGACATATTCGGGTTCTAAAAGCGGCATCAATCTCCTTATTTCATCCATGTGAAGGCCAGCATAGGGAACCACAGCCTTATGGTTACGAAGCACATATAGATGTGCAACCTTTAACTCAGCAGCAGTGGGTGTGACATATTTTTCACTACCAAATGCATGGTCTTCAATCCTGTCAGCATGCCTGTTCTTCGCGACACCAACAGTCTCAACATCAACGAGGTACACGGTGCAGAATTCTATTGACTCTTCAGTTACATAACGCAGAACTATACTGGCATCGGGCCTGTATCTGTTCTTCACAAAATGCTTGAAAATCTTCATGTAGCGCTCGAAAGGGTACATCCATCTCAAAAACACAGGACCACAACACTTGAGCTCACGCACAAGATGAACTATAAGATGCACCATTATATCGAAAAATGAGGGCGGGAAGAACATCTCCATCCGACACAAAACTTCGACAATCATTTCTTGTAGTTTATCTAGTCTTGCTCGGCTAATATTCTTTCTGCAGATGGACTTGAAGAACATGCACAAGCGGCTTATGCAGCGTCTAACATGTGGAGGTAGGGACGTGCGCAGAGCAATGGCATTCAATTCTTGCATCAAAACGTGGCAGTCGTGTGATTTGAGTCCCGCGAGTTTCGCCTCATCAACATTCACACACCGACTAATGTTGGACGAGTAGATACTAGGTACTTTAATGTCGTTTAGACTTTGACAAAATTTCTTCTTCTCTGAATCAGACATGGTGTAAGAGGCCGGCGGCAAATATGTCTTGCCATTTTTCTTCACGGGGACCAAACCCGGTCAAACACCCATTTCCTCCAAATCCATCATAGCTTTCAAGCCATCCTTACTCTTCCCCGATATGTCTAGTAATGTGCCAATCAGACTCTCGCAAACATTCTTTTCTATATGCATAACATCCAAACAATGTCTAACCTCCAAGTCTTTCTAGTAAGGCAACTCGAAAAAGATTGAAGATTTTTTCCATACACCATTCACTACTGGCTTTTTCCTATTCTTTCCAAAATCATTGGGAATTTCCTTCACAGATTCATACACACTCTCACCAGACACAGGCGTCGGTGCATCCCTCTCATCAACCGCTCCATCAAACCACTTCTTACACTTACGGAAGGCATGCTCGTGATTTAGAAATCTCCTGTATCCTAAATAAACTGTTTTCCTCCCGTGCTTAAGTTGAACGTGACTAGTGTCCATCTCACAAACCGGGCAAGCAAAATGCCCTTTAACAGAGTAACCCGCCAAATTACCTAATGCAGGGAAATCATTAATGGTACAAAATAGCATCGCTCTCATGTCAAACCACTCTTCCCGGTATCCATCATAAGTCCAGTTCTCAAAATACCACAACTTTCTAAGATCTTCAATTAGGGGAGCAAGATAAACGTCAATGTCGCTACCTGGTTGTTTTGGACCTGAGATCATAAGTGATAGCAGAATGTACTTACGCTTCATAGTTAACCAAAGTGGCAAATTGTAAATCACAACCATCACGGGCCACGAACTATGGGTGCTGCTCAGATCTAAAAAGGGATTCATACCATCAGTCGACAAACCTAACCGCAAGTTACGCGGCTCATTACCAAATTCAGGGTACAACTCATCAATGTGCTTCCACTGATCACCATCAGAGGTATGGCGAATCACATCGTCATCGGGCCTGTGACGTCCCAGTGATACATAATCTAACCGTGACGTCAAACTGGATTTATCCATAACTCAACAACAGATATAGTTGTAGTTCAGAGTACACGAGATGTTTTATTACAATAGTAATAACTCTGGATCTTATTTACATGACAATAGAGATCACATTTACTCCTAGTTAAACATAATTACAGGAGTCTTTTATGGTGGATGATAATACTACAAGAGCCAAAATACTTGTTTTAGATAGGCACACACGCCATGGCTAAGATAATATCACTTGAGTCTAATATAGCAGGTTCGACTAGCATTTAGATGTAACAAACAGAGAGTGCATCAAGCCTTCCTAACCAAAACGTCTTCATAGTAGATCTGCCATGCCACAAAAACACATAATGAGCTTTTACGCCCAGTGATATTCTCCGGTAAAAAAAAAGAGAGAAAAACTCAGAAAATATCTATGACCGAAATACCAACAACACCAGGAACTTAAATAATTTTTTTCTTCTAAACAAACTAATTTTGAATTGAGTTCTCATCATCTTTAATTCCCAGGAATTTTAAATACCAACGGTTTCATCCGACAAAATGACAAACAAACACCTTAAATTCATATTCCTACATTCTATATTTTCAGTTTCAAAACATTCTGTATCACGGTGCTACTGCTGCTCAGTTCAGTAAATCATGGAGTTAACCCCTTAGGCTTATTTAATCTAATCCCACATCAAAATTTAGGCTAAGAAAATATATTTTTCCCAATCTAACTTCATAAAAATCAGTCCAACACTCACGGCTATTCGCAGAAGTTGTACAGTACTTAATAATACCAAATGGCCCGTATTATCGTTTTCTTATGATTTTTATTTTTTTTATTTTCTATTCATCTTATTTCTTTTCTTTTATTGCACTTTCAGCCAGATTAACTCATCAAATTTAATAAATTTCCAGAGACCATATGATGACAAAACAAGCAAAACAGAACTGAATTTCTAGGCAACACAAAATTTGGATTTCAGACAGAGTGAGATTTATTACCAAAGCATATTCCAAACATACTGAGATATTGTGCATCTCTCAACCATATTGACTCATCAAATTAAATTAGTTTCCAGAGACCTTTTTATGACAAAAACATGCACAATGGAATTGGATTTCAACCAGAGACAAATGAGTTAGTGATTATCATATTATAATTCAAATACACTGAGATAATTAGCACATTATATTTCATGAACACTGAGATATGGCACATCACATAAAGACATTTCCAGTAAACAGCTCACGTCAAGCAAACACGTCGTGTCAAGTTAGGATTCTAGAGGTGGCTTCCCGTACGTACGTAGCACTTAGGTCCCTTTTTATAACATAAACCTCATATGGACTACTAGCCGCAACTGACCAGCTCCATACAAGTCCAAGACACAATATACTCCCACTACACCAACCTCCTGCCGTGCGAACGAGTAGTATATTGCTTGTTCCATCTCGTATGACTATTAGCCGCAACTGACTTAGCCATACGAGGCATGGTTACAAAATACTCTCCCATGCACAGAACTACATCCCCCTGTGTGCAAGCGAGTGGTATTTTGCTCATGTTAGTCAAGTTCAAGTAATAATTCAAACACAGACAAGATTCACAAATAGCACACACATTCCAGCAAGAAAATCATAGACACTCTTGCAATTTGACTGGTCATGACTCTTTGCAATTTAACTTCAGAATATAGCACATAAACATACTCTGATTTTAAATACTGCTATTGTTATCCATTATAAAAAAAATATCACAACTTATATGAATTACGTATACATTTATAAATCAATTTTTTTAGAGTAACAAAGTCGTTATAACACATATAAGCATGGCAGTTTTCGAAATATATATATTTTTAGAAATGTGAGAATACTCACTTCAGTCCGTAGGCCTTGTAAGGTCCGGCTCGCTGAAATCTGCACCATAAGTATATCTACTGGTTACTTAACTAAACTTCTAGGGTCTGAAATTTTAAAATAATAATACTAAATAATAATAACAAACTAGATTCCTAACAAGATCAGCTAGATTAATAATAAATCAAATTGTTTGTTAGATCAACCTTCACCGGTCTTTGCTGTTTTTCTTTTCTATAATATACTTACTGGTTAAAACTGGGAATTAACAACTTATGCATCCTACATGATTATATTATGATATCAAGGAGATTCAGTCAAAAAAACAGCCCTCCTTAATTGCTTATATTATTTCCTTTGATCATTATCTCTACAATTCAGCTCACTCACTCACTTCTTTACATCTGTTTTATTTTTTTTTCTTACAACGATTATGCTACTTAATGCTAATTGTGCCTACAGTCCTAGCTACATTTCATGATGCAAAAATTAGTTGCAGAAATCTTAAAGAATTTTGTTTAATAAGTAGAAAAGAAAAGAAAACAAAAAACGTGCAGTTATTTTAAATTTCTGAACCGAAAACCGTTTATTTGAAACAATCATTTTCATGGTCCTGAAGAAGAAAAGGAATGAAGTTCAGTTCATAAACTTTGTTTTCAAACTGCTCATTTGGTATGTAATCTGTTGGAATGAACAAAAATAGTAAATACTTTCTCTTAGTGATTTCATCAAACACCTTCGTGATAAAAAATACCACACCCCTAAATTGTGTTCTCCTAAACCACATATGTTACTGCACGGGTGATTACAGTTCATATATCCCTAAAATAACCTACATATTCATGTTTATTGATGATAAACTACACAATTCAAGCCTATTGCTTCAGATAACCAATTCGAGGGCTGGATGATTATATATCCACGAACTATATATACCTAAGAATCTCAAAACTGAACATACCTCTTGATTCCCTGTTTCGTTTCTTCCCTAGTTACTAAAACCTTACTCTCTGTTCCAAGTTCCTGAAACCTTACTCTTTGTATCGTTTCTTCCTGAGCTTTCTGTCCGACCCCTTTTCTTTTACCAGATTAATTTGTATTATTGAATCCTATCTTCCCACATATATTTCCCTCTTTTCCTATTATTATTTTATTTTTTATTTGTTTTACAATTGACCCTCACCTTACTTTCTTTAACTACACATGTAGGTTTTCCATGTATTATCAATATTTAAATTACTATCTTTATAATTTATCTCGACATTCATATTTTAATATGAATACCATCTTACTAATCACTCGATACATTTATTTAATAATTTCATCATAAAATTACTTGCAACCACGTAAAATTATCCTATTATGACTCGTACCTTTCTTCTGGTCCTCACATTCGTCCCCCTCTATGAAATTCCGTCCTCGGAATTCTTGCCTGAATTACAAAATAGGTGAGGATAATTCTTCATCATCTCTCCCTCCAACTCCCAAGTGGCCTCTTCTATCCCATGATGTCCCCAAAGAACTTTGATAGTAGGAATCTCTTTTGTGCGCAATCTCTTTACTTGTCGGTCAATTATCTTAATAGGTTGCGTCTCAAATGACACCTTTTCATCTAGCTCTAGTCCGTCATAACTAATCACATGGCTCGGGTCTGGATGGTATTGGCGCAGTAAAGAAACATGGAAAACGTTGTGCATTCTTGTAAGAGCAGAAGGTAGTGCTAACCGATAAGCGACAGTACCCACTCGCTGGGTTATTTCAAAAGGGCCAACAAAACGAGGGCTGAGTTTCCCTTTTTTTCCATGTTTAATCATACCCTTTTGAGGAGTAACTTTTAAAAAAACTTTATCCCCCACCTGAAACTCCAGATTCTTCCGTCGATTGTCAGCATAGCTCTTTTGTCGACTCTGAGCCACTTGTAATCGCTGCTTGATAAGCTTTACCTTATCGTAGGCTTCTTCCACCCAAGATATTCTATCTATCTGAATTATTTTCCTTTCCCCCACTTCATCTTAGTAAACTGGTGCCATTTGAATTGATGCTTGGTAACTGTTATTATAAGTGAACTCCACTAACGACAAGTATTTATCCCAACTTCCCCCAAAATCCAGTATACAAGCACGTAACATATCTTCAAGCGTCTGTATTGTGCGTTCTGATTGTCCATCCGTTTGGGGGTGAGCTGTTGTGCTAAGGTTAAGCTTAGTTCCCAAGGCACCTTGTACTTGTTGCCACAACCTTGAAGTAAACCGAGGGTCTCGATTAGAAACAATCGAGATGGGAACCCCGTGAAGACGGACTATTTCATTTAGATAAATTTGTGCCAGCCTTTCCAATGAGTATTTCATATTGACGGGAAGAAAATGAGCAGATTTTGTGAGCCTATCTATGACAACCCATACATCATCATAACCCCGTTGAGTCCTTGATAGCCCTGTTACAAAGTTCATTGTGACATGCTCCCACTTCCATTCTGGAATTTCTAATGCCTGTAAGAGACCAGATGGTCTTTGATGTTCGGCTTTTACTTGCTGGCAGGTTAGGCACGAGGTAACAAATTGAGCAATTTCACGCTTCATATTTTCCCAGCAATATTGCCTTTTCAGATCTTGATACATCTTGTTACAGCCAGGATGTATAGCATATTTCGAGCGATGAGCTTCCGTGAGAATCTCTTTCTTAAGAACAGGGTCATTAGGTATACATATTCGGCCATGAATCAGAACTAGCCCATCTGATCTTACACTGTATCCTGCTACTTCGCCGTTCTGAGCCTTCTCCTTCCGACTTTGAAGTGCCATATCATGCTCCTGTGCCTCTTTAATTCTGTTTATCAACGAAGTTTGTAGGCAAATATTAGCTAAAGATATCTTATCATTGATCCTTTTAGGGTTACAATCTATGATATGCTCCCACATCTCACCAACCTTAACCATGACCCTCGCGACCTGAATCTTCCTGCTTAGAGCATCTGCCACTACATTAGCTTTACCGGGATGGTATTGAATCGAAAAATCATAATCCTGTAGGAATTCAATCCAACGCCGTTGGCGTAAATTCAAATCCTTTTGGGTGAAAAGATACCTGAGATTTTTATGGTCGGAGAAGATTTCAAAAGTCACACCATACAAATAATGGCGCCATTTCTTTAAAGCAAATATGATGGCTGCCAACTCCAAATCATGAGTGGGGTAATTTCGCTCATAAATTTTCAGTTGTCGAGACGCATATGCAATGACTCTCCCTTCCTGCATCAAAACACACCCTAACCCTTCCTTAGATGCATCAGCAAATACTACGAATTCCTTTCCATCTGCTGGTAAAGTTAATACTGGTGCGGTGGTCAAGCGCTTTTTCAATTATTGAAAACTGGCCTCCACTTTGTCGCTCCACTTAAATCTTACGTTCTTCTGAGTAAGCCGTGACAAAGAACCAGCAACCTTTGAGAAATTTTTCACAAACCTACGATAATAGCCAGCCAGCCCTAAGAAACTTCGAACCTCTGTAATATTTTCGGGGCGCTTCCACTTTGAAATTGCCTCCACTTTCGATGGATCTACAGCTACGCCATCTTTAGAGATAATGTGTCCCAGAAACGCAACACTTTCCAGCCAGAATTCACACTTGCTGAATTTGGCATAAAGCTTATGCTCCCTCAATGTTTGTAGCACTACATGCAAGTGTTGATGATGTTCCTCCATTGTTTTAGAATAAACAAGGATATCATCGATAAAAATTACTACAAATTGATCTAAGTAGGTATGGAAAATACGATGCATTAAATCCATAAAAACTGCAGGCGCATTGGTTAATCCAAATGGCATGACCATAAATTCAAAATGACCATACCTTGTGTTGAATGCAGTTTTTATAAATGTCCTCATCCCTTATCCTCAGTTGGTAATACCCCTGCCTGAGGTCAAACTTAGAAAACATCTGGGCACCTTGAAGTTGGTCAAACAATTCATCAATTAAAGGTATGTGATATTTGTTCTTTATAGTAACATTGTTTAACCCGCGATAGTCAATGCACAATCGTAGTGTGCCATCCTTCTTTTTCACAAAGAGTACTGGGGCTCCCCAAGGTGAGACACTGGCCGAATAAATCCCCTCAACAATAAGTCTTGGAGTTGAAGCTTCAACTCTTTAAGCTCGGTAGGTGCCATACAGTAAGGAGTTCTGGAGATTGGAACGGCTTCTGGGACGATCCATATCACCATTAACACTCTCCTCTTCAATCAAAACTTGGTTTTCTGCGACGACAGTACGAGCCTCGCCATGTAATGTCCACCTAGTATACGCTCTTGAAAATCCTCTCACAATCAAGTGTGACTTTAAATCACGTACACTCAAACGCACATCATTTTTACAATCTCTACAAGGGCATTGAATTAGCGACTCATTCTGTACTCTTGCATACTCACTGGCAGCATTCACAAACTCTGTCACGAGATTCAAGTATTCACGCGATGTCCTAATATTCTCTTGTATAATTCTAGACCGTTCCATTGCAACGTGCCAAATCTACAAACAAAGTCCTAAATTGAAAAAAATACAAACTTAATCAACCATGTCAATCACTAATTAATAAAGCCCATTCATTGAATTACAACATTTTCAACTTCTCTCATACATCAAAGACATGCATGTCAATGTAAACTCCACATGCCATTCTTAACAAAACAATCGAGAACATCGATTCCACAATTTAACAACGGA
Source organism: Sherardia arvensis (assembly GCA_948330725.1). Lineage (NCBI taxonomy): Eukaryota > Viridiplantae > Streptophyta > Magnoliopsida > Gentianales > Rubiaceae > Sherardia > Sherardia arvensis. Next base: position 33,272,565 of record OX415235.1, read on the forward strand.
AGATTTAAAGATGAGATGACATACCTTATCGATGCAAACTTCAATCAACGCACACAGCCAATAATATCCCCTTTTTCAAAAATTTTTAAACTAGCTCCCTACATAAAAATGTAGAGAACAGAATTTAAAACGACATCTAACCGGCTTATTTTCGATTTCGTAAACAGTCCTTACACATTTTGCGAGTGGTATCCGATATCGTAACAAGTGCCACTAATTCGGAGTACAATTCCTGGCCTATTTACGATTTCGGAAACTATCCGGTTTCATATATTCAAAACCAGAAATACTGGCACGTGCTTAGCAAGTGCCATGGCCAAAGTTCAGGACCGTTTCCGACCTCGGAAACGTTGGCCAGCACGGCGGGAAATCGTTCCTGCCGTGCATTCCCAACGTCGTTTGTCATCATGCACGGCGGTTTTTGATTCCCGCCGTCCTTCACGTCAGGCAGCGGCTAACCTGATTTTGATCTCCGGTTTCGAATAGTTTACGAAATCGGAAACCAGAAGCACGGCGGGAAAAATAAGTCTTTTTTCCCTGCCGTGCTTCTGCGATGCGCTTCTGCCAATTTCCACTTGTGAGTCTCTCTAGGAATGTCAAAACATGTAAGGTCAATTTCGGTCTCACAATGTATATAACTCTGATATTTTAGGCTATCGTTAGGTGCGGGGACAATCAGATTTTGCAGGAATTGAAATGACAAAATTACTCTTCATCGTTACATTATGACCCAGACTTGTATTAGTAAACCAGGGCATTTCAAGTCAATATCAACATGCAAAATAAAAATGTCCTTGCATCTAAAATCCTTGAAATTGTAAAGAGTTAATACCCTTTAAATAGCTTTAATAGTTAAAAGAAATTTAATTTTTGAAATCTAGCCTCAACACCTATTTATCATACTGCCCTTATAAACACTTTCAGGGAATTGATAGGTGCAGTCCAACTTTACATTTCCAGTCCATATTTGTATTTAAATTACCTAATGTACCCTTAAACATGGGAACCACATTTATTTTTCAATAAATACAGGGATATTAATGTCACTTTATGAATAAATGCAAACTGCATAAGTAAATACTGGACTGCATATAACAATGCCCCACTTTTATCATTATCTTATGTGTAAAGTTAATCATTCAAATATTATACTTCAAGTCTCAGAATCCCAAACATGTAAATATTATATTTTGTTATAGTTATCATCAGTAAAACCGGTCTAAAGTCAGGTGTTTGAAATTTGGAAAACTTAGTTCCGCAACCTTATTATATGAGTAGTTCACAGTCACTTTTGTAACGGGTTTTCCAACCAAATCAAAGGTTTACTATGTTTCAAATGTAGTCCAACGTTTAAACAGGAATCAACCAAGACAGAGTCACAGTTAGTAAGATATTGTACATGTCCCTTCGGGGACATCCGATAAAATTGGAACGATACAGAGAAGATTAGCATGGCCCCTGCGCAAGGATGAAACGCACAAATCGAGAAATAGTAAGATATTGTATATTCAATTAAGTTTGTCTGAATGACTTTATTCCGCAGCAGACAAAGTATTTTTGTTTCACTCATTAGTTTTTTTTAGAATTCAAATTCTTACTCTGCAGTTAACATTAGAAAGATCATTTTGGTGTAATTACCATTCAAAACTGAGGTATAGTTTAGGAGATATGAGATTTTGAAAATTAAAAACTGACAGCAAATGGACTAAGCAAGAGCTCAGAACTTCAAGATACTCTTTCTCACTCTTTACTTATTCGATTTGAACGATTACTTATTCAATACTGTAGTTTATCATACAAGGATTGTAGAGATACAAGGATCGACAAAGTCAAAGTTACAGTTCATCACAGGCTTTTAAAATGCAAGTTTGCTTACAATGTCTCCCGCAGGCTTACGAAACATGCCGTATCTTATGACTTCATTATTTCGTCCATTTATTAACCAACTTGTAGAATTCAAGACTCTATGTCACAGATTATCAATCAAAAATTGTACAAATATAGCATTTAGCTAAATAGAAACCACTCTTCATTATGTGCAGGTCATATTCAAACCCCCTTTTCCTAACTCGATTCTTAACAAATTCTTGATCTCAATATAAAGGCCTAATCCCATATTCTTAAATATGCCCCTATTAGCTTAATTGCAGTGATGGGTTGAAAGATGCATACTTTTACAGTTCATCACTCTGGATTTTGAGAGAAGAATTATTCCAGATTTCAAATTTGTCTACAAACCTGATTTTCCCCTCAAGGTTTCTCCAACTATTCATGAACATAAAATTTTAACACAATCATAAAATCTCATCAACAACTAGTTGTATTCATATATATAATATCCAAATTCTAAGAAGCAAGTCTCACCTTATGATGCAGTACATAGAATCCAGGAACACCATACAACTCATTCATATTTGAAAGTCACGCTATAATGATTAACTTGTTTTTTTTAAAGAACACCTATGAAAGACGGGGGAATATTTTAGACTCCCCTAACCCAAAGCCATAGATGACAAAAGATTACATCTCCTATAAAGGCTAAGGGACACTAAGTCCCTAGAAGCATGATAATGCTTCTCAAAAGAATAAAAGAAATAAATACCTTCCAACTAAGTCTCGTATAAACTAAATCCTATTAGCGAATGGTCAAGACAAAACACAAAGCGGCATTAACTTAGAGACTCTACGGATGGAGTAAATATAAGACTAAAAACACCCAATACGGTCATATGTTGGTGTCAGATTTCCAAGCCATTTGTGTAACCGTGCATTTTGTTGCTCAGCTGGCTTGACCCAGTGAAAAATTGGTTGAGAAAAACTCCTGTGGTGCTATAATGATTAACACCTACATGCAACTCATTCATATTTGAAAGTCGATGTAATGAATTTCAACAAATTATATTTTTACTGAACAGAAGCAAATTATAAATACATAATAGATCTTTTGATTTCGTAAAAATGGATAGGATGGATTAACATCATATTTAACCATATTAGCTAGTTATGAATATCTATTGTGCGAATCTCAAATTTTACGAATAAAAAATAAATCTTAATAATATACATTTTTTAATCTATAGATACTAAAATTGTTGCATGATTTTATGTGTATGATTGATAATTTTTATCTTAATGTACGTTCATGCATGATTAAAAAAGCTTTCTCTCTCTAAATAATTTGCTCTGCCTTTTCTCTAACATTATATTTTAATACCCCCTTTTTCCCGACAGATGTTCATCATTTATTTGCCCGTTTTCACTATTCCTCACCAATAACGTTCGAATAACGGTCACATTCATGGCGTCGCCGCCGCAGCAACGCGGCAGCGATCCCCAAACCGCATCTTTTTTCAAGCCTTGACATCTAAACCACCCCCTCTCTCTGTCGTGCTCCCCTTCAACCCATAAATTGTCCCAATTGGTGAACACAAAGGCAAAATTGCCTATATTGTCTCGCCGGAACAGGCGACACAACTGGAAGTTCACTATCAGAATGCCTTGATAGGAAAGTTTGAGCAAGGCAAACCCTCCATGGAAACTCTCAATGAGGCTTTCAAATCCATAGGTTTCTCCTCCGGCTTTCAGCTCGGCTCCATCGACTACCGCCACATCCTCATCAGGTTTCATGACCAGGAAGATTATCAAAGATTTTGGCTGAAAGGGATCTGGAATCTGAAGGGCTTCCCGATGAAAATACTGAAATGGACAACCGACTTTATTCCGGGTACTGAATCTTCAATTGTTTCTATCTGGATAACAATACAGCATGTCCTAATTTATTTCTACAATACTGCCATGATTGAGTTCATAGGAAATATAGTTGGGAGTTTTGATTAAGATGGACTCTGCCACTGCCTCTTTTACTAGACCACCAGCAGTGAAGATTTGTGTAGAAATTGATCTGCAAAAAAAGATACACATTGAGATAACTGTGGGAGTAGCTGGCCTTACAGTAGACTTAGACATTGAATATGAACAACTCCCAGCTTATTACCCTCACTGTAAAAAGCTAGGACATACTTTTGATGATTGTAGACTAGCTCACCCAAAAGATTCTGAGGACTGGAACCCCCACACAAAGAAACAGAACCCCCTCCAATCTTCTCTCATTCTGCTAGAAAGCCAGTACCTTTCAATAAGCCAAATCCTCCTACAAAAAAAAAACCCTCTCCAATACACCACTCCTACTCCCCCTAAGACAGCCACTGCTACCTCTAGAGAAACCTCTGGCACTACTGCTAAAGAAACAAGCTAGGGTTCTGGAAGCTCAAGAGATAAGGAGGAAGCACACCAACCTGTCTCAAATTTATAGCCCTGTTGATGAGGAGGAACACTCAGTTGTGATAGAGAAGGATCGTGTACCTGTCAGTACTCAAGAACCAACTGAAATCAAAAGATTAGAATGGAGGCCTAAACTCAAACCAAAGCCTATCATATATGCCAAGGATGATCTGAGCATCACTAGCAAAAGGCTCTCCATGTAGGAAAACTCATTTTTTAATACTGACAACCTTACTTATTTTTCTCAGGAAATGAATAGGTCCAATAGATTCTTGCCTCTACTACAGGAAAGTGCAAGTTTGGAAGCTAATCTGGAAGAAACTGAAGTGGTTGAATAGAGGATCTTGAACACAATGCTGAGGAGGAGGTGACAGAATGTACTGAACCAGTTCAGACAGAGAAATCTCAATTGTCTCCCATCATTCAGTCCAAAAATAAGAAAAGCCAGATAAGCACAACCCAGGTGAGACGGTCCTCTAGACTCATGGCTAAACATGCTCCTGCAATTAAACTTAAAACCTATTTTACACAGTTGAACCAGATTATTACTGGCTCTGCTACATGATGCTACCAGCTTCCAGTCTTGGCTCGGATACGATGAGTGTCTCCGGTCCAGATAAGGTTTTGTCCGTGCTCCGTGCGCTCTCACCTAATAGGCTTGCAAAACAACCCGGAATATCCCGAGGATAGCTACTCCGGAGTGATGATGAAAAAGGGGTCTTTGAATAGGAGAGAGAATAAGGATATATTGAGAGAGTTTTAGTCTGATAGAACATACCTTTCTCCACAAGTCCAAAGCTGTATTTATAGGTGTGAGGTGGTGAGGATCCAACCCAAAGGTAGTGGTCCTGCTTGCTTGTCTTTATCCGGGGACAGGTCATATTCATGTCCTTCCTGTCCCCGGGTAATGCCATTATAGCTGACGTCACATGGATCGGACCGCTCCTTGGGCCGGAGCCTAGATATGGCCCAAAGCCCATATCACCACTACAAAAGGCTCTCCATCAACTTCTAATGATTGTTAAAACCCTTAAAATCAAATTTCTAGTCTGGAATATTAGGGGTATGAATACATCAATAGAAAGACTTGAAGAGTTAAACATTATTCACAAATTTGACCTTATTTGCTTTATTGAACCAATGCATGAAATAGATAAATGTGTAGATTTTGCTTCTGCTTTGAAATTCAGTACATGCATAGCTGCTAAAGATGAGAGGATTTGGCTAATGTGGAGTGATAGTATCCAGGTCAATTTAATTCAGGATAATCCAATTTTTGCATGTATCTATACATAGCACAAAACAGAATGCCGGGATGGAGTCTGTGTTTGTGTATGGTTTGAGAACTAGGAAGGAAAGGGAAAATCTATGGAGTGATTTAGCTAAAATAGTTTATCCTGAAACAATCTTCATAGGTGACTTTAATGCCATTGCCTCTATTAATGAATATAAAGGAAGGTCCACTCCTAATTTGAGAAGCATAAAGGAATTTTCCCAATTTATTGACAGCATGCCTCTAGAACATATCAATACTGTAGGAAACTCATCTACATGGACAAATGAAAGGTATAAGAATCTGTTTGATCTCAGTCAGGATGGCAGAAATAAAACCCCTACCATTCAGAGACTGGACAGAGCCTTATGCACTCCTCAATGGAATATAAAATTCCCTGAGTTTTCCATTCTTGTGATGAGTAAAGAAACTAGTGATCATTGTCCCATGATTTTATGTGTTGGTAGTCAAATTAAATCTTCACCAAGACCATTTAGGTTCATAAACACTTGGTTTAAAAGAGAATATTTTATACAGGTCATACATGATAGTTGGACTGCTAATATTCAAGAGTCAGGCATGTTTAAATTTTATCTGAAATTGCTTAGACTTAAGAAGTGTTTGAAAAAATGGAATAGAAATGTCTTTGGTAACATTCACCAAAATGTTATAGATGCTGAGGAGCTACTTAGGATTCAAGAAATTGCTTATGACAATGATCAGAGTGAAATAGAACTGATCAAACTCAGACAAGCAAAATCTGAATTATCTTGAGTTATTAAAGAGCAGAGGCACTTTTTTTAAAAATATAAAGCTAAAATCAAATGGCTCAAAGATGGAGATGATAACTCCAAATATTTTCATAAATCTGTGAGGGAAAGGAGGAGTAGGATGTCTATTTCAAAAATTAAAAATTCAACTAAGGAGTGGATTGATGAGGTGTCTGAAATAGAGAAAGAGGCTGAATCCTTTTTCTCTAACCTCCTCACAGCTGACAAGGATCCAGTAAACACTGAATTTTACAGTCACTTCCTGACTCAGATCCCAAAAATCATTTCTTATGAGGATAACGTAGAGTTAATTAAACTTGTGTCTTTGCTGGAACTTAAACAGACAGTATTTTCACTAAATAAGCAAAGTAGCCCTGGTCCAGATGGTTTTACACCAAATTTTTACATTAAAGCATGGGACATAATTCAAATAGATCTATTGCATGCTGCCAATGATTTCCTTTCTAGTTCAGAAATCCCAAAAGGCATAGCCAGCACCTGGATTGCTATCATTCCAAAATTGGACACTCCCTCATTCTTCAATGATTTTAGGCCCATAAGTCTTTCCAATGTTGCAAATAAGATATTTTCAAAGATTTTAATGGAAAGACTTAAGTCTCTTATGCAAAAAATAATTTCACCTCACCAAACTGCATTTCTTAAGAATAGGGATATAGCTGATAATGTGTTGTATGTTAAGGAAATGCTTAGATTCATTGATAGAAAATGTAGAAATCCCAATTGCATTTTAAAGCTGGATTTGAGAAAGGCCTTTGACAGGGTTTGCTGGAAATTTTTATCTAGTATTCTTCTTAAATTTTGGCTTCCATGGAAAATTTATATACAGGGTGATAAAAAATCTGTCTCAAGCCTGGTTTTCTGTTCTTTTAAATGGTGCTCCAGTAGGATTTTTCAATGCAACTAGAGGTATCAAACAAGGTGATCCCCTCTCTCCCTTTCTTTTTAATATATTTTCTGAGGCATTCACTAGAAGTTTAGAATTCATTTATGAAAATGGGAGTCTTCAATATTACATATGCTGATGATACCATTATTTTTATGCTTGCCAGTAAATCAAACTTGATAAAAATGAAGGCTTTTCTTTCTATTTTGAATCTGTCTCTGGATAGAAGATAAATTATGAGAAAAGTGAATTTTACACTAGCAAGCATGCTACTCACACAAAAATCAAGGAAATTAGGGACATTCTTTGTATGAAAAAGGGACAATTTCCTTTAAATATCTAGGTGTAACTATATTCACTGGTAGGATCGAAAATATATTTTTCCAACCCTTAATTGAAATGATTGATAGAAAGTTGAATAATTGGAAAAATAAGTGGCTGTCTCAGGGAGGTAAATAAATACTTATAAACTCTTGCTTGTACTCCCTTCCCCAACATATTTGGGCAGTTTTGGAGCCTACTGTTTTTCAGCAAGAGAATTGATCTCCAAAATGTTTTTAACAGTTAACAGATTGTTTTTAAGAAAATGTTTTCATTTCACAGTTAACAGTTTTTTTTTTTTAGAGTGCATGTATTTTGAAGAAAAAAAAGATGGTTTTATAGAGCATGCTTGAATTTCACACTTGAATGCTTGTTTTTTAGACCAAACAGGTTATTTTTTAGAACATGCTTGCATTTCACACTTAACAGGTTATTTTTTAGAAAATGCTTACATTTCAAAGTTCACATGTTGTTTTTTAGAGTGCATGTATTTTCAAGCAAAAAAAGATGGTTTTGTAGAGCATGCTTAAATTTCACACTTGAATGCTTGTTTTTAGACCAAACAGGTTGTTTTTTAGAAAATATTTGCATTTCACACTTAACAGGTTTTTTTTAGAGTGCATGTATTTTCAAACAAAAAAAAAAAGTTTTGTAGAGCATGCTTGAATTTCCACTTGAAAGCTTGTTTTTTAGACCAAACACGTTTTTTAGAACATGCTTGAATTTCACACTGAACATGTTTTTTTCGGATAAAATGCTTATTTTTTAGGCTGTATGGATACGTTTGCCTACGTCTATTTTTTAGACTAAAACGCTTGTTTTTTTAGACTGAGTGAACAATGCGCGTGAACAGTGTGCGTGAGTGAATAATGCACTTTTGTCAAAATTGCAAATGAGGACCTCCTTCTTTCCATATTATAATATAATCTTTCGTCACTATATAGTGACCGTCACTTAGGACCAAATCATCCTAATTAAATACACTATAGTGACCGTCACTTACGACCAAGTCATCCTAATTAAATACACTACGAAATATTCTTATTAGGGGTGTGAGAAATGGATGAATTGTTTTTTCCGTATCCGTTTTCCTTTAGGATTAGGCAAAATATCAAGACCGTTATTCTCCGGATTCGTTAAGAACTAAAATCCCAACAGGAAAAGGAAAAGTGCTACCTCAAGCTCTCTATATATTCTACGGAGACTCAACCATATCTCTCATATTGTGTAGTAAGATCAATTTATAATCAGAATACATCGATTGCCGCGGTTCTTGAGTTTTGTAGAGAGATGGATATGGATTCAATGATCAGAAGGATGAACGAGGTTTGCAATATTAGCCCTGCATATCAAACTGATAACTCTAGCGCTCTGGTTCTGTACGATCATACCAAGAACGAGGTATCACAACGGGCAGAATTTCTAGTGAGCGAGATGATGAGCGCTGCAACCATCGAGGAGGCCAAGTTCCTCGCTGCGAGGGTGCTAGAGAGCGAGCGCGCTGAGGCCACCAGAAACCTGGAAGAGGAGAACATGATGCTGAAGCAACAAGTGAGCATGGCTTCGCAGGAAAATGAAAACCTCAAAAGAGACTTTGCCAATTACATACGTGAAATGCAGACGGAGTGGAGGGAAACTCTGTCTAGGTATCAGGTCGAGAATAAAAAGTATCAAGAACAATTCTCGACTAGGCTGGAAGTCATTTATTAGGTTCATCTATTCCTTCTTAAAATAGGAAAAGAGATATATCTTGTAAATTAGTGGAATGTATAATATTGTTTTCTTTCGAACCATAGTCCCTTTGAGATTTAGTCATGAACTGTGAATCATTTCAAATCAGATTTGTTACCTAAGTTAAACCAATTAGAATATGATGGATTATATTATAAGTAAATCAGTTACCTATTTAGTATAACTTGAAAATGTAAAAGAGTAATTATTTCCATTTCATTTACTATTACGTTCATTTTTCTTTTAATTTTATGGAAAAATTTCAATTAAGGGCATGAGAAGATTCAAAATTATCAGAAATGACATAGCTATTTAATATTTATTATGAATGACGTTCTGATTGTTTCAATGATTATTTATTTGAAAAATGACAAATATAATCTTTATTACTTAACTATCATTTATAGTTTTTATATTTCTTTCTCCAAGAGTATTAATGTAATTTTAACACACATCTTATTTGGCTGAACTAAAATAAAATATATTAAACTAAATTGGTGCAAAATCAATGTATAGTTAATAGTATGACAAAATCAAGTATTCACATAAATTTCGGATAATTTTGAATCTTCCCACGCCCTTAATAGAAGAGTACTTTATTTTTGATTTACTGATAATCCTTAGTATGGTAGGATTCTATAACGATAACAAGAAAATTTGTTATGTGGGGATGTGGCGCGAGTAATATGTTGACATTTGGTCAGTGGGACCATAAGCTAACAAAACCTTAACTTCAATTTGTGTATTGTAAAGACTAATTTCCAACGTAATCTGTATTGACATACTGAGCAGCTATTTATACTTGTAGAGGGTCCTAACTGTTACAAATTAAACCTCAGGGACATACATGCAATATACAAGAATTACAACTAATTATCTTCTAAGTCCCTTAGTGAAAATGTTTGCTACTTGTAACGACGTAGGAATATGACCTACTCGAAACTTGTTGGCTGCAACTAACTCCCTAAGAAAGTGATAATCAATATCAATGTGCTTCACCCTTTTGTGAGCAACATACTTTATGCACTCCACGACACTAAGTTGCCACCAAGAAAAACAACATAACCATAAGTGGAACGACGCGTCTCCAAGCAGCGTGCCCAATCTGCATCAGAATATGCTAAAACCTCCGAAACACCATCAGCAGTGAAAGTTAGACCACAATATTGTGTGCCACGAACATATTTGAGTATCCGAGTAACAACAGCAAAATGGTCATCTCGTGGGTCCTGAAGATACTGGCTCACTGAATTGACTGTAAAGGACAAATCAGGTTCAGTGATGGTAAGATACTGGAGGGCACCCACAAGAGAACGATACCGTTTCTGATTGTGAAATGGACCACTAGTGCTACTATGAAGCTGGGACAACGGAAGGAATGGTGTAGAGACTGGTGTGGCATCCAGCATTCCTGCCCTCTGAAGAATGTCCCTAGCATACTTGGCATGACCCAAGAATAGTCAAGTAGTAGTATAAGTCACCTCCAAACCAAGAAAGTAGTCGAGGCGTCCAAGATCCTTGACAGAGAAATCCTGATCCGCACGAGCGATGAAACTGCGAATGGCATGACACCATCATTTCCCGTGAGAATAATGTCATCAACGTAAATGAGTAGGTAGAGGATAACCGAATTGTGTGAACACAAACAGGGAAGGATCTGAAAGATAGCCAACAAAACCAAGGCCACGAACAAAAGCACTGAACCGATCAAACCATGCCCTGAGAGCTTGCTTGAGACCATAGATCACCTTTTTCAGGTGACAAACATAATTTGGTCGAGCAGGATCCTGGTAGCCAGCCGGTTAGGCCATGTAAACCGGACTATTAAGAACTCTATTCAGAAAATCATTCTTGATATCCAACTAATGAAGGGGCCACTTTCGCATAGTGGTAATAGCAAGCATAGTGCGAACAGTTTCAGCCTTGATCACCGGACTGAAGGTGTGATCAAATTCAAGACCCTGAACCCGAGAGAAGACCTGAGCCACCAATTGAGCCTTATATCTCTCAATGGAACCATCCTACTTGTACTTCAGACGATAAAACCACTTAGAACCCACCACATTAACATGGGAAGGACGAGGAACCAACTGCCACGTCTGCTGCCTCTGAAGTGCATGAATCTCCTCATCCATAGCAGCAATCCAGCGAGGGTCCTTAACTGCAGCCTTGTACGTACGGGGCTCCTTCTGGACCAAGAGTTCAGCAAGAAGACCTGTAGCCACGAAATCAGGGCCAAGATTTCGAGCAACTCTAGTTCCATCCTGATGACGAGTGACCATTTGATGGGCGCGAGGAGCAGGTGGAACATGAGGAGCCTGCGAAGCATGAGACACAGGAGGAGTCTGAGAGGCTTGTCCAGAAGATCCTGAATCAATACTAGAGGCTTGTCTAGAGGACAGACTTGAGGGTACCGGCAAGTGTACAGGAGTTGCAGGATCATACTCATCAGGTTCAGTAGGCGGTGCTGGTGAAGAAGACTCATCACACAAAGTGCAAGGCTGTAGAGATGGTATAATCTCAATTGAGGCAGTCTCAAGATCAGGATTAGTAGGATCAATAAAGGAGGAAACATCAAGCAAGGAAAGCTGAGCTTCTGACAATGCTGTAGAGAATGAAAAGTGGTTCTCGTCAAACCGAGCATGTTGAGTCATGTATATACACCCTGAAGCCGGATCCACATATCGAAACCCTTTGTAGTGCGTACTGTAACCTAAAAAGACACAAGGTTGCAGACTGTGAGGAGCTAGTTTGTGTTCTGCTGTAGGACGAACATACGGAAAGACTCTACAACCAAAAGGGTGAAAATTGGAATAGTCTGGGGAACGCCCGAAAAGTACCTCAAAAGGAGACTTCTTGTCAATGAACGGGGTTGGCAGCCTGTTGATGGTGAAGACAGCAGTACTAAATGCATCATCCCAGTGAGAAAGTGGCATATGCGAGTGAAACAACATGGAGAGGTCCATCTCCGTGATGTGTCTGCGCTTCCGTTCCGCTCTTTCATTCTTCTCAAGTGTTTATGGACGCGAAACTTGATGGTGAATTCCACGAGTTCCAAAGTGTGACTGCAACCTGTTGTTGATGAATTCAGTCCCACCATCACTTTGAAACACCTTGATGCGAGATGAGAATTGATTCTCTACAAGTGCCTCAAATTGGAAGTAGATGTCAATAGACTTACAGCGCAAAGGGTAAACCAAGAAAACCGCGAGTAATCATCCACAAATAAGGCATAATAAGCATAACCATTCCCAGATACAACCGGAGAAGGTCCCCACAAATCACAATGTATCAAATCAAGAATATGATCAACACCTCTAGAGTTCTCAAAAAAATAAAGCTTCGGTCCCTTAGCCATTGCACACGGTTCACATAAACCAGGTTTAGGAAGTACATAAGTAAGAGATAACCAACCAGTTCTGTTTAAGAAAGAAATAGTACTAGAGGACACATGTCCTAAAAGATCATGCCAAATCTCAAAAGAAGCTCGATTTTTATTTGTCTTCACACTTGCAATAAAAGCTGACACACCAATATCCAACACATACATCCCATCCATACTGTGCCCCCTGCCCAAGATTGCCTTGCTTAGCTTGTGCTGAATTACAAAAGACTGATAATCAAACACAATAATAGCACAAAGTTCCTTAGTCAACTTCCTGATCGATAAGAGATTTTTCGTGATAGCAGGCACAAGTAAAACATCAGATAAGTGTAAAGTAGGGCTAATCCTAGCATCACCAATACTAGCTATAGGAATAGAAGCCCCATTCCCAACAGAGACTAGAGTGTTACCATTATAAGGAGTCACACTTGACAGATTGTATGCCGTAGAGCTCATGTGATTGGTGCAGCCCGAGTCAACATACCAGGGATGTGGATCAGAAGGAGTTTGCAGAGCTGGGTAGGTCGGGGGAGCCTGCTGGTACTGAGGATGAGCATACTGTTGAGGCTGCTGGGAAGCATATGGCTGATATAGTTTAGCCACATTAGCCTGAGGAGAGTGCAGAAACTGGCCCGAATGAGCAGTAAGGGATTGTTGACCATAGGGATGAGTTGGAGAAGCTACAGGCCGCGAAGCAGCTGAAGGGCACTGTCGCGAAACATGCCCAAAACCCTCACAGGTATAACACTGGACATTAGGACCGGATTTGGACACACCACCACCACCGGAAGACTGCCAGGAGGGCCTGCCGCCACGGCCGCCGCCGGAGCGGCCGTTTCTGGCCGCGCGTGGTTGCTGGGCGGTGGCGCCTGGTTGCTGGGTGCTGGCCACGAATGCCACCGATCCAGATTCGGTCTGTACCTGCAACGATTGATTCACCAAAAAAGAATCGGAACGTCTAGTCTCATCAATAACAGATAAATACGAAGGCAAATGGTCCCTAACAGATATAAGACCACTAAACTATTGAAACTAAGGATCTAGTGCATTGAGAAACCACATTAACTTATCCCGTTCACTAGCGGGATCACTCAAAACAATCAACTGATCAAGTTTTTTAAAAAAACTAAGATGCAAGTCCTGAACAGTACCAGTCTGACGAATCATACCAACCTGCTGACGAAGGTTGAAGGCGGCTGTGACTTTGTTGTGCTGGTACATGCTGGCGAAGGTATCCCACATGTCCTTTGTGGTCAAACACTGGGTATGACATTCCTGGTCTCCGGCGAGAGAGAGGCCAAAAGAACAGCGTAGATTCTCTGATCCAGAGTCAGCCAGGCAAGGCAAGCAGCCTGAGCTTTCTCGTAAGCATCCAACTCGGCCTTGGCATCGGCGTCGGGAAGGGAAGAGGAAAAATAACGCGTCTGATCCAGAGTCAGCCAGGCAAGGCAAGCAGCCCGAGCTTTCTTGTAAGCATCCAACTCGGCCTTGGCAGTGACGTCGGGCGGGGAAGAGGAAGAAGACGCGTACACAGGCGGCTGCGAAACAACGAGGCAAGGAGTGGAGCCATCAAGATGGCCAAATAAACCTTGAACTTTGAGCTCATACGTCACCTGCTGCTTTCATTGCAGGTACGTTGAAGGATCCAACTTGGCCGGAAGCCAGTGGATCATGGTGGTGATGTTAAACTTGTCATCACTCAAAGCAGCAAAATAAAATATATACAAATTTGGTGAAAGGTGGAAAGAAGGCCGGCATACGAAGGGAGAGAGTGTGGCGGCAGCAAAACAAAATATATACAAATTTGGTGAAAGGTGGAAAGAAGGCCAGCGTACGAAGGGAGAGAGTGCGGCAGCGGAAAAAAGAGAAGGGGAAAGAGAGGGTTTAAGAACCTAGGCAAATGATACCATGTGAAATTTACTATCGATCAGTTTCACAATGTTCTTAACTAATAGTTCTACTCTAGCAAGTATGTTTAAACATGCAGTTCAGTTTAAACACTAAAAGTAAGAACACAAGAATTGGTTACGCAGTTCGGTGCTAAAACACCTACATCTGCGGGGCCTTGCCTAATCTAAAAATCATACACTAAATAATGAAGATCAGTTACAAAGTTCCTCAAACAATTAACTATCTAGACTTATCTTTCCGTGTGGATTTGTGAGATCCCCTCACTGCCGGTCAGCAACTCCTCGTTGCTGTCTTGACCACTTCTCCCGAAGTATTAAGGCTTCCTGATTTCAGACTCTTGCGATGGCGAAGGCCTATTGTATCTCCGTTCAATTTGCTGCTCCAAACTGTAAAGCTATTCTGAACTCCAGAATACTTTCACTCAAGATGGATGAAATGTTGTCGCAGCTTCTTTGTCTATTTATAGCTCGATGTTGTGATGCCGTCTTGATCTTCTCAATCCTTCCATTTCGGCAATGCTGATCTGCTCGTCCAACTAATCAAAGCTACAAGTAGTCTCCTAGCTATACTCTGCTTCTATAGCTGATCTGAGGAAAATATAATCTTTCCTTATCTGAGACTAATCCTGACTAAGATACAACTCTAGAATATATTCTCTATCTAATCGAATCAGCATCAAATCAATCTTCAAATATCATCTTGATTTGCTTGAATATCTTCTCTGATCGAACATGAGTTGTACTTTATCTCAATCACTATTACTCGGTTTCTGATTCTGCTTGAGCAAGTGTTTAAACATCAGTATGTTTAAATATAGTGACTTCTACAAAATAGCCAACTAAACCGTATTGAGTCTTCTGGACTCTTCAATCTCCCCCTTTGGCATTTTGTGGAACCATAACAATTATTTTGATGCCGAGATAATACATAGCTCCCCTTTGCATTTTGAACTCCATACTTCATTCATTTCGCATCAAATAAATCAGAAACAATCATGCATGCTCAATAAGCTTCCCCTACTCACAGACGTAGATTGAGATAGTCATACATGCTCATGGCCATAACAATGTTCCAAACTAAATGGACACATTAATAAGATCAAAATATTTCAAAAATAAATGGCCAACCATATCATCAAAATATTCTCCCCCTTGGGAACAGAAAATGTGCCAAAGTTGCACCAAAAATATCCCAAAAATATCAAAAATTAATCTAGAATTCAACAGAGATAACAAGAACATGAGAGAGAGAGAGAGAGAAAAACATCAACAGATTTTCTCAGAATGCTTCAGAACCACTGGTTTCATCATCAGTCTCAGCTATGACATCCAGCTCTTCTTGAAGATCCAACATCTTCTGTCTGTGGTATCTGATCTGACCTCTGAGCTCTCTCTTCCTTCTTGTGGCAAAAACTTCCTGCACTAATTCATCATCTGATTCATCCTCCTCTGCTTCAGCTGCTGCAGGTAGATCATTCCTCTTCTGAAGAATGGTTCTGCTTACTTGCACATCATCACAGAAGGTGATCTCATCATTAAGATCATCAGTTAATCCAACATGATACAGCAGACCTATAATGAGGGCAGGATAAGTGATATACTCATCTGATTTCTGGTGCTGAGCCACTAATAAAACCCTATCATAGATGAACCATCCCAGATTGTAGGGTCTCCCTGTACAAATGCGGTACATCAGACAAGCCATCTCTTCAGTCACAAGTGAGACATTTCTGGACATAGCCCATAAATTTTCAACAACCCTATACAAACAGAAATACTTCTGAGTGAGATAAGATCCCTTTATGGTTTTTGTTGCACCCCATTCTCCAAGTGTGCCTCCTGATAATTCCAATGCTATCACATCATAATTCATAGTAAAATCTTCTGGATAAGCACCATATGGACAAGTGGTGTCATGTCCTTCTGTCCCTAAAACCAGATTGATTAAAGAGGCATCAAACCTGTAGAGCTTGCCTCTGATGTAGACCTTCCTGTACCAAGTAGAAGCTGGATCACTATTGGTTCCTCTCAGGTTTGCATAAAACTCCAGCACCAGTGACTGATTCACCTTCACACAGAAATTGGCTGGACCAAACATGTGAATCCTCTTCATGTAGGTCAAAAAGGCAGGATGTTTAAACTTCTCAGTTAGCCTCTTCTCCACATGCATTTTCTTCTTGATCAACCCTTCATACACAGTCAGTGCCTTCCTCGAGTAAAAGGTCTCATCATAAGCTCTTTCCAGTAGAGGATCATCATCTGGAAACACCAATGGAACCTCATCATTTTGCTCAGCATCATCATCCTCCTCAGACTCAGATTCTGAGCTGCTCTCCTGAACTTCAGCAGCAGGTTCTGTAGGTGGCTCCTCTTGATACTCTGGAAGTGGCACTTCCTCAAAATCCAGATTGAGATCAGGAACCTCATCTCTCTTCCTCTTTCCTGGAATTGAAGAGAAAACTTGAATCACTGGGGGCAGTGGCTTCTTCCTCAACTTCTCTCTCTTCAGCTTCTGCAATTCCTCAAATTTTGAGCTCAATGGCTCATCATCCTCATTGTCTGGTGCAGTCTCAGTCAGTGGTTCCATCATGGTTCGAACATTTCCAAAATTCTCTCCACATCTACTGGTTCCTCTACTTCCATGGGCTTCTCCTTCTCAACAACAGTCTTCCCCTCATTTACAGAACTGAACACACCTTGACCAAACTTCACTTTTCCATCTGCCTGACTTCTATTCTTCCTCCTCTGATAGACCTTTGGACCTACTGGACCTGATTCTACCTTATCTGACCCCATGGTCTCCTCAGATTCTTCAAACTCAGAGCTTTCATAGAAGAACTCTAAGTCTGGCCCTCCTTCAAATTCTACACCAACCCTAACAGTGTGGGTGATATCATTAGCCACAGATTCTGGTGTGGCTCTGGGAAGATTGGGATTTTCATGGGTGCCCAGACAGAGATCCTCTCTGATAATAGCAGTGGGGTTTGAGGTAACTGGGGTCTTAGAATGAGAACGACCCATCTGTCTAAACACAGACACACGTTCAAACACTGAGTAAACTACCAATCCCAACCAACAACAGTACCCCTAACACACATATATCACAAATCCTATGTGCGGCAAGCACTCTAACTCCAACAATACCAAGAAAATCACAGTCTTGATGTAGAGAATAGCCAAATACCTCGTGCATGCAGTGCTTGAAACTTGAATACTAGGTCGAACAAGCTTGAACCTTTCTTGCAGTAGATGCCCCGATCAGTCAATGTGGTACACAGAATGGCCGGCACAGATTTCTGAGAACACGCTATGAGTTGCTTGACGGTTAAATCTGAGAGAGCCGAATTGGGAACGTCAGAACTGGAGTTTGCAGAGAAAAGAAAATATTTTCCCTCTTATATTTTCAGAATTTTTAGAAATTCAAATCCGAGCCCAAAATGGAAAATAAATCTGTAATTGCACACCAATCCACAATTTTCAGAAATTCATCAATTGTCCCTCACAAAATAAATATGAGTCCAAGATTCTGTTTTCAGCCCAGACAGAATTTTTCAGCCCAATAACTGTTGACTCATCCAGCCCATTCGACACTTCTCTTTATTTTTATTTCTAACTCCCCTGTGTTTAAACACACTCATCCACAGTGTTTAAACATCATCTATCTCACATCTATCTTCTTTTTGTATTTTTCATTTTCGAAAAGATAAAAGACATAAAGCAGTAAACTAATTTACAATAATGAGAGGTAAGCAGAAATACCTCAAATTCGACAAACACCTAGGTGTTGTCTCAGTGTCTTAAAAGTTGCAGAGTCCAATGGCTTGGTGAAAATATCTGCAAACTGCTCAACACTAGGAATAAATTCAATGGTTAGTTCCTTCTTTTCAACCAAGTCTCTGATGAAGTGATGCTTGATGTCTATATGCTTTGTCTTCTTATGATCAACGGGATCATGGGAGAGATCAATGGCTCCCTTATTATCATATTTGATGATCAGGACATCCTGCTTGAATCCATAGTCTTTCAACATCTGCTTCATCCATAGTAGTTGCTGGCAACAACTTCCAGCTGCTAAGTATTCAGATTCAGTGGTAGATAGTGAGATAGAATTATGCTTCTTGCTGTACCATTTCACCAGATTTCCTCCTACATAGAAACAACCACCCGTAGTGCTCTTTCTATCTTCAGAATTCCCAGCCCAATCTGAGTCACTGTACCCAATAATTTCTGCCTGACTTCCTCTAGAGTACCACAAACCATAGTTAGCAGTTCCATGTACATATCTGATGATCCTCTTGACTGCAGATAGATGACACTCCTTGGGATCGGATTGAAATCTTGCACATAGACAAACACTTAGACAGATGTCAGGTCTGCTTGCAGTAAGATACAGTAAGCTCCCAATGATGCTTCTATATAGCTTAATATCTACCTTCACCCCATATTTATCATAAGTCAGCTTCTTTGTTGAGGCCATTGGAGTTCGCACACTCTTAGAATCATCCATTCCAAATATTTTAACCAAGTTTAAAGTGTACTTGGTTTGATTGATGAAGATACCTTCCTTGTGCTGTTTGACTTGAAGCCCTAGAAAATAAGATAGTTCACCCACCATACTCATTTCAAACTCACTCTTCATCATCTCTATAAAGTTATCAACTAACTTATGAGAAGTAGCCCCAAAAACGAATATCATCTACATAAATTTGGGCAAGCAGAATATGTTTATCATGTTTAAATACAAAGAGCGTTCGGTCTACTCCCCATCGTCGATAGCCTTTCTGCAAAAGAAATTGGGTGAGACGCTCATATCAAGCTCTGGGAGCTTGCTTAAGACCATATAACGCCTTTTTTAGTCTATAAACGTGATCCAGGAGATATGGATCTTCAAAACCCTTGGGCTGCTCAACATACACCTCTTCATTGATGATGCCATTCAAGAATGCACTCTTGACATCCATCTGAAACAAGGTGAACTTCATAATACACGACATGGCAAGTAAGAAACGAACAGATTCTAACCTTGCAACCGGAGAAAATGTAGCATCAAAATCAACACCTTCAACTTGTGTATACCCTTGAGCTACAAGTCTGGCCTTGTTTCTGGTGATGTTGCCATCTCCATCTGACTTGTTCTTGAAAATCCACTTAGTACCAATGACGTTGACTCCTGATGGTCGTGGAACAAGATACCATACATCGCTTCTAGTAAAATGCTCCAGTTCTTCTTGCATGGCTGAAATCCAATACTTATCATTCAATGCTTCCTTGTGATTTTTGGGCTCTATGGCTCAAAGAAAACATTGCAACACATGCATGCCAGCATTCATCTTAGCGTAGTCCTTCCTTTCTTTTGGCCTTAGATTGTACATGCTAGGTGGAGGGTTGACATCAGTAGAAGCTGGTGTAGAGGTATCAGATGTAGTAACATCAGAGACTGTTGTAACATCTGGAACTGTTGTAGCATCAGACGATGTTGTAACATCTGGCAGAGATTGGTCAATGTCTGAACTGATTGATAAGTCAGGTTCATCCTCAAGTAGTATGCCACTGCTGATATCCTTCAGATCTTTAACTACCACATTGTTTGACTCCATCATGACATTCGTACGATTGTTGAAGACCCTGTATGCCCTTCTATTTGGAGAATAACCAAGGAAGATAGCCACATCAGCACGTTTATCAAACTTACCTAGTGTTTCACGATCTCTGAGAATGTAGCACGAACTCCCGAACACATGAAAGTATGCAAAGTTTGGCTTTCTTCCTTTCCACAGTTCATAGGCAGTTTTCTGAGTGAATGGACGGAGGTAAACTCGGTTGAATGTATAACATGCAGTTTGTACTGCTTCAGCCCGCCACTTCTTGGGAGTGTCATTTGCTGCCATCATGGCTCTGGACATGTTGATAAGAGTTCTGTTCTTGCGTTCAACAATCCCATTTTGTTGTGGTGTTATTGGGGCAGAGAACTCATGTTTGATTCCAAGACTTGCACAGAAATCAGTCAATGTAGAATTTGAAAATTCTCTTCCATGGTCACTCCTTACTCGAACCACTTTCAGGCCATCATGTGATCTTTTTGTGTTGACTTGAGTGATAAGCTTGATAATAATGCTTACTGCATCGGATTTTTCTTTTAGAAATTCCACCCAAGTATACCTGGAAAAATCATCTACACATACAAAGATGTATTTCTTGCCAGAAACATTAGTTGGACTGAATGGTCTCATTAAGTCCATATGAAGCAGTTCAAGTCCATAAGAAGTAGCAATCTCTTGAAGTTTAGAATGTGGTGACCTGACCTGTTTACCTTCATGGCATGGTGGATATTTCAACTCCTTTGTATAGGATAGTAGTGGCACTCCTCTGATTGCCTCAAGTCTTGTAACCTTAGACAGTGTCTTCAAATTTGCATGTCCAAACTTTTTGTGCCATAAAAGATTGTCGTCCACACTAACTTTAAGACAACTCACCGAGTCATCCAGAATGTAGCAGTTGTCTGAAGATCTAGTGCCAACAAGGACACCTCTTTCATCCTTCCTGACTGTACATACTTTATCATCAAATAAAACTGTTAGTTTGTTATCACATAGATGGCTAATACTGAGCAAGTTTGCCTTTAGTCCGTCCACAAGAAGTACATCTTGAAATACTGGAAAGTTCTTGACTTGTAACTCCCCCTTTCATGTTATTCTACATTTCTTCCCATCTCCAAATCTTACTGTTCCAGTCTAGGAACAATATTGCTCAACAATTCAGAAGTACCTGTCATGTGTCTAGAACAACCACTATCGAGTACCAAGCATCTCTGGCATATGAGCTATAACAGGTATGAACAACATAGTAGTAGTTGATTTTAGGAACCCATACCTGTTTTGAATGCCGAACCCTTTCTGGTTGCATCATGTTGTAATTTGCTCCTATGATGTAACATGCTCCATTTGTTGGACCTTGCATCAAATCTCTTAAAAGACGGAAGCAGCGCCTCTTGTAATGCCCTGGTCGTCGGCAATAATTGCATGTTCTTCTCTCATTGCGTCAAGGGTGATCTATTGTTGCTCAACTTCTTCATTCAAGCTGTGGTTGTCTTTCTGTAAACTTAGTTCTGATCAGTCACACTGACCCAGAGTTTGTGGAGTTTGTCGTATGATTCACGAACATCATCATAGTCTATGTTTAAAATCTCACTGTCAGAAACGACAGTAGCACCAAATGTGATGAGCCCTAAATATACTCTTGTTTTTATGACATTTGAGATCTAATTTGGGTAGCATTTGGTGCAAAGTAATGAGCTTTAAAGCTAAACTTGTCAAAGTTACATTTTGAAGAACAAGTGATGCACTAATGTTTTGAAGCTTGATTTTGGAAATGTTCTCAAAGGAATTAGAGCACATGGATCATACCATTGGATTCCTCTAGTCAAGAGCTTCGAAATGGACTACTAGAAGATGCAAATCGGATGAACGGTTAAAGTGCATGGCCCTTCACAACCAGTGCTCTACCTGGTGCATGGCCCCTACACTGCTGCATGGCCCTTCACAACCAGTGCTCTACCTGGTGCATGGCCCCTGCACTGCATTCTATAAATACTCCTTATCCCCTCCAAGAGTAAAAAAGGGCCAACATGATGTAGATCTCCATTTTTCTTCATCTTTCTTTCCCTTTTCTTCCATTCCTTTCCATTAGATTAGTAGTTTGATTCCATGTATTGTAGTATAACTTAGTTTGATCCTTGGGAGCATTTGAATTCATTCCCTTGAAACTTTGAGGGCCTTGTATGCTTAAACTTGAGATTTGGATTATCATTTGATGAATTTGAATTCTTGTACATGAATGTTGTTCAATCTTGCTTAATTTTTTATGGGCTTTGTGTTTTATATCAATTTCATGCCTCATGGTCACTAATTAGAGTAGATTAGTTCTATGGTCAAGGTAATCTAGTCTTAGAGTAATTCTAGTGTAATTGGAATGGTGATGAATTGTAGTGTAATGTAATCTCTAGTTTGTAGATTAGTGACTATGGAAGGGTTAGAGTGATGACAAGTTCTTCCCCTTGTTGTGTGATTGTAGTTAAGGAATGCCATGATAAATATAAGTTGTTAGAAGTGGAAATCTTATGAACTTGCATGATTAATCAATTATGTGTTTAGGTAAGGATTGAATGTTATCATTGGTCCCCCTAATATGTGATTGTATACTTGAGTTGAAGATTTCCTTTTGACGTATGATTGTTATCAACGAATAGTTAGATTTGTGGGTAGAACGTTATCGTTCACTCCAATATCATTAAGTAGCAAAGTAGGAGTCGAGACATATATGTTATCATCGTCTTGGTTCTTGCTAGTTATCAAATGTCTTATTTGTATACTCTCGCTATTGCGGGTGTGTGAGTAAGTTTGTCTCTCTCTAATCCTAATACCATTGTTGAGTTATCTATGATGTTATCATCTAGGTGAATCAACAATGAGAGCTTTTGAGTGGTGTTATCATTCTCTCTAGCTACATTCGAGAGAATATGATGCTTTCATCCTTGACAAATGGTCTAAACTTCCTTGTAATTGCATTTGCTCGGTGATAAGTCGATAGTTGGAAACTGAAGTCATTTGCCTCCCAAGGCCTCATAATCCTAGTATCATCCCCTTAGCTTAGCTAATGATAGTTTAGTTTACTTTCATAGTGTAATCAAAACCAACCTCAAAAACCCCCCTTGTTTACATTGCTTTCTATATAATATATAAGTATGCTTATTTTCTACTTTAAAACACTCTTACAAATCCCTTCTCCTTGTGGTTCGACCCCTACTTCCCACTATCTACTTTCTAGTAGTTAGAAGTTGTAGGTGATTTATAAATAGTATTTTGATCTCGCGGAGTCCCATTTAACGACGTGGGAAATCGCTTGTCAAAATTGGCGCCGCTGCCGGGGAGAAGGCGTATTTTGTTTTTGTGTTTCATCGTAGATTATATTTCTGTTTGTAGTTTTTCAAAAAAAAAGAAAAATGCTTTCTATTTTCTTGAAGTGTGTATTGCTTGAGTACTTTTGTGGACGACACCATTTATAGTGTGTACCGATCTAGAACTCTTGCACTACAAATTTCAAACTTTTATTACTATGTTTACTTTAAGTAGGAAAGATTATATATAATTCCTTGCCTTTAATGAGGAAAGGATTAGGAATAATATGGCAAGCTCGAGTGATACTTACAAGTCAAATAATTTTTCCGAGCCTTGCAATTTTGACTCATGTGATGAGCACTACAATAATGAAATGTCTTTTGGTTCTTCATACCAAAGGGACTATCATGATAAATGCTATAATGAGGAGAGAGTTGGTTTTCAAAGTCAAGAAAGATATAATCCATACTACAATTCTTATGAGCCACAAGGGAGTGATCATTTGAATTATGGATATCTAGATGGAAACCAACCCTATGAGTACCAAGACATGCCCCCACCTTGTTGGGATATGCCTCAAGAGAAAGATCCGATAGATGATGAAAGAAATCATCGTTTTGAAGATCTTGAGAGGCGAATGCATGAAATGGCCTTAGAGGTAAAGCTCTTGGTAGCTCAATCTTTAGAGGAAGAATCATCTCAAATGGAACTTAATACAAATGTTTTGGTGAGTGATCCCACCATTATGTATGAGAAACAAGTTCAATGGGATGAGGAGTTGTGTGTTGACTATAGTGAATTAGAGAGGGAGGTGATCGCGATTCTTGAATTTTTACCATCACCATTATCATCCTTGCATCTACATACAACACAAATTCCCCAACTTCCCAAACCATTAGAGGAGCCAAGTAGGTTGTTTGAAGAAGTACCATCCCACATAGAACCTATTCCAAGTACTTTGGTGAGTGAAATCACCTCTTTGTATGAGGAAGAAGTTAAATGGGATGAGGAGTTGGTTTTTGAATCTATTGAAGTAGAGAGTGAGGTGGTTGTTCTTGAATATTTACCATCACCATTGTTTTCACCACCTCCACCTATACTACCAATTCCACCACTTCCATCAATTTTGGAGGAGAGTAGAAAGCCACATACATTTATACTTCAAATTATCACTACTCCTCCAAGACCTCAACCATACAATCCTCCTCTTAAACCTCTTTCCTTTACCTTCCATGTGAGGGTGAGGGATTTTATTATTTTGTTATTTGAATAACATTAGGGTCGTGACGACGACCTTAAACATACGTAGTTTCTCTTGAGGCACCCATTGCACCATTGGGATGAACCTCCCATGTCGTGTCGACGACTTTAAATAAACTGATTTTGATCGTAGCTCCACGATTTTAATTTTAATTTCTTTACAATTTCATATTTTCTTCCTCTTTAGTTGCTTTGTAAAAAAAAAAAAAATTAAAAAATAATAATAATAAAAAAATTTGGCTTTATTTTATTTGATTATTATGATAATTTTATTTATAAGATCTTACACTTTGGTAGTGTTTTGATGCAGGAATGGACGCATATGGGAATGGAATTTGTATATACTAAAAAAAAAAAAAAAAAACACAGAAAGAAAAAAAAAAAAAAACACAAAAAAAAGAAAGAAACCGCATGGGCCTTTGTAAATCAGAAAAATTTCGCTCTACCTACCGCATGGCCCTTGCGGTGTTTCCTGGAGGGGGATTTCAAGGCTTAATTGCATGGCCCTTTGAAGAGTGTTGGACCTAGTGTTTGGCCCTTGCAATTTTGCCCAGTTGACTCGGTTGACCCAGTTGACTTTTGACCTTTTAAAATTTTAAAAAAAAAACCCTCTCTCCTCTCCTCTCCTCTCCCGCATCAGACCACCTCCTTTCCCCTCTCTCGATCCCGTCACCATCTCCCCACCATTCCACCACCGCATCTCCACCGCCCACCATCATGCCGCCACTCACCTCTCCCGATCTACCACCGTCGGCTACCACACCGATAGCACCGCCACACACCACTCTGCAGCCCATCTTCTTCACCGCCCACAGGCACCATCTCGGGCTCGCCTGAACATGTCGCCGGCTGCCCCTCTGGAACGCCGGCGAAGAAACTACACCCCATCCCCGCCGCAAACCCGTCACCCCATCCTCTCATCACCTACATCACCTTCTAGTCAACTCCGCCGCCGTTAACCGGCTGCCCTAGCACCTCCATAGACCCACCTCACCTCCACCCATCTCCGACCCATCTCCACCGGGCCAGGACATCCCCATCCATCTCTGGCCACCTCGTCATTCCGCTGACAACCACCATTCTGTCGGCGCCACCTCTGCTCGTCGGCGCCACCTCCAACATCACCATCACCGCCGCAATGTCAGACGACCACCTCCACACCTACGACGCCACCGTAGCCCTTCTCCGGCCGGGAACAACACAACCACCATTTTTTGTCGTTTCAATTTTGCATCCCCTTCATAGCTGGCTTTTAATTTCTCCCATGCGTCCTTAGCAATACAACATGTTGAAATTAAGCGAAACGCTTCTTGATCAATAGCAGAGTTGATACAGTTGAGTGTTTTGCTGTTTAGTCGCTTGTCCTTTCTCTCTTGAGTGGTCAGTTCTTCTTTGTTTTTCAGAACACCTTCGGTTGCGCCTGCTACAGGTGGGTGTCTGGCTGGTTGCCAATTGTTCTCAACCCTGTGCCACGCCTCTTCATCAAGAGCATCAATATAATGCCTCATCCTTGCTTTCCAGTTGCCATAGTTGTTCTTATCCAGCATGGGTGCGCGTGTATAAAACGAACCATCTTTCTCCTGGTTTGACATGATCGATAGGGATCTCCACTGACCTTGTTAAAGGTACAACTCAGTGGACATGCTCCGATACCAAATGAAATTTACTATCGATCAGTTTCACAATGTTTTTAACTAATAGTTCTACTCTAGCAAGTATGTTTAAACATGCAGCTCAGTTTAAACACTAAAAGTAAGAACACAAGAATTGGTTACGCAGTTCGGTGCTAAGACACCTACATCTGCGGGGCCTTGCCCAGTCTGAAAATCATCTACTAAATAATGAAGATCAGTTACAAAGTTCCTTAAACAATTAACTATCTAGACTTATCTTTTTGTGTGGATTTGTGAGATCCCCTCGCTGCCGGTCAGCAACTCCTCGTTGCTGTCTTGACCACTTCTCCTGAAGTATTAAGGCTTCCTGATTTCAGACTCTGGCGATGGCGAAGGTCTATTGAATCTCCGTTCAATTTGCTGCTCCAAACTGTAAAGCTATTCTGAACTCCAGAATACTTTCACTCAAGATGGATGAAATGTTGTCGCAACTTCTTTGTCTATTTATAGCTCGATGCTGTGATGCCGTCTTGATCTTCTCAATCCTTCCATTTGGGCAATGCTGATCTGCTCGTCCAGCTAATCACAGCTACAAGTAGTCTCCTAGCTATACTCTACTTCTATAGCTAATCTGAGGAAAATATAATCTTTCTTTATCTGAGACTAATCCTGACTAAGATACAACTCTAGAATATATTCTCTATCTAATCGAATCAGCATCAAATCAATCTTCAAATATCATCTTAATTTGCTCGAATATCTTCTCTGATCGAACATGAGTTGTACTTTATCTCAATCACTATTACTCGGTTTCTGATTCTGCTTGAACAAGTGTTTAAACATCAGTATGTTTAAACATAGTGACTTCTACAAAATAGCCAACTAAACCGTATTGAGTCTTCTGGACTCTTCACCATGTAAAGACTAATTTCCAAGTATTGACATACTGAGCAGCTATTTATACTTACAGAGAGTGTCCTAACTGTTACAAATTAAACCCTATGGACAAATATGAAATATACAAGAATTAAAACTAATTATCTTCTAAGTCCTCCAAGTCTTCTATTGTCACATTTATCTTTTCTATTTCAATTTGTTAGCAGTTCTCAGGTTTAGGCTTAGATGCTGTCTGTTCCACATGGTAAAAGTGTGAATCGCCAGTATTTCAGTTCTTGGACTTGAAATTGCAGACAAAAATGATTCCAAAATTATGTCACTAGTTGTTTTATCTGTTTTTTTAAATAGAATTGCCAGAGCTTTGAGTCTTTGCATACGATGATAGAATTGCCATTTTTCTACGTTATTGTGCTTGTAGTCCACTTGGATATCTATTTTTATGATTATATTCTGTTTATTCCGTTAATTAGTAAGATCTGCTTAACTTGCAATGTTAAATTTATGATCAAATTACTGCTTATGCCTTCTGCAAGATGAAATCATCCATTCCCATTACTTATTCTTCACCGAAGAAAGGTTATCTTGCCATTCTAGCTTTAATGAAAGAGCCCATAGTCACTTTCATTCTCTTCCAACTCCTTGTTTATGTTTTTTTTCTTTCCATTGTCACAGTTATATCTCCAGTTCCTTGAACACACAGTTGCAGTTACCCGTCATTGTTCATGAGCTGTCCGATAAAGTTGTAAGATCCTCCATTTTCACGTCTGAAAGTTTTTTTGGTTTATGTTTCTTTGGTTAATTGTTTGCAACTAGTAAAGCTGATTGGATCCTCACACATCTGTGTAATTGGCTCTTAGATTATCAAGATGAGTTCTTCTCGACTTATTACATATGTTGCTATTGCCTTGGATAAGTTGCAGTTTCGGAGGATACAGTTTATAAGTCGATCCGAGGAAATGAAATTAGAGATCATGATGCAGGGGCAGAAGGTTGTCAGAACATTTCTTCTTTGTTCGACTAAGCTGAGCGAAGACAGCAATGATAGTTAATTTGTGTTCTCAAAAGCAGATGATGAAGAGCAGCATGAAAAAAGATCTGGAATCTCTTTTGGTCTGGGTTGAAGATTTTGTTGGTTTATGTACTAAAGCCAATCCATATTTACTACCAACATGAGTAGAAACCTAAAGGGTCACACACATAAGGATTGTGTACCAGGTTAAAATGATTAATGGGTTAATTTATAAGATAAATTAATCTTAGGGACTATATGATGAATGGGCATTAGGGTTACTAATTAGTTAGTGGCCCAAGCCCATTTATATGGTATTATAAATACTATAGTCTAGACTATTGGAAAATCATCTCTCTCATACATTCAGACCTAGCTAGTCATTCCAACAGTTGATCAATCCTATGAGATAGGATCTTGGGAAGCAATTCGGGTGGACTTGATAGAGGTCGGACACTTGTGCGACTTGTGGTCAAATCACCTTTGATGGATTCATCTCGATTGAGGTAGTATTTGGATTACTACTACAAGGTATGTAATCGATCTTTTATATTTATATTATTCATAGATTACAAAGTGATCAAGGACGAATCGATCTGTTTATCCGCTAATATATTTATATGATAATATATATTATGATTGATCAGTTTCTAACAGTGGTATCTGAGCGAATTTTGTTTATCTATGTTTGATATGATATTAGATTATCCGAAAATAATTTGTTCTTCATAATAGTAAAACATTGGATGATTTACTTTCACGAATTTCATTTAAATTTGTTTAAATGTGTATGACCTTAAAGCCTTATGCAATATGATTAGATTAAGGTAATGAAATGAGAGATGATGAGATCATCACATCATGCACAAGAAATAATTTTATTTTAATCTAGATTATATCTAACAGATTAAATAAAATAGTTGCCCATGAATTTTGTCTTTAATTCTTGGAGTTGTCCAGAGACTAGCAATTTGATTGCTATGAATCTGTTACTTATGACAATTTGATTTGATCATATGATAGTCATCGACTAGTTATTCCAATAGGAATTTCGGCGGTAAATGTTACGCGGATTGGAATTCCACCGACTAAAACAGACTAATTTTGTTTGACCATAATTGTTTCAGAAACTTTCTTTTAAATTGAATTGAATTTAAATAAATCTGATTTATTCATTTCTTCAGTTTAAAATCTGAATGGTTGGAAGATGCATATATGTAGTCAATTAATATAAATGTTATATTTGTGCATTAATGTGACTAATGTAATTTAATATGATTAATATGAAGTAATTATATTGAATGTGATTTAATTCGATGAATGTGATTCATGATTTATAAAATTAAATGGTTTTGCAATTAGTTTTGATTCATTGTATATATCCATAATTTTTTCCATTTTGAATGTCTTTGAATATTTAATTTGTTGAACGGATTTTAGAAAATGAGTTTTCTAATGTCAAGACATTTGTGATCATACATTATTCTTAAATGAATTAATTGCAGATTAATTATATTTAAAATCTTTTATGATGAAATAAATTTTTAGTATAGTTGACATCTATTTTAAAGAGTTTAAATTAAACTTGTCAAACATACTTCTGATTTATAATTAGTTTGAATAAATAAAGGGAGATAAAATGTTTATATGTTTATTTATTCAAACTACTTTGCATTGTTGGAAATTAATGTGATTAATTGAGTTTTAATCTGATTAACTAAACAATGTAAATGAGACTTTACATATTTGCATTGTTGGAATTTAATGTGATTAATTGAGTTTTAATCTGATTTACTAAACAATGTAAATGAGACGTTACATGTGTATATAATTAATGAGATTAATATTGTTTACATTTTGTTAACGCATGCAATCCAATTAATATGATTAATGGATGGCCCCAATTGTATATGAATTAATGTGATTAACTCAGTGGGATAAATTCAATTGGATGATACACATGTATACCAGTTAATGAGATTAATTGGGTTTTCAAATTGATTAAAAGCAATCAGTAAATTTAATATGATTAAATGACTATTAGCATGATTTACGCATTTATATGATAATACGTACTTCATTAGTGCTAAATAAATTTGATTAAAATTGATTTGATGTGATTAAATGAATATTAGCATGATTTACGTGTTTATGTAGATAAACGTAAGTATTAGTGCTGAATAAATTTTAATTCAAATGATTTAATATGATTAAATGGGATCAACATGAATTACGTAATTAGATTTGATTATAACGTAATGGATTAATAGTAGATTAATTTGATTCAAATACATTAATTTTTATTTACCATTGGTAAGGCTTTGAATCATGATTAATTGTGTTTAATCATGGGAGGTTACATATGTAAGTGTACCAATTCAGAAATAAATATGATTTATTGGTCTACTTGTCTAAACTTAATTGTGATTTTTTTAAAATTACCACCTAGTAGGTGAGGGGAATTTATAGGCACCCCAAGCCATGAAACAAAAATAAACAACTGAAAAGAGCAACAAAGCTCAGTCTGATACAAACAACCTAGAGAAAAATAATGACTAGGCTAGCAAAATCAACCTCTAGATGACAAAAAAGTCATCCTCGCTTTCTCAAATTTAAACTAACAATCTAGCAAGGGAAGCTTATTAGCCAACGTTAGACGAAGACAAGGCAGCCGCCCTAACAGTTGCAAGTATTTGAGAAATTGAGAGGGAACAAAAATGCCTAGAACATTTAATCAAAAATTATCAATCACCGGGCAGGGAGTGCATATGACCATTTCCAACAGAGAAGGACCTAAGAGTGGGGACTTGTATAGCATCCAAAGTGAGCAAACCTCTAACCTTGGGTGGTAGGGAACTCCAGGAGTAGGTTTTATCTTCCATTGTAATTCTTGCATGCTTTGCCAGGGAGTCTGCTGCTTGGTTGCTTTCTCTTAGTGAGTGATAAATACCAGAGTTGCCAAGCCTTGAGTGAACTGGTTCCAGCAAGTGCCAAAGGATCCAGTGTCTAGTTCCAGGGTTAAAGATCATTTGAATGGCCTGGAGACAGTCAGACTCTATACTGAAGTGTGGAAAGTTCATCTCTCTTGCCACTGTAATGCCCTTTTCAATGGCTAGGATCTCAGCCTGGAGTGGAGAGCTAGAGAGGATGTAAAAAGTGTTGGCTCCAATCAGATTAGCATGGTGGTCTCTAATGATGATCCCTATTCCTGTCTTGCCACCTGACCATGCTGCATCCACATTGACCTTACAACCAAACAAAGGTCTGCACCATGTAACAGGGATATAGTTTGGTTTTGGAGGAATGTAGGGAAGAGGAATAACTCCAGTTTCAGCCAGTTCCTTGTCCACCTCTCTTGTAAGTTTCATAGGCTTCCTGATAAAATCCAGAAATATGGAGTCTTTCAGCTCTTATTCCATTGCTTCAGAGGATGGAGGAATACTCTCAAACAACCATTTATTTCTTGCTTTCCATAAGATCCAACACACAAGGGCTGGAGCTACCATATTGATCCTGGTGTG
Organism: Sherardia arvensis; assembly: GCA_948330725.1. Taxonomy (NCBI): domain Eukaryota; kingdom Viridiplantae; phylum Streptophyta; class Magnoliopsida; order Gentianales; family Rubiaceae; genus Sherardia; species Sherardia arvensis. The sequence goes on from OX415235.1 coordinate 33,304,334, forward strand.
AGCTTTAGAGAGACCAGAGAAAGCCCAGCAGGTGGCCAGTCTATCCCACAATTTTTTGCACCTGAAAGATTCAGAGAAACATATTTGATGCATAAAATCCCACAATTTTAGGGCTACTGGACACTCATAGAAGAAATGGTGTAAAGAATCAAGATTCAGACAGAAACATCATTTGGAGGGTAAATTAAAGCCAAACAGAGTCAGTATATTATCAAAAGGCAGTAAGGCATTTAAGAGCCTCCACATGAAAATAGAGATTTTCTTTTGTAGTTCAGGTGCCCAAATTTTTGACATTACTGAAAAGGTTTGTTTCTGTGCCCTGAGCAACTCATATGCTGATTTAAAAGTGAAACTACCCAGGGGATTTGGCTTCCATATAAGAATATCAGGTTTATGGGAGTATGTGGTTGCTGTCTGAAGAAACTGAATAATATGTGTAGGGAGTTTATTGATCAAAGAAGGGAGTATCTGTGTTTTATTGGCAACAAACTGGGCAACTGTAAGAGTAGAAATGTTGTCACTCTCAGGGTTATAGTAATCTTCTAGAGGGCCAAAGTCAGTCCAATTAGAAGTCCACATATTACAGTCACCTATACCATGTATCACTTTGGAAAAGGATTCTGCAAACAGATTGACATTGCAGATCCTTTTCCAAATTTTTGATTTTGCTTTTGCTGTATCAGGTAAGGAAGCCAGAAATCCAGACCAAGGGGCATTTCCTATTTGGTACTTCCACCATAATTTACAGGAAAAAGCCTGAATTATGGTGGACAGTGACCTGAATCCTAATCCATTTTGTGAAGTGGGATAGCACAGAAAGTCCCACTTCCTCCATGACTTTTTTGGGCCAGAGTCTGTTGCTCCCTAGAAAAATATAGAAAGTTTCCTCTCTATTTTTTTTATAATCTGCTTTGTGGGGAGCATGACAGCCCAAATGTGTTGTGGTATAGAATACAGACAAGACTGAATTAAAGTCAGTTTGCCACCATGAGATAACCACACATTTTTTCAATTTCTGACTCTACTGTCAATCATTTCCAGTATAGACTGGAAATGAATATTTAGAGTCCTACCAGTATAGATATGTACTCCAAGGTATTTAAAAGGTAAGATCCCATGTTTCATACACATTATGGATTTTATCTGTCTTAGCTTGGTTACTGAAACACATTTCCTGACAAAGAACTCACTTTTTTCATAATTTATTTTTTGGCCAGAAGACTCCTCAAATTTTACTAAAAAGGCTTTCATCTTGATCAGATTGGGTCTGGAAGCTTTAAGAAAAATAATTGTGTCATCGGCGTAGTTCAAATGAGAGGTGGGAGTTGAGTTTCTTGGTAAGGAATAGTAGTCAAGTTTTCCAGACTCAAAAATAAAGGAAAGGCTTCTAGAAAAAGCTTCTGTAAAAATGTTAAATAGAAAGGGAGAGAGGGGATCTCCCTGCTTAATGCCTCTAGAAGCCTTGAAATAACCTACTGGAGAGCCATTTATAAGTATGGAAAACCAAGCATCTGACAGATTTTTCATAATGCAAAGAATGAACTTACTGTGAAAACCCATTTTTTGGAGATTTGTTTTTAAGAAAGTCCAGCTGACCCTATCAAATGCTTTCATTAGATCAAGCTTTAGGATACAGTTAGGGTCCCTTTCCTTTCTGTTTAAAAAATTTAGCATCTCTTTAAGATAGATGACATTATCTGATATGTCTCTATTTTTTAAAAATGATGTCTGTTGTGGGGAAATCAATTTTGGCATCAAAGGCTTAAGTCTTTCCATTAGTAGTTTAGAAAAAATTTTATTAGTAACATTGGAAAGACTTATTGGCCTGTAGTCACTAAAAGTGACTGGGATCTCTTTTTTAGGGATTATTGTAATCCAGGTACTGGATATACCCCTATGTATATGAGATCTAGCTAGGAAATCATTTGATGCCTCAAGTAAATCTAAGCATATTATATCCCAGGCCTTAATGAAAAATTTTGCAGTATAGCCATCAGGCCCTGGACTGCTTGACTTATTAAGACCACAGACAATTTGCTTTAGTTCTGTCAAAGTTATTGGCTTGATTAAAATGTCATTGTCCTCCTTAGTAATTACTGAGGGGATTTTAGACAAGAAATGTGAGGAGAAAAGGTCCTGGTCAGGGTGAGGATGATCAGTAAGTAAATTTTGATAGAAAGAAATAGCTTCATTCTCAATATCAATTTTTTCTGACAGCCATGTTCCTGAGGAGCTTTTAATTTTTGTGATATGAAGTCTACCTCTTTTTTCCAAAACTGATTGATGGAAAAATTTAGTATTTTCATCCCCCTCTTTTAGCCACTTAACTTTAGCTTTATGTTTCCAGTAATTTTTTTCCTCTTTTAATGCTTTCTGTAAAAGAGCTTGTGCCTTGTTGAATTTAATTAACTCATCAGTTGAGCTATTAGATTCAAAAGCTAATTCCTGGATTCTGAGATGTTCCTCAGCTTTTAAAACATTTTCTCCTAAATTGCCAAAGACCTCTTTATTCCATTTTTTCAAATGAATTTTAAGATGATTTAGCTTTAAGAAAAAATTAAGCATGCCCCTCCCTTCCTGTGACTGGTTCCATTGAGATCTAATTAGATCCATGAAATCATGTCTTTTAAACCATGTATTAATAAAATGGAAGGGTCTTGGGACTGAGGGTATGGTACTAGCTAATCTAAGAAATAAAGGGCTATGGTCTGAGGATAACCTATTTAATACCTGGACTGAGGATTGTGGGAATTTATTCAGCCACTGGAGACTACAAAGAGCCCTATCCAATCTTCCAGTGTTAGTTTTTCTCCACCATTTCTCAGTCTACCATTTGACCATGTAAAAAAGTTGACTACAATGTTAGCAGACTGTAAGGCCATGTCATCTATGAAGTGTTTAAAATCTAGCATGCTTCCTAGGGGAGGAGAAGAATGACCCTGATATTCATTTATTGAAATCATAGCATTAAAATCGCCAATGTAGATAGCCTCTGGATATAATTGTGATATACCATTGGTAGGGTTTATGAATCAGATTTAAACTTACAATGAATGAGATTATAATTGAGTGCAATTCATATGATTCATTGTGTTTGATCATGGGAGGTTACAAATGTTGTGTGTCCCAGTTCAGCAATAAATATGATTTATTGGTCTACTTATCTAAACTTAATCGTGATTTAAGATTATAATTAATTTGACAATATAAACTGATTAATTTTAATGACTGAATTTGGCTTATTTGATTGGGAATCAAATAGTAGCATACAAATTGTGATTTGTGTATATTATACAAATTTTAAAATATTTAAGTTTGATTGTAAATTGAATGTGCATGTACATAGATATGGACTAGCAATTTAAGTTATAATATGATTATAATTTAAAGATGATTTAACTTACAGCAAATAATTTAAATTTAATTTGATTAATATTTAGTTATTTGATTATGGATTTCAATAATATTAAATGAGATTTACTATTCTGTAATTTTAAATAGCTTGAAATTTATAAGTACTATTAAATGAGATTTAATATGCTTTGATTTCACACAGCTTGAAATTTATAAATGTTACATGTTAAAATTTTAGATCGATTTAAAATTTTAAGGCTATTTGTATATCTGATATATTTCTTATTTAATATGATTAATGTGAGAAATAGATCTAAATTTAAATTTTGAAAATCATTATTTGAATTGTATCAAAAGTTGATAGATATGTTTCAGCGAAATAGCATTATTAAAATGTTCTGATTTATGTATGATAAATGCAGATTTTGGATCAATTAAAATGTTTATATGATGATCCAATATTTTAATAACTTTATTTCTAATTTGATTAGAGATTTATGTGTATATTTTCATTATATTGGAAATTATCATGTTTGTGTAATTATTTTAATAGTCATTTACTTACATGTTGACATGCGACTAATAAATGATTATTTGTTGAAATAATGTTGAACTTATAATGTTATTTGTTATATTTGTCGCATATGGTTGTTTTATTTATAAATTTAGATAAAAAATAAAATCCCTTATATACCTTCCCATTATTTAGTATGAATAGAACTTTCATGCGGATTTCACTTGTTGGGCATCCCCAAGGTGGATTCAAGTGGGAATTTGTACTAGTCATATAAGATATGATCTTTGAATGATGGGGTTTTTCAAACAAAATACGGAACTTTGTGTTTACTCATAATTTTGTATTTCGAGGCAAAATATTAAGTTATATAGTTGCCTTCCATTATTATAGTATTACAACCATCATCGTTTGAAATGATTTGTTGGGCATCCTCAAGGTCGTTCATCCTATGGTGTGTTTGGTGTTATGAGATATGATCTCTGAATAATTGGGTTCAACTTAACGAAATATATGATTTGTTGGGTATCCTCAAGGTCATATATTTCAAGGCAAAGAGTTAGGTAACACATATGATGTGCATACTAAGAGTTAGTATCCTAATAATCTAGGAGTTACAAAGTGTTGTAACTGATAATATGTATCTACATTGCGAAATTATTTTGATTTGTTGGGTATGCTCAAGGTCAAGATAATTAGCGGGGGTCTTAGCTCACTAGGAATTATAAGATAATTCCCGAATCAATATTTAAGGGTTATTGATTTGAATTAAATAGTGGGAGCAAAACTAAAATTTTAGCCCTAAATAGCCCTAAAATTTCTTGATTTATCGTTGAGAATGGTTCTCATGCAAAGACAATGACTAGATTTCTTAATATTTACTAAGATATAATAATTTAGAGTGTTTAGAAGAAACATATTGTATATGATGATATAACTGTTATATCTCATAAAATTAAAATTCTAAATTGTTGGGGAGCACATGAATTCTCATATAATTAGTACATTTTTAATATTGTTGATGTATTATTGATGTATTAGTTTTTGTGAATTTTGAATGTCATCTTGGTTAATGAAATATTTGATATTGATAATTGAGAATTTCTTATAGGATAAGAAAAGAAAAGAACTATATTATAGTTGAAGTGATACGATCCATAATTAATTTTGGAAATTAATTGTGAAATCAACTATTTTAATTTCTTAAAATTTAGACTGCGAGATATTGTACATCAAAGTGGAAATTTTGGAAATTTACTCATCGGGTGCAATAATAATTATCAATATATTTGTATTGAATTGATGGTATGTATGATACCATTTGTATTTCTGATATATACATAAATTTGATTACAAATAAGTTGGTAATTGTGAGAGAACTCATATACTTAACAATAGTTGTAAAAGTATGTGGTTGAATATTTCTTTCACGGTTAGGGTAATAACAAAATCATTGTATATTTTAGTGTGACTAAAATAATACTTATCATGTTTGACATGTTAGGATGAATAAAGTAGTTTATTCTTTATATCATGAAAATTGGTTTTGAACTAATTTTGAGCATATGATTTATATTACCTAATAAGATAACTTCATTAATTCAGAACACGGTCCGATATATGATATGTGAAATTTTTTACTTTGAATCAATAATGACACGTGAATATCATTTATATAGATTAGACAGAATATATGCTTTTACATAAAAAGTTTACAAACTGTTGACTCTACATTTGATGTATATGATCTTATAACAGTACATGTTAGAGAACATAAACCACACTCAAAATTTAATCATTTAGATGATTGAATGACACTTGTTGAAGTGTATGAGTTAAAAAAATTTCAATAGTTGAAATTCAAAAGTTCTGATAAAAGTAATTGAGTTCGATTTGATCGTACTAGTTATCGTTAGACACACTATTGGATGGTGGTGTAGAATAAATCTAAAATATTTGAGATACATTTTTGATTTATGCAGTCTATAGATAATGTCATTGGTATTAGCTCCAATTTGTTATTTAGTTGATAATATATGAGATATATGCTACACTTTTAAGAAAAGTTTGTTTTTTTTTGGTATTATTTCTCGGTGAGAAGTTGTCTCATAAGAAATTACCTTTCTGAAATAAGTATTTATTCAAGAAAGATAAGTGGGAGGAATTTTAACCAAGGAAAAAAATTCAACTATATGAACAAATATGTCACATGGTGATGTGATGGCAATGGTTGCATCGAATAATCAAATATACACAATTGTATTGTACATAATAAGTTATGTAACTATAATTTTGTATCAAAGATTATTATTGATTGTGTGAGATAAATAAATGTTATTTGGATTTTGATATATTATTTGACGATCAATCAGTTGATTCTATCAAATTAAATTAAAATCCAGCACAAACAATTTTTTGTAGGAGCAATAATTATCTCTAAGATAATTCAAGAAAAACATCGTCTTTCAGAGCCAATGTCTATTAGATAGACAATGTTGTTTGTGTTTTTCAAGTGGGAGATACGTTTTATAACACTTATAGATATTCAAAATATGTTGAGATGTTATGAAACTATTCTCCGTGGAAATTGGGCCGAGTATAATATTTTTATATTTCATCTCATGAAAATATGATTTTCATGGCTTACTCTTAATGATTTTATGTTATATGTCAAATACAATAGATTATTATTGGACTCAGTGAATTAAGTAGTATTTCATGATCCATATTTTGTACAAGACATTAGCAATTGATTTTGATCAATTATAAAATACTAAGAGTAGAAAGTGATGTTCACTAGACTCCGCTGAATTTCAGTAGTTGACTAAAACAATTAGATGAATTGATTTAGTCAAAGTGGGAGTTGGTATGTGGACATGTCTTAAAAACCAACTTAGTTATATGCAAAACTATTTGTGATATGGAATCATTTATTATTTACTTTATGTTTTATAAATTCCTTAAATAATAAAGTCCTTAAAATAATATTTGCATGAAAGAGATCGTAAGAGTTACGATGATGAGATTCTTTTTATTCTTACATATTATTTTAAAATTATCCCTAGTCATAGTATTAACAAGACGGGACATTGTTAATACAGATAAATTAGCACATGTTTTGTTCCTTTATATTGTAGAAAGTAGTTGATCTCGTCAACTATTGTGTGGTGACACGAGAACAAATATGTGGATGCTTGTTAGAGAACGAGTTCATTGGATTGACCCGCCTTGAGATTTTCCATGAGGTAAACTATTTAAGTGCTAATGGAATTACTCTCAAAACTCAATATAATCCTTAGACTTGAGATCATAAGAGTATCTAGAGTGTGGAATGTTACACCTGTTTCTCCTTTTGATCCTTAACCTTAGTTGGTTACTGTGCGTTTGGAGTTGGGTGTATAATGAAGCATGGATGGATAGTTTATGATTAATAAAGAATTCACCACTTCTAATAGTAGAAGAGTATATCCCACATATGGCCACTTGTTGAAATATGACTTGGAAATGTTTGCGCAAACTAGAAGTGATTTTAGAAGTCGTTCTAAATTCAACTTCAGATAAGTCATATCTCGGGAGCAAGAGAATAAATAATTAGTTCATTAAGAGTTAGCACTAAACCTTACTCTTGAACTAGTTGGGATATGGTATGGTGAAAGGATATAATATATAGTTACACGACATCCAATTGTTTGGAAAGGTGAAAACGATCACATATAATTTCTATCACTTGGGTGGTCATGATGCCTAACTAGAGGCCAATCTTGATCTGTGAATATGGATTGGATTTCCCATGGTCTGAAGTGTCTTTAGGCCCAGTGAGAGTTTGTTGGTTTATGTCCTAAAGCCAATTCATATTTACTACCAACGTGAGTAGAAACCTAAAGGGTCACACACATAAGGATTGTGTACCAGGTTAAAATGATTAATGGGTTAATTTATAAGATAAATTAATCTTAGGGACTATATGATGAATAGGCATTAGGGTTACTAATTAGTTAGTGGCCAGAGCCCATTTATATGGTATTATAAATACTATAGTCTAGACTATTGGAAAAGCATCTCTCTCATACATTCAGACCTATCTAGTCATTCCAATAGTTGATCAATCCTATGAGATAGGATCTTGGGAAGCAATTCGTGTGGACTTGATAGAGGTCGGACACTTGTACGACTTGTGGTCAAATCACCTTTGATGGATTCATCTCGATTGAGGTAGTATTTGGATTATTATTACAAGGTATGTAATCGATCTCTTATATTTATATTATTCACAGATTACAAAGTGATCATGGACGAATCAATCTGTTTATCCGCTAATATATTTATATGATAATATATATTTTGATTGATCAGTTTCTAACAAATTTCATTCGCAAAATCTTAGACAGTCATAATCCTTATCAGCCTTATGATTTTCGGTATGATATGGAATATTGTGAAGAAATAATGGATAATTGGTATCCAAATTTGTCGAACTACTTGAAGAAATATACAACTTCTCCAGTGGCCAACCAATCAAACCAAGCTTATCATTGATTTCGTTCTTGAGAACCTAAGGGTGTGTTTAATTCGCAAAATTTTTGAGAGTCTGGATTTTATTTTGGGTTTTTGAGAGTTTGGGTTTTTGTTTGGGATTTTGAGAGTCTGGTTTTGCAAAATTCTTGTTTGGTTGGGTTGAGTTTGTGAGTATAGAATAAAATCTTTGATTAGTTTTTAGGATTTTGCAAGTCTGAATTTTGAAAAACTTGATGAACCAAACAAGATTTTACAAAACTGGACTTTGATAGTCCAAATTTTGCAAAAACTTGTCCAACCAAACACACCCTAAAGGATTATCTGGTCTCAAAAACAAGTTATTATTACTTAAAAGAACAGCTACAGCAGATAGAAACATTACAAAGGAACATCAAAGTCATGAGGCACATCATCTGTTTTGGCGCACTTCTTTGTACTGAAAACCAAGAATTCCAATGTTTGTTGACTCACATTGAGCCTCTTGCAATCAGTGCCGCACATTTAACACTACATGTTTTTTCTAACATCAAAGGACCAATGCACCATCCTACTGATGCAACGAGTTCCATACTTTCTGCATTGCTCTTGAAGATCAACCATGCCAGCAATCGTGTTCTACATGAGAAGTACACTCTAGGCCTGGCAAGCTTAAACCATTCCTGTGAGTAACATGATTTTGTTATCGACTTAAATGATTATCCATTCATCACCATAATGGAACTTTGCATAGTTTCTCTATCATCTAATCTTTGGGAGATGCTAAAATTGGTTACTAGTAGGGTGTCCATGAAGGAGTTGGAAATCTACGACAGACTAAGATCATTAAGAACCCTTGTCATGAGGCAGCAAGATAGATTCGACGATGATAAAGTACGGGATCTCACTATAGCTATAATATTAGAGCACAATAGCAATTTCAAAACGCTCCTGGTATGTCAACGTACTTGCAGTTCGTGTTTTGATTTTCTGCATCCATTGATTTGCTTCTTTTGTTCTTTTTGTGTTTTCCCTGTTCCGTTTCTTCTTATAGCCAGGATACAAGGAAACATATATTCGGCCACATATTTCTTTTAGCAGCATTCATGCATAAACAGCAAGATTCTGAAATAAGATATGAGCCATAAACTTTCAAGTAGACTTTGTTTACAATCATCCCAAATGTAGCAGCTCAAAATCCAACATTATTTATTGGCTCCATACCAACTGAAAAAGATACCAGAGTTTTTTGTACTAAGAAAAGTTGAACAACCAAAGGAATATTGCAGCCAAGTGCAGAATTGCAAAAATGAGAGAAAAGTCAGGCAAGCTCAGTGTTGAACTTGAGAGATATGCCCATGCTGAAAAGCTCCTGGCAGAGAAGCTTTGCGCCGTAAGGGACGCTCACCTTAACAATGTCCTCCACCGAGTCACAAATCCTGCAATGTGGGCCCCGAACACTGCGGTTATTAACGTGCCTGTTGTAAACATTGGCCATGATCTTGCACTTCCTGCATATGTGCATCTCTGAGCAGTCACTGAGGGTGAAGAGGCGCTCGTGCAGATTGGCAGAAGCACCATGAGCTATGAGGCAGTCCCTCTCCATCTCACCAAACTTGATCCCGCCAAAACGCTTCCTGTCCGCCACTGGCTGGCGAGTCAGCGGGTGAACTGGCCCCGTGTTCCTGTACTTCACTTTGTCTTCAGCCATATGAGTAAGGCGCTGGTAGCATGTAGGTCCCATGAAGATGAGATTCTTGCACATCTGCCCAGTTGATCCACTGTACACTCTTTCTTCTCCCCACCTTTGGAATCCAAGCCTGCCATTTTTGAATTACTTGTGAATTACTTGTTAAAATCAAGAGCATCAACTAATAAGCCAAACGATGACGAAATATTACCTGTGAAGTTGGTCGCCTATGCCATCAGGAGATAGGGTGGAATATGGGGTAGCATGTTTCAAAATCCCTCCAAGGGCAATCCCCTTGCCCAAAGCACCCTCCAAAATCTGTCCAGGAGTTTGTCGCGAAGGAAATGCGTGAGGGTTGATGATAATGTCGGGCACAATACCCTGTGCAGTGAAGTTCATGTTCTCCTGAGTTTCCAGGTATCCCAGAACACCTTTCTGCCCATGCATGCTCGAAAATTTGTCTCCCATACATGGCGTACGGACCTAAGCCAGGACAATGAAAATGAAAATGAAAATTTGTAGGTATTGAGTTAGGTTTTATAAGGGTGTTATGAGAGGCATACCTGTCTGAGTGAGACTGAAGCAAAGGTCTTGCCATCATCATTGCTTGATAAGATAACCTTCTGCACCATGCCTCTTTCTGTGTGCTTGAGTTTCACGCTATAGTCAATCTCTTGTGCAAATTTGCCAATGATTATGTCACCTGTCTGAAGGCTAGCACCAATATAAGGAAATCCATCATCGTCGAGGCTGTCAACACGCCCAATCTTACTTTGCATCTTTCCAAATATAATACGATTGGCCTTTTCTCCTCCCCTCTTTACTACTCTCTCTATCTCATCTATCTCAGATTTGTAGCTCCTCACATGTTCTGTGCGAAACATGCCTCGCTCTAGTGAGGCTTGGTTCATAACTATTGAGTCCTCCTGATTGAACCCTAGGTGCACATTCACAGCTACAATGGCACACTGTCCATTGTAAAATTCTGGGCGCGGAATCATACCCTTATGATGAGAATAAGTTGACTTTCCCAGACAATCTGCAAGCATTGTTCTGAAAAGAGGTCTCTGGGGATAGTAGAGCTGATGGATGTTTGTATCAGCCCTTATGTCAGGGTTTGTGGAGTAGTACCCAATAGCCTGCTGGGAATGCTTCTCAGCCTGGTAGAGGACTCGGCGAGCATGGTCATGGTTCGCATACGGGATAAGACCACAGCTCAAACCAAGTAAGAATGACGAGTCAAGCTCACAATGGGTGTAGGTAAGAGGTGGATTCTCTTTGCTTCCCTTTAGCAGGAGCTCAGTCCCCCATGCAGCAACTACATCTTCTTCCTCTTCAGGTCCTATCAGCTCAATTATCCCACTTTCTAACAGAGTGCTGAAGGTCAACTCCCCTCCTTTCAAATCCTGAATCCTCCTAAGATTCGCAACCACCAAAAGTGGACGGAGAATTCTTCCAGCATCCGAGAACACCCGAACTTCCTGATGCAAAGGATCTCTTTTGATTTCCACCTACAATGAAACATCATAAACCACATAAATCATACAATTGATGGTAAACAATCAGTACTATTGATGATACAATTGATAGGTTAATCATACAATTGATGATTAACACCAGAAAACTGGACAGAAGAAATTATATGTAAGCACCTGGTGGTTGATTTCCTTGCTGCGGCGCTTTCTCCTCAGCTCCGCTACAAAAGACCTAGAATCTTCACACGTTCCAACCCAGTTTCCGTTTACAAAAACCTTGTATTCCCCTTCTTTTAAAGATGAAGCATCCTCTGGCATGTCTTTGAAGCCACAATCCAGTAACTGGTCAAGAAGTGGCTCAGACACCGTAGTGCTTACAAGTCCCAAACTTGCCAAATTCTTGACAAGGCCACAATTCTCTCCATCTGAGGTAGAGAGGAAGCAGACCTTTCCCCAATGCGAAGGATGCGGGTATCTGGCATCACCCACCCTCCCAGTGTATGATACTTGCTGCTTAGTTTTCCTCATGTCACAAGCTGTCTGAAGAGGATTTGTTCGCCTGAGAGTTGCAATCACACCAGAAACCCTTTCCATACTCTTGTAAGGATGTGACCATGCTCCAGTTGAAAAGGCCCTGGAGAGACCATTAGTTATGATTGATGAATCTATATAGTGATCAACACTCTGCAGTTCTTTATCTCCATACAGATCTCTCTGCATGGCCTTCACCATCCGTCTTTCAGAATGTTTTAGGTGCACTTTCAGCTCCCTCTCAAGTAATTCTGAAGCCAACTCAAGTCTCTTGTTTCTGAAATCATCTCGGTTATCAACCTTTCTACGTCCAAAAAAGGCCTCCACTAGACATTTCACCATATACCCAAGAAAGCAAATTTTTTGTTTAAAGCCCTTTAAATTTGGAAACAAGTATCTGCTAAAGCATTCTTCAACAGACTCTGAAGGTGGGAATCTGGCATTCTTCATCAATTTTTCTACATACCGGAGAGCTCTGGTATCTTTACGGAACTCTTCACATGCCTTGTCTGCCCGGTATATTGAGGTAAGAAGTATATTGGCTATCCTGGTGTCCTTGGTATCCAAATCAATGAGATCCACCACCTCTTTGTCATTGGATGCACCAAGGGCAAAGAATAATATCCAGACCGGCATTTCTGCAACAATAAAGTAAACAGATAGGAACTTATGCGCTCCAACTCCTCCAAATCCATTATCATAATCAACCAGCTTCATGAACACCCTTTTCCTTTTTTCAGCTTGTCGATAAGAAACCATCCAACTGGGACTGTTCGAGATCCAAAGTCTACTCAGGCAGACTTGTTCCTGCGCTATGAATGTCTGCAAAAATCACAGATATTAGCAATGATAAAAAAGTTCAAATGACCCTCCCAAAAAAAGACATTTAACTGTACAAACAAATGCACTATTACTATCTTAGAGAATATGGGGAAACAATTTATAATTGAAGTGTTTTCATGCCCAAAGCTTTCATAGCCAGCCAGCTATTTTTTTCAGCTACATAGACTATCAATACTTTCCCTCCCATTTCTTGCCCAGATAAACTTAATCAAGATTTCAGTAGATTAACAAAATGGAAAAAAGAGCTAGCTAAAATGGAAAAAAGCAAACAAACACATGACAGAAGCACCAAGATTAACAAAAACAGAAAATGTATTCAAACCTTTTCAGCACCCTTGATGATGAAATATCCGCCATTATCGAAATCGCAATCATCCTTTAATTTCCCTTTCATCTGGCACATATCTGATCCTACCATAATTGGAAGCCTCCCAATTACAATGTTAGTTTTTATCTCTGTCTCACATTCTTTGGCAACATACCGAGATGTTCCAGTCTTGAACTTTTCAGCATCAACAACTTTTTTCGTAAACACCTGAGATGTCCAATCAACTCTCACGTAAGTATCTTTAGCCCAAATATTATCAGTAACATAATGGGCATTGCAGTAAGCTTTACAAACTTAAGATCATTCTCTTTCTTAGACATCTATACAATGTCATCAGTGTTTTGCATTCGGACATCATCAGCTCATACGAAAGATCTAACTAACTCCATCATCATTCAATACTATTTCTCAACCTGCTTGCATGTAAATATATCATAGCAACACGCATACAGTTGAATCTTTTATTATTTAAGGATCAAGATAAATTTACAACAAAAAAGCTCAGTTTAAACTAGGAGCACATAAATTCCTCTGTACATTTCACTAAACCAACCTCATTGGATTCGTATAAGCAGATAAGGTTCGTGCTAACAAGTTACATTTACCCACTAGACTCTAAGAGTGATCAATGAAACAAATGCTGCCTTTGTTACTGATATTTATCCTCAAGGTCTAAGCAAAGAGAAAATATATACAACGTGTCACAAGAGTCCATGGAGCGAAATCCCACCAGTGCAAGTCACTATATAAAAATAGAGAATGTTAAAATCAGTTAAGTGCATTACCTGTACACAAGCCTCCACCACCATTTTAGAAGAGTAAGTCATATTCATAAGGCGGGCATGACGGGGAAGCATTTTCAGATTGCCACTATTGTCCTCTGCAGAATTTTTGTCACCTGCCCACAACTCGGGACTCTCAAGATGTACCTTGCCAAGCTTGACTGATGCATATCTCCAATCATTCACATCAACCCTCTTGAAGGGATCAAACCCCGGCTCCACAGAAATCTCCCCAACAGAATCAAAAAGCTTTTGAAGCTTATCCTTGATGAACTCATTGTAAGAGTGAATCTGGTGACTAACTAGACCATATTCATCAAAGAAAGCTGTTGATGCCTTCCTACAAAAGGTCTTCAGCGTTCCAGCATTCATTTGCTCAACATACTTCAAGTTCTCCATTGCATCTTCATGCTCCCAATTAATGTCATCGATATCCATACCAGCAATTCCATTAGCAAAAAAGGATTTACTAGAACTTCCTATTCCTGCCTCCATGTTCGAGTCACGGGCATCCATTCCCGCAATCCCCGTATCTAGTTTCACAAAGAGCAAGTCAATAGCAAGTCAGATCTCCAATGACATGCAAAATTTCACAAAATAGTAATGTAAAACACCTTAATTCTTCAACAGATGTATCACAAAAACTTTTGGAAACCCTAATCCACCTCTATCAATAAACCGTACATAAAACTTGAAAGGGGCTGCTAGAAACACTCTAAAATCGGTTACACAAAACATAAAAACAAACAGAGAGTCAAAAATCCACAAGCATAAACCCTAAAAGTTATTTCTCCCCTAAAAAAGTTCAATCTTTATGGAATTGAAGCACGGCTTCTCCACGAAATGAAAACGAACATGCATTTGGGGATTACCACACGGAAAAATCATATACCGCAAGAAAATGTACTACGGGGGAAAGCTTACATGAGGGAAATCGAAGCTTTTGATCAGAAAAAATCGATGTTAGATGATCAATTTCAGGGAAATGGGAATAGAATTACACAACACTTGCACGGAAAAAAATGGCACCTTCAAAAGCTTCAGTATAGAGGGAATTGAACACTG
The DNA here is from genome assembly GCA_948330725.1 of Sherardia arvensis. Taxonomy (NCBI): domain Eukaryota; kingdom Viridiplantae; phylum Streptophyta; class Magnoliopsida; order Gentianales; family Rubiaceae; genus Sherardia; species Sherardia arvensis. The sequence continues at coordinate 33,319,407 of OX415235.1, forward strand.
TGTGAACTGTGAAGCCCTTGGGACAAAGGCCGAAAACTACAATCTTATTAATTAAATAAGGACTCCTTTGCTATTTTATATCTTCTAGCTACTTTTGAACAAAAATACATTGTACCACTGCTACCAATTGAATGGACTCGAAATATAGATCCTTTTTTTGGTAACTTTAAATTTGAACACATTACTACTATAGGATGTGTTTGGTCGTAAAGATCATGAGAATTTGTACTTTAATTTAAGAGTTTGGAATCCTGTTTGACATTTTGTAAGTATGAACAACTAGAAATCTTGTTAGTTTGTCTGAAATTTCGTAAGTTTGAAACAAAAATCTTGTTTGATTGGAAGATTTTAAGTTTGAGTTTTTAAGTTGAATTTTTCAAAAACTTTGAAATGAAATAGAAAATTGATTGTTCTAAAATTGATTGTCATTGACATTGTTGCTTCGCAAAAAGCTAGGATTTAACTTCGGGTTTGTAAAGTTTCCAAAATCTGTATTTTTAATACTATTAATTTGAAAACATTTTATGAAACATCTTTGATTTACAAAACATATTTAATTAAAAGAAATATAATGAAATAAAAAGTATACCAGTTTCATATAAAAATGTATTTTTACTACTTAACTAATTTTAATAGAATTATTTTTTCTTTATAATAATTATTAAGATATTACTAGCATAATCGGACCGCGCGTTGCGCGGTATATTTGAAATACTTCTGAGTGTTATTTAAACACAAACTCTACTTGGGTGATGAATTTGATAGAATGAAGCGAGAAAATTGCAATGAAATAAGATTATTAAATTCATAATTTCAATAAATACTTTACACATTTTAGTTTAAAGTATACCTACTTATTTTTACAACATGAATTAGAAAATCGCAATGGAAACAAAATTATAATACTTGAATTTATTTTAATGATTAAATAAATGGTAAATTGATTTTTTTTAAATGAAGTATGAGTCCAAAAGTAATATTGTCTTAGCACATGTTTAAATATGTTGGGCAATAAATAGTATAAAATAAAATAAAAACCAAATGAAAGAAATATATTACATTAAATCGAAAACGGGTGATAAGTTCATTGTTTGTATCATGCTCTGATCTCTCTCCTCGCTTTTCTCACTGTTTGCCTCAATTTCACCAAAAACGGCTCTTTTCTCCACACAGTGTCACTTTTCCGGCAATAACGGATAGATAACGGCCTCTTTTTTCCCAGCGCCATGGCGGCGCCACCGCCTCAGCGCGGTGGTTTTGCCTCTGGGAAGAGTTTTGCCCAGGCTTTATCCAATTGATCCCCCCCTTTAGCTACCTCTCTGCCCGATAATCCCGAAATCACGCCTATTAACCAACACAGAGGAGAAATTGCTTGTATTGTGACGAGATAGCAGGCTGAAACTCTTGCCGGTCATTATACAAATGCTCTGATTGGGAAATTTTCCAATTGGAAACCGTCGATGGACACGTTGCATGAAGCTTTCCGATCAGCGGATTTCACCGGCAAATACCAGATCGGCTCCATCGATTTTCGGCATATACTGATCCGTTTTGAAGATCTCGAGGATTACAGAAGATGCTGGCTTAAAGGCTACTAGAATCTGGCCGGATCTCAGATGAAGGTGTTGAAATGGACTCTTGATTTCAGTCCAGAGGCTGAGTCTTCCATTGTCCCAATCTGGGTGACAATTAAAAAGGTACCCTTTTTCTATTTCAACCATACAATGATCAAATGCATTGGTGATGAAATTGGGACTTTTATAAAGATGGATGCTGCTACACTAGCTCTTACTAGGCCTAATGTCATAAAGCTATGTGTAGAAATAGATCTTAGGAAAAAGTTACAGCCTCATATCAAACTAGGGATAGAAGATAGGAACATTGAGAGATTTCCAATTGAATATGAAGATGTTCCTAGTTATTGTCATCACTGCTCTATGATAGGACATCATGACACTGTCTGTGGCTTCCTTCACCCTGAATTACGCAAGATGCAAAAACTGAGGCCTGCTGTAGATTCAGACAAGAAAAAGTATGTTGAAACCAAGCTCCCAAAAAAGACAAAGCTCCCTGAAAGGCCTCTCCAAACTGGTGACAAACAGATAATGAATGAAGCTGTTCTTCAAGCTGTCACCACTGCTCTGGTCATCATCCATCAGGCTACAGATATTGCTGGTTCCTCTGGATTTTCTCCCTTTACCAAAGATAGGGAAGCTGCTCTCCCCAATCCTCCAACATTGGCAAAGCAGAAACACAAACAAAGAGTGACTGAAGCCCTTCCTCTCTCCACTATTTCCCACCCCCCTATCTCTGTGCCTTCACATACTTCTCCCACTCTGACAATCTCCTCCACCCACAATTCTCCACAGAGAACTCTGTTACCATCCTAAAAGACCCCCCTGCTCAGTTTAACCCTCTAACCTCTCTTTTTTCCCTTCCTAGTCCTAAAACAACTAGGCCCTCCACATATGCCAAAGATGACCTCATGATTGGCACTGGTAAGGTTTCTCAACTAGTTGATTCCTCTTTATCTCCTAACAAGCTACCACTCTCACAGGGAGCATCAAGAAACAGGTTCCTGCCATTGTTGGAGTTTGACAAGGCCCAAAAAGATGTAGATAATCCTTCTGATTATGATCTCTCTTCAGAATCATCTGAAGATGATGATAATGCTGCTTCTTCTACACAGGTTCCCTCTTCTGACCTAACTCCTAATAATTTGACTGATCAACAGTTGCTTGTAAGTTCATCCTCAACCCCTGTTGGTGATACAACTAAGCTGGCTACTTTTTTCACTCAAATTAATAGGAAGTTCACCCCAAAAAAGATTTCAAAAATCCCATCACCTAATAAGGTTCTTACTAGGTCAAAAAGCTCCAGAGATATTTTTTAATGTTAAACAAAACTTTAAAAATCAAATATCTTGTCTGGAATATTAGAGGGATGAGAACCTCTATTGAAATACTGCATGATTTAGTTAAAGAACATAAAATGGATCTTTTATGTCTTATTGAACCTATGCACAAAAACCATAAATGTGATGTTTTCAGAAGAAAGTTACACTTTGCAAATTCAACCTATTCTCTGAGTGGTAAGATTTGGCTTATGTGGAACAATAATCTGACCATAACCCTTAAACAGGACCATTTACAATTCTTTGCTGTTGATATTTTTAGTGCTAGATTAAATGCTTCTATGGAAGGAATTTTTATCTATGATCTTAGAACCGTTCCAGGTAGAGAGTTTTTATGGAATGCTCTTGCTAATAGAGATCTTACTGACTCTTTTTTAATTGGTGATTTTAACACAGTAGCATCACCTTCTGAATATAAGGGTCCTGCACATCCATGTAATAAGAGCATGTTAGATTTTAATCAGTTTATTTCCTCTTCTGCACTGCTAGAGATAAATACTGTTGGTAATCTATTTACATGGTCCAATAATAGATCAATGCATGCAACTACTGAAAAATTAGACAGAGGTCTAGCTAGTCAAAACTGGTTAGTTAGGTTTCCAACTTCATCTATCCAAATTCTAAATAGAGGTACCTCTGACCATGCTCCCATGTTATTTACTGTAGGTAGTAGCACTCCATCATCCCCTAGGTCCTTTAGGTTCATTAATGCATGGTTTAATAGGGAGGAATTTCTTTCTTTAATTAATGAAGACTGGAATCTCCCCCTATCTGAATCTGGCATGTTGAGATTTTTTCTCAAACTGCTAAGGCTCAAAACCACCATCAAAAACTGGAACAAGGCTGTCTTTGGCAATATTGACTCTAATGTGTCAAGGGCAGCTGAAGACCTAAGATTGCAAGAAATTGTCTTTGATGCTGATAGCTCAATAGATGAGCTTATTAAGCTGAAAAAACTAAGAGCAATTCATCTCAGATCCCTCAAAGAGCAACACAAATTTTGGAAACAAAAATCCAGAGTGAAGTGGCTCAAAGAAGGAGATGAAAACACAAAGTTTTTCCATAACACTGTAAAGGAAAAACACAGTGGTCTTAGAATTACTAAGATTCAGAATGCAGATGGAATTTGGCTAGATAATATGTCTGAAATAGAAGATGGAGCTGTTCACTTCTTTACAGACCTTTTATCTGAACCAGTGGGTAATTTGAATGGTCTGTTTCATGACCATTTTTTAAGCCAAATTCCTAAATTAATTACCGAGGAGGATAACAACACACTTATCCAACCAGTTACAATAGAAGAGCTCAAGGCTACTATTTTTAATCTCAATAAAAATAGTAGTCCTGGTCCAGATGGATACTCTTCAAATTTTTCACAAAAAGTTGGGAGATAATAAAAGAGGACTTACTAGATGCTGTACATGATTTTATGAGTCCTTCTCAAATCCCAGTTGGAATATCAGCCACCTGGATCACCTTAATTCCCAAAAAACCAGTAGTTTCTTCTTTCTCTGATTTTAGGCCTATTAGTCTCTCTAATTGTATAAATAAAATTTTTTCTAAAATTCTTATGGAGAGATTAAAACCTCTCATGGAAAAAATCATATCCCCTAATCAATCTGCCTTTTTGCATAACAGGGATATTTCTGATAATGTTCTGTATGTCAAAGAGTTAGTTAGGTTTCTGGATAGAAAAAATAGAACACCTAATTGCATGATTAAATTAGATCTGATGAAGGCTTTTGATAGAGTTAGTTGGGCCTATTTAAATACTATTCTCATGCATTTTGGTTTTCATGGTAAATTTGTACATAATGTTATGAAAAACCTTAGAGATGCTCATTTTTCTGTGCTAATTAATGGAAAGCCAAATTGCTTTTTTAAGGCTACAAGAGGAATAAAGCAGGGTGACCCACTTTCACCTTATCTGTTTAACATTTTCTCAGAGTGTTTTACTAGAAGCCTGTCTTATGTATACTCCACAGGAAAGATTGAATATTTTGACATTCCCAGAGACCCCTCTCCCATTTCCCATTTAAGTTATGCAGATGATACCATCATTTTTCTAACAGCCAAGAAATCTAATCTCATTAGGATTAAAGCTTTTTTGGTGATTTTTGAGAAGACGACTGGTCAAAAAATCAGTTTTGAAAAATCTGAATTTTTTCTTGGGAAACATGCTTCTAATTGTAAACTGAGACAGGTGAAGGAACTTCTGGGAATGAAACAGGGATCTATGCCTTTCACATACCTTGGAGTACCAATTTTCTCTGGAAGAGCCATGATCTGCCATTTCCTCCCACTTATTCAGAGGATTGAGAACATATTATCCAACTGGAAGAACATCTGGCTGTCTACAGGAGGTAAACTCACTCTGATTAATTCTTGTATCTACTCTATCCCTCAGCATATTTGGAGTGTCCTCAAACCACCTATGGATGTAGTTAAAAGAGTAGAAAAAGCACTCTCTACATTTTTTTTGGGAGAAACTGATTTGAAACCAAAAAAAGTGTGGAAAAAGTGGTCAGAGTTGTGTTATCCAATAAGCCAAAATGGTCTTGGGATTAGATCCATTCATACTATTATTAAGACTTGCTCTATTAAATTATGGTGGAAATTTCAGTCTGGTAGTAGTCTATGGTCACAATTTCTCTGGGCTCTTCCCCCTTCATATAAGTCCTCCCCTACATGGAAAATAATTCAATCTGTCAACTTGGTCTCTGAGAGTCTTTCCACTGTTATTGTTGGAAATGGTAAATTTAGTTTCTAGTCATCTAACTGGTCTACATCTGGTCTTTTATGTGATCATATGGATCCTGAGAACTCTCTTATACCTATGGACTGCACTGTAAAGTTTTTCTGTGATAACAAGGCTTTGTATATTAATGAATTATCTATCTTGCCTGCTCACATTTTCAATCTAGTTCAGAACATTGAATGCACTCTTGATAGGGATGATAGATTGATATGGATGCCTAGCAGTACTGGTAATTTTACTTTTAAATCTGCATATAATGCAGTGGCTCATACCAGGCCTGTGGCTCATTCACTGTTTCAATTATGGAACTCAAGGATCCAAAATTTTTTTAGCATTTTTCTATGGAAACTAATCAATGGATTTCTTCCTTTTCCTGATGTTTTGGTCAGAATGGGCTTTCACTTGCCATCTAAATGTCCATTTTGCATGAACAATGACTATTTAGAGCATTATTTTAATGAGTATTATCTGGCTATTCAAATGTGGTCTGTGTTCCATTCAATGGTTGGTATTGCAGACACTGATTACTCAACTATATGGGATAGACTTTCCTTTTATTGGTCTTATCAGGGATCAACTAAATTACACTCTAATCTTTTTACTACTATCCCTAGTATCATTGTTTGGACCCTCTGGAAAGTCAGAAATGGCTATCTTTTTGAAAACATTGCTCCTACCCCTACTCTAATGCAAAAGCAGATAAAGGACTTTGTTTTTACAACCTATGCTGCCAGACCCATCCCAGCCATATCTGAGTTTGACAGAGACCTTTGTAGTCTTGGCTTTCTACCTTTGCATACTAGACCCCCTCAGCCAATAATCTCTGCTGTAAAATGGTTAAAACCAGTTTTAGGTTTTAAAGTAAATACTGATGCCTCTTCGCACCAGTCTAACCATGCAGGGATAGGAATTGTCATTAGAAACAGTGAGGGCAATTTTATTTCAGCATATTGTGGATACATATCTGCTGAATCACCCTTGCAGGCTGAAATGCTAGCCATTCAGAAGGGTGATGAACTGGGGAGATTACTCTCTTCTGTTTATACCCTAGAGTCAGACTGCCAACTGGCCATGAAAGCTATCAGTAATCCTCTGACAGCTCCTTGGAAAGTGTTCCAACTTGCTTCTTCCATGAAGAACATCACCAATATTGTCCACACAAGAAGGCAGGGAAATGCAGCTGCTGATGCAATTGCAAAATTGGCATACAGTCAGCAGATCACCTCATCCTTAAGCTACTCAGACCTTACTAAGCAGATACAAGGTCAGCTACTACTTGACAAATGGGGAACACCCTCACTTAGAATTCAATAGAATAGATGCTACTGATATGTATATATTTTGCAGATCTGGACACACCACCAGTCTGGGGACATCTTTCAGAAGATCTGGACTACTTTGCAGTGAAGTCTGTTATTACTACCTGCTTTTACACTCTTCTCTGTGATGGAGTGAAGATGCTGACATTTTTTGATATGTGCATATATTATCCCCACTTCAATTTTGATGCCGCTTTGAGTTTTGCTGAGCAATTCTCTAACAGGTTTCAATCTTTGGTGTGGTGGTTTATTAGACACTATAGGGTGTGGCTTAGCCACTTCATTCTTTCATCCCCTTTTTGGGAGCATTTTCATGCTCCAAGAGCTTATGGCTCTTCTTATTGTAACTGTCTTTTTTGGGCAGTAAGAACTATGGGCCTTTTTTGGTCTTTTTTAAGGTTTAGGGAACCTAATAAATATCCCTCCACTCCTTGAGTGGTTTAATCCAAAAAAAATATACATTAAATGTAAATGCGAGTATAAAATTTGATTATTATCTCCTACTTCTTAAAGTTATGTGGATTTTTATTAATTTTCTGTGTTTTCTTTTCACCTTTTGAAGTATTACAGAATGTGTTCAGTTACGTCAATTTATTTTAAGGCAATGCAGTGAAAAGAATGGGCATGAGACAATTAAAAAAATATAAAATACATATATGTCAATTATGGCCGAAAGGCAAATTTTGAGATTTATCAAACATGTTCATCTAAATGAAATATCCCGCATGACAAAAGTATAAAATGATAGTATAATTTTGGCATGTAATATTTATATATAATATAATAGTATCATACTTGTAAGTTGAAAAGGTAATTAAATATATAGTTATTTGAATTTTATTTTTTGAGGAGTTACCTGAATATATTGAAATGTAGGTAATTTCGGTAGTGGAACCAAAAAATGATTGATGCACGTATGTAATATAATATAATATATCTTGATATATATTAAACTGATATATATATATATATTAAATCATAGGTATTAGATTAATAACTTGTATAGATTAAGTAAGGAAGTGTTTATTTCAATCGTTTTAAATTATAGTAATGAGAAAGAAATCAATTGAATCTAATATTGCCAAGAATATTATTGATTGATTGAAATCTATTTTTTTTACTTTAGTTGAATTCAATTCAGTTCAATTAAAATATATTTAATTAAATTCAAATTAATATAAATTATATTTATAAATACACAAATTAACCTAAAAAGTAAAAAAGATTACAACGAAAAATTACTGTCCCAAAATTACTGTCCCACCTTGAGCTGAATAACGAAGCCAACTGCAAAGCGTAGGCTTACTATCAAAAAAATTGAGAAGGGTTTGTAATTAGGATTTGTTCGGTAATTAAAGAAAGATTATCATATAAAAATAAAATATACTTATACCATATAAAAATAAAATATATTAATATCATATGTAAAGAAATCAAATACATATAAATAGGTGCAAAAGGAAACTTGAGCTAAAGAGATAAGAAAAACATAAATCATGGAATATTATAATAAAAAATGACTAATAGTATTATGGCAAAGTGTAGTGTATACGAAATCGTGTAACATAAATATATTTAATGGGAGAATAACTCTTCTACTTCTATTTTATTTAGGATAAAAAAGGAAAACAATCGTATTTATTGAAATACCAAAAATACTAAAAACAAAGGCATGCATAAACTATACATAGTACTTATATTATATATGTCAAGAATACGTTTTCTATATTTATGAGAGTTACAAAGAATATACGAAGGTATCAAATAATATATGCGGTACAATAAACAAGATATATATTAAAGGTAAAGGATTATATATGTGAGCAAAAAAGAAGTTTGTACGCACATTGTAAGAATGAAGCTCCCGCAAAAAGAATGAACATTGAAATATGCAAAAAATACAATCAATCAATTAACAATAATAACTCAAAACCGGATCAATCTTCACCGTGTTAATTAGTGTGATAAACCGAAATTACCACATTTATTTGATCATCATTCTAACATGTGTGATGTAATATTTTCATACTTAATTAATTATGGATAATTGTGGCGGTGTCATTATTCTGTATTGATACAGAATATTTCCATGCATATTTCATATATCGCACATTCATGTTTTTCTTTCGCAAACGTGTTAATTATTAGCATTATGAAGAATGAAATAATAAAATAAAAAAGAACAATAAAAGAAATATATAAAAATGGTAGGCACCGGAATACGGTGAACTTGTGGCGGTCATGTGGCGGTTTAGTCAAAGGCCCCGTTTGGCAACAGCGTTTTGGAGGAGAGTTTTGTTTATTTTGCTAAAAATAGATTTTGACTGGTCAAACAGCTACTTTACTTGTTTGGTGAAAAGCGTTTTCCATTGAGCTTTTTGGGTGAAAACTCTTGTTTTCAAAACGCTCGAAAAGGGAGATTTTTGGATGAAAACTCTTGTCATTAATTGTGTAAATATTACAAATTCTCCTTTTTATCCTTTCTTTTATCCTAAGTAATATTATTTTATCATTCCTTTGTACATAAATTTATTTTTAAAACTTTCGTTTGAATGTATCAATTAATAGCAAATATTTTTGTTTGTACATAATTAATTATTTTGATTTGTACTAATTTTTATTTCTATCACTTTTACTTTTAAATAATTATTTTAAAATTTTAGAGTACAATTTGACAAATAAATATAAACTCTTATGTATGTTAGTGAATATCATTCTAAAGAAATACAAATAAATATAGATACAAGTACTAGATTTATTTTTCTACGCTTCAAAATAAATGTCACACAAAAATAAAAATTATAATTAAATTATGTCGATGTCCATTTCTGTCATTTAACATAACAAACAGCTAACATCTATTTATCATTTACCAAACAACAATCTAAAAACCACTAGTCAAAACAGCTAGTCAAAACAGCTAATACAATCCGCTAACAACTAACAGCTAATACAATCCGCTAACAGCTAACAGCTAGTTCCCAAACGGGGCCAAAAACTACGTAGTTTCATACTTTTTAATTCTTTTAATTAATCTATTTATTGACCGGAGCAATAACTCTTCTAGTTCCCTTTAGGATAACTAGGCTAACCGGACCGCGCTTTGCGCGGTTTTATGATGTAAAATTTTAAAATAATGATAATGTGTATGTCAATACAGAGTAAATATCTGATGCAAATAGTATTGTAAAATAATAAATTATGTAAATTGAATAATTATTTGTATTATAAAAATCTCAAAAAGTAAAATAATTGAAAAGAACTAAATTACAATAATTAAGTTAAAGTGTTGCGTTCGATTCCCTATTTTTGACTTCTTATTTACAGTAGAGTCGATTTCAATGTATTCTTGTATTTGAGTATACACGGTCTTTGTATTTTTGCTCATTCGTAGTTGTATTATTGGAACGTCGTCTTCATCATATTAAGGTAAGTGTGCCATTATATTCACCTCTTGCAAATAACCACTAAGTATCTAGTATGGATTTCTCCATGTTTTGGTTTTGGAGTTCAGAGAAACACAATGTACTTTTTACTTTCTACATTATTCTTTCAATCTTCCAGGAAATCTTGTTCTTACAAAAGAAAATAACATAAGGATATATGAAAATAAAGTAAGTATATTTATATGTAAATTGGTATACCGTCCATTACTTCCTCCAAATTTAAACCTAGTATAGTTTCAGCCCGTGTACCCAAAAAGGAATTTATATTGTTTCATTGTCATCTGTTAAATTTGTGCGGAGTATGCACCTGAATATTTAGGAAATCATTATGAATTCAAGAAAAATATTTTTTTAAATGATTAGGAAACACACACATATATATATACACTCACACACATAATCATCTTAAAAACAATCACAAATTATTCACATGTAGTGTTTTTCTTTTATTTTTCATTAATGTGTTTTTGGATTTGTATTTGATATTATACATTGTGGATTTTTGTTTACAGATTTTGTACGTATAACTTTTTATACATAATTGACCTCAAAACTTCTAAAAATCATCCCTATCTTTACATTTTCCTAGCTCCTTCCCTAGTAATATACAAACAAAATCTAATATAAAACTTTGAGCTATTTTGCAATCTTAGCAAAACCTCATGTAATTCTATGTATTATTAATTATTAACATTGTGGGGCAGTATTTTATTTAAAATTTATCTTTATGAAGAAAAATTATAGAATAACAATACGTACAATTCTAAATCCTAAACCCCTATAACTCTTCAACCAGGATCTAATCAGCGTTCCTCTAACAACATGCTCTATTAGCATTATTTTTCATATTATCCTCTGCAGGTATACAAAATAAAAATCCAACATAAATTTTCATTGTTGGTTAAAGAAACTCGAACATAAATAATCTCATAATAATATCATGCTCTTTTCGTCTCACTAACGCTGATAGTGTAAACAAAAATAAGTACAATGAAGTTATGTATGACTAAACTAACCTAAATCAAGTGTGACGTAGAAACCAGAAACTGCATACTTGAAACTTGGTTGCAGATTTCTAAATCGATTGTGATTTTTGCTTTGCTTGGCCTATCTGGATGCTTCAGAACAAAAAGTACATCAATTTGCTAAATTAAACACATATATGCATAGTAACCTTTGGAATGGCAAAATACATATAGCTCTACTCCATAATCATCATATTTCCACTACCACTAACACAATATAGAATAAAACATCAATAATTAAAAGCTCCAATTTCTAGACTTTAGAAATTTAATGTACTCCATGTTTTAAACTAAGAATCATAATTTAATACGGCAGTGAAAAAACTAATCTTAGAATGCTGCAATTTATATGTATAGAAAAGTAGTAATCTTCATTTTAACAGTTTGAATTGTTGACGTGGTATACATGTCAAACATCCTTCAATGTAAATCCTCACAAACAATTAAAGGTTTCTAACACTTTCTTTTTATTTCTTCTCTAAGAAAAGCCCCCCAACAAACGGAAATATGCTACTGAGACTGAAGACACCTGCATGCAACACATTAGCAAAATATAATAAAACAGAATCAACGATTTTGCACGTAAAATCAAAAAGGAAATCCAAGAAAGGAAAAACTTACGGAAGAAGAAAAATTCAAATTATTTACTTACGATCTGAAAGAAAGTCGTGCTTTCTTATCATTAGCAACATCATCAATAAACTCTTCAGTATTAAGGTAGCACTTGTTTGTGAAGATAGATCTTGTCGTATTTTCAGAATCTTTGCTTTGCTTGGCCTATCTGAATGCTTCAAAACAAAAAACAAACAATTAAAACTTTACATAAAAATACAAACAATAAAAAATCAAAACCAAAATTTGTTGAATCGAATTATTCATTCCCTGCTATATAAACTAAATCACATGAAGAACAAAAATACTTACGGGAACCAATTTTAAATAGGAATATATATGCATACATATATATATATATGTGTGTGTGTGTGTGTGTGTGTGTGTGTGTGTGTATTGTAAATATAAAATATGGCCATGAAATAAAAATGAATTCATTAAAATAATAATAGGAATTGAATCGTGATAATGAATTGTTAATTTGATATCATAAATATATTATACTTCGTATAAATTATGATAAATTATGTTTAATTTATACATAATCAGTTGATTTTATGTTATGTTTACTTTTTGGATAATGTTTAATTGTGTTGTATTATGAGCTTCAACAGTCTTTTTGCATTGAAAGTGACTGCCTTAGTGCAGTCTCTGCTTCAAATGACCCATATACTGCTCCCTGGAATCTGTTCAATTTGGCATATACTATATATGAGTCCAAAATTCCTATTCTACACATTCTCAGAGAAGCCAATACCTCAGCAGATAGACTCTCTAAGTTTGCTTTTACTGAGACACTCTCAACTGATCTTTTACAATCAGAATTGCCTGGTTCTATCTCTGGTGCCTTGTACCTAGATAGAATTGGAATGCCATCTCTGAGAGTGGTGAATAGGTGCTACTAATCTATGTTTCATGTGCAGTTTCCATTCACTAGGCAGGAGACTTCTATGGCAAATGAAGCAATTTTTGGAGCTGAAAGTGAATCTTACAAGTTTTAGCTATCTTCTGTCTTTCAACTACCATTTTTCTCTTGGTACCGCTTTGGGTTTTGCACTGCAATTCCCTAACAGGTTTCAGGAGTTAAAATGTTTGGTTGCTGAAAATAGCTATAGGATTAGACACAGTTGTAGTCCATTTTTGATAGCATTTCTATGCTATAGGACCTCTGGTCCCCATTTTGTCATCCTTGTTGATGTAAACACTAGCCATTTGTATGGCATTTTTTAGGGCTTGGAATGCCTAATAAAATTTCCCTCGTTTAAGGGTGGCTTTTATTAAAAAAAATTATTCTTTGGTTGACTTCCACTATTTTGTATGTGATCCCTTTACGCTATAAAACAGTAATCCAAGATACAACCCAATAATGAATCTAATCATCTATAATATAATTTTTTTAAATAAAATCGCACTTGCTTTTATATATTTTTTGATTTCCCCTATTAAAAAATAACATGAGAAGAGATATCTATGTTTATATTCTTAATATGGAAAAGAGTTGTTTTGTGAAAGTTATTTGATCCAAGTAGTTTTTGTTTTATCAGCGTAATATTTATTTCATTGTGATTGATTTATAAAATAAGGAATAATTATAAGCTAAGGTAATGATGATATTATTTAAATGCCAAATAAAATAGAAGAAAGAGAATATTGTCTGCTCCCCTCAATATCCATTAGGCAAAAAAGTAGCAGGGATATCCGTATTTTTAAACTTGTGAAAATAAACTAAACATTAACCTAAAAATTCCCACTTCATCTATCGTGATGAGTACAGATTAATTCTTGGAACATGCAATATTCAGTAATATGGAGCCAAATTGTCACACAAAAAACGGATATAATCTTGTAATATAATTATTTCATGAAATTATATAAGAGATTGGTACTTGAATATCTTCACCCTTACATTAAAAAAAAATTTAAATATCGAATCGCTCTATATTCACGACCAGTTTATTTCAGCAGATCTAACGATTTCCCACCCGATCGTCAGTATAAGTTGGATATATAATCATTCAGTTGCATATACTTCATTCAACATCCTCTCGCTCACATACAGACACACAATGACCATAATAAAAAATACACACTCATAATCAGCACATCTCTTCTCGCTCATTCACTTTTTCTGCTCATGGCCATAGATTCCAGGACTATCTTGGGGTCTAAGGTCGGTTTTCATTGTTGAATTCTCGTTTACTTGTCAAATAATCCTTCGATCAATCTGTATGTTCATTCAGCCCTGATTGAATCAATTCCCACTTTTTTTTCTGGAAATCTCACCGCCATCATCACCTTCATGCTACCAACATAAGAACTGATCAAATCATTGATTCATATATTCATATTAACCCTAGTGTACCCCTTAGGCTAACCGGACCATCTTCATATTCTCAACAAACATATGTATACACAAAACTAATCATCAACCGTATACACAAACCCGGGCTCTCCATTGGCACCAGAGTCTATGTCGTAACCGTCAGCTCAGGTAGTTCCCAAAAAATTAATGAACCCGCTAGCATAAATATATATATAAAAATGCGGCTTAATACAACCGCTCATCGGATTTCTTCTATTCTGAGAGAGTTGATTCAACACAAATCCTAACCTATTTAGATGTACATAGAGAATAGTAAATTACTATATTTGATTTGATTTCATGTTTTAAACTACGCGTTCACATGGTAAGTGTAGCAAATTTGGTAATTAATAAATTTGATTTGGTTTGATTTCATTTTTAAACTACGCGTTTATATGATAAGTATAGCGGATTTGGTAAATTAATATATTTGATTTGATTTTTAATTTGGAAATTAATTCACGGCGATAACTACATGCATGGTAATTATAGTTTCTTTCTTTTTCAAATATATGGCGATGGTGTAAACCTAAATACACGGTTGAGTCAGAACATACTAATTGCTTGTAATAAACCTAAATAACATAATAAACGATGGACTTCCATACCTAACCAATTTGTTTCCATAATAATTATAAAGTAATCATAGATAAAACTTACCTACTATCGGAGGTGGAGGCGGCGTTGCCACAAAACGCACGCTTCTATGTCGTTTTACGTTTTAACATAATAATTCCGGTGGCGGTATTTCTTTATTTACTTTTATTTATACCGCCACTTTCTGCTTTTTAATATACACCTAGTAAAAAGATTAGTTCAGTTTAATTTAATTTAATAAAATAAATAAATACATCATAACATGAGCTTAGGCGTTAGCATGTCAAACAATCCTCCAAAATTTTATTTATAAAATGTTAATTTTTCCGTAAAACATTATAAAGATACAATGGTGTTATATATCACTCTTATTACAAATTCTCATATGCCACCTTATATATTTTTGAAATTCACAAATATATATTTTTTTTATTTCCGTAAAAATAAAATATGCTATATGTCTTCCTTAGAGAAGATTCCTAAAATATATACTTAAACACGTAAATTTCATAAAATATATGGAATATATCACATAAGAATATATACTTATTACATAAACGTTTACATACTTAAGCAATCTAGGTGGTTCATTCCATACATAAATTTTAATTATACCCTTGTTTACATATCGTGTTTAAATATTTATTTTCCTAATAAAAAATTATCACCGGAAAATCACAATACCGCTATAATACTACGTAGTTTTAACTATATATACATTAAATTGTGAAAGTCCGGCGGTGTTTTTTCTTTTTTATTTATATTTACGCCACCACTTTCTGCTTTTATATATATACCTAGTAAAAGATAAAAATAAAATATGCTATATGTCTTCCTTAGAGAAGATTCCTAAAATATATACTTATACACGTAAATTTCATAAAATATATGGAATATATCACATAAGAATATATACTTATTACATAAACGTTTACATATTTAAGCAATCTAGGTGGTTCATTCCATACATAAATTTTAATTATACCCTTGTTTACATACCATGTTTAAATATTTATTTTCCTAATAAAACATTATCACCGGAAAATCACAATACCGCTATAATACTACGTAGTTTTAACTATGTATACGTTAAATTGTGAAAGTCCGGCGGTGTTTTTTCTTTTTTATTTATATTTACGCCGCCACTTTCTGCTTTTATATATTAGAAAGTCTCGAAAGAGACCGTCCAGATTATAGACGGGGCTGAAAAAAAAGAGTAAAACTGGGCGGGGGCCTTTTTGCAAAAGCATCTAAAATGCGAGGGCCTTTTCACAAATATGCTAAACTAGAATTCATATAAATATCAACTTTCCTTTCATAATTCCCATTTCAATTTTTGCAGAACCTCCCGAACCCAATTTCTCCCCCAAATTCAAAAACCTAATTAACCGTCCAGTACCGATTCAGGCATCGATCCACCATGTTCTACCGTGCGCAATAGCAAGTAAGTTTCTCGATTTGTTTGTTTTCATCTTTATATACGATTTGATGCGGATTTGTGTTTGGTTTTGATATTTTTTCTGTTCTGTGCTTTAGATCGGAGTACAGATATCAACTTCTGTGCGGATGTGCGGATGTGCTCCGACGGTTGATGCGGATGTGCTTCGATCGGCGGATCTGTGCTTCTGTGCTCCGACGGTTGTGTTTTCCGGCGGTTTTTGTGTTTTCCGGCGGTTTCCGGCGGTTGTGCTTATATATTGTGTTGATTTGTTGCTTTCATTGATTGATAATGTGATTTTGATTGGCGGCTCTGTGCTCCTGTGATTGGGCATTGTTTTGCTTGTGTTTTGCATCCAATTGGGCATTGTCTGGTTTGGTTTGATTTTACTGCTGGAGGTTTGATTTTATTTATTTGTGGTCATGTTCGTGTTCATGTTTTTGCCTATAATGTGGACCTTATGTGCTTAAACCCCTATGTCCTGGGCTGTTTGAGGTATGAATGGCTAGATGTGAGGTTTGGTGTGTGAAAATTGGCTAGTGTAGCATTTTTAGATGTTCGTGTTCATGTTTCTGCCTATAATGTGGATTTTATGTGTTAAAATCCCAATGTCCTGGGCTGTTTGAGACATGAATGGCCAAATGTGAGGTTTGGTGTGTGAAAATTGGCTAGGGTAGTATGTTTAGATGTTCGTGTTAATGTTTGGGACTATAATGTGGACCTTATGAGTTTAAACCCAATATTCTGGTCTGTTTGAGGCATGAATGGTCAGATCTGAGGTTTCGGGTGAAAATTGGCTAAAATAGCATGTTTAGATGTTCATGTTCATGTTTCTACCTATAATGTGGACCTTATGTGATAAAATCTCAATGTTATGGTCTGTTTGAGGCATGAATGGCCAGATGTGAGGTTTGGTGTGTGAAAATTGGTTAGGGTAGTGTGTTTAGATGTTCGTGTTCATGTTTGGTACTATAATGTGGACCTTATGTGTTTAAAACTCAATATTAAGGTCTGTTTGAGGCATGAATGACCATATGTGAGGTTTGGTGTGTGAAAATTGGTTAGGGTAGCATGTTAAGATGTTCATGTTCATGTTTCTGCCTATAATGTGGACCTTATGTGATAAAATTTTAATGTTATGGTCTGTTTGAGGCATGAATGGCCAGATGTGAGGTTTGCTATGTGAAAATTGGTTAGGGTAGTGTGTTTAGATGTTCATGTTCATGTTTGGAATTATAATGTGGACCTTATATTCTTAAAACCCAATGTCTGGTCTGTTTGAGGCATGAATGACCATATGTGAGGTTTGGTCTGTGAAAATTGGTTAGGGTAGCATGTTTAGATGTTTATGTTCATGTTTCTGCCTATAATATGGACCTTATGTGTAAAAATTCCAATATTCTGATCTGTTTGAGGCATAAATGGTCAGATGTGATGTTTGGTGTGTGAAAATTGGCTAGGGTAGTGTGTTTAGATGTTCGTGTTCATGTTTGGGACTATAATGTGGACCGTATGTGTTTAAAACCCCATGTTCTGGACTGTTTGAGGTATGAATGGCCATATGTGAGTTTTTGTGTGTGAAAATTGGTTAGGGTAGCTTTTTTAGATGTTCGTGTTAAAATGTGGACCTTATGTGTTAAAATCCTAATGTTGTGGGCTGTGTGAGGCATGAATGGTCAGATGTGAGGTTTGGTGTGTGAAAATTGGTTAGGCTAATATGTTTAGATGTTCATGTTAATGTTTGAGACTATAATGTAGACTTTATGTGCTTAAAATCCAATGTTCTGTTTTGTAAATAGTTCTGGGCCGTGAACAGTACCGGGCATGAATAGTGCGCGTGTGAATAGTACTGGGTTATGAATAGTGCACGTGAATAGTAATTTCTAAAAATTGCAATTAAAGACCTCCTTATTTTTATTCAAACATACTTTTACTACTTAGTCCCCGGTCTATAATATAGACGGTCTCTCACAAGACTACCTCTTTATATATATACCTAGTTTAGGATAATTATCTGAAAATTATATTAATTATCAACATAAAGATAAACTATTTATGTTGCTGGTTAAAAGTGACTAAATTTTAACATAATTGATTTAAACTATAATATTAATTAATATTATTTAAACATTTATCAAAAATGATTTTATATAAAATATAACATTATTATTTAAAAATATTTCATTAAAAGTAATGAGGTAGTCTTATGAGAGACCGTCAATATTATAAACCGGGGACTAAATAATAAAAGCATGGTTGAATAAAAACAAGGAGGTCCTTAATTGCAATATAGAAAATTACTATTCACGCGCGCACTATTCACAGCCCGTCACTATTCACGCGTGCACTATTCACTGCACGTTACTATTAACACACTATTCAAGACCCATTACTATTCATACCCCGGACTATTCACAGTCGATACTATTCATTTCACAATACTATTTTAATACGTTGTACATTAAAACACCGATGTTTGTGATTAAAACTACGAGGTTTGATTTTTTTAGTATGATGTGCATTAAAAAACGGAGGTTGTTAAATAAAAGTATATCGTTTGATTTTTAATATGTTGTACATTAAAACACAGATGTTTTTGAATAAAAGTATAATATTTAATTTTTTTTATATGATATACACTAAAATACGGAATTTGTTAATTAAAAGTAGAATGTTTAATTTTTAATAGATTGTAGATTAAAACACGGATGTTGTTAATTAAAAGTAGAATGTTTGATTTTTAATATGTTATACATTAAAGCACATAGGTTTTTCATTAAAAGTAAAATGTTTAATTTTAATAGATTGTAGTTAAAATAGGGATGTTTTTAATGTAAACTACTATGTTTATTTTATAACATGTTGTAGATTAAAATATGGAGGTTTTTAATTACAAGGATAGTGTTTTGTTTTTAATTGATTGTAGATTAAAATACGGAAGTTTTTAATTTAAATTAGAATGTTTGAATTTTAAATGGATAATGTTTTATTTTTAATTGATTGTAGATTAAAATATGGAAGTGAGAGGGTGAAGTCTTTGGAGCCCTAGAATGTTGTACATTGGTGAAGAGTCTAGATTCAGGGGAGGAAGAAAATCTGTTTGTTTTTTAATAAGTTGCCCTGGCTTTAGTACTGGTAGTTTAAGACATAGAAGATTTAGAATAGTTGTATGTTTAGAAACTTCTCTGATCTCACAAATCGCCTCCACTTGTGAAGATTCGCACTGGTTGCCTCCTTTTTGGGAGTTATCTGTATTTCATTTCTGTCATTTCACGGTCTAGAGATGCCTAATAAAAGTTCCCTCCACTGATTTCTTGGTGGTTTAACTTAAAAAAAAAGATTAAAATATGAAAGTTTCTAATTTAAATTAGAATGTCTGAATTTTAAATATAGAGGTTTTAGTTTAAAAGTAGAAATATTTAATTGTTAATAGATTTTATGTACTGTATTAAACACATATCTTAGTTAAGAAAGACATTAAAAATGAAGTAGTGCAGTGGTAAGGTCTCTCCTCCCTCCTGTGGAGTTCCAGTGTTCGAACTATAATGAGTGCATAATTTTTGCCAGATTTAGGAAAAAATATGATGGACCCCACACAGTACACGCGCCGCGTGATTTCAGGAGAGAGGGGGTAAGTTTTAAAAATTACAACTAAGTCCCTCCATATTTTGCAAGTAAGTCCCTTCATTATATTTGTAGTTAAAAGTAGCCTAGTCATAATTTTGGACGGTCTTTTTCAAATCTTTCTAAAAAGTAATACACAATTATACTTAGTTTGACCATGGAATCGGAAACAAAATATAAGTTAAGGCTGAAACTAGGACTTAAGTTCTAGATTTACATAGTCTGGCTTATGTGTGGTACTTGATTTGTATTTAGATCAGGGCCGTCTCTAAAAAATAGAGGCATGTTTCTGAGTTAGAAAAATTAAGGTCCTATTCTAATATAAATTATAATTTTACAATTTGTTGAAATAAAATATAAAAACATACTAATAAATTGGAGCAGAAGGATTACTGAATTTTTCCTTTGTGGCGTAATACTATGAAATTTAATTTGTTTTGCAAAGGAACAAAAGGATTTAAGAGAATTGTTTTGAAAACATATATTGGGAACTAGAAGAGTTGTTGGTTCGGTCAATAAATAAATTAATAAAAACATTAAAAATAATTAAACTACGTAGTTTTGACTAAAACTACCACATAACCATCACAAGATCACCATAATTTACCTTTTTTCCTTATTTTAGATTTTTTCCAGCGGTCTCAATTTCTATAAATTTCTTTTTATTTCTTTTATTCAAATGAATATATATTTTCCTTTTGTTTATTTGTTAATTGCATACAAATATATTGTCGTTGCTTCACCTTACACGTTTTCCTTGTGATACACTTGCGTTTTCCTTTAATGTCACCATTGATCGGATACTCATACATATTTATAGTATTATTATATTTTAATATCATTACTTAAATGGCAAAACGTCTTATATAGTGAGATCATACATATCTCTCGGTTTCTTCTTGTCCACACCTTAATTTTAGTTTTGCCTTTATGCGTTTTCACCATGAACACATTATCTCTCATACGTTTCTACCTAAAACTTTATTTTGTTGATTTTTGTATATATTTTAGAATTTATGTGGATTAAGGTAAAGTTGACATGTGATGATTTTTTGTTTGTTGATTTTTGTATATGATATTTAGGGTTTATGTCCAATGATCGCTAAAGGTCGGAATGGGCTACCAAGGATTCACGCGACGAAAGAAGGGAGATGAGCATTGCAAACTACGAAGACATGGTTTTTCAACTTTGTATTTTTCCAATCTCGGTGGCGGTGGGTGATGGGTCCACAGAGGACATACGGCATCATCAAAGTTGTTCTGGTACTGTGGCATAATAGTAATGTGCATGATCATTTCGGCATGTGCGCTGGAGCTCTTCAGCGAGTTATTGGGTGTTTTCTTTGTTGGAGGTGGTGGGTAACGTTTCTGCTTCTGTTCACTTTCATAGTATTCATCATTTTACAGTTATTGGATGCTATGAATTTGTGGTTTAGTCGTGTTTGATTTCTTTAGCTTGAATGCATGTTATGAATGCTTGCTAATACAATCAATGATTTCACCTTGTCTTGTATCATAATTTCGGACTTCTAAAGCCAGTCGGCAGTTTACCTAGCAGGTACCAGAAGAACAGCGTGCTGGTGGATTCTCATAGCAGCCTAACGATGGCTTTGAACATCATACTTCCCTCGGGTGTGGCAATTTGTTGGCCTTTAATCAATACATCTTTGCTAGATTAATGCATTTGCTTCTTCTTTTACTTTTCTTTTGGTAATATATTTCCCTTTTCTCTTTCAATGTATAATAACTTATTTGTTTGGCACTGGTTTGGAACTTCTTAAACTCCTAAACTTCATATTATTTTTGACTAACTAGGAGACCTTTCCATTTGCATTGGTTCATTATTTTACTGGCCTGCTAGACACATTGCGTATTTTACTTATTTACAGTTCACATCTTTGTTATATAATTATATATACAATAATTGTGATACATAAATGATTTGCAAGTATATGCAATAGAAGTAATATATATGATGCATATATCTGATATACATAATTATTGATCATATCATATATCGAAGACGTATTTTTATTTTGGACTGCAAAATAAGCAAAATACGGACTGCAAATAGCATGCCCCTTATTTTATGGGGTTATGGTGGAGCCGAAAAATTAATTCACACTTTGTGCCAAATTAAAATCTTTTAAACGATGTACAGTTTATTTATTCCTAATTAGTTATTAGTCTTAAGATATTTTGGATTATTTGTAACATATTCTTTTTTTTTATGATGAGAGAATCTAAAATAATACCATAATTTGTGTTCTACATGTTTTAGGATCTTTTATTTTTAATAATATATATATATATGTATATATATTTACCTTTAAATGTATCTTTAAATTATTTTATATATGTCCTACTTTTTAAATTAGTTCTTTTTTATGATATCATCAAAATTTAATTAGTTTTTTATACTTATGTTTTTCATTATGTTTGCTTTCATATATGAAGTAAGAATAGGGGAAGATAACTTTGACATATTACATATTTTTACATTTAGTCTTATACTTTCATTATTCAAATATAAAATGTATAATTCTATCAAATTTAAAATTTTAAAATTGATTCAAAAATAACGCGCAACGCACGATACAGTTTAGCACTAAGAGAATAATTATAAGGAGAAAGCGGAAACATTAAAAGAAAATATAAAAGATCTTACGTGTAGAATTTAAAAATGATTCTCGTATTATAAAAGAAATAAGGCTAATTCTCAAAAGAGACCGTCCAAATTATAAATTGGACTAAATTAAAAGAAAATAACACGCCAG
Organism: Sherardia arvensis; assembly: GCA_948330725.1. Classification (NCBI taxonomy): domain Eukaryota; kingdom Viridiplantae; phylum Streptophyta; class Magnoliopsida; order Gentianales; family Rubiaceae; genus Sherardia; species Sherardia arvensis. Next base: position 33,342,279 of record OX415235.1, read on the forward strand.
GGCTTTATTGCAATGACACCAAATAAGAGGGGTTTTTTGCAATTTTGTAAAATAGTTATAGTATAAATATGGAATTTCTATTTGCAGGTTTTCTTTTACTAATGCAGTCTGTACTTTGATTGAAATTGACAAGGTTGTCCTTATTGATTTATCTTATTCAAACTTTAACCACTTGATTGAGGGTGAATTAGTTTTTCCTGAAAATAATACGGACTGCAAAAGTAAAATACAACCTGCAAATAGCATTGCCCTATAAATATCAAAACCCTCTTTCTCTCCCCACTTTTTCATCTTCTCCAAAGCCACTCCCCTCTTTCCCCTCTTTCGCTCTCGCTTTTCCCCAAATCCAAACCCTAAATTTCTTCCCAATCTGAAGCGATTTTTCGATTCCAATAGCGATGAGAATGTGCGCGGTATCAAGTAAAATTTCTGATCTCTTTCGTTTAGTCTGCTTTGTCGAGTTGTTCGCGGATTTTACTTTTTTTCTCGATTTGTTAGTGTTAAGTGTTTTAGATCGGAGCGTCATGGAGTTCGTGTTCATGTTTAGATGTTTAGATGATTTGATTTGTTTAGATGTTCGTGTTCAGGTTTGGGACTATAATGCTGACCTTGTGTGCTTAAAATCTCATGTTCTGGTCTGTTTGAGGCATGAATGGCCAGATGTGATGTGAAAATTGGCTACAGTAGCATGTATAGATGTTCGTGTTCATGTTTGTGCCTATAATGTGGACCTTATGTGCTAAAATCCCCATGTTCTGTTCTGTTTGAGGCATGAATGACCATATGTGAGGTTTGTTGTGTGAAAATCGGTTAGGGTAGCATGTTTAGATGTTCGTGTTCATGTTTGAGACTATAATGTGGACCTTATGTGCTTAATACCCCATGTTCTAGTCTGTTTGAGGCATGAATCGCCAGATGTGAGGTTCGGTGTGTGAAAATTGGCTAGAGTAGCATGTTTAGATGTTCGTGCTCATGTTTGGTACTATAATGTGAACTTTATGTGCTTAAAACCCCATGTTCTGATCTGTTTGAGGCATGGATGGCTAGATGTGAGGTTTGGTGTGTGAAAATTGGCTAGAGTAGCATGTTTAGATGTTCGTGTTCATGTTTGGTACAATAATGTGAACTTTATGTGCTTAAAACCCCATGTGCTGATCTGTTTGAGGCATGGATGGCCAAATGTGAGGTTTGGTGTGTGAAAATTGGCTAGAGTAGCATGTTTAGATGTTCGTGTTCATGTTTGGGACTATAATGTGGACCTTATGTGCTTAAAACCCATGTTCTGATCTGTTTGAGGCATGAATGGCCAGATGTGAGGTTTGGTGTGTGAAAAATTGACTAGGGTAGCATGTTTAGATGTTCGTGTTCAAGTTTCTGCCTATAATGTGGACCTTATGTGTTAAAATTCCCATGTTCCGGTCTGTTTGAGGCATTAATTGCCAGATGTGAGGGTTGGTGTGTGAAAATTGGCTAGGGTAGCATGTTTAGATGTTCATGTTCATGTTTCTGCCTATAAGGTGGACCTTATATGTTAAAATCCTCATGTTCCAGTCTGTTTGAGGCATGAATGGTCATATGTGAGGTTTGGTGTGTGAAAATTGGTTAGGGTAGCATGTGTACATGTACATGATCATGTTTGTGCCTATAATGTGGAACTTATGTGCTAAAATTCCCATGTTCTTGTCTGTTTGAGGCATGAATGGCCAGATGTGAGGTTTGGTGTGTGAACATTGTCTAGGGTAGCATGTTTAGATGTTCGTGTTCATGTTTGGGACTATAATGTGGACCTTATGTGCTAAAATACTCATTTTCTTGTAGAAACAAATGCAGAGATCATATCGCGGGTCGCCCAGTGAATAGTGCAGCCTAGTGAATAGTATGTCACAGTGAATAGTGCACGTGAATAGTAACTATTTTAAGTAAATTGTAATTAAGGATCTACTTGTTTCATTTTACAACACCATTACTATATAGTACTTGGTGTATTATATAGACGGTCTCTTCAGAAATTTTCTCATTTAAATATTACGTACATAAATAATTAAATTACTTCAAAATAAAATTTGGGGCCCCGATATTTATGGGGCTCGGAGTTATTGGGCACTTTGTACACCCGCCCCGATTTAGATAGGCAAAAACTGGACTTATAAGTTCTCGTTTTACAAAACTAAACAGGACTACTATTTTGATAACATATAAACGCTTTCAGGCAATCTTAATATATAAGGGTCTTTGTATATATATTTTTACTTGTTTACGTAATTTTCCTCATTAGTTTTGCAGGATTTGTGAAAGGATCAATAGCAGTGTACATATAAACACATTTAGGCAAAAACCTATTTGAACTAAAATGATACTTCTAATTCTACAAATTCTTCAAATTTCTGATCGACTTCTTTAATGCTAACTTCTTCCACTTCTAAAACATATTTGATATTGGTATATGCAGCGGCCGAAGAATTATTGACACACAATTTTACATGGTTTTTTCATACTTTTTTGCCACAAAAGTAGATGGACGTGCAAAACCAATACACACTCCTTCAATTCAGCTGCATTATATCCTGAAAAGAGCTGCAGTTCATGAGTCCATGGTATCTTTTCTGGATTCAGAGTAAAGTTCAACAGAAACACTACAGCAGCAGCTACTAAAGAAGGCTGGAATTTCAAACATTCGTACTCCAGTAAGCTCAACTCGCCTTATTTTAAAATATTAATATTTTAATATAAAATTATATCGCTTGAGTTTAAATAAATAGTGGTAACTCCATAGCATTCAGGAAAGTTAACTTTCAAAAGATTTAGCTTTTTTATGTTTAAATTTCGTTTCATCCTTTGAAAGAGAAAATTAAATTTAGTATTTTACTCGTCGTGATCTATTTTCTCCTAAAATAAATGAAAATAATCATACCGTTTTTATCTATTGTTGAGTTTTCCCTAGTCATGATAATTGAGGATATTTTGTTATTATATTAGATAGTATCATGAGTAAAATACCAGACTTTGTATCGAAAATTTTTATATGCGTATTTGAATATATTTTTGTCCAATTTAATATATTTACAAATAGTTTAGTTGAGATAAGTTTTGCAAGAGAAACATGGCACGGAATCATTTATTTTTTGAATAGTTGAATTAGTTGAATACTTTTTTGGTCATTCCATCAATTATAAGTATTTTATGGTCATTCAAATAAGTCCCAGCCTCCCAGGCTCCCATGTTACATACATGATAACATGACCTATATATGTCCCTGTTTGGCTAGGTTTATTTTCAACTTTGCTTATTATTTTTTGTGTTTAGTTACTTAGATTTAAGTTGCTATTAGAAAAGTAGAAGCTATTTTTGGCCAATAAGCAGAAGTTGATCTGATCTGCTTCTGAAATATTCTCTTTCACTTCCTTTCACTTCCTTCCGAAAAAACCCCTCTTTCACCTTTTCCGAATCGATGAAATTTTAGAGTTCAGCGTCATCCCGCCTTCAACTTCTTCGCCCGTTGATTACAGTGCATTCAATTAATCTCATGGGGGTATGTTACTCTCTTCTACGTTAAACTTTCCGTTCCATTTGGTCGTATCTATCAAAAAAATCTGATTTTTAGTTCTTGAATTTAAAAACTTTGATGAATTAATCAATGGGCTATGTGTTTAAGAGTGTGTGCTTTCATATTTGTTTGTAAAAGTTCTCCGCCTTGTATGAATTACAGTCCGTGTAATATTCTGAGCATGTGTATCTATTCTGAGCTGAAATACTTGATGATCTTGTTGCCAATTGTTTTACTGATCTTTATAATACCTCATACATCATTCTTGGCAACTAGGGACTGAATAGCCGATCTGGGTAGTTAGTATCCATTAGTTAGTATCTGATCTTTATCTTGTTGATGAATGACTGCTTTCTCCTATAATATTAGCTTTCTTTAGGAAATTATCATATTTAAAGTGAGGCTTTTTGGTCTGGATTATTAACTTGTTAAGAAGCTGTCCCAAGGCTATAATTTGCTTAACATGTTCTACTCAACATTGCATTAAGTGTATCTATGTAGTTTCCAACTGTATATTACTGCATGATGGTAGAGTATCTGATATTTAATTTTGTCCATGAATTTCGAGAAGTTAATTTTATTTAATATATGATTTTATAGTTTACTTGATGGAAATAAATATTACAAGTACGTGCCTTTTTATTCATGTCTTCTGATCCATCTGCACTAAAGCAGAGTGATGCAATAGTTACGGTACTTGAGAAGAACAAATTTTGAATTTGGTCAGTCTGGTAATTGGTTGTTAAGTTAATTGCTTCTGAAAGTTTCTGTGCAGTTATATAATAGCATGATTGAAATTCATTTAAACATCTAGGGTGACTAATGTGAAGCTATTAAAATTTAGTCCTGAAGATGATAGAATATTGCAGAATAATGAGCCAAAAACGAGATGTGGTTGTTTAAGGTTAGACAGGAAACACCCTTATAGAAAGGAACAGGATTGTAGGTCTTTTGTATCAAAAGTTGAAGCTGCATATGTTCACTAAGATTACTTATGTGTTTAAGTTGCAGACATTCTTTGTTTAAAATTGTTTGGAAAGGGATTAATTGGTTGAAACAAAGGGATTAATTATATATGCAAGTTGTTGCATACATGCTTTGTTGATATACATAAAAAATCGGGCACTTGAATTAACAGAGAAGTAGTTATGCACATGACATATAGTTAAGGTTTTTTTTATATGTTCACTTGAATATTACAGATACACATATAATTTGAACAGCTGAATATCAGGGAATCATAAATGTTTGTTTTTGAAAGTCAATTCTGCAGAAATTAAACACCTTTCTGCAGAAAAGAATAAATGTCTTTTCTGTGAATTTACAGATATTTTTTTCTGCGAGTTTTGACAAAACAGGGCCTATATCAAAGTTCATAATTACATGATTTTAGAAGGAGATAATTTGATTTAGTTATTCAGCTAATAGTTTAGTTTATACTAATAAAAATATCTTCAACCTCTTTGGTTTGTCAAATACATAGAAGTGCTCGGCGGTTTGGTCTGATGCACTAGCTGAAAAATTTGTGGACTTGTGTGTGAAAGAAGTTGAAAAAGGTAATCGCCCGAATACCCATTTGAGCAAAGATGGGTGGCTGAATGTGGTGACTGCCTTGAATACTGAGTTTAAGTTGAATTACACTAAAGTGCAATGTAAAAATAAATGGGATGCACTAAAAGAAGGTGGAAATTATGGAAGGATTTACTAGGAAAAGAAACCGAGCTTGGATGGGATGCTACACTACAAACTGTTACAGCATCAGAAGAGTGGTGGAGTGGAAAAATTAAGGTGCGTTTCATATCTCTGTATAAAACATATGTGGTTTCATTTAATTAGTATCTTTTTTGAAATTAATCTAAAATTACTTATGTAGGAAAATAAGGAATATGGTAAGCTGAGGAAAAAAGGCATCTCACCAACTCAGGAGGAAAAGCTGGATACATTATTTAAAGGGATCTCAGCCACGGGAATACATGCGTATATACCTGGTGCCACTATATCCTTGTCCGAAAGTCCAATTCATGTAGATGATTATGTGGAGGTTGAACAAAGTTCTGATGATGCAGTCCAGGCCCCAAAAAGGAGAAAAAAGGGTGAACCTGTTGGAAAGGGCAAAGAAGCTGGCACAAAGCAAGGAAAGGTGGGAGGAGCTGCACTTATAGGGCAGAAAATAGACCGAATGTGCGATGTCATTGAAATGAGGCGTAAGAGCGCTGCAGCTATTGATCCTACTAGTATTGAAGTTGTGATGAAAGTTGTTCGAGCTTTTCCTGGGTATGAGTAGGGCACTAGGCTATTCTTCTTTGCAACTCGATTGTTCTTGCAGAAAGAGAAGAGAGAAATGTTTTGCACCATGGAGGGTGATGACATGAAGTTGCAGTACTTGAAATTTGAGCATGAAAATTAAGTCATCCATTGGATAGTCTTGTTAGAAGGCACCCTATGATATAGATAGTCTACTCTTTTGGCTCAATGATGGCCCACTCTCCTTCTCAAAGAAGCTGTATTTTTGGTCTGGACTATCCACTGATTTTTTAGCTTAAGATCATATCAAAACAAACTCCTTTTATCTTAAGCTAAAAATCAGTGGAGTGTGTCTTTTGCCTGTGCACAAGAAGTACCATACTTCTTGTAATACCCCTTTAGTATTAGGGACTTTTAGCTTTCTAGTTTTCATTATGGTACTATTGCGACTTGTAGAAGACGGATTGTGTATGTTTATTAAATTTTAATTAAATATATTTCTTTCCAGATGATAGTTAATGTTCATTAATCTGATATGTTTTGTCATATGAATATGAGCCTTCTTTGTACTTAGATTTTTAACCACATGTGATCATTTACTGATGTTGGAGTGTGAAGCTAATGGTATTTAACATGTTGATAAGGATTAACTTATTATCTTTTTGGGACTGGCTAGATCATGTTGTTTTTTTATCTTGTGCACGTTCATAGAATGTTTTTGAATTAAAGAAATAATTAAATGTTGAATGAACGGAAACGAGATTAAAAACAATAAGTAATTTGTTTAAAAAAGAGTAAAGGAACACATGTCTAATATGGTCATTTTATAAACAAATAAGCACTTTTCAGCATAGATTTACCAAACACGTTCAACTGCTTACAACACGTATAAATTGATTTACCAAACAGAATAATTGCTTTGCTTTTCAGCTGCTTATTTTCACTGATAAGCAGAAATCAGCTTTTCTTATAAGTACAGCCGTGCCAAACAGGGCCTATATCAGATACACAAACATTCACACACCAGGATTGCACCAGATTAGACGGCATGTTTGGAAAAAAGTAGCTGGCAATTAGGCAAATTGATGGTGCAGTTGTGTATTAAAATTCTTGCCTACTAGGTGCAAACTCATGATATCATGAGATAACAGTCCAGTTTCCAGATGATCAAGAATCCGATAAAGAGAAGATTTGTTCCCTTATGCATTCGGAATTCAAAAGATTACTACATGATTCAGCCATCAAAGTTCATGATCCAAAAGGGTACTAGTTTGTGCAACTTTTATCGAGAAAATCAGTAGCTTGTGCAACTTTTATGGCATCAGTAAGGACTAACACAGTTACACAACCACAGCAATCACAGTTTTGCTTATGAGCCATCAACTTTTTCGTTTTTTTTAAAACATCTCTAATATAATATGTCAGGGAGCTGGGCCGAGAGCCCACTCCCTCTTTATTGGGCTCCAGCCCAAAGAGAAACCCTAAGGAGGCTCCTCCTCATGAGGCTATAAAACAGAAGGAAGGGCAACAAGGAAAAGGGGGCTTGTCTCTCTCTCTCTCTCTCTCTCTCTCTCGGATTTGGAGTCTCCCTCTTTTCTCCTAACATATCCATCTCTGCCTCCTAAAGCCATGAAATCTGACTTAGGCATCGGAGCGGGCACGGGCAATAGCCCTCCCGCCCTGAGTGATGTCATGTTATGGATTTGCAGGTACCCAGATGATTTTCTCACCGGAGAGAGACTGTTCATTCGTAAGTCTGCCCATCTGTTGGCTCGTCAGTCTGCCCGTCCGTTGGCTCGCTAGTCTGCCCGTCCGTCGGCTCGTCAGTCCGCCCGTCAGTCTGATGGACAGGTACCCAGATGCCTTGCTCACCAGAGAGGGACAGTTCCTGATGGGATCACGACCTGTTCACCCGTCAGTCCGGCCGTCAGCTTGCCCGTCGATCTGACGCACAGGACCCAGACCTTTCCCGGCAATGTCTGCTATTTAGGGAAATTTGGGGCTGTAACATTGGCGCCGTCTGCCGGGATTAAACGTTTAGTCGCCCACGCAGTTCATGGATGTTTCCGAATCATCCTCCATGGAGCTAAATCATACGCTCAAGGTTAGTTTCTTGTGAAAAGGGGAATATCTCCACCAAAGATACCACCTTTAGAGCCAAATAGTTCAGATCTGTAAAAGTCAACCAGCAAAAAGCTAGCACAGATTAATTCCATTCATTTTAGCCCAAAAAGTGAAGGTTTTCGACAAAGATCCGACCTTTATGGCTTAAATCCCAAATCTGTGTTAAATAGCTATCAAGAAATCATAAACCAGTCATAAACTTTCGTTCTTGATTGTTAGAAAAACTATTCATGCTCTTCTTTTCCGCAAAGGAAGAAGCCATACCCATATATGTGCAAACACCATCCTAAATATCTCTTTACACATTTCCTTTTTGGGGGAAGAGTGTACCATAACTTAGCACATGTGCACAAATGGTACGATCTAAAAAATATGATGTTTCTGCAAAATCAACATGTCGAGTGACAAGTAGATTCATCTGGTTACCTCGACGGTTGCCTCCGACGGTCACCTCAACGGTTGCCCCGACGTGTGGACGAGCCCGCAGCGCAGGCAGCAGATGTTGAGCATGCTCTGTGACAATGTGTAAGGATGCTTCAGATGGTACTCACTTTAATTACGCATAATATTGCCTTGCTCTATTGAAGTAGATTCATGCATCTGGAGAATCTGCTCGAGGCATCGGGTGATTCGCCAGTCAAATGACCTGCCCGACGGATCTCTGGGTGAGACTTAGGGCAAAGAGCGAGGGCGAAACAAGATAAAGGGGCCGATAGTTGCTCTGACGGTCTCTTCAACGGTTGCCTCGATGGTTGCCTCTGACGATTGCATCAACAGTCACCTCGAAGGTTGCCCCGACAAGATAGAGAGGCCGATGGTTCCTCCAACGGTTGTTCCCAACGGTCGCCCCAACAGTTGCTCCAACGGTCGCTTCAACGGTTGCCTCGACGGTTACCTCTGACAATTGCATCGACGGTCACCTCGACGGTTGCCCGACAAAATAGAGAGGCCGATAGTTCCTTCAATGGTTGCTCCCAACGGTTGCCCCGACAGTTGCTCCAACGGTCGCTTCAACGGGTGCCTCGACGGTTGCCTCTGACGACTGCATCGACGGTCACCTCGACGGTTGCTCGACAAGATAGAGAGGCTGATAGTTCCTCCAACGGTTGCTTCCAACGGCTTCCCCGCCAGTTGCTCCAACGGTTGCCCCGAGAGTAGCTCTCTGACAGTTGCTCCAATGCTCGTTGAAGGTAGGAGAGCTTGCCCTCCGGAAGAATGAGGCCAGCCGAGCAGAAGGGGCGAAGAAACTTGACGTCGCGTGGGAGGGTCCATACCAAGTGGCAGAAGCGCTTGGCAATGGTCCTAGACGTGGAACATGAGCAACCTCAGGAAGTTCTGTGGATGACCAGGTATCGGCCTGGATATTTATGTGTTTTCTTTTGTGGCAAGCAATATAAAGCAGGTCTTAGCGGTACTTATGTTTAGTTACCCACGCTTGCTTAACGACATAACTGAGCTCGTTGTCCTCGAACCTTATGAGGACACAGCCACCTCAGTCGTTTTCAAGATTCACATTGACTGACGAGCTCGACGGTGGACCAGACGGTAAGCTCAACGGGTCGTCGAGACAGCACTCAGTCAATTTCGTTTGCTTGCCGACATAAACGAGCTCGTTGCCCCCGAACTGTCCGGGGACGCAGTCGCTTCAACGCCCATTACGATGGTGAGCCCGACGATGGACCCGACGGTAAACTCGACGGGTCGTTAGGGAAATACTTAGTCGATTTCGTTTGCTTGCCGATATAAACGAGCTCGTTGCCCCCGAACTATCCGGGGACGCAGCCGATTCAGTCGCTTCAACGCCCATTACGACGGTGACCCTGAGTGGACCCGACGGTCAGCTCGAGCGGGTCGTCAGGATGACACTCAGTCGACATGATCGAGCTCGTTGCCCCCGAACTGCCCGGGGACGCAGCCGATTCATTCGCTTAAACGCCCATTATGATGGTGAGCCCGACGATGGACCCGACGGTCAGCTCGAGCGGGTCGTCAGGATGACACTCAGTCGACGTGATTGTGCTCGTTGCCCCCGAACTATCCGGGGACGCAGCCAATTCAGTCGCTTCAACGCCCACTACGACGGTGAGCTCAATGACGGACCCGATGGTCAGCTCGAGCGGGTCGTCAGGATGACACTCAGTCGACGTGATCGAGCTCGTTGCCCCCAAACTATCTGGGGACGCAGCTGACTCAGCTATCCAGACAACCATCCCAACGGCGCAATCGACGGCGGACCCGACGGTAAGCTCGATGGATCGACAGGACGACCCTTAGTCGATTTTATTTTCTTGTCGACGCAGTTGAGCTCGTTGCCCCCAAACTATCCCGAGTAGACCGACCGTCGAATGACCTGACAGTGAATCGACCGGTTGCGATCGGGTAGGAGCGAGAGCTGGGTCCCCGCTTTCCAAACATATCTCGAGGTCTTGCGAACCCTTGATATGAAAAACACGCAATCCCGAGTAGACTGACCGTCGAACGGCCTGACGGTGAATCGAACGGTTGCGATCGGGTATGAGCAAGAGCCGTGTTCCCGCTTTCCAAACATATCTCGAGGTCTTGCGAACCCTTGATACGAAAAACATGCAACCCCGAGTAGATCGACCGTCGAACTGCCTGACGGTGAATCGAACGGTTGCGATCGGGCAGGTGCGAGAGCCGTGTCCCCGCTTTCCAAACATATCTCGAGGTCTTGAATGGTCCAAAAATCGGAATCGAGCACAAACGGCCGGTCAGGTGGTTCACCCGATGAGCCGCCCCGCCTATACCGCATGAGGCGATCCAACCCCCCGAGAGGCTTAGCCCTGGGAGGAGATTCAGTTCAAAGACTCGCACCAATGGTTCCATTATGCGTAGTGAATGATGGCCGCGCATGACAGGAGGTTCACCGGATGATAATACTGACGAGCCATCGGCTCATCCAAGTTACCGGCTCATTAGACGATTAGCCTAATGACCTGGGATGATGAGTTGCAAATAAAAGGAATGGCTCGGCATACCGCGATGGTTGATTGGAAGTTCAAATCGAGCATATCGGTCCAGACGGCTACCAAGAAGCCAACCAGTTCGCCCCGACAGGTCAGCCATCCGGTAAATCTTCAGATTGTGCACGAGTTTCCTTCAGGAGACGACACCGCGACTTAGGCAAACTGCTCGGCCAGTAGGTCGTTTCCCTTGATCACTGGTCATCATCGACGAGGAGGATGCACGACGACTCAGTCATACCACCAAAAATATGGGGCCATACCATTCAAGCCAATGGTAGCATGACCTAGGTGAGACACCAGAATGAGTAGCTTGTCCGACGACGATAGCACCACAACACCCACGTCGAGTGCCACGCGCCTAGGCGAGCTACATTGAATGCGTGAAGTGGTTATGTGAAAGCCCCAAAGAGAAAATGAGTTGCGGATAAGTTGGGATGGTTCAGCAAACCGCGGTATCTGCCCTGAATTTTAAGCCCTTCCGCACTGGTTAGGATGGTTACCAGGCTGAAAACCAATCTGCGCCTTCGGTCCCGCCATCCGATCTACCGCCGGTTTGGCCATCCGATTGACCATCGGTCCCGCCATCCGCTCAGCCATTCGGTCAACCGTCCGGTCCAGGGACTTTTCGGATCAGCGACTAGAATCTAAAGCCACCATTTGTTTGGGCACAGTGCCACGCTCCCTGGTGAGTTGCGGGGTTTGATTTGATCATGGATACCAAAGACGGAGTTTCTCATGCAAATTGATGGTCGCCAATGAACCAATCAACAGCCAGTCCTGTGAACCTATCCCTCACCAGTGTAATGACTTGCCGGGAGCTGCCAAGGGCACCCAAGGTTATCAAACCATATCAACCCCTCCGTCGAGTTCTTCCAGACTGTGGACCAACCCCGGCCGTTTTAAGCGGATATCGCCATGAGTGGGAATTCACATTCAGACACCTAGAGTGCAAGAGAGACCCTGTTGTGATCTGGTCCATGGTCGCGACTATGAGTTGTCGGATGTATGCCAGAACGGTTGGTTCGCCAGCTCACTTGCCAGTTCATACGAAGCATAGCCAACCAATCTTCAAGTTACCGAGGAAGCCGTTGCGAAGGAAAGAAGTTTACATGTGAGCGCCTAAAGTGCAATGTCGCGGTTAATGTGAGAATGGAATAACACGGAGGAGTTGAGGTCAGATGTCTGATTTTATATCTATCTCATCGATGAACAGTTAATGTGGATGGTAAGCTGACTGTCTGCCCGACCATCGAGTCAATGGCTGAATTGATGGTCGACTCGACAGTCGACTTCGTCAGGCTACTGAAGAATGAGCTAGTTGTCCTTGATTCATATTATAAGGGCACAACCGCTTCGAAGAAAAGCTTCCGTTAGTAGATGCCTCAAGGGACAAGCTACATAACTGCTGCCCGACACGGGTGCATCTCTGGCAGGAGAGAAAGACGCTTAAGAGGCATTCATGCACTTCCAGTCGTGGCTAATCTAACAGGGCACCGGCCAATAGCCGCCAAACACGCCCAAGGGTCTTGTGAACCTGGGCATGCAACAAATACAATGATGGACGTCGCGATCAATTGACTTGCCAATTGATTCGATGGGCGATCAGACGACTCAACCGGATGAATCAATGGGTGGGAGAATGGAATGCACAAGTTAGAAGAAAACGAAGGTAATAATCAGATAGAAGGGCGGATCTCGGGACAGCTCTAGTTACCCGCGATCGTCTCCTCATCTACCTTGGTCGGCACAACCTCGACGTCGACAAAGTCATTCAGCAGGCCGGATGGTACGTCCTCCTCTCTCGGCGACTGCTGCGGTGCCGGCCGACTGATCAGACGGGTGAGTGGTTGAGGCAACAAACTCCATAGATGGATCTCGATTTTACTCGACTTGACGAAATGGCTCCCGACGACCTACCATAGTCCGAAGCGTGAAACATCATCACGACTTCGAACTAGGGGGGACTTGTCAGGGAGCTGGGCCGAGAGCCCACTCCCTCTTTATTGGGCTCCAGCCCAAAGGAAAACCCTAAGGAGGCTCCTCCTCATGAGGCTATAAAACAGGAGGAAGGGCAACAAGGAAAAGGGGGCTTGGCTCTCTCTCTCTCTCTCTCTCTCTCTCGGATTTGGAGTCTCCCTCTTTTCTCCTCACATATCCATCTCTGCCTCCTAAAGCCATGAAATCTGACTTAGGCATCGAAGCGGGCACGAGCAATAGCCCTCCCGCCCTGAGTGATGTCATGTTATGGATTTGCAGGTACCCAGATGATTTGCTCACCGGAGAGAGACTGTTCATCCGTCAGTCTGCCCGTCCGTTGGCTCGTCAGTCTGCCCGTCCGTTGGCTCGTCAGTCTGCCCGTCTGTCGGCTCGTCAGTCCGCCCGTCAGTCTGATGGACAGGTACCCAGATGCCTTGCTCACCAGAGAGGGACAGTTCCTGATGGGATCACGACCTGTTCACCCGTCAGTCCGGCCGTCAGCTTGCCCGTCGATCTGACGCACAGGACCCAGACCTTTCCCGGCAATGTCTGCTATTTAGGGAAATTTGGGGCTGTAACATAATATGAGCCATCTCTAATATTCTTCATGTTTATATAAGGAAATCGGAAGTTCTCATAAGTCGTCTGTCACATAATATTGTTGAAAATTGTCTCACATTTCAATTAGTGCTAAATTCGGAAATAATATATATTTCTGATTTGGTAATTAGATAAATTTGGTAACACAATATTGTCTATTTAGAATAGAATATCATTCTATTGTTATAAATAGTCAGGGTTTGTTTATCAGTCAAAACAAGAAACAAGATACAGAGCACAATGTAGTCATACCGGGATTGTGTGGTTAGGGTTTAGGGTGTTTTCTGGTGAATGTTCTTGGGAGAGAATATAATTAGTATAGAGAGTTATTGGGATGAGTGGATTTACTCTGTAATAATCTCTAAAATTATACTAGTGCATTTCTCTGGAGGATGTAGACCGGATTTGGTCGAACCACGTCAAAATGGTGTTTTATGCTTTTAATTTATCGTTGCTGCGGTAGTACTAATTCATGACGATTGGAATTGGTGCTGGAGAAAGGGGATTAAATTCCCAACAATCAGTAATGCTTGTTTTGAGGAAACCAAATATGAAGCTGAGCTGTTTGGTGGAGATGAGGTAGAAGTGGAAACACACAGTAAGTAGCAAAGCAGTAAACATAAATTCAGATTGAATATCGGATCATATTAAAATGCAGGCATCTCCTCGCGTTCTTCAATTCAATCTTCCCAAACAAACAAATCTATGAAACTGGTGAGATCATATCAAAACCATTGTCACATAACAATGACAGCAAAGCTGCATTCATGTGATGGTAAAGTAAAAGGTCATATAATCATATCTCAGCCAAATACAAAACTTGTAAACCAGAAGTTAGAATCTCAGCTCGGGTATGGTAAATTCCACTAACAAATACCGATTCATGAAATGACCATGTCTTAGTTGAAGTCTTTAGATAAATCATGAAATGTAAAACATACAGAAAGTATCCTCCAGAACAAGTGCTACATTAAAATTAGAGCATTCCTTTTGGTTTTGGCCTTTATCATCTGCCATTAACTTCATAGAAATTATCCAAGCTTAATGCTGACAAATCACGCGACAAAGAAACAAGATCGAACTCCACTTCTGGAAGCTTGAGACTTATGAAGCATGATAAGTCAAGAATATGAGGCGGCGGGGCGATAAACACAAACTGAAACCAGACAATGTGATGTGTTTCTGAGGAGACATGAATATCTCGGAAACTTCAAACTTCAGGATGAAGGCTTTTCCTTCTTGATTGTATCTCTGTCATTACTTTTGAGTTGCTAGAGTATACTAACAAACAAAGATGTACCATTTGGTCCTTTAGTAAGTGGGAAATTTCACATTCTTGGGGAAATTAATGATCACCCGATATTCGCCTCTTTGTTCCAACCACAACTGCACTTGCTTAGCATTGCTAATTTGCTATATATATAGTTTTATTGTTATGATTCGACTTCTTGAAAGGATTACACATGTGGGAGTACTTATTTTTCATAGCCTTACGTTAATTTATCCCAAATTGTTTTTGGCTCAAGTTCAGGAATACCTCGTCAACAAAACTTGGTTTAAACAGATGAAACATCAATTGATTTAAAAAGGTCATCGGTTGTAAAGAACACCCTAGTTCAGTCTCCCTTCTGTTCAGCCCATGATTTCTTCTGATCAACAACAAAAAGGGCACACAAAATCCCCCCAAGAACGATTTAAAACAAATTGTAAAAAAAGAGTTGAGGCTCAGATTTATGGACTGGTCACGAAGAAGGGTAACCGCCATGGCTGCGAATTCCGGGTGCGAATGAACCTCGCCGTCCGGGAGATTCGCCCGGTCAAGATACGACCACCCTTTCTCCGAAACCCGGCTCAGAGGTTCATCAAAATCATCACCGCCTCTTACAAAACCTAACTATATTTGATGAAGATGGTGAATGGAACTGCAGCAGAATCATTAGCATTGACAGCGTATCAGCATCATTTACAGAAAGGGCGGTTCTTATTCATAAAAATTTCAAAAGCTTCATCGGCGGCAGAGATTGGCAAACCGCCCTTACGAAAACTCCCAAAATCTCCGCCGCCTCTGCTTATCACTGACTCCGAGCCATCCATGTCTTAAGCCCTAGTTTTTGTGTTCGTATTTATAAGCTGGATTTTAGTTGAAACTGGCGCCATTTCTTTTGGCTGATATGGCGCCATTGCTTCATATTTTTATGTCAATTGGCGCCTTTTATGAACTTGTTACGATCGGAGAATTGACCCAAGGATTGATTGGGCAATTCACGGCTCGACGGAGCCATTCCGATTGGATATGAACTCAGGGAATGCCTGAGAACTGGGTTTCCGATTAAAACAGATAAAAATAAGAGTTTTCAAATATCAATCAAATTAGCTACCTAATTAATCCAGCAAATCTACTACTTATAGTTAATAGGAAATGAAAGATAACGGAATTGTGGTTTCCTCCGTCTGAGCTCTGTTGTTGCCTTTGGTCCATGGAAAATGACCTTTCTACCCTTCTTGATTTGAGCAGATCATGACAGACCCTTCCCCTTATGTGAAGCTTGTCCTCAGGCTTCTTGAAATGCAGAACATGATGTTTTAAGGAAACTATCTGTATTCGGTTGCACCTTCTGTTGCACCGAGCTGTCAAGAACTCAAGCCAGCACCGATCCCTTAACGGCCACCATTTCAGCCATAACATCGCTTGAACCTGCATTAGCCCCACAAACAGATAATTGCAACTACTTTCTTTTCCAACTAGTAACAATCCAGTCTCGATCATTGTCCCCCCTCGGAATATTGTAGCAAGTTTATCCCAAGGTTTGTGAAATTCCAGAGCCAGAGTGCAGTGGCTTCTACTCCTCCATAAGGCAGGACCAACGGAGTTTAAATTCAGGCCTGCGCTCATAACTTCATGAATTTTGTAAGCAGTTTTCAGCATCAAGACAAGGCTCAGCTTTGAGCTATTTGGTTTCACAGTGTTTGCACTAGAATTCATCACTTCAGAACAATTTCGGGACTGCTCACCAATTAATTTTCCACATACCTCACGAAAGAGCAGATTAAAATGAGCATCAATGAGTTTCCAGATTATACTTGTGTCTGCAATTCTGATTTTTTGTTTCCTTGCTGCCCGAATGCTTGTTCTGGACAGCCACACCAACTGAACTGTCTAGTGAGAGCTCGACTCCCCATAGACTTTTCTGGTTTTCTTGAGCTGCATTTTCTGCATTTTTCGAGATGCATTTTCTGTGCAAGTGATCTGCATTATTCGAGCTGCATTTGAACTGCATTTTCTGCATTCTTCGAGCTGTGTTTTCTCTGCAAGTGATCTGCATTTTTCGAGCTGCGTTTGGACTACATTTTCTGCATTCTTTGAGCTGCGTTTGAACTGCATTTCCTGCATTCTTCGAGCTGTATTTTCTGCATTTTTCGGGTTGCATTTGAGCTGTATATTCTGCATTTCTTGAGCTGGAATTTCTGCATTTTTGATTCCCTGTGTCTAGAAGCATGTTCTGTACAACCATATCAATTGAACTGTCCTTTGAGAGCTTGACTTCCCATAGACTTTTCTATTCCATTGCAAATCCAGCTCCGAAAGATGAATTGTTGCTGCCTCGTTAATATACAAAATAATTTCCACAAGAAACACAGCAGCTAGAAGTTCTAAAATGCTGCACTCCAATTCCTGACATTCTTCAAGATATGCCGCTAACTCACCATAGTATTTTGCACTTGCTATGAAACAAGGAATCCTTATCTCATACTCCACTTGTGTTTCATGTGTTCCCCAGCAGCTTATTGCAGTTCGAGCATTACAGAAATTTCCCAGACCTTTCATCATAGAATGTGCTTCCAGAATCAAATCATATTTCTCCCAATCAACATCATCTTGTCCTCTAGCAGCTACAAGCAAGGCTCCTTGAGCTGCTTCAATTGTAATAACCATTATCATGGCTTCATCGCCCCTCTTAGGCTCGAACATAATCTCCTTTTGAACAGCTTCATCAAAATTATTTTCTAGACTTGATGATTCCCTCTCGCTCAAATTGAGCTTGACCTCAAGCTTGTCATAACAGCAAATCAAATGAATCAAATAGGTTGATAAAATCTGGCCAGCCACTAAGCCTGGTGTATCATTTCTTCTTGCACCAGCTCCCTTTCCACTGCAATAAATCCATTCTTCTGCCACAATACACAAGACAAGATGTTTCCAGAGGTTGCAGACTGAATGCAATGTCTGAAGCAACTCCCAATCAGAACCTAAAAAGATACAATTATCAGCACCTCCAGAACCATATGCAGAACCCTCATTGCCTCTCGTCACTAAATCTTCTTCCAATGGTGCAGCACTTCTTGTCACTGCATAATTTTTATCAAACGCTATAATACTAGCCACAGCCAAATAAAGGATCACCTCAGCACATAAAGCTTCAAAATTATCACCAAGGCATTCCAATTCCACATTTATACCAGGATCAAAGCCAAAGAACATACATGAATCAGTATCATCGCCAAACAGTTCTCCATTTCAGAAAAGGCTCCATGTTGCAGAACTCTAGGTCACCAGCACTTGATTGACCCCATCTCTGTTCAACAAAGTTCTTAACTCGACTCAAAACTCTTAAACTTCTGCCCTTCATAACTACAGTACTCTCATCAACTTCAATCATCACAAACCAATGAACATTACCTCTCAACAACTTATGAGACTTGTCTATGCAAACTCCTATCACCATTCCATTCTTTACAGAATTTCCACAAATCTTCCTATATATGCCTGGATCAAACAACTTAAATGGACTGACAAATTTTAAGCCATCCAAAGCAGCAGTATCATCATCATCTTCACTGGCAAAAATGTAAGAATCTTTGGAACTCTCCCCATCCTTATCAATTAAAACTGAAGCATCCTCACCCTTTACAACAAGCTTGCCAGACCTTCCAAGGAATTCAGATTTATCCACCTCATAAACTGGACCTATAGACTCCTCACTGTAAGAACTCTCATAATAATCTCTTATTATGCCGGGGTCGTAACATTTACGAGACACAAAATGTCCAACAGCTCTAGCACTATCAGCATTCATTTTCCAGGCGTCAAAATTGTCATCATTCCCATTCTCAATGCACACAATATTAACACCATGTGACTTGACAGTATGTAGCTCATCTTTCTTCACAGATTCGGCAAGAACTTTAACCTTGTTATCCATACAACACTCCTCAACAACAGAGTTAGAATTACCGACATCCTCACATTTCTTTTTAATCTCCAATTGATCCTCTGACACAAAAAATTTCTTGTTACTAAGAAAAGGCTCCTTATGCACAGGTTCTTTAGTCACTAAGTTCTCAACAATAGGAGTACGAGAAATATAAAGCACAGAAGATTGGAATTGATTTCAACACTCATTACTAGAACTAGAGCTAACCTCAACCCTATGTCTAGTCTAGGGATCAGATGTTCTGATTCCTGAAGCTGCTGCTCCAATTCCTGAAACTGCTGCCGCAATTCAAAAAGCTTTTCCCGTTGATACTCCCACTCCCATTCATCCACTTCGATCCGAACTCGCTGTGCCCAGAGGCGGAGGTGTGCCCCAAAAAAATTTTAAAACAATTTTTTACCTTATAAATTTTGAAAAGTTATAATTTTGCCACCCGCTTTTTTAAAAATAGTACTAGTACCCATAATATTTCTTAATTTTGCCACCCACCCTTGAATTTCTAGCTCCGCCTCTGGCTATGCCTTGAACTGGCGAACTAGCTCAAGTTCCCTCGCCTTCCAATAATGATGTAGGACGAATTCGCGATTATTATCAGTGTTCGTCTAACGCCAAATCCCTTTCCTCAAAGGAATCGATTTACAAGGCTTCCTTAAATAGTTTTATTATTTTCCTTTAAGAATTAGAATAGTTTTTAATATACCGTTTTAGTTTTACATTAAGTTTTCTCATAAGAATTAGTCAAAGTATTTATAGGGATTTTATAATCATTATTTGACAGCTTTCAATTATCAATAATATATACTTTCAAGAGTGTTATCTCTTATTTGGTGGATTCCAATAACAAACGGACAAGGAGGCAGTGTTGGCGACTTCTTACTAATTCAGATTCGTGCTGGCGGATTTTAACTGATATCTCAGCTGCGTCAAGTGGTATCAGAGCATGGTTTTCTCCCGTTCTTATTATTTGATTCATGAGGGAAGATCATCGTGTTAACAAATGAAACTTTAACAAGTGGGATGTGGAATTAGCCTCAACCCTTGAAAAAGTTAGTTTCAAGAAAAACATATCCAATGATGATTATCATAATCATAAGGAATGAGTAATTCCATTTTTCTATGGAGGAGAAGAGGAATTCATGGATTGGGAGATTGATGTTGATAACTTCTTTGATACGTATGATTTGCTTGAAGAAAAACAAGCAAAAAAGGTAGCATTAAAGCTGAAAGGTAGAGCTAATGTATGGTGGGAACGTCTTTCTTTCTCTAGGCAAGCATTAAACAAGGCGCCGATTAGAACCTGGAAAAAGATGAAGCGTTACATGCGAGATGAATTCCTACATTATAACTATGAAGAAATCCTTTGCTGCAGAAACAATGAGGCTAGAGACAGGTACAAGTTTCCTTCAAATAAAGAAGAATATGTGTCAACTGAGAAGGTGGAATCTGGATTGCAGAAAATTCTATTATCATCCAAGGATAAAGTGCAACATGTGAATATTTTCAGAAGTTATTGTACGATCAACAAGAAAGTTTTCAACCTAATTGTTGATAATGGTAGCTCCAAAAATTTAATCTCTCGAAAAGCAGTAGATTATCTGAACTTACAAACCGTGCCGCACAAGAAACCTTATACACTAGGATGCGACGTTAAGGGAAATCAGATTAAAGTTTTGTTTACATGCAGTGTGCCAATTTCGATTGGAAACATTATAAAGAGACTGTAATCTGTGATGTTCTTGACATGGATGTCTGTCATATTTTGTTGGGGAAAACTTGGAAGTATAACCATGAGGTTAAACATAGGAATGGTGGTAAGGTACTGTTGTTTACATGGGATATGCATAAAACTAAAATGGCTTATATTCCGAATTTTGAACCTCCTTCCGCAAGTAAGAAGTCAGAGTCTCATGTTATGATTAAAAAAGAAGACGAGATAAATATAACGAAATCTGAAAAGTTTTATCCCGTAGCGATGAAAGAGTTGATGAGTAATGAGAATGGGAAGGTTGAGATTATTTCTTCCAATATTCAAGCAAACACTGAAGAAATTAGATTGGAGGAGAGAGATGTCTTTAGTATGGATAACTATAATTCAAGTTCTGAAGATGTTGTCTTAGAGGTAGAGTTGTGTGATTTTCCTTGAAACATTGAGGATTTGAACACCTCTATTCCAGTGCTTGATGAAATCGAAGATGTGAAAGTCGAGGTTCAGCATTCTGAAAGCTCTGTGGAAGAATTTCAAATATTTGAAGGTATTAAGTCTTTGGATGAACTATTCGAGGATATGAAGATCAAAGCTTATATCCATGAAGGCTCCAATAAAGAAATTGTTCATTTGAGAGATAAAGATGAACATATAAATATACAGTATGGAGTTGGAGATGGCATTGATATCATTGTTACTCCTGGGGCTGATGGAGTTGCAGTCAAAGTTTATGAAGAAGTTAACATTCATTATCATATTTGCGAGAGCTTTATTGAAGA
The DNA here is from genome assembly GCA_948330725.1 of Sherardia arvensis. Lineage (NCBI taxonomy): Eukaryota > Viridiplantae > Streptophyta > Magnoliopsida > Gentianales > Rubiaceae > Sherardia > Sherardia arvensis. The sequence goes on from OX415235.1 coordinate 33,363,452, forward strand.
TATAGTTCATTTGAGAGATAAAACTAAAGATACGAGGATAATGTCTAGTGAAGGAGGAGATGCTCATTTTGAAACTGGTACTACTATATCTGAAGAGAAACATCGCCGTCATCATATAGATATTGTTAATATGACTTATCAAATCCAACATGTTGCATGCACATCGATCGATTTTGCAATGAAAGCTGAAGCTCTTGACGGTGAAGGGGTGAACTCGGGGCGAGTTCTTTTGAAAGTGGAAGAGAATGATGAAGGAAGATATTATGTTAGAATTGGAGATAATTCCTTCATCATGAATGTTCAGCAACTTCCATACATATGTGTCTGTAAATGCATGCATCGTACTGGGGATATTCTGAATCTTAGGATAATACCTAAGCTACACTAGTGCAAACACCCTCATCTACGACACACTTTTACGGTGTTTGGCGCCATTTTTCGCGAAACCGCCGTAAAATGGAGTTTACGATATCGCAAACTGGTCAAGTTCGTCAGGTAAAATTGGCACGGCGCAAGTATGGCGGGAACACGGCGTTTCAAATAACCGTCGTGTTTTGGTGAGTTTAGTTACGATATCGTAAATACATGCTTAAGAAGTCACGATATCTGAAATACAGGTTGAGTCAATAGTGAACTGATCGTGAAGACCGACGGTATCGTAAAGTGCATGGAGTATTTGGGCACAAGTGCGAGATTCTCAACTCTGATAGTTTACGATATCGTAAATGTGACAGCTAGTTTAACGGTATCGGAAATGGAATAAGGAAAATAGTGCGGGAATAAAAAGGAGTTTATGAAGAATCGATACCGTATACGTAGTGATGTTTGCACTAACAGTGATGTTTTACAATTTACGAATTCGTAAACTGAAAAGTAAGTAGACGTCTACCACTTACGATATCGTAACATGTACAGATAAGTAGGTGAAAACCCTATTCTTCCAGCTTGATTGATGGAATCTTGGCCACCCAAACCCCCTTTTTGCGGGTTTTATCATTCCAAACCCCTACCCTCAACCCATAATTATTCTTCATCTTCTACACACTCTATCTCCTAAGCTCTATCTTCTCCATTTTTGCTCATCTTCTCCCCAAAATTTTAAACCTCAAAACAACGAAATCCATAGCCATTTCTTCAAAACCACGAAATCCATTCCATAATTGGTTGTATGTGAGGCAAGTTTGGGTCCTTGGCTAGTTTAGCAACCTTTGGAGATCCATATCCATTTTGCAAAAGGAAACCCATCAAGTTCATATCCTAAGTGCCACTAACAAGGTTTGTTGTTTGTTTATATGTGGTTTTCCATTTTGTTCATTCATGTTTTCGATATTTGTACATTTTGTTGTGCTTGTGTAATGATTTGACGAAAATATGTTGTTAAAATTATTGTTATTGTGTTATGATAGCTAGTTTCCTGAATTTTATAACGAAACTTTCAATGTTATGATTTAGGCGATAAAACCTAGGGGGTATTGGGCATTGGGTATAGGTACTGGGCATTGGGCATTGGGTATAGGTATTGGGCATTGGGCGTTGCTTCGTAAGGTCTTAGATGTAATAGAGAGAAAAGAACATCCTTGGATAACATTGGGTATATATAGGTGGGTGTTTGACCCAAATAGAGGCGTTTGTCATTAAGCACAACCATCCAAACCGTAGTTTGCACTGAGTCAAATAGATAGATATTCTGTTGAGCTTAGGGAGGTTAAATCTATTGTTAAGACGTCGGCCGATAATAATAACTTCCCCCTAACTCCAATGTTTGGAGATGTTGATGCATATAGGATACCATTTTCTAGGAATATAGAGGCGGTGGAAGAGAATGTAGAGGTCTTATTTTTCATACTAATTTTCTGAATTCTTGTTTAAACTTTAACTTGTGCTTAGAACCCCTATGCAAGTTATATGTTGATGTTGGTATTGTAATTGAGGTATTGTAATTGCATTTCCTCGATATATGCCTGTTTTTTATGTTCTTCGTTCAAATAAACAACTCTGACTTAGTACATATGCATCAAGTTCAAAAGGCAACGATCGCATTGGGAGTGTGACTACTATAACATGCTTTTTGCTCACAAGTGCATTGAAGGTATTGAAACCGATAATATGAATCTAGAGAAGGTACGTGTACAAAATAATGTCATACATCCGTCTTTTACAATGTCGGGCTGATATTGACAATATTTTACATGCGTAGGTTTTTAGTTGCGATGTCACCCCGTACACAATCGTGGAGCTAAATGAGGGAAGGAATAAGATTGCGAGACACTTGGTCCATCCCCGCTCAGTACACATTGCACAGCCCACCATATAGGTTAACACTTAGCCCATCACTATTATGTAGTTAATCTTGTGGTGTAGTGTAAGTCTAGAGTATTATGAACACATAGTATTGAAATTTTGTGGATGATCGACTTTGAATTAGTGTTAAACTTTCATTAGAAAGAGATGATTAATGTCATTTGTGCATTAGAATTAGTGTATCCTAATTGGCTGACATGTACATCGTATTGAAACTGCATCCGATTGGAGTTTCAAAAGAAACTGGCCACAGATTTCTTTTTTTATAACAAGCGTTTGAAAAATGCTATATCGTAACTCCAAATGTTGTAATAAATGAGGTATCGTAAGTTAATACGTGCCAGAATCACGATCTAGTAAACAAACAAAATATTTTTACCTCTTACGCTAACCTGAAAGTATACAACTTACGATATCGCTTCCCATAATGTTCTACACCTCTGTATTATTTACGATATTATTTACGATACCATATACATATATACATTTTTAATTTACGGTATCGTAATATGCACCACGGTCTCATAGAAGCGATATCGCTATAACTCCAACGTACCATACTTTTACGATATCGCCTGACTTAGATATGTCGTTCTTGCTCTATCGTAAACGCCGGTGAATCAGTGCTTGGATGACACATTTACGATATCGCAAATAGGTTTTTAAGGCATTTTTTTCAATAGACACGGCGGAAATTTCCGCCGTACCTCAACACGGATGTACGGTGTTTCGGCCATACGCCATGCCTGTGTTTCGGCTGTTTACGGCACACCCAGGCACGGCATTCCCTAAAAGCCGTGTTTGGTGTGCTGGAACCGCCGTAAATGGTGTCCGTTTCCACTAGTGCTAATACTTCACCAGAAATCCAAGATGCGTTGGAAGTATCTCGTTCGTTGGAAAGGCATCCTCGTGCCGACAATATCAAATTGGTTGATTATGGATTGCACCATGTGAACATTAATCTGGAAGATATGCAGGAGAGGTTCAAACCTAGTGGTGGAGGGAGTGAACTCGGGACGAGTTCTTTTGAAATGGAAGTAACTGATGTAGGACGAATTCGCGATTATTATCAGTGTTCGTCTAATGCCAAATCCCTTTCCTCGAAGGAATCGATTTACAAGGTTTCCTTAATTTGCTTTATTATTTTTCTTTAAGAATTAGAATAGTTTTTAATATTACATTTTAGTTTTACATTAGGTTTTCTCATAAGAATTAGTCATAGTATTTATAGGGATTTTGTAATCATTATTTGACAGCTTTCAATTATCAATAATATATACTTTCAAGAGTGTTATCTCTTATTTGATGGATTCCAATAACAAACGGACAAGGAGGCAGCGTTGGCGACTTCTTACTAATTCAGATTCGTGCTGGCGGATTTTAACTGATATCTCAGCTGCTTCAAATAATCATACACCGCATTAGATCCCCTAGAAATGTGGTACCCATACTCCGCCATGAGCAACCTCCATTCATTAGAAATCCGCGCCTCTTCGACTTGTTTCCTCTGACACTCTTGAATCATTTGCCACATCTCCTCAGACCTTACCCACGACTCCAACAGTTTCTCGAATCGGCGGTCCAATTCTTCCTTCGCGTGTTGACACTCTGATCTACGATCATCAAGCTGTAATCGGAGGTTTACAAGTGCCACTCGGAATTCCTTGTCGCCGTGGTCATTTCTGGAGTCAAATCGCCCCTCATCGATGTCGGATCGCAATACCACGTAGACGTGAAACCCAGTCCCACCATGATCATCGCCGGTGAGAGGGCGTCGCCCAAATCTTATCACCCCGCCGAGATAATCCGGATCGCCAGTGGTCAGAGCCTGCCCCGACGAATCAAACTCGAATTCCTTCACCGGTAGGTCAGAGAACCACCGGCTCTGATACCACGTGTTACAATCGGAGAATTGGCCCAAGGATTGATTGGGCAATTCATGGCTCGACGGAGCCATTCCGATTGGATATGAACTCAGGGAATGCCTGAGAACTGGGTTTTCGATTAAAACAGATAAAAATAAGAGTTTTCAAATATCAATCAAATTAGCTACCTAATTAATCCAGCAAATCTACTACTTATTGTTAATAGGAAATGAAAGATAACAGAATTATGGTTTCCTCCGTCTGAGCCCTGTTGTTGCCTTTGGTCCATGGAAAATGACCTTTCTGCCCTTCTTGATTTGAGCAGATCATGACAGAACTCCTTTTAATGCCTTTTAAATTGGCGTCTTTTGGAGTACAGTAGAGCAAGCCCAACAGATATGGTAAAAGAATCTCTAAAATAGAGTATCAAATTTCAAAATCTCTAAAAATAATTTGTTCCGATCCAACAGATGCTCTATTTGACACTTTCATACATTTATTATTATTATAAAATTAAAAATAAAATTATTTTCTAATTAAATTATCGAACACATTTACTACTCATATGGATGAGTGAACGACTTCCACATCAACGCCGTTCTCTACTTCCAGCAATCGCTGCTACTCCATCCCACTACCGCCGGTCTCTACTTTCTAACTACCGCCGCTCCTCCATGAGCCTTAGCTGTGAAATCGAATAAGTGTGAATCTATTGCTATTAAACCTTTCTTTTTTTGAAATTTTTTGTAAAGGAGAAAGAAGGGACGTTTTCCCATCCCTTTTCTTTTCCGATCAAATTCACACCAAATCTCTATTTTTCCTGAGCGTTTGTGATGGGCAAGAAAATATAAAGGACATCAAATTTAGTTTTGAGGGGTGAATGCTTTTCTTCTGCAACCATCAAATGTCACACGCAAGAAAGATATGATCATGTTCATCATCATCCTCAAGAACAACAACAAAATTAAGGCAGGTCTCCTGGGATTCGAAAGGCTACGCCTTTATTCTGTTCAACCACCTCACTACCGCTGCAACTCTCAACGACTCACAGCCTCCCATAACATTGGCGCCTGAGTTTTGGGATTATGAATGCCGCATTGCCACCGATTAATCCAGAATCCAGACAGAACCACCACCATTCTCCATGCACCACCAAGCTCACCGATGGCTGCCCGGTACCCGACTGCTTCCTCCACGGCGAAATCCCCTGCAACTCCATCATAAACCCCAAACTAAATCCGAGAACACTAACGGCCCCTTTCTCACCAGCTTCCAATGACCGAGAACACTAGCCACGTTGACCGCACATCCACCATGACCCAATCGTTGCCGACGACTCAACCATCTCCGGCGAGGATGCCGTTTCCTCGTCGCTGAGCAGCAGTCGGCGCTGGAAGGAGAGAACTTCTTTTGAGATCTCTTTTGCGTGTGTAAAGGAAAAGGTTAGGATAAACAAAGAAAGTAAAAGTAAGAATTAATAATTGAATTAATTTTTAGAGCAAGTCCAACAGCATTGCTATAATAGCAAATTTGCTCAAATATGGAGAATTTAGGCCTTTTTTGAACTCCAACAGATTCTCTATCTCATTCTCCACAGTGGGGAAATTGAAGAGAGAAGATTTGGTTCTCCAAATTTGGAGAATGAGAAATGTTTTTAGAGAACCGACATTTAATGCTTCTTGAAAGTTTTTGAATATTTAATTCATTAATTGTTTATCTTCAATAATTTTAAATGATAATATTTTAAAGTAATTACAATAAAATTTTATAAAAAATAAATATTATAAAAATATGCATAAAATCGATTGTAATAAGATTTCATATGACTATTTTTACATTTACATATCTATTGATATTTAATAATCAAATATAATCTATTTTTAAATATAAATTTACTAAATTTTAAGTTTATAAATTTATTTATTTTGACGTTTGTTTATAAGTCATAACATCTAAACTAAATCTTTTTTTGGTAAATGTTTTATTTTTAATGGTTGAAGAAATATAACTTGTAATAAATAATTAAAAAGAGATGAGTCTAAATTATTCATAATACGTTACAAAAATAATACTATTGTAATTCGTAATGTGTTATTTTTATAAAATATATTTTTATAAATTTATATTTGGGGTAAATAATGTCAAATATGAAATGTTATTGTAACTTTTATTATAAATTCATTATTTGTTTGTTCATTATTATTTGGATTTATTAAATATATGACTTTATAAATAGAAGAAAATTGGATAAATATGTAGTATTAAATGTTAGTAATGAATTTTAGGGAATGAAAAATGGAGAAACTGTTGGGTTTGAGGTGAAAAAATATGAGGAATATGAGGTTTGCTTCTCTATTATGGAGAATGTGTGTGAAGAAACTGTTGGACTTGCTCTTAGAGCATGCCCAACAATTACTCTATAATAGAGTTTTTAGTTAGATTTGTCCTTTTTGACTATATTATTGCTTCCAACAGATGCTCTATCTCATACTCTAAAATAGAGATATGGTAAAATTGGAAGAATGAAAGGGCATATGGACTACTCTTCTTTCATACTCCAAAATTTAATGCTACAATTGATTCTTACTTTCTCCTTCCTTTTTAATCCTATACTTTCTTAATCACCTTCACATCTTCATACACATAAAAATATTGAAAACATAAATTTGCAAATAAAATTAAAGCCTTGTTTGCCAGAAAATATAATTCAATTAAATACCAAAAATAAAATTAACTTCATTCTAATTCAATTCAGTACAGTAAAATATAATTTGATCAAATTCAAGTAAATTTAGAAATTCTGATTCTATTTTTCAATACATAAATTTCACTTCAATTCAATTTAGTTCAGTAAAATATAATTTGATCAAATTCGATTAAATTTAGACATTTTGATTCTATTTTTCAATACATAAATTTCACTTTAATTCAGTTCAGATTAGTAAGAAATAAGTCCAGACAAACATGCGCTAATTGTGTGCTCTTGGGAGTATCAAATAAAATTAACTAAAATTATTATTAATATGGCAATAAATTCATGAAATGGTAAAATAGAGCAACTGTTGGATGGAGTCTAAATAATTATAGAGTTTTTGGAATTTGGTACTCTATTATAGAGATTGTTTTAGAGTAGCTGTTGGGCTTGCTCTTAGAGTATCAAATAGCATCCGCTCATATGCCTTTTTTATATTGCTTTTTTACCATATCTCTATTTTAGAAAATGTGATAGAGTAGCTGTTGGAAGCCCAAACATAACAAAAAAAAAGGTAAATTTGGATAAAAACTCTATTATACCATAGCTGTTGGGCTTGCTACGTGAGAATCCAAGACATTTGTATGAAAATAAATCCCGCCGATCAAACATTGATTTAATGGCTAATTTTAATCACGTATTGTTAGGATGATTAGATAAATAAAGGAGTTTGCTTCTATTTACTAAACAAACATGACTAATGTTACGTTTGGCAGAGTTTATTTTTTACTGGTCTGAACTGAACTGAATTGAAATGAAATTAACGTATTAAAAAATATAATTAGTATATCTACATTTATCTGAATTTGATTAAATTATATTTTACTAAACTTAATTATATTGGCATTAAATGAAGTAAACTGAACTAAACTCAACTGCTCCACTTGTAATCTGCCGCAAACATGGCCTAATTTAATTATACTCATTATCAGATTGTTTCAAAGCACAATATATTTTGGGCTTAAATAAAATTTTAAAAATTATATATAGGACTTTATCAAATTCACTCTAAAAAAAAGTTTGGATTTAAAAAAAATGTATGAATAATATAACGAGGATTAAAATTAAAATCATTATAGATTTGGAGGTGTTTAATTGCTATGAAAAAGCTCCTTACTTAATTATCAAAACCTATTCAGTCTCAGTATATTCAAATGACAAATCCTATTCCGTCATGGTCTGTTTCAAATGCTAACTAATTCCTTTTTATCAACTTCAAATATACCACATATGTCTATTCATTCATAATTGTTGTTGGAAAGTATATTAAATTAGATATGAATTAATCTGGGATTTGAGTGACTAAATTCAATTCGGTTTCTTACAAATTCATCCTATAAATATATGCCGTACTGAGGTATAAAGGAATACAAATTTTTTCATCTTGACAAATAGAATGAAGATCTCGTCTACAAATTTGTTTTGGTTTATTATTTTAATCATCATTTTGATTCCCGAACTTCATGTTGTGAATACTAGAATGTTACATATGAATAAGGTTAACGATGGTGAAAGTTTGAAGGCTTGTAAGTTTAATCAAATATATCAATTTGTTTACAGTTTTTCAATTTGACAATTGACTTTCTCTCTCCTCACAAATGCTCTCTCCTCTCTCTACACTTTCTTTTCTCAATTTCACCGCTTTTAACTATTACTGACTGTTGCCTGCTAATAACGGTCACAACAACGGTCATAATGCCACCGGAACCGCCGCCTAACCGAGGTGGAGCCACCCCAAACCTCAGCTTTCTTCAAGCCCCGACCGCCAAACCGTCACCTCTCTCAACCACTCTTCCTACAAACCCATCTATTCATCCGATCCCGGAGTATAAAGGGAAAACTGCTTGCAATTTATCGCCGGAGGAGGTAGCCCAACTTTCCGATCACTACCGCAACGCTCTGATTGGGAAATTCCTCCGAGTCAAGCCGTCTATGGAGTTTCTTAATGAGGCATTCAAATCCATCGGGTTCAATCGCAGATATCAGTTGGGCTCAATTGACTACAAACACACCCTCATCAGATTTGAAGATCCTGAAGACTTTCAGAAATGCTGGATGAAATTGATTTGGTCATTCAAAGGAGCTCTGATGAAAGTTTTTAAGTGGACTCCCAGCTTCTTCACAAATACAGAGACATCTATCATGCCTATTTGGGTAACTTTGCATAATATCCCTATCTTTTGGTACAATACTGCAATGTTGGAATCCATGGGTAATAGAATTGGTAGATTTATAAAGATGGATTCTGCTACATCTAGTCTCACTAGACCTTCTGCTGTCAAGCTATGCGTAGAAATTGACATGCTTGCTAAGCTACATAACTCAGACCCTAACAGTTAACCTTGAGGGTGAGGTGGCTGATTTTCCCATTGAGTATGAGCAGTTTCTATTGTACTGTAAGCATTGCAGGGAATTAGGGCATGAGGTACATGAATGTAGGATCCTTTATCCTAATATGAAACCTATGACCACTAGGCCTAATACCAACCAAGCCCCAGCTACAAATACCAACCATCCAAAACAGCCAAGCATAGCTCATTCCACTAAGGATATTCTAAGGAGGGACATAAGACCTGCAATGATATATATGTTCCCAAATCTGTCCCCTCAAACACAGAAGACATACCACTCCCTCATAAGAACCATTCAAAAGACCTAGGACAGTCATCTACTCCACTTGACAAAGGAAAAGAGAAAGGTTTCAGAAACTGCTGCTGATGCTCTCGAGACAGTTCCTTTTGGTGAAGTTCCCAGTCTTCCCGACATAGTTAGGGAGGAGACCCCTGACTGTGTAATACTAGAGGATTGTGCAAGTGACTCAATTCTAAAAACCCAAAAAGATCCATCCCTGCAAGCATCATCTTCTAGCTCTTCACAAGCTCCCAATATGGATGTTACAAGTATGGAGATTGATCAAATATGGCTAACACCAAAAAGACCAAAATCCTATGCTATGGATGACATCAAACTCCTCTCATGTTAGTTATCTCTCCCATCAAATAATGACCTAAATGCTAATACCATTTCCTTCTATTCTCAACCAAGTAAACCAGGGAACAGATTCCTACCTTTGATCATTGAGGATGAACAAGAATCTGAGCAAGAGGAAATACAGAAAAAGTAAAAGACTCGGGCTCTAACTCTCAACCTGTAGTCGGTGCTAATATAGTAGCAACAAATACTCTCACAGCTAATTCTGAGTCTGGCTCTATTGATTCTGATATAAATAAGGTTCCCACTTATTTCAGTCAGATCAATAAAGTTATAACTAGAACAACAACAAAAAGTATTAAAGCCCGTAAATGATTAATACAGCTATAGGAATTAATGTTATTGTCTGGAATGTTAGAGGCATTGAAACCTCTATACTTAGACTTGGCAGACTAATTCACAGTCATAAACTTGACATATTATGCATAATTGACTCACATCATGACAACTCTGAATGTGATGATTATAAGATCAGACTCAATTTCAAGCATGCTATATTTTCTGCACAATGTAAAATCTGGCTCCTATGGAATGATCAGGTGGACATTGCCTTGATTTTTTTAATGATGAATGCTTTGGTGTGAGCTCGGCCAATAACGTGATTCTTTCTTTCTCTCACTAGAATTCTCTCTGACTTCTCTCTACATTTTATGCCCGTTTTTATCTACTATTCCGGCCACAGCGGTTAGAAACGGTCTTAATCGATGGTGGATCCACCGCCCATTAGGAGCGGTGCCACCACCTGAAAGTCCTTCACCGAGGCCCTAGCCCCAAAACCTCAACCCCTCTTCTCTGCGCTTCCCTACAACCCGTAAATCAAGCCTATCTCTCGGAAAGTGAACGGTAAAATAGCTTGTATTTACTCCGATGAAGCAGTCCAAACATTCGCCTCCCACTTCTAAAATGCCCTCGTCAACAAATTCACCAGAGGTAAACCACATATGGTTGAACTCAACAAGTTTTTCCTAGGTCAAAAGCTTGGGGGTAATTCTCAAATTGGATCAATTGATTTCAACCATATCTTGATCCGATTTGAGCTCAAGGAGGATTACCAGAACTTTTGGAGCAGATCTTACTATCAATCATGGGTAACACGATGAAGATAATCAAATGGAGCCCGGACTTCTCGCCGCACAAGGAGTCGTCGGTGGTACCAGTTTGGCGACGATACACAGAGTTCCGATCCAGTTCTACAACCACTTTGCCATTGAAGATTTTGGTAACTCCATTGGTGTATACCTCAAGATGGATGCGGCCACTGCAGCTTTGACAAGGCCATCGGCGGTTAAAGTCTGTGTTGAAGTCAACCTCCTGCATGAACGGCATAGCACCATCACAATTGGAAATCCCAGCTCATCAGTTGAATGTGAGATCGAATATGAAAACATGCCCTCGTACTGCTCCCACTGTAAGAGGATTGCCCATAAGGATGATGATTGCGGGAACCTACATCCAGAGCTCAAGAAAAACCATGTGCAAAGGCGTCAGGAGATGCAAGCCAGACAAGGAAAAAACAGACATACTTCCCAGCAGTGGAAGCCTGCCAACAACGCAGAATCCTTAGGCTTGTCTAGCTCACAAAAGGATCAAGAAGTTAGGGCTCAGAAGGAGGTGACTTTTGTCCCAAACAATCTCTAGATGGTGGTATCCAACAAATCCTCAATGTTGACTGGAGGATACAGTATCCACAAACCTTATACAGAGGGAAATGATCCTACTTTGATCCCAAACTCTGCTCAAAATGCTGCCAATTTGTTCTCTGCCATAGTATCATCTCAAAAACCTATTTTTTAAGCAATGGATGATTTACATGTTAGGAATAGGTCTCAGCATGTCCAATCTTTAGCATTGGTTCCTTACAAACCTGAACACACTACTAACTCTTTTCAGGTTCTGCAAGACCAAGATGATGATGAGAGCTCAGATTATGAAGAAGCTCACAGTGAACCTGAATGGGGCAAAGAAGACTTGCACATACCAGCTAAGGATTCAGGTACACCATCCCTGAGACTACACAGGGAGGCTAAAAACTTACTGGATAAATCACACTCTTTAGGGGGCTCCACTGTTGAAAAATGGTTGAGATCCTCCCAATAATCAAAAAATTAGTTTTTATCATTATTTTACACAAAGTAATTGGTAATATGTTAGTATGGAACATTAGGGGAGATAACAAGTCTATAAAAAGACTTAAAACCCTCACTGTCTCATATAGCCTAGATATCCTTTGCTTAAGTGAACCATGACATTCCAACTCAGATATAACATCACTAAAATTTAAACTACATTTTCCTAATTGTTTTCCAGCTGATAAAGCAAAAATTTGGCTATTCTGGAATCACAAATTTAACATCTCTATTGTTTCTCAATCTGATCAGTATGTTCTATGTCAAATTACTGAAATTTCTTCTTCTGTTGTATGAAATTGTGTGTTTATCTATGCTAAAGTAACTCTGCAACTTAGGAGAGATATATGGAAGGATCTATTAGGCCTGCCTCTATCTCCAACACTATATATTGGGGATTTTAATACTGTAACCTCTATAGCTGAGAGTAGAGGCAACAAAAGACCTCCACTAGTCAGTATCAGTGAGTTCAACTCCCTCATTAGTAACCTAGGCCTCATAGAGCTCCCCACTGTAGGCAACCAGTTTACCCTGCCAAACAAAAGATCCAAAGATGATCTTTTGCTTCAGAGACTTGATAGAGCATTGGGAAACCTAGAATGGTTAAAATTATTCCCCCACAGTTCTGTTCAAGTGCTTAGCAGAACCACCTCTGACCATAACCCCTTACTCCTATCCATCCAGAACTCTGAAATTCAGTCACCTAAGCCTTTTAGATTCCAACTGATGTGGACCTGAAGGGGATAGTTCAGGACAGTTCCTGAAACACTACATGAGGATGATCCCAAATTTAGCGACTCATGAAGACAATTAGTGTCTCTTGAGACCTATAGATCAGGAAGAATTAAAATTCTCAGTCTTTGATCTTAATAAAGAAGGAGCTCCTGGCCCAGATGGCTTCTCAGGCTCTTTCTTTACACATTGCTGGGATATTGTAAAGGAGGATCTCCTTGAATCAACAAATGATTTCCTAGAGGGAACACAATTGCCCAGGGCCATGTCAAGTACATGGTTAGCCCTTGATGTATGCCGGACACCAACACTTTGACGACGAACCAGGCTCTCGAACTGATCTGCAAAACAAAGGCCCCGGGTGTCTCGGGGGTAGACACTCTGACGCTCAAGTCAGTATATTTGCTTAAGGCGTAAAAGATGTAGTATGGGATTAGATGGAGAGGTCTACCAAACCTTTAGGGTGTTTATATGGCTACAATCCGTAGATCACCAAGATATGTGTTTATGGTATGAATTCAACTCTTATGGGAATGGAAGTTGTATTACCATGTATAATAGAAGTATATTTCGGACATGGTTGTATTACCATGTCTATGATGGCTGTATTATCATCTTTGAGAGGATGCATATTCCTTGTAGAACATTCATAATATACGCATTCCTTATAAGGATTAGGATTGATGGACCCGTGGATCCATCCTCCGTGTACCTCGAGCCCATGACCCTTCTCGGGCCTTGTCCGAGTATGAATGAGGTCTGAATACGAACCATGGACTTATCAGTAGCCCCAAGGTAGATCTTCAGAATATAGAGTACTCCATCTCGAAGGTTGAAGGAGAGGCTTGCTTCTCGAGGGAAGACCAATAACTCGAAGGAGACTAACTCGGGGTGTTAAGCTCGGGGTGTCCTTCGAGGACTCTCCTCTCGGGCTTTACCCTTCTGAATATCTAGCTTCAAGTTCTTTCGTATTCCATCAAATATATGGACGACTGAGATTAGCTTCCTTTGAAATCCAGATGGTGAATACACATGGCGTGCCTTCATTGGAAAGTAGAGACGGTCTGTCTCCCGTCTCTCCAATTACTTGCACCGGAAACAGAATCGAGGTAATTTCTCGTCTTCAATGCTATCTGGGTTTGGATTAAATCTCCCAAATCATTCCCATTGTCTTCTCTTATTCGAAATTTTTTTCTTTCCAAGTTCAGAAGACGTATCAGCACTTCATCAATTTCTGAAGCCCCAAATTTCTGCTTTCTGCTTCCATCCTCAGTAAGTATTATTTTCTTTCTCTGCTGTTTGTGTCTGTTTTTTCCTTTTCTCCCTGTGTGTATTTCCCCCCATACTCTCTATAATCATGAGTAGTAGTAGTGAAACAATTTCCTTCCCTCGTCATGATGAGGGAGAGTATGTACAAGCTCAGGCCGTGGAGAGTAACTCCCGTGACCGCCGTAGAGCTGAGGTAGCGAGTGGGAAAAACCCTGTATTCTGAAGAAGAAAGCTTCTAAGGAAGAGAAGAGGTTGAGGGCAATGGCCAGGAGGGCTCAGATAGAGGGTAATAGCCCCATGGTAGTGCATGCGTCCGGAGGTAGAATATCCATGGATGGCGAAGGTAGTAGCAAGAGGTCGATGAAGGAGGATAAAGCACGCATTGATGCTGCTATCTTCATAGAAGGTTGTCCCTTTTCGATTCCTTCTGATGATGATCTCATGTACTTTGGAGAAGACAAGTCTGCATTTGAATTAGTAACTCTGACCCGAGGGGTCATATATGGGAGATTTCTGTAGCATGGGTTAGCCTTCCCTTTTCCCCCACTATTGAATGATTTTCTTCAATATTATAAGGTGCATCCAGGGTAGCTACGTGCCAATGTGATAGTAATCATTTTGGCCTTAATAACTTGGTGTGCTAGTAAAGGTTACAATCCCAGTCTCCCCTTGTTGCGAACTATGTATAAGGTTTCCCTTGTTAAACAAAATGTGACCCTAACCTCTCGGGATACCTCTTTAGGCAAGCTTTTTGTTCTTCCTGTGAACTGCGGGAAGTGGGATAAGGTAAAACTAACCTTTGATCGAACAAAGTATGAAGTTCCTCATTGGAGCGGAGAGGTCAAAAATGAGATCTGGCATGAAGTTGAATCCTCCCGTAAACTGCTAAACATAGTTGAGGAGTTAGTGAGAGATAAAATAAAACTTAGAGAGGGTAAGTTTGTATCAGGAGATCATCAGATGGGTTGGCAGTGGCCTATCGAGACGTATAGCTGGTTGAATCAACTGTCAGGCCGGACTCTTCAAAATAGCAGCTACTTGAGGTTGACACATTTTGATCAGCCGAAAGGTGTTGATATTGACTGGTATGAAGTCCTCCTGTCTATGGAACAGGATCCGGTTGGTGCAGCTAGGGCGTTGCTGGCCACTAGAGCACTAGAAGAGAGAACTGCTCGAGATGAGATATCCGAGAAAGAAGTAGATATGGAAATATCGGGTCTGATGAAGGATGCTCGACGTGGGCATCGGTTCAAAAGATTGGTTCAAGGACCTAAGGTGATTGAAGAGGCAAATTGCCCATTTGTTCCGGTGGCTCTAGATCCATCAGATGAGGAAGAGGATGAGGGTTCTGCCCTAGTTCGATGTCCGAGAAAGAAAATACCTCAGGCTTCTGATTCTTCAAAAATCTTGTGTGGTAGGACCAAGAATGAATAGTCTCTAACTTCCATAGTAGTGTCTGATATTTTTAATATTCTCGCATGTACCATTTTATTTTCTCCAATGCTGACTCCATTCCTTCTGCATACAGTGGGTGCTACCAAGGATAAAAGAGCATCGAAGATGCTGGCTGAATTAGCACAGTCGAGGGGGCTGCCAGGCAGTAGTGATAAGAAGTGGGATTTTGAGACTTCTGGGGACTCTTCCAACAAGTCTCCAAAGAAACCAAGGCTCGAGCATGGACCACTAGAAGAGTTCGAGAAATATGTGTCACCTCCCTCCGAGGCATTGACCGAACAGATTCCAGGATGTCCTGGAATTAACCAGGTATAATCAATTTGGCCTTTAAAAGAACTGTAGGTATAGTTATTTGACCGTTCTTTGTTTTCTTTCTCACTCCTTCCACCATATGAAGCATATGTACGGTTCCCTCCGGACCTTATATGACCGTTGTCAAGGGCGGGAATCTGAGCTAGAACTGATGAAGGAAGAGATGTCCAGGAGGTCGAGGGAGCCTTCTTATGTGGTAAAGCGCCTCCAGGATGAAATGGCACAGGAGAAAGCCAAGAGGGAAGCCTTGGAGGATGAGAACCGAGCTATTAAGAAGGAGAAGAGGTTGGTAGATGGTTCCTTCTCGGAGCAGAAGAAGATTTTGGCTTTATTGGAAGCGGAGAGAGATCGATACACTAATCCCACTTGTCAGAGGCGGCTGGTCCAGCTGATAATGGATTTCTGCCTTAACTGCCCAGAGATGGAGGCCCACCGCCAACAGTATGCCGATTTCTACCATAAGTCCGAGCTTTCTGAGATGTGGATTCATCTTAAGGGATTTCTCAGCGAGGATATTCAGGGATGTGTGGCCTCTGCTTATACTTAGCCGGAAGTACCGGAGAAACTGAAGAATTTCTGAGCAAAGTTTAGTCAGATTGGGGGGTTTGAGACTAGTCTATTGACTAGTTTGGAATCCTTGAAGAAGGCATTAAATATTGAGGAATTCCAGGATAAACTGGTCAGTCTGTATCCTGAGCTGACATACTTGGTGGAGAAGTCGGCTATGGAGGCATCCACTGAGAAGGAGGAACCTAAGATTGTAATTCCTTAGAACCTTCTATCCTTATTTAGGAACTACTCTTTTTACTCAGTCTTTTGATATCCGTGTACTCCGAATAATATGCTCCTTTCATAAATTTGATAGTTCTCTGTCTTCCTTTATGTCCAGTGTTGCGTAGCTGCTTGTGCTGAATTGCAGGTTCAATATGAAGCTGTTCTTCAAAAGAACAAAGAATTGGAGGAAGATTTGGGTGACTCCAAGGGCTGTTTTAGCATCGTGCGGGAAGAATGTGAGAGTCTTCGCGGCGGGCTCAAGGAGGCTATGAAGCGGAGAGCTGAGCTGAATCAGCAGTTGAGCGATCTTCAGAAGAGGTATAAGGATCTAGAAGATGCACACAGCAAGGCCTTGGCCGCCAATAAGGAGTATGAACAAGAATGGAGGAAAGTCAAGAGTGACTTAATGAAGGTCAAGGGTGAAAGTCACGAGAAGAACCTTCGTATTACTACTCTCCAAGATGAAAATATCACCGTGAATCATAAGATTGCCTCCAGGATAGATGAGTTGAGGATGTGTCAGGCCGAGCTGAACGCTTGCAGAATCCAAATAAAGGAACTAGAAGTTCAAGGTGTGTTTATCACACCTTTAGGATCTTCAAGGAGGGAAATAGGTGGACCTTCTTATATCCCATATTCAGGACCGTTGATAAGGTCTCATGTCCAAGAGGGTATATCTCGAGGGATCCCATGTGGAAGGGGCAGAGAGGTGCCACCTAATCCTATAGCTCGTGGCTCAATTGACTCTCCTGCTCGACCTGTAATTATAGGAAATAGAAGGGGATCTCCTACCCCCTCTAAGCTGATGAGGGTGGAAGAAGAAAGTAATTGGGGCCGTGGCCTCCATAGTGATCGAGGTCGTGCCTCTACTTCTTCTCGCGGTCGAGGTCGTACCCCTGTATTTAAAGACCTTCACGAGGTGTAAGAAGTATTTTAGTGTAATAACACTTTTTTTATTTTGCCTTTATAAAGGTCCTTGTATCGCAATCCTTGAGAAGATTGACTCTTAGGCTTATGAATAGCCTTAATAAATAGTGATGTGTACCTGAATGGGAGTATCACGTGGAGAGTCGAGTTCCAAACTTTGTGAGTTTGTATGACCCATATCGTGTTGGTCTTTGATCATATACTTTTTATAAGTATATTATTTTATTTTGGCCTAAGGTGATTGTGGTTCGGACACGTAGTGCAAACAGCTCATATTAGATAAGCATCAATCACACGCTTATAAGCGTATAAATCTTAGGCAGCAGTCTCTACTTATGCTTTGTAAGGCATAGTGTCTCTCTGTGTTAGAGAATGTTGACTACTTTTAAAATAAAATAAAAGGTATATATTGAAAAGGAATTGTATTCTTCGAACTTGAGAATTCGGTAAAATTATGAAAGACAACCCCGAGTTTGGGAGCTCGGGTATGAAAAGATAAAAAGATGAAAAGAAAGGAAGCTTGGCCCGTAGGCCTTATTGAAGTAGTTTCTCCTTATATGGAGAAGGTCTACTTGGTTTTAGCTCTGAGGTACCTGCGTAGGAAGGGCGCCATAATAATAGGGACCAAGTGCTCTCCTTCGCGTGTTTGCAAGAGGTAGAATCCACCGGATTGTGCTGCGGAGATTTTGTATGGTCCTTTGGTCCTTGGCTCCAGTGCTCCTCCTAGCTTGTTGGTGCACCACGGGCCAACTGGCATTACCAGTTCCCCCACTTGGAAGGTTTGGTGGCGGCGTTTATGCCATAGCGCAGTCATCTCGTTGTAGGCCTCTTCTTCGAAATGGAACACCATAGGTTGTTCAAGATCAGGATCGGGGACCAGATCTCCTAGGATAGTGTTGACGGCCGAGATGTTGCTCACTTTTCTGGCGTCACGGATGGCCGTGATCATGCAAGAAACGCGCCACTCCTTGATCTCCATTGATTGAAGCTACTCCTTGTGGTGTTGGAAACTTCAGCATCAGATGGTAGGGAGACCATGCGGCTTTAGCTTGGCACATCCAAGGTCTGCCAAGGATAATGTTGAAAGGTGTGACGGTGTCGACTACCACGAATGTGCAGTATAGGGTTAAGCTCTTCGCTCCATCTGCTACCGTGACTGGGAGAGTGATTTCCCTGAGAGGTATTATTGGATTTCCCGTGAACCCCGAGATCGGACCCGTAGGTTTGAGGTCATCTTTGGTAAATCTCAGTTTCTGGAAGCAATCTTTGAACATTACTTCTACTCCACTCCCGTCGTCTATGAAGACTCTTTTTACCAGGGAATCTTGTATAGTTGCTGAGATGATGAGAGGGTCCGAGTGGGGCATCTGGTTTGGTACGGCATCCGCGTCCGAGAAAGTAATGGTATTCTCGGGGCGAAACCTCTTGTTGACTGGCTCGGTATGTGGTATTGACCGTACACTATCCTTCAGCTTAGTCAAGGAAATTGCTTCCCCGGTTAGCCATTGATGCCGTTGATGACCCGGTTGGCTCCATTTGGCGGTGGTGGAGGAGGATCTTGAGAATTGTTGCCTCCGCCGCCCTGGTTTTTATTGTTATTGTTGCGGGAGCCATCCTTTTTCTTCTGCCAGGGTTTTCCCCCATATCTCTTCTGGGTACCCTGGTTGTCGCAGGCTATCAAAGGTGCAATTTGTTGCACGATTCCTTGACGAATTAGCTTCTCGATTTTATTCTTGAGCTGATAACATTCCTCTGTGTCATGCCCCCGATCTCGGTGATATTGGCAGAATTTCGGGGACCTTTGGCGCTCGGCTTACTCCTTTATGGCAGGTGGGTTCCTTAAAAGGTGCCTGTGAATGGATAAAATCTCGGCCCGAGATCTAGCTAGAGGAGTATATGACTCGAAGGTAGGTTTGGAGGCGCTTTCCGTCTTCTCGACCTTCGGTATCTTCATTCTGGGCTCTTTTTTGTCCAGATGGGAGTCTGGAGGCCTCTTGCCTGTTACAGTGTTTGTTTTGCTAGCATACTTCTCCATGATGGCCTGGAGATGCTGAATGGTTGTTGGATTCTTTGTAGCCAGCTTCATCCTCAGAGTGTCATCATCTACACTCATTCGATCCATATTGATCAGGAGGCGTTCATCTCGATCATAGCATTCAGTAGCTAGATCCATGTATCTGTGATAGTGTTCTATCACAGTCTCTCCTTCAAGGCGGGCCACATATCCCAAATCTCCGAGGGACTTGGTAAACTTCTTCTGGAAAAAAGCGTGGAGAAGGAACTCAACGAAATCCCAGTAATCGAACAAACTTTCTGGTTTTGTTTGTGTAAACCATGTTTGTGCTTTCCTTCGGAGGTAATTGGGGACGATCTTGCATATTTCCAACTCGTGGAAATTCCTAGTTTCCAGAGTCTTAAAAAAGACCGAGAGAAATTCTCTAGGATCGCTAGTGCCATCATATGTGGGTAAGTGCTCTGGGACCTTCTTGTGGTTATCGAAGGGGAGGTTCACAATATGCCGCGAGAAGGGAGAACGAGCAGACTGTCCTCTGGGTCCGAGGATACGTGGGATTTCTTGATCGACTTCGTATTTACCTCGAGTAGGGTAGATTCCCTCTTGAGTGAAGGGCTGATCGGCACTGTTTTGCCATTCGCTCCTAGTTCGCTCCCTCTTCTCGCACCTGAGCTCTTTCTCGATGTTGTTGATGCGCATCCTCCGTACTTCCTCCCTACTTAATCCCGCGCCTTCATTCTGGTAATTAGTTGGATTAGGAAGTGGTGGAAGATTTCTTTGAGTATTATAAGGCGGTAGATCCCTAGATAAATCATTTAGGAGTTTTCGCTCATGAGTAGAATCAACAGGTGGTGTTGTTTGAGCTCCTGAGATAGATACTCGATTGGGGGCCTCATGCGTCTGTGCATGGAGTTGTTGACTTGAGTTTAACAGAGATGCAACAAAATTAGGATATTGGGAATGTAAGTCCCTCATCAGTGCTCGGACGTCTTCAAAGATTGTTCTCGGAGGGGTGTCCAAGTCAAGATTGATATAGGATGGCCCAAAGCCTGGGGGGTTATGTCGTACAGTCTGGTTTAAGGTTTCCCTAAGGCATCTTTGTCTTTCCTCCTCCTGCTGTCTTTCTGCGAGGATTTGTCGATCCCTTTGTGCTTGTTCTTCTACGATAAAGATCGAATCAGATCCGCTATATCCAAGCCCATTCTCTCGATCGAGGCCGTCTGAGTTTTTGACGCATTCCCTGTAGTTCATGTCCGTCTGGATCGAGACTCTTGGTCCTGAGTTAGGTGCTTCAGATCCAACAGGATTCGATCCAGAAGGTGGCATTCCAGATGCAGCAGGATTTGGACCGGAGGAGGGTGTTCCTGATACAACAGGGTTTGGATTGAAGGAGTTTGGAACGTTGGAGTTTCTGCCCCCACAGTAGAGCCTGACGGCGGTTCAGAGGTGGAGCACATACGAGATCCTCCGGGTCGACCGCGTCCTCGTCCTCGTCCTCGTCCTTGGGGGGTTGCTCTGCTTCTGAATTCTCCTCCGAGTTTTGCCCTAGTATTCATCTGGGTTGCTCATCGTCAGACATGTTGCTGGGGGTGTTGCTTCTTCAGGTGCGCTTTAGACCAGATCAGAGACAAGGTTCGGCGACATCGTCAATGAGTGTGAGGTGTCCCACTGGGCGTGCCAAATTGATATATGTCGGACACCAACACTTCGACGACGAACTAGGCTCTCGAACTGATCTGCAAAACAAAGGCCCCGGGTGTCCCGGGGGTAGACACTCCGACGCTCAAGTCAGTATATTTTCTTAAGGCGTAAAGTATGTAGTATGAGATTAGATGGAGAGGTCTACCAAACCTTTAGGTTATTTATATGGCTACAATCCGTAGATCACCAAGATATGTGTTTATGGTATGAATGCAACTCTTATGGGAATGGAAGTTGTATTACCATGTATAATAGAAGTATATTTCGGACATGGTTGTATTACCATGTTTAGGATGGCTGTATTACCATCTTTGAGAGGATGCATATTCCTTGTAGAACATTCATAATATACGCATTCCTTATAAGGATTAAGAATGATGGACCCGTGGATCCATCCTCCGCGTACCTCGAGCCCATGACCCTTCTCGGGCCCTGGTTCAAGTATGAATGAGGTCTGAATACGAACCATGGACTTATCAGCCCTAATTCCTAAAGTTCCAAACCCTAGTTCCTTCTCTCAGTTTAGACCAATTAGCCTTTCTAATTTTGTGAACAAGATATATTCCAAAATTATAATGGAAAGGTTAAAACCCCTTATGCCAAAACTGATCTCTGATGAACAGTCTGCTTTCCTTAAGGGGAGAGATATCTCAGATAATACAATTCAGATGAAAGAAATGGCTAGACTACTAAATAAGAACCCTAACCATAAGAATGTGATAATAAAACTTGATATGCAGAACTCATTTTTGTTGCACTTTGGTTTTCATTGGCATTTAGTCAGAGTCATAGTTCAGAACATCTCCTCAGCTTGCTTCTCTGTACTCATCAATGACATAGCAACTGGTTTCTTCTCTGCTAATTAAGGAATTAAGTAGGGGGACCCACTATCCCCCTTCCTATACAATTTAGTGTCAGAAACACTGTCAAGGGGTCTGAAACATTTGCTCTCCACTCAGTTCCTTTCTGGATTCAGAATGCCTAGAGGGGTTCCACAGGTATCACACCTTATGTATGTAGATGATACTGCTATTTTCCTTGCAGCCAATGATAGAAATCTGAAAATATTCCTAAAAGTCCTGAGATCATACGAGCTATGCTCAGGACAGAGAGTCAACTACTCCAAGTCTGATATCTATGTGAACCTGAGAGCTATCAATAGTCTGGTGAGACTGATAAAAAGGATCTCTGGCATGAAACTTGGAAAATTGCCATTTAATAAGTATCTAGGGGTACCAATTTTTACTAGTTAGAACAAGGTCATTTATTATCAACCCCTATTAGAGAGGAAGCAAAATGCAGTCAACAATTGGAAGAATAGATGGTTAACCCCAGCTGGTAAACTAATTCTTCTAAACCATGTTTTCTTTGCAATTCCAAATCATGTGTTTGCAGTTTTGCAACCACCTTTAACTGTGATCAGGAAGATGTAGACAATGGCCTCTAAACATTTCTGGGGGGGTGACTGAGACTGCTCAGAAAATAATTTAGAGAAAATGGGGTAGAATGGCATTGCCAACTTCTGAAATTGGGATTGGATGTAGAGACATCAGGGCAACAATCCAAGCTTTTTCTGTTAAGCTTTGGTGGAAGCTTCAAATGAATAAATCAATCTGGACAGCCTACTTATGGGCCTTACCTGCATCCTATAGAACCTCCCACACATGGAAAAGGATCTGCTCCATTACTGAGTTTGCAAATAACAATTCTAGGGTTTTAGTTGGAACTGGGGAATCCCTTCTCTGGTCCTCTAACTGGTCTGGCCTTGGTATTCTTGAATATCAAGTATCTGACAGCTTACCCTTCCCTGATCTGACCATATCTGAATTCTGTGCTAACAAACATTTACAGCCATGGAGCCTCTACTGGCTACCAACTTTAAAAATGCTTTGAAGGAACTTCAGATTACAAATGGACATGCTGACAGGTTGATATGGTGCCCCTCTCCTGATGGATCCTTCAATGTCAAGTCAACATACCAAAAACTCAGAGCCACTGGAAATGATCACATCATCAAACAGGTATGGTTAAACAGAGTGCCTACCAAACTGTGCATCTTTATGTGGAGAATTTTTAACAAACTGCTACCATTCCCAGATGTGCTTACAAAATTTGGTTTTCATATTCCCTCTAAGTGTCTTAACTATCCCAGCTTAGATACTATGGCTCACTGTTTTAATGAATGCAAATTGCACACACAGACCCTATCTTATATACATCAGATATTTTCCATTCATGTACCTCATTTCCATTCACTTACTCACATATTATCTTTTTACCTTAACTTCAGAGGTGCTACAAAAATTATCACTAAGGTTGCAATCAACACTTTTGTGATGACTCCGTGGTGCATCTGGTTAAGTAGAAACAATTTTCTGTATAATAATGGGAAACTTGAGCCATATAATATCTTTCAAAATGTGATCAAACAGGTTAATATGACTTTTAGGGCCTCTCCACTGGTTGGAAATCCTCTAAAACATCAACAGTTGGTTAACATAGGGCTAATTCCCTATCCGAGGAGAAAAAGGCCAAAAGAAATTAGACTGGTTTGATGGACTCTTCCTGAAACTGGTTTAAAAATCAATATAGATGCCTTTTTCTTAGCTCCAGATAATGTAGGTCTAGGTGTCATAGTTAGGAATGGCAGTGGCTCTGTACTTCAGATGCTCATGAAAAAAGTCACTGCCTCATCACCTCTACATGCTGAAATTCTTGCAATCCAATTTGGTTTCTCAGTTGGTATAGCTGGGAATATGCCCTTCACTTTGGAGTCTGATTGTCTAGCTGCAGTGTCAGAGATCTTTTCCTCTTCTTCTGTCAGTTGGAACTTTTATGCTATTTGCTATGATCTTAACAGTTTGGGTGTGGGGAATTGTATTAAATACATTTTTAGGGAGACAAATAGGGCTGCTGATTATTTGGCAAAACATAGCTCCAATTTCAACCTCTCTGGAAATTTGTTGCTACAGGACTCCCCCCCCCCTCTTCTGAGAGGAATCATTGCAATGGACTGTTTACAAATTCCTAATCTTAGACATACCTAGACATCTACTACTGTTTTTGCTTCCATTTCTTTACATGTCCTATGTCTATACATCCCATCAGATGCTGTATAGACATCCAAAGCTGGAGCGGAGGGTACCCTGGAATGAGTTTTTTCCAGTCATGGGAGGAGAAAAACTCCACAGAAGACAAGGCATAAATGCACAAACCTTTTTTGCCTCACTCTTGTACGTACAGAGTGTTGGATTTTTGTAGATGGATGGATCTTTGGTACATGCATTGGTTTCCATTGTTTTTGGTTGGCAACTTTGTGCTTCGTTTAACGATCACCAACCTGCTCACTAAATTCTTCCGGATCCAATGTATTTCCTTTTGACCAAGAGATCTCCAAAAAGTATACGAATAGGTAGATTAGTTAGCCCTATTCTTACATTCTTTTGTCAGCTTAATTGCTAAGATCTATGTAACAAACTGGCTTTGGAGCCTTTTTATATAAGCTGGGGATCCTATAAATATCCCCCACCACCAGGTGGTTTAAAATTAAAATAACAAAGATGGACATTGCCTTAATGGTTGACCATCCCCATATTCATTCCAGTTCATTCACTATACCAGTCCACTGATATGGTTTTTGTGTATGCACTGAGAACCAGGAAAGAAAGACTAGAATTATGGTCTTCCCTTAAGTCTACGAACTTAGCTAAAACCATTTACATAAGAGATTTTAATGCAATGGCATCCATCACATAATACAAGGGTCACTCCTCCACCAGCCTTAGAAGTATTAGGGAGTTTAGTACTTTTATAGATTCCATGGCATTAGTTACCTCTCACACTGTAGGTAATTTCTATACTTGGTCTAATGGTAGAGTTAAAGAACAAGGAGGGAAGAGATAGTTCCTAGTTCGTTTTTGCTCTGGCGACTGATACGATTCCGATCAAAATCTAACATTTCTCTTCATTCTCCGCGCCGCCTCTATGGAGGAGCCCTCAACCTTGAATCCAGCCCCGCCTGTGGTATCCTATGCACAGGTGGTGGTGAAAAACACTGTAACAGTGAATAGGAGCTCAATCCCGATCGGAGCCGCCTTCAATCCAAAATCGAGAGTTGACCATCTCGGGGAACCAGGCCTTCACTTTTGCAATGAGGAATGTGATCGAACATAGGAGCCTTTGAAACACACTCTTGTAGGGAGGTTTCTGAGGGCCAGACCTAGATTGGATGAGCTCTGAAAGGATTTTCAGATGGCTGGATTCGTCGGAAGATCAGAGATCTATTTACTGGATAACAAACAGGTTCTGATCCATTTTGATCTTGCAGAGGATTACTATAGATGCTGATTGCACAACGTTTGGAGCTTCAGATCATACTCAATCAGGATCACAAAATGGAGCCCCGACTTCGACCCGAATGCAGATTCCCCAATTGTGCCGGTATGGATTGCATTATATGGTTTAAAAAGGCAATGTTTTGATGAGCATGCTATCACGTCTATAGGAAATCTGATAGGTTTAACAGTTAAGATTGATCAAGCCACTTTGAATAAAACCAGACCTCATGTAGCTAAGGTCTGTGTAAAACTGGATATAACCAAGCCCTTGATTGATATAATTTGGCTGAGCTTTAGGAATATGGGGTACTGGCAAAAAATTGAGTATGAAAGCCTTCCTTTTTACTGTCAAAAGTGTATGAAACTTGGTCATCACAGTGATAATTGTCAACGTGAACATAGACCTAGGCACAACAATCCTTGGAAGCCTACTCTGATAGAAAATTATGAAAATAATGCTTCTTTATCTGGATTATCTCAGAAAGAAAAAAGAACTCCAATTTATTTGACTATTGATGCGCCAATTGTTAAGAATATCTCCTTGGAAAAGAGAGGTTTTGTGTATGCAGGTACAGGTACACTTGTCTGGAGGGAAAAAAGCAAATGACAAACAAAGACAAGCAGCACTCTAAGCTACAAGTGACACAGATCAACACAGACTCCAATATACCTGTTACAAATAACACAGACTCCAATATTGATAAGGCTGAAAAACTAAAGGTACTTACTCAAAACACTGAAGTAAACACATAATTTATAGTTGATGTTGATGAAACAGGTTATAATAATCTGTTAGTGATGGATGCCAGTGATTCAAACATTGGTTCTTCAGAAGCTAATATTTTAATTGAGATTACCTCAGGTGAAGAAGCAAGTACAAAAGTTACAGAACCACAGCAAGAAAATAATAAAAATCTGAATTCTGAGGGGCTGGAAATGCAAATTTCAACTGGAGGGACCCAACCAGCTACTAGCAACAGTTTGGAAGATTATCAAGGAAATTAGGAACCAAATTTGGTGCTGGTAGAGCAAAGGTCAGAAGTAGAGATATCAACTGAGATGGTAAGTACATGTATGACCTCTTCTCTATCTTTAGAAGAGCAAGAAGTGATAAATAAAATGCCTGCATTACCAAATTTACAATGGTCACAAGAAAAAAGAGCCAAAGATTCTGAAGGGGACTTTCTTTTAGAACCTTTTTTAGAAGACAAAAATAGATCTGACAAGTTACTATCTTCTACATTACCTGATATGAGTTAGATGCCTGATCAAATAGTCAAGAAAAAAAGAGTTAAGAAAGATTACTCTAATACACAGAAGACAGTAACTACTAGGTCCAAAATTGATTCAAATGTATTAGTTTAATTATGACAAGTATCAATTATGTGTGCGGAATGCTAGATGTATCAAAAACTTTAGAACACAGGCTAGGGTTTTAAATATAAAAAGTAAAAATAAAATTGGATTATTTGTAATACTTGAGCCATTCCTGGACAGCAATCATCTTCTCTCAGTTGCATATAGTCTAGGGTACAATAAATTTTATGAACATTCTAGGAATAAAATTTGGATCTTATGGGATGATGATTTCAGTATCACAATTGCTGCTACTCATGATCAATGTGTAAGAACAGATATTAGGCATACATCATTAGATATTATGTGGCATGCTTTTTTTATTTATGCTAGGCATAATACAGTAGCTAGAAGAGAACCGTGGGCTAAATTACAATCACATAGTACTCTACCAACTTTATTTGTGGGTGACTTTAATACTGTGAGATATGCAAGTGAATATATAGGCCAATCTTCACCAAATTTGGATTCAATGTTGGAATCAATGAGTTCATAAATGATAATAATTTGATTGAAATCCCAACATTTGGTAATTTTTTCACTTGGACTGGAAATAGAAGAATGAGATCCGGAAATATATGTACTGTGTGGGAAAGGTTAGACAGGGGCTTAATATCTCAATATTTTCAGAGTCTCTTCCCAAATAGTAGTATAAGAGTCAAGTCTACACTGAACTCAGATCACTCCCCTCTTTTAATTAAATTAGAGAATCATGGTATACAAAATATCCCAAAGGCTCTTAAATTCCAAAACTGTTGGATATCTCATGATACTTTTCTTGATGTGATAAGGGGTGACTGGGCAGTAAATATATGGGATGATGAACTTTTCTGTTAAACTCAGAAGGCTAAAGACTAGGTTAAGAAACTGGAACAAAGAGGTCTTTGGTAACATTCTGGATAATGTGAGAATAGCAGAAGAGAAGGTTTTACAGAAATAATTGAATCATCAGAGAATAAACACAGGAAATAGTAGAATTGAACTCCACTTAGCTCAGGCTGAAATGACCATAGCACTATTAATAGAAGAAACTTTCTGGAAACAGAAAGCTAGATTAAAATGGTTGGCTGAGGGAGATTTAAACACCAAAATTTTTCATTCTACTGTTAAAGCTAAGCATACCAGACAAAGAATAGCCTTGATCAAGAACTCTAATAATGTCTGGATAACTAATCTAGATGATATTGGATCTGAGGCTGTTATTTTCTATCAAGATTTATTATCTAATGATGGCTTGAGTGTTGATGAGAATATTTCAGATGAGTTATTGCAACACATACTAGAGCTGATCACTGAGGACATGAACAAGGATATTATGAAGCACATGAATTGAGGAAGTTGGTTTTCTCAATGGATGGGGAATCTGCACCAGGACCTGATGGATTTTAATGTATCTTTTATAAGCACTGCTGGGATATAATTGAAACTGATCTGGTTGATGCAGTTAATGAATTCCTATTAGGGGTACCAATTCCTAGGGCAATATCTGCTACCTTTATTACCCTAATACCAAAAAGACAAGTCAATACCACATTTTCAGATTTCAAACCTATAAGCTTGTCGAATTTCCTCAATAAAATTTTTTCAAGAGTCTATACTGATAGAATGAAACCCATAATGCCTTTATTGATATCTCCTGAACAATCTGCATTTGTTCAGGGAAGAGAATTGGTAGATAATATACTTCTTATGCATGAATTAACTGATTATCTCCACAATAAAACAGGGGGTTTTAATATATTTTTAAAACTTGACATGTTGAAAGCATTTGATAGAGTATCATGGAGTTTCTTAACTAAATTGCTTCTAAAATTGGGATTTAATACACAATTAGTTTCAAACATTATGGGCAATATAAAAGCAGCAACATTTTCAATTTTAGTAAATGGAAAACCTTATGGATTTTTTAAAGCATCAAGAGGGATAAAACAGGGAGACCCATTGTCTCTATATCTGTTTATAATCCTCACAAAAGCTTTCACAAGATCCCTTGGTTTTCTATATAATACTGCTAAAATTGACTTTTATAAGCTGCCACATACAAATAGGAAAATTACAAGTTTGAGTTTAGCTGATGATACCATGGTTTTTCTTAGGCCTAATGGACATAGTCTAGAAACTCTAATGGGATTTTTAGGCAAATATGAAATAGTGTCTGGGAAGAAAATAAACATTGATAAATACTCTTATTTTCTATCCAATAAAGCACCACAGGCCTATCATAGACTTGTTTCTGATGTTACAGGTATACCCAAAGGTTTTTTCCCATTTAAATACATAGGGTGTCCCATTTATACAGGAAGAAAGAAACATTCCTATTTTAAGCCAATTTTTGACACTATTTTATCAAAACTGTTTTCTTGGCAAAATAAATGTTTGAATCAAGCTGGAAAGCATATTAGCATATCAAAACTCATATTAGAAAAGCAGGTTCTGTCTGCTATCCCATTGCATATTCTCACTGTTATTAAACCAACTAAATGGGTAGTGGATAAATTGCATGTTCTATTTGCAAAGTTTTTCCGGGGAAGTTCTGAACATGGTCAAAATAAAGTCTGGAAGTCTTGGACAAATATGTGCTATCCATACTTAGAAAATGAACTTGGAATTAGGAATTTGCATGTTCTAGTTGATACATTCTCTTTAAAAATCTGGTGGAAATTGCAAAAAGGAGGATCCCTTTGGTCTTCTTTTATGTGGTCACTAACAGAAAGTAAAATGAAATCTAAAACATGGCAAAGATACAAAGAAGTTGATGATATTGCACAGCAAAACACTTTGATTCAGATTGGTGCAGGAGAAGTCTCTTTTTGGGAAGCCAACTGGCTCCAGGTTGGTACTCTAATCAATTTCTGGAATGAATATCTAATGATCATTCATCCAGATTTAACTGTGAGGGATTTGTTTTTTAACCAACAGCAGCTGATTACAGAAATGGTACATGGATTCCCTCAAAAATATTATTGATACATTAGCAAAGGACTTTGCTATATATGATGATTATAGGGATAACATGATATGGAAACTTGAAACTGATGTTATATTCTCTACATCTTCTGCTTATGAATTACATAGACCAAAGAGAATGATCATTAGTTCTTACAAATATATGTGGTGGAAGTATGTGCCCAAAAAATATCTGTCTTTAATTGGAAGCTGCTAAACAAATTGCTACCAGTTTCTGATATTTTGCAGGAACAACATATATGTATAATCTCTATTTGTTTCTTTTGTAAGAACTCATCTGATGAATTGGAACATGTGTTTCATGATTGCCCAGTGATACAAGGTTTATGGAACTACTTTCATGTTCAGTTAGATCTAGCCCCTGGACTATACATGTGAAATATGAGCTGCACAAAATAATTGTTAGAATTTTGCCTTTTATTATTAACTGGGTGATATGGTGCAGTAGAACAACTTATGTCTATGATAATGTGATTCCAAGTGTACATAGGATGAAACAAAAAGTGTTATTTCTATTACAAAGTATCATCATGATCCATAAGCTGAAGTGGAAGCACTCAGAAGCAAGCAAAATTTATTCTGAGCTGATTCAGCTAGCACCAGTGGCTCCTATGGTGTGCAAGCAGATCCAGTTAGTGAAATGGAGGCTACCTACATCTCCATTCAAGCTGAATACTGATGGATCATCATTGGGGAATCCAGGACATGCTGGAGCTGGCATGGTGATTACATCAGACACATGACAAGTACTCAAAGCAAAAGCAATCTATCTGCAACAGAGGACCAGGTTGGAAGCAGAAACGTTAGCATTGCTAGAAGGACTTAAAATGGCATATTTTGAAGGACTGGAGCATCTTCAAGTGGAAATAGATTCTCAAGTGTTACTTAGAATCATAAGAAAATACTTCAAAATACCTTGGAAGATTGAGCAATACATCAGGGCCATCCTAGCAATAACAAGTGAGTTTTCCTCCTTATCTTTTATATATATATATAGAGGGAAGCTAATTCAGTTGCTGATGCATTAGCTAACCTAGTTAGTAAGGAAAGAAGGAATACAATATTTACAAACATGACACCACCTAATACTATTAAGGGTCTTGTAGCCTTAGACAGTAGAGAGATGCCTTATATAAGGGCTTGAATTTCTCAGATTTCAGTTTCTGCTGATTTTTTGTGGTGTTTATTACAGGCGCTAGGCCTGAACAAGGTTCCAACAATGTAACAAAGGAGCCTCAAAATCCCTGAAGAGAGATAAGAATGCAAACTGATCAACAAATTAGTATACCAGGAGTTGTCTGGATCATAAGAATGATGTCATGCTGTAATCAAGATGCTATTTGTATGCAGAGTTAACTAGAACAACATAGAAATAAGTTACTGATCCCCGTGCTTGTCGACAGATTTGGGCTTCGCATAACGATCCCTAACATGTTTGCAAGTAGTGAGTCCTCCCATCGGCAGATTTGGACTTTGCATAGCGATCTCTAAATTGCTTGTGGGAGTTATACATGTGTATATATAATTTATTTTACATTTTATGAATTGATACATTGTAATGTAAAAATTTTGTATTAAACTTTTCCCTACGGGGTTTTTTAGGCTTGGTGAACCTAATAAATTTCACCCCATCTTGTGTGGTTTTAAATTGTTTTTAAAAAGTTAAATAACAAGGAAGATTTTTGACAGTGTAGAAATTGAATAAATTCCCACAGTCATCAATACATATTCTTAATAAGGACACTTCTGACCATTGCCCTTTCAGGTTCATAAATACCTGGTTTAAAAGAGAGAGTTTCATGGATGTAATTAATACACACTGGAACTCTCCCACAGAAGGTAGGGGTATGCTGGATTTTTTTCTCAAGCTTAACAGTCTCAAGGCCATTCTTAAAACATGGAATAGAGAAGTGTTTGACAACATAGATGAGAATATAATTTAAGCTAAGGAAAATCTAAGAGTCCAGTAAATAGCTTTTGAACTTGATAGCTCTACTGTTGAACTTGTCAAACTCAAAAAAGCTAAAGCTCAGTTAACTAAATCACAATACAATTTCTGGAAACATAAGGCTAAGGTAAAATGGCTAAATGAAGGTGATGAGAATACAAAAATTTTTCATAACTTTGTTAAGGAAAAAAGATGTAGGCTGAATATCACTAAAATTAAAAGTTCAGATGGTGTGTGGTTGACTGAAGCTGGAGAAATTGAAAATGAAGCCATTTCTTTTTACGAGAACCTCCTCACTGATTCACCACACCCTGACCAAGAACAATTTCAATCACATTTTCTTTCCAAAATACCTTCCATCATTTCTGGACCTGAAAATGATGAGCTTGGCAAACCAGTTACCTTAGCTGAACTAAGGTAGATAGTTTTTAATCTTAATAAAATGAGTAGTCCAGGGCCTGATGGCTATACTGCTCTATTTTTTACTAAGGCATAGAACATAATCTGCCAAGATTTATTGGAGGCATCCAATGATTTTCTATCTCTGTCACATCTCCATAGAGGAATTTCTAGTACTTGGATCACTATTATCCCTAAAATAGAAGTTCCAGTGACTTTTGGAGATTATAGACCAATAAGCCTTTCAAATGTTACCAATAAGATTTTTCCTAAAATCCTTATGGAAAGGCTTAAACCTTTGATGCCTAAATTAATATCACCAAACCAAACAACATTTCTAAAAAATAGAGACATTTCTGATAATGTTATTTATTTGAAAAAATGTTTAGGTTTCTGAATAGGAAACAAGGGACCGTAACTGTATACTTAAGCTAGATCTTATGAAGGCATTTGATAGGGTCAGTTGGAAATTCCTAAAAGCAATCGTCCTTAAGTTTGGTTTTAGAGACAGTTTTATTCATTGCAATATTAAAAACCTATCTGATGCTTGGTTCTTAGTGTTGATAAATGGTAAACATGTGGGTTTCTTTCCTGCATCTAAAGGCATAAAACAAGGTGACCCACTGCACCTTTCCTTTTTAATATCTTCTCAGAAGCCTTTACTAGAAGCCTATCCTATGTTTTTCAATCTGGTGAAATGCAATACTTCTCATTTCCCAGAAATGCTATTAATATATCTCCCCTAAGCTATGCTGATGATACTGTCATATTTTTTACAGCCTCTAGGACAAATTTAATTAGAATGAAAGCATTTATGGTAAAATTTGAAGAAACTTCAGGCCAAAAAATTAACTTTGAAAAAAATGAATTTTTTCTTAGCTCTAAGGTAACGAGATTAAGCAAAGACAGGTTAAACAAATAATGGGGATGAAACCTGGTAAACTGCCTTTTAAATACTTAGGGTACAAATTTTTAGTGGAAGAAATCTGAATATTCATTACCAGTCATTACTAGAAATGATTGACAGAAGAATTCTTAACTGGAAAAATATATGGTTTTCAACAGGAGTTAAATTTACTTTAATTCAATCATGCCTCTTGTCAATGTCCTAACATATTTGGGCTGTTATGGAGCCAACAAAATGGATCATAAAGAAAATAGAAAGAAGATTAGCCATTTTTTTCCGGGGCTTAACAGAATCAGGACCCAAAAAGTCTTGGAAAAAGTGGAAATCTATTTGTTGCCCTACTACTGAGAATGGATCAGGCATTAGATCTTTGACAGAAACAAATAAAGCCTTCTCCTGTAAGCTTTGGTGGAAGTACCAACTAGGCATTGCCCCCTGGACAAGCTTCCTTGCTTCACTACCTGCTACTCACAGGAAGTCTCAGAATTGGAAAAGGATTTGTGCAATTAACGCCTTTACTGAGCAGAACTCAAAATTTATTCCGGGAGATGGAAACTGCAACTTTTGGTCATCCAACTGGACATACCAAGGTCCCCTGATTGACCTATATGAGCCATCCACTCCTTCTATACTCAGTATGTCACCGTCAAACTTTGTAGCTGACAAAGCCTTCATCCGGAGCCGACATCCGGTTTCTAAATCCGGAGCCGATGTTCAAAGGAATGGATCTAAATTTGCTAATCGATTTCTGGCTTTGACTTTTAGCCGTCGTTTGTTTTTTGGATTGCCGATCAGTTAGAAGTTTTTCGATCTGGCACCGTTGACTTTACACGGAGGCCCACGCGCCACCGCTGGTTTATTCAACGCGCTCCGCCAAGCATACTCGGTGTCTTTCACCGGCTACCCCACAAGTATGCCCACGCACCACTACGGAGTACCACGCGCTGCGCCAGAGCTCCAACAGTCGCCGACAGGTTTCCAGTTTGGGTTTTCATAGGTTGCCTTCATATTGGCTAAGAATTTGGGTTATTTCTTTTCTTTTTTTTTAAATTTTTTTAAAATTCTATTTTCTTAGAGTTTTTAGATTTTTAAGAGATAGGTGATTGAAACTATGATTTTTTGCAAAATTAATTTGACAAATTTATTGAATATCCTTGCCCATTTGTTTGTCGTGTCCCTCTTTCTTTGGGAAGACCCTTTGGGTTTGGGTCGTGCAATTACAGTAGAGGAGAAATCCAAGTCGTGGTAATTCTTTAATTTACTATCGACGTCTTTGTGCATAGACTTTTAGATTTGAGCATTTAGTGCAAACTTTATGTTTCAAATTAAGGATATTACACCTGTCAAAGAAGTTTGATACTTTTTTGTCGGTCTTTAGGAATCTTGAGATCTATCTCTTTTTTAGGTAGCACTACCGATGCAGAGAATTAATATGGCTATGCCGGAAAATCTTCTGTAATTTAGCCACTAGGGCTTTAGTACTTGTTGCTTTTGCTTCAGATACAGAGAAGGTTTATTATTGTCATAACTTTAGAAACCTCTCTGTAATATCACAAATTGCCTCCCAAAGAGGAGATCATTGTATTTTATTTTATGTCTATTTTTATGGTTTGGGGATGCCTAATATAATATCCCTCCACCAATGGTAGTTTGCTTTAAAAAAAGCCTCCATCCTGCCCCTGCTGCAGCTAGTGCTCCCAACTTCTTTCATCACTATAATCTCAAATGTTGTCATCTCACATCACAGGGAAGATAAACTAGTATGGAAACTGGAGCCACTGGGAAATTTCACAATTAAATCAGCATAGTGAGGGATATTGTCATGGAGTCTATATATATATCTGGAGGGTGTAGGAACCACATGTTCTGGTGTAGGATTAGGATCTTGGGGTAGAATTAGGATTTTTTTTGTATTATATGAGGATTTAGCGTCAGCTTCTGTCCCCGTAGACTGTCCCACAGGATCATTTATTATTTTTTACAATATTTACTATGGTTTAGCTTATTGTGCAGCTTAGATAAACCAAAAAAGGACCAGTTGGTGGCAAGCCTATCCCACAGATTTGTGCTAGTAAAATGCAAGGACCCACATAGAAAATGCATATATTTCCATAGATCTATAGATATGTGGCATTCATTGTAAAAGTGATGTACAGAATCAGAATTATTGCAGAAACAACATTTAGAAACATTTTGGAAACCAAATTGTCTCAAAATATCATCAAAAGGCAATAGACAGTTCATCAGTCTCCACATAAATACCGATAACTTTTTCTAAGTAAGTGCATTCCAAATTTTTGTAAGGACAGGGAAGGTACCTGAGTTCTCTTCAGACTGGAATATGCTGATGAATATGCTGATTTAATTGTGAAATTTCCCAGTGGCTCCAGTTTCCATACTAGTTTATCTTCCCCGTGATGTGAGATGACAACATTTGAGATTATAGTGATGACAGAAGCTGGGAGCACTAGTTGCAGCAGGGGCAGAATGGAGGTTTTTTTTTAAGCAAACCACCATTGGTGGAGGGATATTATATTAGGCATCCCCAAACCATAAAAATAGACTTAAATTAAAATACAATGATCTCCTCTTTGGGAGGCAATTTGTGATATTACAGAGAGGTTTCTAAAGTTATGACAATAATAAACCTTCTCTGTATCTGAAGCAAAAGCAACAAGTAGTAAAGCCCTAGTGGCTAGATTACAGAAGATTTAGGATTTAGGATTAGGACTAAGAGTAACCACATGTTCTGGGTGATAGGTGTAGAAAGATTTTTGACAATATCCCTCCAGATATAGACTCCATGAAAAACGAGCTTCAACAATCCATATACTTATCCCTTCTCAAAAATCAGGTGTATCTCCAAAACTCAGTTGATAGAGAGTTATCTGAGCAAGGTTGTATTCCCCCCCTCTATATTCCCCCAAAGCCAAATATATCTTCTGTAGTTTGGAGCAAACAAGTTACATGTATTAAGATTAATATAGATGCTTCATGGAAGCATAACCAGGGTAGGATTTCCTTTATTATCAGAGACTGCCATGGGGATTTTATTAAAGCTGCAACTTTTTTCATCCAATCATACTCCCCTTTGCATGCAGAACTAATTGCCATTCAAGATGCAATTAAATGTGCCTTATCTTTACATATCAATCCTATTTGTATAGAATCTGATTGCCTTCAAGCTATATCCATGATTTCAAATTCAGATACATGGCATTGGAATCTTTATAACATTCTGGATGATATTCAGTCATTGCTTGGTTTTTGTTCACGAATGCATATTTTGAGGGAGGGAAACCAACCTGCTGATGTTCTTTCAAAAATGGCCTACTCAACTAAAAATTCTCAAATTTTCACTTGGCCTACGCTCCCAACTGTAGTGAAGAGTCTAATCATTTTAGATGCTCAGAGGGTTCCCACCGTTAGGGTTCCTGAAGCATTGGCCTGATACTGCTAATCTCGTTTCCTCTCTATATGTAGGTCACTCATTGGCTACTGACACTTTCAAGTCAAGGCACTATAGGAGTTTGTCTCAACCAACCATTCACTGGATAGCCGGCTGAGCAACATAATGCACAGCCTCACAGTTGGATGGAAATGTGACACCAACATATGTCTGTATTGGGGTCCTTAGCACCATTTTTAGTTATCCACTGGGTCTCTAAGCTAATGCC
This sequence comes from Sherardia arvensis, assembly GCA_948330725.1. Lineage (NCBI taxonomy): Eukaryota > Viridiplantae > Streptophyta > Magnoliopsida > Gentianales > Rubiaceae > Sherardia > Sherardia arvensis. Next base: position 33,400,262 of record OX415235.1, read on the forward strand.
GACTTGTGTTTTGTTTAACAATTCGCTAATAGGCTTTAGTTTACACGAGACCTAGTTGGATGGTAGTTATTCCTTTTATTATTTTGAGAAGCATTTATATGCTTCTAGGGACTTAGTGTTCCTTAACCTATATAGGAGATGTAATTTTATCATCTTTGGCCTTTGGTTATGGGAGCCTAATATATTTCCCCACCTTTCATAGGTGTTTTTTTAAAAAAAATCAATTTGGAGACTCTATTTCAGACACCGGAAATCATGCTACCGAAGCACCATCTGCCTCATCTAATCGGTTTCCTTATGATGACGTACGGAAGACTAACGGGAAGATGTTCCAATGGAATGCTCATGATCGATTACTTTGCAAGAGCGTATGGTGTTCAGTTTTTAAATCCATATGAGAGAGTAATTAAGGGGTCTGATTTTAAGCATGGAGTTAATTTTGCAGTTTCTTGTTGCGCCGATGTCTGAACAAAGTTTGAGGGCCAATGGTGTTTGGGTTTTATCAACAAATGCTTCACTACACACAATTACAATGGATGGATTCTCACCTCAATTACGTTTGTCAACATAAACTAGGAGATTGCAGGAATCCGCTTAAGAGCGCGTTTGTATTTGTTGGAGAGACCAGAAGAAACAATTATAACTACGCACTACTCACGGTTAATAAGCCAATAAACCAACTAGAAAGTTTGATACAACAAGTAGTTCAAACAATTATTGGTGTTGTAAGGACCGTTATTAACCATGGAGCGACTAATGTCGTTGTTCCTGGAAATTTCCCAATTGGTCGTATTCCGGTTTATCTCAACCATTTTCCAACAGAACGATTTGATTCAAACCGATGTTTGTCCGGATTAAATAGATTTTCAGCTCATCATAATAGCATCTTACAATAATCCATTCAACAATTGAGGAAGGAACATCCTAAAGTTTCTATCATTTACGCCGATTACTATAACGCTTTTTTATCGATCTTGAATCAGGCCCATAATCTAGGATTTAAGGATAAGTTTTCAGCTTGTTATGGGCATGGGACCAGATCGTGTGGGGCGCCCGAAGTTGCACCTTGTCCAAACCCTGATGATCATATAAGTTGGGATGGAATTCATTTGACACAAAAATCATATAGATTCATGGAAATCTATCTATTGAAGTCTTTTGCTCCTCAAATGAAGTGTAATTAATCAAGTTTATTAGATTGCTAGACAGAGTAAACGATGTTATCAATCATTTATTTCTTTATGATATTTGTTTTTGTTTTATATAATAGTATTATAGATTGTGTATTCAAAGCAATAATAATAATTACAATAGATTATTACATGGAAGGATCTTCATATACTCTTTATAAATAATTCACTTTATAAAAGTTGAATTATTTGATTAATTCATGTTCATATAAATTTATCACTTCACACTTTCAATTTCTTGTTATACAAACTTGTAACAACACATTCAAGTAACAATTTTTTGACCATGGAACAATAACATTCAAGTCTACTAAGTATTAAACAAGTTTCGAATGATTTGATGAAAATGACTAGGTAAAACGCTTACATGACCCTCATCGTTGATAGTAATGCATTCATAACCCCAGTTCTTATTTAGTGAGATGATAACTCTCGATTGGACCAATATTTGCACATATAACTCTGAACGATTCAGTTGTCACTTCACACTTTATTAACATTTTTTGTCACACTTTATTAACATTAAAAAAACATTTTAAAATTATTTGAAGTGGTGGAATGGTGGTCCTTTGTATAGGTGTTATTTTTAACGAGCCATTACTTTATCACTTTAAATGGGAAGGTAATCCCTTTCCAATTTCACACACACGACAAGAAAAGAATCAGACTGGAATGAGGCGGCGGAGGGAGGTTTAGGGAGTCTCTGAGGGCTGTTGCCTCTCTCTCTACAACTTTTGTCGATGATTTCCCTAACAATCAATAGCCCTTCATCAGTCTTCATCACATCCATAGCAATAACAACATATTCATGCACTACGTCATCATCATCATCATCAATCCCATCTCTGTTAAAAGCAATCTTTGAGGCTGTGATGATCTATCTACTGGTTCTCTGAGTCGTGGGTCAGGTTAGGGATATTTGGATCCGTGTCTTGGCGGGGCAAAGCTTTGCAGCCATGGCGGAGCCTTCTCCCTTACCGATTTCTTACAGATCTGAGCATTTTTTCACAAACCCTTACTGCGTGACTGTGTGTGAGGAGAGTGAAATCTAGTTTTACTTGTTCTGGTTGCAAATAAATGCTCAGATGAAGGTGTTTCACAAGAAAGAGTAGGCTTTGAAAGATGAGATTCTGCAAGGAGGCCTAACTCTATATTGCGCCTTTCTGGTGGTCGACTCGGTCACGCCATTTAACATCATACTCGGTAGACCCTGGATGTACCAGGTTAAGGCCTTCTGGTCTCTTTAACACCTTGTTGTAAAGTTTCCCACAAGCCAAGGAGTGGAGGCTATACGGGGAGACCAGGGAATGGCACGTTCATGCATGATCACAACAATTATAGATGCCAGGCGAAGCCACAACGTGTCCATCATAAATGCAGATCTGATAGCTCCTCATCTCAAGCCTCAGCCCGAGGAAGTTCCCGTTTTCCACTTTAATCTTGAAGAAGGCATGGACAACACAGCTCTTAAGAAAGCATCAGCACACCTCCTAGGGAGGGGACTTGGTATTGCCAGTATGCCCGAAAAGTCAAGAGAAGTTGGAAGGGATCCTAGAGACGAAGCCCAAAGGACCCTACCGGATCTCAAGATCCATTCCAGGGGGATTCTACCTCTTAGAAACTCGCAAGAGCGATCATCTACACACAATGATCATGGCGCCCTACCTTTAAAGGTATCTTGGAGTTTAAAATAACCAAGTATGCTCTTTGCATATAAGGAAAGACTACTTCAATAAAGCCCCTCGGCTAATTTTATTTTACCCAAGTTTTAAGCTTGAGGACATCTTATGTTTTTTACTTTTACCGAGCCACGAGCTCGAAGAATCATTTTCTTATTCTATATCGATCTTCTTTTATTTTTGAGTAGTCGATATTAATCTTACAAAAGAGATATTATGCCTGATAAAGCATGAATACAATTTTCTACCTAGGAGGAAAATGAAGATACAATTCCCTAGTCCAACCAGAATCAGGGCTCTAGGAGGAAAAGAATCACACATACACCTAATACTCAGAAGCAGGTAACAAAACAGGTAATTCAGGTGAGAAACAGAAGGAGACTATTGTTACTTCAGATACATCTGAACCTGAAATGCATGTCACTACTGTGGTAGATGAAGATTTGCATATATCTAATAGTCTCATCACTAAAGAATATGTTTCACATGACATCAAGAAAAAAAGGAAAAAGCACAATCTCCTCAGGGAGTGTTAATAGGTTGCTGAGACCTAAACAAAAAGTGAAATATACTGTTTAGATGATAAGTCACAAAATAATTGGAAATATGATGGTCTGGAACATTAGAGGTATAGGAACCTCACTAGATAGATTACAAACTCTGGTTGTGATGCATAATATATCTATTTTATGTGTTATTGAACCAATGCATGAAAATGACATGATTGAAACTTTACAACACTTATTGCACTTTTAAAATGCTTTACCTGCAGTGCATGCAAAAATCTGGTTGTTATGGAACAACAATTTAAAAATTGATATTATCTCCCAAACTGATCAACTTGTATGTGCATCTATAACTGAAAATTCTTCTCTGATAAAGTGGAACACAGTTTTTATCTATGCAAAGGTTTTTAAAAGGATGAGGAGATTACTGTGGAATGACCTGTTAGCTCTACCAAAAGTCCCCACAATATATGTGGGAGACTTTAACACAGTTACTGCAGTCAGTGAGAGGAGGGGTAGAACCAAGCCACCCCTAGGTAGCATTCTGGAATTCAACAACCTTATAGCCAGCCTAGGATTGTAGGAGATTAACACAGTAGGAAATAGGTATACTTGGACAAACAGAAGGGCATGTAATGATCTATTGCAGCAGAAACTAGATAGAGGTCTAACTAACTTAGAATGGATAACTATGTTCTCACACAGCTCTATCCAAGTGCTAAATAGAACCTCATCAGACCACAACCCTCTACTGTTAACAATACATGATTCCAATGAGAAAACCCCCAAGCCATTCAGGTTTCAAAGATGTGGCTGAATAAAGAGGATTATGCAGCTTTGGTAGAAGAGAACTGGGCTCAGACTAGTCCTTTTTAAGGAACGAGAAATATGATTTTCAAGCTCAAGAAGCTGAAAGTGGCTCTAAAGACATGGAATAAGGAGAAATTTGGAATGTTCACAACAATCTGTTAGAGGCAGACAGAATAGTGGCTGAACTAGAGAAAAGATTCCAATGTACAGTTAGTGAACAAGATCTCACAGAATTAAATAGGCAACAGGCACTGTTTACAAGAGCAATGAAAGAAGAGACTATTTTTTGGAAGAAGAAGGCTAACATTAGATGGCTACAGGAAGGGGATGCTAGTACCAAATTCTTCCACAATTCAGTGAAAGAAAAGATTGGGAGGGCAAGAATTTGTAAGATTAAAGACAAGGACAATCACTGGATAACAGATCTAGAGAGGATAAAAGAGGAAGGGATTTACTTTTTTCAAAACCTCTTGAATGAACCAGTAACTGAGGATGCAGGAACCTACTTGCAACACTTCACCTCACAGATCCCTAGATTGATAACTGAGGAGGATAACCTTAGTTTATTAAGGCCTGCTACCAGTGAGGAGGTAAGGCAAGTTTTCTTTGATCTGAGCAAAGACAACTCTCCTGGTGCAGATGGCTTTTCAGGTTCCTTTTATGGACACTCTTGGGACACAATCAAAGAGGACCTTCTAGACTCTGTAAGGGAGTTCATAGATGGTATACTGATCCCAAAAGAAATTTCAATCACCTGGCTTACACTAATCCCAAAAAAACAAACCCAACCTCTTTCTCTGATTTCAGGCCTATTAGCCTCTCCAACTTTCTCAATAAGATTTACTCAAATTTGTTAGTAGAGAGACTGAATCCTATTATGACTAAGTTGATCTCACAAGAACAGTCTGCCTTTTTAAAGGGATGAGACATCTCTGACAACATCATTCAAATGAGGGAGATGTCCAGATTGTTGTGTAAGAATGAAAAAAACAAAAACCTTATAGTGAAGCTGGATATGCAGAAAGCCTTTGACAGAGTTTCATGGGGCTTTCTGAATTCTATCCTACTCCATTTTGGTTTTCATGGATCCTTTGTCAAGATTCTTCTTCGGAATATAGCATCTGCCAATTTCTCAGTCCTCATAAATGGGGTTGCATCGGGCTTCTTCCCTTCTACAAGGGGCATAAAACAGGGTGACCCAATGTCACCATTTCTATACAACTTTCTAACAGGGGCCTTTACAAGGGGACTGAAAAAGCTGGTGAGTATAGATTACATTCATGGATTCAATATGCCTAGGGGAGAAGAGCAGATCACACACCTTATGTATGATGATGATACAACTTTATTCATAAACTCCAAGAACAGGAATCTGAGAAGAGTTAAACAATTTTTGATGGCCTATGAGTGCATTTCTGGACAGAAAGTGAACTTTTCAAAGTCAGAATTTTACACTCATCCAGAAACTACAAGACACAGAAATAGGCAAATCAAGAGGCTTTTAGGAATGAAAAAGGGCAAAATGCCTTTCTAGTACTTAGGGGTTCCTATCTTTAGTTGAAGGAATAAGGTATTGTACTACCAGTCACTGATAGAAAGAATGGAAATGGTAGCCAAGAACTGGAAAAACAAGTGACTTTCTAGTGCAGGGAGGATAGTATTGGTTAATCATGTTCTCATGGCAATACTAGTGCATTATTTCTCAGTACTAAAGCCACCAAAGATGGTGCTGAGAAGTATGGGGAAGATAGCTAGTAAATTTTATTGGGGAAAGTCAAATTATGGTCAGAGAAAAATTTGGAGAAAGTGGCAAAGATTAGCACTGCCTAAGAGTGAAAATGGTCTGGGGTTCAGAGATTTGTTTGCTTTTGTGCAAGCCTTTTCTTGCAAATTTTGGTTGAAATTGCAGAAGAATTACACAATTTGGAGCTAATATATGTGGTCATTGCCAATAACCTACAGGAACTCTCACACTTGGTAAAGAATTTGTAGTGTGACTGAGCATGCAAATGTTAACACTCAGATTTGTAATGGTAAAGGAAGCTGTTCCTTTTGGGATGAAAATTGGATAGGAGAGGGTCCCTTGTACTATCTCTGGCCAGAACATAGAGACATTCTTTTCCTAAACGTCTCCCTGGCTTCATTCATAGAGGAAAAAACACAGCTACTGCCTCAAATTGCCCCCTTCTTTAACACTAACATTGTTACGTTATTGCAGGAGGCACAGATTCAGTTCTCTCATGCTGATAAATTGATATGGAAATCATCAAAAACAGAAGAGTTTTCAGTCAAAGCTGCATACAAAAGTCTGAGAAGAATGGAAGGAGAAGTACACATCTTGAAGCAGGTATGGAAAATCCCAATCCCTCCAAAAATATCTACTTTAATTTGGAGAATTAGAAACAGGTTGCTCCCTTTTGATGACATCCTAATCAAATTTGGGTTTCATATTCCATCAAAATGTCCTTTCTGCTGTAATCAGGATAGTTTGGAACATTATTTCAATATCTGTCCTGCCAGCCAGGAAATATGGGACTTTGTACACAAAGTATTTGCTCTGAGACTGAGAAATTTTAGGACAATTGGACATAGGATACAATTTTACTTATGATATGTTGGCTTAACAAAGGTCCATAGCACATTCATAAGAATTACTACTTCAGTAGTAATCTGGACTCTGTGGACTAGAAAAAACAAGCTAATATATGACAACATAAATTGCAGTACTCAGTCCCTTTGTCATGAAATCATAAGAGAAGTCTCAAAAATCTTTACAGTCTTCCCCTTAGTTGGTAACCCAGTGAGGAATCTGTTTATTATTGAAATTGGTCTGGCTCCTTTCATTAATATAAAGAGGCCTAAACTAGTCAAAATAATTAAATGGGAACCACCTGACACTAGATTTAAAATTAATGTGGATGCAGCTTTTGAAGTTGATGGTAGGACTGGTATAGGAATTGTTGTTAGGGATGTGCAGGGACATGATATTCTAATGACAATGCACTATATTGTATGTACTTCTCCCACTCAGGCTGAGATACATGCAATAAAGCTGGGATTCCAGACAGCTAGGGATATGAATTTGTGTTTTTATCAAGTGCAAAGTGATTGTATGATTGTCGTAAAAGGGATCCTAGATCCAACCTATATTGATTGGATTTATTTCTCTCAATGTTCTGAACTGAAACCTCTGGCTGCACAGAATAAATTAACTCATACTATGAGGGAAGGAAACTGGGCAGCAGACCATATTGCCAAAATGTGCTTAGAGCAGAGAGTATCAAAATCCCTTACACAACAAGAGGTGCCTAGTAGAATCAGAGCTATCATGCAACTTGATAGACTAGGAATCCCAAATTTAAGATTCTCCTTATGAATTCTTCAGAATGTTGGTACTGCTGTTTTTTTCATATGTATCAGGTATCATGAGGGAAGAAACAATATGGAAACTCAAAGGCAGCTTAATGGATCAGGAACTGGTGCAACAGAGATCAAAATGCAGATACACGGAATCTACATATTTGCCCCTACAAAGTTCCACAAGTATTTATGTATATACTAGCTATAAATTATGGTTTTATTCTTGCCTTAAAACCTTTCGGGTGGCTAAGTTGCGCTTCGGTCTTTGTTGACTCGATCGCTAATCTGCTCCGCGATTCGTGTTTTTGAATGCAAGAATATCACTCAACCATAATTTAGCTCCAATGAATAGATAGACATATTCATTTTTTTGGAAGCTTAGATGCTTCTTCAACTATAAGCTGTCATTTTGTAAAATTGTAAAACTCCAAGGCTTTTGCCTATTTATTAGGTCAGGGATGCCAAGAAATCCCCCACCAATGGTGGTTTCATTAAAAAAAAACACAATTTTCTACCTAAGACAATATGCTTCAAAAATTATATGATTGATGCTTAATTATCCAAAATAGGCTACTCAGACTACACTAGAACGATCAATTGTCTTAGGAAAATATAAAATTACTCAAGCTAATATACTTCAAAAAGTATATGATTGATGCTTATTTAAAATAGGTTGTACGGGCTATAAAAGTTCGAATATTCTTGAGTTATAAAGTGTACGATTGAAACTTATACAAAATAAGTAAATTCTGACTTCAAAAGTTCAAATGTCAATCGTCTCGGGGAAAATACATAAAGCTCTTCAAAAGACTAAAAGGTGTCACTACACCACAGTACTAGATGTTATTACATCGAAACAAAAACCCTACCTAAAAAGTTCCGCGAAACTCGAGCCTCGTCCTCGACCGCGGGGGGAAGAAGAAGAGGTACGACCTCGCACACTTTGAGGGTTACGACCCTGAGCGCTAGAAGTTATCTTCAGCATTGAGCTCGGAGCAGAAAAAGACTCGCCTCACTACTCTTCGAGTAATGACCTCGGGGTAGAACTCACATGAGAAGGAAACAGTACTCCCTGATCATTCAAATCCTGAAATTGAGTGGCGTAAGCAGGACACTGCTCCTTATAATGTGCCAGCTCCTCTTCAACAAGAGTTAACTTATTGGTGTTTGGGTATCCCTGATCTCTGAGCTGACTTATCTTCAAACCACTCATATGGTTTTGAATGTTAGCCTCTTTATAATCACCAACTACCTCATTCCGATTCCGAGGAAGGGCCTCATTAGCCTCTCTTAACTTCTCATTCTGAGCTGGAAGGTCTCTACACTTCAAAGCATCCTTCAGGCAGTCTCGTAGTAGGGAAGTGCTGATACGCTTCATTCCATGGAAGGAATTCATCTTTAGGGCAACTCCCAGCGTAATCAGTCGCCAAGGTATCATACCTACGCTGAAGGTATCATACCTTTGCAAGAGCATATCCCTCTAGAGTTCTTGAAGAGCCGCGCCTAGGGTGATATTCTCATCTATAAGGTGAGCTCGTTCTTGAGAATGATGATCTTTATCCTCTCTCAAGGCATCACACTCCATAGTAAGGGCTTTATGTCTATATTGCCAACTTACAGAATCCTCCTCCCACCAATCCGCTTTGTTAATCAGTTTCTTGAAGCTTCGGCTAACCTCTTCACAACTGAGGCGCAGCTTAACAAATAAGGGATTGATGGCAGAAGGATAAATACAATCCAAATTGGCACACTGAAAATAAAGGAAGATTGTCAATAAATTGAAGGAGAGAAGATTGTTTGAATTACAATAAAACGTCTGAAAAGGGCAGAAAAAGTAATGAAATGTTCCTATCAGTTAATGCTCTAGGAAATTACAGTGGTAGAAGGCGGATGCTGGTCTCCTGATCCTTTTAGCCCTCAATCTTTCGAATGTTCAGCTGCTTTGGACGGCTCCCCGAGATAAGACAGCTCAGGCTACAAGGTGGCGATCATCCTCTTAAGGTCATCTAGGCTCACCATCCTGTTTGCCAACTCTATATTATTCAGTAGATCCACCCTGAAACCACCCCTGATGAAGCCTAGCATTCAGCTCTTCCAGCTCTTGGGCAGCATTCGACACGGTGGTAAAGGAGACCATAAGTTTCCCTGAGTTCTACCATCTCTGGACTGTTAGCACAAATCTTGGACCATAGGGCGAGTAGGTGCCACTACCTCTCGGGAAAAGCATACAGAGCCCGCCCTTCCTTGAGACCATTAATCTCCTTGCCCATCTCTAGCATGATGGCCTTTTGGGTGTGCAACTCAGCCTCAGTGGCCTTCTGATCTTGAAGAGCGGCCTCTTTCTCTCCACTCACCCGTACAACCTCACCCCGAAGGTGTCTGACCAGCACATGCGACGCACTAGACTTCTCAGCCACCTGGGCCTTTTTGCTTCTCATTCTCGGCCAAGAGCGAACTCCTCTCAGTGGCAATGCCTTCAAGGGCTTGGCATCGAGCATGAAGCTCTTGAACTGATTCGTACATACGAACCAGTTTGCCCGATGTAGTCATACCTGACCCAGTAGAATCTGCCATCACTTACATCAACAACCATGATCAGATGCTAATGCCTCAACAACATTTGTATCAGAAGATTGACTACTATACAAGGGTTACATACTTGAACTATCTCGGGCCATTTTTGGAATGTCTCAGACCCAGGGCACATCAGATTCGTATCAATAAGATGGGAGACATACTCTTCAAATTCTCCTAAAAACCCAAACTCGGCCTTCTTCCTCTTAGACCTCTCGATCCCCCTGAAGATTCTTGAGCCAGCTTCCGGGCTTTTTCCTCAATCTTTTCCCTCTTCCTTTTCTGACGCTGCTCTACTGCCGCAACAAGAACTTCAACAATTCCATCCTTCTTGGTAATGGGGAAAGACACTGCAAAGCGAAGAAGCTAAAAGGTTAGAGGCAATCATGAAACAACGATGAAAAGAAGTGTCTCATCTTCTTCCTACAAGGCCTTCACCAAAGACTCCTCCACAACAATTTCTTCCTAAGATGGAGGAGTATCCATATTTTTCCTCCTTCTCGGAGCCTTGATTAGAGATTCCTCCTCCTCTTCTTCATCAGATGGATCTTGTATGATTAGATGGATGACAGGAGCGGGCTCTCGGGGACCTAACTTTAACCTCCTGAAGGCATGTTGGGAATCTGCCATAAGTGCGGGCCCTTTCTCTTTCGAGGCCTCCAAGGACTCCTTGGAGGGTAAGCAGTCCTTGCAATGAGATTCCCTCTCCTCCACGACCTTCAAAGCCCAAGCGGCCCTACGAGCTGCCCCGGGATCCTCCATATCAATTAAGGTCACCTCATACCACGCGATCTTAAACCCGTGCTTGGGTTGGTCAAAGTATGCAGCCTTCAAATAGCTAATATTCTCAAGGGTCCGCTCAGTGATCAACTCTAACCACCTAAAGGTTTCAATCGGCCATATCAAGCACGATTGATAATTCCTTAGCACCCACTGGCCATCTTCGAGTTTTATGCTCTTCCCAAGGAGCTTTGATACTATGCTAACCAGATGAGAGGGAACCGCGAAATCACTCTTGGTCTCGCTCTTGACGTTCGAGTTCCAGTATAAAACCCGATATTTGGTCTGGTCAAAAGTTAGCCGAACCTTACTCCAATCCTCGCTCTTTGTAGGGAGCTCAAAAGGCCTTCTATCTCGAGGTGTTACGGTCACTAAACCCCGAATAACAATCATCTGATAAAGGTTTCGAAATAGCTTGAATCTTGGCTCTATACTCTCTCTGGCACACCAGGTGATTAAGGCCATGATCATAACCACCACGTTCGATTGTACCTGACCCGGATACACTCGATGATGGTTCAAAAACCTGCTGAACAAAGGGGGAAAACGGAAGGCTAGGCCATGCTCTATGGATCTCCCGTAAAGTACTCCTCTACTCGAAGTAACCAAGTCATTGACATCTACGCCATCATATGCGTACAAGAGATCACAGTCCAACAGAAAGGAATATCAACATTCAGCAACAAATTTCGGGCCTCATCTTCAGATTTTTGGTCCTTAGCCGACATTTTGCTGGAGACCTCCTTGCTTTGCGACGGATATACCGTACTCGGTGTACACGACATACAGGTAGCATCCCTCTCTACATGGGATTGTAGCGCAGCCATCAACAAGCTCATATTTTTCCCTCTGCCAACATGCCTTGGTGTCTCAATGGGTCATTTTCCATCGGCAATATCAGGCCAGCGACGGTCATCAGAGCTAATCTTCTTAGTCGCGGTAGCATCATCAACTCCGTAATCATGTATGGGGTTGGATATCGATTCGTATTCGTCACTTGAACTCGACATGATCACAGAGAGGATGGGGGAACATACTGGAATAGAAGAAAGAAAAAAACACAGACAGTAATCGGAAAAAATATTCGAGTTCTTACTGGTTAAAGTAGAGCTAGAAATTGGGGCTTCTAAAATATATCAGTTGGAGAAAGCCCTCTGCATTTTGATAAGAAGATTGAAATGAGGAAGACAAATAAATATTTGGGAGATATAACCCAAAAGTAGACAACATTTTTAAGCGGGTATTACCTTGATCCGTGTTTTGATGCAAGCAAGTGGAGAGGTGGGGAACAAACCATATGCGCTATCAAATAAATACGCGCCACGTGTATTATTCTTTCAGATCGGAAAAGAAAATAAACTCAGTCGTCTACGTGTCCAGATAGAATGCGAAACAATTTGAACATAGATTTTCAGAAGATTCAGACTGAGCGGTCAATCCGAAAGGATGCCCTCAGACATCCATCACTTTCTCAAATTTACCTTTTGTACACAGGACAGAGGGAGTATGTTGTTGCTTCCAACGAAAATTATAATAATTCTTTAAAGTAGGGCCAAATTTGATAAGAATTATTGGTATAATATTTCACATAGTACGTTGATATAGCCGGTTATCTCATTAATATCTTCAAAAAGGCTTGAACTTATTCCACATTCTTAAACAACGCCCTTTTTTATATATATTCACTACATTGAACTAATTTGGTACAAGTATTTTATATCTATCCTAATTTAACCCTTTTCAACTGTTTTTTACTTGATCACGTGCGCCGAGTGATCTACATTCTTACCATGATACTTAGAGAGTGGGGTGAAAATTTCATTTACACCAATTTTGATGCCCTACTACTCTTGACATCATCGATGCAACTCTGTTTGAGAATTTGAACCTCTGACCACTCTGAGCGACGCAAACCCTCTGGCCAATTGGGTTATTCAATTGGTTAAAATCGATGATCATATAACCATCGGTTTTGGAACCCCCTCTATACTGTCGTTTTGGTGCCACTAAATCTCTTGGGATTCAGGTGAGAATTTTGTTTTAATTTAATTTTCCTAAGGTGATCACTTAAAGGCAGTATATATATAGGACGGTAAATGATTCGTTATTTATCAAATATTGTGATTTTTGAATGTTAGATATTTCATTTGAAGATGATGACGTCTCATATAAAAACTATTTCTTCCACCACTCCAGTTTCATGACAATTTTCTCATAATCTGAAATATGTAATGGACAACAAATCGGATTCAGGTGATTGCATTCTTGTTAGGACAAGTCCAATAGCTTCTCTAAACGCTCCTCTATTAGAGGGATTGGAATCCTCAATTGCCTAAATTATTTTCAATCACTTCTCAATCCCAAGAGTTTCCCCATTTCAGGTAATCTAAATTATAATAAAATAATACTTTTATACTTTTTTCATCTCCTTCTCCACAACCCTGTTTGGACTTCAGTCGACGCTCTCCACGGCGCCCAATAAATATACTCCGGCGCCCAAAACTCTACAAACTCTGGCTCCCACAACTCCAGAAACTCTGGCGCCTTTCGCTCACGTCGTCCTTATTTCTGTTTTCCCTTGCCCAGTCCCTTCTTAATCAATTCGGGAAATTTGAGATTGAAGGTCTGGGTTGACCGGTGGAGACCCATCTCCCTTCAACGTGGTTTCAGACTTTGCTGTAAGTATATATGATCTAGGACAGAAGCTCTATGCTCGTTATTGGAGATCTCTTTTTGTAGAAGTTTGATAAAAAAGAAAGAGAGTTTGAAGGAGAGATGTTTGGATCTTTGTTCAGAAAGATTGAGGAACAGAGATGAAAGTATGAATATTTTATTCCATGACATTTCCTAAAAACTTCTTTCTCTTTCTACAAATTTGGGGATTCTCCCTCTCTCTCTACAAGTTGCAGATTGGTTTAGGGAAACTCTTAGAGCACACAATCCTTATAATTCACTAAATTCCCTATTGTCAAGCATCTGTTGGACATGCCCTTACCATCAGGGCTTATTAATGTACTAATTTTTGTAGTTGCATGCAACTGATTCAAGAGCAAAAGAAATACGAAAACTTAGGATGTATTCATCTATTATGTGTGTATAGAAGCTGTAACAAGATATATGCATAGAGAGAAATTCTTGAGAAATTATACACATGTCATATATACACCAAGATGGAATTAAACAAAAATCCTAGATTTCCTCGTCTGATGGATGCTTGTTGTTCCTTCCGCAGGGTTGGAAAAAGCGTTTGTTAGAGAATATAGAAAATATATTTGTGAATATATTTGGATATTCTAGACTATTATTTCTTGTATATTAAGCTAGATTAGTATATTCCTTTTCCTTACCGAATTCTAGGTTCCGGTCTATATATTGTAAACCATTACGTTGAATAGAATCACAACTTCATATTTTACATGGTATCAGTGCATTCGATCCTAAAATAACTTTTTAACTTCTCCTTCCAGTACCGTGACCGCGCTCAAGAGGCGTACCTCCATTACAAATCCCAGTAACCTTTCTTTACCCGTTCTTTTTCCACCACCCAAAAAAAAATAAAAAATCCCGTACCCGTTTCATTTTACTACACAAAAAAAAGTCCAGTACTCCGTACTTAATCGGTACCGTATAAGTTTCACTCCGTATTGTACCAGTATCACTCCGTAATCGCATCCGTATCACTCACTCCGTAGTCGTATCAGTATCACTCACTACCGTACCAGGATCACTCCGTAATTGTGTCGGTATCACTCACTCTGTAGTCGTATCAGTATCACTCAGTACCCTACCAGTATCACTCCGTACCCTACCAGTACCTAAACCAGTGCATTTCTACACTTCTGTCCCCTTCACCACGTTGTTGAGAAGGCAGATTTTGGTCATAATGCCGCTATTGCTCAAGCTCCTCACGCCGCTGCCATTGTCGATCCCATTGCTTTCCATGTCTTGGTCCAGGCCGCCGCCGCTGCTTCTCACATGTATCGTTGTGAAGACTCGTTTTTCTTGAACTATATACCATGCAACATACTAAGTTGTCTGTATATTTCTATGATGTATACTTTAAAATTACATACTTTTATACAATGGTTGTTCATTATTCAAAATAATAAATAATAATAATATTGTATTACAAATAAATAAATGTTATCGTGAAGGTTTGGGTAAATCTGTTATAGGGAGAGAAGAATTGATACAAATATATACATACATATATATAATTTGCTAGTCTTAATAATGATCTGACCATATATATTATACTGTAGGTGGAATATTTTTCTATATAGAACTAATAATAAAAGAAATAAGAAAATGAAAATCATAACAAGTAATTCTAAATGTAAAAGGAAAAGAAAATAGCAGAATATTTAAGAATTTGGTAAGGAGGAGGGGTGAAGAAACTAATAATGGCACGTGGTTACCATCAATATCAATAATAAATAAATGGTAATGTATCTGGAAGTTTATCCCTGTAATAGGGGATTTAATCAAGAATTATCATTAGAAGCAGAAAAAAAAACATAAACAACAGAGCCGTATATAGAATCAATCAGGAAGGAATTTCAGAGAGGTGAAGTATCAAGCGTTAACCTCAGGTTAACAATTCCTGGGTTCAAGAGGTAATTTTGAGATTTAGTTTGGTGATGATGAATGTTTTGGAAATGAAAAACCCAAGTTTAGAGATTAGGGATTGCCATGAACCTACCTTGCTTTTGAATCAGTAACTTGTAGAGATGTATAGGTTAATAGGCTGTTTTGGAGTATAAGAATATGATTTAAACTTTCAATGGTTGTTGCGTTGGCTATGATGTGTAGATTCGAGAGTGTCCATGGTCTTAAACAGTCCAGATTCCAGTTTGTATATACATGCCTATAAGGTGTTTCAATAAATGCCCAGAAAATAACTTCTCTTGTTAACTAGTAATAAACCTTTAGAGATGTATAAATTTGTCAGAGTTATAAGTTTTATCTGTTTAGAGCCATTAGCATATGCTCTTGTAGATTTGTTAATAACATTTTTCTTTAAAAATATTAACTGTGCAGATTTCGGGGAGTAGGATACTACGATGTCTGCGAACCAAAAATAATAATAAGATAGAATAAAAGGTGAGTGTTCTCACTCTTCAAAACTTTATATCCTAGATAAGAAGTTTTTGGGCTGCCATGCCTATGTGCTATTTATATTTCTCTTAAACCTTCTTGTCTTTAAGTCATGTAGGTTATACATATTATGACTGGTTCTGAAATTTAAAAGTTTTTATTTTTAAACTATGTGCTAAGTGTTTGATGAGGTCGTACTAATATTTGCAACCGGAAGTGCATCAATTCACTTGCATGATTGAGTAGGTACTGCTACTGGACTTGTTATTATTTGTAGTTGACTATTTTATGCATTGAGAAGAACAACTTAGTGTGCAGTGGTGATTGGTGTCGGTTAGTTACAATATGTTATGAGGTTAATACATTCTAAGAACTAAATAATATTTGGTCATGCCTGTGTATTATTTTTCAGCGTATATAAGGTATCAGTATGTAGAACTGTCATGAGATGAATTTAAACTATAAGAATAAATAGGGCTTACCTGCTCTGATGATGCGGTTTAGATGAATATGTCTTGGTTTATATTAAGGCATTGGAGTGCTATAATTAGTGATTATTTTTCTGTTACGGAGTTGCTCTTTATGGATTCTGATTAATTGATGAGAAAGAAATAAATAGTATAGTGTTGGTATGTGGATGAGATAATTTTCGTGACTGAATAGTTTGACGTTTATTATTTATTTGTGAGCAGGTAAAAGAGGGAATAAATATGATAATTTTGAAATACTTTATGTTGACACCTGAGCACCATCATATGATAAAGCAATAATTTTTGTTTTTAATCTCGAAATGGTTGTGATACACTTTTGTTATGGGCTAAGTTGATCTTGATTATTGTTGTCGTACCATTATTCTGGTGTATGGGTGGTGATACCCCAGTATTCTGTTGTGTGGGTGGTGGTACCCCAATTTTCTGGTGTGGGGTGGTGATACCCCAATTATTTTTTTGTGCGGGTGGTGATACCCCAAATCTTCTGGTGTGCGGGTGGTGATACCCAAACCTTCTAGTGTGCGGGTGGTGATACCCCAAATCTACTTTTGTATGGTGGAAAAATAAAACAATACCTCTTGACATGATAATTGTTAGATATTTAGTTGATGTTCCGATGTTGAAAGAAATAACGTGAGAAATTACTAATGGAGGTTTGTACTACGCATATTTAATATAAAAACTGGTTCCGCGGCACTGTAGTTTTATATATAGGTAATGTTGGTGGGTGGAAACCTGTTGTGCTGAGTGCTAAGTGTTGAGTGTGTGTTGGTTTCAGGAATTCTGATGAGTTGAAAATAAATGACTAATTGTACGAGTGTACGAGTTATTATTGTGTTTGATGATTGATGAAGATTTAACTGCAAGATGTCAGTAGGTAGATACTTATATTTGGCTTTGTTTACACTGACATTAGCTGTATAAAATCAATTTCTCCTTGGGATAAGTTTATAATTTATACTTGTATTCTGGTCCATGCATGCCTGTAATCTGCTTGTATTTGTTCTTGCTGTTTGTGCTAAATTTATTTTCAAAGTTGTTAGCCAATTTTATATGCTCACTGAATTGTGCTTGGGCTATTATTTCTGCTTCCCTTAATAAACATTATTCTAAGATTGAAAATAATGAAACAGTTCCATATTATGTCGATTTTCTTTTAAAATATATATATATATATGTGTGTGTATATATATATATATTACGGAGAATATCACTGAAGGAAAGCTCATTATTTGTTTTACGTGTTGCTTGTCAGTGATCGGTGGATTAAGAATCGATGCGACTGCAAGATTAACGTGCTAACACTCCGAAAGTGTTGTAGTTTTTGGTGTAGGTCAATGTATGTGTGTCATTGTTTGTTTAGCTTTAAATTAGATTGAAGAAAAACAAAATGTAATAATAATAATATCATAGTTATGGTTTATTTACTTACTCTGTAATGGTCGTACTAGATTTTGAGTCCTGGTGCGAACCAGGATAGCGTCCCTGCTGAATTCACAGAAAGAAAATATGGGTCCAGTTTGGGGCGTTATAATCGTCCTGCCGGAGCTGGTGCTTATCAACCACTCCAACCGAACAAACCGTGTGGTAATCCTCGAACTCATGTTTCCCCAGGAACGCCATTTGCTGGAGCTGTCCCTGCCACTACAATGCCACCAACCAATGTTGCGGCTGTCATCACCGATCTTGACAAACAGGCTCTTTGCCCAGCTTTATCAAATAAGCAATGGGGTACTATTCAAAACATGTTATTTAAGATGAATTTCAATGATTCTGATAAGCCTTTTCTGCCTTGGATTCTTGATACAGGAGCTTGTTATCATATGACTGGCTATAGAGATGCTCTGCGTAATATCGTACCCACCGAGAATGTTGATGTAGTTCTTTCCGATGGTTCTGTTTCAACTTCTTTGTTACATGGCACTTTATATTTTGGTGATATTGTGCTTGAGCATGTTTTATTAATTCCGGAATTACGTTGTAACTTACTGTCCTTCCGCAAGTTGACTGCTGCCTTAAAGTGTCTAGTTTTGCTTACCGAAAATATCTTTGTATTCCAGGATATCAGCACGAAAACAGTGATTGGTGTGGGTAGTCAGCAAGGAGGGGTTTATTGGTTGCGTGGACTAGGAGCTCCTCTGTCGTCTTCACATCCTCTTAATGTGTCCGCTGCGGTTATTTCATCTTCTTTTGATTTATGGCATCAACAATTTGGTCATCCATCCTTGTCGGTGCTTTCGTCCATTCCGGTTCTTTCTTTAAGTCCTGGAAATAAAGTTGTACCATGTTCGGTATGCCATCGAGCTAAACAGTCTAGAACTAGTTTTCCTTCAAGTACCAATAAAGCTTGTGATTTGTTTGAACTGATTCATTGTGATGTATGGGGTCCTTATCCTATCCCTTCTATTAGTGGAACAGTTTATTTTTTGAATATTGTGGATGATTTTTCTAGAGCTGTTTGGGTATATTTACTAGTAATTAAGTCTGAGGTATCGAATAAGATAAAGGAGTTTTTCGCGTTCGTGACCACTCAGTTTAACCGTCAAGTCAAGTGCGTTCGAGAAGACAATGCCACAGAATTTCTACCTCTTCGTCAATTATTTGTGGACAATGGAGTTCGGTTTGAGACATCTACCGTTTATACACCTTAACAGAATGGTCGTGTGGAGCGCAAACATCGTCATATTCTTAATGTTGCTCGTGCTCTTCTCTTTCAAGCTCACCTACCGATCGAGTTTTGGGGAGACTGTGTCCTTACCGCTGCTTATCTCATCAATAGGACTTCGTCGCCTTTGTTGGATGATCGCACACCGTATAAACTTTTGTATGGTCATGCGCCGAACTACGATAATTTGCGAGTGTTTGGTTTCCTATGCTTTGCTTCCCAGCTACCCCGACTACGAGACAAGTTTTCCTCGCGAAGCCGGAAGTGTATACTTATTGGTTACTCCATGGACAAGAAGGCCTGGAAAGTTTATGATCTTGAAGCAAAAACAATGTTTGCTAGCCGAGACGTTGTGTTTTACGAAGATCGCTTTCTGTTTACTCCACCGGACAAGCTTGTTGCTTCCAGTCCTGTTTCCGATCCATCTCCGTACGTGTTTGATGATATGTTGCTTCCTGCTGCTATAGAACCGATGTCAAATTCTGGGCAGATGGGTGCAGGACGACGACCGCGTGAGGAACACGCGCTAAAAGGTGGCGCGCGTGGTCAACACGCGCCAAGTAAGGGTGCGCCTGAAAGTGAAACGCGTGAGAAACACGCACCAAATGATGGCACGTCTGGAAGTGGAGCGCGTGATGATCACGTGCCTAGGGTTTAAACTGGTACACTCTCCGCGCGTGACGTTCACTCGCCCGAGATAAGTTCCGCTCTTGGTTCTGCGTGTGTTGTGCACGCGCCTATGGTTAGCTCTGCTCCACCTCCCTCGCATATCGTGCCCGCGCCTGGGCTGTTATCTGTAGCTTCGCACAGCACAGTTGATGCCTCTTCTCCTGCGACAATGTTTACCTCCATGTCTCAGCTGTCTGCTTCAACGACCGATCTGATTGTGGCATCCTCATTCGAACCATCTTTGCCTGATCAGAATATATCCGATACTTCGAGCTCTGATTCTGATGAGGGTACACCGGCATTTAGTTCTGATTCAGATTTTGATGTATCCATTGTCACTCAGCCTGTTCGTGCACCAAGTACCCGAGCTCGACGTGCTCCAGCTCGTTTAACCGATTACGTCTGTGCTGCTTCTACAGTGCCAATAAATCCCCCACTGCTGCTCCTTCATCCTCACTATTCTCAGGTATTCTCTATCCTATTGCTAATTATGTTTCCTGTAATAATTTTTTGGTATCGCACTCTAGTTTTTTGGCTGCAGTTACAGCTAGTTCGGACCCTACTTCATTTTCTGAGGCCTCACACCATGAACACTGGCGTTTGGCCATGTCGGCTGAAATTGACGCTCTTGAGAGAAATAAGACGTGGACTCTCTCAGCTCTACCGCCTAATAAACATGCAATTGGATGCAAATGGGTATTTCGTACAAAGTTCAATTCGGATGGTTCAGTTGAGCGCTACAAGGCCCGTTTAGTGGTACTTGGAAATAGACAGATTGAAGGTACAGACTTTACAGAGACATTGGCTCCGGTTGCGAAAATGTCTTCTGTACGCTTGTTCTTGGCTGTGGCAGTTGTAAAAAGTTGGGAGCTGCATCAGATGGACGTGCATAATGCCTTTTTGCATGGTGATCTTGAGGAGGAGGTATATATGAAGCCGCCTCCAGGTTATGCTCTTCCTGGTCCTGGTCTCGTTTGTAAGCTTCAGAAATCATTATATGGTCTTCATCAAGCTCCCAGAAATTGGTTTGCTAAGCTGGCTGAGGCTTTACGATGTTATGGTTTTGTCCAAAGTCGTGCTGATTACTCCTTGTTTTCCTATATGAGGAATGACGTTACACTGCATGTTCTCGTTTATGTTGACGATCTTGTGATTGCTGGTTCATCTGGTGAAGTTTTGTCAGCTTTCAAGAGTTATCTGAGTTCGTGTTTCTACATGAAGGATCTTGGTGCCTTAAAGTATTTTTTGGATATTGAAATTGCTCGTCGACCTGATGGTATGTTTCTGCCTCAACGGAAATATACTCTGGATATGTTGGCGGATACTGGACTATTGGGAGCAAAGCCTACGGATTTCCCAATGGAACAGCAACATAATCTGGCGAAGGATGAAGGTCCACTGTATGAAGATCCTCTCCAATATCGTCGTTTTATTGGAAAGCTTATTTATTTGACTATTACTCGTCCGGAGTTGAGCTATTCGGTTCATACTTTGGCACAGTTCATGGAGACACCACGAGTTGCTCATTGGCAAACCGCTTTGCGGGTTTTACACTACCTTAAGGGTCATCCGGGTCAAAGATTGTTTCTTTCGGCCCATAGTTCTCTTCAGCTCACCGGTTTCTGTGATTCAAATTGGGCTGCTTGTCCAATTACTCGACGTTCTTTATCTGGCTATTTTGTGATTCTTGGTGGTTCTCCAGTCTCTTGGAAAACGAAGAAGCAACCCACTGTTTCCCGTTCTTCAGCTGAGGCAGAGTATCGTGCTATGGCCTATGTATGTTGTGAGTTGATCTGGCTCAAGTCCTTGCTTCATTCTTTGGGTATATCTCATTCCAACCCGATGCATTTGTTCTGTGACAGCCAATCTGCTCTCCATATCGCTGCTAATCCCGTCTTTCATGAGAGAACGAAACACATTGAAGTTGATTGTCATTTTGTTCGTGACTTGATTCAGTCCAGTGAAGTGGTTACTCATCATATTCGTACAACTGATCAACCTGCTATCGCAAGACATTTCAGAGTTTGATCGGCAAGATGGGTATTCGGGATCTTCATTCTCCATCTTGAGGAGGAGTGTTAGAGAATATAGAAAATATATATATTTGTGAATATATTTGGATATTCTAGACTATTCTTTCTTGGATGTTAAGTTAGGTTAGTATATTCCTTTTCCTAACCGAACTCTAGGTTCTGCTCTAAATATTGTAAACCATTTAGCGATTAGGTATCTTCTTCAGCGGCAAACATTCGAAGATGAGGTTTTCATACTTTTGAGCCAGTAAAGATGGACCTGGACCCCTTGTTTTCAGCTGCAAATCGTACAAGATCAATACGGACTCCTTCAGCTCAGTCTCCTTATATCCTGACAAAACCTGCAGTTCATCGTCCCAAGGTCTTCTTTCCGGATTCTGATTGAAATTGGTCAGAAACACGATAGCATCAGCTACCAAAGAAGGCGGGAATTTCAAGCATTCGTACTCCAGTAAACTCGACTCGCCTAATAATTCGCAGCTCCCCGAAACCTATGCAAAAACGACATGGCTGTCAGATCTCCAAGCTCGTAGTCGAGGGATTTCAGCAAATCAATCTCCATCTTCACCACTTCTTCCCCAGCAAACTCAAAGTCAATAACATCGCAGAGATCTGTCACACCTGAACATACTCTGAATCCCGTCATATTTGGAAGCAAGTAGCAGCGAAGTTAGCCCCAAAAGCTTGAGATTGCTGAGCGGAATGGTTTTATTTGACAAGAATCTGTCCATGCCACGAGAACGAACTATGAACAAACATGAAAGAAAAAAAGTTGAATTTTTTTTTACAAAAATAAGGAATCGGATTTCATTCCACATATGATAATTAATTTCAGAGTTTTAACTACATAATTCAGTAAATATTTCAAACTTCATATGATCATCAGTGTCCTTGTATTAGGAAATTTTGTTACGATTTGATAATATTCTAGTATATAAATTAGGAAGCTACAGTTGTGTGCCTAGTAAGTGTATGACTGTGTATTAGTGTGTATAGATATATATATACCTACTTAGTTTATCTTTTACTCTACCTATAAATATTATACCCTTGTATCAATGCAATACATAACATTCGACAATATTATTATTTTACATGGTATCAGATAAATGATCCAAAGTCCTCTTGAAACTCCAACAACGTATTTTTA
Organism: Sherardia arvensis; assembly: GCA_948330725.1. NCBI lineage: Eukaryota > Viridiplantae > Streptophyta > Magnoliopsida > Gentianales > Rubiaceae > Sherardia > Sherardia arvensis. The sequence goes on from OX415235.1 coordinate 33,423,266, forward strand.
ATCCCTTGATCTTTTACCGATTTACAGTCGGTCATTATTTTTACCATATTTTTTGCTTTTACCGATTACTCTTGCGCCCAAAATTTCTCTTGACGTTGTTTGTGTGACCGAAGAATTTCAATTCTGTACCCTTCTTCGCTTCCGATCTTTGTTCCCAGATCACTGCTCCGGTTCTTATTGCAGCTCCCATATTGTATTTCACTCGCCCTAGCAGAGTGTGTAAACACGCGCCAGCCAGCCTTGCAAGTGCGTGATAACACGCGCCCTTCTTCGTGAGTCTGCTTCTTTGCGCGTGCTAACACGCGCCGATTCACGCGCTCAACCAGTTCCCTCTACAGCCGCGCGTGACGACACGCGCGCCGCCGCCAGATAAAAAAAGGAAGAAAAGAAAAAGGTTTGACCATGCATATGATGATTGTTGCTTCGAAGTGCTCTCAGTCGGCCCAGCCATCTTCTACTATGCTTCGCAAATTGCCTCCAGGCACGCCATTTGCTGCTTTGGTCACTGCTCCATCAATTGTTCCGCAACCGCCAGGATTCGCTTCCGCCATCGTTCCATCTGGTTTTGATCAATCATCTGTTGGTGGTTGTTTAACTGATGAACAATGGAGTATGGCCTTAATTCTTCTAGCAATATGCCATGTAAAATTGTTCTACCTTGGATACTAGATTCAGGAGCTTCCTATCACATGACTGGTGTTAAGGGTGCTCTTTCTGATATTGTTACTGCTGATAATATTGTTGACGTTGCTTTACCTGATGGAACCATTTCTTCTGCTATTGAGCATGTAACTCTTACTTTTGGTGGAATTAAATTTCCCTACATTCTATATATACCTGAATTGCGTTGTAATTTTTTATCTTGTTCTAGATTGTCTGGCTCATAAAAATGTCTTGCTTTGCTCACAGAATATTTTTGCATAATACAGAAAATCAGTTCGAGGACAGTGATAAGTGTGGGTGAGCGGTATGGTGGGGTTTATTGGCTTCGCACATTGGATGGTGGGGATCAACCGTCTATGACCAATAGTATCCGTGCATCGCCGTTGGAGCCGAATCGCGCCATTGTTGTTTCTGCTACTTCCGATCTTTGGCATCAACATTTTGGACATCCATCCTCCACGGTTTTGTCTTCTCTCTTTCCTTCTGGTAATAATAAAGTGAGTGCTCCATGTACCGTTTGTCATAGAGCAAAGCAGACTAGACATAGTTTTCATGTGAGTTCTTCAAGAGCTCGTGAATATTTTGACTTGATACACTGATGTTTGGGGGCCTTATAGCTCTCCTTCTACTATTGGTTCTTATTACTTTTTGACCATAGTTGATGATTATTCTAGAGCTGTTTGGGTTCACTTGCTTGCTGCGAAATCCGAAGTGGCTTATAGGTTTAAACATTTTTATGCTCTGGTAACTACCCAGTTTTGTAGCCATATTACCAAAAATGTGTGGATGGAGCAGGAAGATTTAAAGCAGCAAAGGCTTACAACCTACTGAATGGGGAAACTGAGCAAGATAGCTGGGCAGGAGTGATTTGGAGCTCAACATTACAGCCTAAGCATAGCATATTCTGGTGGATGCTGGTCAGAGGTAAACTTCCCACTATTGACAGGCTGGAAAAGTTGGGGATTTTGCATAACCCTAACTCTGTGTGTGTGTTGTGCACAAAATCTAAGGAAACAGTACAACACCTTTTTACTAAGTGTGAATATACTGTGGAGCTTTATGCATTCTGCAAATCCATAACATCAGGACCATGAGAGAGCTAAAGAGGAGGCTTCATCTGTGGAAGAGGGAAAGATCAAGTCTAAGTAGATGATTTTTACTGCAGTTGTTTATCAGGTGTGGAGAGAAAGGAATCTAAGGTTGTTTCAACAGAGGAAAGTGGAAGTACAAGATTTGGCTGGAAAGGTTAAGGAAGATTGCAGCTGGAGGATGGGCAAATAAAGGAAGTTTTGACAATGTTAGTTGTTTTTATTTAGTTTATCTAGATAGCAACTAGAGGCATGTAAGTAGCTGGTGTGATAGCTACAAAATGTGTAATGTTTGGACTTTATAATCAAATGAAAAATTGGTTCCTCAAAAACTACCCAGTTTTGTCGCCATATTCGTCATGTTCGATCTGATAATGGAACTGAGTTTTTACCTCTGCAGTCCTATTTTGCTGAATCTGGTATCCTGTTTAAGACTTCATGCATTGACACACCACAACAGAACGGACGAGTGGAGCGCAAGCATAAACACGTGTTGAATGTTGCACGTGCTCTTTTGTTTCAAGCTGATTTACCAATCAAGTTTTGGGTGAAAGTGTTGTTACAGCCGCTTATTTGATCAACCTCACACCAACACCACTTCTTGATGGTCGTACACTCTTTGAGCTACTACATGGCAGTGTTCCTGATTTCAAGTCTCTCCGTGTGTTTGGATGTCTCTGGTTTGCCTCTCAAATTCCGCGAATTCGAGATAAATTTGCACCAAGAAGTCGTCGTTGTGTCTTCCTAGGATATTCTTTTGGGAAGAAAGGATTCCACTTGTATGACTTGGAAACATATACATTCTTTGATAGTAGAGATGTTGTGTTCTACGAAGACCAGTTTCCGTTTGCTGAGCCAACTCCTTCATCTTTGACCGATGCATCCCCTGCAACTCCACCCCCTGCCATTTATGATGATCTGCCAGTTATGCTACCTGCAGTTCCAGTTGTGACGCTTTCTCCCGAGCGTCCTATTGTGGATGATTCATCACGACAACCTACTCATCAGCCTACTAGTGCGTCGCCCCTACAGCCACCTACCGATTCATCATCTCCAGATGCCACTATCGTCCCTACTGTCCTGTTCGGTTCAGCACACGAGAAAGGAAACGATCAGGATACCTGAATGACTTTGTCTGTTCTGCCACTGCTGCTAATAAACCCCCCACTACTGCTTCTTCAGCTTCGCCCTCATCACTGTCTTCAGGTATTCTATACCTTATTACTGATTATGTTAATTACAATACATTTTCTGCTTTGCATACTAGACTTTTGTGTGCCGTAACATCTAGTACTGATCCTACAACGTATTCAGAAGCATCTAAGCATGCTCATTGGCGGAATTCTATGGGTGAGGAACTAGGTGCTCTTGCACGTAATGGTACTTGATCTCTCTCGCCCCTTCCTCCGGGCAAGAAGGCTATTGGTTAGAAATGGATATTTAGAACCAAGTATAAATCTGATGGCTCCATTAAACGATACAAAGCTAGGCTGCTTGCGCTTGGTGATCGTCAAATTGAGGGTGTGGACTTCACTGAGACATCTGCACCGGTTGCCAAAATGGCTTCTGTTCGATTGTTTCTCTCTGTTGCTGTTATTAAGGGCTGGGAAGTTCATCAGATGGACGTCCATAATGCTTTTCTCCACAGTGATCTTGAGGAGGAGGTTTATATGCGTCCACCCCAGGGATAACCCATTCCTTCTGGTATTGTTTGTAAGCTCCAAAAGTCATTATAAGATTTGCGGCAAGCTCCTTGGAATTGGTTTGCTAAGTTGGCTTCGGCTTTGCGCATTTTTGGGTGTTTTCAGAGTAAGGCTGATTACTCTCTTTTTACGTATATTCGTGGGGCTCTTACATTACATGTTCTTGTTTATGTGGATGATCTGATCATTGCTGGAAGCTCGAAGACCTTGTTGACCGAGTTAAAGATTTATTTGAGCTCTTGTTTTCATATGAAAGATCTTGGTCCTTTGAAGTATTTTCTTGGGATCAAGATTGCTAGGAGCACTGATGGTATGTTATTATCCCATCGTAAGTATGCACTCGATATTCTTTCTGACACGGGATTATTAGCTTCCAAACCAACTGATTTTTCGATGGAGCAACATCATGACTTGGCACATGTTGAAGGTCCGTTGTATGAAAATCCTGAGCAATATCGACGCTTGTTGGTCGTTTCATTTACCTGACCATAACTCGTCCTGAGATTAGTTATGTTGTTCATACCCTGGCTCAGTTAATGAAGGAGTCGTGTGTTTCTCACTGGCAGGCTGTTGTTCGTGTTCTGCATTACCTGAAGAGTCACCCTGGGCAGGGTTTGTTTCTGTCTACTTGTAGTTCTCTACAATTGACCGCTTATTGTGATTTGGATTGGGCGACTAGCCCGCTTACTCGTCGTTCATCGTCTTGATATTTTGTTATGCTTGGTGATTCACCCGTTTCTTGGAAAACGAAGAAACAACTGACTTTTTCTCGTGTTTCTGCTGAAGCGGATCCGTATCGGGCAATGGCTGTTGTTTGTTGTGAACTTATATGGCTCAAGTCTTTTATTTCATCTTTAGGAGTTACACATTCTGCTCCTATGCTACTTATCTGAGATAGTCAAGCAACTATTCACATTAGAGCGAATCCGGTGTTTCCTGAGAGGACAAAACATATTGAGATGGATTGTCACTTTGTTCGAGACCTTGTTCGGTCAGGCGCTGTTGCTATGTGTCACATTCATACTTTGGACCAACCTGCAGACATTTTCACTAAACCTCTTGGTAAACATCAGTTTCAACAAATACTTGGCATGTTGGGCATTCTGGATCTTCACGCTCCAACTTGAGGAAGAGTATTAGGATATTTTGTTGTGATTTGATAATATTATATTGTATGTAAATTAGAAATTTACAGTTGTGTGCCTAGTAGGTGTTTGGCTGTGTATTAGTGTGTATTAATATACCCAGCTACTTAGTTTATCTTGTACTTTACCTATAAATATTGTACCTTCGTATCAAAACAATACATAACATTCTACACTATTATTATTTAACACCCTGGATGTTCGAGTACAAGGTGAAATTATGAAGGTAACAAATACAATTGTTAATTTTCGCAAGATTAGTGGTGACCTATGATCTGTTGGGAAAATTCAGTCAAGAACCAATGGTACCATTGAAAAAAGTCTGATGGCATAAGTGTCAAATCTAGAAGCAAAATCGAATTTTGAAATAATTTTCTAGATTCATTTTTTTTATTGATCTTATGCGTGTTGTCATGATGATATGGTGAGCTTAACAATGCTCATCTCTTATAATTAATAATATGTGTTTATATGAAGTGGAAAATTATTTAAGTGATTTATAATGAAGTAAAATCTCATAAGCCAAGCCAAGCCAAGCCAAAGACCGACTTGGAAAAGGTACATGTACACACAAGAAAACAAAACAAAAGTAAATATATGAAACTACACTAATTACTTGTTGATTATAATTGGTAGTAGAACATTATTCCAAACCGACCTTAAAAATCACTTGCATGACTGAAAGAGAAGAAAAGAAGTGTGGTGATGATTTTCACCACCGTCAAACCTCTTCCTCTTCCTCGCCATCTCATCTCCCAGCCTCACACCAAAAAGCTTGGGCCTCTGATCCTCCTCCTCCTCAGCATCATCATCGCTACGCACGTGATCATCGTGCGCAATAACATCAACATCGCGATGATGATTGCTGGGGTTAGCGTAGTTTAAGGCCACCATATCAAGCAGGTCCTTGCACTTCCTCTTCATGGACGAGAGTTCAGAGTTCAGTGATCCGTTTTCCCTTCTCAGCCTTTTGTTCTCGTCGACGAGGAGGGTGAAGTCGCCGGCGCCACCGGACGATGACGACGTGGAGGATGATCGTTGACTGTGGTCTTCATCGGAGCTGTTATTCGGTGCTTGGTGGTTTTGCAGTATTACTTGATGAGTCTTGTGCTGTTTGGTGTTCGTCCATGCTTTTCTGCGACGAATCCGGCAGAGTAAATCTTTCTTGCCTTTGCCAAACATGTCGTTGCTGAACTCCCAGCGGCTCGTTGCTATCTTCCGGAACCCCTTTAATCCATTAATTCACGCATTCATCCGATTAGTAACACTCACGCATTACTAACATGCAAAATACTACAAAATCTCTTATCTTTTTGGCTATTTATATATACTTCGCATGTACATTGTTGGAATTACCACATTCACAAATTATACCATATACTTGGGGTATGTATTCCCAGATACATTTAAAATTTATATATGTGTATTTTTATGTGCTAAATGGGCATCATAAATCTTTTTATTTATAGTTTTTGTAAATTATATATGTATATTGTTATCAATAAAATCCACAATTATTAAGGTAAAACACATATTAAAGGTGAGTGTACATACACTCGTGATATGGTATAAAAATTGGATCACATTATATATTTTCAATATCAGTTGAATTCAATGTCAGTCAACTAAACAGTTTAGATACATGTGGATGTATTAATTTGTACAAAATATAAAATAAATATGGGATTTTGAATGGTGTATATATTAAGAAAAATATGGACACAATTTGTGACTTATGAATCGTGACAAATGATCGGTCTTCATAAAATGGGATAATAATTTTGGGGATAATGAGCACAAGAAAAATGTGTTGAGAATTATTTTCATGGCAGATGGCCGCTTTTTGGTGAAATACTATAGCCCCACCTTTGTCAAATTTTTCAACACCAAACAACCTCCACCATTGTATATGCATGGGAGTACATCAAAGACTGCAAATTTTCTTCCATGTGCCATGTCCAAAATTCACAATAGGGTAAACTACAAAATCCTTAATAATCTTACCGTGATAATCTTACTTTATGATTGAAATCATCTAATATCAAGATTATGACGTAATTAAGATGACAATTATAATATTATGTATAAGTTATAAATACATTAATAAATATTCTTGTTTGATGATATATTCACTCGTCTTTTTCAATTCATCATATTTTCTTACGTCAGTTAGAGTAAAAATAAAATTTTTATGATAAATCTCTTAGAAAGTTTCCAACCATTTTCTTCCGAGTTTAATTCTGGTCGTTGATCAATTCCAAAACCACCTGAAATATGTTTTATTTTTAATCTCAAATATAAGTGGACTTATCAAAATTACCTCCTTTTCTTGATCTATTCCAATAACCAATATTGGAGAGGTTTGTTTATACCAAATGGGAGGAATGTTAAGAAATTACACACGCGTAGTCTGAATTTGACTGCAGTACTATATTCAAGTTAGTCTCCACCAAACAAATAAACTAAATAAAAAGTCGTGTTTGGAAAATTCAAGGACTCTCGTACGGTTTCATATTGACAAAAACCAAAAAATTAATTGAATTTAATTAGTTCCAACTACCACTAAAACATGCTTTGGTCATCAATTAGAAAATTATAATATAAAATATATAAAAATAACAATGAAAGTGTACGTACGTAAGTGTTAAGCTGGCGGACGAAGCTGGAGAAATTGCTGTGCTTGAAGAGGGTGGGGAGCAGGTCCCTGGCGAACTCCGCCGGCTGCCAAACCACGAAGGCGCTGCCGTCGGCATTCCAAGAGATGACGTCATCGGTGGCCGGATCCTCCACCAGCATGTACGTCTTCAGAAGGAAAGGCGGCGGCGCCGTCGTCTTCTTCACCGCACGATACTGATCGTCGCTGCTGCCTTCCATATCAGTTTTTTACTAAATTAAGTAATAATATGGACGACTTACTAAACGAAGTAACTAAGTACAGACAGAGATATCGTAAAGAAGGAAGGTGGAATTAGATTGATCAGGACGAGGCGGAGAAGAGAAGAAGGGCGGTTAAGAACTCCCAGCCCCAGCAATAGAAGCCCAGCACGACACCGGAGTTCATGAGAAATGCAAGAGTTTCTATTTCTTGATCTTTCTTTTCTTTTCTTATCACTTTTAATTTCCTTTTAAGTTAGCAAGGAAGAAGAAGGAAATGGCTCAAACAAAACCTTGCCTGCTTCTTTTATACCTACCATTTCCACCATTTTCCATTTTATTTTATACATTAATTAACTAAGACAAACACTGTTCACTCTCTTGACTCTTGAATTAGTACTCCGTTTAATACTTTTCAGACTTTGTTGTCCTTTTACGCTGCCATTATATTGTTTAATGTGAACGGATAACAAATTCACGTTCTAATCTTCTTTGATTTTTCTAATGTTAGATACAAGTAAATTTTCATTATTAATCTTTGTGATTTTACATGTAATAGTCAAAATTAATGGAGATGATCAGAGTTTGAATAGTCAAATAAAACCTTAATTATCTTTTTTTTAAAAAAATTAATATCTCTATGAAATGAGTTAAACTGAGCAGTACCTGGAAAGAATTGCAATGTACAATAAAATTCATATATCTAATGTCGAACACATTTTATGAAACATCACTAGTGCACAAGCATAGGTTTCTCGGCACACATTTCACGGCGTTTTGGCCAGATTTTGGCGGAACCGCCGAGTAACTGGGTTACGAACTCGTAACCTGCCGTTCGCCTAGGGCAAAAAAAAAACACGGCGTTTCACAATTAAACACAAGGCGTTTTCCAAAGTGTATTAAAAATGTTAATACTAGGCGAACTCTGAACCGTGTTCGCCTTTAGGCGAGTAGAGTGACGAATTCGCCAGTATTACCCGTCTGAAATAAGAATAGTTGTTCGCCCATACATGCTAAGACGCGTTGTATTTGCGAAGTCGCCTTGTATTGACGCTAGCAGGCGTTACTGAAGAAGCGAGTTCGCCTATAATTATGACCAGAGGCGTTTCGGTTTACGATTTCGCCTGTATTAAAATGTAGCGGGCGAATTTGGTGGCGAATTCGTAACAGTGTCGTAGCTGGGTGTATAAAAGCTGATTTTTTGCGGGAATAAAAATAAAAGAAGTAGATAAAAGAACTCTCCTTTTGTTTTGTCTCAAGTTTTGCTCACATTTACAGGCCTTGATTTTGCCCAAGAACACAAAGGTATGAAGTTTTGATTTTTTTGTTGATTGGTTGTGGAATGGGCAAACTGTTTTTGATTAGTGTATGTGCTTGTTTATATGGATTTGTAGAGTTCTTAGGGTGCTAAATTTGTGGAATGTTTGAGTGATTGTAGCAAAACCGTTGTTGATAGTATCTTGTTAAGCATGGGTCGTAGTGAAATCATGTTGGAGAATCAGCGTCTCTCACAAGGTTATACGGATTTGATTCAAGAGTTTATTGATGTTGGTTGGAAGGATTGTGTAGAAAAGAGAATGGGTGGGCTAAGATGTCCTTGCATAGATTGCCTTAACAACGCGATTTATGAGGATGTAGACGTTGTGCGCGAACATTTGGTTTGTAGAGGTTTTGATCCTACATATACAACATGGGTTTGGCATGGAGAAGGTGCAAGTCATAATGATGCAGAGTTTGATGTTAAGCTTGGGGCTGATGGATTGCGTTATGATGGTTGTCTTGATGAAATGGCGGAAGACGTGGCAATGGATTGGGTAGGAAAGCCGAGCATGTTAGCGGCGATGTATAATGATAAAGAGACACCATTGTACAAGGGTTGCAAACATTCCGTTCTTGGTTCTACGTTGTTGTTGATGAATTTAAAGGCGCGCCATGGAATATCTGACAAGGGGATGACTGAATTGTTAGAGTTGGTGAAAGAGTTGCTACCCACTGACAACTTGTGTCCTGATCGAGTATATGCTGCTAAGAAGATATTATGTCCTATGGGAATGGAGATGCAGAAAATTCATGCATGCCCTAACGATTGTTTGTTGTACAGGGAAGATGACAAGGATAGAGATACATGCCGAGTCTGCAATGAACCTCGGTACAAGTCAAAGGTGGGGACCGTAGAGGTATGCGGCGAGAGTGTGACGCCGTCTAGATGTAAAACGCCGGCTAAAGTAGTGTATTACCTTCCGCTGATTCCTCGACTGAAGAGGTTGTTTGCAAATCCTAAGGATGCAAAGTTGCTAACATGGCATGCAGATAGGGCTAGGGAGGACGATGACATTATTTCACATGCCTCAGATGGAGATCAGTGGAAGAAAATGGATGAGCGGTACCCCGAATTTGCTGCTGAGCCCAGGAATGTGAGGCTAGGCTTATCCACTGATGGCATGAACCCCTTTGGTAACATGTCTAGCACCCATAGTTCTTGGCCAGTTATGGTTGTGATTTACAATCTGCCATCGTGGTTGATGATGAAACGTAAGTATGTGTTATTGTCCATGATGATATCTGGTCCTAAGCAACCGGGTAACGATAGACGTGTACCTAGCGCCTTTGATCGAAGATTTGCAGAAATTATTCGATGTTGGTGTTCGGATACCTGATGGCAGTCGAGGTGATGAGGAGTTTAAACTGCAAGGAATGTTGTTGTGGAGTATAAATGACTTTCCTGCATTAGGTAACTTGGAGGGTTATTCAGTGAAAGGTCACTTTGCATGTCCCATATGTGAGAGCAAGACTAGTTATTGTCAATTGAAACACGGTGGTAAGCCGGTGTATCTCGGGCACAGAAGATTTCTTCCGACGGGACATCCTTGGAGGCGAGCAAAAAATTGGTTTAACGGGAGAGAAGAGCATGATCCCTCCCCAATCCCTTTAACTGGAGAGGAGGTTCTAGAAAAGGTTACTGGGATGGATCATGAATTTGGTAAGGGAAAGAAGAAGAAGGCGTCGAATAGCAGTTGGAAGAAGTGTTCGATCTTCTTCCAACTAGATTACTGGAAGCATTTGGACGTACGTCACTGTCTCGATGTGATGCATATTGAGAAGAACGTATGTGAAGCACTTGTAGGTACGCTGATGAATACCCCTGGAAAGACAAAGGATGGCTTAAAAGCGCGGAAAGATCTTGTACAGCTTGGTATCCGATCGTCTCTAGCCCCTGTAGAGGAAGAAGGTAAATCTTATTTACCTCCAGCTTGTTACACTATGTCGACCGAGGAGAAGAAGCGTTACTGTAATGCTTTGAAGTCTGTTAAGGTTCCAACAGGTTACTCTTCGAACATCCGTAATTGTGCTAGTACCAAAGAACTGAAGCTGGCGGGATTGAAGTCACACGACTGTCATAATCTTATGCAGGAGCTGAATGTTATCGCTCTACGAGGATCATTGCCTCGTCACGTGAGGAAGGCGATATCGAAGCTATGTTACTTTTTTAAGTGCATATGTCGTAAGCGAGTGAGCAGGCAGAAGCTGGATAAGTTGCAGGAAATGGTGGTGGAAGTTTTGTGTAGGATGGAGATGTACTTTCCCCCGGCCTTTTTTGACATAATGATCCACGTGATTGTCCATTTGGTGAGGGAGGTAAAATTATGTGGCCCAGTTTACTTGAGATGGATGTATCCATTTGAGCGGTACATGTCGATTTTTAAGCATTTCGTGAAGAACAGATATAGGCCTGATACTAGTATAGTTCAACGTTATGTCGCGGAAGAGGTTATTGAGTTTTGTACCAACTATATGAAAGATGTTGCCACAGTGGGGATCCCAAATGCTAGGCACGATGGTAGAGTGGACGGGCATGGGCTCAAGCATCATAGTTTGTTTAGTCCTACCGCCGCCGACATGGATGCTGTCCATTTATATATCCTCAGAAATCACGAGGCGGTGACCCCTTATGTTGACATACACATGAATCAGATTAGAGTGTCAAATGCATGGACTGTCGGTGATGTGAGGATCCTGGAAAAGCATTGTGCCAATTTCGTTCGGTGGCTGCAAGCTCACATTCAGCAAGGGGACCATCCTGATATTGTCAAGCTGTTATGTAGAAGACCCCTCGGCACTGTTTCCTCATTTGGTGGGTACGACATAAACGGTTATACTTTTGGAACCAAATGGTCGGATGAGAGGTCAACTAACCAAAACAGTGGTGTGGTAGTACCAGGTGAGGCAGTTCATGGATGCGAAGCATACTACGGGACGATCACCGACATCTGGGAGATTGACTTTATCAGTGCCACAATTCCAGTGTTCAAGTGTGAGTGGGTGAAAGAATGTGGCGGGGTGCGGAAAGAGGATTACGGCACAACCCTGGTGAATCGCAGTGTTCTTGGCTCTGAAGGTGATTCGTTTATCATGGCGTCTCAGGCGCACCAAGTGTTTTATGTGGCGGATCCACAGGATAACCGGTGGGAGATTGCGGTGAATGGTAAGCAGGCGCTTCTTCACAATGACAATGACGAGGATCGCAGCTTTGGTACAGATATCGGGGACCTTCTGGATTTAGAGCCTAACGAAACCTTAACTGAAGACGAGGCGAGTTTGAAAAGGTATTTTGCGCGGAACGATCACACGGAGGGCATTTGGATCACCAATGCTGGAAAACCAACGAAGCGAAAGAGGAATCAACCAAAGAATATGTAAACATTAGTATGTAATTGGAAAAACCTTAAGTTTTCAGCATATACATTTGGTATGGACTGAATTAGTATTCATGTATGCTTGAAACGTGTTTCACTCATAGCATAGGCGTAAATAAAGACGACTTCTCTGGTACAAATCGCCTGTAAGCGTTACTAGAGGCGATATCGTATCTCTATTCGCCAACCTTGAAACTACGTCGTTTTTGTAGTTTTACTTTATGCCTTGGCATTTAGGTGGTGGCGGTTCCGTAAGCCATCTCGCCTGTTACTGGCGAGTTCGTTTCTTGAGTCGTCTGTTAGACTCTGTTGAAATAGGCGAGATTACAAGCGGACTCGCTTCTGTTATAACCCACAAGCGAATTTTGTTGCGAAGTCGTTTCTGACTTGACATAAATAGTATTTTAGTACTAGCAACACTATAAAAGACTATATCGACACCCGTTTAACACATGAACAATTATATGTAATTTAAACAATAAGCGCATATGAACTGTAAGCACCAAATTTTATTGAATAATGCAATCAAAACGAAAAAATCGTTAAATTGTAGCAATACAATTTGAAAAAACGTCCCTAGACTACATCCACATGTCTAGGAAGAGTTGTCTCCGCCTTCGTGGTCTTCATTGTCAGGAGTGGCCGCCGAAGGATTTTTTCGGGCATATGCTCTTAGAAAACCACGAAGCAAGTGGCTGTTCTTCCACCCCATCTTGCGGAGATTAGCAAGCTCTGTCCTCATCGCGAAGTTCGACTCCTCAAGCCCCTTATAATATGCTTCCGCACTCACTAGTAAATGGAGAACATTGAAAATGTTAAATTTAGATATTGAACACAATATAATGGAACTTACATATAATTTGTATCACCTTACCTCCGATTTGCTCAGGTTCCGGCTCCACGGCCTTCTCTCCGTTTGGCTGCCAAGTCCCCCCAACCAATGACCACTTTTTCTTCTCAAAGTACTCCTTGGTGTAGTACTCACATGGCTTGACGGTGTTGGAGAATTTCAACTTTGGATGCTTGGACCGGAGGAACATTGTTATGAAGTTTGCGTAGGGCAACTTCTTAGCCACCGTATTGTTCTCAACCACGCTGTCCTTCATGTGTTGAAACATGGTGTACCCGAGGTTTATCATCACTTCTTCGGCCAACAAGTAGTAAGTGACCAAAGTGGTGAAGTTTGGCTCTTGGAGGTAACCCCCTTTGGGCACAATATTGGTAGCCACCATCTCATACAAGATCCTTCGCTCGGGTGTAAGCTGTCCAAGCTTGTACTCCTTTGGCCTTCCAAGCGGACCTAACTGGCGGCCGAAGTGATCCAACCCCAATTTCTGCAAATTCGCGGCTGGAAAGATCGACTCACTTGGCCAGTCACCCCTTACGTAAAGGTCCACTGGTTCATCTTCGTCCTCGTACGTGTTCTTGAGGGCTGCATTGAACAGTTCAGGACTGATTTCGAACTCCTTCTTGTTGACCTTGGTCTTCCACTTATCAGCCACCTGTCGGAAGTTAGCGTAGAATTGCATTGTCTTCTCTAGATAACCCGGGTCCTTCACCTTCATCAATGTGTCCGCACCCGAATAATGTAGCAAGCCCCACACCCCTTTCAAGCCTAGCTCTTCAACCTTACTCTCATCCACAACAAGTAAGGTGTTCAACTGCGACTTAGCATCCTCAAAACTCCTATACTTGAGGTAAGCAGATTCACTGACAAACTTAGTTTTATCATAAACTATAACCTCGCTCGATTGTTCAACCTTCTTCTTTCCCCTCGGAGCCATGTTTCTTATTATCCAAAGTACCTATCAAGAATACCTAACATCAATCCTATTCCTATGATTGAACCCCAGTTTCAACAAAGCAAATCAACAGAAAGCTAAAATACTGATTTTGGCATCAACTTAAAATATTGAAATCATGGCATCCAGATTAACAATGGGTAAGATGAAACGGGTCAGGAACTTACCAGATGTATGGAATACGGCGGTGGGGGAGCAAATTTCTGGCTTGACGGTGGCTGGTCGGCGGTGGGCGAGCTGAGGATGCAGGGTTTTTTTGTGAGTTTTTTTGAAATATTGGGGATCTGCTTTTTGATCGACAGGGCCCAGCAGTTGACTATTTATGTTTGTGACCGTTACGAATTCGCTTGTAACTCGCCATCAGGCGATTCAAGAGGCGAGTTCGCTTGTTACTCGCCTACAGGCGAGCTGGCAGGCGAGATCGCTTGTAACTCGCCTACAGGCGAGCTGGCAGGCGAGTTCGCTTCATTGTTAAAAAATATAGGCCTTTGGGCCAGGGATCTGATAGATGCACTCAACACTCTGATCGCTCATCACTGTATAGTATATGTATAGTGTATGTATAGTATATGTGTATATCATGCATGGTGTTTCATGGGCAGTTTGCGCGGGTCGGCGACTTATCGAACCATTTAGTTTTGGCCACATATTTAAACTGATCAGTTGGACGCTACTTTACCGATGTGGGAAAATTGATGTGACGTGGAGGCGAGTTCGCTTGGACACTCGCCTCTAAGCGAATTGAATAGGCGAGTTCGCCAGTATTTAACCAAAATAAATTCTTTAACTAATATTGAAATAGGAGTATATATGAATCTTTATGTAATTTCAAATTGTTTTTTTGTTCACATTTGCGATCAACTATGAACTTGGTAGGTCGAATTCTGGATGTAGTATACACTTTCATGTCCAATTTCTTTTAATCGCTCACGGTTTGACCAAGCTAGATCTCTAGCTCGAACTCGTTCGAATATGTGGCGCAGTCGTCCCGAGCTTGTACATTATATATATGTATATATAATTCAGTATGCGGTTAATATATGAATTCGGTATATAATTTGGCCTTTGGCCGATCAAACTTGGAACTCACTAATCACAATAACACGACCACTAGTGTAATTTGGCCTTTTGGTTCTATTGTTCCGGAGTCCCGAACGCAAAACTTCTGCACAAAATTAGTCAAACTATTATTTTAATGGTAATATTTTATATTTTATTTAATATGACCTTTTGTTAATTTTATATATTAAAAAATATATCTGTGATAGAAATTACACATTTTTTTTTAAAAATAATCAGAAGTTAGTGTAATTAATTACAATTTAAGTACTCTAGTTGTAATTACAATTTCAGTACTCTAACCGCAACTAGAATACTTAAATTGTAATTAATTACAGTAACCTCTAATTATTGAACCATTTAGTTTTGGTCATATATTGAAACTGATCAGTTGGACGCTACTCCACCGATGTGGGAAAATTGATGTGACGTGGAAGCGAGTTCGCTTGGCCACTCGCCTCCAAGCGAATTGAATAGGCGAGTTCGCCAGTTTTAAAACAAAATAAATTCTTTAACTAATATTGAAATAGGAGTACATATGAATCTTTATGTAATTTCCAATTGTTTTTTTGTACACATTTGCGATCAACTATGAACTTGGTAGGTCGAATTCTGGATGTAGTATACACTTTCATCATAATAACACGACCACTAGTGTAATTTGGCCTGTGGCCGATCAAACTTGGAACTCACTCATCACAATAACACGACCACTAGTGTAATTTGGCCTTTTGGTTCTATTGTTCCGGAGTCCCGAACGCAAAACTTCTGCACAAAAATAGTCAAACTATTATTTTAATGGTAATATTTTATATTTTATATTTTATTTAATATGATCTTTTGTTAATTTTATATATTAAAAAACATATCTGTGATAGATATTACACATTTATAAAAAATAATAATTAGAAGTTACTGTAATTAATTACAATTTCAGTACTCTAGTTGTAATTACAATTTTAGTACTCTAGTTGCGGTTAGAGTAACCTCTAATTATTGAACCATTTAGTTTTGGTCACATATTGAAGCTGATCAATTGGACACTACTCCACCGATGTGGGGAAATTGATGTGCCGTGGTAGCGAACTCGCCTCTATTCAACGCCTGTGTGTCAAACGGCGTCGTATATACATGTTCTGTACTTGTGTTTTTTTTAAAATTCCTCGATTTAAGAGGCGAGCTCGCTTCTTTATTCGCCCCAATGCTTACGATTTCGCCTATTGTCACGCTTGCTAGGTTCTGTTCCACACGGCGGCCTTAGTGGCGATATCGCAAGACGTATACGGTTGTAGGCGTTAGGTTGGGCGGTATCTCTGCCGCGTTCGCCCCATCTTACGAGTTCGCCTCTTGGCACGCTTGTTAGCTTCTGTTCCACACGGCGGACTTGGTGGCGAGTTCGTTAGGCCTAAATGTTTATAGGCGGCTGAGTAGGCGATTTCGCTGCCTTCTATCGCCTTGTGGAAATATGTGAAGCGAATTCGCTTCCAGGTTCGCTTGGTAATATTATGCAATATTGTTTTCATACGAATTTTCATGTTTTATCAAGGTTAGTTGTAGTATTTGTCAAGATTGAAGTTAATTAACTTGAAATATATTTGAAAACCTAACAATAATAGTAGTCTCAAAAGAATGCAACTAAACGATGTTGCGAGTTTAAGTACAAAATCAACAAACGGTGAAATATGCTAAGCGTCATCACTGTCGTCCTCTTCACTATCACCGTCGTCAAGACCACCCTCCTGTTTGCCCCCGTCTTCGTCATCTTCTTCTTCCGACGACTCTTCTACTTCCTCTTCGGACGGCTGTTGTACTTCCTCTTCCGACGACTCTAGCGCATCCTCATTATGGCTTTGTTCGTTTCTGAAGACAACCTTGAACGTTTCGTCATTATCTTCGTTCGGAGAAAACGGGCCACCATCTGAACCAACGGGATCTTCTCCAGCCTTAGCACCTTCGGGCTCGTCAGGCTGTTGTGCTTCCTCCTCTTCTGGATCCTCCTCTTCTGGTTCCGCTTCACTTTCAGGGTCATCCGCCTCCGCGTCCATTGGTGGCAAAGGCTGAACGGAAAAGTCTGGCATCCCTTCCTCGTCGCTAAGCTCAGGTTCCAAGTCTAGCATCCTGCCAAACTCCAATATCATCTCCGTTTCCTTGGCTTGTTCCAACTTCACCTGTTCTATTTCCGCAGAAAGCTGTCCCATCATCACGACCATTCGCTCACGCCACTGAAGTTCCCGTCCTGCCAAAACACATCAAATCCATTAGAATATTGTACAGGCGCAAACAAATAAATCTAATAAAATACCAAGTTTGGGTAGAATCGACTTACCCGGACTCAAAACACCACGCGCACTTGAACTCGAAGCACCATCCTTCTTCTTCTTTATGACCCCATCGGCGCCAAGTGCCAATCCCTTGCTACGCAGCCATTTATCGGTGTAGTGCATAAGTGGCTCTGGCCGACTAACCGGTCTAATACCCTTCTTCTTGATCATCGCCGTGATAAGCTGGCCATATGGGATCGTTTCATCAGATTTGTCCTTGGCACGCTTCAGCATGTACTTCACAATCGCGTACCCTGGATTGATCTTCAACCCCTCCATGATGTAATAGAACAACATCAAGTTGGCAATAGTAGGCTCGCAAGGGTGACCACCCGATGGCATGACATTCGAGCATATCAACTCGAACACCAACCTCTGCTCCTGAGTGAGAACGCCAATATTGTACTTCTTCGGAGTACCTTCCACCTTGCTACGCGACTTAAAGTATTTTCTACGCATAGCAACGGGTTCTAGGGGGTTCAGACTAGACAAAGATGGGAAGTTTTGGGTGTGGTAACACTCGTAAGGACCGTTTGGATCTAACGGCCTTAAGTGGTCAACCGACACATACGGGCAACCTATCACCTCATTAATCAAATACTTATCAACCTTAAACCTTACTCCCCTAACCATTGTCTCCCCCTCTTCGGCGTCCTTTGCAAAAGTCATATTTGCATAAAACTGTAAACACTCATCCTTATGCACCGGCTCTCTCGACATCAACATCCCTTCTAGATGCGTCGCCTTAAAATAGTCTACAATTTTACCAAACCCTAACGACTCTATCCGATCTTCATCAAAAACCCTAGCATTCAACAAGAAGCGACGAGAAAATTGTTCGTACCTAGTCTCGGCCTTTGTGCTGACAAACAGAGACGTCTCCTCATCCTCCTCAGTCGCCGGATTCTCGGCTGGCCCACCGGTTTCAGCCGGGTTCCTGGTGGCGGTGCGGCGGTGCGGCGACGGACTGGTGGCGGGTTGGCGGTGATGGGAGGTTCCAGAAGTATGGCCGCCAGTTTCAGCCGGGTTTCTGGTGGCGGTGCGGCGGTGCGGCGACTGACTGGTGGCGGTGTGGCGGTGCGGCGACGGAGGGGTGGCGGGTTGGCGGTGATGGGAGGTTCCAGAAGCGAGTTCGCCGCCGCCTCCGCCTGTAGATCCACCGGCCGGGCGATCGCGTCTCCGGCGAGGTTGAAGGTCGGCGAGGGTCTCTTCACGCTCTCCGGCCGGCTCCGCTTCGGGTTGAGCAGTGGGGGTGGTCTTCCGGCGCTTGGGGGCTGGTGGGGTGAGGGTTTTACCGGCTGATTTGCTCCGGCCCATGCTGTTGCAGGTATTTTCCGATTTGGGGGTTTAGGGTTTTGCGGGTGGAAGTTGGGGGGTTCTGAAATCGCCACCCGCAAAACTTGTTTTTGTATATTATTTTAAAATTAAAATACGCTGGCGAACTCGCCTCTCCCATTCGCCTGTAGGCGAAATTGGTTACGAAATCGTGTCAGGAACGTCGCGCGTGGATTTCACTATGATACGAAGTCGCCTGTGTGTTCGCCTATAATTTCAACCAACTTGCGAACTCGCCTCAATTTTGTTTGTAGGTGAAGGTTGTAGCGAGTTCGCTTCTGTACCCTAAACCCTAAACCCTGAACCCATGCCCGGCAACCCACACGATAAAAACCAAACCCATTTATCATCGAGATTGGGAATGACAACCTTCAATCAAGCGAGTAGTGCGTAACTCGTCTAGACTCGAGAACTATATTAACCATGTTCGAGTCGACTCGACAACTAGCGAGTTAATAATACCATACTCAACTCGAACTCGTTATTATTTATCGAGTATCGACACTACTTGCGAGTTCGAACTCGAATTGTTTTTTTCTCTTTTTAAATAAAAATGTTACTACTTCTATACTAAGAAAATTTCGAATTATATATATGTGCGTTTAAATACCTGTTCAATATTGAAATTATTAGCATCCTTAGAAATTATTAATGTAAATACCAATGCAATTAATTAGTTTATTCAATATTGAGTAGTAACAGAAAACTAGCTAGATTAGATGATTGAACTAATATAGTATAACCTAATAATATTATAAACTTGCAACTGATTATACTTACCGAGTTACGCACAAGTTTTTCAAGTCGAGCTAGATCGAGTCGTGTTTAGTCCGAGTTTCGACCGAGTCGATCTCGAATTACTCGCGTGTTGACTCAATTACCACCCCTGTTCTCATCTAAAACTGGATACTTTTCGTTCATTAGCTCCCGAGATGTGTGATCGCGAAGTCGGCTCTTTAACGGGGTAACGACGTTGCCTGTATGTATAACATCATCCAGACTATGAGTAATACCACATGCATTACAGAAGAACTAAATGTCTACACTTTCAGTCTGAACTTGTCAAATACATGTATATTCGATGTTGATCAACACGTGGCTAATGTAGAAAGTCCTATTGCTCGTGTCTGCACTAGTGTAACATTTGGTTAACGAACTAATGGTATTAACCCGTAGTCCCATCATATACGTATCTAAACAGTTTATGCCAAATGCTTTACAATAACCATGGATATGGATTACAGTTAACAATTTCAGATACCTCTTCATACGACTATATACAACATGTCACAACAATTCTCTTTCATAACAGACGTCATCGTTGCAACCAACTCAAGTAATATTATGTGCAGATAAAATCTGATTTCATTTATAAGTTTTCATATTAAATTTTAATATACATCATCTCATGAAACACACAATGTTAATATTAATTGCATAACAAAGTAGCAAATATTCAGAAAATAATTATTATGGGTTCATCAACTTGCTAGCTAGCGATACCGCAAGGGGTATTCGCCTCTAGCCGATGCAGGTTGCGGTATCGTAACCTGGCTAAACAGTAACCGACCAAATATACTATTCAGGCATGTTTTGTCCAACTTTACCATACTATATATATCTTTTATCCCGGATTTTGCTAACCTCTTCAGCATTTTCACCATTCATTCCCATCTACCCCTCCTTCTCTCTCACCTTATCCCCCCCTCAACTTCCATCTCAAATCCTTGCATTCCAAATCCATTCTTGCCTCATTTCTTGGTGAAATCTCATCAAAACCAACCAAAAACTCACCTCAAATCTAGCACATATATTTTGTGTGAAGAACTAAACCCTATAAAGCTTGTAACCCACCAAAAACCCCTAAATCTCCTTCAACTTTGGTTGAATATTACAAATCTCGCTACTTTGTGTGTCTAAGAGCAACAAACAACTAATATCTTCTTCTACAATTAAGGTATGAGACTCAAATTTGAAGTATTATTCAAAGCACATGTTATTTAGTTACTTTTTGAGATATATTAGTTGAATGGCATGCTTGAGTAGACATTATCCATGCTTAGTCCCTATCCATAACATATGTGTTTCATGACTATGTTAAAATCAAATTTAGAAGCCATAGCTCCCTTTATTTGTTACTTTCATGTGGCATTCTAACATGTTAGCCTACCTTAGGTTCACTTTGGTTATACAATTCAACAAATCCGTTTTTTCCTTGTTTTAACTAGTCATGCTTGTGTTATTTTACTTCTACAACTCATTCAACATGGTTTTGTTGTTGTTTTACCTAGTCATAATAGTGCTAATTAGTTAAGATTCTATTTCTATCCATCCTTAGATAGCAATGGTGACCACTTCAACCACTTCAAGTGCCCAACCAAAGAAGCGAGGTAGCAACTCGAAGAAAGGCCTACAAGTCCGCTCACATTGTCGAGTTCTACAAAGAAGAATGAGAAGAGGAGAACTAACACACATAGGATTTAATGCTAAGGGTGTATGCAACCGACCAAAAAAAGAACGTTCAAAATGGTCAAGTTGGTGTGGCCGAGTTGGAAGAACGTTTATTGAGATAACGGAGGATAATTGGAGAACCGTCCCATCAAAAAAGAAGGAGGAAGTTTGGGTAGAATGCCAAGTAACATTTAACCTTTCAATGATCTATCTACTCAATATTATACATCTTCATAATATATAGACATAATACATGCTACATATTTTGGCGTAGCGACCTTTTGAAATAGAATCTAATGACATGGAAGTGGTGAGAAAGAAGGCATTCAACATCGTCTCCAAAGCTTTTCGCGAGCACAAGCATGCTCTAAGAAAAGACTACTTGTATGAGAAGGGAAAGAGGCTAGGTCAAGATCCAAGGGACCGATACAATCATATTACAACCGATGCGTGGGAGGCCTTCAAGCAAGCATCGCTTGAATCGCTTGAAAATAAGACTTCGGTGAGTCACAAACTATAACTTCGGTGACATAACCTCCTCTTATCTATTACATTAATGATGACATGTCATACGGTATCTTCTTGTGCAAAGGGGAAATGGGACAAGAAGGTCACATCGGCGAAATCAATAACAATGCCGTACACCGGTGGTAGGTCGGGGTATTTGGGTGTAGGTGAGAAGGAGGGGCTTAGGGAGAAGGAGGAACTAGTGAAGGAGTTGGTATTAGGGGGGATGGACGATGCGGAAGCTCGGTATGTCATAGTGGAAAAGGACGCCGAGGATTATACTAGACAAAAACTCTTCGTGTTGGGTCGAATTAGAGACTCGGATGGTAAGTTCACTTCGGAGGATGCCGAAAAATGTGCAAAGAGGGTGGTTAGTCTATCTATCTTACATTATCTTACTATCTATTGTAGTCTTATTTATTTTTGTTGTTGCTTTCAAATATTCTTCACAACCACTTTCACCTAGTACAACTTCATTTGATAATAGGAACTTCTTGAGCGCCAAAAGGAGGAGGGTACCTTTATCCCGTGTGGGAAGAAGGATGTCTTGAATGAGGCTTTTGCTCTTGGGAAGAAAAAGGAACACCCGGGAAGAACATTAGGTGTTGGAGGTTACGCGACACAAGAAGAGGTTTTTGGGATTAAGCAAGGTTGGGGCAATCCTAAACCATCACAACTACAACGAGCTTTGAGCGAGGTGGCGGCGACAAAGGCGGAAATGAAGGATTTGAGGGAGGTGATGAAAGACATAGCACAACACACCAACTATCCCCACATCGAGAGGTTAGGAGGTACACAACCACATCTTCCACCATCATCAAAGGGTTCTCAAGCATCACCTCAAATTGTGGAGGATGAAAGTGAGAATGTGGAAATGGAGGAGGAACTAGTGCCTCCTACTCCACCTTCATCACCCATCAAGTTGAATGCGGCGCATTCCATTCAAGTTGATAAGGTTAGTACAAATTTTGCTAATTTAGAACATCGTTGGTTTCTAATCTCTTTCTAAAAATAGTTGGATGATGATTTCTCTTGTGCTTTCATTTATGATAGAACCCCCCTTGCAAGCTATATGTTTCGCAAGGTACCAAATCAAAACCACTCCATGTCGCCAATGGCACATGCGACCCAAGTGCGGTGAAACACAATCGTGTTGACATCCCCGCAGGATTTTTTAGTGTTCGCATTACCGATGTTTTGATAGAACAACAAATGCTACCTGTGAAGGAGTCACCGATGGTGAGAGTTGGGGAGGCTAAAGGTTTCCTTGTTCTATGGCCAAAATGGTTGGTGCTTGATGAAAAATCCACCTCCATACCCCGTAGGAAACCACAAACTCCACAAAATCCACAAATACCCGTGCATGCCTTGCCTATAGCTAGACAAACATTAGACCCCATGCTCGTGGAGTTTATGAAAGCCCTTCCACCCTTCGTCCGAGTCTTTTATGATTTGATATCCTCGCACGACAAGAATGCATGCTATGCCTTTCTCGGAAATGAAAGGTGCTTTACCATGACAAAGGACATCCACGTACCATGGGAGGATTTTGAATATTTCTGGAATTTCAATGAACTTCCCGCCACCATTCTTTGCCTCAATCAAATGTAAGCCATTTGTATGTGTTTCATGAGAATACTCAATTATCAAACCATATATGATTACATCCTCGTCATGATTGTCTACTACATTCACAGGTTCTTGCATCACCATGCCTATCACCGGAGCAAGCATTTCATTGGATTTTTGCATCCAATGCATTTGCAAGCTAGTATGGAGAGCAATAGGCAAAGACTTAATTACTTGAATTCTACTCTCTCCGACAAATCAAAGAAAATATGGATCGGACCATATCTCGAGAGGTATACCTTACAATTTGCTCTATTACTCATGCTAGATATATTGTATTTGCTCTACTGCATTCTTTTTTTATGACCATTATGCTTTCATGTGATTTGTAGTGATCATTGGAGCTTTGTTGCAATAATACCCGCTTTAAAGCAAGTATATTGGATAGACCCACTCCACCGCCCTCCATCACGAACATTCGCCGATCTCCTTGATAATGCAATTCTTCAAGTGAACGACAAAACACTCCTCGACTTCCACCTTATAAACATTCGGGTAAGATGTTGTGCTCATGCTATCACGTCCTTTCAAAAATCAACATTTGCGTTTAAAGTACCATAAGTATAGTAATGTTTTATGTTTTAAACACTTTTGTAGTCTAGGAAGCAATCATCGAACTATGAATGTGGCTATTACACAATGATATTTGGTTTGATGGTGGTGGATGGTGTTCAAAAAGACATGCTAGATCTTCTAAAGGTACGCTACACGCGTCTAATCTCATTTATATTCGTCGAGATTTCCTAATAAGCGTTATTTTCAATCATAGGTATTCAAGGATGATATCACTCCTTTCTCCTTGCAAGAACTTAACGACGGAAGAGACCAAATGGCTAAATATCTGGTCCACAACCGTGCGTTTACCATTGCAAGGCCACAGGTCCCTAACCTCCCCAAGGCATGAAAAAGTATTGTCTCTCTTTTGGGTAGGGGCTTGACATTAGTATCGCACTTGAGTGCTTAGGTTATGCATCTTTAGCATTAGTATAGGGGCGTTGGATTTGAATTTGACAGGTTTATGTTGAGTCGGGTATCCCGATTCATGTTTCGAAAGAAACGGGTCAATTTTAACAAATAATTACACAATTCTGTCTTGCACGCAAACGGATTCGCTTCCTTATTCGCTTCTTGTCGAATCCAGAAGCTAGATCGCTACCTGGCACGCCTTCTACTACAATATAACAAGCGGTCATACACACGGCCTCGCCTATACATTCGCCCACAGAAGCGACGTCGCCTGGCTAATCGCTTGCTAGACTCTGTTGCCCCTGGCGTGCCTCAAACGATTTCGCCTATATATTCGCCCACAAAAGCGACGTCGCCTGGCTAATCGCTTGCTAGACTCTGTTGCCCCTGGCGTGCCTCAAACGATTTCGCC
Source organism: Sherardia arvensis (assembly GCA_948330725.1). Classification (NCBI taxonomy): domain Eukaryota; kingdom Viridiplantae; phylum Streptophyta; class Magnoliopsida; order Gentianales; family Rubiaceae; genus Sherardia; species Sherardia arvensis. The sequence continues at coordinate 33,447,915 of OX415235.1, forward strand.
TCCAATATTCGCCTCCATAGACGAATTCAAAAGGCGAATTCGCCAACCACATTCCCTACAACAAATATGTGCACGACGTCGCCTAATATTCGCCTCTTCTGGCAGTGTCATATCCCACTCCGCTTGTGCCCATCTGGTCTGGCTACATTTTCAGGTGGCGAGTTCGCTTTATAGTTTCGCCACCTCCAGAAGGCGAACTCGCTTTTCTTTTTCGACCACAAGCGAGATGATACACGACACCGTAACACCATGACCATTGAGTCTTTTTTCAAATTTAATATTCCCATATATTCTGGCGAATACGCCAGCGGTCTCGCCTGCTTCACCCTAGCGAGTCTGGTTACGATTTCGCTTGTGTATTATTAGAAACAAGCGACCAACACAAGCGAGTTCGCCTTAACAGGCGATCACTGGCGGCGATATCGTAACACTCACATTTACAGACACAGGCGACCTGAGGTGGCGAATTCGTAACAGGTATACAGGGCGTTTTTTAAACGCTGCACACGGCGTTTTGAACCGCCGTGCGCAGCATGCATGTTTAAGGCGTTTTGTTAACCGCCCAGAAGAAGTGCCATTTTACGGCACAACCCATTACGGCATTTCCAAAATGCCGTGAATGGTACGAATGAACCGCCTAGAAACCTAAGTCCATCCACTAGTGCATCTACTATTATGGGTATAAGATAGGTTTTTTTTTTTTTTTAAATCTTACCACTTTAAAGTGGGGGGAATTTATTTGACTCCCCAAACCTAAATAAACAATGCCATAGTTGAGTTACAGTGAGGAAGAACCCTAAAAAGCTTCTAAACTTTCAAAAATTGCTACCTTCTAGATTAAGAATCTGTGAGCAGTCCAATGTGAAGATCTAAAGGGAGGAGTAAATTAGTGATCGAGTAAACAAATACCGAAAAACAACTCTGCCACCCCCTGATCCAAACAAAGACAGAAAAGGTTCCAAACTAATTACTCATAGCCCAAAATAACCATACAATGGTTCAAAAATGGCTAAAAATCTGCTAATAGTTGAGTGTCAAGGGGTGCTACTCCTGATTTATGTGGCGGTGCTCCAAAATCTCCATCTTTTCCTGAGCTTCAGTACCTGTAATAACAAAGTATCAACAGTAACTGGATTCTCTAATTTGGATAAAGTCTAACATAGGGCACACACCTTTTGTCCATTTGTATGTGTCCTTTTAAAATAAGGGGTTCCTCAGATAATAGAATATCAGTAGACAATGCATTTGATAAAGCACATTTAGATAGATAATCTGTAGGTATGTTTCCTTCTCTAAGTGTGTGTGTGAGGTGCAGACATTGTTCAGCATGGAGTGCATGACTCAGAGAGTACTGTGTCCAAGGTGCACAGTTTGGATTTTTTATAGCTGCTACAGCCTGACTGCAATCAGACTCAATCAAAAAGTCATGGAGGTTAAGTGCAAGAGCAGCATCAAATCCCATTCTAATAGTTGTTAGCTCTGAGTGTAGGACTGAAGAGCTATCTGTGAATACTTGTCTGAGTAGATTAATATTCCCACTAGAATTTCTAACTATGATACCTATACCACAGTGTCCATCCTTATAAGCAGCATCTTCATTGATTTTATAGCCTGGGTCAGGAGGTTGCCATTTTATGATTTTTACTCTTTTAGGCCTCATTAGTTTAATGAAAGGGACTAAGCCAGCTAGAATCAAAAAGTTATTTCTTTCTTTATTTCTTGACACAGGGTTTACAGTAAAAATGTTACATGAGAGCTTCTGTATCATCTGGATTAATTGAGTGGTAGAGAATTTTTTATCATCATATAAAAGCTTATTTCTCCTAATCCAAAGTATCTAAAAAACTACCAGAGTAGTAATCTGAATAACCTTATGGTGGATTTTGGAGTGGCCCTTGTATGAGAAGTAAAAGTTCAATCTAGCACTGACAGAGTGGAACACTGGGGGTTGGATCTGTAACAAAACATGTATGTGATTCCAAATATCCATATTGGCAGTGCAACAATTGAAGAAACGCTCCAAAGAATCAGAATTTTGGCACAGTGGACATTTAGATGGAATTAGAAATCCAAACCTTGTGAGAATATCATCAAAAGGTAGAATTCTATTTTTCATCTTCCAGATAAAGATTGAGAATTTTTTGGGGAGGGAGAGTTTCCATACCATTTTTTAAATTGGTTCTGAGGCCGTGTGTTCCAAGTAGGCTTTATATGTGCTTTTAACAGTAAAGTTGCCATCTATCCCTGGCTTCCATATAAGCCTGTCATCATGATTGAATCTTATCTGCACCTCCTGCAATTGAGAGAGAACACTGGTAGCCAAATGAGGCTCCAATCTGGGAATATACAAATGCTTCATTTCTATGAATTCAGCAAGAGAAATATCAGGAAATGACAATTCTATATTTTCAGGCCACATATAAAATAAAGCACCTGTCCCTAGCCAATTACCATCCCAAAAAGAACAAGATCCTTTCCCATGTATGATTTGTGAATGCTTGTTTGCTAATTCAGTGACATTGCAAATTCTAGACCATGTAAAGGATTTTTTGTAAGTTTTAGGAAGAGACCACAAAAATTTTAACCAGATGGTGTCATTTTTATGTAGATTCCACCATAATTTACATGAAAAAGCCTTAACTACTAATCTAAGGTTCCTAAGACCTAATCCATTCTCCTCCTTTGGCATAGTGAGTTTAGCCCATTTTTTCCAGCTCCTTTTCTGCCCATATTCAGATTCTCTCCAGAAGAATTTAGAAGCCAGTCTCTCAATTTTTTTGATAACAGCAATAGGAGGTTTTAGGAAAGCAAGTATATGTGTAGGGATGGCCAGCAAGACATGATTGATAAGTACTAATTTCCCCCCACTAGTCAACCAGCAGTTCTTCCAATTTGTGATGACTTTTTCCATCCTTTCTAGGATTGGCTGATAATATAGAATTTTATTTCTCCCATTGAAAATTGGAGCTCCCAGGTAGCTAAAAGGTAGGTTACAGATCTTCATTTCCAGAATCCTCTTTATGTGTGAAATTCTCCTAGCTGGAATATTTGTGTGGGTGTAAACTTCTGATTTGGAGAAATTAACCTTTTAACCGGAAATAGCCTCATATGCTAGAAGGAAGGACTTGAATCTTTTAAGGTTTCTGCTCTTTGCAGTTAGGAATATGGTTGTATCATCAGCATACATTAGGTGAGAAATTGGTGAAACTCCTCTGGGCATTATAAAATTCTCAAGGTACTGAGCCTGGAATAGCTTCTGCAAACCTCTAGTAAAAGCTTCAGATACTATATTGTATATGAGAGGTGAGATGGGGTCCCCTTGTTTTATTCCTCTATTGGAGGGAAAAAATCCACTATATACCCCATTAATAAGCACTGAAAACCATGTTGCTGAAATGTTCTGTAAAATGAGCTTCACAAAACAGCTATGGAACCCAAATTGGATCATAACTGTGTTTAGAAATGCCCAAGAGACCCTGTCAAATGCTTTCTGCATGTCAAGCTTCACAACAATATTCTGATATCTAGGGTTCTTGCTCACTAGTCTGATCATTTCCATCATCTGAATAATGTTGTCAGATATATCTCTACCTTTCACAGATTCTGACTGTTTTGGAGAAATGATTTTACACATCAGTGGCTTCAATCTCTCAAGTAGGATCTTAGAGTAAACCTTGTTGATGAAGTTGGAAAGACTTATGGGTCTAAACTCTACAAAGGAGGATGGATTTTTTTTTGGGAATCAAGGCAAGTCAGGTGCTGGCTATTGGTCTAGGTAATTTTTGCCCTTCCATGAAGTTTTTGGCTGAGTCCAGCAGATCATGCATAATAATATCCCAACATGCTGTATAGAAATGGCCTGAAAAGCCATCAGATCCAGATGCACCCTCTTTGTTTAACTCAAAAACTGCCCTCTTCAGTTCATCCATATCAACCTCCTTCAGAAGGGCCTGGTTGTTTTCATCTGTAATGAGCTTTGGGATGACAGATTTGAAGTGATCCAGATAATGTCCTGTGATGTCTGCTACCTCCTCATTCAGTAATTTTTCATAGAACTGAACCCCCTCTTCTTTGATCTGTACTGGATCTGTCAGCCAGACTCCATTGGCATATTTGATTTTTGTAATTCTTGCTCTGGCTCTTTTCTCTTTGACAGAATTGTGGAAGAATTTTGTGCTTGCATCACCTTCCCTCAGCCACTTCAAATTTGATTTCTGCCTCCAAAAGGTTGTAGCCTCTTTTTCAGCTCTGATTAGCAGAGCTCTTTCCCTGTTTAAATTAATGAGGTCTTGATCAGATCCAGACTGCTGGTATAACTCTCCCATTGTACATACTTTATCTTCTGCCTCCAGTAAATTTTGATGGACATTTCCAAACTCCTCCTTATTCCATGTTCTCAACCCGATTTTCAGCCTTTTCAGTTTAAATAAAAAGTTGTACATGCCTGTGTATGGTGAGGGGGCCTCCCAGTTATGTCTGATTATGTCAAAAATTTCAGGTCTGTGGAGCCACATATTTTGGAACCTAAATGGTTTTGGGAGCTGCTCTTCAGCACTCTGTATGGATATTAGGAGAGGATTATGGTCTGAGGAGGTTTTATTTAGTACTTGGGTTGAAGTATGAGGATAAGCACTGTTCCAGACGGCATTACACATGGCTCTATCAAGTCTCTGAAGCAGCCTGCCTTCTTTCAGCCTATTGTTTGTCCATGTGAAAATGTTTCCAACAGTTGGGATCTCTTGTAACTGGAGAGTATCTATGAAGGCTCTAAAATCTCCCATACTGCCTAAAGGAGGAGAATGTCTACCCTTGTGTTCATGCACAGAAGCTATGGTGTTAAAATTTCCCACAAAAATGGTTGGTGCCTGAGATAAATTAATAAGATCTATCCAAAGCTCCCTCCTAGATGTTCTATTTATTTTAGCATAAACAAAAAGAGTCATCCATTTCTCTAGTGAACCTAAATCTGTAACCAGGACCTGAATAAACTGGTCAGTTTCAGATGTAAGTTCAATAGAGAAATTGTTATTGTGAAAAATCCAAATTTTTGCTGAGCTAGCAGAAATACAATGCTGATATCCCAACTCAAATTGTAGATTTTGAATTTTATTATTATCATGCATAGGTTCTATAATACACAGAATGGATACATGATGTACTGTAATTAAAGTTCTCAGTCTTTCCATGGATGTTCCATAACCCTTAATATTCCATACTAGCATATTACCTACTAGTTTGTGACTAATCATTTAGGGTATGAAATTTTTGATAAGTCCATGGTTCGTATTCGGGCCTCATTCATACTCGGACCAGGGCCCGAGAAGGGTCGTGGGCTCGAGATATGCGGAGGATGGATCCACAGGTCCATCAATCCTAATCCTTATAAGGAATGCGTATATTATGAATGTTTTACAAGGAATATACATCTTCTCAAAGATGGTAATACAGCTATCCTAAACATGGTAACACAACCATGTCCGAAATACACTTCTATTACACATGGTAATACAACCTCTATTCCCATAAGAGTTGTATTCATACCATAAATACATATCTTGGTGATCTACAGATTGTAGCCATATAAATACCCTAAAGGTTTGGTAGACCTCTCCATCTAATCTCATACTTTATACTTTACGCCTTAAGCAAATATACTGACTTGAGCGTCGGAGTGTCTATCCCCGGGACACCCGGGGCCTTTGTCTTGCAGATCAGCTCGTGAGCAGGGTTCGTGATCAAGTGCGGGTCGTAGACATCCATCAATTTGGCAAGCCCAGTGGGACTCGCAGGCTAATCTTGATCTATACGACCTTCTAACTCATGACTTATCCGGTTGAAAACCTTTGTGGGAGTACATGAATCCGTTTCCCGGCCCTGACAGGAGTAAGAAGCATCAACAACGACGAGATAAGCCACGCCAACAACCATGGAGCAGGAAGGAGCATCAATGGAGTGCATCGATCGGTGCAAGAAGCCTCTCCCTGGGAATGGGAGAGCAAGATATCTCGCTTAGACGGAACTGTTACTTTTTCATCTGAAGATGCAGTTCCTAATCAGATCCTCTAGTGATTACGGTTGACATAAACCATAACATTATCAGAAGAGTTCTGGTAGATGGAGGAAGTGAAATACAAGTCATGTTTCTTAGTTGTTATGAAAAGTTTGGATTGGATAAAAATAATCTCACGCCCACAAGCCCTATCTCAGGATTTACCGGCAATCCTTTCATTCTTTTGGGAAAAACTATTTTACCAGTGCATGTGAGAGACGGTTCTCAGAGTATAACCTTGCATTGCACCTTTACGGTCATCGATTCTAGGTCACCTTACAACATAATTCTTGGAAGGCCCTGGACGTACCAGGCTAAGGCAATCTGGTCCCCTTACCATTTGGTGATGAAGTTCCCCACCAACAAAGGGATTGCCACAATCCGAGGTGATCAACAATTAGCTCGCATATGCACAATTCAAGTTATCCGAGAACCAGAAAAGAAGAATCTTGAACCAGCCAAGTACTCCGAGTCCGAGCCGATGCAGCTCGGAGAATCAGGAACCGTTGAGGTTGGAACTCTCCTACCCCCCGAGATAAAAACTAAACTACGAGATCTTCTCAACCAGTACATAGACGTTTTTTCCTGGGACACCAACGAATTGGTAGGAGTATCCCCTCTATTGGCGGAACATTACCTAAATATCAATCCCTCGCAAAAACCCATTAAGCAGAAACGACGCATCTTTGCACTGGATCGAGTTGAAGTCATTGGAGAGGAGGTAGACAAGTTACTTAAAGCCCGTATAATCGAAGTAGTGCAATACCAAGAATGGATAGTTATCCCAGTGATAACCCAGTGATGGTCAAGAAGCCAGATGAAAAGTGGAGAATGTGCATGAAGTTCACCAACTTGAACGATTGTTGTCCTAAAGATAGTTATCCCTTACCCTCAATCGACCGATTACTGGAAGCGATTGCGGGATACCAAGTGCTAGTCTTCTTTGATTCCTGTAAAGGATATCATCAGATCCCTATGGCAGAGCAAGATAAAGAAAAAACCTCCTTTATAACCGACAGAGGGACTTTCTGCTACAAGATGATGCCTTTCGGATTGAAAAATGCTGGAGCTACTAACCAGCGATTGGTAGACAAATTATTCACATCTCAGATAGGGCGCAACCTCGAGATTTATGTGGACGACATGGTAGTAAAGAGCCGCAGCTATGACGCCTTTTTTGAAGATCTAAAGGAAACATTCGACACGTTACGGGCCTCCAACTTGAAGCTGAACCCCGCTAAATGTACCATAGGCGTGGGAGCTGGAAAATTCCTGGGGTATATGGTATCCAATCGCGGAATCGAAGTAAACCCCGAGAAGATAGAGGCTTTGCAAAATATGGCACCTCCAAAAACCGTCAAGGACGTGCAGAAGCTGACAGGGTCCCTTGAAGCCCTTAGACGTTTTCTATCCAAAGGAGCGGAAAAACATCTACCCTTCTTCAATATCCTTAAGAAGGCAAATCTGTTTGAGTGATCGCATGAATGCGGAGAGCTTTCCAAGAGCTTAAAAACCATCTAAGGCAACTTCCGACATTGTCAAATCCAGATAAAGGAGAGACTCTTTACTTATATATATCTGCGTCCCAGCTAGCCATGAGCGCTGTATTGGTCAAGGAAAATGAGGGATCGCAACATCCTATATATTATGTAAGTAGGGCCTTACAAGGGCCCGAAACCAGATATACTCCCCTTGAGCGCTTGATATTAGCCCTCGTCCACGCTTCTCGGCGGTTGAGACCATACTTCCAAGCACATACAATAGTCCTCCTGACCAACTACCCGATCAGGCAAATCCGCAAGAAGCCTGACGCTTCGGGACGAGTGATGAAGTGGGCCATCAAGTTGGGAGAACATGACACACAATATAAACCTCGGACAGCCATCAAGGGCCAAGCCTGATCTGATTTCATAATGGAGTCTGTTGAACCAGTGGAGATCGACAAACCAAACCAGTGGAGATCGGAAAATGGCAACTATGTGTGGATGGATCCTCCAACTCGAGGGGAAGCGATGCTGGAGTCTTACTCACCAGCGCCGAGGGAAAGGATCATCCTTACGTTCTCCATTTTGATTTTCGAGCCACTAATAATGAAGAAGAATAAGAAGCCCTCATTACGGGGCTAAAGCTAGCAAAGGACCTTGAGGCCGAGGACCTTGAAATCTTCAGTGACTCACAAATCGTGGTTCAACAGGTTTAAGGCGAATACGAAACTCGAGAGTACAGTCTCCAGAAATACCTCGAGATAGTTAAGCCTCTCCTAAATCAATTCCGACATTATGAGCTGAATCATATCCCTCGAGAAGGTAACCACAAGGCTGACGCACTTAGCAAACTTGCCTCCTCGGACCTCAATATAAGATCTTCTCAAGAATTGTTAATCGAAACCCTGGCGAAGAGAAGTTACAAAGAGAGTAGCATTATGGCTGTTGATATCTCAGACACATGGATGAACCCCAACATTGAATACCTCCAAACAGATACCCTTCCCGAGGACAAGCACCTTGCACGGAAGGTCCGAGTTAAAGCTCCGAAATATGTCATCCACAACAGTATCCTATACAAGAGAGGATACCTCCAACCCCTGCTTAAGTGTGTCGGGGCTTCTGACGCGGAACACTTAATACAAGAAACACATGAAGGAGTCTGCGGGAGCCACCAAGGTCCATGTACCGTCACCCGAAAGCTCCTACAGATGGGTTATTTCTGGCCTACGATGCTACAAGACGCCAAAAGATATATCAATTCTTGCCACCAGTGCCAGAGATTTGCGAAGATAATCCACGTGCCACAGAAAAATATGATTACCATCCAAGAATCCTGGTCATTTGTTCGATGGGGCATAGATCTCGTCGGACCTTTTCCTACGGCCCCTGTTATCAACTTTTGCTAGAAAAATATCGTGTGTCGCTATGGCATCCCGAGATATATAGTGACCGACAATGGAGCACAATTTGCTAATGATCCCTTCAAGACATGGTGTACGAAGTATGGCATACACCAGAAACTCACCTCGGTATATCATCCAGAAGCTAATGGCCAAGTAGAGGTTACGAATCGTACCTTGGTAAACGGTATAAAGAAAGGCCTCGAAGGAGTTAAAGGAAACTGGATCAAAGAATTACCAAGCGTGATTTGGACCCATAGAACTACACCAGCCACGGCAACAGGAGAGACTCCTTATAGCTTAGTCTATGGGTCCGAAGCGGTCATCCCCATGGAGATTGGGGTCCCTTCCGCTCGTACTTCTCAATCAGATGATGAAGAGGGCATGTCCAATGAAGAAAACTTTCGTCTTGACCTTGACCTCCTAGAAGAGAAAAGAGCAAATGCTACAATCCATGAGGCCAAGGTAAAGGAATGAGTCAAGCGCTACCATGATAGAAGAGTCCGCTTAGCCACTTTTGATAAAGGAGACCTTGTCATGAGGTTAAATGAAAAAAGCAAGAAAGAAGTGGATGGGAAGCTAGCCCCGAACTGGGAATGTCCATATCGAGTCCTAGAATCCCATCCAGGGAAAAGCTACCTCTTGGAAACCATGAAGGGGGAACCTATACCACGAAGATCGAATGTGATTAACTTACGAAAATATCACGGAAGATAATAACTCAATGGAGAGCCTCACAAAGGTTCGAGACTATCAAGAATGTCCGAGAAGCCTCATCAAGGTTCGAGACAAGTATGCTCTAGCACAAACGGGTACTCAAACTTAAACCCACTATTTACTTTGCTTCTATTCTTAAAGTTATAAACTTAGATTGAAGTCATTTTTATACCTATCCTTATAACAAGCAATCTTAAATTCCTTTTCTAAAAAGAGGATTGTTGTCTTAAGCATAACATTTATTGCTATTCAAAACAATATACTTTATAAAGTATATGATTGGTCAACTTATAAGTTGTTTGGATCCAATATTCGAATGCCAATCGTTTTGAATAAAAGAGATAGGTTCGAGATAAAGTACTTCAAAAAGTGCTTGATTGAGGTCTATAGAACAAAAGGGCAGACGTGCTCGAGAATCAATCATATCAACATAAAGAGGAGAAACCTCAAAAACAAAAGTTGAATTTCATATCAAAGGTCTTATTACATTAGAATATGATACTTCTAAACAAGACCCTCAAAAGGGCATACATAGAGGATAAACCTCGAACATAAATTGTTCATATCAAAGGTGTTATTACATCAGAATATGATACTTCTAAACAAGACCCTCAAAAGGGCACATAAGAGGCTGAATCTCGAACCTAAAAAGGACATATCAAAGATGTTATTACATCAGAATATGGTACTTTTAAATATACCCAATAGAGTTTCCTAGGACTTCACCAGAAGTGACACTAGAGAGATGGGCTATTGTCAACTTTTCTACACGCGCTGACATTAAAAGCCTTGTCAAAAGACACCCAAGGAAGAAGCCAAACAATATTAAGCTCGCAGAGTGTTCATCATGGATAATTACGAGAACTTAACAACCCAGGCTGGTGCTCCTTTCCAGTAAATCATGAAGACCGAGGCTGACTAAAAGATGTCAGCAAGTAAGGTAGCAAACCTGCTGGAACTATTCAACCTTGCCAGTAAAAGGATCAAGCACCTCTTCAAGAGATGGTAAGTCAGGATATTTGGCTCTAATAAGCCTCAATAAATCTCCTGATGTTACTACCTTCTCGGAGGGACCCAATGCATCCAAAATCTCGGCTCCAGGAACCCAACGTGTAGCAGTTAGAGCAGAAAGCTTATCAGCAGCATTGGGATGCGAAAATATTTCCTTCATCATCTTCATCTCCTCTTCGGACTGGCATAGTTGTAGAACGTCACCCAAGGCTGCATGCAGCTCAGAAGAATGGAATAAATCTCCATACTCCTCCCTATGGCTCTGAAACTCGGGGCTACAAGCAACGACGACACTCCAAAGCTTTAGGAGTCGTTTGGTCTCCTCGGGGTCCTTCTCCGCAGCTTGATTTCACGCCAGCTCCTCTGCAATATCCCGATAAGTCTCCAGCTCCTTATCCTGGAATTTCTTTGCCAACAGTAGGTCTTCTTTCTCGGCCTCCAGCTGTTTTACCTTGGCTTCCAGTTAAGTCACCTCCGATGAAGCCTGAACAAGAGGAGCAGGTACGGCAGACTCAGCTGTCAGAGTCAAAAGGGCGACTTCCACCTCCTTTTTCTTCGCCCTGAAGGCCCGGCACTTGGCATGTAACTCCATTACAGAATCAGACAAGTACCGGATCACATCGTTAGCTCGATCTCCCACCGTGGACAAATCCGCCATCAACTGTGAAAGTGGAAGACATATAAGAACATGATATCTGAGAAACTCATATAGCAGAATAGGAGAGATAATTACCCCAACGACGAAGGGATACTTCTTAGAAGACCTCCGAGAAGCCTGACCATCCTCTTCCTTTGGGCAGTTCAAATAGTACTCAATGTCTTCAGAGAAGTTTCTTCAGATACCACCAGCTCAAGGTCAGATTCATCATCATCTGAGGATTCCCTAGTCTCCACTCCTATCTCTTCTACCTCCTCATCTATGGCCTGGAGATTGGCCTTCCCTTTCTTGATCTTTTTCTTTGGAGGAGAAGCTGTATACATAAGGAAAAGCGTAAATACGCTAGGTAAAAGAGATATATCAAACAACTAATCTGTTTTGAAACAGAAATTACCTGAAGAAGATTGACTGGAAGAAGATTCACCCCGATTTCGGGGTGACATCCTAGAAGCCCGTTTCCTGGCTTTCTTCTCATCTCCCTGGATTTTATCAGGGAGGGTCCAATCTCGATCCTTTTTCAGGAAGCTAGACGTGGATTTGGACCGTGGAACATCTAACAGATAAGAATAGGTGATAGAAGGCCACTGCCACACCGAGCCATGAGTCCCCCGCACAAAGCCTCCCTCCTGAAAGACAATCTTCTCCTTCAAAAGCTTCTCAAAGATGTCCTTCAAATGAATAGGCATCTCAAAGACATCAAGAGGCACAGTGTCCTTTGGCTTCAGATTCCAATCAGGAACCTCATATTTTGTTCGATCAAAGGTTAGCCGAATGTCCTCCTACTTGCCGCTATCATCAGGAAAAGTGAAGACCTTGCCCTTTCTAGGAGTAAGGGTAATGTACTCGCGATCCTTGAAGCAGAACAACTTGAACAAGCTCCTAAACAGATCCAGGCTTGGCTCATAGTCCTTCCGGGAGCACTAGGAGATAAAAGCCACCATTGTCACCACCACATTGGAATGAATCTGGCAAGGGTGAAGCTGATGGTGCTGAAGAAACTGTGAAAACAAAGGGGGAAAGGGAAAACTCAAACCCTGTTGCAAGAACCTGCCATATACTACCCCTCGAGTGGGGCTCACAAGATCCTTGACCGGAGTGGTCTTGTCCTCGAGCCTCAAATCGGACTCGACGGGGTACGACAAACTGCATGACTTCAAAAATTGCAGGGTATTTTCGTCGACCACCTTGGTGACGTTATTCACACCTTCGGCGGTCGGAACCCGCTCATCAACCTGGGGCTCCACATTAGGGTCTACCTCTGACCCGGAGGCACCGTCATTTGCCACCACAGATACCGCTTGCAGCGGAGTAGCAATGGTAACCTCCATCAGTTCCCTAGACTCAACCTCCAGGAATAAAGTACGCAAGTCACGAGCCGCGGGAACATTCTCTCCATTGCCAGAGGGAACGCTAGAAGTCGCTGACGACATGGCAATACAGAGAATGGAGGGAAAAAGGTTATGTGAAGAAGACGATGAAGAAAGACAAGAGCTTGGTTGAGAATTTTTGTAGAGATGAAAACGCAAAATACTTGGATGAAGATTGATGATAAACACAAGGAAAATTACTAGGTTATATAACCAGTAATTAACACGCATTTAAGTGGAATAATTACCTCGACTCGCGAAACGATGCAGACAATTGGAAGGTTGGTCCTCCTCACCGCCAGCAGATACAATGAATCAAAACCACGTGTCAGTCCCCTCAGAATTCAAGAAGGCAGATCCAGATCCAACCGTCCACGTATCCTGATGGAATACGAAGAAACTTGAAGCTAGATATTCAGAAGGGTAAGCCCGAGAAGAGAGTCCCCGAAGGACACCCCGAGCTTAACACCCCGAGTTAGTCTCCCTCGAGTCATTGGTCTTCCCTCGAGAAGCAAGCCTCTCCTTCAACCTTCGAGATGGAGTACTCTATATTCTGAAGATCTACCTTTGGGCTTCTGATAAGTCCATGGTTCGTATTCGGGCCTCATTCATACTCGGACCAGGGCCCGAGAAGGGTCGTGGGCTCGAGATACGCGGAGGATGGATCCACAGGTCCATCAATCCTAATCCTTATAAGGAATGCGTATATTATGAATGTTCTACAAGTAATATACATCTTCTCAAACATGGTAATACAGCTATCCTAAACATGGTAACACAACCATGTCCGAAATACACTCCTATTATACATGGTAATACAACCTCTATTCCCATAAGAGTTGTATTCATACCATAAATACATATCTTTGTGATCTACGGATTGTAGCCATATAAATACCCTAAAGGTTTGGTAGACCTCTCCATCTAATCTCATACTTTATACTTTACGCCTTAAGCAAATATACTGATTTGAGCGTCGGAGTGTCTATCCCCGGGACACCCGGGGCCTTTGTCTTGAAGATCAGTTCGTGAGAAGGGTTCGTGATCAAATGCGGGTCGTAGACATCCATCAATTTTTTTGTTTAGGTCTTAGTATTCTACTACCAGATTCAGAAATGCTAGTACCTAGTGAGGAGGTTGATACTGTTACCTGTGTGGAGGGCTTATTAGGAGCCTCCAATTTTTGAGCTTTCTGAGCCTTTTGAACTTGATGTTGAGGCTCAAATAATTCCTCTATCTGCCCAGTGTCCTGTGTTGGTGTTATATATGCACCATCATATGAGTCTGATGAACTACCATCATCATCATCTACCTGCAAGACAGAATTTATTTGAAGTTTCCATATGATGATATGGAACTATTTCCCTGTTAGTATTAATATTCAAACTATCTAGTATAGTGTGATCATCAAGAAGTGTGTGACTCAGTGATTTCAAGTGTTTTTTCCTATTTGATACTTCCATATCATCTAGGGAAAAGGATATGTGATCACCCCTTGGTGAGTGCTTAAAATCCGCAGCTATGACCCATTGTTCTTGAGTAACTTTTCTGAGAGTTTGAGGATCAATGTAGGGTATCATCTCCATACTGGTAGAGTGTGCAATAGGGATTTTCTGCCATTTCATTGTGTTTTCCTTTTCTTGAGCAGTAAGACCCGAAGAGGATGACTAAGACCTAGTTGCTGTCTCTTGTTGCTATGTCATTGCCTTCTTTCCCAGTCCTGTTGCCTTTTGTTGAGCTCCATAATTTGTTGCATGACCATTCTTGTTGCGCCAATTTTCAGTTCTGGATGCTGGATTCTGCAGTTGTTATCACAATGGCCAAGCTTCTTACAGTGTTTGCAGTAAAGGGGCACATTGTTGTATATGATTTCGCAATCCCTAAAGTTTCCCAGATGACCCATGAGTATTGAGGGGATCAACTCTGTAGTGACATCTATTTTGACGCACATCTTCACCGCCGATGGTCTGGTAATCAGGTTGGTAGCCGCATCAAGCTTGATGTACTTGCCAATTTGATTGTCAAGATCCTCATCATAGAATAGTTCCAATAATAAAAAGGAACATCTCTTACAGTGATCCAGACTGGGACTACCGGCGACTCATGCTCCGGCGAGAATTCCGGCGTCCATTTCATGACTTTCATCAATGAACCTGCAATTTTCCAGTTCGATCTCAGCCAACATTTCTGATAATCTTCCTTGTCTTGAGCGGATTAGTATATGTTTATAGTCGAGGGAACCAAGTTGGAATCTGTAATTGAAACCAATTTCTTCGAAGGCCGTTTGAATCATGGGCATTGGGGGCTTAGCTCTGGGGAATTTTCCGATAAGAGCGTTTTTGTAGTGGCTAGCTAGTGTGGGGATGGATCCTGTTGGGTACATGCAAGAAAGTTTGCCATTGAACTGGGTAATCGGCCGGATTTCTGGATTTGTGGGTAGCTGTGTGGATAGTGGTGGTGGTCTGGCTGTGAGGACTTGAGAGAAAGTTTTTCCGGCGGGTTTGCCGCTGAAAGGGGGTGGTGGATGGGGTGGTTCCCCCATTGGGGGAGCCGTTACGTGACCGTTGGCTGTCAGAATTAGCTGATAACGGTCATAAAAGGACGGTGTAAAAGAAAAGGATGGTGGCGCGTGAGTTTAATTCTAGAGAGAGGATGGGCTACTTTCTAGAGAGAAATTGGAGCATTTTTTCTTGAAGTGAGACTCGGGTATAAGATAGGTTATGTCAAGTTCAATTGAACCAAATTGAAAAATGCTAAACACTGTTGAAATTAAAAGTTTTGAAAGTGCTGACAATAGGTTGAAGTGGATATGGTCATAGTATGACGGCAGGTTGGCAGCCCTTCAGGTTACTTTATGTCTACTAACTAGTGGTGTCAACTCGGTCGGTTCGGTCGTTTTCACTTCTGCTGAATCAGTTTCGGATCAAAACGATTCGGTTGGAAAAATATTCTTTGTCAGTTAATATCGGTCGGGTCGGATTACTTCGGTTCAAGTTTAATCAGATCAATTCAGGTTCGGATAATTCGGTTTCGGTCATATATGTTGACCGGTCCGATTCGTATTCGGGTTTAAAATGATCAGTCCGATGATATTTATTTTAAATTATTGGTAGTTTAAATTTGCATATAGAATAACTAAATTAAGTTTAACTAATCAAATGATTAACCTGACTAATTACTTTCTAAATGTACTTACTAAATTGAAATCAAAGATGATCTCTTATATGACTTTTTTCATACATCAACTAAATTAAATTTAAATAATCAAAACTCAATCCTTAATTGACTTTCTATTAAAGATGTTGATTTGGTTTTGGTTGATTTTGTGCCGGTTCAAATCAGATTCAGTGCGAGTATATTCGCGTGCCGGTCGAGTTCAGATCTATATTCGGGTCGATTTGATTGTCTTTAGGTCGATTCGGTATCATTCGATTCATTTGATTTACCCGGCTCGGATCAAAACTGACAGCACTAATATTAACTACAACACAGAAGACAAACTGTACATCCCTTTCTCAATTCGTCTCATTGAAATTTATGGTTTCCTAATAATTGTAAGAGAGTCCAGGATATTTTTTAAACAAAATTAACGTTAAGTTTTTCTAATTACAATCAAGCTGAGGAATCAGCCCGATTATAATTAGATGCTAACATACCCATGTATATATTTACACAACCTATAATAAGTGAGTTGTACATGTTTTATATTTTAAGATAATAATATGATTTTATTAATATTTAAATGCAACCATAAACATTACAATTCAGACTATTAGCCTCATGATGTTCTAGTACTACTACATATCTAGAAATCATAATACAGTTACACTCTGAAAAACCAAACACTAAGTTTCTGATGTCATGCAACAAGGTGCTCAATTCCCATGGAAAATGTTTTTCTATTTTCATGATTAAGTCATGCAATATTTGGGAATTTGTTCTGAGTAAAACCCTTGTTACCTATATATCTGCTGCCGCTTTTAAACCTTGATAACAAGCCATAACTTATGCATGCAATGGAGAAATTGCTGGGAAGTGAATGGATTATTTGAGTATAATATTTCCAACCAGCATATTCTTGAGTGTCCATACTGCTGCTCCATGTTCTTTTGTTTTCCAAAAAGCACCATCAACTGCGACTACCACATCTGCATTTCCAGTTGTATTTGCCTGCAAGAATCCTGGAATGAGTTCCTCTTGGTTCAGTTCATGATGTTGGTCTTCAGAACCTGAAACTTGGACATCATCTATGTTAGACAAGGTATTCCTTGCCAAATGAGCATCTATGTAACTCTGTTGAAGAGTGACACAAATTTAATCTGCTTGATTTCTGAAGATTGCATTATTCCTTGATTTTCAAATGTTCCACAAAATGCAGCATGTCAGACCAACAATCTCCAAATCTGATGCAGTTTTATCCACTGCCAGAACCAAGTACTAAAAATTGTCTCTGCTACTGTAGTGAAATCGAGTCCCAATGTTGAAGCTCTCCAAATTCTCTTGGATGCTTCACAGTATAAAAACATGAGCTCTGTGTCTTCATTACACCATTTTTTACATCTGACACATTCATTGCCTTCCTTTATCCTTCTTTTCTTCAGGTTGTCTGTTGTATCAAAAATATCATGGTTTCAAACCAAACATGGCGAGCAGTTTAGTGATTGTTAGACGAACCACACCTTAACCAATCAAGTGGTTTGGAAACATCACAGCTTACCGTAATCCTTTACAAATAAGAGCATATTCAACATTGTATGTTCTTTACAAAGAGAAACCATAAATAATGAGCCACTGGTGTGATACGAGTATAAATGGAAAACTAGGTTAATTAGGAATTATTCTCTTACCAAGAATTTTCCTATAAAATGTGTTTTAATTCTAGGAAGATTTTAATTATTTTCCATTATAGTTACAGAATTTGATTTATCATTTCCAGATTAATGTTAGGATTGTGATATTATTTAAGGTTATAAATATAAGCCTCAACCGTGTAATTTTAGACAGAGATTTATTATAAAGAAAAA
The DNA here is from genome assembly GCA_948330725.1 of Sherardia arvensis. Classification (NCBI taxonomy): domain Eukaryota; kingdom Viridiplantae; phylum Streptophyta; class Magnoliopsida; order Gentianales; family Rubiaceae; genus Sherardia; species Sherardia arvensis. The sequence continues at coordinate 33,465,628 of OX415235.1, forward strand.
GGAGGTTTTCCTTATTAATTGACAATTGTTCAATTTCAAGATTCAGTTGAGTCGCCCATGACAGGTGTTCGTGGTTTCTAGTTAATTGGCTGATAGCTGTTTAAGCGATTTTCATATTCCAAAAGTAATTTATATATATTCCGCTGCAACAACGTTAACTACCAAGAAAATACACATCAAAGTGGCATCATGAGCAAGGCTTTCACGAATTCTTATTCGCGAACGATCAGGCAAAGAAAGTATCATGGAAGAACATATGGCTTCATTGGAAAAAAGACATTGCGCTTATGCTAGAATTTGTAAAACAAGATTTTAAGCTGGATATCCCGGAGTTTGAAGAAAAAGTAAACCAAGAAAGCTATCTAGCACGGATCGAGCGATGTGAGAGAATTTTTGACTTTAAAGAGTATGATGATTGCACGAGGTGTATACAAAAACTCATAGCTCGTGCATCCTTGTGGTATGAAATTTTGGAATTAAAGCGAAGGCTTCAAGGAAAATCAGAAATCAACTCGTGGATTAAGTTTTTTTTTTTAATTTGAACCACCATATGTTGGGAGTAGATTCATTACATGATCCCCAATCCTCTATCAAAAGGCAACTTAGGCCAGTTTGTTACAATGATGACACATCAATTTAGATGTCAAAAGAATGTTAGAATAGGGCTAAAACTATTCTAACTATTCATTTACATTAGGAGATCTTTTGGTCCAAAACAATACTATGGGAACACATGAGTTTAGCGAACAGGTTAGTGATCGTCAAAACGAAGCACAAATTTGCCAACCAAAAACTGTGAATACCAAAGTATGTACCAAAGATCCATCCTGTTGGAAAGTTCCAAACACTCTGTATGTACAAGAGTGAGGCAAAAAATGATTTGTTGTTTGTTCTCCATTGTCTTTGTGCAGGTCTTTCATTATTCTGTGTAGACCTTTTGCCTGTGCAAACCACCAATCTAGAACTGCAACCTGCTAAGATGCCTATGCAAAGCCAGATAGGCTATGTATAGGCATAGTACCTGTAATGAGATAGGATAAAAACAGTAGTAGTTGTCTAGGCATTTCTCAAGTTTGGAATTTGTAAACAGTCCATGGCAATTATTCCTCTCGGTAGGGGGGGGGGCATCCTGTAACAGCATATTACCAGAGAAATTGATTTGGAGCTGTGTTTAGGTAAGTAATCAGCATCTCCATTTCCTTCTATGAAAATATGTTTAATACTCATCCCCACTCCCACTATTAAGGTCATGGCACATGCTATAAAGGTTCCAACTGACAGAAGATGGGGAGATCACTTCTGACACTGCAGCTAGACAATCAGACTCAAGAGTTAAAAAAGTATTCCTAGAAGTACCAACTGTGTATCCAAGCTGTATTGCAAGTAGTTCTGCATGTAAATGTGATGAAGCAAAAACCTTTTTCATAATCATTAGAAGCACACTTCCATTGCAACTTCTAACAATGACTCCCAAACCTACATTATCAGGGGATAGAAAAGAGGCACCTACATTAATTTTTAAGCAAGTTTCAGGAAAACTCCATTTATTCAGATTCCTGTCAGTGGTTGCAAGGAAAATAGATGTATCATCAGCATATATTAAATGTGATATCTTTTGTACCCCTCTGGGCATCCTAAATCCTGTAAGGTATTGGGTAGATAACAGATGTTTGAGACCTCTTGCCAGTGTTTCAGACACAAGATTATACAGGAAGGGTGAGAGTGGGTCCCCTTGCTTGATTCCTCTATTGGCTGTAAAAAGAAACCTGTAGCTATACCATTGATAAGTACAGAGAAGCAAGCTGAAGAAATGTTCTGAACTATGACTCTGACTAAATGCCCATGAAAACCAAAGTGTAACAAAACTAAATTGAGAAAGGGTCTGGCCACCATGTCAAAGGCCTTCTGCATATCAAGTTTTATTATCACATTCTTATGGTTTGGGTTCTTATTTAGTAGTCGAACCATTTCTTGCATCTGTATGGTATTATTTGAGATATCTCTCCCTTTAAGGAAGGCAGACTGTTCATCAGAAATGAGTTTGGGCATAAGGGGCTTTAGCCTTTCCATTACTATTTTGGAATATATCTTATTCACAAAATTGGATAGGCTGATTGGTCTAAACTGGGAGAAGGAACTAGGGTTGGGGACCTTGGGTATTAGAGCTAACCATGTGCTTGACATGGCTCTGGCCAATTGAGTTCCCTCTAGGAAAGTAACTGAGAAGCCGTCAGGACCAGGAGCTCCTTCCTTATTGAGATAAAAAACTGAGAATTTTAATTCCTCATGGTCAATAGGTCTCAGCAAAGCTTAATTTTCCTCTTCAGTGACCAGCTTTGGGATCATCTTCATGTAGTATTTCAGGAACTGTCCTGAGTTATCACCTTCAGATTCATTCAGAAGTTTTTCAAAAAATTGAACTCCTTCTAATTGTATCTGAGTGGGATCAGTGATCCATTCTTTTCTGTCATTTTTAATCTTAGTGAGTTGGTTTCTGCATCTTCTCTCCTTCACAGAATTGTGAAATAATGCAGTATTTGCATCTCCCTCTTTTAACCACCTCAAATTTGCTTTCTGTTTCCAGAATGCTGTAAGCTCACTTTGAGCTCTGGTGGGGATGGCTGTCTGTTTATTCAGCTCAGTTAGATCAGAATCACCGCCAGAAGACTCAAATAAAATCTCAGCTTATGCTACTCTCCCTTCAGCATCCTTGAGATTTCGATGAACATCCCCAAAAGAGGCCTTGTTCCAGAGTCTCAAAGAAATTTTTTACCTCTTAAGTTTGGAAACAACCTTTCTCATCCCATGCTCCTGAGTAGGTATTAACCATAACTGTTGTACTAGGTCATAAACATGTTCTATTTTTGTCCACATTTGTTGAAACCTAAAAGGCTTGGGGGACTGAGTTTCAGAGTTCTGGATTGATAGGAGTAGAGGGTTATGGTCTGAAGTGGTTTTAATAAGGACTTGTACAGAGCTATGAGGGAATAGTTTTAACCACTCTAGGTTTCCTAATGCTCTGTCAAGTCTCTGGAGCAAGAGATCATCCTTGGATCTCTTGTTGGACCAAGTAAACTGGTTTCCAACTGTGGGGTGCTCTATAAGGCCTAGGGTACTAATAAGGTTTTTAAACTCACTAATACTCACTAATTCTCTCAGCAACAGAGGTAACAATATTAAAATCTCCAACATACAGTGTTGGAGCTAAAGGGAGGCCTAATAGATCTTTTCCATAGATCTATCCTAAGTTGCAAAGTCACTTTAGCATAGAAAAACACACAGTTCCATATAACAGATGACGAAAGTTCAGTTATTTGACAGAGAACATATTGATCAGACTGAGAAATAACAGAAATATGGAATTTATGATTCCAGAAGAGCCAGATTTTTGCTCTATCAGCAGGGAAGCAATTCGCAAAATACAGTTTGAATTTAAGAGATGTTATGTCATAATTAGGATGCCATAGTTCACTTAGGCAAAGGATATCTATGTTTTGTGAAACTATAAGAGTTTTAAGTCTTTCGATGGACTAATTATATCCCCTAATATTCCATACTAGCATGTTACCAATCACCTTGTGTGAAATCATGATTAAACTAATTTTGATTTTTGAGAGGATCGCAACCACTTTTCTACAGTGGAGCTTCCCGAAATTTGTGAATCGTCAAGTAAGTTTTTTGCCTCTCTGTGAAGTTTCATAGAGTGTGAACCTGAATCCTTAGCTGGTATGAGAAAATCTTCTTTACTCCATTCAGGATCACTGGGTGCCTCTTCATAATCTGAGCTCTCATCATCCTCCTGATCTTGCAATACCTGAAAGGTGTTAGAAGTGTGTATAGGTTTGTAAGGTACCAAAGGCTAAATATTGAACAGGTTGTGTCCTATTCCTAATAGTTAAATCATTCAGGGCATAAAAAGTTGGTTTTTTTTGAAGTGGGTAAAGCTGAAAACAAATTATAAGCATTTTGAGCAGAGTTTGGGATCAAAGTAGGATCCTTTCCCTCTCTCAAATGTTTAAGGATATTCTTTCTCCCATTGAATGATGAAGTGTTACTGGTGACCACCATCTATAAATTGTTGGGGATAAAGGACACTTCTTGTTGTGCCTTCACCTCTTGGTCCTTTTGTGAGCTAGTCATGCCTGAGGATTCAGCATTATGAACTGGTTTCCATTGTTGGGCATCTTTTATCTGTCTGCCCCTTTTTTGTCTGGCTTGCAGCTCCTGGCACCTTTCTAAGTGGTTTTTCTTGAGCTCTACATGGAGGTTCCCAGATTCATCATCCTTATGGCTTATCCTTTTGCAGTGTGAACAGTACGATGACAGATTATCATATTCGATCTCACATTCCACTGAAGAGCTGGGATTTCCGATGGTGATGGTGTTGTGCCTTTCCTGGAGCAGATCGACCTCCACACAAACTTTGACCGCCGATGGCCTTGTAAAAGCACTTGTGGCTGCGTCCATCTTGAGGTAGACACCAATGGAGTTACCGAAATCTTCAATAGAAGAACGGTTGTAGAATTGAATCATAACTTTGTGGATCATCGCCCAAACAGGTACGACCGACGACTCCATATGTGGTGAGAAATTAGGGCTCCACTTGATGATCTTCATCGTGTTTCCCATGATTGAACAGAAGGATCAGATCCAGAAGCTCTTATAATCTTCATTGAGCTCGAAGCGGATCAATATATGCTTGAAATCGATCGATCCTCCCCCAAATTGTAGACCTAGGAAGAACTTATTGAGCTCATCCATTGGGGGTTTTCCTCTGCTGAATTTGCCGATGAAGGCGTTTTGGTAATGGGAAGCGAATGTTTGGACTGCTTCATCGGAGTATATACATGCTATTTTTCCATTCACCCTTCTGGAGATGGGTTTGATTTCTGGATTGTTTGGGAAAGCAGTGAAGAGGGGTTGAGGTTTTGGGGCTAGGGCCTCGGCGAAGGACTTTTCGGTGGTGGCGCCGCCTTTAATGGGCGGTGGTTCCACCATCGAAGAAGACCGTTTCTAACCGTTATGCCAGGAATAGTGATTGATAACGGGCAGAAGTTTTAGAGAGAGATCAGAGAAAAAATCTAGTGAGAGAAAGTTCCAACAAGATATCCTCTTTTCAATTCTTGTTCATCTGAGCCACCATTAAAAACATCCTGGTTATCCTCTGATTAACTCGTGAATTAAATCGAAGAAACATCTTGATCGACTATTCTTACCTTCTACCGATATGTTAAAACAAGAGTCTTTTTCTGTAGTTGAACTTATGGCGAGTAACGAGCAATTTGAGGCAAAGAATGATGTTGATGGTTGTGTTGATGCTAATGTTGAAGACGTCGTTAAGGATGGTGAAGAGGATAATTCTACTTCTCTAACTGAAGTCGACAATGATAATGATTATTCTACTCCTCTGATTGAAACCGAGAGTGTTATGTACTCATGTTCTATAGTCCTTAATGTTCATGATGAGATTAAAGAAGAAGATATTGATGGAAGTGCCATGGCAATACTTGATATTAGTATAAACGAGGGAGATGCAGAGAATGAACTGGTTCATCTTGTGATTTTTAAAGCTCGATACAAACTTGCTGAGAAAACAAAATCTATATTTTCATGGAATGATCAATCGATTTGTTTTCTTGAGAATGATGAACTTTGGAGTCATGTAAATTCTGAGTTAGGAAAGACTGGCGACTTTGCTACACATCACAACTTTAGTCATGTGTCATTTGATCGATATTCGAAACGTTATGAGTTTGACAAGGGGTCACTGAGAGAACGAATTCGAGGGAGAATCCATTCAAATTTGGGAAGGAAGATACAAGATAGGATTGGCAAAAGCAAGTACATCGCGTCTCAAATATATGGAAGCCACTTACTCATATTGATTGGGATGAAGAATATCAAGAATTGAGGATAATTCTTTTCGAAGAAGAGGAGTATGATACAAGTATAAATGGAAAACTAGGTTAATTAGGAATTATTCTCTTACCAAGAATTTTCCTATAATAATGTGTTTTAATTCTAGGAAGATTTTAATTATTTTCCTTTATAGTTATAGAATTACATTTATTATTTCCAGATTAATGTTAGGATTGTGATTTTATTTGAGGTTATAAATATAAGCATCATCTGTGTAATTTTAGACATAGATTTATTATAAAAAAGGAGGTTTTCCGGATTAATTGAAAGCTGTTCAATTTCAAGATTCAGTTGAGTCGCCCATGACAGGTGTTCGTGGTTTCTAGTTAATTGGCTGAAAGCTGTTTAAGCGATTTTCATATCCCAAAATCAATTTATATATATATTCCGCTGCAACAGCGTGAACTACCAATAAAATACGCATCGTGGTGTGTTCTCCTCTTATTCAGAGCTGTGAAAAACTTCCAGTATAGATGATTTAGAGTGTCCACTCCAAACTCCATGTACAACGGTTCTACCTAAAGGATAATTCTTGTGAAAAGGAGAGTCCTTTAGTGTTGGAAAAAATTGAGTATTTCCCTCTCTGTGTCATTAAGATGATGAATGAAAATAAAGAAAAGAATAAACAAGACACCAAAATTTGGTTACGCGGAAAACCCAAATCGGAAAAACAGCGGGACTTGAGAAGTCCAACTCTTCCACTATGTGTTTATAGTTGGGTTACAAAGATCTCACCCAAGGTGGATGGATTACAAGAACACTCTCACACAATGGTGGATAACTAGACTAACTAGAGAGGATGAAGACTCTCTCTAACTCCTCACTTTAGAAGTGGCTATCTATCTCTCTCACTAGGAGGCTAGATGAAATGCTTTGTTCTTGGGTGATTAGATCTGTCTAAGAGCACCCTTTTTATAGTTGAGACTTGAGGTCTAGAATACCTCTTCACATTCTCCAATTCCTAGGATGAATGCATGGAGCCTCTAGAACTTCCACACACACCATTCATTTCCCATCTTCTAGAAGCATCTCCATCTTTCCCCAAAAGAATATTCTATAAATTTGGGAGGAAACCCAACAAATCTCCCCCTTCCGACCTAATTGGAATGAATCGTCACACCGCGCCATTGCAGCAATCATCAAACTTCGTGATTGGTAGTACCTTAGTCATCATGTCAGACCAATTATCATCAGTGTGGACTTTGTCAAGTTGTAGTCCCTTTTCTTCCAACACATCTCGGATCCAATGATAGCGAACATCAATGTACTTTGTCCGGGAATGGTATGCTGAATTCTTGGCTAAGTGGATGACACTCTGATTGTCACAATAGAGGACATACTTCTCTTGATTTAGCCCAAGCTCTAGCAGAAAATTCTTCATCCATAACATCTCCTTACAAGCTTCCGTGGAAGCAATGTACTCCGCCTCCGCCGTTGAAAGGGCAACGCATTTTTGAAGTTTTGACCGCCAAGAAACAGCTCCCCCTGCAAAAGTAGTTAGATACCCTGACATCGATTTTCAGATATCAAGTCTCCGGCCATGTCAGCATCTATGTATCCCTCCAACACAGGTTGTTGAGCTCCAAAGCGCAAACACCTTTTGGTTGTTCCTCTGAGATATCGAAGTATCCACTTCACAGCAGCCCAGTGCTCTTTCCCATGATTTGACAAGAATCTGCTAACCACACCAACCGCATGTGTGATATCTGGCCGGGTACATATCATTGCATACATGAGGCTTCCAACAGTGGAAGAATATGGAACGCCTCGCATTTCTTCATCCCTTTTTGGCTTCTTTTTCCCATCAAACTTGAAATGTCCAGCTAGTGATACACTTACAGGTTTGGCTTGTTGCATGTTGAATCTCTTAAGAATCTTCTCAACATATCTTTCATGAGATAGCCAAAGTAGCTTTTCAGATCGATCTCGCGTGATCCACATCCCAAGAATCTGCTTGGCCGGTCCCAAATCTTTCATGGAGAAAGAGTT